>CM060429.1:22585569-24985569 GCA_030545235.1 Helianthus tuberosus
CCACTTTTTTAGTGTTCCCCAATGAACCTTCCCCTATATATATATATATATATATATATATATATATATATATATATATATATATATATATATATATATATATTTATATATAGGGTAGGGTTCATGCGAGAACCACCTTTATTGCGAGAACCGCGAGAACCAATGTAAGCACAACATAAAATAGCTAAAAAAAACCTAACCCCCACCCCCCCCCCCCCCAAAAAAAAACCTAAACCCCCCTCCCCCAACCCCCCCCCCCCCCCCCCCAAAGCTAAAATGCTAAAAACTAAACCCCCAAAAAACCTAAAAAAATAAAAAAAAAAAAATCTAATTTTTTTTTAATATTTTTTATGTTAAAATAGCTACTTTTTTTTTGTTACTAAAAGTAGCGATTTTAACATAAAAAATATTAAAAAAAACAAAAAAAATTTGTGTGTTTTTTAACTATTTTTAGGCATTTTTTGTCGTGTTCACATTGGTTCTCGCGGTTCTCGCAATAAAGGGTGGTTCCTAACGGATCTTTGTCCTATATATATATATATATATATATAGCGGAATTATAAGAAGAAATCTCATATTAGTTAAGTAAACTAAAAAAACCCAAATGAATGAACATTCTTTTGTCACGTGTTACATCTTTTTGCATATGTGTTACATGTAACAACCTGAGGCTGCCACATGTTACGTAATAGCTTTTACTTTTTTCAGAAATGAGAACGTTAAATATTGCTAGAACCATGACAACGAATGAAAAAACCATAAGAACTTTGTCAAGAACAATTCAAATTCAAAATTTCTTTTACACTTATAATTATTATTTAAATACAATGTTAGAAATAAAATTACACGTTTAAATTTACATGAATTCGTAAATAAAGAAAATTTACACAGGTGTAAGTTTGCCATTTACACATGTGTAAATTTATAATATTTACACATGTGTAAAAAATCTAATAAGAGTGGTTTTGAGAAGAGAAATGAATTATTTGATATTGTAAATTATTTTTTGATGATATATTTTAATTACAATGAGCTTTGTATTAAAAAATTCGGTATTGATTGGTTTTTCCGTTCGTTCTCATGATTCTCGTAATATTTAGCGTTCTCAAGATAACTATAGGGTTTGGATCTTTTTAGAGCCTCATTTTTAAGTAGAACTTGGAGAACCAATGTAGATCAATCATTATGTTTTAGTTTTAAGATTTTAAAACTAAGTAAAAGGGCATACTACGAATTTGTTAAATATGTCACTTTTATTACTTAATTATATATTCTTTCTTCATCTCTAATTTTACAAATCAAACTAATCCAAGATATTTATGTTTACACATTTTTAGATTGATAAACAATTTGAGCCACAATTAATTTGTTTACATACGTGTCATCACCATTCTTTGGACTCTACATATGTGTAAATAAATATAGTACATATATGTAAATCTTCTAGGTGATCATCAATTTATTTGAGCCATTCATCTATATACATATACAAATTTAGATTAATACAACAGGAACCAGATAATCTAAATTTACATCTATATACATACAACAGGTCAATATTAAAATATTTAATCAATAGGTGAATACAACAGGTCAACTATCGATGGATATTAATAACTACTTGTTGGGACCTTTGACCCAAGTGGGGGTGTTAATCTAAGACCACAAGGAGTGGGCATGAGAACACGACGTGGAAGCCCTCCACGTCGGGCAGACCGGCCAGCGGACAGCGAGGAGAGTGGTTGGAGGTGGCAAGTTCTTCATTGACGGGGTGAAGTTTTGTGGGACGGCGTGGCTCATTCCCCCCACAATTATTTAAAAAATAATATCTTCTTTAAAAAAAATTAATAATAATAATAATAATTCCTATATAATGTAACCCATTCTATTATTTTTACCACACAAAAACTCTCATTTCTAAAAAAAAATTCTCTCAACTTTCATCTCATTTCTCTCTCCAAAATGGCAACGATTCCATGGACCGAAGAAGAGAACATTGCGTTGTGTGAATCTTGCCTCGCATCCTTACCAATTATACGCCTCGTGATCCCTCGGGTCCGTTTTGGGGATGGATTTTCCAATAATTTTGTATTCATAGGGGTGACAACAACCCGAACTATGGATGCATTTTTTTTCACATTTCAGGACTATCCGTTTAAACAGTTCAAGATTTGAGATGCTTTTCAGTGATGTGAAAACGACAGTCGTGAGCTCACAGAAGACGACTTATTCAAGTGGTCCTCGTCGACTACAGGCATACGCACGACCGTTACTTTAAACGCGTTTTGGTGTGGCAAATAATAAGATTTTTTTGTTTAATTATTTTTCCGTTTGTTTATATTTTATTATGTTTCGGTTTAATTTTTAATATTAATTATGTAAGGTTTAATTATGTTTAGGTTTAAGTTTAATTTTAATTATGTAATGTTTAATTTTTAAGTTGAATCATGTAATTTCTTTTATATATGTTTTATTTTTTTATTATTAATGTTTTTTTAAATTTAACTAGTTTTTATTAGCGTCGCGCGTTGCGGCGAAATGGAGCAAATGATAATGTTAAACAAACGACATTTGAAAATGAAGAATGTTGTTTTGAAAGCCAAACGGTAGAATCGGTTTAGTTTATTATCGTACCGTAAAACGATACCAAATAAATACTCTAGTTTGAATACAACTTCATATTTAACAACACTTGTATAAACACAATTGCATACTTAGGTTTCTTTTTAATTAACAAACGAGAGTTATTAAAAAATATTAAATTAATTAATAAAGGCAATATCATTAAAAATTATGAAAAACAAAAAGTAAATGAAAAAAGAGAATATGGTTTAAAAAAAAAGAAATATGTTAAAAGTAAATATAATAATAAGGTATTATAATATTAAAATAATAAAATATTAAAAAAAAACTATATATTATTTTAAATTTAAAATTACTATTCATGGTCCTTCATTAATAATATAACTATATATATTATTTTAAATTTAAAATTACTATTCATGGTCCTTCAACAACAATATAATATATATATATATATATATATATATATATATATAATAGTTTTGTTATAAATTTTAAATATAAAAAAATAATAAAAAGTATGTGTCACATGTACACCACGTCACCCTTTCACGCTCTGATGCTCATTCCACCCCGCCCTTTTCTACATCACGTCACTTTTCTGACATGTGCTGACGTGGCTGCCACATGTCACTTCACGCCCTCTTTTCATGCTCTCCCACTCCGTATAATCATAGACCATATGGTGTGGTAGCGTGGGGCCTCAACCATGTCGGGACACCATCCCGAGCTCAATGTTGTTGATGGCGTGGGGAGAGGGCAGGGGTTTTTCCACTAGCGTGGTGAAGCTTTTGATAATGACGTGGGCGATGGTGATTGGTTGTATATTTTTAAAATTTTAATTTAATGTATTTGTTTTATTTTTAAATATAAAAAAGTATTCAACGTGTCACACCATGCCACCCTTTCACACCTCATCTCGCCCGCACTTTTTGGCACCACGCCACCTTTCTGACAGGTGTTGACATGGCTGACACATGGCGCTTCATGCCCTCTTTTCGTATCCTCACACCATATAGTCTTACATGGAAAGTCACGAGGTACGAGCCACGTTGGTTTCCTAGAATCTTGGAGGAGGGGGATCAGACCAGAACTTTATAACTTTATAACTGGGGAGTCATAATAGATTTGTTTTACATCCGTAATTCGCTAGTGTACATTAGCTAATTTTTTATCACAATGGTTGGTGATGACGAGGGTAGCCCAAGATTAAATAAAATGACTAAATACGTAAATGCTCAAAGGGTTAAACGGTTCAATGGTTGAAAAGCTATGAGATGGGGAAGAGCAATACGGAAACAGTGGCCAGTCACATCCAGGGATTGCTTCACCAACTCACAGCCGCAAAAGCAAAGCAGGTCTGCAAAACACACGCTATTATCCAGGGGTCAAAAGGCTTTAACCCCCAAACGGGTAAGCCCCTCACTGCAAACAGGATCACTAGTCAAATGAATTCTACTTCGGGAGATCTCCTCTCCTATAAATTGACACTTCATTTACTACAGAAAACATCTCCTGGCCAGCTCTGATTCTCTAATCTCTGGTCATTCATATTGAGTACTTGCTTACCTGCAAGTCGCTCCTTTTCACATCCACCACACACATTCTATATGCTCCCACTTCCGAATCTGGACATACTTTAGAGAAGGATCTTTAGCAAATAACAAAAACCAACTAGTGAATCTCCTTCCATGTCTTGCAAACGTGGGGGGACCCCACGACCTGCGTTAGGCAAAGTTGAACCCTTCAACCCTTTTGCCTAACCCGCCCTGCTACTACCATTGGTCTTATATTTGTTGCATCAACAAGTTGGCGCCCACCGTGGGGCTACGCCGCTATTTCTTCTCAAAAAGACCTAGTAGTGTAGCTCTCTTCACTTAAAATCACCATGTCTGAAAGTGGATCCCCGGAAGAAGTAAATCAGATTCCAAACACTTCTACTCCGGGTAGTAGCCAAGCTCACGTGGCTATACCAACTTCTTTCTCAACTCCGGGGAGCACACCCGAGTTCCTCACCTTCAACACACCAACCCCGTCCAGATCCGGGGTTCCATCTCCCAATATCGGTGTCTCTGACGCACCAGCACATGTTGAACTCACCCCTGAAGGGGTTGCCAACAATTTCCTTGAGTTGAGGTCCCTTCTCAACCAACATGTGAGTAAAGAAAGAGAAAAAGGAGTGAGGATTCGTTTAGACTATAATGAACCTGAACCAACGCTGTCTCCCGGACCACCTCCCCCTCCTTTTACAACAAGAAGTGAGGCTGGTCCCAGTAATCCTTCAAACCCTCACCCTTATCTGTCCACTATGACAAATCCTATGGTGCATCCTATCTTCTCTTCCCAACCAATTACTAGTGGTGCTCCTTTGGGACATGAGCTAACCCTTGACCAGCTCCTACAGTCCCCAGTAACAAGCTATCCAGCATCTATAACAACCACGTGGGAGCAAGCTCTGTCCGTGCTCCCTTTAGCACGAAGTGCTGTTATGAGCGCTCCCCTCGGAATAAACTGCTCAGTTGGCCCAGGAAGCCTTCAAGTCTTCAACCTCATGCCCAACATGATGACCCAGATGATGGCCAACTTCCCGTGGCAACACTTCATTAATCAAGTGCTAGCCGCTCAGGGAAATAACGACAATGGCAATAATGTGGATGCAAGGGCTGAAGAAGACTTGGCTAAACCATACAAGCCAAGTAACCTTCCATGCTTTTCAAGGCAGATAGCCGATTATGATTTCCAATCAAAGATTAAGATGTCGTCCCACATCAGGACGTATGATGGGACTGAAGATCCTGAGGACCATCTCCAGATCTTCACCGGTGCAGCCCGGATAGAGAAATGGTCAAACGCTGAATGTTGCCTAATGTTCATGCAAACTCTTGTTGGATCCGCCAGAATCTGGTTCAACGACTTACCTGCTCAAAGCGTTCGAAGCTTTGACGACCTTAGCAAGGGTTTTCTGGCCAATTTCTCCCAACAAAGGCGATATGTCAAAGACGCAACAGTGATCTTCCAGATAAAACAACGTGATGATGAAAGTCTTCGTGCGTTCATTGAACGATACAAGAAGGAAGGTCTGACTTATGTAGGGGCAGACGAGAAAATGAGAGTGGCTGGTTTCATGAATGCCATCACCTCTAAATATCTCACAAGAGATTTCAACAAATCCCTGCCCAAGACCCTGGAAGAGGCTCTCGAAAGGGTAGAAGCTCACATCCGGGGGGAGGAGGCAGTAGACATTAAAGAACAAAGAAAAAGAGGATCCGGCTGGCGAAGCAATAGCCCAGCTAGAAAAAGGGGGAACTTCAACTCCTATGACAGGCGGTCAAAGGGTTCAGACCCTCGAAGGTCTGAAGGCCGGAACCCTTCAAGCAGGGAAAAAGGCATAAGTTTCACACCCCTCACAAAGACCCCTCAAGAAATCCTTGCAACAGAAGAAGTTAAACAAAACTTTCGGCCTCCTAGGCCTCTCCCCAAAAGCAGGAAAAATGAGAACTCCACACAATACTGTGAGTTTCATGAAGAAAAAGGTCCCCACACCAATGATTGTTTCCAACTCAAGAAAAGAATTGAAGAAGCTGTTAAGTCCGGAGAACTCGCTCATTTGGTAAAGGGAGTCCGGGACAAAATGGCTGAAGGAAAGGGTAAGGAAGTCAATGTCACACCCCAACCAATGGCGGAAACATCGGGATGAGACGAAGTGTGAAGATTGCTCGAGACATCATAACACTATTTGTGACGATAATAAAATAATTCCCATTTCATTTCATAACTTCAAACTGTCAACATTACATAAACTCGAGTAACAACAAGTTCAAAAGAAATACATAATAACATAAGCAAAATTGATACGACATATTAAACCTAAACGTCTATATGTGTATCTAGGCATCAACGCTACTTCTTTTCATAGCATCATCATCATCAACCTGTAACATGTTTAAAATACAATTCAATGCAAAAGCAAAGGCGAGTATACAAGTTTGGTACGTATATAACAAAAGATAAGTTTTAAACAATTCCTCATAGCAAGGATGTGATTCAAGATAAACAATAAATTTGGCATGTGTCTAACAAATCAACCCAAAAGAGACGCGAGATGCTGCATGACATAACCACAAGTCTACGGGCGGGGCGTCAATCCTATAGCGCTACATATGTCACGGTTAGGCTCGTACGAAGTTAATGATAAGTTCAACACATAAAGTTTCACCCAAGTTTAAAGTATCAAGCAATCACGTATACAAGCATGTTATAGGAATGTTCATGTGTTTAAGCAAAATGTTCATGTGTAAGTTTTTTATAAGTAAACATGTTACACCCCAAAAGTGGTAAAAGTAAAAAGGGGAATACGAGTATACTCACAAAGTTTGCATATGCTTTCCAATTATCCAATTATTGACGAGTTGATGAGGTTAGAAAATTGAATGTGTAAGGGTCAAAGTTCAAGTATGCTTAGAGTCGAGATTCGGTATTTAAAACAACATAAAAATAAGATATGAGAATAACATGTGAAAATAATCTTCTTCAACACCTAACACTTGTATGACACTTGGTAACCACAAGGGTTATGATAATGTTTTCATGAGTTGAACACCCATAAGAATCACAACAAGGTTTAGGTCTTAGATGATGTTCTACTACTTTAACATATAAACAAAAGTTCAACATTAAAGGTTCGAATGAGTGTATATATATATTTAAGCTAAGTATTACATATTATTTAGTCCAATAATTCAAGTAGGAGGCAGAAGATTAGGATCTTCATTTAGGCACCTCGAGTTATCATAGATGTCATGTATGGGGTAGGAAGAACTAGTTTCCGTTTAGGAACCCCTTGAATGTTCACCACTTCACTTGATGTAAAAACAACCAAGGAGGGTCACGAACTAGGATTTGTACAATAATATAAATAATCTAATCTATGAGAAATCATCAAATCATGTGAGGATTGTATGTAGGACAACCCAAGTTGTTCCATAATCACTCATTCATCAAGATCTAAGCTTGACATGATTTGTGGGCTAAATACCCTAACAAAACAGAAAGTATTTGAGGTTTAATCCTCTGATTTCAAGTGTCTCAACCTTGTTTTTAAGCCTAACAAAAAAACCATAAGAGAGGTTGTAAGCATTGGGACATAGGTATGAGATGAGTTAAACTCATGTCTAAACAAAGATTAATGAAAACAAACTTAAACAGTGGACTTTGAAGCCTTTTTGCCAGAGTTTCAGGGACTTGTTTGCTGTGAAACACCCCTAGAATCGAAGCCAAGGTCAAGCCAAGCGTTCTGGAAAAAGAATGGACCAAAACGGATAAGAAATGAAGAAGTTATGCTCATTTTAGTGGAGCTTGGTATTTCTGCTCGAACCTGCACTTTCAGCTACGAATTTGAGAGTTTGAGAGAGTTGTGAGAATGTTTCTAAAGTGTAAATGACTTGGACAAGTGTGGGTTTATATAGGGATTGAGTTAGGGTTGAGTTAGATGTGTAATTAATAGGAGTAGTTGGGAGTTAAAGCAATAAAAAAAAAAAAACAATTAAAATCAGCCATGAAGGCTGCTCGAACATGGCTGTAAACAGCCAATACATTTCTTTTTTTTGTGTGTGTTGCAACTTAGTTTGAGTAGGATATTTATTAAGTTATATTAATGGATTATCTAACTAACCATATGATATTATGTGATTGATTGCAAGATTAAAAAAATGACAACCAAAAGCTATAAGGCTTGCGATCGGACAAGGGCTGTTAACAGCCATATTTATATTATTTTTTTTTATCCTTTTTAACAATAAACTAGGTAGAGTATGTATTATTTTACGTTAGGTTATATGTCTATTAGATGTGTAACATCTTATTTAGTTATTTAACATTAAAATAGTGTAATAAAGGACCAAGTAATTAATTCTATCCATTTTAATTCAGCCATATGCTGGCTGTTAGCTTCGATTGGACAAAAGTCCATCAAGACCATTCAATGTTTTGGCAACAAGTTAGATTATAATAATAATGTAGGTTTTGTATTATAAATATTAAGTGATTTATTAGTCACATAAATATAGATCAATGTTTAATTTGTATGAAATAATAAATTTTATTACGATCGAAGCTACGAATTACGAAAACGGAAGCGAAATGAAATTACGATACGAATGTAAGTTTCCAAAGTTAGGCACATGAATAATCTTTCTAGTTAAAGTAAGTTTCGAAAAGCGAGGCGTTACAGTCTCCCCTCCTTTAGAAAATTTCGTCCCGAAATTTATTCAAGAGAAAGATTTTGGAAAATCAATTTGGCTAAAAAGAATGTTCGACTAAAATTGAGATTTTGAAGTTTGAAGCTTGTTGAAAAATATAAGAAACTTTGGGGAAGGAAAGGATAAGTTTGCAAAAAGGGTTCGTTTGACTAAGATGATTTGAGTCATTAATAATAAGTAAAACGTGCATGTGCGTGTATGGGAAAAGTGAGTTTGATTAAGTTTGAATAAATCGATGGGGCAGTATTTTAAAATATGTTACCCAAGAAGAAAAGCTTTCGTGTAAAATAAAGTGTCTTTTGTTGAAAAGTGTGGCCCCCATCGTAAGTTGTAAGAAGGTTTTATCGGTTTTAAGGAGCATTTGTAAAACCACATGTTTGTAGAAAATTTTTCAATGGTGGGAAACAGGAAGATTAAGTATTTATAATTTTTTTTTTTTTTGGAAATAACGGGCCGTCTAAGTATGTTTGTGAGCAAATAAAGAATGGAAGGTGGTGAAAGAATAAATGGGAAATAATTGTGATATGAGAGTGAACGAACAATTCAGCGTATGAATGTTGTGATAGGAATGATTGTTGGATAAAATGTTCATGTGAGTGTCGAGGATGAGGTTTCGTCATGGATAATCGGATATCGCGAGTTTAGCAGTGCGTTTGTGAGTTGTTAAAGTTTGCATTCTAGGTCTAAATATGGTCTACAAAACACCGAATTTCTCATGGCATGTTTTATGAAAGTTGGTAACATGGTGAAAACACTTATATATAGGAAGTACCAGCGGCGTATCCACCATGTTTTGACCACATCACGTCCGTTTCGTATTCGGTGTCATAATACGTTCCGTGTCTTACCATACACAGTAGTACACTCTAGGGTTCTCATACGCCTATCACTATAATCCCGTGTGCACCTGTGATTATTTTGATCGTCGCATAATCCGCATAGCTTGTACTAGTTGTGTATGAATCAAGGTCTACATAATTTAAAAGTAAAAAAATGTGTACGTATAAGAATATAGTATATAAGCAAGTCCATGCTTAAGTATGTATGGGACCCATGTAAGCAAATCACTCGGATTACGCTCGGGTACGGGTACGAATGCATGAATCATGTGTATGAACGAAAGTACGAGCATAAGTATAACTTTAAGTATGAATATGCACGTAAGTATGGTTATCAACATAAAACGTACGAGTAGTATGAGTATACGTGTAAGCATGAAACGTATAAATATAAGTATAAGCATAAAACGCATGAGTACAAGTATGAATACGATTATAAGTATAAGCATAAAATGTATTGTTATGAATACGAGTGTGAGTACGAATACTAATGATTACGTATATAGTATGAATTGAAACATAACAAAGTTGAGCATGTAAAAGTGCTCAAAAGGTTGAGCATGTAAATACGAACGATATAAGTGAAATTGTCGCGATGAAATGACTAAAACGGGTATGATGATATGCATGTATAGTTGTTTAAACGAAACGTTGAGTTTATTGAATCAAATTTAGATTGAGCTTGGTTTAAAAGGTAGAATATAGTTTGCATATGTAAGAGGATATAAAGTACTTATTGGTCTGCATATCTGTAGGTCCCTCGGAGGTTGAGGTTCAACCTAATCCTTGTTATGTCTAACACACTAGCAAGTGCGGAATCCAAGCTAGCATGCAAACCGAGATAGAACAAGCACAAACACAACACACAATCTTCACCGATTAACACCACTTGTATTAGTACGTATGAAAGGTTCGGTTACAAGCTCAATGTTTACAAATGTGTTTTGAAAACTCTCTCTCTCGTGTGTGTGTGCTCTCAACAGAATGCTCTCTACAAGACTTCTCACACACCTTTCACCTCTCTTGTCTCTGCCTCACTTGAAGTGAACACACTACATGAGTATATATACCCATTTCAGCTCGTATGGTCGAAGGATCAGATAGACTGATCGAAGGATCATCTATCGATCTGAAACTCATCGAAGGATCCACATATACCTCGAAGGATGATATCCTTCGAAGTCCGACAACATCCATCGAAGGTTATCTTTCGAGCTCATCGAAGGATCTAAACAATCCTTCGATGACTCATCCTTCGACACACACACCTTACAAAACATGTGTTAACTGTTTGGCCAAGTCAAACCAGGAGGATGGTTGACTTGGTCAAACTTACATCGAACACACATAATAACAAACCTAAGACGTAACCCAGACTAACACAAGACATCGTTTTGTATCATGACAAAATACAGACAAAGTACAGACACAAGTGCACCAACAAACTCCCCCTTGGCTGTAGCTTTGTCTCGATTTTCGTGTCTTCAAGTCTTTGACGTCCTTTCAAGTCTTCAATGTCGGAGGATCTTTAAAGTCTTCACGTCTTGAAAGCAGAAAGTGTATCAACAAACTCCCCGTTTCATGTAGGAAGTGTGTTGACAAACTCCCCCTTAACATAAGCTCCCCCTTGAGTTATGCTTGTGAAATACTTGTTCTTTATGAATTGAGATCCTTGTGGTGTTGATGATGGTCAGCGGCAACTCGATCATCTTCATCACTTGAGTGCCTTCACGTCGTGTCTTCATTCCGAAGCTTGTCATCGACCATGTTCTCTTTGCCTTTAGAATCTGCACATGCAAGAAATCTAAACGCGTAATGAGAACAACTGCCTGGAATATCATAAGCAAACGACACACATGTGACCATTGTTCAATCAAACACCGTCCGACAGTTTGAAAGTTTAACAAATTTTTATCAATTTTAGTTTTTAACTTTCAAAATTTGCAAATTTCGACCGTTTATGAAGAATCAGTCGTTTCGGTTTTCAATCAGGTTTCAGGTAACGAAGACTCGAGATCCAACATCGTACGATCGAAAATAAGATAGAAATAAAATCTTTTTGGCTTTTATAAAGTTTATATTAAAACACACCTAAAATCTTTTTGGTATTTTTGAATATTTCAAATGTAAAGACAGAAAGCAGTAAATAAATATATACAAAGATGCATAAACTGAAAGCAATAAATAAATATTTACAGACATTCTTTTTGCGAGTTTCGAGGGTAAGAGAATCATATCAGTGTACGGTCATGCCAAAACGCTCTTGTTGTTCAATTAGTTCACATTAAGATAAGCATCCTATAACAATTATCGGTATTGTTGTCCACATAAGCTCAACTTATCAGATGTAATCATGGCGAGGGGATGCGATTAAGGTATGATTTATACTTACCGACCGGTGTTCATCCACATCACGACACATTCCCGTATCAAGGTATGCACGAGGGTTCATCTTACCGGTGAGTATACCGATTATCATCTGTTTGACCGTATATGATGTGAGATTCTCACTTATTTGATTTGAAAAACAAGCTCTATGTGATAGAATCACTTATTGATGAGGAACTTGATTTTCGATGCATGAGGGCACAGGAGCAAGTCCGTGAACAGGTCAGTACTTTCGTACAACAGAGAGACGAACTTGACTCCCGGAAAGAATCTGTGATATATTATCACTTATTTTGAGGACATGTGATTGTTTATCACTTATTGAGGTCGTATGCAATATGTACACGTATGTATGGTATCATGGAAGATCTAGACTTGCATCCCCGTTATTTTTCGGTAAAAGATACAACCATGATACCCAGATGATAAGCAGCATAAAGACCGAATATCTCAGTGTGACACCCACGGAAAATGCGCAGTCGTCCTGATTAGCATCGCATTGTGTGGCGGATGGCTTATCAAATTTCGGGACGAAATTTCTTTCAAGTTGGGGATAATGTGACAATTCAAGTTTTCGACTTTCACTTCACATTCAATTCAAGTTGGTGGCTCTGATACCAACTGTAACACCCCCAAAATACCACCTGCGGAAACTCCGCGAGGCGTGTTACTCATCAGAGTTCGAGCCACCAATCACATGGAACAAATGATAAATACTTTAATAAAACACGTTATGAATTACCAATAGAAAATGTCAAACTTAAAATTAATCCCAAAGAGTTGAGTAGCGGAAGCATATAGTAAGTCGTTTAACAATTGTTTCATAAGAAATGTTCAAAACCAATGTTTCACTTATGAATTAATCCAAGAGCCTCGATCCATGACCACTTCAGCACTTCCAGATAGCAAGTCCACGTCACGAATCCTAATGACCTGCAAGCATGCAGACAAGTGTGTCAGACGACGCTGGTGAGTTCAAGGTTTGTTAATGTGTGTAGTTACCAGATATCTGTTAAGTCAAATCATCATTTCATTTTGGGATTGTTGTTAACTTAGGAGAGTCTTATATACTGGAAGTGTGTCCAATGTATATACCATGGGAGTGTGCCCATTATAACCTGGGAGTGTGCCCAATATAACCTAGGAGTGTGCCCAATATAACCTGGGAGTGTGCCCAACCCCAATGCCCCTAACCAAGCATTGGTAATGATATTCCAAACCACCGGGACGCATGCTTAAGGAAGTGCAATGAACTCACCTTGGTTTGCTCGGAATGCTAAGTAGGTGCTCGCAAATAATCAATCACGTCCTATAGTATGCACGTATGTGAGATCAGTTTGTGTTCACGTATAGACACACAGTTGATAAGCAAGTAGCACGTATTTGAGATCATACACAAGATGATTACGCTAAACAGCAGTTAAATATTCCAGTTAACACTTAACAGCAGTTAACTAACCAGGTTAACCTTTAACAGAATTTAACTAAGTTACTGTGCAATGTATTCAAGTCGGCGAAACACAAGTTTGGCGAAACACTTTATGGCGAAACACAAATTTGACGAATCACATATTGACGAAACACATTCTGTTTCGTCATTCAAGGTCTCGGCGAAACACCTATGTTTCACCGTGTTTGTTTCGTCAAGGTTGCCCTCGGCGAAACACATCTGTTTCGCCGTTTCCTGTTTCGTCTGGAATGTCAGTTACGTGGAACCAGTTACGTAATAATATCACAAAACCCTAATCATGCTAACAGCCGTCATCAGCAACCATTAATCATGCGGTAATCATTCGTTCACGGAATCCCATAACACAATCATCAAAGAATCATCGTTTAACCTGAACCCTAGTTTACGTATACCACACATCGATAAACGTACAACATCACATCACCGAGCCCTATCCAGATGCTAACGTGCATTCAGAACCATAACATATAAACAACATTCAGAACCGAGTATTCGATAGTGTTAAGTTTCGCATAGAATTACGCATCCTGTTAACCATGTATCGAAATCAAGAACATCATACGCATATATACATAACCGTTTCATAATTCAAGCATTTACATCAACATCCGATATAACTCAAACAATTCAACAAGAATTAACACTAACCGCAATGACAAAGTATGATCGATCTAGCGGATTTCGGAGTAACACCAGGTTGCCGTCACAGTGAGAGAGCTCTAGGGTTTCGGTTGTTATGATGAAAGTGTGAAACTGATGTTGTTTTACGTATTAAAACTCAATATAACATGTTGGGCCCGAACTGGGCTTCGGCGAATCTGGGCCTGGCGAAACACACTGTTTCGTTGAGATGTAGATGGCGAAACATGGCGAAACAGGTTCTGTTTCGTCGGAACTGATTATGGCGAAACACTCTTGTGTTTCGTCGGGTTCTTTTATAGTTTAACAGTTTACGTTTCTCAACCAGTATGCATGTTATACAATCAAACACATAATCATGTAAACACAATACGTTTATTATCACACTAAGTGTACCGTTACAAATTAAACGAGTCAAACAACTAAACAGTCAAAGTCAACGTGAATTGAATGCGAAGTGAAAGTCGAAAACTTGAATTGTCACACTCAGAACCTCGGCAATCTCTCAAACGAAATTTCGGTACTATGACCATATGCCAATGAATGGTTCCCACCTGGTCTTCAGTCGATTAAGATTTATATCACCCTGCACACTTTAAAATGATTGTGAGCCTACCGATACATCTTATATAGGGCTGCTTATCGTTTTTCATTTTAGGTTTAAAGAGGTTTAGACAGACCACTGATGTACTATCATATTCTCTTTTGCTCGCCAGGAAACTCATTTTTATTTTTCTATTGTTTTTGTGTTTTTGAAATTTTTCGATGTTTTTGGATTTTCAAATTTTGGATTTACTCCCCCTAAAATCAACAAAGTAAGACAAAATTTAAAACACAAAGATATTTACAAAAATGATTTTCCGATGTTGGTTAACTCATGTTTTACCTCAATGCCGTTTACCAAAATTAAGTTTTAATCAGAAATGATTTAGCGAATTTTGGAAAAATCAGTTGGCATTTCGGTAAGCGGTGCGGACCATGACAGCATTGTCGAGCTTCATATTGAAACAATCACGTGTGAAGAGATATTCGAGATCAATGTGTCTGAACAAGGAGTGCTGTACGAGATAATAATTCATAAAGCAGCTTAAATATCGACAAGTATAGGAGAGATTAGAAATTTAAAACCGTATCCTGCAACTGCATCGTGCATTGCAAGGAATCTGAGTGCTCTCCCAAACTGGATATCCACCCGGTGTGGATTTCAAGGTCGATTTATGTAGCTACTTCACTTAATCCTAGATAGCTTCACACAGCAACAAGATCATAAACCTTCGGGTCCGGCTGGTCTTCCACATTGCACCAGCGAAGGTCTTTATCTTTCTCTTGAGAAGTAGTGTGCGGTTGTTCAATCCACGCCAAGGCATCCGCACACCCGGTTGGTTTGATCAACAAACACATTCTCTTCAATCACACCGTGGAGAAATGTACACTGCACGTTCATCTTGTGGACTTTGAACTTCGTGTGGAAGAAAAATCCATGAATCTTCGAAAAGCTTCAGACGTGCTACAGACGCGTACTTTTCATTGAAATCTTTCTTGATGACCTGATCAAAAACCATAACAACCAAATTTTGGCACATTTTTCATCTTGTCGAATTTTTCAACTTCATTCAACCACATTCTTTCACCATCATTCCTTCATCTGAATTTTTGTCTTCTTATCTTTTTCCTTTCTTTTCTCATTTCTCTCCATCAAAGGCAATAATTTCTTCTGTCGCCTATCTTGTGCAAGGACGCTCCACTATCAACAATCTTACGACTATCGAAAGTTCCTCCTGGAATATCCTACACACTCACTTAGAGATCAGTTGGAGAGGGGGACCCAAGCCTTTGTGGACTTGGTTCGTCCTTGATCATCAAGGAAAGTGATTTCAATCACTTGATGATTGGGAAAAAGAACCTGTGGTGCTCCCCCTGATTGAATTACCTGCTTTTGCTTCCAAGCTGTTTGTCCTTTACTAGTATTTGAATTTATTGCTTTAGCATTTACTGGTTTTACAGTTTCAGATTTTGCTTGTACAGGTTTTTCTTCTTTGACCTCTGATTTTAAGGCCTTTTCAATTACCTTTTGATTCTTTTGCTTAAACTTCTTTTCCCTTTCTTTCAAGACACGTGGGTCTTGTTTCGGGGAAACTGATCATTTTCGGTAATTGATTTCTTGGGGAGCACTCGTTTTTGACTTCAGCTTTTGCACGTGTGGGCAATATTTTACAATATGCCCAACTGTCCCACATTCAAAACATGTTCTCCGCTCTACAAACTTCGGAGAAACATGTTGATGAGCAGACGGAGAACCAGACAATGAACTTTGTGATCTAGACGTGCTTGGACCTAAATCACATCCGTTGGTGTGTTGGGTGTAATTATTCTGATCATTTCGTTTTAAAATTCTAACTTGTTTTATAAAATCAATGTTAGATTTATCCTGAAATGTTTCAAGTTTGTCTGAACCCGTGGATCCAACAAAGTTCATTTTCGGTTCTCGTTTCTTAACAGGAGCTCTTTTGTTTTGCACCTTTCGTTGTTGAAACTTTGGTTGTTCAGCCTTAGGCTGCTGAACTTTAGGTGCTTGAACATTCTTGTTCTGAGCCTTCTTTCCCTGTACCTTACCCTTTCCGGAGTTGACTTGTTGTTTTCGCTCAATTGGTAGATTTTGGTTTCCGTATTGTTTTCTAATTTGTTCACACGGAATTGGATCACATTGAGTGACGGTAGCTTTGCCACTTTTGTTCCCCAAAAACTTATCAGTGCATCCTTCAAAAATTTGCTCAATTAAATCTTGATTTACATTTTTAATTGGAAAATCTTTGTTAGAGTAGATTTTGCTATCTCCTTTGAGCGTGTACAACAAGTTATTCTCTTCACTGCTAGATACAAGGGACTCCATTGCTTTTGACATTTCAGTCTTACTCGGTTTCACTGGTGGATCACACAGGATGTGATTCTCGATTGGAATATCTGTTGTAACCGAGTTAGACTGTTGTTTCACAATTTCTTCAGATTCATCATCCGAAGAATCAGCATCCTCAACAATGGGAGGACTCTGTTCCTTAACATACGATGAATCTGTCACATTTTCAGATTCTGATTGACCCGAGGATGATGTACCAGTTGTGAACCCGAGGCCTGCTGCAAAGTCATCTAGATCGAGTGGCACAGTAGGTTCAAAACGGGGCATATCCTCGTCATCAGGCAATTTGGAGTAATTGTGATTCATTGGGGGAGGACATGATTTGAATCCAATACATATTTTATCCCCCTTTTTCTTTTGAACGTCAATGATGTGATCCAATACATAGCGGGAATTGGAATAGCTTTCCAGTTTCTGCTTAATTGTCTCACATTCACATCGAGCTGTTGCCAACTCTACCATTTGCTTTTCAATTGTGTCAATAAGATTATTGTTAGCATGTTGTTTTCGCAAAACAGCCTTTTGTAATTCTGAAACATCATGTCTTAATGACGCAATTGTTGCTTTAAATTCCTTTTCATTTCTGGTTAAAAACAAGTTAGCTTCAGTTGCTTTAGAAAGATCTACAATCAATTCTTGATTGTGTTTGTGTGTGATTTCAAATTTCTCTTGCAAACCCTCGTGTTTGCTTCGCAATTCACAACACTTATCATTCATCGAAACATGTTTGTCTTGCAAGTCAAACAAACTAGCTTGTAAAGCATCATGTTTTCCTTGCAACTCAGACATGTTTGCCTCTAAATCAGCATTTTTAACACGCAAACTATCACAGTTATCACAACTAACAGCAATGGGTTCATCGACACATACCTGACTTGATGAACTGTCGACATTAGCCATAAAGACTGAATGGAGAGAAGACGAAGAGTAAGCAGATTGATCCACCAAGTTAGATCTTCTTTCAGTTCCTGCTGCAGCTTCTTCCAAAAGCTCATCAATATCTGCATCGACTGACGCACTTGATGTCTCATCCACATGATCATTGCCTGAAGTGGAGGATTCTTCATCTGAGCTTCCACTATAACCAGAACTGTCTTCATCTTCAGAAGATTCATCACCATTGGTGGAAGATTCTCCACCACTGACGTGCTTAAGATCCTTGACAACCTCAGCAAAACACGCTGTTCCATCCGGAGCATCATTTCCCAACTGAAGCGACCAATCACAACCTTCATCTACTTGAACCACAAGTGCCTGGTTGGCATTTGATGGTCCTGCTTGGCTTTGGTTGTTGACAGGTATCAACGTACGAACATTGTTCCTGTTCTGGTTCTGCTGGTTGCCTTGATTTCTGAAAGGATTTTGGTTTCCATGCTGAGCTGGTCTTGTGCATTCCCTTTTGAAATGACCCCGTTCACCACAGTTAAAGCACGTTACAGCTTGCTTGTCGAACCCATACTTGGTGTCTTTCTTGCTTTCCAAGTTGGTTCTCCCCGTCCTTTCCATAAACTCCTTTGCTCTTCGAATTGCACTAGCAAGAGCCCATTTGATATCCATCATTTCAAACTCTTCTTCATCCACTTGCTGATAATCTTCATTGGTTAGATTGATATTCCCAATCTGACCTGCGATCAATCCACAATAAGCACTAACCAAGGTGTTCAACATCTCCATATGCTCCTTGGCTATTTCGACACTGACTTTGGAAAAGTTGGAAGTGTCTAATCTGACTGTGTTCGGATTGGAAGTGGCTTGAAAGTTTGAAGAGCTTCCATAAAACCCTTGCTGTTGCGGTTGTTGCTGCTGAGCTGTCGGTTGCACATTCTGTTGTAGAGAAGAAGAAACTGGTCTTGAATACATCGTGTATGCTGAAGGATCAAACTGATCTGTTGTGGAAGGTCCGGTGTTTGAGATGAAGGCTGTTTGAAGCTTCGCATGTTGAGAGGCTGGTTTTTCTCCACTGATACCTCCTGCAATCCCATAGTACATCTCTGGATTTTGAGGAGTCAGTGTTCTTTTTGCCTTAAGCTTTTCTTCCACATCCTTGTTCTCCAATTTTTGAATTAACTCATAAACGGTGATTGTGTCTAGAACACCATTTTCTTTGAGAATTTCAAGATAACTGCTCCACTTTGCTGGTAAGCTATCAGCGAATCTTTTCACCATTTCTTGTGGAGTGGCAGTGACTCTAAAAGCAAACATCTCGCTCAACAAGTGATGGAACCTTGTAGATAAATCTGCCAAAGTCTCATTCTCCATACACGTGAATCCTTCAAACTCTTTCTTCAGTAATTCTTGCTTGATCTTTCTAGATTGAGCATTTCCTTCACATCGTAACGTGAGCATATCCCACAAGCTTTTAGTAGTCGTGCAGTAAACAAACTGGTGGTAAATGTCTCTGTGAAGAGCTTGTGTGAGAATCATGAATGCTTTCTTTTCTAACTCAAATTTCTTCTTATCATCATCAGACATAGTGCTGTAAGTTTCTGGATTAGATCCTGCAACTTCCAAATCATTGTCAAATGCGGTGAAGAAGCACATCCATAGATCTTGACCTTGCCCCTGAACATAAGTTCTCAGCCTTTCTTTCCACCATCCCCAATCATTGATGTGATTTAGCTTTGGCGGTTTTGTGCTTGTACCAGTTTCACTGTCGTTCTGCATCATAGATTGAATGCTGCTGCTTTGATTTGTGACCAATGCCCATTGATTTGCAGTTATCATTGCAGCTTGAGGTGGGGCAATAGCCTGCATCCATGCAGTTTTGTTGAAATCTGACGCAGATTGCGTAGCTGATGATTGCGTAGCTGATGATTGTGGAGTCATAGTTGTTAGAGTCCACGCGGTTGGATCCCACTGACTGTTTGTTCCCATTTTGTAAAGAAAATTAATATATTAAGTGAAAATTGATTTGAAATTTGAAAAACAAGTTTTCCTTTTTTTTTTTTTTTTTTAAATTTTCACAAACTATGTTAATATCTCGAATGATAACAACCAGTCGAAGGATCCTTGATCGAAAGACCTGAAAAACACAAACTTGTTAACTTAAACAGACTAGGATCGAAGGAACAGAACTTGTTCGAAGGATCAACAGTGTTCGAAAGATCACTGTTGAGTTTCGACAATGATTTCGAAAGACTCTCCAATCGAAGGATCCTTGTCTTTCGAATAAGACCTGTAGATCGACAGATATATCCTTCGAAAAGATTCCTAGGATCGAAGGATAAGTCACAGACTTCGAAGGATGTTCGAAGGATGATTATCTATCGAACCTCCTTTGATCGAAAGATGATCTTTCGACTTCGAAGGATATCCTTCGATCTGCACTGACACAGTTGACAAAAGTTGACAGGTTGGTGAAAAGGTGATTGGTTGGTGAGAACTTTCGGCAGAAAGTATGGTCAGACCACCAAACCAAGATTCGAACACTAAAATAATACTCAAAAAGGACAGATCTTCTCCAGAAACCGGTACCGGAGTAAGCCGGAATTTGGCCGGAAATATCCAAACCTCTTAAAAAGAAGTTTTTAAGTTACCCAACCCGTCCTTTAACACACCCGGTTAGTTTAGAACACGTTTTTACTTCTGGAAATGCGAGAAAAACACTAAAAACGGGTGCTAAAACATGTGAGTTTTGTCCAAAACACTCCAAAGTCTTGTATAAACTCGGTTTTTAACAAGGAAAAGAGCCACGGCTCTGATACCACTTGTAGGTCCCTCGGAGGTTGAGGTTCAACCTAATCCTTGTTATGTCTAACACACTAGCAAGTGCGGAATCCAAGCTAGCATGCAAACCGAGATAGAACAAGCACAAACACAACACACAATCTTCACCGATTAACACCACTTGTATTAATACGTATGAAAGGTTCGGTTACAAGCTCAATGTTTACAAATGTGTTTTGCAAACTCTCTCTCTCGTGTGTGTGTGTGCTCTCAACAGAATGCTCTCTACAAGACTTCTCACACACCTTTCACCTCTCTTGTCTCTGCCTCACTTGAAGTGAACACACTACATGAGTATATATACCCATTTCAGCTCGTATGGTCGAAGGATCAGATAGACTGATCGAAGGATCATCTATCGATCTGAAACTCATCGAAGGATCCACATATACCTCGAAGGATGATATCCTTCGAAGTCCGACAACATCCATCGAAGGTTATCTTTCGAGCTCATCGAAGGATCTAAACAATCCTTCGATGACTCATCCTTCGACACACACACCTTACAAAACATGTGTTAACTGTTTGGCCAAGTCAAACCAGGAGGATGGTTGACTTGGTCAAACTTACATCGAACACACATAATAACAAACCTAAGACGTAACCCAGACTAACACAAGACATCGTTTTGTATCATGACAAAATACAGACAAAGTACAGACACAAGTGCACCAACAATATCGTATTTTGTAATGAATGGAAATGCTACTTTTGTTTTAAAAGAGTTTAAGAAATCCGAAGATGGTCGGTCCCCATGAAGTCTTCTTGCCCACGTGTTTTGGAAAATCGGTGTAGGAAAAGGTCTTCGAAAAAAGTAAGTTCGTTTCATCAAAACAAGAAATTTTGAGTTTTTGTGAATACGTTGATCCTTGGAAAAGGGATTTATCAAAGGTCTTAGTGTTCGTTTTAAAGGGTTTTGACGAATGGTTCGTTGATGTTGGAAATAGTCTTTGGTAAAACGATCTTATAATATCTATAAGATCCTATAAGTAATTAAGAAAGGCTGGTTTGGTTTCAATTAAGAATGGAAGTCTCTAGTATGACGATATAATGTGAGCATGTTTTAGTGATTAAGTCGAATATGAAGTTCATGGGCAAGAATTTCATTGGACCGATTTAATTGATAGGTAGCATTTCGTAAGGTTTTGAAGTTCGAGTAATAAAACTTTTTAAGATATGATTAAGAATCTCGTGTATATGAGTTGAGTGAAAATAGATTGTAGAATAAGAAGTACGTTTGATAAAACAATGTATTTTGAAATCGGTATGAGTAGGTATTTTGAATAATGATAAACAATTTGGGTATAAAATATGATCGAGTTTGCATAATAAGATATTTTGAAGAGACGTTTTGGTAACGATCACCTAGGTAAGGGAATCACCCCTAACTCGTTGGTGAGGTCGTATGTTTTAAGAAAAGGGGAGTGGAGTTAATCGTCAAGGTGAGGAAATCACTCCTATCTCGATGATATGTCTCCACTCGTCGTTACAAGGAATATGAATTTAAATTATATGAAATCATGCATATATATAAATGTATGTAAAAGATTCAATATGTTGTGTGTGTGAAAAGAGAATATCGAAAGTAAATTCGAATTTGAAAGATTGCATCGTATAAAATAAATAATAGAAACACATGTTTGATCAAAATTTGGATGGTTCCAAAACGGAACTTTGACTAACCAAAGTGGTCGAAAAGTCTTTTGAATTTGAGGAGCATGCTTTGGCCTAATAGGTAAAATACTCTTGCCGACAAGTCGGTTAACGGTATTTACCCTTCCGGTTACTACATGTCCCAAATCAATCGAAATTTCGAGACTTGGCGGGATTTATGAAAAAAAAATCAAGGAGTGGAACTAGTCGACAAGGTGCGGGTTTCACCCCTAACTTGACGATTTCGTATCCTAAGTGTGGTTGGTACTCGTCGGGTCAAAATTTAATTTCGACACTTTGACGAGGGTCCACTAGAGTTTGAAATTCCCATTAAGATGTGGATTTCACTCCTAACTTAATGGTGAATTTCGTGCAAAAAATAGAATCAAGCGGATGAGAGTCGTTTACCAAATTGTGGGTTTCACGCCTATTTTGGTAAACTCGTCTCGTTTGTATAAGATGAGTGTTGTTGGATTTAGAATAATCAAACAAAAGCCTTAGAAAAACGTATGTTAAGAAAAAAAAAAAAACAAGTAATAACACATAAGAAGGCTTATCAAGAATAACACATAAGAATCGAATATTAAACAAGTGTCGACACATCATAAAACAAGTATTAACACATAATGAAACAAGTATTAACACCTAAGGATGGCATGTCAAGTATAGTGCATAAAGTTAAGACGACATATGTACTTAAGAGTTTAAAGAGAATGGATAAGAAGCAAGTAAGTAGCATGCAAGTAGTTTCAAGCAAAACCTAAGAATAAGACTCTAAAACTATAGACTAGGTTAAAGCATTCCTACTTTTCCTAATTCCCTATAGTTATGGCTCTGATACCAATCTGTCACACCCCAACCAATGGCGGAAACATCGGGATGAGACGAAGTGTGAAGATTGCTCGAGATATCATAACACTATTTGTGACGATAATAAAATAATTCCCATTTCATTTCATAACTTCAAACTGTCAACATTACATAAACTCGAGTAACAACAAGTTCAAAAGAAATACATAATAACATAAGCAAAATTGATACGACATATTAAACCTAAACGTCTATATGTGTATCTAGGCATCAACGCTACTTCTTTTCATAGCATCATCATCATCAACCTGTAACATGTTTAAAATACAATTCAATGCAAAAGCAAAGGCGAGTATACAAGTTTGGTACGTATATAACAAAAGATAAGTTTTAAACAATTCCTCATAGCAAGCATGTGATTCAAGATAAACAATAAATTTGGCATGTGTCTAACAAATCAACCCAAAAGAGACGCGAGATGCTGCATGACATAACCACAAGTCTACGGGCGGGTCGTCAATCCTATAGCGCTACATATGTCACGGTTAGGCTCGTACGAAGTTAATGATAAGTTCAACACATAAAGTTTCACCCAAGTTTAAAGTATCAAGCAATCACGTATACAAGCATGTTATAGGAATGTTCATGTGTTTAAGCAAAATGTTCATGTGTAAGTTTTTTATAAGTAAACATGTTACACCCCAAAAGTGGTAAAAGTAAAAAGGGGAATACGAGTATACTCACAAAGTTTGCATATGCTTTCCAATTATCCAATTATTGACGAGTTGATGAGGTTAGAAGATTGAATGTGTAAGGGTCAAAGTTCAAGTATGCTTAGAGTCGAGATTCGGTATTTAAAACAACATAAAAATAAGATATGAGAATAACATGTGAAAATAATCTTCTTCAACACCTAATACTTGTATGACACTTGGTAACCACAAGGGTTATGATAATGTTTTCATGAGTTGAACACCCATAAGAATCACAACAAGGTTTAGGTCTTAGATGATGTTCTACTACTTTAACATATAAACACAAGTTCAACATTAAAGGTTCGAATGAGTGTATATATATATTTAGGCTAAGTATTACATATTATTTAGTCCAATAATTCAAGTAGGAGGTAGAAGATTAGGATCTTCATTTAGGCACCTCGAGTTATCATAGATGTCATGTATGGGGTAGGAAGAACTAGTTTCCGTTTAGGAACCCCTTGAATGTTCACCACTTCACTTGATGTAAAAACAACCAAGGAGGGTCACGAACTAGGATTTGTACAATAATATAAATAATCTAATCTATGAGAAATCATCAAATCATGTGAGGATTGTATGTAGGACAACCCAAGTTGTTCCATAATCACTCATTCATCAAGATCTAAGCTTGACATGATTTGTGGGCTAAATACCCTAACAAAACAGAAAGTATTTGAGGTTTAATCCTCTGATTTCAAGTGTCTCAACCTTGTTTTTAAGCCTAACCAACCATAAGAGAGGTTGTAAGCATTGGGACATAGGTATGAGATGAGTTAAACTCATGTCTAAACAAAGATTAATGAAAACAAACTTAAACAGTGGACTTCGAAGCCTTTTTTCCAGAGTTCCAGGGACTTGTTTGCTGTGAAACACCCCTAGAATCGAAGCCAAGGTCAAGCCAAGCGTTCTGGAAAAAGAATGGACCAAAACGGATAAGAAATGAAGAAGTTATGCTCATTTTAGTGGAGCTTGGTATTTCTGCTCGAACCTGCACTTTCAGCTACGAATTTGAGAGTTTGAGAGAGTTGTGAGAATGTTTCTAAAGTGTAAATGACTTGGACAAGTGTGGGTTTATATAGGGATTGAGTTAGGGTTGAGTTAGATATGTAATTAATAGGAGTAGTTGGGAGTTAAAGCAATAAAAAAAAAACACAATTAAAATCAGCCATGAAGGCTGCTCGAACATGGCTGTAAACAGCCAATACATTTCTTTTTTTTTTTGTGTGTGTTGCAACTTAGTTTGAGTAGGATATTTATTAAGTTATATTAATGGATTATCTAACTAACCATATGATATTATGTGATTGATTGCAAGATTAAAAAAATGACAACCAAAAGCCATAAGGCTTGCGATCGGACAAGGGCTGTTAACAGCCATATTTATATTATTTTTTTTTATCCTTTTTAACAATAAACTAGGTAGAGTATGTATTATTTTATGTTAGGTTATATGTCTATTAGATGTGTAACATCTTATTTAGTTATTTAACATTAAAATAGTGTAATAAAGGACCAAGTAATTAATTCTATCCATTTTAATTCAGCCATATGCTGGCTGTTAGCTTCGATTGGACAAAAGTCCATCAAGACCATTCAATGTTTTGGCAACAAGTTAGATTATAATAATAATGTAGGTTTTGTATTATAAATATTAAGTGATTTATTAGTCACATAAATATAGATCAATGTTTAATTTGTATGAAATAATAAATTTTATTACGATCGAAGCTACGAATTACGAAAACGGAAGCGAAATGAAATTACGATACGAATGTAAGTTTCCAAAGTTAGGCACATGAATAATCTTTCTAGTTAAAGTAAGTTTCGAAAAGCGAGACGTTACAGTCAATATGGTGGATTTCGATGGAAGGGTTCCTCATAAAAGAAAGCGGTTGGAAGCTTGGGAGCTTCAGTGTGTCTGCTTCCCCCCAACGGAGAAGGACCCTCTCTCTAGCCCTCTTGTGGTAGAAGCTGCCGTGGGAACGCTGCAAACATGTAGGGCATACATAGATACTGGGGCAGTCACTGAGATCATGTTCGAGAAATTCTTCAACCGTTTGAGTAATGAAGAACGTTCAAGGCTTCAACCCTCTGGAACCTCTATAAAAGGTATCGCCGACATACCCCTCAAGCCTTTAGGGCAACTGACACTTAATGTTCGTTTCAGCGAAGGTTTAAAAGAAAGAACCCAACCACTCACCTTTGTGGTTATCAACATCCCCTCAAGCTATGACGTGATCATCGGAAGACCAGGACAGTGTGCATTTTACATGGCCGTGTCTGTTGGCCATGGCACAGTCAAATTTCCCACCGAGAGGGGCATAGCAACCCTTCAACCCTCTCAGGAAGCTTACATGGTTGAAGGTGAAAGCTCAAACAGTGAAGAAGACAGGCAAAGGTTGGTCATAAACCCTAAGTACCCTGAACAACGAATAAGGGTCAATCCAAACCTTTCTCAAGAGACCCTTTCGTACCTTGAAAAGTTGCTAACACATTACAGCGATGTATTCGCTTGGTGTCCAAAAGATATGACCGGGATCCCTCGGAACATTGCCGAGCATGAGTTAAGAATACCACCGGATGTCAAGCCTGTGGTCCAAAAGAAAAGAAGCCTGGCACCCGAGAGAAGTCTGGCAGCCTGCCAAGAGGTTGAAAAGCTTGTGTCGGCCGGTATTCTCCGAGAAGTCAAGTACCAATCATGGGTTGCAAACCTGGTTATGGTCAAGAAACCTGACAACTCTTGGAGGATGTGCATAGATTTCAAGGATCTTAACAAGGCTTGTCCTAAGGATTGCTATCCACTACCGGAAATTGATCTCAAGGTTGACTCCCTCACAGGTTACTCGTTCAAATGCTTTCTTGATGCATACAAAGGTTATCACCAAATCCTCATGAAGAAAGAGGATGAGGAAAAAACAGCCTTTCACACGGACAAAGGGATCTTTTGTTATCAAAAGATGCCTTTCGGCCTCAAAAATGCCGGAGCAACCTATCAACGGCTCGTTGACAAAGCCTTCGAAAGCCAAATTGGCAAAAACATGGAGGCATATGTCGACGACTTGGTGATTAAAAGCAAGACGGATTATCAAATGCTCGACGATATTCAAGAAACTTTCAAGAACCTCAGAAAGGTTAACATGAAGCTTAATCCGGAAAAATGCTCATTTGGATTCGAGGAGGGAAAATTCTTGGGTCACATTGTTGGAAAACAAAGCATCAAAGCCAACCCTAACAAAGTGAAAGCCGTCCTCGAAACCAAACCACCAAAAACCAAGAAGGAGGTTGAAAGCTTAAACGGGAAGCTTGCAGCCTTGAAGCGTTTTACCTCAAAGTTGGCCGAAAGATCTCTGCCCTTCTACAAAATGCTCAAGAACTGCTCAGACAAGAAGGATTTCAAATGGACTGAAGAAGCTTTCAACCAGATGAAGCAACATCTAGCTTCCCTACCAGATATTGCGGCACCAAAAACCGGGGAGTTAATATCGGTGTACCTCTCAATTGCTGACGAGGCCATCAGTGCAGCCATTGAGCGAGACAAGGCCCAGGTACCCGTTTATTTTTTCAGCAAGACTTTAAAATTAGCTGAAACAAAATATCCTCCCCTTGAAAAACTTGCCCTAGCCCTAGTTCAGACAGCTAGAAGGCTTCGAAGGTATTTCCAAGCACACCCCATACAAGTGGTCACCGACCAACCTATCAAGAGTGTGCTTGAAAAACCTGAAAACTCGGGGCGATTAGCCAAATGGGCCATAGAACTGGGTGAACATAACATCACCTATGTCCCAAGAAAAGCCATCAAGGCCCAAGTCTTGGCTGATTTCATTGTGGAAGTCCCAAACCAAACGACCACTGAAGTAAACGCTACCACCACTGAACCTTCCAACCCTGAAGCCTGGAAGCTTTTTACCGACGGGGCTTCAAGCGTTGAAGGGTCAGGGGCTGGGCTAATTTTGATCAATCCAGAAGGATTGGAATTCACATATGCTCTCCGTTTTGATTTTCAGACCACCAATAACGAGGCTGAATACGAAGCACTAATAGCCGGCCTAAGGTTGGCTAAAGAAATGAAGGTTGAAAAGTTGGAAGTGTTCACGGATTCGTTGCTGGTCTCAAGCCAAGTAAATGATAGCTACATAGCTAAGGAACCCAACATGAAAAAATACAGAGAAAAATCCAAAGAACTGATGAGTACCTTCCAAGCATGCAACATCAAACAGATCCCCAGATCTCAAAACAAAAAGGCTGATGCCCTAAGTAAGCTTGCATCTCTCACTTTCGCCCACCTTACCAAGAAGGTGCTGGTAGAAGTGTTGAAGGCCCCATCAATCGATGAATTGGAAATTCAAGATGTAGTTACCGAAGAAGATCCAAACTGGATGACTCCCATCAAAAAGTTCCTTAAAATGGTGAATTGCCCAATGATCAAGTAGAAGCTAAAAGGGTTGAGATCAAGGCAAGGCAATACGTACTACAAGGAGAAATCCTTTACAAAAAGGGTTACCTTGCTCCCTTGTTAAGATGTGTCGGTCCTGAACAAAGTAAGTACTTGATCAAAGAAATTCATGAAGGTGTGTGCGGAGCTCACTTTGGAGCTAGGTCGGTGGTTGCAAAGCTCATGAACCTTGGATATTTCTGGCCTTCAATGCATCGCGATACAGCCGAAGAATTGAAGAAATGTGATGCTTGCCAGATTCATGCACCGATCCCAAAAAGTCCCAAGCATGACTTAGTCCCGATAACCTCGGCATGGCCATTCCATAAATGGGGAATGGACATTGTTGGTCCATTTCCCCCAAGCAAAGGAGGAGTAAAATTCTTGTTGGTGGCAGTAGATTATTTCACCAAGTGGCCCGAGGTCAAACCACTCGCCAAGATCACGGGAAAACAGGTCATTGACTTTGTTTGGGAGAACATCATTTGCCGTTATGGATTGCCGGGAGTACTTGTCACTGATAACGGAAGGCAATTTGCTGAGAAACCTTTCAGCGTTTTACAAAATCGATCAGATTTTTAGCTCAGTGGCTTACCCGCAATCAAACGGTCAGGTTGAAAGAACGAATAGAAGTATAGTAGAAGGCATCAAGACAAGTGTTGGACCGTTCTACGACCTCGAAAAGTCAGTCAAGGACATTCATCTTCATATGTAAAGGCGGAATCAATGCATACAAAGTTACAACAGCTATTCTCTTTAATTTCTTCTCTTATATTGCTTTCTGATTACAATTTGACAGAGTTTCGTTCCACAAGTAATGATCCAAGTCAGTTACAAATGAACCACACAACCCCTATATATATACTAGGAAGATTTCGCTTGAGATGGTCTGAAGCGAAATCAAGTCATGTTGATTTCGCTTGAACTGATTTCAAGAGAAATCTTCATGTTAAACATGTCTAAACCCTAATTAATACCCTGTTGTGTGTTCAATCAAACAATCTAGACACAAGACTTGATTATGACGTAATCAACAGACATTTAGTGCACCAACAGACTCCCCCTTGGATGTTGATGAAGTCTTTGGCTTCAAGTCTTTGTCTTTAACAATCTTCAAACCTTGTAAAAACTTTTCTCAATCTTTATCTTCAACTTTTAAACTTCAAACTTCAATCTTTCCTTTGACCGTTGACCCAGACTCCCCCTTTCACAGACTCCCCCTCTCGGTATGCTAGAATCTGAGATATCTGGTTCAAGCTTTGACATTTAGCTTCCGTGGAAATTCCTGAAACCTGCAATTACTCATCCAACTATAAGTAATCAACATTTAACACTTCCAGATATTGTAATCTAACAATTCAATCCTTCTAAACCACTTCTCATGAATTTGGTAGTTTCATCGAATCGTATCGGAAACTAACACTTATAACAATATAAGCACCCAACTCCCCCACAGTTAATCATCCAAGTCCAAACTAATGACCTTGGAGATATCACAAACTGTTTTTGATTTTTTTGATTTTAAAACGTCAAGTTTCAAATTAATGAACTTGTTTTATTTTCAGAAACACGATCAGCTTACTTAGATTTTGAAACTCGGCACTCAGACATCGGTTGTCGAAAATAAAGCAGAAATCAAAATCTTTTTGTATTTTCTGAAAATATAAAGCAGTAATGAAATATGTACAAACATATTTACAGACAATATTTTTATTTGAGTATGCGTCAGAGGATCATATCAGTTTATGACAAGTCACAAGTACCGTTGAGCTTAATTTCACTGTAAGAATTAAACAATTCACTTAGATTGTCGATATACTTGTCCACTTAAATTTTCATACAAATTTCAACTGATTCAGGATACGAATTATGTATTTTAAGAACTTAAACCCAATCATGTGTCCCACCTCTTGAATATACTCCCGTATCCAGATCCCAATATTCAGTCTTACAGGTAGTTATAACACAAATGATATCTGTAAGGGGTTAATAATTTATGAAGAATCATGAGAGCTCAGGTCAGAACCATCGTTCAGCAGAGAGATCATGACTCAACTTGTGGGTGTGTCCCCTTTAGAGGATCTTTTTTACAACAGCATTGCTAAGCAATTTTATTGTCTTATCATATATGCTGAGGGTGATGCTGTGTTTCAAGCATTTGCAGAAAGTATTATTCGAGGACTAGGTCAGAACTTCCATTCAGCAGAAGTCCCGGAATAATACCCCAGACATTATTGAGTATAAAAACCTGGTATATCAGAATACAAGACCTTTCAAACGAGATTTCAGTGGTTACCTATATATCCAAGTAGTGTTCCCCACGAAATAAGCAAGTATGAAATTTATGTTTATATCCCGAAAAAGTTTACTAAATGTATAAAAATCTACCGACACATCCACGGTGAGATCGTTTAACACATTTAAACTTTCCATTTCTTTAGCGTACTGTAACTGTCTACTGATGTACTATCATTTCCTCTTTTTACGCAAAACTCAAATTTTTGAATTTTATCATGTTTTTGACTTTTTCAAATTTTCAAATGTTTTTGGATTTTCTAACAACAATATATCTCCCCCTAAAATGCAAAACCATTTAAAGAAAATTTGACAACCAATACTGATAGCTTTGTCTCGCCATCCATTTTCTGCTTTTCATGCACTGATTTGCAGAAAATATAACGTACCCCCATGATTTACAACCCATTGATCTTAACAGTTTGAAAACTGTTTTTCAATCTGATGAAAGTAATCATGTTTGTTCAGCCGTGAGGGTTTCGGCGTATTCAACCAACATACATTCAAACAAAATTAAAAACAACATATTTTTGGTTTTTCAAATTTTAACAAACTAAAAACATATTTTTGGTTTTTAATTTTTCAAATTTTTAGGGTTTCGAAAATATTGTTTATTTATGTACGGAAAACAATCAAACTAAACTCCCTGTTCAACCAAACCAGGGTCCTGCAACCTCTTCCTGTGCCAGGCTGCTCCTACTACCATTCTCACAATCTTCAGCTTCGTTGAGCACCTGCACATTCAAATTTATCAATCATTTGAACAATTTAGCCCAGGTCTGTTGGACCTTAGGCATTTCAATACAATAATGTTCATTCAATTTTGGAAACTCTTTGTCACTTAAAACGTTTTCAATTTTGACTTCAACTTTCTCATCTTTTACCGACGTCACTTGTTTCTTAGCACTCCACATTTGACCTTCTGGAGTACCTCTTTTGTAAAAATTTGTCTCTTTTTGAACCTTTTGATGTTGAATAACATTTTTAGGTTTCCAAAACTCTTGAGATTTTGTCATATCAACAGATGTTCTCCAACTTTGTGTTGTTCTCAATCTGGGTGTGTGAGAATTCCAGGTCTGTTTTGAATCAAACCTGTTCGGGTTTGATTTCCAATTTTGATTTGAAGCAAACTTGTTTGTATTGTATCTCCAAGTTTGTTTCGAATCAAATCTGGTTGACCTCGATTTCACATCCTCAGATTTCTGTTTTTCAACATCAACAGGCTTTGGATTTGGACACTTTCGTGCAATATGTCCAATTTGATCACATTTAAAACACACTTTCTTTGAAACATCCTTGGCCTGTTGTTGTTTCTTTTTCATAGCATCAAACTCTTCATTAGACTGTTGTCCAAATTTGAGTTTTTCCTCTTCTTTCAAGCTTTTCCCTTGAACAAAATTCATCTTTTGTTGCAAATTTGGTTTTTTACTTTGATTCCAATTCCGTTTCTTTTTATAACCCAAACCAGCCTTCATGTTTTTCTTCTTAAAACCAGGTTTGTTATAAAAATATTTATGACCTTTACCAGCAAACTTTGGAATCTCAGACTTCTCAATCTCAACCATTTTGAAAACTTTATCGACCTTCTCTGAAATCACATTCTGAATTGGGAATACAACATCGAAGAATAATTTGTCCGATCCAATCATGGTATAAACCAATCCTTTTGAATCATCATTCAAATTTTTCTCGGATTTTGTGTTTTTCAGATAACCATCATAAAGATTTCCTTCATCTTCATCCTGTGATTCAGACTTACCTTTTGTAGACTCATCTTTCAAAACACTTTCAACAACCTTACTTACCACCTCTGAATCATTAGCATCATCAGATTTGGTGTAAGTCACATCGATACTTTCAGGTAACTGGTCAGCTATGTTCAAACCCTTTGCCACCTTTTCCTCATCATAAAAAGTATAATTGTTTCTCAATGGTGGTGGTACCTGATGAAATTCTGAACCAATACCCTTTTTGCAATTTTCAGTATCTTTGTCATCTGGTGTGATGTTGAAAATGCGTTCGAGAATGTACGAAGAGTTATGATAACTTTGAAGTTTTGTAACAACCTTTTCTTTTTCAGCCAAAACTTGTTTAAGATTTGCAATTTCATCAACACATCTGTTCAATTCAATTTGCTTTTCTTTAAACTTTCTTTCATACATTTCTTTAGTGACTAAAGTTTCTGACAGTCTTTGATCAAAACTTTTGACTTGACTCTTCAATGTATCATAAGCTTCTTGTACTCTCTGACTCGACCATTTTAAAGAATCATACTGTTTTTGTAAATCTTGAAATTTAGATTCTTTTTCAACACAATCGACACATTTTGCTTAACACAGTTGTCTATAAACATCATTATCCTTTTCAAGACCTTGACATTTCTGTGTTAATTTTTCAACTTTTAGTTTCAAAATTTCTTCTTTTTCAATCATATCTTTACATTTTATTGTGAAACCATTTTCAAGTTTGTTTAATTCATTATCTTTTGTTTTTATGATGTCATCTTTTTCAGTACAGGCTTTGCACATTTCTATGCAATTCCTGCACTTGTTTTCTTTTTCATCAACCATTTCAACATTAGATAGATCAAAAGATTTTCTAACCTCAGTCTCATTCAGCACCGATTCTTCTGACTCAACTTTCTGATCTTGCTCTTTGTTCTCCTCTTTCTGAGCTTCTTCATTCTTCTGCACTTCTTCAGCTCCCTGTTCTTCCCCAGCAAGCTTTGCAACAGTCTTCACTTCTTCAATCATTTTCTTCAATTCTTCTTCTTTTCTTTTCTTCAGTTCTACCACCTTCGGTAAACTTGCTTCAAAAACTTCTTTTAACTTGATCATCAAATTTGGCAAATAGCTTTTATCAGAAAGCCTTCTTGTGTTGAACGTGCCTTCACTTGGAAACACATTGGTTACAGCATCAAAATCCACTTTTGATGGATCAACTACTGGATTACCCTGTGGATCCATGTAACACTCTAATTCTTCATTCCATCTCTTGGCTCTTTGTGCTTCCTTAAATGGTTCATTCAATTTGCCAATCTCCCATCTTGCACTGTCTTTTCTCCACCATCTATCATGATCATCATTTGCAACAAATGCATAACCAACTGCATCTTTTTCAGGTAGAACCTCTTGACTCCAGTCATACCCTTCATCGTCATATATAACTGCAAGAGCCCTTGATCTTTCTTCTGGTTGCTTTAATCTTGGTGGCTCAGACTTGTTCTGATGGTAAATCGCCTTTCTGTAGTAATCTTCATTGAATGGATTTTCAGAATCATCAGCAGCATACGCATTTCTGCACTCACGCTTAAAGTGACATCTTTGTTTGCATTTGAAGCATGTCACCTTGGATTTATCAAATCCCAATTTGGTAGATGGTCCACCAATTGACTTTCTCCCCGTGATCTCCATGAACCGCTGTGCCCGACGAACCGCACTGGCCATGCACCATCTTATATCCATTAACTCCATCTCCTCGGGGTCTAATTGATCATAATCTTCTTTCGTCAAGTTGGTATTGCCAATCTTCCCTGCAACAAGGCTTTCATACGATTCAAGTACAGATGCCAAGAAAACCATCTGTTGTTTTGCCGATTCTTCGCTGAAATTCTGCCCATTCTTCAGATCCACTGCGATATTACACTGGAATAAATTCTTTGAAGCAGATTGATCAGAAGTTGTTGAAGAAGATCCACCGTGAAAACCACTGTGAAGACTTTCATTGTTCACTGAACTTGAACTTTCTGCAGAAAATGTTGTTCTTGGCGATCCAGCCTGCGGTATTCTGTAGTAAAGCTCTACATTCTGCTGATAAGCTGGATTGTTGACTTTAGATCTCTTTATCTCCAACTCATGACTTTCAAGCTTTTCAATCAGCATATCCAATTTCAAATCTTCCGGCTTGATTGTATTTTTCAACATTAGAGCGAAGTATTGCCACTCTTGATCATTTGGCAATGAATCAAACAATTTATCCACCAACTCCTCTTCAGAAGGTAAGATTTGATGTCTGATCAGCTCCATTTTTAGATGTCCGAATCTCTCAATCATTTTACAAACAGATTCATTTTTCATACAATTGAATAAATCAAACTCTTTACGCAACAATTTCTTTTTGTTTTTAACAATTTCATTACTTCCTACACATTTTCTCTCTAACGCTTCCCACAAACTCTTTGAAGTCTTTTCTTGTTCGAACAATGAAATAATATCTTCTCTTACTGACTGTTTGATCAATGTTATCATTCTATATTCAGCCACAACATTTTTTATATCTTTTTCTGTAAAATCTTTTGGTTCTATTAACTCTCCTCCCTCTTTTACAGGTTTATTGTATCCATCTGTCAGTTTTAACCAGCTTTCAGTAGCAAAGGCTTTTACCCAACCCTCAAATCTATTTTTCCACCAGTGATAATCTTCCACTTTCATTAGCTTTGGTGGCTTCTGTTGGCTCCCGTACATGTTCTCAAACTTCAAATTCTCCGAAATCTCTTTTGAATATTCTTTCATCTCAAATCTTCTATCTGATGATTCGGAAGTGAACGCGTACATATCACTAAACGGGTTTATGAAATTATCATCCATCATGAACGTACCTGAAAAAAAAATCAGTCAAACACTTAGAAATTTTCAAAGTTTTGAAAATTAAGCAACTTCAAGCGAAATTCTTGAAGTATATACAGCTTCAAGCGAAATCAGCTCAATATAACTAGTTCAAGCGAAATCTGATATGAACTAGTTTCAAGCGATAACCACTATTTCGCTTCAGATGATACAAGTTCAATTCAAGCGAAATCCTGCCAAACCAATTTCGCTTCAACAGTTTCCAAGCGAAATCCAAGATTAAAACCAAACAGATTCAAGCGAAACCTATCAAACTCAATTTCGCTTGAACTATTCAAGCGAAACTTCTGATTTTCAAGCTAAACCTTATGTTTTCAAGCGAAATCTACCTATAACTTTCGAACACTTTCAAGCGAAACCTAGTTTTAGGTAATTTTTCACAAGATTTAATCTGAGTTTTAACCCGAATCTTTGTAGGCTTTGTTAAAACTACGTTTTACACGATATACTCGAAAATCAGACCATTTTGACCGTTGGAACTTGTTCAGATCTGAAAAATATAAAAAGAAATGAGTAGAAAGAAGATAATCCGGTAGAATTAAGCTGCTATGGTATGAACTCCTCGTCCTGAGCTCTGATACCACTTGTTGGACCGTTCTACGACCTCGAAAAGTCAGTCAAGGACATTCATCTTCATATGTAAAGGCGGAATCAATGCATACAAAGTTACAACAGCTATTCTCTTTAATTTCTTCTCTTATATTGCTTTCTGATTACAATTTGACAGAGTTTCGTTCCACAAGCAATGATCCAAGTCAGTTACAAATGAACCACACAACCCCTATATATATACTAGGAAGATTTCGCTTGAGATGGTCTGAAGCGAAATCAAGTCATGTTGATTTCGCTTGAACTGATTTCAAGCGAAATCTTCATGTTAAACATGTCTAAACCCTAATTAATACCCTGTTGTGTGTTCAATCAAACAATCTAGACACAAGACTTGATTATGACGTAATCAACAGACATTTAGTGCACCAACAACAAGACTGGGAAGATACGAAAGCAACTGGCTTGAAGAATTGCCTAGTGTCCTATGGGCAATTAGAACAACCGAAAAAACAAGCCATAAGAAAACACCCTATAGCTTGGTATTTGGGCCCGAGGCTGTGATCCCCGCTGAAATAGGAGTTGTAACCCAACAAATTGTCAACATGGATCCCGAAACAAACCAAAAAGAGACCATGTTGAATTTACAACTCCTAGAGGAAGCGAGAGATCAAGCCGCAATTCAAGAAGCCAAATACAAGCAACAGATGGAAACTTACTACAACAAGAAAGTCAAGAACGAACGTTTCAAGCCAGGAGACCTTGTCCTCAGAAACAATGAAGCTAGCAAAAAGGAAAATCAAGGAAAGCTTGGCCCAAAATGGGAGGGCCCATACACCATCCTCGAAGCACACAAGGGGGGGGGTCCTACAAGCTAGCAGATTCAGAAGGCAAAAGGCTTCCAAGGCATTGGAATGGCAAAACCCTAAAAAGGTTCCATGTTTAGACAGGAAAGTTTGGTTTGTATCAAAATGTATCTCGAACGACACTATGAATACCTTTTGTAAAAAGCAAGTATTGCTTAAATGAATGAAGTTGTTTTATCAAACTTGTCTTTCTATCCTAAGACCAGGTTGAGAACCTAGCAAAAAACTCCATGGCAAGGGCCATGTAAGGGGATGAGCTCCCAGGCCACATCGCTCAATAGGTTCAAGGGTTGAATGAGCCTATATAAGGGGTGAGTTCCTAAATCAATACAACTCCATGAGACTTGTTAAGAAAACATAAAATTGTCTCATAGACGGGTGTGAACAGCCTACCCCAAATGTTCCCAAAGCCTTAAAAATATAATCCACAAAGAGGCTTGAAAAATTCAAGTGAAAAACAAAGAAATGACAAAAAGGATAGGTGCTATGTCTTCTTGTTAAAAATCCCAAGGCTAAGTGTCTGCAGCACTGAACCCTTTAAGGCATAAAAAACATAAGGGTAGCACAAACTCAACAAAGACAAAGTTACAAAAAGACAAAGAAAACCTAAAAGAACAATAAGACTTAGACAAAAAGTTATAAAGATACAAACCAAAAGGGTCACAAGACTAAGAAGCCTTCAAGGTTTCAAGCCACCCAGGTAGCAACTCGACACCTCAAAGGCTTCAACCTACCAACAGACAGCCAAAAGGCTTTGAAGGTTAAAGCCAAACAAACTGCCTTAACCAAAAAGGGCACGAGTATGAAAACACAATACAAGGAAAATAGTTAAACATCATACCATCCATATAAAAGAAAGCCCTAAAAGACTTTCAAACACAAGTTAGGGCAAGTCCTAATAACTTGCAAGCTTAACTAATGTTCCAACGGCCATACAGGCCTTAAACACAACCAACAGGAACCTTAAGGGTTCCTAATAACCTAATATTGTTCAAATTAACATTACAACACATAAATTGTTTTCAGTGCTAAGAAAGCTACGAATCAAGCATCAACAGACTTGGAAACTCCAGAACCTTCGCCCTTGGCCTTCTTTGTTTTCTTCAGCTTTTTAGTCTTCAAACCTCCATCACCACCAACCGCTGAAGCCTCCAAACTTGCATCCTTTGGAACATCCAGCTGACCGGAAAGGGTATCATCACTATCCCCCGAGTAGGATCTCTTCCTTGAGAGAGAACCCAAGATTTCAGCACAAACCTTTTCATTTAGACCCTCCGATTTCAAGTCCTGCAACACAGCAAGAGGCTTACCAAAACAAGCAGAAACTTGATGGATGTAAGGATAGGTCAACTTCTCCATTTGCTCAACGGAGCCTTTAAAAACATCAGAAGCCTCGGGACGAAACAGAGGTGACTTCTCCAAAGGATAGCCGGATTCATGAAGCTTATACCCAGCAATGAGGCCTTGGTGTTTCCCCAGGTTGAGAAGCTTAGTGTAAACGTCACCAAGGGCAGAATTGAACTCCTTGGAATGTAGAAGGTAAGTAACAACCTGCTGGAAACCTTGCTCAATTAACCACTGATTGTCAGCGGTAGAACGAGCAACTGAAGCCTTCAACCCCTCTTTCTCCTTACCAAAAGCCTGTTACTGAACAAACAAAGTTTCCCGGTCAGCCCTAAGCTTCAACCTATAAGCCTCGAAGCTCTTTTTCAAATCACTCATCTCAATCTCATGCATCTTTTTCAAATCACTAACCTTCTTTTCCCATGCTGCTTCTTTCTCGGTAAAACCAGCTATCTCCTTTTTCATCGCAGCCATGGAGGATTTCATTTTATCCTTCTTCTTGGAGAATTCTTCATATTCCTGCATTCTTTGACAAAAACGGGCAATGCCTTGAGGAAGCATAGCAACAAGGTTGCAAGTACTCAAAATCATGCGGGACAACATCAAGTCATCATCCATCCCAGCAATAGTCTTGTGCACTGAAGGAGGAGCAATGTGACTCAGAGCATCCTCACAAACAGCAGCATCTTTGAAGCTGTCATCATTCTTCACCGACCAAGTAGGCACATAAATCCCTTCAGGATCTAACCCTTCAACGTCCCTGCTTGAAGATTCCTGAACAGGGGTAGCAACAGCCTTTTTGCCCGAAACCTTTTTACCATGAACAACCAATTCTTTATCCTTCTCAGCACCTGCTTCAACACCTTGATCTTCCGAAACCTCAATATCATCACTCAAGTCCACTGGTTCAGTAGACGTGGATTGAGGACCAGCCTTCAACAACCGACGAGAAGATCGACGGGTTGAAGACTTGGGAGCATTGGACTTAGAAAAACCCTTGACATTGGCAGCACTAACATAACCCGAGCCCTCAAACCTTTGCTCAACAGTTCTAACCACAACATTCTCACCAGGAACAGATGGAGCATCTCCAAATACAACATCAGAAGTATCGTCACTCTTAATAAAATCCAAAGCTGACATGACTGCAAAGAGCAAAACAAAAGCACATAAGTAATAAGTTAAGAAAAAGTCAAAAAGGGCAAAAAAGGAAAATGCATACCCATGCCACTCCTCATAAGAACCGGATCCCGATCAACATTCCCCCAGATTTTACTAACCCCTAAAAGAACTAGTAAATGTTCAGGAAAGGGACGAACCCTCGAAGGGCACTCCCAGATGGCTTTGAGAAAAACATCAATCAATTCAGATTCGGAGGGCTCCGGATCATTAAGAACGGCATCCGGTCGCCTCCACACCATCTTGAATGGAAGAATAGCATCGGAAACCCAGAAAAAGCGATCCTTCCAAGCCCCAAGCGTGGTAACCATGGATGAAATAAGGCAGGAATCAACTTTGGACGTTTCAAAAGTAAACCAATCGCCATTCTTAGCCAAACGAAAAAACCGGCGAAAGAGTAACAGGGAAGGATCATATCCAAGGGCACGACACAAAACCTCAAAATGCAAAACCCTAGCCATACCCTTCGGATGAACTTGCCCAAAAGAAACCCGATAATACTCCAACAAGTTCAAAACAAAAAACGAAAAGGGATAACGAAGATTCGAAAACTCAAAATGACGGCAGTAAAGGGCAATCGAACCAGGGGTCGGTTTATCAATAGGAACATCACAAGCAGGAGCAGTTGGGTTAAACTTTCTATCAATACCATATTCCATACAAAATACATCTACCTCCTCTTGTGTTAAACGGGAAAAAGATTTCGCTAAATCCTTACGAGCACCCATTTTTGAAAACAGAAAATGAAGAATACAAGGTGTAAAGGAAACCGAAACTAACCTTAGAAGAGGAAGGAAATGGCAGGGAGAAACTTGATGGAATTATGAAGAAAATGGCTATAATATGCAAATATAAAACAAAAATAAACCTACAATAGGGGTAATAATGGCAAACAATAACTTCTGCAAAACCGCCACCCTATCAACTGCCATACATCAATCAAATCAATTGTCAGTTATTTAAAATTCAAATTCAAATATTAACTGCCTTCAACCTTTCAAGCCTTCAAGCAACGAACCCTTGAAACCTTCAGGCAATAAAATACACGCATAAAAGTCAGAAGTCTTTGAGCTCATTACCCAAAAACCTCTGACTTGGGGGGCTGATGACGGGGGTAGCCCAAGATTAAATAAAATGACTAAATACGTAAATGCTCAAAGGGTTAAACGGTTCAATGGTTGAAAAGCTATGAGATGGGGAAGAGCAATACGGAAACAGTGGCCAGTCACATCCAGGGATTGCTTCACCAACTCACAGCCGCAAAAGCAAAGCAGGTCTGCAAAACACACGCTATTATCCAGGGGTCAAAAGGCTTTAACCCCCAAACGGGTAAGCCCCTCAGTGCAAACAGGATCACTAGTCAAATGAATTCTACTTCGGGAGATGTCCTCTCCTATAAATTGACACTTCATTTACTTCAGAAAACATCTCCTGGCCAGCTCTGATTCTCTAATCTCTGGTCATTCATATTGAGTACTTGCTTACATGCAAGTCACTCATTTTCACATCCACCACACACATTCTATTTGCTCCCACTTTCGAATCTGGACATACTTCAGAGAAGGATCTTTAGCAAATAACAAAAACCAACTAGTGAATCTCCTTCCACGTCTTGCAAACGTGGGGGGACCCCACGACCTGCGTTAGGCAAAGTTGAACCCTTCAACCCTTTTGCCTAACCCGCCTTGCTACTACCGTTGGTCTTATATTTGTTGCATCAACAGTTGGTAACTATAACCTCCGAGGTCCCATAGCTTGAACCCGTTGTCAAAATGCTTCAGATTTAATAAACTTTTTCTTGAGTTCTTTATTATTACTTTAATTAAAATTTAACGGATTTGTTGAAGTCTTGATACTTGATATGAGTGTTTTTTTTTTTACCAAATTATATATTCAAATAAGCGTTTCCATATATAATAACAATAATAATAGAAACTTATGACAAACTAAACTAATATATACTAAGGATCTAACTTATGTCCTATTGTAAAGTAAAACCAAAAAAGAAAAGATATATCGTATGCTTTTAATTTATTAAATTAACTAGGTTGTAACTCTGTGTATTACACGGGTTGAAAAAAAATGAATATAGTTAACATATGATGCAAAATGATATTAACAACAACAACAAAAATAATAAAGTGTTTTATGCGGTTTGGTAGATAATTTCTAAGAACACATTTATCATACTTCATGATAGCGTTAGGTTTTTTTTTGTAAGGTTAACTTCATAAAAAAAACGCCAAAAGTGATCCTCAAAGCGAGGACCCCCGGCCAAACCAAATTACATCAAATCGAGAGGGAAATTACACCATTTTTTCCAATCGAAACATTTTAATCTAGCTCTATGACGGATCCAAAAATACGACGTCGACTTCACATTTTCCAACACTTCAATCGGCCGTCTAAATTTACCTCTAAAGATGCGATCGTTTCTCTCCATCCAAATGCTCCAAAAAGTGGAAAAGACAATGCCTCTCAATACTATCTTTTCCGACTTCGAAAGTGCCTGAGAATCAACAAACTTGAGAATATCTAACACATCGAAAGCGAAGAAAGGTCCCAGACGACACCACGTACCAACCCGGCTCCATAATTCTAAAGAAAAAGCACAACCGGTGAAAAGATGCATAGACGTTTCTTGAGCCGAATCACAAAGAATACACGAGTCCTCCATAACCGGGACACCTCTCTTTGTAAGTTCAACCCGAGTAGGAAGACGATCGCGAAGCGCTCTCCAAACCAATATCTTACACTTTAAAGGAACCCAGCCTTTCCATTTGATTGTTGGAGAAAAATCCAGCTGCGCAGCTTCGTATATGAGCTTTTTCGCTGAACTAACCGAAAATCTACCCTCGGAATCCGCCTTCCAAATCCATTTATCGTCTCCACCCTGCCACTGAAAAGAAAAAATATCTTCCAACAGACTGAATAGCTCATTAACTGCTTCAACAGACGTTGGTTCTATATCTCCAAGCCCATGAAACAACCTTGGCGCCATTCTCTATCCTCAGCCGATTACTGATAGGAGTCCATTTATCCGATTCCAGCCTGAACAGAGCTGGATATACAAATCTGAGTGGCTGCTCTCGTAACCATGTGTCACCCCAGAAAGATATAACAGCTCCATCACCGGCTGAAACACTGAAAAAGTCTTGCAGCGAAACACCATTAGGCAGCCTCTTCTCTCCAATTTTTGCAATATTTCTCCAACACCCACTAGCCTTGTGCGAACACGGGAGGCATGACCAATTGCGAGAAGACCCATTACACATTCGAATAACATTTTTCCATAAACTGTTACCTTCAACTTTAAAGCGCCAAGACCACTTGAGGAGAAGGGCGTCATTCACCACTCGTAGCTTAGCCACCCCTAGCCCTCCGTTCTTCTTAGGAGACGTTATAACGTCCCAAGCAACCCAAGGAATTTTTCTATCCGTATTAGACCCCGCCCATAAAAAGTGCCTCATGATGGCTTCAATATTATCAATAACCTTCTTCGGAGCTTTGTAAAGAGATAGGTAGTATATGGGCAAACTCTCGAGGACGCTTTTAATAAGCACTAACCGACCACCAATCGAGAGACATCTAGCTTTCCAAGAAACTAACCTGTTTTTAATGACATCCATGACCGGATTCCAATTTTTAACTCGGGACATATTCGCGGCCACTTGAATTCCAAGATAGACAAAAGGAAACACCCCCCTGCGACACCCCAAAACTTCCAACATCTCTTCCACCTCGGCACTTACAGTTCCAACCCCAAATAAATTGGATTTGGATATGTTAATCCGAAGCCCCGAGCAAAGATGAAAAATACGAAGAATCCTAGCCGTGTTTTGGAGGTTCTCCCTAGACCATTCTCCCAAAATTAATGCGTCATCCGCATAGAAAAGATGAGAGATTTCCCCGTTTTGGTCATCGAACGTAATTCCTTTGAACTCTTCAACTTGTTTAGCTTTCTTAAGCATACACGACAAAGCCTCCATCACAAAAAGAAACAAGAAAGGCGATATGGGATCACCTTGTCGAAGCCCCTTTTCGCACTTAAAGTCGAAAGTAGGAGAGCCATTTACTAGGACCGCGGCTCTAGCAGAGACCAAAATACCCTTAATCCACCCGCACCAAGTATCCAGAAAGCCCATTTGCGCCAAAATGGATAACAAAAAATTCCAATTAACGTTATCATATGCTTTCTCAAAGTCTAATTTTAACAAAAAAACCTTTCTCCGCTTCTTCTTTAACCACTCTAAAACTTCATTTATCACAAGAGGACCGTCTAAAATAAAACGATCAGAGAGGAACGCTGACTGGGTCTCCGAGATAACACCACCCATAACATTTTTGAGACGGTTAGCCAGGACTTTGGAAATTACCTTGCTAATCATCCCAATGAGGGTAATGGGTCTATAGTCTTTAAGACCTAAAGGCGATTTTACCTTAGGGATTAAAGTAATAAAAGAGGAAGCGCCGATTATCTTTAATGTAGTTTCATTTGTGTAACATCCTAATTTTAGAACTACATATTACTAATAATACATTTACCATGGAGGTAGTAATAATAATAATAATAATAATAATAATAATAATAATAATAATAATAATAATAATAATAATAATCATGAATGAATTGAATTTTCTTTAGTACGAATATAAAAGAAAAACATAACCTTAAGAATTTTAATAAAATTATGAAATTTGTAAAGCAATAAAATGAATTTAGTTAGAAAATATATAAACATTATCTATAATTATGGCTTATCACTTATCAGTTAGAAAATATGTAAAAAATAACTAGACCTAAAGAATAGGTAAAATAAAAAATAAAACTTATCTATAATTATTGTTTATCACTTATCAGTTAGGAAATATATAAAGGGTAAATTACACATTTCGTCCTTTATGTTTGTAAGCCTTTAACTTCAATAATTACAGTCACAGTCCTTTATTTACAAAACTCGTTACACTTTACGTCCTTTAGTACTAACTAAATTAAAATTTTCAGTTAACTTTATTTACTTAAGGGTAATTTGGTCAATTCATATTTTTATTTAATTATTTAAAAAATAAAAACAAAAAAAAATCATATAAACTCATCTTCCCCAATTTCCTAACCCTAAAACCATAACCACCACATCTTGCCACCGCCACCACCACCACATCCTAACGCCACTACTCCGGCCACACCCACCGTCCCTAACCCCTACACCATAAGCTAAATTACCTGATGGTGGGGATACTATACTCAATCAAGAAGAATGGCCTTCAGATGATTCTAGTGATGATGATTACGATCCAGACAGAATTGAAACACATGAAAATTGTTGCAGCAATAGTAGAGCTTGCTCTGCAGGCGAATCTTCTGACGATAATGCTGTCACCAATAGCTACAGTTCACTGTCACTAGACACCGTCGTTCAGTACCCCTTCCTTGACTAATCTCTTTTGAGTTTACTGGTTTCACACCATTTGTTCGACGAAATGCCTCAAAGAACAATGAACATATGATAATATGTATATGCTCCATTTATCTCTTATAACATGAAGCCTTTGCTGCAACACAAGTGTCCAAACCTTGATATCATTTGTCATGGGGTTGGCAGTCTAGATGACTTAGAAGCAAGTCTTGACGAACTCAACGTTTCTTACTGCTCGTCGCTCATTACCCGAGTAGGCGGGTATGAGACGGTTTATAATTTACTGAAACCGAAATGCCTCAAAGAACAATTACGCTCTCGAGTTGTTTGATCTGATGAAAAAGAGCGCGTTAGGCGGGTATGAGACGGTTTATAGTTTGCTGATATCGAAACTCTATACAAATGGTGAATTTGAAAAGGGCAAAGAGCTTTGGGACGAGGCGACAACAATGGGTCTCACACTTGAGTGTTCAAGTGATGTGTTAAACCCTTTGATCACTAAGGTATTTAAGCCAATGAAGAAAACGGAAAATAAAGTTAGTGTTTCACAACTGTCACAAGATTCAAATTACAATTGTGGAAAGGTGAAGAAGAAAGGGAGACGAGGTTCATTTTGGTGGTGGCAGTGGTGGTGCACGGTAGTGGTTGTGATGGTGAACCTTGCCGGAAACAGTGGTGGTGGTAGCTCTCATAGTGATGGTGGGGCTGGAGTGGAGATTGGTTGGGGAGAGATAGAGAGGGGAAAGAGAGTTCTGAAAGATGTGTTTTATTTTCTGTTTATTCGTTTAATTTCCCCTATATAATTTAGCAAAATCCTCTTCACACTCAACTTTACTGTTCAATTTTTCTATCATCCTATTGGTCCAGCTATTCAAACTTCTTCTTTCATATTTGTCCACTTCACTCTATCACTAATTCTTTGTTTTTAACTTATTTATCCACTTCACTCTATCAGCATGCACCACCACCGCACAGCGGCGACATCATCGTCGGACCACTGCCATGCGCCGGTAGCAGTGTTAGCCATGGTCTCCGATGGTCCGGATGGTGACCATAAACGACGACGAGTCCCACATGGTCCGAAGCCACAGGTGGATGGTGCAATGTTGACGGTGTTGTCCTTCCTGGTCGCCGTCGAAATGGCCGGTGGTGGAGTTGGGGTGATGCAATAATGTAACTATCTTTCTTGATGGGTGAGTGTGATCACACGAGTGGGCTATAGTTATGACTATCGGTTGAAACTGGTGGTGATATAATCGTGCGACGGAAGGTGGCGGTGGCCGCTTCTATGTCTTTGAGATAGAAGTAGAGAGAGATAAAATGTCTGTGTGCGTGTAATGTGTGTGTAATGTGGTGATAGTATCTAATTGAAAGCTATGGACTTCAACCTACTGTTAAAAATTAATTTACATGATTTTTCCCATCCGTAATATTCTTTTTCTTGCCAAGCACCTTATTTGAATAACCCGATTTAACGGTCCCGTCGCAAAGCACGGGTTCCTAAAAACTAGTTTAAATATATTAGTAAAATTACTAATTTACCCTCATGTACAAGGCACATGTCATATTTAACTAAAAAAATTAACCAGGTTAAGGTCAAAGGATCTAAGGTGTAACGAGTCTTACAAATAAAGGATTGTGACTGTAATTATTGAAGTTAAAGGCTATGCATTGCAATCAGATACAAACATAAAGGACGAAAAGTGTAATTTACCCATATGTAAATTATATTTAAAATAAAGGATATCAACCAAATTAGAGAAAAAGGGTTAGGAAAACAATTATGAGGATGCATAGTAATTCGATACGTGTCCCATTATAGGTTTCTTTTATATTATACTAGGTTATATACCCGTGAGCTTCACGGGTTATGGATTGTGTTAAAAAAATTATATTTACAAAAGAAATTTTAAGCGTCATTTTTTTCCACTTGACTCATTATATTTTAGATGACTTTCGACCCGTTTCATTTTAAGCGTCATTTTTTTTCCACTTGACTCATTAAGAAAGAATACATCATAAAATGATTAATTCTTAAGATATGTAAAGATTGCCACACTGGATTCTAAAATGACCCAAATCAATTTTGTTAATATGTACATATTACTTGTATCTTATGCATGAGCTACTTATATATGAGTAATACTTGAGACTTAGGTTTCTTTTGATTTTACATAAACCTTTTTTGGTTTTACATAAAGTTTTTTTTTAGTTTAATATTTTAATCTCGTTAGTGTGTAAAAAATTAAAAAGTTAAAATACGATTAGTAGAGAAACCATTAGTAGTTTTATAAATACAAACGTCTCGCATACATGAAGTACTCTATCCTCACATACATGAAGTACTCTATCCTCACATATGTACACTTTTTTAAGGTAGTATATAAACAAATGAATATAGATACATTATCCCATATGAGAACTCTCTTGTGTCTCCACCTCCATCACATACAACCTATCTTCTAGGTGAGCCGGACAACACACTTGCTTCAGCAGCATCAATCAGCTTGACCCATTGCAACAGTTGCACATGACCATTGAACATAAACCTATTAGAAGGAAAAAAACCAATTAACCAACATTCACAAAGAAAAAAAGAATTGTAACGTCACCCTATGGTTCTTACTTGCTGCTGAAGGTCTCTTCTACTCTTGCGGTTATCATTTCTGCAAGGTATTCTTCTCAATAAACTCAAAGATATCTGGTTTCATAAGCTGAAAAAAAGGAGTTAATGAGTAATCATAAAGAAAGACCTTCACAAAACCATATTCTATATGATGCAACTGTTTCGAGGCGAACCGTTTCGACGCAAACGTGTCGACGCAAACCGTTTCAACCAGTACCGTTTCGAATTGAACCGTTTATGATTTGGGTCATTTTAGAATCCAGAGTGGCAATCTTTACATATCTTAAGAATTAATCATTTTGTGATGTATTCTTTCTTAATGAGTCAAGTGGAAAAAATGACGCTTAAAATGAAACGGGTCGAAAGTCATCTAAAATATAATGAGTCAAGTGGAAAAAAATGACGCTTAAAATTTCTTTTGTAAATATATTTTTTTTAACACAACCCATAACCCGTGAAGCTCACGGATATTGCTAGGTTAGAGCCCGCGTGTACACGCGGTTTAACAAACTAAAATACTTTGAATTTTTTCAGATTTAATAAAAATATGATGATAATTTATTCAATATTAGTAAAATAAACTTAGAAATACATAGAATAGGTAAAAGAAATACAACAAATAATTCAAAAATCAACTAAAAATTTACAATAATTAAGGTATTTCATAAAAAAAATAAGATTAAGACTATTTAGCATTTTCGATACCAGTACGGTACCGGTATTTACAAGTTTTTACCTTCAAATACCGGTACCAAACCATACAGTACCGGGTATTTTCGGTTCCGGTACCCATTTTTTGGGACTTTCGGTACCGGTTGGTACCGAGCTCAATCCTGTTGTCCTATATTCGCATGACACTTGTTTCTAACACAGTCACCTATTTAAGCAAAAGCAGCCTTACTGAGATAAAATTAAAGTGAATATCACATTTTTTATACATGGATATTTGTACTCTTGTGACTTGGCTATCATCAGTAAATAGATCAAACTCAAAAACAATTAGTTAGCTTATATGTACCTACATTATGTTTGTGGAATATGGTCTTGTGACTCAGTTGTTTAAATATACCAAACAGTTCGATGATGTCTATCGTTGTTTATGTGTTTAAATAGGATATTAGAATGAAATAATGCATTATCTTACAGCAACATTATTACCTGAGGATCAACTTCTTTCACTTATCTCATGCGCAGTAACATCACCAGCGGAGATCAACTATTTTTAATTATCTCCAGTAGTAGTAACATCACCAGCGACGCTATTATTTGAACATCAACTGCTTCATGCTCTATAGATATGCCCATTTACTTGGCTAATCCATGATTCGTCTTGTCCATCCGATTATTTTGTATTCTTTCACTATTGACTCCCCCTCCGTAGTCCATACATAAAGGTGGGTTGATTAACGGGTTGGGTCCTCTTGACCCGCAAACACTTTTCTGATCAAGTCTAAAATAAATCGAATTAGATTGGCGACTCAATTTGACTTGACGATTATTTCCAAATTCTATGTTTTTTGGCCTATTTGAGGCTGAACTTCCCCCTAAGCGCAATTCCAGATTATGATCCAACGATGCTTTCTTGTTATTCAAACCTTCTGAGATGAATTAAAAAATTAATTAATAATGTGTGTGTGTGTATATATATATATATATATGTAGGATACAGTGTTTGTCCGATACAATACAGTGGTGAAGGAAATGGAAGTTAGGGTTTTCGTAGCGGTGTGTAGTAAGCAGGCGAGACCTTCTTTGTGCCTAATCAGAGCTGAAATTTAAAATAAAAAACACGATTTAATCATTCAATCACAAGAATGTTTGATAATGGTAAAATAAGGTACATGCGCTTTCGAATAGCTACTCACTGAAGATTGCACCAAGTGCTTTGGTCCGAACGGTGACATCATCATCATAAGTGAAATTCGAAAGCAAAGGCTTCGTGCCATTTGCATCCATAACCAATTGCTGACCTTTTAGATTGTTTTGAAAAACTGTGCTTACATCCTCTGCAGCTTTGGCTCTTATATTACCATGGGAACCTCCTAAAAACCTGTTTCCTACAAAATTTTATCTCAAATCATAAAAAGGCTTGTGTTTTAATCATATTTAACATGCCCTTTATTATATAATATATAAAAGAATATTGTTATTGCAGGTCATCCCAACCCAATCCAGCACATTTAAAACCGCTAAAAAAACAAACCATTTTAACTCGATCCCATTTTGACCACTTACTAAACCATCCCATTAAGTCACCCCTACAATCACAAATCATAATCTATATTAAAGATTGAAATTATCTAATAAAAAGAAAAGGTGTGAAACTCTAGTACAGATGGAATAACTACTATAGACAAGAACTTCAACCATCAATTAGCAAATTTCAATTTAAAAACAGAACAAAAATGAATAAAAAATAAACATGAAAAAACATAGAATTGAGGGGATGGCATCCCGTTGTCGATTTTAACTGTAATCAATTACCGAAACTGACCCGAAACCACCTACCAAGTCTAACCCGATAACACTTGAAAAAATGAGTACACAAAAAGCTGAATTTCATGACATACCGAAACCACTGGTTGCTGAAATTTGTTGATGCGCGGTATCTTTTTCCCAAACTTTCCATCCGCGTATCTGCATCAAAGAAACATGTAGGCTCTAATCATTTTTTTTAATTAAATTTGGTCTTTTATAACTATTTACATTGTCACCTATGCTTTCCCAACAATCATAAGCGCCTTATATCCCTAATTATATTAACCAGACTTTTAAAAAAAAAAAAAAAAGCTTAAATTTGTTCATAAAAACGTCAACAGAAAAGAAAAGGCACGATCCTTAACCTGAAAAGCATTGAGAAGAAAGGAACTTACCGTTTTCCCATCAGTAGTATGAATCTCTACTTCTTCTCCGTTAATCTTTAAAACTTCTCCATCTATCCAAGCAACTGATGGGTCTTCAACCCACATCTCGGAACCTACGATGATATTTGTCATAACACCCTGCAAACAAATCCAAAACCCCATATTAACCAGAAGTGTACATGAAGAACTAAATCATAATCTTAAGAGTACATTATGAAGAATCCATAACATCACAGTGAATCGATGAGAGGAGAGGAAGTGGTTGGTTCTATTCTAGATCCTGATCCAGATCTAGGTCTACCAGAGATTTGGATTTTCGCCGGAGTTTAATTTCTGGAAGTTTTCTCACTACAGATGAACAGATGAAGAAATTAGGGTTTTAAATGGCTGAATGTCTTCGTCACCCTAAATCATAACAAACACTCAACCACCCCCAAAATCAAACACACAAATCAAAAGATATACCCAAAATACCAAAACCCTAGATGAAACACACAAACCATACCTGTATCTATTACTGGTTGGTTTCAGATCAAGCACTTGAACAACAAATTCTGGAACATCAACGATTTTGAGGGAAGAATCGTTGCTCTCTCTCCCCGCTCTCTCTCTCTCTCTTCTTTTTCTCTGGTTCTCTCTCTATAGATAAGGAATTTGAATTTTGAATGAGAAACTGTTTGAGGAAACTGGAAAGGTGGAATCCTTCTGACGTGAACCAGATAAAGCTGGTTTGAGCGTGTAGGGTTTTGGACAGGGAAGAGAGATGGAGCTTTCAATGCAGGGAAGAGAGATAGAGGTTTTGTCAGCAACCTCTCTCAACACACATGATGAAGTTTGACTTTGAAATTTATTAAAAAAAAAGAAAAATTCTGAAAATTTGACACGTAAGGGAAAACAAATGTGGATAGCCTGGTTTGTTGACACCTCAGAAAAAAGAAACGTGGATACTTTGTTATGTTGACACCTAGGATTTTCTCACTTGATTTATTATATTAGTAAGATAGTATAGATAGTTATAAAAGTAAAGACAAATTAAACGAAAAAACTAAAGAAACTCATCTTGAAAATTGAGGCAGTGAAACTGTGAAAGGTGGTGCTGGTAGGTTGCAGCGGCAGTGTAGGTAGAATTGTTTAAGAGGAAGAAATACAATAAAATTATACTTGGGTTGGCCTTTTAAATAACTTAAGGTGGGTTATGTTTTATTTATAAAAGCCCTAAAGTCTTGTTTTATACAAAAGTTCTCTGTTCTCCTAGAGTCTGTCTGTTTTGTGATAATGGAATGGACCAAGTAATGAAATGAACAATAGAATGAAATGAATCATTCCATTTTATTGTGATTTTTGGTTACTCATATGTCAATAAAATGAATTATTAGTTTTTACAATTTGATAAAAAAGACGAAATAACAACACACAATTGTATTAAAATTGATAAAAATATAATTGTCTCAATAATAATAATTAATAATATATTAATGGTAAAAAGTTAATAATAAAATTTTTGATAAATATTAATATTAGTATTAATATTCTTCTATATATTAATAAACGAATGCAATGAACAGTAAAATTGAGGGGGCGTATTTAAAGGTTTTTTTAACACAGAGAAAAAAACCACCGCTTCCCATTCTGGGTGTTGAAAGAGATACAGAGAGTGCGCGACGGAGGGAGAGAGAGAGAGCGCGCGCGATGGAGGCAGAGTAAGATAGAGAGAGGTGCGGCGGTGATGGAGGAACCGGCTATGGTCTCCGGCCGATGGTATGTTGTCGATCGTCGCCGAATGGGAACTTGACGGCCGGGGGTTCCAGGGTTCCGACGGCGGTACCGGTGACTCTAACCGATCGATTCAGGAGACGGAATGGGAGACTTGAAGGTGATCTTGAACAACCACAACCTCAAAGACTTGAATCGTGTTTCAGCGACAATTTCGGTAAGCACTTTTGGTCTGCATGTCTCCATTTATTACATAGATGGCTCATATAGTAATGATTGGAACCATTGTGCTATCATGATTCTACAAAATACTTTATGTAAATGATAAGAATTAGACAGAAAAAGATTCACAGGTGATATAAAATAAAGTTGTTTTTTGTTATGTGCAGAAATTGAGGAAGGCATGTCAAAATTAACTGGTTGAAGTCTTGCGAAAGATCCAGAAAGGTATATATATATATCCCACTTTATTCATATGCTTTTTTTTACCTTTGATGTTTTGTATGGTCGATAAAACAAAAATTGTTTACTAAATTTGAAGTATGTATACAGGGGATTTAATTTCAAAGTTTCAATTTGTTTGTGACATTTAGAATAAAGATATTTATTATATTTGAAGTATAATCACAGCCCATCTTCCAAAATTGGAACCGGATTTGACTTTCATATATGCTTACTAGGCTATCACCCGGGAACATCCCGGGTTAGGAAAATTTAGTTTTCAATAATAAAAGGTACATAAACAACATTTTGAAACGCGTTAGTATCTTCTTTCCCTTCCCACGATAATTTATTTGTTCCGTTTCATCGGTATCCTAACTTTGTCTCCGTGTATATTCATAGTTTTCGTGTAAAGCTTATTACCTTTTAATTCTTAATGAGCTCTCAGTTAAAAAATGTTTCGTAAACCGATACAATAGAATGCTATAAACTATAAATATTAATGTATTAATATGAATACTTTGATTGTATAAAAAATACCTCAGTAATCGTATAAATAACAATATCTAAACACATTCAATTCAAACTTTAGATTTGTATATTCGTGTATTTTAAATGCTTAATCGTAATTCCGACCAGACAATACAAAGGCATACACATAGCGAGAGGATTTGGTGACTTTGGCAGTTGCCGCAATACGTACTTCCGCTTTATTTTCACGAAGCAGCCTCATGTATGCCAGGACCATATTCATCATGTATGTTAAATAGGTTAACTCGAGAAATGCAAAGTTAATCCGAACATAACTTGCTTAGCTAAACGCTTTATGGTTTCAAGCCGAAAATGCCCAAATACATTTAGATTAGACTCAAACTCACAATATGTATTATGTTGATGAAATATTTTGTGTAGTTATAAGTTATCACAGCTAAACTATAGATAAGGAGGAAACCGTGAGATCTACATCTAGATCGACGATAGAGTTTAATTTGTTTACGTTACAATAATATTTATGGAGAGAAATAACCAATACGTAAGATCCATAGAGTGAAATTAAAACAGACAGTGATCCGTAGTTACTAAAATTGGAGTTAGGTTTTGGCTTTTTGAGTTTGTATATCATTTAGCCAATTATTTATCTATTTTTTTTATTATAAATTAGTTAGAAATTTGTGTATTAAATGAGTTTAATAAAAGAAATATTAAATAGTTGGTAATAAAGATTTAGATATAGAAGATACGTTATCACCCGGGATTGCTTTCCGGGCTCGAGAAAGTTACTTATATAAAAAATATTTATGATTCCTACATATTTAAAATCATATAAAAGTATGAAAATAGGATTTTAAAGTGAAATTTACTTATTTAATGATGCATACATATTTCAATTATGATTTAACATTCATTCGTTCATTGATACATAGTCTTTTTGTCCACCACACAAAACAAATAAAGTTATGTTAACTACCACATTTATCATGGATCCAAACTACATAGTTTCTGAACCATCTGACATAGGGGTGCTTAACGGGTCGGGTTCACGGGTTGGTGGGTTCAACTCGACACGAACCCGAAAAAAATACACGAACCCGAACACGACCCGAACCCGAAAAATCTGCTAGACATACAACCCAAACACGACTCGATTTTTCACGGGTCAACCTGAACACGGCCCGCTTGACCCGAAAATTTAATTGTTTACTCTAAAATTTGAAAATCTTACTTAAAACAGATTACAACAGCATAATAAAAACTTACCACAAAATACATCCTTCAATAAGTTCTTTTGAACCAACAAATCATAGGATGTCAAAAGTTATAAATTACAACAAAAGACATTCTCCAAAATACTTAAAGTACCAAAAGATGATAAAACTTAAAAAAACAAATGAAGCTACTTCAACAAAATAACATGTGCTGGTTTTCAATCTTCAATTCCCATTGCATCTTCACCACCATTGTGTTGAGAAATAACATCTTCAATAATAGCATCCATTGCTTCCTTTTCTTTTGTTGGCAAACCTATGACAAAATAAATGCACTAATATTCAGCACTGAAGAACATAGTACAACGACATACAGAAAGAAATACAACATTACCTGAATCTCCAAAAAGCCAATCCCGACTACATATCAGTGACTCTAATGTGCTACGATATTGATCAAGAATTCTTCCAACAATTTGCCACGGATGTATTCAATAGTTTTGAATTAAAAAAAACCACATTAGTATAATTACATATATTTGCCACTGATGTATTCACATGTCTTTATCTTAAAATTACAACACATTTAATTGCTACATAATGAACCATTTATATTATACACAAAACTAAACAGATGTTTAAAAATACCTTTATTTTTTGAGTTTTCCTTCATTGTCCATCAGAAGATCTGAACCTGCAACCAAAATATGAATATTGTAAGATTGATATTTGATCATCAATTAACCAACTACCACATATCAATATAAAGAGAGGACGATTGGATAGGATGATTATGTTAGGTATATGGATATCAATTAATCAAATCTGAATATTATGTGAGGTATCATATGTTGTTAAATAACAATAGTCAACAAATCAAATAATTCTAGACAATATCTGATAAGAAAGTCATCCAGTTACCTGAATAGAGAACGCTGTTGATCGATTGGAAGAGACACCAGGCGGATTGTCGTCTTCCCCGAAACCCTAGATGAATATCCAATCTTCCAAAATCAACGATTGTGCTTTGTATTCACGAACCAGACATCATATAATGGACTTTTAGTGAAGGATTTAGAGGATTTAAGAATTGAGATTGGCGCCTGAAACACTTTGACGGATCGTTTCATCTTCTACATAGAATAAAGCAAATCTGCAAACATGCCGCCCTATATGCCCAATCAAATATGCGTTCATATTTTTAGAATAGAGTTTTAATTAAAATCAAATCCTCAACTATGTATATTGGCAGAATCTACCCTTAACTTTTTATATGTAAAATAATTGGGTCAACCCGCGAACCCGACGGGTTTAACCCGAACCTGGCCTGTTTAGCTAAACGGGTTCGACCTGAAACTGACCCAAACCCATTTAGGGTAAACCCAAACCTAAAAAAATCGTGTTAGGTTCGTGTGGGTTGTCGTGTCGTGTAGAAAATTCACACCCCTAATCTGACATACCAAAACATGACTTGCACAAACTGGTGGTTGGCCCAAGAGAAGGCTTTTCCTGGATTTCTCCAAACTTTGAGAAATTATATGAATCAAAATTTTTCATTAAATAAAAAGTGTATAAATAAAAATAAAGAAATGTTATGTCATATTATATGAAACCTAATATTATGATGGAACCTCTAGAACCGAAATGCCCACACTTGCCACTCTTACACCACCCCATAGCAGTACAGACTACTACCGTCACTACTGCAGATGTGAAGAAAACACGCCACATCAGCTGACTCCTCCACCTTCATGAATAGAAACAGCCAAACAGGTATGAATTTACTCCGGTTTCTAGCACATAATATAAATTAAAACGCAGGTTATATGAAAAGTAATCAAAAGGGTAGAAAGGAAAATGCCATTTCCGTCCCTGAGGTTTGGCCACTTTTGCGACTTTCGACCAAATGTTTTTTTTCCGCATCTGGATCCAAAAGGTTTGAAATCTTGCCATTTTCATCCAACTCGTTAAGTCAGGGGTATTTTCGTCATTTTAGCTATTTGTTTTGTTTATTTATAACAAAATGGCAAGATTAAAATGACAGAAATACCCAACTTGTGGTTAAAAAATGGATGGAGTTAACGATTCGGATGAAAATGGCAAGATTTCAAACCTTATGGATCCAAATGAGAAAAAACAAACCTTTCGATGAAAGTCGCAAAACTGGCCAAAACGCAGGGACAAAAAGGGCATTTTACTCTCTAAAATTTTAGTAACACAAATTTTTTTTTTGGTAATGACACTTGACAAAGCTACTTGTTTAAAAAATACATAATGGTTTAGCACAAAATGTGTTTCATTTATTAACAGATTTAATGAGAATTTTTTAAAAAAAAATTGTTAGAAAAGGAAATGGGTCAAACGGGTCGGAAGTAATTCATTAACAGATTGAATGAGAAAAATTTTTTAAAAAAATTTGTTAGAAAAGGAAATGGGTCAAATGGGTCGGAAGTAATTCAAAGTGTATTTTAATAAATACCACTTTCTAACTTCCTTTATTCGGAATTTTCATATAACTTTTTTCTAATCATATTTAAGACCCTAGTTTTCTAGAAATAAATTTTAAAAATTTGGAAAGAAGTGTATCTGGTCAACCCGACCCATCTCAACTACTAAAAATTACCCATTTGACCCAAACCTGTTTGACCCGTTACTCAACCCCAGACACATCCGTGTTGCGACCTCAAATATGTACAGGAAAATAAAAAGTTCTATGAATATCAATATCTGACATACTCGTTTAAGATGGCAGTAATATTGTTCTTGATCTGCCTAAAAAGATCGTAATTGTCATGCAGCTGTTGATTGATGTTGTAAAGTCTAGTAATTTGTTGAACTGTTCACCATTTGTCAACAGGAGTTTGAAACTTGAGGTCATATCTATCTATATATATAATAAACTTTAACATCAACTTCAACAACCTATAAAAAAAGCACAAGAGATAGATTATGTGATACACACAAAGATGTAAAGAGTAAAGACAGTAATCATGTTATGAAATTTGACCAATATATTTTAACATAACGACAGAGACAATATGGTGATGATGCATACCTGATTGCATGTTTCTCCAGGCTTACAATCAACCGCCATGTCCATATGAGCAACAAAAAATGTTGATGAACCGACACATAGAGTCCTGGTGCAATAGTGGTGCCGTATTTTCTAACTTCTCCTGGCTGCAACGCCCCTAAGATCAGAATTCCAGTGAGTTTAACTTCAGCTTCAATCTTTCCATCCTGCAACCAGAATGCATATTAAAGCAAATGCTACCCACTATTGCAATTTGCAAGGACGCATTGATTGATATCAAATATGTAATGACTATAGGTACTACTTGAGTTTCATTATAGAACTATAAAACGTGCAAACTTTATTTTCTGAATTTTGAATAAAATAAATTCACCTGGTAAAAGTGCCAATAGAAACCATATTCATAGTTTGCAACAGTGCATATAAAAGAAACTGTGAATCGTCGAGATCTTCGGACTTCAGCTAAGCCGGTTCTCCAATCTTGATGCTTCCAGAGGATTCCGTGGTCCTCTTCATGCATACATACGCAATTTTCAATTGTTTCAACACCTCCAATGAAGTTTGTAAAATGTGCATCAAAGTACTTGATATATCTAAGCCATCACGTCCCTGTGGAGATACAACAAAGAACCACAACAGTTTACATATTGTCTGGAAGTTTCTTATAGCAATATGAGGTGAACCACAATAGTCCACATAATATAAGGCATCTCAGTTTAAGCACAAACCTTCTTTAGTGAATGAGCATTTTTTCCAAGGCAATCTTCACCAGCATCGAAAGCATTCTTTCGGTAATGTGGATCATTTGGATCGCCATAAGGCACAACCATCTCCACAAAGCTCAATCTATGAGCTATTGATCTTCGACCTCTACTACCATCAACATATGCCACCGAATGTAATACTAAACCCTCCCTCGGAATGAAACCGATACGAAAGTTCCACTGCAAACCTGTTGAAATCGAATGAAAAGATCCCTCAAACTCAACATTATTTAAAATTAAGAAACCCTACACACTAATAATAATCGAAACAGGTAACTTTTAAACCATAGAAGTTCTTAAACAGATATCCCTTATACGTGAAATGGGTATGGGATTCGGTTTATAATTAGGTATGAGACTGAGATTATCAGCACCCAAACACAATCATTGCCATCACTAAATTGATTACTTATCAGAAACTAATCAAGAGTACGAAGCCTTGTAATTAATCAGGAGTTACTAACCAAGAAAAAAACACAAAGTGTGTTGTCAAATATGGAAAGAAGCCTTCCAATACCCTTCAGGGCTATAACTCCAGTAATCAGGCTTATCAGTATCAGTAAGACTTAAATTAAGCAGGGCCTATGTTAAACAAACATGACAATCATCCTACTTGAAGAAAAGAAAAACCCGATTTTTACCTCAAGTTCTAGTACTTAGAAGCCGATATGTGTTGGTACTATATATAAGATTATGAAAATAAAACATAAAGATTATAAAAAGAAAAAATTGACCCGTTAAGAACTGATAAAAGTTACTTATTTATATATATTCCAAGAAAAGTATCTGTTGAATGTAAGCCAACACTAAATCTCAAGTTATTCATATTAAGAACTCACAACTCAAAAGGAAAACCACAAAAGCATGCATCGCGAGTAGAGCAATCGAGTAGGTCAGATGGGGTTGTATAGTAGATGACTTGATGGAAATAGGTAAACAATGCATCAAGATTTGGATGGGCTTAGATTGTGGTTTGTACTTCCAAATTAAATTCAACATCTATGTCATGATGATGGCTTCCACGTCATCAGCATCCATCATATTTGATACTTCTTCTGTATGAGGAATCTCCACTTCTGCCATTGATTGGTGTTGTAAATGCATTGGAACCCATTGCCTTCTTGTGCTTCTTTGACACTTTCTACCCGTGTACCGTTTTCAGTAAATCAGCGACTGTGGAGAAGAAACATACATGAAAAATAAGATGAAGGACTACAAGATTGGAAACAAAGTAGAGAAGAAATGAAAGACAAAAACTTCTTACTTTGATTCTATTTACCAGCACATTAGTTTCACCCATTGCATGCAAATGTTTCATCCCTGCCCTAGTTAACAACTTGCCTACATCTCGCACCAAAAAACAAATTTATGCTTTGATCTTGAAACCTTCCTACCAACTGAAATTCCTTTTTTGAGTACAATAGTCAAATGTGAGACCCTGGCTAAAAATCAATACTCGAACTAATAGTTATGGGTGTTCAAACTTTGGTGCGGTTCGGTTATTAGCCTCAACGGAAACCAAAGTCTTCGGTTACTCTATTTTATTAACCATTCAGTTTTCGGTTACTTGGTCTGGTTTATTCAGTTCATTCGTCGGTTTTTGGTTAGGTTCAGTTCGGTCAGTTTTAGTTAATAAACTTTAACCATGCTTGGTCTAAATTTTTTTCTTAGAAATACATGAAATTAAAGTATAAATACAACCACCAAAATAATACCTTGCTGAAATCTGCTCTTGCTTCATCAAAATCACCAGCCTCTATGTAAGCCATTCACCTTCGATACAATGCTTTATCATGAACAGGATTAGCATCTACTACCTGCACAATAGAAAAACCATCGTCCAAGTGCCTTCAATTACTGTCCATTAAAATCAACTACCAAATATTCTGATCATAGTAAAAAAACATATTAAAAAATAAAGAAACTCACTTTATTACACACGTCTCCATTGACTTTCGACAGTCTCCCATGTTCAGGTAGCATGCAACGACATTCAGAATATTTTGAACTAAAAAAGTTAAAAAGAAACAGAGGATTAGGGACGGGTTGTTAGTGTCAATCTAGTTGATCAATAGACTTTTGATACATATAACTTGTCTTATTAAATAACATTCAAAAGAAATATAAGTTACTCATATTGCATCACATGGGATCCATAATAATAGTTGCCACTTGAGGTTCTTTCATTAACCTGCAAAAATTAAAAAACCAACGGCACCAAATGAATAAGTTGTTTTTAATGGAAAAAGGAACTTCAAAAGCTAGACAACTTCAAAAATGTTTTGCATTTGTGATTTCAAGAAACCGAACTCGGCTAGTATAGTTCTTACGAGTTTATACTGCTGCTTGATAGTTTCTGTTCGCAGGTTGTGAACATCACTGTAAGCATGAATAGAATCAATTACAAGAGTATCACACTAAATTGCATGTTATAAAAAAAGGCTAATATTTTATATTTCCTTCCGAAACTAATAAAAGGGTATTTTAGTCATTTAACATACCAATCTTCCATCCAAACGACGCTATACAAGTCACCCAAACAGGTGTCCTACTCCGGGGGTGGGCTAGGATAATCCGGGCCTACTTGACCCACATTCCTACCTAACCCGTTGGGTAACTGTCCATGGCCCACAATGGCCTGATACAAACCGGGCCACGTATGTTTAATGACTTTGGGCAGCCCTAAACTATATGGTTACATGAAAAGAAGAACATGCTTGCTTACCAATTCTTCAGCTGTGAGGAAGAAATTTCTGAACCCCGCAAGATCAAATCAGTAAACATAAACTATTACTTCAGAAAAAAAAAAAAACCGAAACATGATTTTACTAAATTAAAAACTAATGCAAATTTTACATACATGAAGACTAAGTTTTTCAGCCCATGATTGTATCGACGCAACTTTCCGCTGCATGTCAGGCTCATTCTGCAAAGCCTGTTCAATCATGGTTATTTGCATGTGATTCATTATATTGCGCTTCCTTTTTCTCAACTGTTTTTCCTCACTCTGCACATTTTCAAAACTCTGATGTCATCATTCGTTATTGAATAATCCAAGTATGTTCATTTCTTTCAACAGAACTCTTTACCTCTCCGGTGTTCGAATCCAACACAACTGTTTCAAGATTCTGAGTATCTCCCTCAGTTTCTTGAAAAAACCTAGGAGTTACAGTTGGAGCTACATCTGTCCTCGGGTCTTCACTTCCAGTTATATTTACCGGTTTTGCTTCTTCCAGCGGTGTATTAGGGTTTCTCAAATAGACGCCGTGAGATGAATGTGAAGAAACAAATAATAAGAAACACTTTTAAATAAATAAAATCAATGGCAACCAAAAATCAAAAAATAAACTAAAATGCAGACCTGTCAACTGAACTGGCTCCGCATCAACTTGTAGGAACCCTAGCCTTTGTTGCTTGGAAGCGGCGGCTAGGGCATTTTGTCCCAGTTTCCAGATCTGTAACAAAAAACCTCATCAAGAACAAATTGCGAAGATGAACAAAAGAAGATTACGGTGAATGAACAACACTATAAAGTGATAATTTAAAACAAAATTAATGTATAAACTAACCTTCATAAGTAAACAATAATCAGTAGGGATGAACAAAAAAGAAGATTTGCACAAACGAAAGCAAATATGTGTATTAAACGCTGGAGTTGTTGATCGACATTTGTTCTATTTTGTTGTGATGGAGGCGATGATTGATCTAGAGGAGAAGATGGATGAAGGAGAGGCTAGGGTTTTGAAAACTAACGTGTCTGAATGAGGGGTGTGGAAAATTAGGTTATTATTTAGCTTATATACTCGGGTCAAGATTCCGGGTTTGGTTACCTCCATTCGGATCCCGTGTGAAAACATAAGGTTTCTCACATTTTTCCCGCCAAAAATCCATTGTAGTTGCACCACCACTTGACACGTGTCCCATATTTTATTCATATATTATATATATAGATTTGGGACTACAAAAGCTCAAACCAGTAATACGAGCATGATTTTGTTCAACTAATGCTTGAAAGCCTTTTAAATCAAGAGCCATGTTAGAACAACAACAGCTTCTTTCCCAATCCACCTTTTCTCCCCACCGCCTGCTTCATATGATCCACATTCGGTTCAAACACCACAATATGAAAAACTGATTTCCCATCTTCTCACACTTTCCTCTTGCGGTGAGATTACGCGAACAGACTACCGCCAAAGATGAAAAACATTGAATCCGATTATCATAGGTATAATGTTTACTAAATTATTAATTTGTATCTCTGAAAGTGGTAGGTATTTACTAACTTTCCCATCCATAAGCGAATGGATTTCACTAGCATAGATTCCTATTTCGTGAATTCAAAGTCTCCTGGTATTTTCGTTTTCCAGGACTGTGGTATGATTTAAATGTATTTGGTATTCATGAATTGGGATTTCATACAAACACACATGCTAAATGTTGAAAATGTTTTCATATTATTGAACCTGGATCTGACTTTTAAGGCGATATTTTGTAGATAGGGTTTTAATTTGGGTTTTTTTGTAATATAGCTGCGAAATTCACCCTTAGCGGTTACTCATGATTTTCGGGTAGTCTCACAAATCATAAGTTTATGTGAAACAGGCTGGCTTAGTTTAAAGTTTTATCTATACTTGTAATGACATGATAGTATGTTTCAGTTGCCAAAAAAAGAGGGTTAAAATGAAGCATATGGGTTGTGATAAAAGAGGGTGAAAGTATGAAACGGGATACATAGAAATGAATTGCATATATGCATCATTCTATCCGAGAAAATCAAGAGACATCTCAGTTACAATTTACAAATGTCTATGCATGTATAACGGCTAACCACCTCATTGAACATGATCCGGCATTTTTGGAATCTTTTTAAACGATTTAAATGAATTAATGTTTTGTAGTCAGTCAATAGTACATTTTAATATGATGTGGTGTCACCTGCAAAAGATAATAGTGCTGCAAGACAAATGAATCTATTGTTGTACATATAAAATTCTTTATGAGTTGATGGTGTATTAGTTTATCTTTTAATGACATAAAGTTTTATTTTAATATTTCTTTTGGTTTATTTTTTTATCGGCACAAATCAAATACATATTGATTGTTTTAAAAAGTTGGAAAATGGGTGAAGGGGAGGGGAACCATGAACTCCAAAAGACAATGTTGGGGTTTGCATAAGTTCGATACCCATACAAGCGAACTGTGTATTTGTACATGTTCCAAAGAAGGACTAAAAGTCTTAGCAAACAACAAACAAATACAAAATACTCTTAAATATGTATTCTGTATATATAACAAGGCTAGATATTCTTCGAATATTACTCAACTTAGGGTGCAAATTTCATTTGCAGCTTGGAATTGTGAGTGATCATTAACAGACATTTGCTTAGATAAGTTCAGAAAAGAAAAGTACACACTTATCATTATATAAAAGTACCTCGTTAAATGTTCCTATATGCTGATGTGGGCGGTGGACATTTTGTAGGGTTGTCATTCGCGTATTTGGGCAGTGAAGCCACTTCTATTTTCACAGTTACCCCGTGTCCTCTACAGACCTGCATAACACATCCAATTCCCCACCGCACTGCGATGCCTCTTTAGATTACAATCGAGCCGCCTCCTACAAAAGCAATAGCAACCGGCTCATCTCCACGCCACACACCTCCACAGCGACACGATGGGGCATCGCATGTTCATGGAACTAACACTGTGTTCCCGAGTTAACTTAAAGAGAGAAAAGAAAGGATTCTCTCATTTTCTTTCAGTTTCTTTCCAAATTGGAAAGATTAATTTTAGACAAAAAATCTCTCATTTTCTCTTCTTTTCTCCTTTAATGAAACTCTGGAACACAACTAAAAATTATTTCCTTCCAAATCTTTTCTTTTCTCTCATTTAATGAAACTCAGGAACATAGCGTAAGTCTCCAATGATCGTAAGTTTACGGATGTCACAGGAGCCGTATGAGGTGGAAGCTCGACGTATGGTTTTGAAGCCGAGCTACAAGAGGGTCAATGTATGAATCGCATGTAGGAAAAGGCAGTTTTTTAATATGATTACAAAGATGCAAAGATTATGCTACAAACCCGAATCCAATGATGGGTCAAAAATGATTCTGGTTATGAGTTTAATGTAATGATTCGGTCTAGCGCGATTGCGTTATGAGTTGTAACGTAAATCGTACATGTTATCACACCAATAACTATTCGGATTAGCGCGGCGCAACGCGCGTAGTGTATAAAACTAGTTAATATTAATAAATATAAATATAAATATAAATATAAATATAAATATAAATATAATAATGATAATAATAATAATGTATTTCTTTCCATTTCTGAAAAAAACACCCCTTTACCAAGGAATGGAAATTGTTAAATTTGGAAAGAGTTACATTCCTTTGGAATGCTTCGTTCGGTTACCACATGATAACCAAATATGTTTCTTTTCATTTAATCAAAATGATTAATTTCATTCCACCTTCTATTCATTCATATCAAACGCTACCGTAGTTCTCACAGCCGTCGGAAAACTTTGTTGGACCGTCACAGCGGCACTACCAACTACCAATTTTTACCAGAAAAGAAAATGTTTGAAGCTATCTTTATTCTTTTTGTTTTAAATACTCTATCAGCGAAATCAAAAGGCTCAACATATATTCTTTTTATGTTCTGAGTACTCCGGTATATGGTATGTTTTGCCGGTCAGAGGGTCAAGTAACCCCCTGACCTCCTTCTAAATCCGCCGATGGGGGGATAGTTTGTATAGTTACATTGGAATATGATATGTTGTAGGCGTGGATATACTAAATGACCAATGATAGTACCCATTATTTTAGCCAACCAAAGGTCCATTTGAGACTCACCTTTTTCTTAAGGGTGACTTTTATTTTAGGGGCTTTTATTTGCATATTGGGATATTTATCTTCACACTTTGCTTTTCAATACAGATAGTGTAGCCCTACATGATCCATATAGGGTTAACTTTTAGATATGGCAGACTCAGAAGGTCAGTCATTGTCTGACGACTGGTCTTATACGTATCGTATAGGGCTATATGATCCGTATTGAGACCAGTTTATTTTAGTTTAAAGTTTGGTGTTTTGGGTGTGGTTGTCGGTGTTTATTGTTGGTTATTTTTTATGTGTTTTATAATTTGTATTATATTTTTATCGTAGTGTATCATATTATATCGTATCGTACTTATATCGTATCTTGACGTATCGTATCGTATCGTATTTTGTATTATATTTTATCATGACGTATCATAGTTCTATTTTGTATTATATTTTATGTTGACGTATGATGTGCACCAAACGCAACATACAAATCAAATCAAATACGGTATAAAAACAATCATTTTTTCAGTACTAATGTTAGAAAAAGTGCGTTTCTTTGTTTACTTTTGATTTTTAGGATTAAAAGAGCTTAAACGAATAAAAGGAACAAATTACATATAACTACAAAAAGCAACTTGTGTGACAACTGTGCTCCGTAATCGTTGTACAATGTAAAACAATATCAATTATCAATAAAACAATGTGATTTGGTGTTATTATATGTGTGTTTGTGTTTGATGATTTTACGATTTGATTCAAGTTAGATTTCAAGCTCTAAATCGCTATCTGGAAAGTTATACGCAAAGTGGTGCGTAAACGCAGTCAGTTTAACGCGACAAACACTCTGGAATAGTGACATAGGCTTAACATACCTTGAATAACCTTTACATAACTTTGAAATAAGTTTTGGATGGTTTGGTGTGTTGAAAACAAGTCTATTTGATCGCAGGGACTATTTGTGTCAAACTACGAAAGTATGCTGATTCATTCTTTATCGAACATTCTGGAACTTGATCATAACTTAAACATGCCCTTAATATCCTTTACATAGCTTAGAAATAGGCTTTGAGGTGTTTGGTGCGCAAGAATAAACTTTTTTGATCAATAGGGACTAAAAGCGTCAAAAAGTGCATAAGTTTGCATTTTCGCGCATATCTTACGTTCTAAATATATCCGGACATCCAAAAAAATTTTAATCATTAAAATATCTTATTTTAGTGATTGGCATGCTAAATTTCCATTCGTCGCTTAATTTGGATCGTTTTTGCGTCTGTACGACTTCCGTCGTAATTAACCGAACAACGCAATCGTACGACCAAACGAACCGACATCTGAGATTTTTTGAGCACATTTTAAGTTCCCTATACTTTAACTTCATTTTAGAGCTTTGAAATGGGGTTAACGGGGCTTAAACGTGTCAAAAATGCATCAAAAATCAAGTTTGGGGCTTCAGGGACTAAATCTGTCAATATGTGAAAGTTGCTGGTCTGCAAGGTCCTTACGGACCGTATGGGGATTGGCTTACGGTCCGTAAGTTATCACCAGCTCAGCATAATTCAGAAACATTGAATCTGGCCAATACCACATATTCTAATGGTTTTAATCCCTGGTTTTGCACTCTGTGGACTGGTATTTTGTACCCCTTGTATTTCAAAACCATGTCCCCAAGTGTAAGGCCAAGATCGAAGCACGAATTGCGAGGAACGATCCTAACGATTGTAGGATTTCTATAAATACCCAACACCTTCATTCCTTTCATCTCACAATTTGATTCAATTTGCTCTAAGTTGGGGTTTAACACTTCATACCTGAGCAAATTGGATCAAGATCTTCCTAGCTTGGACCCTTTGTAAGTATTCTTTCGTGCTTTTATGCGTTTTCAAGCACGAAAGTCAAACAATGTTTGACTTTCTGATTTGACCACGAGTTGGTCAACACAAAGTTCGTTCGAACTTTGCAACGTGAGCGTAATCACGATGGTTATAGTTCCTTGTGACTATACCTACTGATTACCACGTTGATTAGGTGTAGTGACGAGTCATAGTTTCGGTCAAAATGCGTATTTATGCGTATTTTGTAACCAAACTATTCTTGGGTATCAAAACCGTTTGTTTTGATATCAAAACCTGTTTTATAACTTAGTTAAACATGTTTTAACATATTTAGCTCGTCACTTTTAGTCTAGTGCTTGTGTAGAGTCGTAAGTCAAGCGGTCTAAACAACCGCTTAGACTTTCGAACTCGACCCGTTTGGTCGATCATTAAGATCCGACCAAGCATGGTTAGTGACCATAGTTGTATAGGGAATAACCTTCCGAGGTTATACCTTATGGTCACTTAGTTTAATTAGTTGTATGATAGGTTGTTTATATGCCTTAGGTAAAATGACCAAAATGCCCTTTTCATGCATAATTGGATTTTAAGCATATGTAACCAAAACTTTTGTCACTTAACTGATTATGCAACATATTTAAACATGTTTAGGCATATAATACTTGTCATAGGACTAGTTAGGCGTCTCGAACGCGCTTTTGCGCGAATGACGCGTTAAAGTAGCGTAAACTACCTTAATGGGTCATAACGGGTCGAAAGCACCTAGGATAGGTTTCAATTCAGGATGTAGGCTTTGTTAAACCATATCACATGAGTTCCAATACTCATTTGGTTTACGAAACCTCATTCTATCCGATCTTCCAATTTAGGTGTCGATTATTTATCTAGTGATCCGATTTCTAGGTGCTGCTTGATTTCTTTGGTTTGCTTGAGCTTTGTTGAGTTCTTTAAATTGAGGATACTTTGCACTTCTGTTGGATCGATGTATGACCCGATTGAGTCGATTCGAAGAGTTTTACATCCAGTTTAAAGGCGGAATCAGTAAACCGGACACAAACACAGCTTGATAATCTAATATCTGTCTCTTATATTGCGTTTAACATTGATTACAACCTGACAGAAATCCGGCAGCACTTCGTTACAATTCTGGAAGACGTACCAAATGAAACAACATGTGCACCTTATATAGTGGACATGATTTCGCTTATGTGAACATGACATATGAGCGAAATCACTTGTATCTGATTTCGCTTATATGGACATGTCCATATGAGCGAAATCACTCCCTTAACCTCTAACAATTGTTTCTCGAACCTCGTGCACTGGATATCCTATCTAATCTTATCCTATTACATGATACAAGACGAAGTCAATAGACGTAATGCACTAACAGACTCCCCCTCGGATATTGACGAAGTCTTCAGTGACTAATCTTCAATATGACACATCTTCAGTCTTGATCATTCTGTCTTTTCTTTTCAAGTTGTAACATTGTAAGCATACAACAATCTTTCTCTTCTTCTATCAGCTTCAGGCTCCCCCTTTCATCAAGCTTCCGTGCTTTGGGATCGACACCTAGCTTTCCATCTACAAGCTCCTCTTTGCTTCAAGCTTGTCTTCAGACTCCCCCTTAGACTCTGCTCTCGGGATCGTAGTCTGGATTATCTGCAATCACTCAAACATTCATAAATACAATGTTTTCATATTATCAATCAATCTTCTCTAATCCACTCCCCCTATTAACAAACTTCATTGATCTAGCAGCATTAAAGAATCCAACTCCCTCACAGTTTATCATCCAAGTTCAAGTTAATGACCTTGGAGATATCACAAACTGTTTTTGAAATTTTTGATTTTAAATTCAAGTATCAAATTAATGAACTTGTTTTATTTTCAGAAACACAATCAGCTTACTTAGATTTTGAAACTCAGCATTTCAGATATCGGTTGTCGAAAATAAAGCAGAAATCAAAATCTTTTTGTATTTTCTAAAAATATAAAGCAGTAAAGAAATATGTACAAACATATTTACAGACAATATTTTTGTTTGAGTATGCGTCAGAGGATCATATCAGTTTTTGACAAATCACAAGTACCGTTGAGCTTAATTTCACTTTAAGAATTAAACAATTCACTTAGATTGTCGATATACTGGTCCACTTAAATTTTCACACAATTTTCAATCTGTCCAGGATACGGATTAAGTGTTTTAGAGACTTAAACTTATACGTGTGTCCCACCTCTTGAATATACTCCTGTATCCAGATCCCAATATTCAGTCTTACAGGTGATTATAACACAAATGATATCTGTAAGGGGTTAATAAATTATGAAGAATCATGAGAGCTCAGGTCAGAACCATCGTTCAGCAGAGAGATCATGACTCAACTTGGGTGTGTCCCCTTTAGAGGATCTTTTTTACAACAGCATTGCTAAGCAATTTTATTGTCTTATAATATATGCTGAGGGTGATGCTATGTTTCAAGCATTGCGGAAAGTATTATTCGAGGACTAGGTCAGAACTTCCATTCAGCAGAAGTCTCGGAATAATACCCCAGATATCACTGAGTATAAAAACCTAGTATATCAGAAAAAAGGAACCTTTCAAACGAGATTTCAGGGGTTACCTATATATCCAAGTAGTGTTCCCTACAAAATAAGCAAGTTTGAATTTAGGTTTATATCCCGAACAAACCTACTAAATGTGCAAAAACCTATCGGCACATCATCAGTGAGACTGTTTAACACTATTTAATCATTACAAATCTTTAGCATACTGTAACTGTCTACTGATGTACTATCATTTCCTCTTTTTACGCAAAAACTCAATTTTTGAATTTTATCATGTTTTTGACTTTTTCAAAATTTTCAAATGTTTTTGTATTTTCTAACAACAATACTCCCCCTAAAATGCAAAACCATTTAAAGAAAATTTGACAACCAATACTGATAGCTTTGCCTCGCCATCCATTTTCTGCTTCTCATGCACTGAATTGCAGAAAAATAATGTACCCCCATGATTTACAATACATTGATTTTTACAGTTTGAAAACCGTTTTTCAATCTGGTGAAAGTAATCATGTTTGTTCAGCTGTGAGGGTTTCGGCATATTCAATCAACATATATTTTTGTATTTTTGAATATTTGACAAAAATTAAAAACAAACATATTTTTGGTTTTTCAAATTTTTCAATTTTTAGGGTTTATGAAATATTGTTTATTTATGTACATAATGAAAATAAACTTCCTGCTTCAACCAACACAGGATCCAGCAGCCTTCTCTCCTCGTTGTGCCAGGCTGCTCCAACCTCCATTCTCACAATCTTTGAATTCCATGAGCACCTGCACAAACAAACTACTCAATTACTTGAACAATTTAGCCCAGGTTTGTTGAACCTTAGGCATTTTAACACAATAATTTTCATTCAATGCTGGAAACTCTTGGTCATCTTTCACAAAAATCTTTTCAACTATTACTTCAACTTTTTCATCTTTTGCAGAAGACACTTGTTTCTTAACACTCCATGTTTGACCTTTTGGTGTTCCTCGTTTGTAAAAATGTGAATCTTTTTGAACACTTTGATTTTGAACAACATTTTTTGGTTTCCAAAACTCTTGTGGTTTTGTCATATCAACTGTTGTTTTCCAACTCCGTGTTGTTCTAAATCTGGGTGTGTGAGAATTCCAGGTCTGTCTTGAATCGAACCTGTTCTGGTTTGATTTCCAATTTTGATTTAAAGCAAACTTGTTTGTATTGTACCTCCAAGTTTGTTTCGAATCAAATTTGGTTGACCTTTGTCTCACATTCTCAGTTTTTTGTTTCTCAACATCAAACTTCTTTTTGTCAACATCCACAGGTTTTAGATTAGAACACTTACGTGCAAGATGTCCTTTTTGATCACATTTGAAACATGTTCTCATGGACACATCTTTGACCTGTGGTTGTTGCTTTTGCTTTTTAGCAAAGAAATCGTCATTAGACTGTCTCATTTTAAGTTCTTTTTCTTTTTCTAAATTGTCTCCTTGAACAAAACTCATTTTAGCTTGAAAATTCGGCGTCTCATTTTTGTTCCGATGTTGTTTCTTCTTATAACCCAACCCAGCCTTCATGTTCTTCTTTTTGAAACCAGGTTTGTTATACGAACCTCTATGACTCTTACCAACAAACTTTGACATCTCAGACTTCTCAATCTCAACCAATTTGAAAACTTTATCAACCTTTTCTGAAATCACATTCTGAATCGGGAATACAACATCTAAGAACAATTTGTCTGATCCAATCATGGTATAAACCAATCCTTTTGAGTCATCATTCAAATTTTTCTCGGATTTTATGTTTTTCAGATATCCATCATGAAGATTTCCTTCATCTTCATCCTGTGATTCAGATTTACCTGTAACAATCGACTCTTCTTTCAACACACTTTCAACGACTTTACCTTCCACCTCTGAATCATGAGAATCAACAGATTTGGAATAGGTTATGTCAATGTTGTCTGGCAATTGATCTACCATGTTGAAAGCTTTTTCGACCTTTTCCTCATCATAAAATGCAAATTTTTCCGGTGGTGGAACTTGATGAAACTCTGAGCCAATGCCTTTCTTGTTCTGCTCAGACTCACCATCACCCGGTTTTATATTAAAAATTCGTTCAAGCACATATGACGACACGTGGTAACTCTTTAACTTGTTGTTATCCTGTTCTAAATCAGCAATCTGTCGCTTTAACTTAGCAACATCCTCAATATAGGAATTAACAACATCTTGTTTTATAGCATACATTCGTTTAAGCTCTTTGGTTGTTTCAGACAGATAATTCATTCTTGATTGAGCATATTTCATTTCGTCTTTCACTTTTTCATATGACTCTTTTGTAATGTGATATGATAATTTCATTGAGTCATATTCTTTTTTCATTTCTTAACAAGCAATTTCTTTTTGTTCACATTCATTTGTCATTTTCAAAACATTTTCTTTCAAAACTTCATTTTCTTTCTCTAATTTGTTACATTTTTCTGAAAGTTTTTCATCATTTTCTTTAAAAACTTTTTCTTTTTCTAGCATTTCTTTGCATTTTTCTTTGAAAATCTTTTCAATTTTTGTGAACTCAAGATCTCTTGTTCTAAATTGCTCATCTTTTTCAGTAAAAGCTCTGCACGGTTCCATACATTTCTTGCACTGATCAATCAGTTTCAAGTTTTCAGAATCAGAATTTACCTCAGTGATTGGCACTTCGGTGTTTTCAGCAGCTTTTGTCTGCTTCTGATCAGCATCATTCAACATTTCTTCAACACTGACTTCATCACCAACATTATCAGCTTCCTCATTCTCATTCTTTTCTTCCTTTTCTTCTTTCTTCACCTCTTCTTCAATCTCCTGTTCTTCAGTAACAGCTTTCTCAACCTCTTCATTCACAACAACTTCTTCACTTTTGATTTCCTTCACAGCTTCAACTTCAACAGTTTCTGCTTTAACCTCTTCAGCAGCTTTCTTCAGATTGTTCACCATTTCTTCAACATTGTTCTTCAATCTCTCCTCATCCCTTTTTCTCAGACACGATAACATAGCATATCTGATCTCCTTTTCATATCTCTTAACGTATGTGTCATCTTTCAATACATTTCTATAGTATTCAGCTCTCAACGGGACTTTGAGAAGAACATCATCGAAGATTATGTCTTTCTTGGGAACAACCGGTTCTCCTTCTCTGTTATAATAGCATTCTCTTTTTTTATCCCATCTTTTGCTACCGACAGCCATCTCATACTCCTCTTGCATATCATCTATTCTGTTGTAGACCACATTTCTTTCTCTGTAAGTCTTCTCACTCAAGATCTCTTCTCGAGTTTTCTCTTTGATCTCAACTTTTTCTTCACGGATTTCAGCAGTGTCTTTGTCTTTGTTTTCATCTTGAATCTCAGCAACAAAAACAAACTTTCTTTCTTCTGTCATAGCTCTCCCATGAGCTGTTTTACGAACATTCTCTAAACGATCTTCTTCTGGACAAACTTCAGACCAATCATAACCTTCATCTTCGTAAATAACAGCATAAGCTCTTGATTTTTCTTTCGGTTTATCTTCAATCAACTTTGGCTCTTATCTGCTTCGATGATATATCGCCTTTCGATAATAATCATCATTGAATGGATGTTCATTTCCACCAACTGCAGAATTAGTGCATTCTCTCTTGAAATGACCTTTCTGCTTACATTTGAAGCAAGTCACTTTAGATTTGTCGAATCCAAGCTTTGTTGACGCACCTCCAAGAGATTGTTTTCCGGTAATCTCCATATACCTCTGAGCTCTTCGAATACAACTAGCTAAACACCAACGGATGTCAATGAGCTCCATCTCTTCCGGATCAATCTGGTCATAGTCTTCTTTGGTCAATTCGGAGTTTCCAATTTTGCCAGCTACTAGACCTTCATATGACTCCAGAACAGATGCAAGAAAACTCATTTGCTGCTTCGCTGCATTTATGCTCATTGCAGGAGAATTCTTCAGTTTAATAGCAATGTTGCACAGAATTTCTTCAGATTCATCAGAATTTGTCTTTGAAGATGAATGATATCCAGAATGATGACTTGTTGACGTTGTTGGTGGTTTTTTCATCTTTTCACCACTAAATGCTGTTTTTGGTGAACCAACGCCTTTATCAGAAAGTACACTGCCTTTATAGTACAAGCCAACGTTCTGTTGATGTGAAGAATCAGTCAATCTTGTTTTATAGTAGACTAAATGTTGTTGTTTTGCTTATATAGTAGACTGATTGAAATCTGAATAGTATATATGGCAGAAATGTAGGATCGGTTTGCGACCCGAACGAGTCGTTCAGAAGAGATTTTATCAGTTTCAGAGGCGGAAACTAAGAAACCGATTGCAAAACAGCTTGCGTATCACTTTAACACTGATTATATTGATATACTATCGTTTAAAATCAGTCCTCACACCGGCAGCACCTCGGTATGGAATTTCAAAAACATTACAAATGAAATTTACACAAGCCTATATAGACTATTCAGATTTTGCTTGGAAACACTTCAAGCGAAATCCAATTGTTAACAATTCAAGCGAAATCCTCATAATATCTTCAAGCGAAATCCTTATCAAAATAACTTTCTGATTTCAAGCAAAACTTTCATGCAATCTTGAAATCTGTTTTGTCCTCTTGTGTAGATGATGCAGTGATGATGTCATGATGATGATGTCATCATGGCATCATGCTTGAACGACTTCGCAATGAACTCGAGACTCGACATAAGACGAAGACGACAGATGAATGCACCAACAGACTCCCCCTCAGATGTTGACGAGTCTTAAGTGTCGAGTCTTCGCATCTTCAGTCTATATCAGTCTGTTCACTTTCTTCGCATATACCAGGATCTTCTCTTTGGCTCTAACCTCGTCAGACTCCCCCTCTCATTATGATGGGATCGCCGTCTGGAATTAGCTATCACCTAGAGATCAATCCCTGGCTTTATATCTGTTTAAGCTCATTTCCTGCACACATTTTCTCACTAACACATAAGTTTTTACTTAAATCAATAAGAAAAACTTACTAGAAATAGTTACATCAAGTTCAAATTAATGATCTCGATTAACTAATCAAACTTTTCTTTCTCAAAATGAATTTCTTTTGTTAAATTCACACTCCCAACCCTGTTCGTCAAGTTCAGCACTTGAAATTTTGAAAATCAGCTCTTCAACATCAGTTGTCGAAAATCTTTTTGAATTTTTCAAAATTTATGCTAAAACACACTAAAATATTTTTGGATTTTTGAATGTAAATGAAATGCAGTAAAGAAATATTTACAGACACTATTTTTGTGAGTTTGTGTAAGAGGATCATATCAGTTTATGAGACAAATCACCAACACCGGTAAGCTTGATTTCATTTTAAGCTCTAAACGATTCACATTGATTGACGATATTGTTGTCCACTTAAACTCAATCTAAAAACTTTCGAAATGCTTACCGATACGTTTAAGGTATATTAATTTTGCACTAAGTTCTTATGGACCCCACGATCTCAGCATATCCCCTCATCATGCAATACACTGACTCAAGTAATGCCTTTAAACTTTTATCAACTATGATTTGTGCGAAAACAAAGCAGAATGTTTAAACATTAACAATCAGGTCGATACTTCCGTATACGCAGAGAAAGTCCAATGTTTAAACAAAATAAGAAAAATAAAACAAGTTGAAGTTGTTTAGGCTTTAACCACCAGATCGATACTTCCGTATACGCAGAGGTGATCCAAAGCTTAAACGAAACACCAAAGAAAATAAAGCAGAACGTTTAGGCAACAACATCCAGGTCGATACTCACGTATACGCAGAGGATGTCCGATGCTTAAACAAAATAAAGAAATAAGACAAGTTTAAATCTTTGCAAAATAAAATGCACAATCACAGTGATTTTTCAGCAAAGTTGTGAAAGTTCACAAACTTAACCAGTTTTATGTCTTTCGACAATCAGCGATTACTGAGTAGGCACACAATCAAGAAGGACAAAAACTAAGTACTATGCTTTCAACCGTGTTTCCCACTAGAACTAGGCTTTTTCATTTTAGGTTTGTATCGTTATCGCAAATCTACTAGTCTAGCTGAGCCTACCGTCACATCTTTAGTGAGATCGCTTATCACATTTTATCTTTCCATTTCTTTAGCATGCTGTGACAGTCCAACTGATCTACTATCATTTCCTCTTTTATACAACAAAACTCATTTTTACATTTTTCAATGTTTTTGACATTTTCAAATTTTCAAATTTTTTAAAATTTTTACTCCCCCTAAAATCAAAATATGTTTCAATTTTGATTTTCTGGGAAAATTTGAAAATAAACTGTACACAGAAACTTGACAACATGATGAGAATCACTTCAATTCTCCATTCACTTGGCTTGAACAATCAGAACTCCCCCTGACAACAAAACATTTTCCCATAGTGATTTCAAAACACTTAAGTTTGTTTTAATCAAAATGGTTTTTCCGGAAAATAAGTTTTGTGAGTCATTTCACAAATTCGGGGTTTCATCACCTTGTTCTTTCAACCACTTGTAAGATTTAACATTTATCGATTTTAACAACACAATCACATGTAGAAAATCAAATACAACTTAATGTCCTTGATTTACCACTTGTAAGTCGAAATATCACCTTCGTGAATTTCTCAAGAAATGTGCCGATTCATGTTCCACGCTTACCAACCTGGAAACTCCGGCAAGTCAGGTTTTTCATTTAAACAGATTCACCCAAGCCTGACGGTCCTTGGGTGATTTTGAATTCTTGTTCAACAATGGTGGAAAATTTGCATCATCCATTGTTAGACCAGAATTCTCAATTTTTACCTCAACACATGGCTCATCTGGTTTTAACATACCAGAATCATTGCCTGAATGTGGCTTGTCTGACTTTGATGTGCCAGATTCATCGCCTGAAGGTGGCTTGTCTGACTTTGATACGTCAGATTCATCGCCGACCATTTTCTTCTTTTTCTTATCTTCTTTCGTCCTCAGATTTGTATCTGATGAATGCGTCTTGCTTGACTTTGCAGTTGAGGGAGTTGATTCATCAGAACTCTTATTCGATCTATCCGGTGAACCCGAGGACAAAATCTTCTCCAGATACTCTCTGGCCTTCTTCCTCAGTCTGTCTTTTTGCCCCTGAGAAAGCTTCACTTTCTTTTCTTGAACTTTAGGTTCTTGAATTTTCTGTTCTTTGGGCTTGACATTGACTGATTTCTTTGCCATCTTCTGAGAATTAACCCTCAATCTTTCATTTGATCTCCTTGGGCAATCTCTGGCAATGTGACCTCTGATGTTGCAATTAAAGCATCTCCTCGTCTCATAACTCCAACCTTGGCAGTTAACAGCAATGTGTCCTTGATAACCACATCGGTAACACACTCTGTTATCGTACCAATCACCATTTTCAGTCCAAACATTCAGATCATAGCACTGTTTGGCTTGGTCATAATCCTTGCTCCTCTTGTTTGCTGGATTTGACTTTTGAGCACTATGGTCCGACCTGCACCACTTATTGCCAACAATTTTAGAGTTTTCATTTTTCGAATTTTGTAATTTTTCATTGCGATTGAATGATCGATCTGATGAGCTTTTATTATCTTTTTGAACATTTTTCAAAATTTTCTCTTTTTTTTTGTTCCACTATCTTCTTCAAAGGTTTTTGCGTTGAGCATTCACCTTTCTCAGTAGAATGTAGAACGGTTTCTTGAAATTTTTCTTTTAATTTCAAAAATATTTTTCTTTTTTCAATATCATCATCAGTTTTCTCATCACAATCTTCAACTTTGACTTTGTCAAAGTTTGTGACATTGTCACTTATTGGAACAGAATTGATCGGTTTTCGCTTGAAATAGATTATAATATTTCATGTGGTTTTCGCTTGAGTTTAGATAGGAGATTTCGCTTGAATAGAAGCATGTGTGTTTCAAGCGAAATCAAAAGGCTATAAATAGGCTAGTTGGCTATTCATTTGTAACAGATTTTGCCAAGTGATACCGAGGTGCTGCCGGTTTTCCTTCTGATTGTAAAGGTTGTAAAATCAATATACAAGAGGATTAAAGTGTATTTCAAGCTGTTTACACATCCGTTTCTTTGTTTCCGCCTCTGAAACGGACTAGAACTCTTCCGAACGACTCGTTTAGGTCGCAACACGATCCTACAATTGGTATCAGAGCTCAGGAGGAAGAGATTTCGCCAAAACAGCTCGTTTTTGTCACTTTTTCTGATTTTCTACATCTTCTTTCAAAATCGAACAAATTTTTACGGTTAAAATCGGCTCAAATTCTCACATAATATGCGTAAACATGTTTTAACAAACCCTTGAGAGTTTCAGATCTAAAATCGGATTAAATCTTGTTCAATCGGACCAAAATCAGATCGATTTGCTGATGTTATGCAGATTTCGCTTGAAAAAATTGATAATTTCACTTGAAAGTTCACAATTTGCAGATTTCGCTTGAGATATTATATGTTTAATTCCGCTTGAAATCATTGTCACGGTAATTGGGATAAGTAATCACATGTCTTGTGTTAGTGTAAATGATAATATTGTGATTCTCGTAAATTGTTTTCATGTGTTGTCAGTTAAATAGGTATCTGTCAAATCAGATTGTCATTGAACATTAAGGGTTGTCGGTATTACATGTGATAGTCTTTGATTAAATCAAAAGAATTAATAATCGAGGTTATCATATTAATTGTTAGAATATAGTTGTTGACAGATTGTTCATCGGATTATGTGAGATTTGGAGGTCCAATGGGATAACTTGATAGTTAATGTGTGCATGCAATTTGATAGGAGTGTGTAATTGGTCAAATAAAATCATTTTAAAATATAAAAATGTCGGCCATTTCTGAATTTGTATGTGATGTTCACATGATATTTGTTTTGATCTGATCAAGTGTGTCAGCCCACCATTCTTTTTATCCAGCCTATATCACTTTGATATTGTTCGGTTCAATCACTATGGGAAAATAGTTTGTTGTGAGGGGGAGTTCTGATTGTTTATGCTAGGTGGATGGAGAATTGAAGTGATTCTCATCAAGTTGTCAAGTTTGTACAGTTTGTTTCAAATTTTCCTAGAAAATCAAAATTGAAACATATTTTGATTTTAAGGGGAGTAAAATTTTAAAAAAATTAGAAAATTTGAAAATGTCAAAAACATTGAAAAATTTAAAAATGAGTTTTGCTGAAATAAGAGGAAATGATAGAAAATCAGTGGACTATCACAGCATGCTAAAGAAATGTACAGTCTAAATGTGATAAACGGTCTCACTAAAGATGTGACGATAGGCTCAGCTAGACTAGTAGATTTGCGATAACGATACAAACTTAAATGATAAATCCTAGTTCTAGTGGGAAACATGATTGAAAGCATAGTACTTAGTTTTGTCCTTCGTGATTGTGTACCTACTCAGTAATCGCTGATTGTCGAAAGACATAAAACTGGTTAAGTTTGTGAACTTTTACAAACTTTGCTGAAACGTCGCTGTGATTGTGCATTTTATTTTGCAAAGATTTAAACTTGTCTTATTTCTTTATTTTGTTTAAGCATCGGACATCCTCTGCGTATACGTGAGTATCGACCTGGATGTTGTTGCCTAAACGTTCTGCTTTATTTTCTTTGGTGTTTCGTTTAAGCTTTGGATCACCTCTGCGTATACGGGAGTATCGACCTGGTGGTTAAAGCCTAAACAACTTCAACTTGTTTTATTTTTCTTATTTTGTTTAAACATTGGACTTTCTCTGTGTATACGAAAGTATCGACCTGATTGTTAATGCTTAAACGTTCTGCTTTGTTTTTGCACAAATCACAGTTGATAAAAGTTTAAAGGCATTGCTTGAGATAGTGTATTGCATGATGAGGGGATATGCTGAGATCGTGGGATCCATAAGAATTTAGTGCTATCTAAATATACCTTAAACGTATCGGTAAACATTTCGAAAGTTTTTAGATTGAGCTTAAGAGGACAAACATATCGTCAATCTACGTGAATCGTTTAGAACTTAAAATGTTTAAAGCTTAACGGTGTTAGTGATTTGTCTCAAAAACTGATATGATCCTCTTGCACAAACTCACAAAAATATTGTTTGTAAATATTTCTTTACTGCATTTCATTCTATTCAAAAATCCAAAAAGATTTTAGTGTGTTTTAGCATAAATTTTGAAAAATACAAAAAGATTTTCGACAACTGATGTTGATGAGCTGATTTTCAAAATTTCAAGTGCTGAATATGACGAACAGGGTTGGGAGTGTGAGTTTAACAGAAGAAATTTTGTTTTGAGAAAGAAAAGTTGAGATTAGTTAATCAGGGTCATTAATTTGAACTTGATGTAACTATTTCCAGTAAATTTTTCTTATTATTTTAAGTAAAAACTTATGTGGTGGTGAGAAAATGTGTGTAGGAGTTAAGCTGAACAGAATTAAAGCCAGGGATTGATCTCTAGGTGATAGCTAATTCCAGACAGCGATCCCATCATGATGAGAGGGGGAGTCTGACGAGGTTAGAGCCAAAGAGAAGATCCTGGTATATGCGAAGAAAGAAAAGAGACTGATAAAGACTGAAGATGCGAAGACTCGACACTTAAGACTCGTCAACATCTGAGGGGGAGTCTGTTGGTGCATTCATCTGTCGTCTTCGTCTTATGTCGAGTCTCGAGTTCATTGCGAAGTCGTTCAAGCATGATGTCATGATGACATCATCATCATGACATCATCACTGCATCATCTACACAAGAGTACAAAACAAATTTCATGATTGCATGAAAGTTTCGCTTGAAATCAGAAAGTTATTTTGATAAGGATTTCGCTTGAAGATATTATGAGGATTTCGCTTGAATTGTTAACAATTGGATTTCGCTTGAAGTGTTTCCAAGCGAAATCTGAATAGTATATATAGGCTTGTGTAGATTTCATTTGTAACGTTTTCTGAAATTCCATACCGAGGTGCTGCCGGTGTGAGGACTGATTGTAAACGATAGTATATCAATATAATCAGTGTTAAAGTGATACGCAAGCTGTTTCGCAATCGGTTTCTTAGTTTCCGCCTCTGAAACTGATAAATCTCTTCTGAACGACTCGTTCGGGTTGCAAACCGATCCTACAAGTGGTATCAGAGCTCAGGAGGAAGAGATTTCGCCAAAACAGCTCGTTTTTGTCACTTTTTCTAATTTTCTTCACCTTCTTTCTAAATTGAACAAATTTTTACGGTTAAAATCGGCTCATATTCACATATCTTGTGCGTAATCATGTATTAATGAATCCTGAAATGTTTCAGCATTAAAATCGGATTAAATCTTGTTCAATCGGACCAAAATCAGATCGTTTTGCTGACATCATCATGATTTCGCTTGAGATTGAAAGTTCACAATTTGCAGATTTCGCTTGAGAATATTACATGTTTAATTCCGCTTGAAATCATTGTCACGGTAATTGGGATAAGTAATCACAAGTCTTGTGTCAGTTTAAATGATAACATTGTGATTCTCGTAAATTGTTTTCATGTGTTGTCAGTTAAATAGGTATCGGTCCAATCAGATTGTTATTGAACATTAAGGGTTGTCGGTATTACATGTGATAGTCTTTGATTAAATCAAAAGAATTAATAATTGAGGTGATCATATTAATTGTTAGAATATAGTTGTTGACAGATCATTCATCGGATTATGTGAGATTTGGAGGTCCAATGAGATTTTAGAGATAAAAAGTTTGATCTGATCACTTTATTCATGCACATGTGAATTTTTTTGTTTGTCAGCCACCATTTAGTTGATAAGTCTTGCACGAGATAATCCATATTGTCTGCCATTTCTGAATTTGTATGTGATGTTCACGTGATATTTGTTTTGATCTGATCAAGTGTGTCAGCCCACTATTCTTTTTATGCAGCCTATATCACTTTGATATTGTTCGGTTCAATCATTTGTCGATTAAATAGATATTTGTCCATATCAGTTTGAGTGAAATTTGTCGTGATTGTTTTGAAAAATGGAAATGATATTTTATGAGATGGAAAATCATGATCTTGAAAGATTAAATGATTGGTATATGGGGTATTTGGATGATAGTTATAGAAATGTTAAAAAGGATCTTTGGGTCAAAAGGTTTAAATATTTTGCATGTTTGAAAAATGAAACATTGGAAGAATTAGATAACCGATATGGAGTCTTACTTGGTTACTTAAAAAATCATAAGATATTTCCATCAGATGCTGAAAAAATAGAAAAATTTGCAGATGCATTACCTATTGAATGGAGTGAATTTTTGAAAATTTTAAGAAAGGATTCAAATTTTTCAAAATTACATCTAAAAAGATTCATCAGCATACTTAAAACTCATGAATTTGAAAATGGAAAGAAAAGGAAAGAAATGATAAATGTCTTGGAAAATCATTTGATGGATATGGGCTTAGATGTGATTGATGAGATGAACAAAAGGATTGTTGAATGTGTTAGGGCAAAATATGTGATAAAATACGATATTAAGAGAGGTTGTTATATTGATGAGTATGCAAATCCTCTTGATTTCGTTAAAATCTTTTGTGCAGGTACATTTAGGGCAAAGGAAGAGCAAGCTCCAAAGAATGAAGAATCTGTGAAGAATGAATCTTCAAGTTCTGCATCAGTGTGTTCTAAATGTGATAAACTTGAAGCTGACAATGACAAACTCTTAAAAGATGTGGAAAGTTTGAAATTGGAAGTCAAAAAGCTGAATGATAAGAAGCAAGCTGATGATAAGCAGATTCTTGTTATGCAGGAAAATTGTGTAAATGTGAAATCTGAGAATGACAAACTGTTAAGTAACTTGAACAGTTTGACATTAGAAAATCAGAAGTTGAAAGAAAATGCAAGAAATTTTGAAGATAAATTGAAAGATTTTGAAAATGAAAAAGCAAAAATTGAGAAAAATTTTCAAAGTCAAATAAAAATTTTAGAAGATGAGAGAGATTTGTTTGGTAAAAACAATCTTGAAAAACAAATTGCAATCAATTCCCATCTTGAAAAGATTATTCGACTTGAAAAGGAAGCAGAGTGTGCTCAAAAGAAAATCAAGGAGTGGGAAGAAAAGTTGAAGGTGTTTGTGAATACTTCAGCTATTCCTTGCCCAAAACCAGTTAATTCAGATCCAATAAGTGACGATGTCACAAACTTTGACAATGTCAAAGTTGAAGATTGCGATGAGAAATCTGATGATGAAAATGAAAAAATGAAGAAAAAGAATTTATTTTTGAAGTTAAAAGGAAAGTTTCAAGAAACTGTTCTACGATCGACTGAAAAAGGAGAATGCTCTAAGCAAAAACCTTTGAAGAAGAAAGTGGAACAGAAACAAAAAATTAAAAATTTGAAAAATGTTCAAAAAGAGAATAACAGCTCATCAGATCGATCATCCAATCGCAATCAAAAACCACAAAAAGTAAAAAATGAAAACTCAAAAATTGTTGGCAATAAGTGGTGCAGGTCGGACCACAGTGCTCAAAAGTCAAATCCAGCAAACAAGAGGAGCAAGGATTATCACCAAGCCAAAGAGTGCTATGATCTAAATGTTTGGACTGAAAATGGTGATTGGTACGATAACAGAGTGTGTTACCGATGTGGTTATCAAGGACACATTGCTGTTAACTGCCAAGGTTGGAGTTATGAGACGAGGAGATGCTTTAATTGCAACATCAAAGGTCACATTGCCAGAGATTGCCCAAGGAGATCAAATGAAAGATTGAGGGTTAATTCTCAGAAAATGGCAAAGAAATCAGTAAATGTCAAGCCCAAAGAACAGAAGGTTCAAGAACCTAAAGTTCAAGAAACGAAAGTGAAGCTTTCTCAGGGGCAGAAAGACAGACTGAGAAAGAAAAGGAAAAAGGCGAGAGAGTATCTTGAAAGGATCTTGTCCTCGGGTTCATCTGTTGGTAAAAATAAGAGTTCTGATGAATCGCTTTCCTCTACTGCAAAGTCAAGCAAGACGAGTTCATCAGATACAAATCTGAGGACGAAAGAAGAAAAAGAAGAAGAAGAAAATGGTCGGCGATGAATCTGATGTGTCAAAGTCAGACAAGCCACCATCAGGCAATGAATCTGACAGGTCAAAGTCAGACAAGCCATGTGCAGGCAATGATTCTGGTTCGTCAAAGCCAGAAGAGCCTGTTGTTGAGGTAAAATCTGAGAATTCTAGTCTAACAATGGATGATGCAAATTTTCCACCATTGTTGAACAAGAATTCAAAATCACCCAAGGACAGTCAGGCTTGGGTGAAACTGTTTAAATGAAAAATCTGACTTGCCGGAGCTTCCAGGTTGGTAAGAGTGAGCAGGAATCGACACATTTCTTGAGAAATTCACGTTTGTGATATTTCGACTTAAAAGTGTTAAATCAGGGACATTAAGTTGTACTTGATTTTCTACAAGTGATATTTGTGGATTGATCTTACAAATGTTAAATTTTTACAAGTGGTTAAAGAAAACAAGGTGATGAATGAAACCCCGAATTTGTGAAATGACACACAAAACTTATTTTCCGGAAAAACCATTTTGATTAAAACAAACTTAAGTGTTTTGAAATCACTATGGGAAAATAGTTTGTTGTGAGGGGGAGTTCTGATTGTTTATGCCAGGTGGATGGAGAATTGAAGTGATTCTCATCAAGTTGTCAAGTTTGTACAGTTTGTTTCAAATTTTCCCAGAAAATCAAAATTGAAACATATTTTGATTTTAGGGGGAGTAAAAGTTTAAAAAAATTAGAAAATTTGAAAATGTCAAAAACATTGAAAAATTTAAAAATGAGTTTTGCTGAAACAAGAGGAAATGATAGAAAATCAGTGGACTATCACAGCATGCTAAAGAAATGTACAGTCTAAATGTGATAAACGGTCTCACTAAAGATGTGACGATAGGCTCAGCTAGACTAGTAGATTTGCGATAACGATACAAACTTAAATGATAAAGCCTAGTTCTAGTGGGAAACATGATTGAAAGCATAGTACTTAGTTTTGTCCTTCGTGATTGTGTACCTACTCAGTAATCGCTGATTGTCGAAAGACATAAAACTGGTTAAGTTTGTGAACTTTTACAAACTTTGCTGAAAAGTCGCTGTGATTGTGCATTTTATTTTGCAAAGATTTAAACTTGTCTTATTTCTTTATTTTGTTTAAGCATCGGACATCCTCTGCGTATACGTGAGTATCGACCTGGATGTTGTTGCCTAAACGTTTTGCTTTATTTTCTTTGGTGTTTCGTTTAAGCTTTGGATCACCTCTGCGTATACGGGAGTATCGACCTGGTGGTTAAAGCCTAAACAACTTCAACTTATTTTTATTTTCTTATTTTGTTTAAACATTGGACTTTCTCTGCGTATACGGAAGTATCGACCTGATTGTTAATGTTTAAACGTTCTGCTTTGTTTTCGCACAAATCACAGTTGATAAAAGTTTAAAGGCATTGCTTGAGATAGTGTATTGCATGATGAGGGGATATGCTGAGATCGTGGGGTCCATAAGAATTTAGTGCTATCTTAATATACCTTAACGTATCGGTAAGCATTTCGAAAGTTTTTAGATTGAGTTTATGTGGACAACAATATCGTCAATCAACGTGAATCGTTTAAAACTTAAAATGTATCAAGCTTAACGGTGCTAGTGATTGGTCACATAAACTGATATGATCCTCTTACACAAGCTCACAAAAATAGTGTCTGTAAATATTATTTTACTGCATTTCATTCTATTCAATAATTCCAAAAAGAGTTTAGTGTGTTTTAGCATAAATTTTGAAAAATACAAAAAGATTTTCGACAACAGATGTTGAAGAGCTGATTTTCAAAATTCCAAGTGCTGAACATGATGAACTGGTTTGGGTTTGAGAAAGAAAAGTTGAGATTAGTTAATCAGGGTCATTAATTTGAACTTGATGTAACTATTACTAGTAAGTTTTTCTTATTGATATAAGTAAAAACTTATGTTTTGATGAGATTTGTGCAGGAGATGAACTGAACAGAGTTAAAGCTAGGATGCAATCTCAAGGCGATAGCTAATTCCAGACGGCGATCCCATCATGATGAGAGGGGGAGTCTGACGAGGTTAGAGCCAAAGAGAAGATCCTGGTATATGCTAAGAAAGAAAAAAAGACTGATAAAGACTGAAGATTGAGAATACTCGACACTTAAGACTCGTCAACATCTGAGGGGGAGTCTGTTGGTGCATTCATCTGTCGTCTTCGTCTTATGTCGAGTCTCGAGTTCATTGCGAAGTCGTTCAAGCATGATGTCATGATGACATCATCATCATGACATCATCACTGCATCATCTACACAAGAGTACAAAACAGATTTCAAGATTGCATGAAAGTTTCGCTTGAAATCAGAAAGTTATTTTGATAAGGATTTCGCTTGAAGATATTATGAGGATTTCGCTTGAATTGTTAACAATTGGATTTCGCTTGAAGTGTTTCCAAGCGAAATCTGAATAGTATATATAGGCTTGTGTAGATTTCATTTGTAACGTTTTCTGAAATTCCATACCGAGGTGCTGCCGGTCTGAGGACTGATTGTAAACGATAGTATATCAATATAATCAGTGTTAAAGTGATACGCAAGCTGTTTCGCAATCGGTTTATTAGTTTCCGCCTCTGAAACTGATAAATCTCTTCTGAACGACTCGTTCGGGTCGCAAACCGATCCTACACCTATTTTACTGTTTTCAATTGTTTTGGGGTTATTCATATGTGTTAAACTATTTTGATGCCTTTAACGACGATTTTCTAAAACGAATACTATGGTTTATATTAAACAAGAACGATTTCGATAATGTGAACGAACTTATTGGACGTATTTACATAACGAATAACATTCAGTAACATTGATCAAGCCGACCAGTATTAGGTTATGGTACCATAGGATCTGACAAATCCCGTTATCGGACTGCACCCATGGTTATGTATGGGGGTTATGTGGGTAACTACTGAACCTGATGATTGTTAACTTACCCTTTGGTGGTTTGTTAATACGAGTTGAATGATGGATGAGTTACGAAGGTTTGAATGTTATTAACGAGAAGACCAAAAGTAGTTTTCACAATTAAAACAAGAACGATTTGAACGAGAACGATTGAACGATTTTGAACGATTGAAACGATTAAAACGATTTGAACGAGTTAAACGAATTAAACGAACGATTGGTTTTTGGTTAGTGTTTAGATAACGGGACGGGTGTAATGTGATAAAAGCATGGTAGACACGCCGCTGGTACTTCTTATATATAAGTGCTTTTATCATATTACATACCGTGGCGTTATTTAGTTCACTTGGGTAAACGATTTTGAAACGATGTCACTCAACGATGTTTTCTAAATAATATAAACCATACGAGTTTTACTAACGAGATGATTTACAATTCGATTTAATTAAACAAATGTTTTGGGTTAAGAATCATGGCTGCGAGATTTTATAAACTATAACCAACTTGATTTGGGTTGGTTAATTATGTTGCAACACTATACACTTTTCAAAAACAAGGTTTTTAAATGAGGTATTGCAACATGTAAACGAGCCATGAATCCAACACTCTTATAAAACCTATGTGCTCGCCATCATTTCTTTGCTGACTTTTTTTTTACATATGTTTCAGGTGTTGTTGAATGATGTTGATTGCTAGGATGCATGTTCACATAGGATCTGGACGAGGCCTTAGTGACATACAAACAATGATAGACGATGTGTAACTTGTTTGTTTGTTTTAAGACAATGTAAATTACTTAATGAATCAATAAAACGAAACTTTTGAATCCATGGTTATGAAACAATAATTCTGCCATGACACTCCCCGACGTTTCCGCCGTAGTTTCGTTGTCTTGACGCGGTCGGGGTGTGACAGAAGAAGTTGGTATCAGAGCCAATGGTTATAGGGAATTAGGTTATTAGTAATGCTTTGACCTAGACTATAACTTTCTAGGACCCTAACACAAGTTTACTTGTGTTTAGATTTTAAAGCAATACCGTCACCTATCCTTAGGTGATAACCACAACGAGAACAAAAATTTCAAATCCGCTTTGAAAACCAATCATCTGTTCTAGGATGATTGATTATAAGGTTTTGAACCATCTAAGTTTTCAAATCTCGTCAAGGTTTTGGGTCTTATAGTGTGAACATGTGCAATCTGGAAGAGTGGATGCCTGTACCTCGGGTTTTCTATCTAAGGCTAGAGTGTTCGTACAAATCCACATAATCGGACCAGTCACTCTTACCTGGGAACTCTTGGGGTGAGTGTCCACTTATAGGCTAAAGCAAGTCTTCGCGATACATTATATTGACCCATTTACTTTGATTAGTCACTGCGTGTCATTTGTTTGTTCGTGGTAACGAACAAATGATCGCCTTCCTTGTGTTTTGTCGATGTTTTCAATACCTCTTTTGTTTATCCAATTGTCAATCTCACTCGTTTCCCATGTTTTCCCTGTTCTTTCTAGAAAATGCCTCCTCGACGAGATGGACAACCTCTATCTAACGAAGAAGTCGCAGCCCTTGTCTCTCAGCAAATGGCTGTTGTGCTTCCGAACATAGTAACCCAGATCCATCAATTTTACAATAATAACAACAACAATGCCCAGTGTAGTTTCAAGAATTTCAATTCGGCTAAACCTCTAAAGTTTTCTGGGTCTGAAGGAGCAACTGCACTCCTGCAGTGGTTCGAGAGTATCGAGAGCACATTCAGACATGTGCAATGTCCGAATGAGCGTAAGGTTGAGTTTGCATCAAGTGTGTTCGAGAAGCGTGCTCCTACATGGTGGAACGGTGTGATACGTGAAAGGGGTGCCGATGTGGCCCTGGCACAAACATAGGAAGAGCTTCGAGCTCTCATGATGAAAGAGTTCTGTCCCTGTCACGAGATTCGAGCTTTGGAACGAGAATTCGATGATTTGAAACAAGATGGGGGAGAACACCGTGCGTGTACAGATCGTTATGAGGAGCTCAGCTTGTTGTGTCCTACTATGGTTACCCCATTGGAGAAAGCGATAGAGAGGTATATCGATGGTTTACCCGATTATGTGCAAGACATTGTGACTGGCAGTAATCCTACTACTGTTCATCAAGCGATCGAATTGGCTGCTACACTGACCGAGTCTCAGGTCAGAAAAGGAAAACTGACCCGCAAGGGCGACAAGAAGAAGTCAGCTGATGCCACAAAAGACAAGGAAAAGGGTAAGGGTAAGAAGAAGGGATAATCTTCTAAGAAGTCGAGGAAGCGCAAGGCTTCCCAGAATTTTGCTGTTACTGCTCAGAACCCACCGGCTCTACCTCCTGCCAAGAAAGCGTATGCTGGTACCGCACCTCACTGTGCTCGTTGTAATGGTCATCATGTTGCCCAACATGCCTATGTGTGGTAAACTTGGGCATCTGGCCAACATCTGTCGTTTGGGTCAGAATCAAGCTGCTCAGATTCCAGCACAAGCTCAGGGGAATGCTGCTAGATTCCCACCTGGTTCGTGTTACAATTGCGGAGAAATGGGTCATTTCCACAACAACTGCCCAAGGTTAGTGAACGCGATTGCAAATCCGAATGCCATTGCAAACGCAAATCCCGCTCGTGGATGAGCGTATAATTTGAATGCAAATGAGGCGTGCGATGATAACGAGGTGGTTAATGGTACGTTTCTTGTTAACCATTGACCTGCATCTGTTCTTTTCGATTCTGGTGCCGATAGGAGTTTTGTTTCATTATCCTTTGAGCCTTTGCTTGCGATACCTAGAACTAAACTGAGGAAACCCTTATCTGTTGAAGTTGCTTCTGGTAAACCTCTCATACTCGATTCTGTTATTCGCAATTGTAAATTGAACTTCGATAACCATCTATTTCCTATTGACCTTGTGCCGATGCAACTTGGGAGTTTTGATATTATTGTGGGGATGGATTGGTTAACCAAACATCATGCTGAGGTGGTTTGTTTCGATAAGATTGTTCGTATTCCTTTATCGTCTGGTGAAGTCCTAGAAGTTCGTGGTGAGAAACCATCAGGTGGTTTGAAGCTTATGTCGTGTACGAAAGCCCAAAGTTATTTACGAAAAAGGATATGTTGCCTTTCTGGCACATGTCACCGAGGAGAAGAGCAAGCTTATTCAAGATATTCCGATTATCCGCGATTATCCAGAGGTGTTTTCTGATGAACTTCCTGGTTTGCCTCCGGTTCGTCAAGTCGAGTTTCATATTGATCTTGTTCCTAATGCTAACCCAATTGCGAAAGCACCTTATCGTCTTGCACCGTCTGAGATGCAAGAGTTATCGAAATAGCTTCAAGAGTTATCTGATAAAGGATTCATCCGGCCGAGTTATTCTCCGTGGGGCGCTCCTGTCCTGTTTGTGAAAAAGAAAGATGGATCTTTTCGCATGTGTATCGATTAGCGCGAGCTTAATAAGCTTACCATCAAGAATCGATATCCCCTACCACGAATCGATGATCTCTTTGATCAGCTGCAAGGTGCATCATATTTTTCTAAGATTGATCTGCATTCTGGGTATCATCAACTTCGTGTATTCGAAGAAGACATTCCCAAAATTGCTTTCTGCACAAGATATGGGCACTACGAGTTCACTGTCATGCCTTTTGGTTTGACGAATGCCCCAACTATCTTCATGGACTTAATGAATAGGGTCTGTAAACCTTATTTAGACAAGTTCATCATTGTATTCATCGATGATATTCTCATTTATTCGAAGTCTTGAGCCGATCATGAGCAACACCTTCGTTTGACTCTGGGACTCCTGAAGAAGGAACAACTTTTCGCCAAATTCTCCAAGTGTGAATTCTGGCTTAAGGAAGTTCAGTTTTTAGGTCATATAGTCAACGAGCAGGGTATTCATGTGGACCTATCCAAAATTGCTGCAATTAAGGATTGGAATACACCTACGGCACCCACAGAAATTCGTTCTTTTCTTGGTCTTGCTGGATGTTATTGACGTTTCATTTCGAACTTCTCGAAGATCGCGGTTCCACTCACTACTTTGACTTAGAAGAATAAGCCTTTTGAGTGGGGACCCAAACAAGAAGAAGCGTTTCAAACGCTGAAACAGAAACTTTGTGATGCTCCTGTTTTATCTCTGCCCGAGGGAAACGATGATTTCGTTGTCTATTACGACGCGTCGAATGTAGGCCTTGGTTGTGTCCTTATGCAACGAGGCAAAGTTATAGCTTATGCATCAAGACAACTAAAAGTTCACAAGAAGAACTACACAACTCATGATCTTGAGTTAGGTGCTGTGGTTTTCGCTCTTAAAATCTGGAGACACTATCTTTATGGAACAAAGTGTGTGGTTTCACAGACCACAAAAGTCTCCAGCATATTCTCAATCAGAAGGAGCTGAATATGAGACAACGACATTGGGTTGAACTCTTAAACGACTATGATTGCGAAATTGGCTACCATCCTGGTAAGGCGAATGTCGTAGCTGATGCGCTTAGTCGAAAGGAACGAGTCAAGCTTCATTCTGTTCGAACTCTATCTGATATTCAATCTCGTGTCCTTCAAGCTCAACGATCTTGTGTAATCAAAGGCTTATTGAAATATGAGATACCGCTTCAACTTGAGCTTAAACTCGAAACGAAAGGCGATGGGTTACTCTATTTTAAGGATCATTTGTGGATTCCTAAGCAAGACAATCTTCGCACTTTAGTGATAGACGAATCTCATAAGTCTCGATATTCTATGCATCCTGGTGCTGATAAAATGTACAAGGATCTTCGTACTCTGTTCAGGTGGCCTGGTATGAAAAAGGATGTTGCCTTGTATGTATCAAAATGCCTAACTTGTCTCAAAGTCAAGGCTGAACATCAACGACCTTCTGGTTTGCTTGTACAACCAAAGATACCGGTATGGAAATGGGAGAACATTGCGATGGATCTCATCACTAAGTTACCAAGTACATCTAGAGGTCACGATGCTATTTGGGTTGTTATCGATCGATTAACGAAGTCGGCTCATTTTATTCCGATTCGCGAGGATCTATCTGCTGACAAACTTGCAAAGATTTATGTTAATGAGATTGTATCTCGACATGGTGTTCCTTTGGATATCATATCTGATCGTGATGCTCGATTTTCATCTCATTTTTGGAAGACCATGCAATCTGCTATGGGAACCCAACAAAATCTAAGCACTGCTTATCATCCCCAAACAGATGGACAATCTGAGAGGACGATTCAAACTTTGGAGGATATGCTTAGAGCATGCGTGATAGACTTTGGTGGTAATTGGGATTCTCATCTTCCGTTGATCGAATTCTCTTACAACAACAGTTATCATGCTAGCATTAATATGGCACCGTTAGAAGCTTTATACGGTCGAAAATGTTGTTCACCTGTCTGTTGGAATGAGATCGGTGAAGCTCAGCTTACTGGACCTGAGCTCATTCTAGAAACGACAGACAAAATCAAGAAAATCCGCTATAATCTTGTGACAGCTAGAAGCCGTCAAAAGAGTTATGCGAATATGCGACGCAAGCCCTTAGAATTTCAAGTCGGAGACCGTGTCCTACTCAAGGTATCACCTTGGAAGGGAGTAGTGAGATTTGGAAAGAAAGAAAGGTTGCTTATCGATTAGAGATACCTCCTGAGCTTGGGAATATTCACCCAACATTCCATGTGTCCAATTTGCGAAAGTGTTTGGTCGATGCTGATCTTCATATTCCACTCGACGAGATTCAAGTTGATGAGACTATGCACTTTGTCGAGAAACCTGTGGAGATAATTGACCGTACAGTCAAACAGCAGAAGAATAAACGAATTCGATTGGTCAAAGTTCGTTGGGAGTCCAAACGTGGCCCAGAGTTTACTTGGAAATGTGAGGACCAAATGAAGGTGAAATATCCGCATTTGTTTTCACCAGCTTCCACTAGTTAAAATTTAGGGACGAAATTTCCCGAAGTAGGGGAGACTGTGACAACTGTGCTCCGTAATCGTTGTACAATGTAAAACAATATCAATTATCAATAAAACAATGTGATTTGGTGTTATTATATGTGTATTTGTGTTTGATGATTTTACGATTTGATTCAAGTTACATTTCTAGCTCTAAATCGCTTTCTTGAAAGTTATACGCAAACTGGTGCGTAAACGCAGTCAGTTTAACGCGACAAACACTCCGAAATAGTGACATAGGCTTAACATACCTTAAATAACCTTTACAAAACATTGAAATAAGTGTTGGATGGTTTGTGTCACACCCCCAAAATCCACACGCGGAGTATTACCGCAGGAGGCGTGACATGACCAGGATCCAACCACCAATCATATTGAACCATGTAATTAAATAAATAAAAGTCCAACCACACAATATAATTGGTGTTCAAAACAAGTTAATCAAATTCAAGTTATCAGCGGAAGCATAAAGTTTAAAACCAAAGTATAAGTTTAAAGGTCAAATGTTTAATCATGGAACTCAACAGTCCATGTCCCACAACGACTCCTGCTCCCATGCAAACTCCAGCTAAGCATCTAACGACCTAAAAGGCATGTAATAACGAGTCAACAACAAAGTTGAGCAAGTTCACAGTTGGTTGTCCAGTTTAAAGTTGTTTAAAAAACCACGAGTTCATTCAAAAACCATGAGTTATCCAATTCATTGTTTCCCAAACCATAACTAGTGGGGGCTACCCCATGTAACCACTAGACCCGTTACCATATCGACAACTGACTGGAGTATGTTGTGCCTTATGTCAATGTCTATCATCATTGACTAAGTGCCCATATCCATTAGTCCACTCCCGTCCTCTACGGCACGGTGTGAGGCTTGTCAAACCAAATAGCGCTATTTAACTAATGACCCGCTCACCTTTGGCCTGGCGATTAAGTCGATATAAAAATGAGGGACTTCATTATAGAGTTTTGTCTAGTAAGTTTTATGTTTGTCGTTCCTATGGAGGACGGAGGTACGTAATCTACCCAAGGAGAATACGTAGGTTTAATGTTGTCATCCTTCCCAACGAGGATGGAGGTACATATTCTACCCAAGGAGAATATGCAGGTTTCGTTTTAGTTTCTTAACCCATTCCCAACCACCGGGAATCCCTTGCCTTACAGAAAGTGTGAACTCAACTTGGATTGCTCGGTTTGTTAAGTTACTTGTTCCCAATTAATCAGTCAAAGCCTATGGTGATTCATGTATGCGAAATCAGTTTAGGTTCACATAGTTCACGTATAATAAACAATCACAGTGCGCATTCGACAGTAATCACATAGCAGTTATATAATTCATACAGTCCACAGTTTACGTGTCACACGTATGTTTTATACAGTACACAACAGTTAGGTAAACTATTCATCATGAGCAAATTCATGTTTCCTCCGTCATGATCAACATCAACACTAACATGTCTTAGATACGATTTCATTAACATAGTCATCCATCAGCAGAATTTACTTAGTTCACTGTGTTTGTTTTCCCTCTTGACGAAACCCCCCTGTTTCGTCGTGATCCCCTTTGGGGAAACCCTCAGGTTTCGTCGTGATCATCCATTGACGAAACTCCCAAGTTTAGTAGACAGAAAGATGGCGAAACTCCCAAGTGTTTCGTCGACAGTACATGTGGCGAAACCCTCAGATGTTTCGTCGAAAATGTTAACAGCTTCAATCATTTGCCTAAACTACTCCCGTAAATCCCGTAAACACTTCCCAATTTCCCCAAAGAAGATCAAACAAGCAACCCTAGACATGAACCCTAGATTACCAGATCATCATCATGCGCATATCCATATCATCGATCCATTAACTATACATAACAACTGATAACGTACAATATCAACATCAAACAGGAACAATACCTCAGTGAATCATGAATGAATACAAATCATACAGGTCTCAATATGCAAGTTCTAATCCAACGAATTAGCAACGGAACATCAAACCCTAATTGACAACATATAAAAGTACAATCTCTAACAAGATCCTAATTCGCAGTGGCCCTCTATCATCACACCAAACAATCAAACAGTAAACAAGCAAGTCTAATCAGATAATTGCACACTAACCGATTTCGAGATGAACTAGCAAGAATTCGAGAGGGGGTTGGTGATTACCGTCGCGTGCAAGATTGGGGAGGAGAGTCTAGGGTTTTCGCCGGTTGTGATATTACGTGAAGTTGTGCGTATAAGAGATATATAACTGATTCTAATATGGGCCACACCTGGGCCAAAAGCCCTTGTCTACGAAACATCAAAGGGGGCGACGGAACTCCATGTTTCGTCGTGATGGGCATGACGAAACTCCAAGGTTTCGTTGAGTGAGGTGTGGTGAAACTCTAAGTGTTTCGTCAAGATGGTTTTTAACTTTTAAACAGTTCACAAGTTTCTATTACTTAAACACATAAACACATTAATCATATACTAATTAATAACACAATATCTCAACATAAAACAAACGTGCACAATTACAAGGCAAACAAGTTATGCAAACACCATTGTGAAACAAATAACGTGTCGAGGAAGACCTTGAAAACTCGGGTTGTCACATCATCCCCAACTTGAAAGAAATTTCATCCCGAAATTTAGCACGTAGTTACTGAGGAAGCTAGTTAGGTTGCGTGGTTTCCTGGTTTTCCTGGGGTGTCACATCATCCCCCCGTTGGTTTGGAATTTCGTCCCGAAATTCCGTAGTAGCTTTAGCCTCAGTAGTGGTTTCACTTTTCTCGAACAACTGGGGATACTTGTGTTTCATTTGGTCTTCTCGTTCCCAGGTAAACTCTGGGCCACGACGGGAGTTCCAACGAACTCGAACAATGGGTATTCTGGTACGCTTGAGAACCTTAATGTCTCGGTCAGTAATCTCTACTGGTTCCTCAACGAATCATAACTGATCGTCGATGGTGAGCTCCTTGAGAGGAACTATGAGGGTCTCATCTGACAGACACTTCTTCAGATTTGACACATGGAATACATTGTGAACTCCGCTGAGTTCTTCGGGTAGGTTCAGTTTATAGGCCACCTTTCCAATTCTCTCAGTGATTTCGAAAGGTCCAACATATCGCGGGTTGAGTTTGCCTCGTTTACCAAAATGAACTACACCTTTCCAAGGTGAGACTTTAAGTAGTACTCGATCCCCAACCTGGAACTCGAGCGGTTTCCTTCGCTTATCAGCATAGCTTTTCTGACGGTCACGAGCTGCCACCATTCATTGTCGTATCTGAGCAATCTTCTCTGTTGTGTCTACGACAAGTTCTGGGCCAGTGATTTGGCTATCTCCAACTTCTGCCCAACAAAGAGGTGATCAGCATTTTCGTCTGTACAATGCCTCGAACGGAGCGGCCTGGATGCTGGTGTGGTAACTGTTGTTATACGAAAATTCCACCAACGGTAAATGCCTTTCCCAATCATTACCAAAGTCGATTACACATGCTCGGAGCATCTCTTCAAGGGTTTGGATGGTCAGACTGCCCATCCGTCTGTGGATGATATGTCGTGCTCATGTCTAAACGAGAACCAAAGGATTTGTGCATCGCTTGCCACAACTCAGAGGTAAAACGCGCGTCATGATCGGATATGATGGAGGTTGGCACCCCGTGCCTTGAAACTACTTCCTTTAGGTAAACATCTGCTAAAGTAGAAAACTTATCCGTTTCGTTGATAGCCAGAAAATGTGCAGACTTTGTCAGTCGATCCACTTTCACCCAAATGGTATCGTTTCCATGGAAATTTGCTCCCATTTCCATGTCGGTATCTCTGGTTGTTGAAGTAGGCCTGATGGTTTCTGGTATTCAATCTTAACTCTAGCACAAGTCAAGCATTTACTAACATTGGTTGCTATGTTGGCTTTCATACTAGGCCACCAATACGTAGCTTTTAGATCGTGGTACATCTTATCAGAACCAGGATGTACTGAGTAACGAGACTTGGGTGCTTCATCCATCACAAGCTCGCGCAGATTACCATAAAATGGAACCCAGATGCGCCCTGTCACGTAGTAAGCGCCGTCATCCTTTTGTTCTAACTGTTTCTTCGATCCTCGTAGGGACTCAACCCTGATGTTCTCTGCTTTCAATGCTTCGACCTGAGCATCACGAATTTGAGTGGGAAGACTAGAGTAGATGGTAAGCTGTAACACACGTACACGCTTAGGTTTAGTCTCCTTTCGACTGAGGGCGTCAGCCACAACATTGGCTTTGCCCGGATGGTATTTGATCACGCATTCGTAATCATTCAGAAGTTCAACCCACCGACGCTGTTGCATGTTCAACTCCTTCTGATCGAAGATATGCTAGAGACTCCTGTGATCGGTGTAAATGGTGCACTTGGTACCGTACAGGTAATGCCTCCATATCTTGAGTGTGAAAACAAAGCTCCCAGCTCCAGATCATGGGTAGTGTAGTTCCTTTCGTGAATCTTAAGTTGGCGTGATGCATAAGCAATGACTTTCTCACGTTGCATCAACACACAACCAAGTCCTTGGATTGACGCGTCGCAATAAACCACGAAATCGTCTGTGCCTTCAGGTAACGAGAGAATAGGTGCGCTACAAAGTCTCTTCTTTAAGTGCTGAAACACGGATTCCTGTGCATCACCCCAATGATAGGTGACACCCTTCTGAGTTAGTGAAGTGAGAGGTTGCGCAATCTTTGAGAAATCCTTGATAAATCTTCTGTAGTAACCCGCCAAACCCAAGAATTGGCGGATTTCAGTAGGTGTACGGGGTGTAGGCCAGTTCTTGATCGAGTCAACCTTGGATGGATCCACATGAATCCCATCCTCATTTACCACGTGGCCTAGGAAATGGACTTCACGAAGCCAAAAGTCGCATTTCGAAAACTTAGCATAAAGCTGCTCTGTTCGAAGAAGTTCCAGAATAAGTCGCAGATGCTGCTCGTGTTCCTCCTGACTCTTAGAATAGATCAGGATGTCATCGATGAAAACAATAACAAACTTATCCAAGTAAGGTTTGCACACTCGGTTCATGAGATCCATGAAGACCGCAGGTGCGTTTGTCAATCCGAAAGGCATGACCAGAAACTCGTAGTGTCCATAACGAGTCCTGAACGCGGTCTTAGAGATGTCCTCGTCTCGAACTCTCAGCTGATGATAGCCTGATCTTAGATCAATCTTTGAGTAGAAGTTCGACCCTTGCAACTGGTCGAACAGGTCATCAATACGCGGAAGAGGATAACGATTTTTCACGGTCACCTTGTTGAGTTCATGATAGTCAATACACATTCGGAAGGTACCGTCTTTCTTCTTCACAAACAAGACTGGATCTCCCTAGGGGGAAGAGCTAGGACGAATGAAACCCTTGTCCAAAAGTTCTTGCAGTTGTGCGGACAGTTCTTGTAGTTCTGATGGGGCTAAACGATAAGGTGCACGAGCTATTGGCGCTGCTCCAGGAGCTAGCTCGATTTGAAACTCGACTTGACGATGGGGCGGAAGACCAGGTAATTCCTCAGGAAATACCTCAGGAAAGTCGCGTACAATCGGAATGTCTTCTATCTTCTTCTCTATCATTGAGGTGTCAGTAACGAGGGTTAGAATAGCTGCGTGGCCCTTTCATAAGCACTTCTAAGCCTTAAGGAAGGATATGATGCCTACTACTGCACCACTCTTGTCACCATGAATCACGAGAGGTTCTTCACCAGAACGAGGGATGCGGACAATTTTCTCCTTGCAAAGAATTTCTGCTTGATGTTGAGATAACCAATCCATCCCAATGACAAAGTCGAAGCTACCAAGAGCGATAGGAATGAGGTCGATATAGAAGGTCTGATCAGCAAGAACAAGATTACAACCCTTAACTATGTGTGTGGCCTCATGATTTTTACCATTTGCTAGTTCTACAACATGCTTGGTGTTTAAGGGAATTGGGGTACGCTTAAGCATCTGACTAACTTTTAAGGACACATAACTAGTATCGGCACCCGAATAGAATAAAACAGAAACATAGAAGTCGTCCAATAGGAACTTACCCGTCACAACGTTGGGATCGTTCCTTGGATCACCCTGACCAATTACGAAAACACGTCCCCTGGCACCGTTGCCATCATTGTTACCCCCATTGTTGTTCCCATTCCCCTGGTTGTTGTTGTTGTGATTCTGGTTCAGCTGTAGACAGTGTCTCTTGAAGTGACCCTCAGCACCACACTGAAAACTTCCCTTATTACCCTGCTGTTGCTGCTGCTGCTGGTTCTGTGGAGCTTGTGGCTGCTGTTGACGATTCTGATTCGCAGGATGTGGGCTCCTGCAATCCTTGGCTACGTGACCAAGCTTGTTACATCTCTGACAACGACCCTTGTTGCACGGCCCGCTATGGTGCAAGTTACATCGATTGCACTTAGGGTGATCTCCCTTGTACCCACTCTGACCCTGATTCCCAGAAGACTGCTGACTGGGGCTCTTGTAGTTGTCAGTTCTTCGCTGCTGAGACTGAGACTGAACAGAAGTAGAACCTTTGCTTGAATTTCCATCCCATTTGCGCTTGTTGTCGCTAGGAGCATCCGAAGTAGTGGTAGCACTAATACGCTTAGGCAGCTTGTTCTGCTCAACTGCCTGATCAGTGAGACGATGGGATAGCCGTATGACTTGCTGGATGGTAGGGAGGTTAGCTGCAGTCACATGGCTCTAAATCTCTGGCACTAAACCCTTGAGGTACAGCTCGATACGTTTGATAGGAGGGTCTACCATAGTAGGACACAATGCAGCCAATTCATTCGATCTCTTCGTATACGCCTCGATTTCAGACCCCGTCATCTTCAAATTGTAAAACTCCACCTCTAGCTTATGAACGTCACCGCGGTGACAGTACTCCTCTTTGATTAGATCCTTGAAGTCATTCCATGGGGTGGCATTAGCAGCTGCCAACCCTAGCATTTGTACTTGCGCGTTCCACCATGACAACGCATCACCTTCGAGTGTTCCAGTAGCAAATTTCACCCTACGAACCTCAGGGCATTTACACATCTCAAAGACAGACTCGACTTTCTCGAACCAGTGTAGAAGACCTACAGCTCCTTCTGTACCACTGAAGGTACTAGGTGGACAGTCCATAAAGGTCTTGAACGTACACACAGGAGGATGAGCATGCTGACCCGTCGCACGAGAAAGAAAAGACAAGGTTAAGCATAAGAGTTGGTTCGCGAGAGTAGGATCTAAAATCCTAAGATAGGTCGGAATGGCAGGTTATACCTCCTGTAGGGGCTGCTGCGAGTGCCTCAGCAACTCATTCGTTGATTAGAGCCGTCAGCTGGGCTTGAGTCAAGTTGAGACGTCAACTCATGATCTTCACATGGAAGTAAACATAAGTGAGAAAGGTGTCGCGAAAATGCGTATGTATGGGATGACAGAAGAGAGTACGCACACAAATCTTCAAACAACAATTGTTACACTGACTAAGCATACCACGATCAATGCATTATGCAAACTAATAGTCAGGCAATATAAATGTAAACCGTATCACCTATAGTGTTGAGTCTTGCACGTGGAGCGAAGCGTCGTTGTGGATCGTTGAGCACTATACAGGTTATAGTCTGGTTTTGTCAAAAAGCTTTTCCCTTTTTAAAACCAAGTTCACTATAACCAATGGCTCTGATACCAATCTGTCACACCCCCAAAATCTACACGCGGAGTATCACTGCAGGAGGCGTGACATGACCAGGATCTAGCCACCAATCATATTGAACCATGTAATTAAATAAATAAAAGTCCAACCACACAATATAATTGGTGTTCAAAACAAGTTAATCAAATTCAAGTTATCAGCGGAAGCATAAAATTTAAAACCAAAGTATAAGTTTAAAGGTCAAATGTTTAATCATGGAACTCAACAGTCCATGTCCCACAACGACTCTTGCTCCCATGCAAACTCCAGCTAAGCATCTAACGACCTGCAAGGCATGTAACAATGAGTCAACAACAAAGTTGAGCGAGTTCACAGTTGGTTGTCCAGTTTAAAGTTGTTTCAAAAACCACGAGTTCATTCAAAAACCATGAGTTATCCAATTCATTGTTTCCCAAACCATAACCAGTGGGGGCTACCCCATGTAACCACTAGACCCGTTACCATATCGACAACTAACTGGAGTATGTTGTACCCTACGTCAATGTCTATCATCATTGGCTAAGTGCCCAGATCCATTAGTCCACTCCCGACCTCTACGGAACGGTGTGAGGCTTGTCAAACCTAATATCACTATTTAACTAATGACCTGCTCGCCATTGGCCTGGCGATTAAGTCGATATAAAAATGAGGGACTTCATGATAGAGTTTTGTCTAGTAAGTTATATGTTGTCGTCCTTCCTATGGAGGATGGAGGTACGTAATCTACCCAAGGAGAATACGCAGGTTTAATGTTGTCATCCTTCCCGATGAGGATGGAGGTACATATTCTACCCAAGGAGAATATGCAGGTTTCGTTTTAGTTTCTTAACCCATTCCCAACCACCGGGAATCCCATGCCTTATAGAAAGTGTGAACTCACCTTGGTTTGCTCGGTTTGTTAAGTTACTTGTTCCCAATTAATCAGTCAAAGCCTATGGTGATTCATGTATGCGAAATCAGTTTAGGTTCACATAGTTCATGTATAATAAACAATCACAGTGTGCATTTGACAGTAATCACATAGCAGTTATATAATTCATACAGTCCACAGTTTACGTGTCACACGTATGTTTCATACAGTACACAGCAGTTAGGTAAACTATTCATCATGAGCAAATTCATGTTTCCTCAGTAATGATCAACATCAACACTAACATGTCTTAGATACGATTTCATTAACATAGTCATCCATCATCAGAATTGACTTAGTCCACTGTGTTTGTTTTCCCTCTTGACGAAACCCCCCTGTTTCGTCGTGATCCCCTTTGGCGAAACCCTCAGGTTTCGTTGTGATCATCCATTGACGAAACTCCCAAGTTTCGTTGACATAAAGATGGCGAAACTCCCAAGTGTTTCGTCGATAGTACGTGTGGCGAAACCCTATGATGTTTCATCAAAAATGTTAACAGCTTCAATCATTTTCCTAAACTACTCCCGTAAATCCCGTAAACACTTCCCAATTTCCCCAAAGCAGATCAAACAAGCAACCCTAGACATGAACCCTAGATTACCAGATCATCATCATGCGCATATCCATATCATCGATCCATTAACTATACATAACAACTGATAACATACAATATCAACATCAAACAGGAACATCAACTCAGTGAATCATGAATGAATACAAATCATACAGGTCTCAATCTGCAAGTTCTAATCCAACGAATTAGCAAAGGAACATCAAACCCTAATTGACAACAAAAGTACAATCTCTAACAAGATCCTAATTCGCAATGGCCCTCTATCATCACACCAAACAATCAAACAGTAAACAAGCAAGTCTAATCAGATAATTGCACACTAACCGATTTCGAGATGAACTAGCAAGAATTCGAGAAGGGGTTGGTGATTGCCGTCGCGTGCAAGATTGGGGAGGAGAGTCTAGGGTTTTCGCCGGTTATGATATTACGTGAAGTTGTGCGTATAAGAGATATATAACTGATTCTAATAAGGGCCACACCTGGGCCGAATGCCCTTGTCTACGAAACGTCAAAGGGGGCGACGAAACTCCATGTTTCGTGGTGATGGGCATGACGAAACTCCAAGGTTTCGTTGAGAGAGGTGTGGTGAAACTCTAAGTGTTTCGTCAAGATGGTTTTTAACTTTTAAACAGTTCACAAGTTTCTATTACTTAAACACATAAACACATTAATCATATATTAATTAATAACACAATATCTCAACATAAAACAAACGTGCACAATTACAAGGCAAACAAGTTATGCAAACAGCATTGTGAAACAAATAACGTGTCGAGGAAAGACCTTGAAAACTCGGGTTGTCACAGTTTGGTGTGTTGAAAACAAGTCTATTTGATCGCAGGGACTATATGTGTCAAACTGCGAAAGTATGCGGATTCGTTCTTTATCAAACATTCTGGAACTTGATCATAAGTTAAACATGCCCTAAATATCCTTTACATAGCTTAGAAAGAGGCTTTGAGGTGTTTGGTGCGCAAGAATAAACATATCTTACGTTCTAAATATATCCAGACATCCAAAAATTTTTGTAATCATTAAAATATCTTATTTTAGTGATTGGCATGCTAAATTTCCATTCGTCGCTTAATTTGGATCGTTTTTGCGTCCGTTACGACTTCCGTCGTAATTAACCGAACAACAATGCATCGAAAATCAAGTTTGGGGCTTTAGGGACTAAATCTGTCAATATGTGAAAGTTGCTGGTCTTCAAGGTCCTTACAGACCGTATGGGGATTGCCTTACTGTCCGTATGCTAACACCAGCTCAGCAGAATTCAGAAACATTGAATCTGGCCAATACCACCTATTCTAATGGTTTTAATCCCTGGTTTTGCACTCTATGGAACGGTATTTGTGTACCCCTTGTATTTCAAAACCATCTCCCCAACTGTAAGGCCATGATCGAAGCACGAATTGCGAGGAACGATCCTAACGGTTGTGGGATTTCTATAAATACCCAACACCTTCATTCCTTTCATCTCACAATCTGATTCAATTTGCTCTAAGTTGGGGTTTAACACTTCATACTTGAGAAAATTGGATCAAGATCTTCCTAGCTTGGACCCTTTGTAAGTATTCTTTCGTGCTTTTATGAGTTTTCAAGCACGAAAGTCAAACAGTGTTTGAGTTTCTTCTTTGACCTCGAGGTGGTCAACACAAAGTTCGTTTGAAATTTGTAACGTAAGCGTAATCACGATGGTTATAGTTCCTTGTGACTATACCTACTGATTACCACGTTGATTAGGTGTAGTGACGAGTCATAGTTTCGATCAAAATGCGTATTTATGCGTATTTTGTAACCAAACTATTCTTGGGTATCAAAACCGTTTGTTTTGATATCAAAACCTGTTTTCTAACTTAGTTAAACATGTTTTAACATGTTTAGCTCGTCACTTTTAGTCTAGTGCTTGTGTAGAGTCGTAAGTCAAGCGGTCTAAACAACCGCTTAGACTTTCGAACTCGACCCGTTTGGTCGATCTTTAGGATCCGACCAAGCATGGTTAGTGACCAAAGTTGTATAGCAAATAACCTTCCGAGGTTATACCTTATGGTCACTTAGTTTAATTAGTTGTATGATAGGTTGTTTATATGCCTTAGGTAAAATGACCAAAATGCCCTTTTCATGCATAATTGGATTTAAGCATATGTAACCTAAACTTTTGTCCCTTAACTGATTATGCAACATATTTAAACATTTTTAGGCATATAATACTTGTCATAGGACTAGTTAGGCGTCTCGAACGCGCTTTTGCGCGAACGATGCGTTAAAGTAGCGTAAACTACCTTAATGGGTCATAACGGGTCGAAAGCACTTAGGATAGGTTTCGATTCAGGATGTAGGATTTGTTAAACCATATCACATGAGTTCCAATACTCATTTGGTTTACGAAACCTCATTCTATCCAATCTTCCGATTTAGGTGTCGATTATTTATCTAGTGATCCGATTTCTAGGTGCTGCTTGATTTCTTTGGTTTGCTTGAGCTTTGTTTAGTTCTTTAAATTGAGGATACTTTGCACTTTGATGTGAGTACATAGTTCCCCTACTTTACTGTTTTCAATTGTTTTGGGGTGATTCATATGTGTTAAACTATTTTGATGCTTTTAACGACGATTTTCTAAAACGAATACTATGGTTTATATTAAACAAGAACGCTTTCGATAATGTGAACGAACTTGTTGGACGTATTTACATAATGAATAACATTCATTAACATTGATCAAGCCGACCAGTATTAGGTTATGGTACCATAGGATCTGAAAAATCCCGTTATCGGACTGCACCCATGGTTATGTATGGGGGTTATATGGGTAACGACTGAACCTGATGATTGTTAACTTACCCTTTGGTGGTTTGTTAATATGAGTTGAACGAGTTGAACGATGGACGAGTTAAGAAGGTTTGAATGTTATTAACGAGACGACCAAAAGTGGTTTTCACAATTAAAACAAGAACGATTTGAACGAGAACGATTGAACAATTTTGAACGATTGAAACGATTAAAACGATTTGAACAAGTTAAACGAATTGAACGAACGATTGGTTTCTGGTTAGTGTTTAGATAACGGGACGGGTGTAATGTGATAAAAGCATAGTAGATACGCCGCTGGTACTTCTTATATATAAGTGCTTTTATCATATTACATACCGTGGCGTTATTTAGTTCACTTGGGTAAACGATTTTGAAACGATGTCACTCAACGATGTTTTCTAAATAATATAAACCATACGTGTTTTACTAACGAGATGATTTACAATTCGATTTAGTTAAACAATTGTTTTGGGTTAAGAATCATGGCTGCGAGATTTTATAAACTATAACCAACTTGATTTGGGTTGGTTAATTATGTTGCAACACTATACACTTTTCAAAAACAAGGTTATTAAATGAGGTATTGCAACATGTAAACGAGCCATGAATCTGACACTCTCATAAACCCTATGTGCTCGCCAGCATTTCTTTGCTGACTTTGTTTTTACATATGTTTCAGGTGTTGTTGAATGATGTTGATTGCTAGGATGCATGTTCACATAGGATCTGGACGAGACCTTAGTGACATACTAACAATGATAGACGATGTGTAACTTGTTTGTTTGTTTTAAGACAATGTAAATTACTTAATGAATCAATAAAACGAAACTTTTGAATCCATGGTTGTGAAACAATAATTCTGCCACGACACTCCCCGACGTTTTCGCCACGGTTTCGTTGTCTTGATGCGGTCGGGGTGTGACAACTTGAGGTACATCGAAAGGACAAAACCCTTTGAATAAAGGGGTCATACTTTTTCATTTAAAAGTCACGTTAGTTATATTACCAACTTGAGGTACGTACCCTTTCGTTAACCATCACATCTCCTAACCAAATGGATATAACACAACACACCCACTCAAATGATACACACTGACATACCCCAACCGATGGCGGAAACATCGGGGCGCGACACTAGGCGAACCAGATTGCTTAAGAGATCCATAACAACTCATTGTTACCAATATTTTAAAGGTTAATTGTCCCATACCAATCAACAAATATTCAACAAATAATTATTACAGATACGAGTTTCTCTCGAACAAAACAAGTCCGACAACCTAGATTTCTAGTGGTGTAGTTTCTAGACTGCCTATCTTCATTCGTCATAACATAGCAAGCATAGTATCCTATCAACCTATCACATGCGTTAAAATAAAGTCAATACATATAATGTAAAGGTGAGTACATAAGTTTGCATTGTATATAGTATAGCGAAAAACGTTTACGCATAACCAGCATGTATCACGTATCCGGCGATGCAAGTAACTATCAAAACTATGTTCACACTTAACCACGAGACTGCGTTGTAGAGTATGCGCGACACATGTTCAGCGAACACGTGAAGTAAAGTGATGTGATCCCTAGCAACCCCTGTTCACGACAGGTGCTGAGTCCAAACTATAGTACTATCGTTGCTAGAGGCGGTATACCGTAACACTGTCTAAGCATAGTAACAATCATTCTTAGATCACGTATAACATGCAGGAACGGTTAGCGTTAAAAGTGTTAGCGTTGTGTGTTGTTGTGTTTTGCTATAGAACGTATGTAACACACAAAAGTGCGTTAAAGAAAATGGGTTCGAGTATACTCACAGTTCGTGTTTAGCTAGTAAACACAGACTTGGATTGAAGGGAGTGCGTTGGAGTTAGCCTGAGCATTGAACAGTAGCATAAGCGTGACAGCGTGTAAATAGAGTGTCGGATGAGTTAAGTGTCGAATGGTGAGTCGAACGGAAGGGAATCCACTCGAACGGATGGTCATCTGAGCGGATGACCATTTGAATGGATGGCCATTCGAATGAGATGTGTATGTTTGCAAAATTATTTAAGTTTGATGTTTAGTCAAATCGTTTGAACAAGGATTAGTATGAGGGACATGTCACCTAGTCAAATGGTCATTCGATCGGATGGTCATCCGATCGGATGGCCACTCGAGTAGGCGATCTGGTGCTTTGAAAACTTTTGTAAAATTTTCTAAGCTAAAAAGTTTGAAGTTTAACGGAGTTAACGGGGACGGCGTGATGACGTGTCAAAAATGGAAACACACCAAGGTCTAGTTCATTCGATCGGATGGGAGTCATCCCATTCGATCAGATTCACTACTCCTTGACGAAGTTTCTTGTCTGACCCGTTAATCGGTCGTCTCTCCGGTGGAAATCCATTTTCAAGCCAGCTCTCAACTAAGGAATGAGCAGAGAGTCTGATTGAGTCTAGATTCCATCCGTTTGCGTGTGAAAGTTGAAGAAAAGTTGAAGAAATGTTGAAAACAGTTGGAAAACGTTGAAATCTTGTTGAGGTTTAAGTTAAATTTGTGAAAATCCACCTTCAAGGAGTCCAAATCAGGCGATTTCGAGAAGAAGATGTGTGATTTTGATGGAGAAGATGATTTAGAAGTGTGTAGTGATGATGATTGTACAAGATTTGAGGAGAAATACTTACAAAATAGCCTTGAATCATGGGAAAGAGTGCCTGAGAGCGTTTTGAGTGTGAGTGGTAGTATGGAGATGTCAAATCAGTGAAAGGGACGTGTACGGGCAGTATTTATAGTGTGAGGGAGTGAGTTAAGGCGGTGGAAGATGCGAAGTGTCGGATGGCCATCCGGTCGGATGGTCATCCAAATGGATGTCCATTCGATTGGGTGTCCATTCGATCGGCCGAGTTGTGCGAGGTAGTTTTTCAACTTTCGTTTCGTGTGTTAAGCGTTACGTTGCGTTTAAGCGAGTTGCGAGTAAGCGTTGAGCGTGTAAGCGTTGCGTCGAGATAACCAAATAACATAAAACAAATAATCACACAAATACCACACATAATAACTAAGATGTACAAAAGTAAATCCGTGTTTCGAGTTTGCGTTTGCGTTGAGATTGCATTGCGATAGCGTTTAGTCTAAGTAAGCGATAAAATGCGTTTAAATAGTATGCGTTATAAACTGCGTTTAATGCGATAACTGCGTTTTGAATAAGCGTTGTAATATAGCGTTTAAAATGCGTTGAAAACATAGTTTAAAAATAGTCAACCCATAGCGATAATCAGAATCTCGGGAGTACAATCAATTAAGTAAGAAATGACAGATATAGGTAATGACCCGGAAAGTCGGGTTGTTACAGCCTCTCCTACTTTAGGGAATTTCGTCCCGAAATTAAGGTACAGGTGTAACAAAGAGTTGTGGGTATTTAGCTTTCATATCAATTTCGAGTTCCCAAGTGAACTCGGCGCCGCATTTGCCTTCCCAGCGAACCTTCACTATAGGAATGCGAGAGCGTTGAAGTTTCTTGGTCTCTCGGTCTATGATTTCTACTGCCTTTTCCACAAAGTGTAGAGTTTCGTTAACTTGCAAATCCTCGAGAGGGACATGCAGGTTTTCCTTAGCTAGACACTTCTTGAGGTTCGAGACGTGGAAGGTCAGATGTACGTTGCTGAGTTCCTCCGGTAATTCGAGTCGGTAGGCCACTTTGCCAATTCTTTCCAGAATATTGAAGGGTCCCACGTATCATGGCGCTAGCTTTCCTTTCTTGCCGAATCGGATCACTCCCTTCCAAGGTGAAACCTTTAGGAGTACGTGATCACCAACGTCAAACTCAAGGGGCTTGCGATGTTTATCAGCGTAACTCTTTTGACGACTCCGAGCTTTCAAGAGATTGTCTCGGATCATGTGGATCTTGTCAGTCGTTTCTTGTAATAACTCAGAACCAGTAATTTGCGCGTCTCCGATCTCGTGCCATACAATAGGCGATCGACATTTTCTTCCATATAATGCCTCAAAGGGTGCCACTTGAATACTAGCGTGATAACTATTGTTATACGAGAATTCGACTAAAGGTAAATGCAAATCCCAATTACAACCAAAATCTATAACGCACGAACGAAGCATGTCTTCAAGGGTGCGAATCGTGAGTTCAGTCTGACCGTCGGTCTAGGGTTGGAATGCGGTATTGAGATTAAGAGGAGTACCTAGAGCGGATTGGAATGTCTCCCAGAGATGCGAGGTAAATCGACCATCATGTCACACCCCAAAAACATCGCAACGGAATATAAAACGTAGTGGTGACGGAAGCTGGTGCCCATTTGTATCTTGCTGAACGATGCATCATAATGTTGGACATTTCAACTTAGTTAAAACATAGATTTTAAAACATGACGTCTTAAAGTCCGTCACAATCACATCATAGTTAAATTGTTTTGATCCTTATGGATCTTATTACATTTAGTCCCAGAAAGTTTAAAAGTCAGTCCAACATTTTATGTAACAAAACATGCATCAACAACCACAAGATACGCCATAATTCCCAAAGCCGAACTCAAGTACCTGTAGAACACGTTAAAATCAAGTGACAACACAAAGGAAGGTGAGTTCACATATTCACATACGAACAATATTATTCCAAGGAAAACTTTCAGATTAGGTGTTTAATTGAAAACATCCATATAATTTTAAGAAAGTCCATTTTACTTCCTTAATAAAATCCATGGGCCTTCCATCGATTCATCAATCTGACAACTGTAATATATATTGCCCATGTTTTGTATATTAAATTATTGCGTCAATTTTCGGACTCGTATGTTATCTAGACGATACGAACTATATATTAACCATGTAGGGATAATCAAAGCTAGACAATAAACAGAATTTAAATTCTTCGTTTGACTTGACACGGGGCGACCGGTCACGACGGGGTTGTCAACCCGATAGATCGACCAACAATTAATCGCGTGCAATACTTAAATGATTAAACGACATCATGGGCGCAGGGTCCTCTTGAAGGACAATATGATGTCTGCCTCACGTACAATATATATCCTACTAATATGACAATTTAATACACGACATTGTACGAATTCCCCTTACTCTCCATCATATGAGACCCAGTCAAGAATTCGTCCCCAACTGTACGGTCATGTTTCGCTTAGGAAATACCGTACTTTCAATATTCATTCATCAAAAACGTTTTACTTCGAAACGTATGACTTATCAAATTTCATATATTTTCAACGAAAATATATATTTTATATTAAAAGGTATGTTTTATTTCGAAAACATTATTAAACCCTTTTATTGACGTGTTCTACCCCCAAAATATATACAAAGCAGTAAAAAGAGGGGTTTAGTGACACTCACCTTTGGGTGCGTATTTTAATAGTGCAATCCCAGAAATTGATTTTTCTACATGTCCTAATATAGGAACGATTCTAAATCAATACACATAACACAAAAATCCTAAGTTTCTCCGTTTCTTAGAGTTATCACATAACTTTGAGATTGTCTCGAAAAGTTGTTATTTTTGGATTATGTTGGCACGTTAATATATACAAGAGTCCATATATATATTTTTATGATTTTGCGACTTGAACGATTTTATTGTTGACCATTATTGTGTAAATCCGTTAACTTTCCCGTTTATACGCAATATATCTACGATTTGCGCGTCGTAATATATATATATATAGGGTAAGGTTCATGCGAGAACCACCCTTATTGCGAGAACCGCGAGAACCAATGTGAACACAACCTAAAATAGCTAAAAAAACCTAACCCCCCCCCCCCCCAAAAAAAAAAAAACCTAACCCCCTGTAACAACCCTCGGTAAAACCAACACCCTCATAATATTTTGACACTCTATTATATCCCAATATGTCTTATTATATACCCCGTATGTGAAAACGGAGCTCTAAATAGATTATAACATATAAAATAAAATAAAAACAAGAAATATAGGGCTGTGGCGGGCCGCGTAATACCTCACCCCTAGTTTATGCGGGCCGTATGAGAGTGTGACCGGACTCCGCTGAAACCTTTAGTTGAAGCGGGCCGCGTAAGGGTTATGCTTAGATAACGCGGGCCGCAAGAGCTCATGAAACGCGGATACACCCAGAGGCCGACACGTGTCATGATCGTGGCGGTCTAGTGAACGACTCAGCTAAGCTACTGCGTTGACTGGTGTTGACGCAGGCCGCGTAAGGGTCCCTTGTCTTTTACGCGGGCCGCGACAGGACTGAAATCAGCAACTATATAAGAAGGCCATCAGTCTACGTTTTCCGTCGCTCATTTCTTTCTTTCAATCTCGAAATTCTGTAGAGAAGTTATAATATTTCGGGTATTATACCCCTAATTAGCGAGGTTCTGCTCCATTGTAAGTATTATAACCCCAGTTTCGTAACAGTTACGCTGCCCGATTGATTTAGGGTTCCGTAACAACTGTCGTGGTTCTGCCCGACGTAGTTGTTGGAATGTCGTCTCGGGGAGGGTATCATTAATAATTTCAAAGGGTTATGGTACTAACCAATGTACATTTGTATAAATTATAGATTATACCCAGGAAACCCTTACGAAAAGCCTAAGACAGCAATGTGAGTTTATCCTCTTTTTGTTAATGTTTTTGGTAATGTTTTACCAAACCTTAAATGTTTTACTATGAAAATTAGCAGTGATTGAGTCTTTGTAGTTATTCAATTACTGCCGGTATGTTGGGGTTTTGTATACAAAATTTTGTACTACTTGCGAGTAGTAAGTCGGGATGACAATACGTTACCATTGGACAATGAGTTAGCCAATGGGTAATATGACCCACAAGTCAGGATTGATAATACCAAATGGAGTAATTGTGTAGACATAAACAATGTGATCGCTCTCAATACTGTTCACTGTGACTTTAAACTTGATTAAATTGGGATTCACTCACCAGTATTTCCCGCTGAAAAATATTTTTAAAACATGTTTCAGGTAACCCAATGTGACAGCCAATTAGTAAAAAGCCAACTGGAGAGCACTGAAGGCTTGGGAAAATGTGGCTATAAAAGTTACCTAATAAACAATGTTTTAAATTCAATAAAATAGGGTTTGTCCCTATAAATGTATTGTAATAAGAAACTTGGGTTTTGCCCATGTATTTATTAATATCAAGTATGGTGGTTTTACTCTGATAAACATTTCCTAACTACGATCCTGATGTAAATTCCGCTGCGAGACTAAACAAACTGATACCACCAAACTCTGAGTTCACGGCCGCCCGTTCCCGGGACAGATAAGGGATCGGGGGTTGTGACAGAAGGTGGTATCAGAGCCTAGCTACTGGTCTGAGCCAAAGAAGTGTTCTGCTGACACTTAAATTTTGAATTGATGTTAGGAAATAAAATAAGAAAATACATGCATAACTGTAATTATGTGTTATGTGTTATTTGACTATTTGTTAGTTTTCAGTATGAGTGATCAAGGACCATCAGATCTGAATCGTCAGTTATCTGATTCCCCTAAGAGTGAAAGTACATCATCACAGCCTGCCCTCTCGGGGTATGTTGCTGATCAGGAAGATGGAATCTTTGCTTTTAGAGCTCAATCTGAAGAACCATTTCCTACTAAGAAACGAGGATGGTTCAGTAAAGAAGCTTTTGCTCGTAGAAAAAGAATGAGGAAATTGCAACAGCAAAGGGCTTTAGCAGCTATTAAGAGAGAGACAGATGCCCATACTCAAGAGATACTTAATAGAAGCTTAGCTAATTTCCATATCTTAGCCACAACTGCTGCTGACCCTGGTCTGGAACAACTAGTAACCCCACAACCACAAAACCCAGAACAACCCATGGAGATAGAAAACCAGGAAAACCAAGTAGAGATGCATGATTTTAACCCAGAAGAAATCCCAAGGGTACCTGCACCAAACCCACTAGACCCGAATTACGACCCCTGGTGGGACGATAATAGGGACTTTGTGCAACGTTACCCTGTCCAGGATTATCCACCCATACAGAACATAGAAGTTTACCCAGGTATGGACCCTTTAGATCCCTATTACCAAGATGAATATATTAGGAAAATTTTAGAGGATCCTTACCAATTTCAGGAATTGTCACCCCCATATCAGGAACCAGAACCCCAGATTCCAAACCCAGTCCTAGAACCTGCACCCCCAATGAGTGCAGAAAACGTGCAAGAACTTAGGACTTTCGGGGAGGAAATTTTAGAAAGCAGTGAGAGGATGCGTCAGGTGGGAGAGTGTCTCGTATGGAAATACGATGAGCGCAATATGGATTTCTGGATGAATCCATATCCATGAATGTTAGAATGGAGGAAGTAGTAGTAATAATAATAAAAATAAAATAAGATATGTGTGTATGGATGCATATTACTATTTTATTTCTGTTGGTATTGTAATCTTTATTTCTGTACTAGTGTGTAATAGACGCATAAGTATATGAAAAGAGTATAGTAGCAATGATCTACGTTTTTTGCTAGATTGCGTGTCATGTAAATTGCAATATTACTTATTATTTTGTGAAATTAATATGGGATAAAATTCAGATGGCCGACGAAGAAAATCAAGGAAATCTGAATAATGATAACCAGAGTAACATTAACGTGGTTAATGATAACCCGAGTGTCAATAACAATGGAAACCAAGTGGATAATAGTGCTATCCAACACATAGTAGCACAGGGAATTATAGATGCTATGCCATTTATACTTCAAACTGTTAAGGATGCTGATAATAAAAGTAAACATAGCAGCAAGCGACCTGTTGAACCAGAAAACAGTGTGAACAATGGACCTGTACTTCAAATGCCTATTCCCAAAAGAAGAAGAACCATGCCTTATGGTTGTTCTTATAAAGAATTCTGGTCTTGTAAACCAATGGAATTCTCAGGCAATGATGGGGCCATTGCAACCTTACGTTGGATAGAAAAGACTGAAGCAGTCTTAAGGATAAGCAAGTGTGCTAAAGAAGATAAAATACTGTTTGCTTCTAATTTGTTTAAGAATGCAGCACTAGAATGGTGGAACACTATCCTCCAGACAAGAGGAAGTGATCAAACCTATAATATGGAATGGGAAGAATTTAAGAACAAGGTAGAAAGGAAATTCTGCCCACCCAATGAGAAAGAACAGATAGCAAACAAATTCTTAAATCTTAGAATGACTGGTGTAGATAGCAAAGGGTACACTAAGTTATTTTTCGAATATGCTAGGATAGTGCCAACTCTTGCTTCACCAGAACCAGTGTTAATTTCCCGTTATATTTGGGGATTAATTGGAGAGATTAGACACATAGTCAAGGCAGCTAGACCTCAAACTATAGAAGAAGCTGTAGAGTTAACAAGTACCTTGACTGATGAGTTAGTTCGTACTAGAGAAGAAGACCAGAGAAGGAACCTAACTCAAAGGCTTACTCAAGAATTCCGTTCGGGGAATTACAATCATAGGAATACAGGTTCTACTTCTGCACCATACTGCAAGGTCTGCAAGAAAAAGCATTCGGGAAAATGCTCCATTCTTTGCAATCATTGTAAGATGCCAGGACACAAGGAAGAAAATTGCAGGAAGAAAACCAGTAATGGATTATGCTACAACTGTGGAGAAAAAGGTCATATCAGGCCAAACTGCCCAAAATTAGCTCCAGCTCCAGATAACAAGAATACTAAAAATGCTAGAGCATTTGTTCTGACTGCAGAAGAAGCTAAGATGATCCCAGACGTCATAGTTGGTACGTTTTTAGTTAATGATTTTTTGCTAAAGTATTATTTGACTCTGGTGCAAACCAAAGTTTTATTAATACATCGTTTTGCAAAATTTTAAATCAGTCATTAACTAAACTACCATTAGAATGCGTAGTAGAGACAGCTAATGGAGAAACTGTTAGAATTTCTGAAATCTTGCAGGGAGCAAGCATAGAAATTTTAAATCAGAAATTTATAGCAAATCTATATCCCATGAATCTGGTAGGATTTGATGTTGTTTTAGGAATGGATTGGTTAATAGCCAACAAAGCCAGTATTTTATGTGATAAAAAGTTAATCCAAGTAAATTCACCAAAAGGTAAAACGATCACAATTAGAGGAGATAAGTCTTCTAAATCCAATAAATTCATTTCTGTGATGAAAACTGCAAGTTGTATGAGAAAAGGTTCTATAGTGTATTTGATTTCCATAATCACTAACACTAAAGGAAAGGATTTAAAAGATATTCCAGTAGTATCTCAGTTTTCAGATGTCTTTCCAGAAGAATTACCAGGACTACCTCCAGACAGAGAAGTTGAATTCAGAATTCACCTACTACCAGGAACATCACCAATTGTCAAAGCACCTTATCGTTTGGCACCTGCAGAAATGCAAGAACTGAAGAAACAATTAGATGAATTGTTGGAAAAGGATTCATACAACCAAGTTCGTCGCCATGGGGAGCGCCGATACTCTTTGTTAAAAAGAAGGACGGATCAATGCGTATGTGTATTGATTACCGTGAATTAAACAAGGTCACGATTAAAAATCGGTACCCATTACCAAGAATCGATGATCTGTTTGATCAACTGCAAGGAGCTCGATTTTTCTCTAAAATCGATTTAAGGTCAGGATATCATCAATTAAAGGTACAGGAAGAGGACATTCCTAAAACCGCATTTAGAACAAGGTATGGTCATTATGAATTTACTGTCATGACATTTGGTTTAACCAATGCCCCAGCTGCATTTATGGACATGATGAACCGAATATGTAAACCATATTTGGATAAATTCATAATTGTTTTTATAAATGATATTCTAATTTACTCTAAGAGTAAAGAAGATCATGCAAGACATTTGTACGCACTTTTAAGTTTGTTAAGAAAGGAAAAACTTTATGCTAAGTTTTCTAAGTGTGAATTTTGGTTAGAACAGGTACAATTTCTTGGACACTTAGTCAATCATGAAGGAATTCATGTAGATCCAACCAAGATTGAGGCAATTACTAAATGGAAAACCCCTGAGTCAACAACTGAGGTTAGAAGTTTCTTAGGATTGGCCGGTTATTATAGAAGATTTATTCAAGATTTTTCTAGAATAGCCATTCCCTTAACTAAGTTAACCTGTAAATCTGTTAAGTTTGAATGGGGATTTAAACAAGAAGAAGCCTTAAGAATCCTTAAGCAAAGATTGACCCATACACCTATATTAGCATTACCAGAAGGAACTGAAGACTTTGTAGTCTATTGTGATGCTTCCAAATTAGGTTATGGATGTGTGTTGATGCAACGCCAAAAGGTTATAGCTTACGCATCTAGACAACTTAAAAATCATGAAGAGAATTATTCAACCCATGATTTAGAATTAGGAGCTATAATTTTTGCTCTTAAGATTTGGAGACATTACCTTTACGGTAGTAAGTTTACCATATTTACTGATCATAAGAGTTTAAGGTATGTTTTCGGGCAAAAGGAGTTGAATATGAGACAAAGACGCTGGATGGAATTTCTTAGTGATTATGACTGTGATATCCAGTATTATGAAGGAAAAGCAAATATAGTGGCAGATGCTTTAAGTCGAAAGTATCATGAAAAGCCAAGAAGGGTACGTTCTCTTAAATTAAATCTGCAAGTAGATTTAAATGATCAGATAAGAGAAGCACAAGAATCAGTAATCAAAGATGATTCTGAAAAATTAAAAGGTATGTTAAAAGAATTGAAACAAGGAACGGATGGAATTTGGAGATTCCATGAAAAGAGAATGTGGATACCTAAATTAGGAAATCTTCGATATCGTATATTAGAAGAAGCTCATAAATCTAAATATACGATGCATCCAGGAAGTGATAAAATGTACCAGGATTTAAGGAAAAATTTCTGGTGGATAGGAATGAAAAAGGACGTAGCAGTCTATGTTTCTAAATGTTTAACTTGTTCACAAGTTAAAGCTGAACACCAGAAACCCTCAGGTTTGTTACAGCAATTAGAAATGCCAGTGTGGAAATGGGAATTAATAACAATGGATTTTGTTACTAAATTACCCAAGACTAGGAAAGGAAATGATACAATCTGGGTGATTGTAGATATACTAACTAAGTCAGCTCATTTTCTACCAATGAAGGAAACAATTAATATGGAACAATTATCTAAATTGTATGTAAATGAAATTGTTTCTTTACATGGCATTCCTTTATCAATTGTTTCTGACAGAGATAGTCGATTTACATCTCATTTCTGGTCATGTTTCCTCAAGGCAATGGGAACCAAGATAAAGCTAAGCACGGCTTATCATCCTCAAACAGATGGACAAAGTGAAAGAACAATTAAGACAATGGAGGACATGCTTAGAGCTTGTGTAATTGACTTTGGAGGTAATTGGGATGAACACTTACCTTTAATAGAATTTTCTTATAATAATAGTTATCACACAAGTATCAATGCTGCACCATTCGAAGCACTTTATGGACGAAAGTGTCGAACCCCAGTCTGTTGGGAAGAAATTGGGGAACAACAATTATCTGGACCTGAGATAGTGCAAGAAACAACTGACAAGATTATTCAAGTCAAGGAACGACTGAAAGCAGCACGTGACAGACAAAAGAGTTATGCTGATAACCGATGCAAGCCATTGGAATTTCAGGTAGGAGATAAAGTATTATTGAAAGTCTCTCCTTGGAAAGGAGTGGTAAGATTCATCAAAAGAGGAAAGCTAAGTCCCAGGTATGTTGGAGCTTTTAAGATTATTAGAAGAATAGGGCCTGTAGCCTATCAGCTACAACTGCCAGAAGAAATGGCAGGAATACATGATGTGTTTCATGTATCAAATCTTAAAAAGTGTTTAGCTGATGAATCATTGATAGTGCTTCTTAAGGATATAGAGGTAAATGAACAACTCAAGTTTGTAGAAAGACCTCTACAAATTGAAGATAGGAAAGTCAAGAATCTCAAGCATAAGAGACTAGTTCTAGTCAAAGTGAAGTGGGACTCCAAAAGAGGACCTGAGTACACATGGGAACTCGAGTCAGAAATAAAAAGGAAATATCCGCACTTGTTTCAGTAGATCTCGAGGACGAGCTCTAAAACAAGGTGGGGAGAATGTAACAACCCTCGGTAAAACCAACACCCTCATAATATTTTGACACTCTATTATATCCCAATATGTCTTATATTATACCCCGTATGTGAAAACCGAGCTCTAAATAGATTATAACATATAAAATAAAATAAAAACAAGAAATATAGGGCTGAGGCGGGCCGCGTAATACCTCACCCCTAGTTTATGCGGGCCGTATGAGAGTGTGACCGGACTCTGCTGAAACCTTTAGTTGAAGCGGGCCGCGTAAGGGTTATGCTTAGATAACGCGGGCCGCGAGAGCTCATGAAACGCAGATACACCCAGAGGCCGACACGTGTCATGATCGTGGCGGTCTAGTGAACGACTCAGCTAAGCTACTGCGTTGACTGGTGTTGACGCGGGCCGCGTAAGGGTCCCTTGTCTTTTACGCGGGCCGCGACAGGACTGAAATCAGCAACTATATAAGAAGGCCATCAGTCTACGTTTTCCGTCGCTCATTTCTTTCTTTCAATCTCGAAATTCTGTAGAGAAGTTATAATATTTCGGGTATTATACCCCTAATTAGCGAGGTTCTGCTCCATTGTAAGTATTATAACCCCAGTTTCGTAACAGTTACGCTGCCCGATTGATTTAGGGTTCCGTAACAACTGTCGTGGTTCTGCCCGACGTAGTTGTTGGAATGCCGTCTCGGGGAGGGTATCATTAATAATTTCAAAGGGTTATGGTACTAGCAATGTACATTTGTATAAATTATAGATTATACCCAGGAAACCCTTACGAAAAGCCTAAGACAGCAATGTGAGTTTATCCTCTTTTTGTTAATGTTTTTGGTAATGTTTTACCAAACCTTAAATGTTTTACTATGAAAATTAGCAGTGATTGAGTCTTTGTAGTTATTCAATTACTGCCGGTATGTTGGGGTTTTGTATACAAAATTTTGTACTACTTGCGAGTAGTAAGTCGGGATGACAATACGTTACCATTGGACAATGAGTTAGCCAATGGGTAATATGACCCACAAGTCAGGATTGATAATACCAAATGGAGTAATTGTGTAGACATAAACAATGTGATCGCTCTCAATACTATTCACTGTGACTTTAAACTTGATTAAATTGGGATTCACTCACCAGTATTTCCCGCTGACAAATATTTTTAAAACATGTTTCAGGTAACCCAATGTGACAGCCAATTAGTAAAAAGCCAACTGGAGAGCACTGAAAGCTTGGGAAAATGTGGCTATAAAAGTTACCTAATAAACAATGTTTTAAATTCAATAAAATAGGGTTTGTCCCTATAAATGTATTGTAATAAGAAACTTGGGTTTTGCCCATGTATTTATTAATATCAAGTATGGTGGTTTTACTCTGATAAACATTTCCTAACTACGATCCTGATGTAAATTCCGCTGCGAGACTAAACAAACTGATACCACCAAACTCTGAGTTCACGGCCGCCCGTTCCCGGGACAGATAAGGGATCGGGGGTTGTGACACCCCCCCAAGCTAAAATGCTAAAAACTAAACCCCAAAAAAACCTAAAAAAAATCTAAAAAAATAAAAAAAAATCTAAATTTTTTTTTAATATTTTTTATGTTAAAATCGCTACTTTTAGTAGCAAAAAAAAATAATAATTTTTTTTTTAATTTTTAATTTTTTTTTGCTTCGAAAAGTAGCGATTTTTTTGTAAAAAATATTAAAAAAGAAAAAAAATTGTGTGATTTTTAGCTATTTTTAGGCATTTTTGGTTGTGTTCACATTGGTTCTCGCGGTTCTCGCAATAAGAGGTGGTTCCTAACGGATCGTTGTCCTATATATATATATATATATATATATATATATATATATATATATATAGGGAGGCGCTCATGCGAGAACCACCCTTATTGTGAGAACCTTGAGAACCAATGTGAACACAACCTAAAATAGCTAAAAAAACCTAAAAAAAACCTTAAAAAACCTAACCCCCACCCCCCCCACCCCCAAAAAACCTAAACCCCCCACCCCCCCCCCCCCCTAAAAAAACCTAACCCCCCCCCCCCCAGAACCTAAACCCCCCCAAGCTAAATGCTAAAAAAAACCTAAAAAAAACCTAACCCCAACCCCCCCCCCCCAAAACCTAAACCCCCCTCCCCCACCCCCCCAAAAACCTAAACCCCCCCCCCCCCCCAAGCTAAAATGCTAAAAACTAAACCCTCAAAAAACCTAAAAAAATCTAAAAAAAATCTAAAAAAATCAAAAAAAAATATATAATTTTTTTTTTGAATTTTTTAATATTTTTTATGTTAAAATAACTACTTTTAGAAGCAAAAAAAAAAAATTCTTTTTTTTTGCTTCAAAAAGTAGCGATTTTTTTATAAAAAATATTAAAAAATTCAAAAAAAAAAATTGTGTGATTTTTAGCTATTTTTAGGCATTTTTGGTGTGTTCACATTGGTTCTCGCGGTTCTCACAATAAGAGGTGGTTCTCGCATGATCTTCTCCCTATATATATATATACATAAACGTTCATATATTTTATCATCAACACACACGAGATCTTGTTAACTTATCTATTTTGTCGTTTTTAAAGCAAATATAAATAAAACATCTCATATGTACCAAATTTCATGCTCGACAAACAAGTTACACATTTAACGCAATTTTACCGTTTCTACCGCACAAAACGCACAAGCATACATGCATAGTCTAAATTTCCCACTATCAAGTTAACACTTAACATATTATCAAATTTACATGTTTAAATCACATAACACATTTTAACACATAATGTTTACCCAAGATTTTACCCATACTAGTGTACTGAGAAAATGCGTATTTTAGCGATTCGGTAACGTTTTCGGGTGTCGGAAGTCACGTATGACTAACCAAACACCAAGTAAACTTAATATTAGTTAAAATAATTATTTTTAAACTAAAAATATTAGTTTACTTACTGATCTAAATCAATTTTGTAAAAATCACTCGAAAAGCCGATTTTTTACCGTTTTAACGCATAGTTTTGCGTTAAACGTTACTATAACCATCCCAACTCAAAAAAACTTGATATTTTAACACAATACATGTTATTTACTGATTAAAATAGTGGTGATAATCAGATTAGTGCAGTTTTTGTATAAGTTACATAAATCATGCGTTTCCACATATTTTACGACACATAAAGCACCAAATACAACATGCAAAGCTAGAAAACATTATGACAAAGTTATAAATCACTAAACACTTTAAAATAACTTTATTTTAGTTTTTATAATCTGATCATAACTGATTTTTACTAAGTCATACTCTAATCACCTTTTTAAGTTCACATATCATCATGCATGTTCAAGTAAATGCATCTAATGCATCCATAATACATCATCATTTTATATGAACTAAAATATATATTCAACATATATTTAAATCATGTTCAAGTATTCAAGAACAATCATATTCTACACAAGATTATCATCCAAATCATTTATCATAAGTGCAAGACTCTCTCATTCTTTCATATCTAAATCTTTTAATTATCAAAATTTCTCATGCATGTGTATATATACATACATACACGGCCATATACATGTATGTGTATATGGTTCCAAAATTTTATTTTCATAACACTCTTTATTCATAGAACTTCCTACCAAATCATCACTTGATCATGCATGCATTTCTCTTTCAAGAATTAAATCAAACAAGAATCAATCAAAATCAAAACTCAACTCAAATACACATATATACAAACACTCACGGCAATACATACATATACAAATACATCCATTTTTATTTTCTTTGAAAACTCATTTGTTTTAAGAATTCAAGTTTGTGAAATATTCCAAGATTTAAGAGAAACTTCCAACATCAAGAACAATACCAAGAATCAAGAATATGTTTTTAATAAATAAATTTTATACCTTCAAGATTCAAGTGGGTTTTTTACAAGATTTTGATGTTATGGAGCTTGTTTCACCTTGAAAACCCATTTGGATCTTCAAAATAACTTGGAAACACCTTGGATTTAATTTTGTTCTTGCAAGAACATCAAAATTTTGAAAATTATGGAGGTGTGAAGGTGATTTTCGGCTGAATTGTTGAGAGAGAAAGAGTGTTAGAATGATTTTGAAAATTATCTTGGGTTTGTGAAGATATGGTGAAGTCTTCCATACATAATCATCACCCACCTTTCATTCATCCAATAGGGGAAAGAGAGAGGGGAGAGGGAATGATGCATGGCTGCCAAATCATGTTTTCTGTCCCCCTTCTACACATATATAGATCATATATATATACATATATACACAATTTAGACCAAAAACTGGTATTTTACTGGATACCGGGTATTTTATCTAGCGTTTTAATCCCGTTTTAATGCGTTTTAAATTATTTTTAACATTCTATAAAAATAAACTCACCAAAATATTACTGAACAATATCTTGTTTGCCTGGACTGGCTACGTTGTCGGTATTTGGCAGTATGTGCGCTGTGCTGTGCGGTACCCGCTTAAAATCGCAAAAATAGGGATTTAAGCATTTTTATTTATTTTTATCATTCTAAAGTAATAAACTCATCAAATTATTACTAAAATGATTATCAGTTGCCGTGACAGGCTGTGTTGACAGTATTTTGTCGGTACACGCGCTGCATCGCGTTGTACGCGCTTAAACTCGAAAAATAGAGTTTCTTAGCGTTTTAATTTATTTTTCCTCACGAATAAGATTAAAATTATTATTATAATCATAACAGACTATTTTTAGGATTTTAACACTGATCGGGTGGTCACCGACATTCGTTTCACATTTTTCCGTTACGCGATAAGCGTTTATCTTATCGTTGTCAACATAATTTTTACCAAGGTTTAAATTTACCAACTCATTAAATTGTAGGATCGTGAAACGACCTAACGAGTCTATTAGACAGAATCAGAGGCGGAATTCAATGATTCGGTCTTCGTTTAGCTTGTATTCACTATTAAATGTCTCGTATATTAATCTCTGAACAATTTACAATCTGGAGACACTTCGACAGCACCTCGGCGTCGGAAATCAGAATGTTACAAATGAATTCGTTTGAAGAGTATTTATAGGCCAAGCCCTTCCGTTTGAAAGTGACATGACACCTTTCAAACGGACACGTTCAAACGGATGTCAGCTTCAAACGAATATGATCATTCAAACGGACTATTCAAACTAACTCACCAAAAGTCAATTCAAACTAATTTAGAAACTGTTTCATGTGTGATGTCTTGACTTTTGTATAATGATGCAATGATGTGATGTCATCTCTATGATGTCATCATCAAAGATGATGACATCATGCTTGAATAAATCCACAACACAACCCAGACTCGATATAAGACGAAGTCGACAGATGTATGCACCAACAGACTCCCCCTCAGATGTTGACGAGTCTTAAGTGTCGAGTCTTCGCATCTTCAGTCTTTATCAGTCTCTTTTCTTTCTTAGCATATACCAGGATCTTCTCTTTGGCTCTAGCCTCGTCAGACTCCCCCTTTCATCATGATGGGATCGCCGTCTGGAATTAACTATCACCTTGAGATCAATCCCTGGTTTTATCTCTGTTCAGTTCATCTCCTGCACAAATTTTCTCACCACCACATAAGTTTTCACTTAAATCAATAAGAAAAACTTACTAGTAATAGTTATATCAAGTTCAAATTAATGATCTCGATTAACTAATCAAACATTCTTTCTCAAAATAAATTTCTTCATTTAAGCACTCACTCACTCCCAAACCTGTTCATCATGTTCAGCACTTGAAATTTTGAAAATCAGTTTTTCAACATCAGTTGTCGAAAATCTTTTTTTTTTTTTTTTAAATTTATGCTAAAATACACTAAAATCTTTTTGAATTTTTCAATAGAATGAAATGCAGAGAATAAATATTTACAAACAATATTTTTGTGAGTTTGAGTAAGAGGATCATATCAGTTTCTGAGAACAATCACCAACACCGTTAAGCTTTAAACATTTTAAGCTCTAAACGATTCACGTAGATTGACGATATTGTTGTCCACTTAAACTCAATCTAAAAACTTTCAATCTGCTTACCGATACTTTAAGGTATATTAAGATAGCACTAAGTTCTTATGGACCCCACGATCTCAGCATATCCCCTCATCATGCAATACACTGACTCAAATAATGTCTTTAAACTTTTATCGACTGTGAATTGTGCGAAAACAAAACAAAATGTTTAAACATTAACACTCAGGTCGATACTTCCGTATACGCAGAGAAAGTCCAATGTTTAAACAAAATAAGAAAAATAAAACAAGTTGAAATTGTTTAGGCTTTAACCACCAGGTCGATACTTCCGTATACGCAGAGGTGATCCAAAGCTTAAACGAAACACCAAAGAAAATAAAGCAGAACGTTTAGGCAATAACATCCAGGTCGATACTCACGTATACGCAGAGGATGTCCAATGCTTATACAAAATAAAGAAATAAGACAAGTTTAAATCTTTGCAAAATGAAATGCATAATCACAGCGACTTTTCAGCAAAGTTATGAAATTTCACAAACTTAACCAGTTTTATGTCTTTCGACAATCAGCGATTACTGAGTAGGCACACAATCAAGAAGGACAAAAACTAAGTACTATGCTTTCAACCATGTTTCCCACTAGAACTAGGCTTTTTCATTTAGGTTTGTATCGTTATCGCAAATCTACTAGTCTAGCTGAGCCTACCATCACATCTTTAGTAAGATCGTTTATCACATTTTATCTCTCCATTTCTTTAGCATGTTGTGACAGTCTCACTGATCTACTATCATTTCCTCTTTTATACAACAAAACTCATTTTTTTGCATTTTTTCAATGTTTTTGATATTTTCAAATTTTCTAATTTTTTTAAAAATTTTTACTCCCCCTAAAATCAAAATATATCTCAATTTTGATTTTCTGGGAAAATTTGAAAACGAAACTATACAAACTTGACAACATGATGAGAATCACTTCAATTCCCCATTCACTTGGCTTGAACAATCAGAACTCCCCCTGACAACAAAACATTTTCCCATAGTGATTTCAAAACACTTAAGTTTATTTTAATCAAAATGGTTTTTCCGGAAAATTAGTTTTGCGTGTCATTTCACAAATTCGGGGTTTCATCCATCACCTTGTTCTTCTTCACTCACTTGTAAAAACTAACATTTTTAAGATCAATCCTCAAACATCACTTGTAGAAAATCAAGTACAACTTAATGTCCCTGATTTACAACTTGTAAGTCGAAATATCACAAACGTGAATTTCTCAAGAAAGATGCCGATTCCTGCTCCGCGATTACATACTTGTGAGCTCCTGCAAGTCAGGTTTTTCATTTAAACAGATTCACCCAAGCCTGACGGTCCTTGGGTGTTTTTGAATTCTTGTTCAACAATGGTGGAAAATTTGCATCATCCATTGTTAGACCAAAATTCTCATTTTTTACCTCAACACATGGCTCTTCTGGCTTTACCACACCAGATTCATTGCCTGATCGTGGCTTGTCTGACTTTAACGAGTCAGATTCATCGCCAACATGTGGCTCCTTTGTTTCCAAAGAAACAAATTCATCACCACCAACTTTCTTTTTCTTTACTCTCTCCTCTGTCCTCAGATTTGTATCTGATGAATTCGTTTTGCTTGATTTGTCATTCTTTGGCGAGCAAGACGATTTATCAGAACTTTTATCTGTTTTACCAGTTGTATCCGAGGACAAAATCTTCTCCAGATACTCTCTGGCCTTCTTCCTCTTCTTCCTCAGTCTGTCTTTTTGCCCCTGAGAAAGCTTCATTTTCTTTTCTTGAACTTTAGGTTCTTGAACCTTCTGTTCTTTGGACTTGACATTGACTGGTTTCTTCTCCTGCTTCTGAGATTCAGCCCTCGATCTTCTCATTGATCTCATTGAGCAATCTCTAGCAATATGGCCAATGATGTTGCAGTTAAAGCATCTCCTCGTCTCAAACTTCCAACTCTGGCAGTTAACAGCAATGTGTCCTTGATAGTCGCATCTGTAACACACTCTGTTATCGTACCAATCACCACTTTCAGTCCAAACATTCAGATCATAGCATTGTCTGGCTTTGTAGTGATCATCACTCCTCTTGAAAGCTGGATTTGGCTTTGAAGCACTGTGGTCAAACCTGCACCACTTATTACCAACAATTTTTTATTTTTGTTTTTCAAATTTTTGTGATTTTTGATCTCGATTGGATGATTGAACTGATGAGCTTTTATTTTCTTTTTGAACATTTTTCGGTTTTTTATCCTTTTGTTTTTGTTCCACATTCTTCTTTACAGCTTTTTGCGTTGAGCATTCACCTTTTTTAGTAGAATGTAAAACATTTTCTTTAAACATTTCATTTAATTTCAAAAATATTTTTTCTTTTTTCAACTTCATCATCAGTTTTCTCATCACAATCTTCAACTTTGACTTTGTCAATGTTTGTGACATAGTCACTTATTGGAACTGAATTAATAGGTTTTGGACAGGGAATAGTTGAAGTATTCACAAACACCTTCAACTTTTCTTCCCATTCCTTGATTTTCTTTTGAGCACACTCTGCTTCCTTTTCAAGTCGAATAATCTTTTCAAGATGAGAATTGATTGCAATTTGTTTTTCAAGATTGTTTTTACCAAACAAATCTCTCTCATCTTCTAAAATTTTTATTTGACTTTGAAAATCTTTCTCAATTTTTACTTTTTCATTTTCTAAATGTTGTATTTGATTTTTCAAAACATTTTCTGATTTTTTAAGATTTTTGTTTTCTAATGACAAACTCTCTACATTCTTCAAGAGTTTGGCATTGTCTGTCTCAGATTTTTCACAGTTTAAGCATTTCCCAGGAATCTGTTTCTCATCAGCTTTCGTCTCAACCTTCAAAGCTGAAATATTTTCAACCTGTTTCTTCTCCTCATGAACACTTTCATCCTTACTCTCTTCTTCTGATGAATGATCAAAGATAGGTGCGTCTTCTACAACCTCTTTCTTTAACTCTGGTTCAGGATTCACAGATACAGGTTTTTCAGATTCTACTTTCTCAATCTTGACAGCTAGAACTTGTTCAACCTGCCTTTTCACACTAGGTTTGATCTGCGTTTCTGTTTTTACTGCTTTTACTTCTTTCTCAGCTCTGATCTCTTTTTTAACAATAACTGCCTTTTGATTCTTTCTTTTTGCATCTTGTTTTTCTTTCAATTTTTCAATTTTATCGGCATAAAATAACTTTCCACTACGTTGATCAGATGGAAGTTGTTATTTAAGTTTTTCAAGTCTTTGGATTTCTTCTTCATACTTGTCACCCTCTTCATCAGACGAATGATCAAAAACCGAAACTTTTTCAACAACTTCTTTTGCTGAGACAGTTTCTCCTTCTTGCTTTATCGGAATATACTGCTGAGATTCATAATTCATATATGCCAATAATTCTTCAAAATCCATGTTTCAATGTCAAATGTTCACTTTAAATGTTGATTGGGCCGAACGAAATATGGGCTGACAATTTGATTAAAGTGTGTACGTAATGAATTAATCAATTTCAATATAATCAGCTGATAACTTTGAGTTCACAAGTGCCGACAACAATTCTTGCAACAATTATCTCATTGGGCCGATCAATATATACTTCCTGACAATTCCTTTAGTCAAAGCACATGGGTCGGTGATGTTCAAACTATTTGATCCTAATCTCAATTCACATGCAACATTAATGGCCGACAACTCTATTGAATGAATCAACTCACAAATTCAATTCTGATTGGGCCGCTAAAAACAAAGTCACATGGATTCTGCCAAATCGATTTTTGTGATCACTTGAATTATGATCTTCGATAGAAACAATACTATTTCACATGCATACCATAAATTTGATCGAGACAATTAAAGATAATCAAATTGTGATTGGGCCGTATGATTTAGTGGATTGACACAATGTAGATCACATGCACACTGACCAACTCCAAATGAATTCACATGCAAACCGACAACTTCGTTTTTTGTTTCACACAACTCGATGTACTTTCATGTGAATTACTGAACCACTTTCAAACGGGATAGATAGCTTCAAACGGAATACCATGTATTTTCAAACGGTCAGTCCAGTTTCAAATGGAATGTTGCTGCTTCGTTCAAACGGACACCAGTTTTCAAGCCATTTTTACCAGTTTTACTTTGAGTTTAGGTCTGATATTTTCAAGGGTTTGTTAAAACACAATTATACACACATTGTGAAAGTTTCAGCCGATTTTAACCGTAAAAACTTGTTCAATTTTGAAAAGAAGGTGTAGAAATCAGAATTTTTTAGCGAAAACGAGCTAAACGGTAAGAACTCTTCCTCCTGAGCTCTGATACCACTTGTAGGATCGTGAAACGACCTAACGAGTCGATCAGAAGAGTGCTCAGACAGAATCAGAGGCGGAATTCAATGATTCGGTCTTCGTTTAGCTTGTATTCACTATTAAATGTCTTGTATATTAATCTCTGAACAATTTACAATCTGGAGACACTTCGACAGCACCTCGGCGTCGGAAATCAGAATGTTACAAATGAATTCGTTTGAAGAGTATTTATAGGCCAAGCCCTTCCGTTTGAAAGTGACATGACACCTTTCAAACGGACACGTTCAAACGGATGTCAGCTTCAAACGAATATGATCATTCAAACGGACTATTCAAACTAACTCACCAAAAGTCAATTCAAACTAATTTAGAAACTGTTTCATGTGTGATGTCTTGACTTTTGTATAATGATGCAATGATGTGATGTCATCTCTATGATGTCATCATCAAAGATGATGACATCATGCTTGAATAAATCCGCAACGCAACCCAGACTCGATATAAGACGAAGTCGACAGATGTATGCCCCAACATAAATTCCATATATAAACATCATAATCAGTCAAATACAGCCATTTATCTATTCACAACACGTGTTACAATTGTACGGTATGGCCTGAAAAGCCGGGTGTCACAGTCTCCCCTTGTTTAGGAAATTTCATCCCGAAATTTTTACTCTACAGGTTTTGTTTTTGCACTGGGTGGAAACAGCAAAAACAGGTTTAATGAATATAGTCTTATAGTTTTTGCGAGAAACTTTGATTCTTATAAAGAATCTTCGTAGACCTATATTACATACACTCTCAATTCCTAATCTCACGTCTCAACGCTCTCCACCCTTTCCAAGGTTCAACATTTACGAGCACTTAATCAAGAAGATTAAGTCAAAATTCCACCAATTCGGGTTCTACATACGTATATTTACATATACATTACCCCGTACCTATGATAGTCTGAGTTTACACCCGATTGATCCAACTCGAGATGGGCTCTCGAAAGAATCAAATCTCATAAACTCGTCTTCCTTCCTTCCTGCATTCATTTCAGATATCCACAAATCGCCAAATCAATAAATCGCATACGCAACTAGAATGTTGTAATCGCCTGTCTGGTTATTAGCATAACTCTTCTGGCTATACGCACTGCTTCTACGGTACTTCGATAAACTTCTGTTTATCTTCCAAACAAATTTCTATAAAGAACAAAACCAGTGTATCATCCATTATACACTTTCTCAACTAAACCCAAACAATACATCATGTACACTACTCCATCCTTATGGTAGCTTGAGCCTATAAGCGACTGATCCAACTCAACATGGGCTCATGAAAGGACCTAATCATTGTGGCTCAGCTCTTTCTTTTCTCTACTAAACCTAATAGCATCTCTACAAGATAACTCCTTTATCAGAACAAAATCTTCAATCTGGAATCGCAATAGTTCCTTCAATTGTCCATGTGATCCTTCTGTTGATCAATTGGTGACTTTTAACCTTCCCTCGATCCAGGAAAATCCTGTCGCTGGTTTCCTAGATAAACTAAGGTCTGGTTAATTGTCCTTTGTCATGTTAGCTCAACAAAGTGGCGATCAACACTTACATCCATGCAAGACTTCAAACGGAGCAACCTGAATACTAGCGTGTTAACTATTATTATAAGATAACTCTGCCAAGGGCATGTGAGTATCTTAACTTCTTTCGGAGTCCATCATACACGCTCCCAACTTTTCCTTCAAAGGTCCGAAAAGCTTCCTACTATCTTGCTGTCCAATCAATTTCCCTTTTCCTTTTGGGGTTATTAGTGTCGAAGGCTGCACTAATTTAGAGAAATCCTTAATAAATCTCCGGTAGCATCTAACTAGTCATATGGATCATCATACTCCCGATGGGGTCCTTGGCGTTTCTCATCATTTGATCGCTCTAATCTTACACTGATCTATAAGCATATCTACCTCGTCCCTTCCAATTCCATAGTCAACTTCAAACGTTACTCATGATTCTCCTTGGTTCGCACATAGGCAAGTATGTCGTCGATAAATATTATCATGAATTCATCCGATTAGGGTTTCCATACCCTGTTCATGAGATCCATGAATATAAATGGCGCATTAATTTAGTCAAAAGGCATGACTAATAACTAGTAATGGCCACATAGTGTTCGAAAAGCATTCCTCGAAATATCTTCTTCAGCAACCTTCAATTGATGATATTCTGATTGTAGGTCGATCTTCGTGTTGTAGCTGGATCCCTGTAGCTTGATTGAACAAATCGTCAATCCTCGGTAAAAGGGTACCGATTCTTGATAGTCAACTCGCTCAGTTCTCCGAGATCATCACACATCCTGAAGGATCCATCCTTCTTTCTCACAACAGAACAGATGAACTTTAAAACAAAAGGCTTGATCGAATGAAACCCTTGTCCAGTAGCTCTTGAAACTGACTCGACATTTCTATCATTCTCAAACGGTGCTTAATCTATAAGGAGATTGTGCAACTGGGCACAGCACCGGGTGCAAGATCGATTTGGAATTCGATCTGTCTCGCAGGGGGGCTATCCAGGTAAGTCTTTTTAGGAAAACTTCTGGATAATTGCGAACAATAGGAATCTCTCCAGTATTCCTACATTTGGCCTTCATATCCACCATGTTAACAAAGAACGCAGGATAGCCTCTTCGCAACAACTTGAGCATCCTCAAAACACTGACGACTCTCAACCATCAACACTTGACATTCGATCGGTCTTTGTAAACAACTTCCGCCTCTCCACTATCATTAGGACAAGGTATCCTAGCTAGCTTCTTCAAGCGATAGTCCCCACTTCGCTCTTGGATAATCAATTCATTCTCACATCCACGTCAAGGCTTCCCAGCTCCACTGGAAATATACCAACACTAGAACTTCGATCACCTAACTAAATACTACAACTGCAAACGACCTTACTAGTTTCTATCAACTTACTAATAGACCATTGTATATCTTAGGAAATTATAACAACCATATCATTTATATTTTTCATGTAAATCTCTCCCCAAAGATAGGAGATTGTTTGCATATTATTTATATGATGTAAAGATGAATGAGAAGGAAAGGGTTTACAATCTTTCATGGTATCAAACCTATTACCCTAGCCTTCCTATCGATACTGCTTTCCCCATCATTCTTCCTCTACGCCGATCTCATTCCCTACCACCATGTCTGCTACTTCTTCTTCCCCACACCCAGCAGTCACAGTCACCTCCATTAAAAACCTTGTACCCGTCACTCTAGATATCGAAAACGGCCACTATACTACGTGGTCCGAGATGTTTAAAATTTAGTGTAAGGCTCACCTTGTTTATGATCACCTACAACCTAAACCGACTACGGAAACCGCATCCTCATCCGATACGAACAAGGACAACGAAAAAGAAAAGACGGCACCAACCGAGACATGGGAGCGTCTCGATTCCATTGTTCTCCAATGGATTTACAGCACCATATCAACTGATCTTCTACACACCGTCTTGAAACCGGATACCACTGCACATGAAGCATGGACCACTATCGCCAATATCTTTCAAGACAACAAAGCCACTCGTACCATCGACCTCAACAACAAGTTCGCCAACACACATCTGGATCAATTTCCGAACATGTCAGCGTACTGTCAAGCTCTTAAGGTAATCTTCGACCAACTAACCAACCTTGGCTCCCCCGTTACCGATGAACAACTGGTGTTACAGCTTCTTTCGGGACTAACGGAACAATACGAGAACACTGCCTCCGTCATACAACAGATGAAACCTCTACCCGACTTCTATGACACTCGTTCCCGCTTGTGTATAGCTGAATCAAGAAAGATCAACCAAGCCCGACACTCCGCTCAGTCGGCTGGTATGGCCCTCAATACTACAGTTGAACCGCAACTCCGTGAACACAATTGCTAGTTCTATCGAGCACTTTATACTCAGCTTACTTGTTGGTGAACACAAAAATGGTTCAAAGTTTCTCGAACAAAACTCAAGTCAGCTTTAGTATTAAGAGTATGAACATAGATTGGTTTTTGATTCGAAACATACCGGTAACAACAGTAAGTTCGTCTCATGCCTTCCCAGTGTATAGCTCGAACGCTCTACTCCTGGCATCCTGACCCTTCATTTTCAGACAATCTCGCTCGAAATGTCCTTGCTCACCACACTCGTAGCATCCCTCTAGCTTTGCTCCCTCCGATGTACTCTTAGCATAGCACTCGCGAGTCATATGTCTAGTCCGACCACATCTGGCGCACTTTATCCACTCATCCTCGTGAGTCTTCCTCTCAAGACCACACCTGCCATCCCTGGCATTATCCTTTCCTGACTCTCTAGGGTTAGCTACACACGCTTTCTCCAATCTGCGTTCCTCACCACGCTTCTCATCGGTATCTTTTCTTAAACTCTCAAACTTTCGCTTTCGTGAATCCCCAGATCTAGGCTCGGAATGAGGAATTATTTGAATGGTCGACCCGCTGTGACGGCCCGACCTCACGCATATCGTTGCCTTGTCATTGCATGGGGCATCAGTTAATGATCTTGGGTTACAACCCTGGATTGTTGTGTGTGTACATCTAGGTACTATTCACAAGGTTAATGAAAATCAGGAATACGCTCCGATTATATCATAACACAGGAACTACTAAAACTTCCCGATCATTATATCACCTGAAGGGTTTCCGATCTGTGTCCCACCAAAACCATGCCCATGAGCATCACTCCACGTTCCTGGCCATTATTTTGGTTAGCATCACGCTGTTCCATGGCAGTATTAACGTGTTAGGCTATGAGTTGTGCCAACTCTTTTGGGGTAATAGGTAGTCCAGAACCCTGTCTTGCTTTTGGCGGCATTTCGTCGTTTCTATTATTACAACATAACATCAACATAAGACGATATCCAAAATAATTCAATCATTAAACGTTAGTGGACCAAACATGGCGTATGTATAATATCCACGTATTAATGAGAATAATTTTTAAACCAAAAGGAACTCATTCGATATTTGTACCAGAAATTTACAAAACTTGTTTTTAGTACTAAGACTAATCAAAATTCGGCGTGTCTACATCAACACCCGCAACAAGTCTATATGAAATTTCCTCCTAAGTATCTGAAAATTTGGCACGCAAGCCATAAATTGGGTTCATCAAAGGAGACATACAAAACAAATAACAGAAACAACCAATAACTAACGCTTCAATCTCTGGAAGTCCAACATCTTCCTAACAAACTCTTCTAGCTCATCATAACAGTCCATCTGTCCCTCTGAGTCCTTCATCATCTCCATGCCTCCGCATAACATGGCGAACTGACGATCACAGTGAGAGCGATTGACCCAAACCCCTTTCTGCCTCTTCAAAGTGGACGTTGTCTCAACTCTCGAAGTCGATGCGATCTCTCTAATGGGTCGAGTCCTCTTCCTACGGCGAGTGTAGACTAAAAGAGGTGTAGAAAAACACGTGACTCGAGTAGCAGAATAAACGATTCTGTAAGGACGGGCGAAAGAATCTCAAGTGTGAGCTTGACAATATCAATGAGCAGGTCTACAAATGGCTCTATAGGTCGAGACGTGACATATCATAACCGTACAAAGTAAGTGTGTGATCAATGTAAATAGTAACACATAAGGCCTAAATAAACAGAAAATCACGTATGCACATAAGCACATAAGGGTTTTCATACATGATAAAATTTTCCATGTTTATTTAAAAAAATCTTGGCTTCGAGAATTTTGGACTTTAAATCTCAAAATTCTTCGGTTGAAGTCTAGTGTTTTCCTCCGAAAACATCTAGTTCGCTAACAACCATTGGCTCTGATACCAACTTCTGTCACACCTCAAAAACGTCGCAACGGAATATAAAACGTAGTGGTGACGGAAGCTGGTGCCCATTTGTATCTTGCTGAACGATGCATCATAATGTTGGACATTTCAACTTAATTAAAACATAGATTTTAAAATATGAAGTCTTAAAGTCCGTCACAATCACACCATAGTTAAATTATTTTGATCCTTATGGATCTTATTACATTTAGTCCCAGAAAGTTTAAAAGTCAGTCCAACATTTTAAGTAACAAAACATGCATCAACAACCACAAGATACGCCATAATTCCCGAAGCCGAACTCAAGTACCTGTAGAACACGTTAAAATCAAGTGTCAACACAAAGGAAGGTGAGTTCACATATTCACATACGAACAATATTATTCCAAGGAAAACTTTCTGATTAGGTGTTTAATTGAAAACATCAATATAATTTTTAGAAAGTCCATTTTACTTCCTTAATAAAATCCATGGGCCTTTCGTCGGTTCATCAATCCGACAACTGTAATATATATTGCCCAGGTTTTGTATATTAAATTATTGCGTCAATTTTTGGACTCGTATGTTAGCTAGACGATACGAACTATATATTAACCATGTAGGGATAATCAAAGCTAGACAATAAACAGAATTTAAATTCGTCGTTTGACTTGACACGGGGCGACCGGTCGCGACGAGGTTGTCAACCCGATAGATCTACCAACAATTTATCGCGTGCAATACTTAAATGATTAAACGACATCATGGGCGCAGGGTCCTCTTGAAGGACAATATGATGTCTGCCTCACGTACAATATATATATCCTAATAATATGACAATTTAATACACGACATTGTACGAATTCCCCTTACTCTCCATCATATGAGACCCAGTCAAGAATTCGTCCCCAACTGTACGGTCATGTTTCGCTTCGGAAATACCGTACTTTCAATATTCATTCATAAAAAACGTTTTACTTCGAAACGTATGACTTATCAAATTTCATATATTTTCAACAAAAATATATATTTTATATTAAAAGGTATGTTTTATTTTGAAAACATTATTAAACCCTTTTATTGACGTGTTCTACCCCCAAAATATATACAAAGCAGTAAAAAGAGGGGTTTAGTGACACTCACCTTTGGGTGCGTATTTTAATAGCGCAATCCCATAAATTGATTTTTCTACACGTCCTAATATAGGAACGATTCTAAATCAATACACATAACACAAAAATCCTAAGTTTCTCCGTTTCTTATAATTATCACATAACTCTGAGATTACCTCGAAAAGTTGTTATTTTTGGATTATGTTGGCACGTTAATATATACATGAGTCCATATATATCTTTTTATGATTTTGCGACTTGGACGATTTTATTGGTGACCATTATTGTGTAAATCCGTTAACTTTCCCGTTTATACGCAATATATCTACGATTTGCGCGTCGTAATATATATATATATATATATATATATATATATATATATAAACGTTCATATAATTTATCATCAACACACAAGAGATCTTGTTAACTTATCTATTTTCTCATTTTTAAAGCAAATATACATAAAACATCTCATATGTACCAAATTTCATGCTCGACAAACAAGTTACACATTTAACGCAATTTTACCGTTTCTACCGCACAAAACGCACAAGCATACATGCATAGTCTAAATTTCTCACTATCAAGTTAACACTTAACATATTATCACATTTACATGTTTAAATCACATAACACATTTTAACACATAATGTTTACCAAAGATTTTACCCATACTAGTGTACAGAGAAAAATGCGTATTTTAGCGATTCGGTAACGTTTTTAGGTGTCGGAAGTCATGTATGACTAACCAAACCACCAAGTAAACTTAATATTAGTTAAAATACTTATTTTTAAACTAAAAATATTAGTTTAGTTACTGATCTAAATCAGTTTTGTAAAAATCACTCGAAAAGCCGATTTTTGACCGTTTTAACGCATAGTTTTGCGTTAAACGTTACTATAACCATCCCAACTCGAAACGACTTTATATTTTAAGAAAATACATGTTATTTACTGATTAAAATAGTGGTTGTAATCAGATTAGTGTAGTTTTTGTGTAAGTCACATAAATCATGCGTTTTCACATATTTTACAACACATAAAGCACCAAATACAACATGCAATGCTAGAAAACATTATGACAAAGTTATAAGTCACTAAACACTTTAAAATAACTTTATTTTAGTGTTTATAATCTGCTCATAACTGATTTTTACTAAGTCATAATCAAATCACCTTCTAAAGTTCACATATCATCATGCATGTTCAAGTAAATGCATCTAATGCATCCATAATACATCATCATTTTATATGAACTAAAATATATATTCAACATATATTTAAATCATGTTCAAGTATTCAAGAACAATCATATTCTACACAAGATTATCATCCAAATCATTTATCATAAGTGCAAGACTCTCTCATTCTTTCATATCTAAAACTTTTAATTATCAAAATTTCTCATGCATGTGTATATATACATACATACACGGCCATATACATGTATGTGTATATGGTTCCAAAAATTTATTTTCATAACACTCTTTATTCATAGAACTTCCTACCAAATCATCACTTGATCATGCATGCATTTCTCTTTCAAGAATTAAATCAAACAAGAATCAATCAAAATCAAAACTCAACTCAAATACACATGTATACACACAATCACAGCTATACATACATATACAAATTGTTAGGACCGGTTTGACTCCGAACGATTGCGAACCGACTCGTACAACGTGCGGAATCCGTGCACGAGCAAGACCGAAACACACGAGACGTACAATGAACGTGATTCTATTCAAAGATCTGAAATCGTTACAGGAACCGTGAATCACCTAGACACTTTCTCTCTCTAGTTTCTCTATCTAGAACTAGAGCTCTCAAATGTAGCAAATGAGCAAAAGTGTAAAAGTTCCTAAATGAAACCCTAAGGCTTCTATTTATAGGCCAAGGCTTATAAGGAGAGTTCCCCTTATTTACAATAATGCCACCTTGCCTTTTCTATCTAATATTACAATATAAAGCTAGAATTAATCAGTTTCAGCTACGACTTGAGATGACGGAGGCGATAGACATACTGCACTAACAGACTCCCCCTTGGATATTGCCGTAGTCAATCTCAATCATTTAGTCAAACTCGTAGCTTCTGGTCTTTCTCTCTCTCTAGCTCGAACAGAATCCCGGTGGATCTGTCTTCAGCTTCAGCTTCTTTCTTTCAGTAAACTCTTCAGGCTCCCCCTTTCATCAAGCTTCCGTGCTTTGGGATCGACACCTGGCTTTCCGGTTACAAGCTCCTCTGGGATAGTTACGTGTCTCCTTGAATGCACTCTCCCCCTTTCGTTTAGCTCGTCTTCAGACTCCCCCTTAGACTCGGCTATCGGGATCGTAGTCTGGTACAACATCTGCAAATCTCAAATGTTTATAAGTAACAACGTTTTGAACATCCAGGATTGAAAACCTGGCTCTCTCAACTTTTGCTAAAATATTTTACAATGAAAACATTTTCGGTTGTCCAGGTATCGTAACCTGGCTCTATCAAACTTTCTAAATCAAGATCCTGGGACTAAGATATAATAATATGAAATATATCCAGGATTACTTGAATCTCTTCCCCCATCAACAATCTTTAAAGATTTGGCAGTTTCAGCGAACTGGATTGGAAACTGACTCTTTTACAGATTTTAACAATCTAAGCATCCAAATCCCTCACAGTTAATCATCCAAGTCCAAATTAATGACCTTGGAGATATCACAAACTATTTTTGATTTTTGATTTTAAAACATCAAGTTTCAAATTAATGAACTTGTTTTATTTTCAGAAACACAATCATCATACTTAGATTTTGAAACTCAGCACTCAGACATCGGTTGTCGAAAATAAAGCAGAAATCAAAATCTTTTTGTGATTTTTCTGAAAATATAAAGCAGTAAAGAAATATGTACAAACATATTTACAGACAATATTTTTGTTTGAGTTTGCGTCAGAGGATCATATCAGTTTACGACAATTCACAAGTACCGTTGAGCTTAGTTACACATTAAGAATTAAACAATTCACTTAGATTGTCGATATACTGATCCACTTAAATTTTCATACAAATTTCAACTGATTCAGGATACGAATTAGGTGTTTTAAGAACTTAAACCTATTCATGTGTCCCACCTCTTGAATATACTCCCGTATCCAGAATCCCAATAATCAGTCTTACAGGTGAGTATACTACAATGATATATGTACATAAATTAGGTATGCGAGGGCCGAGGGATCTCAGGTCGATACTTCCGTATACGCAGAGAGATATCAGCTTCGACTTTACGGAATGTCCCCTTTTAGAGGATCTTTTAGCTACAACAGCAACGACTATCAATTTTATTGTTTCATCGGCATGCTGAGGGTTTATGCTATGTTTCAAGCATTTGCAGAAAGTATTATCCAAGGACTAGGTCAGAACTACCGTTCAGCAGAAGTCCCGGAATAATACCCCAGACATCATTGAGTATAAAGACCTAGTATATCAGATTATGAGACCTTTCAAACAAGATTTCAGGGGTTACCTATATATCCAAGTAGTGTTCCCCACGAAATAAGCAAGTTTGAATTTAGGTTTATATCCCGAAAAAGTTTACTAAATGTATAAAAATCTACCGACACATCCACGGTGAGATCGTTTAACACATTTAAACTTTTCAATTCTTTAGCGTACTGTAACTGTCTACTGATGTACTATCATTTCCTCTTTTTACACAAAAACTCAATTTTTGAATTTTATCATGTTTTTGGCTTTTTTAAATTTTCTAATGTTTTTGGATTTTCTGACAATTTCTTACTCCCCCTAAAATTCAAAACCATTTAAAGAAAATTTGACAACCTGATGTAGATAGCTTTGTCTCGCCATCCATTTTCTGCTTTTCATGCTCTGATTTGCAGAAAATATAACGTACCCCCATGATTTACAACCCATTGATTTTCGACAGTTTTGAAAACCGTTTTTCAATCTTGTGAAAGTAATCATGTTTGTTCAGCCGTGAGGGTTTCGGCGTATTCAATCAGAACTCCCCCTAACAACAAACTATTTTCCCATAATGATTTCAAAACACTTAAGTTTGTTTTAATCAGAATGGTTTTTCCGGAAAAATTAGTTTGTTTACCCATCACTTGTGGGTTCGGGGTCATCTCATCACCTTGTTCTCTTTTAACCATTTTGAAAATTTTAACATTATTAGGTCAAAACCACTATCACTTTGTAGAAAATCAAGTACAACTTAATGTCCTTGATTAACCACTTGAAAGACGAAATATCACAGTTACCATCCTGTGAATTTCTCAAGAATGATGCCGATACCTGCTTCACACTTACCAACCTGGAAGCTCCGGCAAGTCAGGAATTCAACCAACAGATTTATGTACCCAAGCCTGACCAGTCTTGGGTGTGTTTTGAACATTTCTCTTTTCTTCATAAAATTCTTTTGCCCCTTTTACCTTTCCATCAGCCATCTTGCTAAAAATATGTTTAACATTGCTATTAAACATTTTTCCAGCATTAACACCTTTTGATTTTAGGTTTGCGGCTCGTAATGGTGGAAAGTTCTCATCATTCATTAAAGGAACTGTCTCTTCCTTTTTTACCTCAACTTGTGGCTCCTCTGATTTTGTGGAATCAGATTCATTGCCCGAACTTGGCTTGTCTGACTTGGATGAGCCAGATTCATCGCCAATAACTTTCTTTTTCTTCTTGTTTGTCCTCAGATTTGCGTCTGAAGAATTCGATTTTCTTGACTTTGCTGTCGAGTGAATCGATTCATCAGAACTATTATTCGAACCAACCGGTGAACCCGAAGACAAAATCTTCTCCAAATACTCTCTCGCCTTCTTCCTCTTCTTCCTCAATCTGTCTCTCAGCCCCTGTGAAAGCTTTACTTTCTTATCTTCCACTTTCTGTTCTTTGGGCTTGACAGTGACTGGTTTCTTTACCGTTCTCTGAGATTCAACCCTCGATCTTCCCATCGATCTCCTTGGGCAATCTCTGGCAATGTGACCTTTGATATTGCATTCAAAGCATCTTCTTGTTTCAAAATTCCAATTCTGGCAGTTAACAGCAATGTGTCCTCTAACACCACAGGTATAGCACACTCTGTTATCGTACCATCCACTTCTGTCAGTCCAAACCTTCAGATCATAACATTGTTTGGCTTGGTGACAATCATTTCTCTTTTTCAATGCGGGATTTGTCTTTTGAGCACTGTGGTCAAACCTACACCACTTATTACCAACATTTTGTGAATTTTCATTTACAAATTTTTGTGATTTTTTATAATGATTTGATGACTGAACTGATGAGCTTTTATTTTCATTTTTAAAATTTTTTGAATTTTTAACTTTTTGTTTATGTTCTACACTCTTCTTAACAGATTTTTGTTTAGAACATTCACCTGTTTCAGTAGATTGCAAAACAGTATTTTTAAATTTTTCTTGTAAATCTAAAAATGTTTTTCTTTTCTTTTCTTTTTCTTTTTCATCATCAGCTTTGTCATCACAATCTTCAATTTTGACTTTGTCAAAATTTGTGACTTTGTCACTTATTGGAACAACGTTGATTGGTTTTGGACACACATATGGTGCAGAAGTCACAAAACTTTTCAACTTGTTTTCTAAATCAGCAATTTTCTTTCTATTACCTTCGGCTTCATGCTCAAGTCGAATGATTTTATCAAGATGAGAATTTATTTCACATTGTTTTTCGAGATTATTTTTACCAAAAATATCTCTCTCATCTTCTAAAATCTTTATTTGACTTTTGAAATCATTTTCAAATTTTAATTTTTCATTTTCAAACTCTTTTTCTTTTTCTTTCAAAAACTTGTTACCCAATGTCAAACTGTCCATATCACTCAACAGTTTGATATTTTCAGATTTTAGTTTTTCACAGTTCAAGCGCAACTCCAGAATCTGTTCATCATCAGCTTTCTTCTCGATCTTCAAAGTTTTGTTTTCCAATGTCAAACTCTCCAAATCCTTCAAGAGTTTCATATTGTCTGCTTCTGATTTTTCGCATTTCGAACATTTTTCATTCATCTTTTCAACATCAGCTTCTTTCTTTGTTTCCATCCTGAATGTTCCTGCACAAAAAATTTTAACAAAATCAAGAGGGTTTGCATATTCATCAATAAAACAACCTCTCTTAATATCATATTTCATGACATTTTTTGCAGCAAGACACACAGAGATTCTTTTTCTCATTTCGATAATCACTTCCAAATTTATCTTTTCTAAATCCCTCTTCATTTCATTCATCAACTCTTCTTTTCTTTTTTCTTTATCAAACTTATGTGATCTGAGCTTATCGATGAATTCTCTAAAATGAAGTTTTGAGAAACTAGCATCCCTTTTTAGTTCACTTAAAAAATTTTCCCACTTTAAAGGTAATGCATCAGCAAATTTTGAAATTTTTTTCAGCATTTGAAACCCTTATCTCATATCTATCTAACTTATCAATCAACTCATCAAACCGTCTGTCCAATTGTTCCAAAGATTCATTTTTCATGCACAAGAAATTTTCAAATCTTTTAATCCAAACATCCTTCTTATTCTTCTTATCAATCCAAGATCCAGAAGTCCAAACGTTTAAATTTTTATGATTCTCGTTTTCCTGTTCATCAAACGTTTTATCCATCTTGAATCACCTGAAACACGAACAAACAAACACAATGAGTTTAACCAATGTCAAACAAATGAATCGGACGGGTATCCGATCGAAAAAATCAACACAAGTCAACAGTGAAAATAATCTCGTGACAACGCTTGTCCGTTCGAGTGAGACTGCTATTCGTTCGTGTGAGATAGTGTCCGGGTGAAGATCTGTTCGGATGGAGATCCGGATGATGATTCGTCCAGATGGGGATTCGGATGGTGATACGTACGGGTGGGGATCCGTGAGATGTTGTACGCACGGGTGGTGATACGCACGGGTGGGAATGTTATCCGCGCGGACAAGTTGTCCGTGCGTATGACTTATGCTATCCGTGCGTATGAAGGTGATCCGTACGCGTGGAGGTGATACGTGCGGATGAAGGTGATCCGTACGCGTAGGATTGATACGTGCGTATGACTTATACGTACAGATGACACAACTCCTATTCGACCAACAAATAATATCACATGCAAACAATTAATGTATCACGTGCAATGAATGAATCGGCTGACAAACTTTATCACATGCACACAACACTTATCCTTCACATGTAATCTAGATATTCTCAATTGAACGTGGCCGACCAAGAAACTCAAATAATGATCCTATTTGACCGATCAGTCTGATGACATGCAATTTAACACACAAGGTCACCGAATGCAATTTATGAATCACGTGGTTTGATTATTAAACGAATTAACACTAGATGACACTTGTACTTAGTTTCACATGCCCACCGATTGCATATAATGATTCACATGTGCTGCTGATAAGGTTGACTAACAAATCTGAATATGTTGACTAAGTACGGGTGGGCTATCCGTGCGTATGACTCATACGTGCGTATGACTTGTACGTGCGTATGGCTTGTACGTGCGTATGACTTATGCGTACGGATAGGTCAACAATCAGTCAAAGCGGATTAATGAAATGTGATCCGCCCGTATTGGTCAACCCGGATAGTCTAATGGTCAACCCGGATGGTCATCCGCACGGATTGCCATCCGTGCGGAGAACAACAAACGTAACAGCAGTAACTTTTATCATTTTCGAACCACAAAAATCTCGATTTCTCCTAAATGGCTTTGAATTTCGAACTGAAAATTTGTATGATTGTAGATCAGGTACTTTCGCTTATCATATCCAAAATTCAGCAATTTTCGACCGTAAAAACCTGTTCAAATTGACAAAAATCAGATAAGAACGTGAAGAACAAGAAAAATATGAAAAATTTGACAAATCTGGATGATTTAGGCTCTGAATCTGATGAAATCCTGTGCGAAATCGTGTGAATGATCTGAGCAATCGAACTCCTGCTCTGATACCACTTGTTAGGACCGGTTTGACTCCGAATGATTGCGAACCGACTCGTACGACGTGCGGAATCCGTGCACGAGCAAGACCGAAACACACGAGACGTAATCAATCTGTGATTCTATAAAAGATCTGAAAGATACAAGCACCTCGAATCACCTTTACAACTTTCTCTCTCTAGTTTCTCTCTCTAACCTTCAAAGCTCCAAAGTTGCAAAATGGCAAAAAGTTCTAAATGAGAACCCTAAGTTCTCTATTTATAGGCCAAGGAAATAATGAGATATCTCATTATTTACACAAATGCCACCTTGCCTTTTACTAAAATATAACACTATAAGCACTAAACTTAATCTATTTCTGCTACGGTCTTGAGATGACGGAGGCGATAGACATACTGCACTAACACAAATACATCCATTTTTATTTTCTTTGAAAACCCATTTGTTTTAAGAATTCAAGTTTGTGAAATATTCCAAGATTTAAGAGAAACTTCCAACATCAAGAACAATACCAAGAATCAAGAATATGTTTTTAATAAATAAATTTTATACCTTCAAGATTCAAGTGAGTTTTTGACAAGATTTTGATGTTATGGAGGTTGTTTCACCTTGAAACCCCATTTGGATCTTCAAAACAACCTGGAAACACCTTGGATTTAATTTAGTTCTTGCAAGAACATCAAAATTTCGAAAATTATGGAGGTGTGAAGGTGATTTTCTGCTGAATTGTTGAGAGAGAAAGAGTGTTAGAATGATTTTGAAAATTATCTTGGATTTGTGAAGATATGGTGAAGTCTTCCATACATAATCGTCACCCACCTTTCATTCATCCAATATGGGAAAGAGAGAGGAGAGAGGGAATGATGCATGGCTGCCAAATCATGTTTTATGCCCCCCTTCTACACATATATAGATCGTATATATATACATATATACACAATTTAGACCAAAAACTGGTATTTTACTGGATACCGGGTATTTTATCTAGCATTTTAATCCCGTTTTAATGCGTTTTAAATTATTTTTAACATTTTATAAAAATAAACTCACCAAAATATTACTGAACAATATCTTGTTTGCCTGGACTGGCTACGTTGTCGGTATTTGGCAGTATGTGCGGTGTGCTGCGCGGTACTTGCTTAAAATTGCAAAAAATTGGGATTTAAGCATTTTTATTTATTTTTATCATTCTAAAGTAATAAACTCATCAAATTATTACTAAAATGATTATCAGTTTCCGTGACAGGCTGTGTTGACAGTATTTTGTCGGTACACGCGCTGCATCGCGTGGTACGCGCTTAAACTCGAAAAATAGAGTTTCTTAGCGTTTTAATTTATTTTTCCTCATGAATAAGATTAAAATTATTATTCTAATCATAACAGACTATTTTTAGGATTTTAACACTGATCGGGTGGTCACCGACGTTCGTTTCGCATTTTAACCGTTACGCGATAAGCGTTTATCTTATCGTTGCCAACATAATTTTTACCAAGGTTTAAATTTACCAACTCATTAAATTCCACATATAAACATCATAATCAGTTAAATACAGCCTTTTATCTATTCACAACACGTGTTACAATTGTACGGTATGGCCTGAAAAGCCGGGTGTCACACATCACGGTCAGAGATGATGTCACGAGGTGTCCCATGTCGATAAATGACTTCGTCAGTATAGATTCATGCTAATCGTTCAACCTTATAGTCTTCTCATATCGTTAAGAAGTGCGCGGATTTCGTAAGACGATCAACGATAACCCAAATGCTATCGTGACTGATGGCGTGCGAGGGAGTTTCGTAATGAAGTCCATAGCTATACCCTCCCATTTCCACATCAGGATTTCGGGTTGTTCGAGTAGCCAGGCGTTGGTGTTCTGCCTTAACTTTGGAGCAAGTTAGGCACTTCGAAACATAAAGAGCGTTATCCTACTTCATTCCTGGCCACCAATACCTGGCACGGAGGTCCTGGTACATCTTGTTGGCACCTGGATGAATGGAATATCGTGATTTGTGGGCTTCGGTCAGCAAAATCTCATTGAGATTATTGTGAATTGGTATCCAAATGCGGACGAGATAGTGAAATATACCATTTGATTTATTCACTAGTTGATTTTCGGTTCCAAGGATCCTTTCTTCCTTCAAAGTGTTATCGAGAAAACAAGCATGTTGAGCGTCGCGAATGAGAGCTTCGAGGTCGTGTTGGGCTTGAACATTTCGAACGCTATCTAAATAGCTTCATTGGCTAAGAGCATCGGCGACGAAGTTTGCTTTGCCTGGGTGGTAGTATATCTCACAATCGTAGTCGTTGAGAAGTTCAACCCATCTGCGTTGGCGCATATTCAGTTCCTTCTGGTTCAAGATGGGTTGTAGGCTCTTATGGTCGGTGAAGACCGTACACTTGGTACCATAAAGGTAGTGTCGCCAAATCTTTAACGCAAAAAAAAAACTGCACCAAGTTCAAGATCGTGGGTCGTGTAGTTCTTCTCGTGGACTTTGAGTTGGCAAGACGCGTACGCGATAACCTTGTCCCGTTGCATAAGCACACAACCAAGACCTATGTTAGAGGCGTCACAATTAATAACAAAGTCATCATTTCAATCGGGTAGCGCGAGTACGGGAGCGTTGCAAAGCATGCGTTTAAGAGTTTGAAAGGCATCCTCTAATTCGGTTCCCCAAACAAAAGTCTTGTCTTCATGTGTTAGAGAGGTGAGAGGAATGACGATTTTAGAGAAATCAGCGATCAATCGACGGTAATAACCCGCCAATCCGAGAAAAGAACGAACTTCGGACGGGGTTTTCGGTGTAATTCAACTCTTAACTGCTTCAATTTTCGTGAGATCAACGTGAATACCTTGACTATTGACGATGTGACCGAGGAATTGAACCTCCTCGAGCCAAAATTTACAGTTGGAGAATTTGGCGTAGAGGCGATTCCCTTGGAGTAGCTCAAGAACCAAACGGAGATGTTGCGCGTGTTCGACTTTCGACTTCGAATAGATAAGGATATCATCGATAAACACGATGACGAAGCGATCAAGAAAGGGTTTACACACACGGTTCATCAAATCCATGCAGACCGCGGGTGCGTTTGTAAGACCAAAGGGAATGACCACGAATTTGTAATGGCCATAGCGAGTTTGGAAAGCGGTTTTAGGAATATCTTCCTCCTAAATTCGTAGTTGATGATAACCAAAGCGTAGATCGATCTTAGAGAAACACGTAGCGCCTTGAAATTGATCGAATAAATCGTTGATTCGAGGTAAAGGATAGCGATTCTTGATAGTAAGCTTATTGAGTTCCCTATAATCGATGCATATTCGGAACAATCCATCCTTCTTTTTCACGAAAAGGACAGGTGCGCCCCACAGCGATATGCTAGGGCGTATGAAGCCTTTATCAAGTAATTCCTGGAGTTGAATAGAAAGTTCACGCATTTTGAACGGTGCGAGGCGATAAGGGGCTTTAGTGACAGGGTTACCTCCAGGAATAAGGTCGATACGAAAGTCAATATCACGAGTCGGGGGTAGACCGGGTAAATTGTCTGGAAAGACATTAGGAAAATCACGAACCACAAGTACCTTTTCCATCGGCTTCATTTCCTTCTCCGCTACTACGATGTGAGCCAAGAAAGCCATGTGTTCCTTGCGGAGATACTTGCTTACTTGAATGCACGACATAAGTTTCAGTTCTTTCAAAGATACTTCGCCATAAACACAAATTTGGTCACCATTAGAAAGAGAGAAACGAATCATCTTTTCGAAACAAACAACTTCAGCACGATTTTCATGAAGAAAATCCATGCCTACTATGACATCGAAACTACCAAGTTGCATTGGAATGAGATCGATCGGGAAAACGTGATTGTTGAGTTCAAGAGTACAATCACGGAGAACAGAATCTACGGTGATGGTTCTTCCGGTGGCAATTTCTACGTCGAACGTCGTTGAGAGGTTAGTGCATTTACGGTTTAGGAGCTTTTCGAATTCAAACGACACAAAACAGTTATCGGCTCTAGTATCAAATAAACACGAAGCATAAATACCGTTAATAAGGAACGTACCATTGACAACATTGTATTCATTTTGAGCCTGGCGGACATTGATGTTGAAGGTTCTTTTGCGGGCTGCTTGTTGTGGTTGCTGCTGCTGCTGTTGTTACTGTGGTGGTTGCTGCGGTGGTTGCTGCGGTTCTTGTTTCACAACTCGATTCGGGCAGACGTTAGCAAAGTGATTCGGGTCACCTCAGGTGTAGCATGCTCGCGCATGAGCTGTGACACCCCAGGAAAACCAGGAAACCACGTAATCTAACTAGCCTCCTCAGTAACTACTTGTCAAATTTCGGGATGAAATTTCTTTCAACTTGGGGATGATGTGACAACACGAACTTTCCAGGTTAGTGACGTTTACCCCTGTGATCTTAATTTCTCGATAACCCTCTCTAATGTATTGGATATGCTGTTCGGGTATACCTTGGTCAAGCTTAAATGTAAACGTACGATAACTCCGTTAATTTTACACGCTTATGTAAACGGGCCGCACCTATCACAATATTAGTGGGCCACCACCACATCTATATTGACTCGACCTAATCCCTCAATTACCCCCTAATACCTCTCGGCCCAAACCCATTAAGTGAGTTAGTGGCCCAAAACCGATTATTTCCTTCTTATAATTACGTAAATCATGTAGTAGGTTTCACATCACCACTGGTTGCAAACCCTAAACACCTCCATATTCACGTACGGCAGAAGGGACCCCTAAACATAATCTTGTTCCACTAAATCACTGGTTAGTAAATCTTGATTGTTAAAGTTATTGTTAATTACTAGTTGATGACGATGTTTATGTATAATGTTGATTGTTAAAGTTGTTACTACGTGTTATAAGCATCTAACTGTTTCGTGAATCCTGATTGAGTAATGATGTGTGAGCCGATCGGCCATTAATTGTGATTGTGAATGTTAGATTTATTAAGGTTAATGATATTGGTTATTGATATGTGGAATACCATGACATGAACCTGACGAATTGTTATTTGATGATTTGAACATGTGTAATAATGATTAGTCGCTAAATAAAGACATGGTTCGGTTTAGTTAGAATGAGAATTTTGAATGATCGGTACTTGACCCGTGCCCTAACGAAGCGAGTAATGATGATGGTATGGTTAATGTATGATCTGTGAATATTTGTGGTTATGTTAGTTCTCAAGCATGATGATAGGGCTTGTTTATAAATTCTTTATGTATTGAAGTTAGTTTTATTGAACATGATGATATGATCTAGTAATGTTCGAACTATTATCTTGGGTTATTAGAGGAACTGTTAGTTGGTTTAGAAGTTGCCATGATCATAAAACGTATATTAAGTTATTTGGCCTGGTTAATCTGCTTTGCATGTTGATAACACGCTCGTTATTCTTGAAAACAACTTTAATTCACATAATAAGTGTTGAGAGTGAAAGCTGAAACCAAACAGCTTTCACTACAGAAAATACGCCAACTTCGGCAGTGTTTTCCGGGACTAAAACTTATTGTAACTCTACGTTTTAAGAGCCTAAAACCAGTTATATGGAAGTAGCTTTCAAACCGCAGTGATTTCAAATTTTTTGGACAGGTTTAAGTATTTTTAACGGATTAAATCGTAAAACTGCTCTAAGCTGTGATTTTTTGCAGAAAATGCAGCTCACGTTTTGTGCCATAACATGATATGTGTTTACAGTTTAGGCTTGAAACTTTTACTGTAGATGCTCTTAAGTGTCCGAGCAAACCTCCAACTGGAATTTCGTCAATCGGACTTACAATGAATTTTTCCGTGGACTGCAGTCAGAAAGTGACGAATCTGATTGCAGCCCGGTAAATGAATTGTTTAAAATAATTGGTGATGAATTGGATCATGAGATTTTGACACAATAATATTTAGATCGTTTAACACATTCTGAAATTTTTGGGGAATTTTTTTATACACGAACTATTCCGGATAACAATCCGAAAACTGCCGAAAATGCACTATATGGCTGAATATATATTGAAGAGCATTTAAGTCTTTTGTGACACTTGTGTTGTCGCTAAGCTGTGTCGTGATAAATGCATGCATGATATTTAGTATTGTATGGTGTAATGCGCTACGTGCTAGATACGTGTAGGATTCGTGTTTTCGCATGAGCACACCCACTAACCCTTAAACGGTAATCATGTTAGGACGTGATTGACCGGTTCCACCTCATGTATTTCTTTCCATAACTTAGTCTGCCGAGCTAATCTAAGGTGAGTTCACACACTTTCTAAGGCATGGGATTCCCGGTGGTTGGGAATGGGTTAAAGAATTAAAACGGAACCTACATATCCTCCTTGGGTAGGATATGTACCTCCATCCTCTATGGGTAGGATGCCAATGTTAATCATGCGTATTCTCCTTGGGTAGAATACGTACGTTCGTCCTACTTGGGTAGGACAACAACCTTAAACTTACTAGACAAAACTCTATCATGAAGTCCCTCATTTTTATATCGACTTAATCACCGGGCCAATGGCAAGCGGGTCATTAGTTAATAGCGCTATTAGGGTTGACAAGCCTCACACCGTGCCGGTAGGACAGGCGTGTACTAATGGATCTGGGCACTCAGTCAATGATGATAGACATTGACTTAGGGCACAACTTACTTTCGTCAGTTGTCGATATGGTAACGGTCTATTGGCTCACATGGGGAAGCCCCCACTGATTATGGATATGGTTTGGGAAACAAGGAATTGGTTAACACATGGTTTTCGAAAGAACTTGTGATTTTTGAAACAACTATAAACTGGATAACCAACTGTGAACTCGCTCAACTTTGTTGTTGATTCGTTGTTACATGCCTTGCAGGCCTTTAGGTGCATATTTGTTGGAACTTGCTGTCTGGGAGGCTGGAGTGGTCATGGGTCGAGATACATGGAATCGCAACACAAGACTAATGGTTTATAAACACTTAAAGAATGAATTATGCTTCCGCTGTATACTGTGAATTGTTTGTAACGTTGTAACACTTAATGTCACTAAGTGAAAGTTTTATTTAATTATATTATGCGAAGTTCAATGTGATTGGTGGCTTGGATCCTGGTATGTCACACGCCCAGCGGAAATTCCGCATGTGGTATTTTGGGGGTGTGACAGATTGGTATCAAAGCCATTGGTAATAGTGAACTTGGTTTTAAAAAGGGGAAAACGTTTTTATAAAACCAGACTATAACCGAATTGTTCTGAAGACGTGAATACGACCATGACACTCAGCTCCAGATTGCAAGGTTCGTCTTTCTTACTTATTGCATACATTACATGACTAGTACACATTTGTTTATGACGAAACATACGAACACACACTCGTCACTATAGCATAATGGCATGGATTGCTTGATCACCTTATGATGCGTTGATAGTATACCATAGTCCTTGGATTCTTGTGATCCTATTACTTTGACGACCTCCGTTTGACATCTGAGTTTGAGGAACCATTTGACATGAGTTAGGAGGAACTGAGATGAGCATGCAAATCGCAATATTATTGTGGGTGCACACATAATAATAATGTGAGGTGCATGCGAGTCCCAGTGAGGCTTAACAAGTGAAAAAGGGGTTCCATTCCGTTATTTGATCAATGTGAAACATAACCAACCTATAGGGGTCATAGAAGTGATTGTCCCCTACTCGAACGTGAACTTTACATTCCTCTCTGGATCCCTTCGAATCTCGATGCTATCGAGTATTACCTGAACACCCATCTGAACACCTAGCAAACCGTGTAGAACGTTAGATGCTTATACGAACGTCCCTGAGTTGGATGTTGCAACAACAATGATCGGTCTATATTTTTTCTCACCTTTCTTCGTTTGCTGGAAACTTAACGTATTGATGCCTTAGATCCCGAAGTGCGATCACTTTTGCAACACTCTCGTAACGTATCGTGTATTACTCAGTCAACTTGCAAGAACGATGGACTTCAGCATTTGAACGACCTTAGTTACCAACAATGAACATCAGCGATTTGACTACAATCGAATCCTTAACCCCAGCCAGCGACTCATGGGAGTAACCTTTACGAATTAATCAGGACTTAAATGATGACAATCGACCATGGTATGGAACGGGGAAACTGCCAGCACAAGGGGTAGCGCCTTAGAACGTGGCACGGAATATGAAAAGATGGACCCTGTCGATGAAAGATCGTAGAGCTCCGTTTCAAACAATAGCATTGGAGGAAACAGTCACTTCAACATCAAGGTACTTGAAATGGCAACCAACAGTATAGAAATGAAGGTGCCTACGGCAAGGATTGACTGTGTTAAGTCAAGATGACAACAACCCAAGGAACCAAGACAGTACTGAAAATCCTCGCAATGAGTATAACAACACGGGAAATGATGCTCATGGAGGGACATTTAGGATTGGCGTGGGCGACGCCAGGATTATAACAACATGGTGGCCTACATGTTCTTGGTGACTAATCACTTCGTCATTGTTCTGCTTAACCCTGATGCTTCTTGAAACCGAACCTGTTGTGGAATCAACTAAGGGCAAGTCAAATGAAACCATGTATGTCTGTTGGGATGTAAACTCGGCCTTCTGGGACAAGTGTTCGACGTCGACCTCCTTTCTGCCATCCTCGAAAGTTCGATGCAGTAGTTAGTATGGATTGGTTATCCAGAAATCGAGCAGTTATACGTGGTGTGAAGGTTAGCATCATATCAGCAATGATAGCCAGAAAGCGTCTACGGAGGGAGTACCCCGCTATGTTGGCAACCGTTACTAATTTTTGGGCTAAGAAAAGAGGATCGAGGATCCACCAATTGTTCGTGACTTCTCCCTAAGTGCTACCAGAAGAACAATCAGGTTTACCTTCACATCGTCAGGTGGAATATTGGACATGAGTTTCATCGGATCTAGTTTTTCGCTTTGGGGAGCCTCAGTTATACCAGTGAAGATAAGCCTTTCCGTATACGTACTGATTATCGAGAATGTAACAAAGTGGCAGCTAGGAACCGCTTGTTCCGACCATGTATTGGCAATCCGTCGACAAGTTGCAAGGGACAAGTTTCCATTCAAGGATTGACTAACGAACAAACTATCATCAGATGGAAGTCCAAGAGGAGAATGCTCTTAAGAACAGCGTGTCGAACGTAATGCAGCCATTTCAATTTTGTACACCATGATCATTGAGTTGATCAACACACCAGCAGCTTCAAGGATCACATGAATCGACTGTATTTGTTGTTGACGTTCTGAATCATGACCAGGAGAAAGGAACACCATGGGTGGCATATGTATCCTACTTTAGCGCTTTTGTGGGAGGAGCCATTACGTGCGAAGTCTTGTTAAATGTCACATCTAGATTCGAGAGATGCATTTTGATCATGTAACCAACGGAGTGGGAATACACGTGGATCTCGCTGAGAAGCATCTTGTTAGAAACTGATCGACACCAAAGATTCCTTCGGGGATGCAGCAATTCCTTGGTCTCGTTAGATACTATCGCAGCTTACCCACAGGATTTTCGAAGGTCGCACAGCTTAAATCTCTTTAGCACAGCAGGGTGCTGTGTTCGTGAAAGACGAAACAGGAGGACGTCTTTTTAGCTTTCGAATTCCAACTCTGCAACGCACCGAGCATCGTCTTTACCCGGTGGTGCGAGTGATTTAGTGGTATACCATGATAGTCCGAATCAGAGTCCCAGTCACACACCGACGCAACACAAGAGAGTGATGACTTACGTGAAGGAGTTTACAAAGAGGAACTGCACGACACAACTGGCAATGAAAACCATGGCCTTGGGATTTTAGATGGAGGCATCACTTGGACGGTACCAGATGCGTTATTTAGACCGATCACAAGGGCCTCCCCTGTACCTGGGCTTTGATGAGAGGCATTAGGATTTATAAACCTTGTACTGGTAATCGGGCATGAAGGCCCACCTAGCTAGGTATGGGAATGATGTTTGACTTGTAGGAAAGTCAAGGTGAAATGTTAGCAACCAGAAACACCTATATGGAAAGCGAAAACAGACTGCCATGGATTTGGTCGCTAGTCTACTTACAACTCGAAACGGAAACAATATCACCTGGATGATCGTTGATGGTCTCACATAACCAACACACTTTCTAGCCATCAAGGAAACAGATAAGGTTTCTACACTTGCAGTCATCTACCTGAAAGAAGCGGTTGCTAGGCACGAGGTGCCAACCTCCATTATCTCTAATCGCGACCCATGATTTGCATCTGATTTGGGGTAAGCAATGCACAAATCCTTTGGCTCACGTCTCGGCATGAGCACAGCATATCATCCACAGACGGATGGGCAGACTGAACGCGCCATCCAAACTCTTGAAGACATGCTTCGGGTATGAGTAATCGACTTTGATAATGGCTTGGAGCGGCATCTACCTTTAGTGGAGTTTTCATATATCAACAGTTACCCCACCAGCACCCAGGCTGCTCCGTTCGAGGCATTGTCCGGACGGATGTGCCGATCACCTCTCTGTTGGGCAGAAGTTGGAAACAGCCAAATCACTGGCCCAGAGCTCGTCGTAGACACAACAGAGAAGATTGCTCAGATACGACAACAAATGGCGGTAGCTCGTGACCGTCAGAAAAGCTACGATGATAAGCGTAGGAAACCACTCGAGTTCCAGGTTGGGGATCGAGTGCTACTTAAAGTCTTACCTTGGAAAGGTGTAGTTCATTTTGGTAAACGAGGCAAACTCAACCCGCGATATGTTGAACCTTTCGAAATCACAGAGAGAATTTGTAGGATCATTTTCTGACCCGAATGAGTCGATCAGAAGAGTTTTTGCTCGATACGAAAGGTGGAAACAGTCATATTAAGTTCAATTCAGCTAGAGATTCACTTTAAACTGTCTTTTGATTGATTTGACAATGTTTTACAGCGAGTAGAGACTTCGGCAGCACTTCGGCTTTCAGACCGGAATCTAATTTCGTCCCAAATGACACGGCTCAACCTAGTATTTATAGGCATGCTAATTTCGCTTGAACCAGTCCAAACGAAATCAAGTTTCTTTAGTGATTTCGTGTGAAATGTCAACAGCTGATTTCGTGCGGAATTACAAATTGTAATTCCGTGCGAAATTACCTTTCAACCTATTTTTGACATTTTTCTCATACAACGTGCCCTGATCTATCTAATACAATACAAGACTCGATATAAGACGAAGTCGACAGACGGATGCACCAACAGACTCCCCCTCGGATGTTGACGAAGTCTTCGGTGTCGAGTCTTCGCATCTTCAATCTTTATCAGTCTTCTCGACCTCTCTTCCGAAGTATCTAACAATGTAAGTATTCTCCATCTCTTTCTCTTCTCTCTCAGCTAATCTCCCCCTCAGATGTTGATCTAATCTTCAATTCCAGAATCGCAACCTGGCTCTTGAGCATACTAATTCTCTTGAACAGATCTCTTGATTCCTTAAGTTCATCAGCATCAGCATCTTCAGACTCCCCTTTGCTATCAAACTCCCCCTTGCTATCAAACTCCCCCTTGAGTTGTGCTAGGATCATAATCTGACTTTCACAGGTTCACAGGATCGAAATCTGGCTCACTTGTTTCAGGATCAAAAACCTGGCTTTCAATCTTTTATCCCAAAATCTGTGACTGGCTCTTATCCTGTTTCCTGCACAAGTCTCTACCCAAAAATAAATTTCACAAATTTAAAATTTGACAAATTTTATATACCACTTGTAGAATTAATCAATCAATAAATGATTTTACAATATCAATCTCTGATGAACCACTTATAGAAATATCATTTTTCTTTTCAAACAATATTTTAACTCAAACATCTCAAACAACTTCTCCCAAACCTTTTGTTCATCATGTTTAGCACTTGGAATTTTGAAAAACAGCTCTTCAACATTAGTTGTCTAAAATCTTTTTGTATTTTTCAAACTTTTATGCTAAAACACTCCAAAAATCTTTTTGAAATTTTGATGTTAACGAAATGCAGCAAAGAAATATACACAAACAATATTTTTGAACTTGAAAGAAAATGCGATAAAAAACATATTTACATACAATATTTTTGTGAGTTTGTGTAAGAGGATCATATAAGTTTTTTGAGACAAATCACCAACACCGTTAAGCTTTTAAACATTTTAAGTCCTAAACGATTCACTTAGATTGTCAGTATACTGATCCACTTAAATTTTCACACAAATTTCAATTGTTTCGAGATACGAGATTAGTGTTTTATAGACTTAAACTTATACGCGTGTCCCACCTCAGAATATACTCCCGTATCCAGATCCCAATATTCAGTCTTACAGGTGAGTATACCTAGATGATATCTGTAAGGGTTAAATGCGAGGGCCGTGAGAGCTCAGGCTATTGCTTCCGCAAAATCAGAGAGATGACGGCTTCGACTTTTGGTGTGTTCCCTTTAGAGAATCTTTTCTTCAACAACACATGATTAGCATTTTTCGATGTTTCATCATTTTTATGCTGAGGGGGTTGCTATATTTCAAGCAAGCAGAAAGTATTATACGGGGACTAGGCCATTGCTTCCGCAAAATCAAAAGTCCCGAGATAATACCCCAGATATCACTAAGCATAAAGACCTAGTATCTCAGAAAGAGGGACCTTTCAAACAAGATTTCGGGGGTTACCCATATATCCGAGAGATGTTCCCCACGAGATAAGCAAGTTTGAAATTTAGGTTTATATCTCTACACAATCTACTAAATGTGTATAAACCTACTGACACATCATCAGTGAGACCGTTTATCACATTTTTCTTTCCAATTCTTTAACATGCTGTGATCGTCTACTGATGTACTATCATCTCCTCTTTTATACAACAAAACTCATTTTTGGGTTTTATCATGTTTTTGGCTTTTTCAAATTTTCTAATGTTTTTGGATTTTCTGAAATTTCTTACTCCCCCTAAAATTCAAAATCATTTAAAGGAAATTTGAAAACAAATTGTACAAGTAAAGTGACAACTGTTGAGAATTGCTTCAAATCGCCATCCACTTGGCATAAACAATCAGAACTCCCCCTAACAACAAATTATTTTCCCATTATGATTTCAAAACACTTAAGTTTGTTTTAATCAAATGTTTTTTCCGGAAAAATTAGTTTTGTTGAAATTACCACTTGTAAAATCGGGGTCCAATTCATCACATTGTTCTTTCATGTTCAATCCTTATGAAAAATATAACAGTTTTAGATTCAATCAATCATAACCACTTGTAGAAAATCAAGTACAACTTAATGTCCCTGATTTACCATTTGTAAATCGAAATATCACAAACGTGAATTTCTCAAGAAAGATGCCGATTCCTGCTCCACTCTTACCAAACTGGGAGCTCCGGCAAGTCCAGAGTTTAATCATCATAATAGGTTCCATCCCAGTCACAAACCTGGGATGACCCATCTTTACCTGGTTTCTTCATTTTCTTCTCATAGAATTCTTTTACCCCTTTGACCTTCCCGTCAACCATTTTTCCAAAAATATGTTGCACTTTGGGGTTAAATGCTTTTTCAACATCAAATTCTTTCTTTTCTGAGAAAAATTGATTTGAAATCTCAACTTTACCAACCTTTTGTTTAAAATTCTCATCCCTCAATGGTGGAAAATTGACATCATCCATTGGCGGAACTGACGTTTCCAATTTTAACTCAACACGTGGCTCCTCTGACTTTGTGGAATCAGATTCGTCGCCAGAACTATCCTCAGATTTCTTAACAACCCACTTTTGGTTGACAAGATTTGCTTTTCTTTTGTAAACACCTTTTGAACATTCACCAACCTCAAATTTCGAATTTTTGAAAACTTTGAATTGTTTAGTTGGTGGTTCATTATCAACCATCTTTTCTTTCTGTTTACGAGAAACTCCCTGTTTTGTTTGGATGGCCTTTGGACAATTCCTGGCAATATGACCAACTGTTTTGCATTGAAAACAGGTTCTCGTTTCTTTCTTCTGAGCAATTTCCTTCTTCATTTCCTCTTGCTTCTTAGCAAGGAATTCTTTGTTTGTCTGCTTTCTGAACAATTTCTCTTTTTCTTCTTCAGTTGATACACCTGAAACAAAAACAATTTTTGTTTTATAAGTTTTTTCATTTTTATAATTTTTCGGTGGAATAAATCCTAATCCCTTTCTTTTGAAATTACCGTTATGGTTTGGTTTCTTTTAAAAACCAGAACCAGAACTGTAACCCTTTTTTCTTGTTTAACCTTTGTTGAACTCTTGAGGTGTAAGATCTTGGATTTTCAGAAAGATTTACATCTTTTATTTCAGAAATATTAATTTTTGTTAGTTTGAAAACCTTTTTGATCATTTCAGTTTTAAAACCTCTTATTGGAAATTCTTCATCAGAATATAATTTGTCAGAATCATTCAAAGTATATGCCACTTTGATTGGTTCGTCATTCAAATTAGATTTTAATAACAGAAACTCTTTATTGTAAACCCGTTTGTTCTTTTTGTCAGTTGACTTTGACTTCTCAGACTTTGACTCTGAATTTGACTCCGACTTTGACTCCTCGGTTTCATCGTTATCCTACACCTGATCGACCACTTTCTTTATTAATTCGGACTCATGATCAGTGTCAGACGATGTGAAAGTAACATCAATGTTGTCTGGCAAATTTTCTGTAGACTCAGACTCCCACTGTAAATTGGTTGCCTTTTTTACTCTTTCTGAATTTGGATTTCGTGGAGAATATCCATTTTCAAGCGGGGGTGGACACTTGTTGTAACTGGCACTTTGTTTCTTACCAGATGTATTCACTTCAGTATCCTTCTTCTTTTCAGAACTCTTGTCTTCAGATACTTCATCTTCATCAAATGCTTTCATGCCTTCAACTGTTGGATAAATCCTATCAATAACATAAGAAGTACATGAGTAACTTTTTAACAATCTATTTACTCTCTCTGTTTCAATTCTTTGTGTTTCCAGTTTCTGTTCAAGCACAGCACATTTCTCAATGTAATTGTTGACTACTTTCTGCTTTGTCATGAAAGCTCCTTGAAGTGTCTTCATTGCTGTTGCTTGTTCATCACTTGACTGGTTGTACTGATTCATTGCTTTGTTAAGAACATCATAGGATTCTTTCAATATGTTCATGTTGTGAATCAAAGTACTGTTTTGCTTCTTCACTGCTTCACAGTTTTCACACAACACAGAAATCTTTTGTGCATCAGCTTCTGCATCAACTTTGAAAGCTGGAACCTCTTTGACCTTTTTCCTTATCACACGAACTTCTTCATCATCACTGCTGACAAGTTTCTTAATCTTTTTTCTCTTTCTTTTTCTTTTGAGTCTTTCCATCATCACTGTCACTCTTTTCCATCATTTTTAAGTGCTTTTCCATTCTTCTTGCATAATAATCATCATCATTATCACTATCTTCAGCAACTCGAGCAACAAAAGCTTTGTAATTTGGAGTTTTGTTTGGATCATAATCATCCCAACTGAAATTTGCCCAGCTAAACCCTTCTGGTAGTCTTTCATCATCTTGATCTATCAGACATGCTTTGCTGTCAGCTGAAATATATTTATCCCAACTTGATCCTTTTGTTGACTTTTTATCATCTTGATTCACCATACAAGCTCTCTTTGATGATTCCTCGATTGCCTTCCTGACATGTGCAGTTTGTGGTTCTTGTTGTTGTTGAGCGACTTGATGATAAATTGCTTTCCGATAATAATCATTATTGTTAAACGGATTTTGAGCTCCACTTGCTTCGCGGTTTTTGCACTCCCTCTTGAAGTGTCATTTTTCCCTGCAACAAAAACAAGTAACTTTAGATTTATCAAATCCTAAAGTAGAAACATTTGCATCACGGAAATCATCTCTTCCCGTAATTTATTTAAACTTCTCAGCTCTCCTCAACACACTCGCCAAACACCACTTTATATCCATCAATTCCAGCTCTTCAACATCAATCTGATCGTAATCCTCTTTTGTTAACATTGGATTCCCGATCCGACCTGCAACTAAACTCTCATATGATTCCAAAACGGTTCCCAACAACGACATGTGACCTTTAGCAACCTCTTTTGAGAAATTTTCACCATTCTCAAGATTTAAAACAATGTTGCATTGTAATCTTTTGCCATTCTTTCCTGTAGAAAAGTTTGGATCAAATGATGGATATGGAGAAAATCCTGTTTTGATGTTTGATCCTTGAGATGATCCACCAGATGAACTTTTAGCATTGAATACAATTTCGATCTTTGGTGACATATTGGTTTTATCACTGCTTCCTCCTTTGTAATACAATCCAATATCTTGTTCACCATCAAAATTTTTCATTCTTGAGATCTTTCTTTGTTCCATCTCCTGAGTTCAATCTTTTCAATAAACTTGCTGAGTGTTAAACTCCCAAACCCTTTCTTGTTTCCTAACATCATAAGATATGTGCCCCAAGTTTCATGTGGCAACGCATCAGCCAACTTTTCAATCAACTCTTCATTATCTTTTGTGATGCTCAACCTTTTCATGTTTGCTAATAGATTGCAATATCTTTCTATGATCTGCTTTGTGTTTTCATTTTTTAAACCCCGAAATAAATTGAATTCGTTTTTCAAAAGCGATTTTTTGTTCTTGACCATCTCTTGGCTTCCAACAAACTTCGATCTTAATGCTTTCCATATTGAATATGCACTTCCATTGTGTTGCAGTAAGATCAAGATATCTTCTTTAACTACTTGATGCAATAAACTAATCATCGTCTTTTCATTTTTGTATTTCTATCTATCATCAATACTTAGATCATTAATAGCAATCTCTTCTTCATCATCATTCGTCAGTCTAACATACTTTGTTTCAACACACTCCTAAGCATCCAAATAATTTGCTTGCACCCAATTTTCAAATCGTTCCTCCCATCCGTTATACTCTTCAATGTTCATAAGCTTTGGCGGTTTTTGCATAGTACTCGTTTCATTTTCCATATTCAATTTCTGAGTAACAGATACCGGAGTAGTCGGGGTAGTAGCAAATGCATTATAAAATTCCTCTTCCATGATTCGGTTTTCAAGAATTCACAAACAGTCAATTTCAAACGAAATACACTTCTCACACGGAATCAACCTTTCACAAGGAATCAAGTTTCAAACAAAATACCAGTTGAAGCGAAATCACCTGCACAACAAACTCAAGCGAAATACCAACTCACACGGAATCACTTTTCACACGAAATAAGGCTTTCAAACGGAATCACCCAAGCGAAAACTGATTTTGAGCGAAATTAACAGCAACTTAAAGCGAAATTATAATTCCGTGCGAAATTAGGTGCAATTTCAAATGAAATTATGCTGATGTCATCATACTCGAGCTGTTTTTGCCAAAATTGATTAGGTTTTTGTCCGATTTTAAGTCTGAAACTTTCAAGGGTTTGTTAAAACACTGTTTCACACAATATGTGAGAAAATTAGCCGATTTTAACCGTGAAAAGTTGTTTAATTTTGAAAAGAATGTGTAGAAATCAGAATTTGCAGCTGAATTGGTAAGAACTCTTCCTCCTGAGCTCTGATACCACTTGTAGGATCCTTTTCTGACCCGAATGAGTCGATCAGAAGAGTTTTTGCTCGATACGAAAGGCGGAAACAGTCATATCAAGTTCAATTCAGCTAGAGATTCACTTTAAACTGTCTTTTGATTGATTTGACAAAGTTTTACAGCGAGTAGACACTTCGGCAGCACTTCGGCTTTCAAACCGGAATCTAATTTCGTCCCAAATGACACGGCTCAACCTAGTATTTATAGGCATGCTAATTTCGCTTGAACCAGTCCAAACAAAATCAATTTTCACACGAAATTAGTGATTTCATGTGAAATGTCAACAGCTGATTTCGTGCGGAATTACAAATTGTAATTCCGTGCGAAATTACCTTTCATCCTATTTTTAACATTTTTCTCGTACAACGTGCCCTGATCTATCTAATACAATACAATACAATACAAGACTCGATACAAGACGAAGTCGACAGACGGATGCACCAACAGAATTGGCAAGGTGGCTTACAGATTGAATCTACCCGAAAGAACTCAGTGGAGTTCACAACGTATTCCATGTGTCGAATCTGAAGAAGTGTTTGTCAGATGAAACCCTCATAGTTCCTTTCAAGGAGCTCACCATCGACGATCAGTTGCGTTTTGTCGAAGAACCAGTGGAAATCTTGGACCGGGAGGTCAAGATTCTCAACCGCACCAGGATACCTATTGTTCGAGTTCGTTGGAACTCCCGTCGTGGCCCAGAGTTTACCTGGGAACGAGAAAACCAAATGAAACACAAATATCCCCAGTTATTCGAGAACAATGGAACCACTACTGAGGCTGAAGCTACGGCGAAATTTCGGGACGAAATTCCAAACCAACGGGGGGATGATGTGACACCCCAGGAAAACCAGGAAACCACGTAATCTAACTAGCTTCCTCAATAACTACTTGTCAAATTTCAAGACGAAATTTCTTTCAACTTGGGGATGATGTGACAACTCGAACTTTCAAGGTTAGTGACGTTTACCCCTCTGATGTATTGGATATGCTGTTCGGGTATACCTTGGTCAAGCTTAAATGTAAATGTACGATAACTCCGTAATTTTACATGCTTATGTAAACGGGCCGCACTTATCACAATATTAGTGGGCCGCCACCACATCTATATTGACTCGGCCCAATCCCTCAATTACCCCCTAATACCTCTCGGACCAAACCCATTAAGTGAGTTAGTGGCCCAAAACCGATTATTTCCTTCTTATAATTACGTAAATCATGTAGTAGGTTTCACATCACCACTGGTTGCAAACCCTAAACACCTCCATATTCACGTACGGCAGAAGGGACCCCCGAAACATAATCTTGTTCCACTAAATCACTGGTTAGTAAATCTTGATTGTTAAAGTTATTGTTAATTACTAGTTGGTGATGATGTTTATGTATAATGTTGATTGTTAAAGTTGTTACTACGTGTTATAAGCATCTAACTGTTTCGTGAATCCTGATTGAGTAATGATGTGTGAGCCGATCGGCCGTTAATTGTGATTGTGAATGTTAGATTTATTAAGGTTAATGATATTAGTTATTGATATGTGGAATACCATGACATGAACCTGACGAATTGTTATTTGATGATTTGAACATGTGTAATAATTATTAGTCGCTAAATAAAGACATGGTTCGGTTTAGTTAGAATGAGAATTTTGAATGATCGGTACTTGACCCGTGCCCTAACGAAGCGAGTAATGATGATGGTTTGGTTAATGTATGATCTGTGAATATGTGTGGTTATGTTAGTTCTCAAGCATGATGATAGGGCTTGTTTATAAACTGTTTATGTATTGAAGTTAGTTTTATTGAACATGATGATATGATCTAGTAATGTTCGAACTATTGTCTTGGGTTATTAGAGGAACTGTTAGTTGGTTTAGAAGTTGCCATGATCATAAAACGTATATTAAGTTATTTGGCCTGGTTAATCTGCTTTGCATGTTGATAACACGCTCGTTATTCTTGAAAACAACTTTAATTCACATAATAAGTGTTGAGAGTGAAAGCTGAAACCAAACAGCTTTCACTGCAGAAAATATGCCAACTTCGGCAGTGTTTTTCGGGACAAAAACTTATTGAAACTCTACGTTTTCGGAGCCTAAAACCAATTATCTGGAAGTAGCTTTCAAACCGCAGTGATTTCATATTTTTTGGACAGGTTTAAGTATTTTTAACGGATTAAATCGTAAAACTGCTCTAAGCTATGATTTTCTGCAGAAAATGCTGCTCACGTGTTGTGCCATAACTTGATATGTGTTTACAGTTTGGGCTTGAAACTTTTACTTTAGATTCTATTAAGTGTCCGTGCAAACCTCCAACTGGAATTTTGTCAATCGGACTTACAATGAATTTTTCCGTGGACTACAGTCAGAAAGTGACGAATCTAATTGCAGCCCGGTAAATGAATTGTTTAAAATAATTGGTGATGAATTGGATAATGAAATTTTGACACAATAATATTTGGATCGTTTAACACATTTTGTAATTTTTGGGGAATTTTGTTGTACACGAACTATTCCGGATAACAATCTGAAAACTGCCGAAAATGCACTATAAGGCTGAATATTTATTGAAGAGCATTTAAGTCTTTTGTGACACTTGTGTTGTCGCTAATGTCACACCCCAACCGATGGCGGAATCATCGGGGCATGGCACTGAGCGAAACAGATTGTCCAGAAGTTTCCATAACAATTATCAATACTATTTAATTAAACAACACGTCCCATACCGTATCTCAAACAGTAAAATAATTATTACAGACATAAATCCAGGCAAATATTCTGTTCCGACAACTCAGATTTAAATAGACGGCAATTGTTTATCTGCTTCTAGAGACCCCTGATTCGTTATCTACAGACAACTATTTGTTGGGCTCTAAAGCTTTATTCTAGCTTCAAATTTCTACCACATATGCATCCTAAGCACCTGTCACATACATTAAAATAAAGTCAATACATAAAATGTAAAGGTGAGCATACAAGTTTGATAATAGCATATGGAGTTCGAATTCGTTTACGCATAACCAGCACGTACACATAGTGAAATGAAGCACGTTAGTTATCGACACAGATCCATCGATACCAATGACTGCGGGTTGACTGCCCGAGGCAGTTCGCAATACATGATTACCACCGTAATCCATGCAAGTAAAAGATCCTTAACAACCCCCGTGTGAACGGGTGCTGAGTCCAAACTATAGTACTATCGTTGCTAAGGCAGGTAGACAGCATTCCATGTGTAAACATAACAAACAAGCATTCATAAGCCACGTATAACATGCATTAACGGTTAGCGTTCAAATAGTATTGAGTAGTGTGGTGGTTGTAGTTTGAATATGCGTAACGTATGTAACACCCAAAAGTGCTTAAAGCAAAAAGGGATCGAGTATACTCACAGCGATTTAATGGATTGAAGGGAGCGCTTAGCGAGTACGGTTAGCCTGGATAGATTCGGTAGCATAACGATAAGTGAAACGTAAAACGGGAAATAAGTGTAGGTGAGTCGGACAACTGGTCGATCGGACGATAGTTCGATCGAACGGCTGACCGTTCAATTGTTCGGTCTGCTGTCTGATCGATCGGTAGGCCGATCGGATGGCTGCTCGAGTGGATTGTTTCTTCCTTTGAGAAGGATGTGTTTGTGTATGATGGCTTGACTTTTGTAGTTTTCGTTGTAGCATTTGAAAACATTGAAGTATCTTTACCTTTCAGGTCGGTCGATCGGACGGCGGTTCGATCGGCCGGCAACCCGATCGGTTAGATATTTTAAGGATTTGTAGTGATTTGCTTTGGATCGGGCGGGTGTTCGATCGGACAGGTGTTCGGTCGGACAGCTGACCGATCGGTCGGCAAGTCAACAATAGTTAACAACTTTAATGAATTGCAAAGTATGGTGTAGTAGGTCGGTTAGCTGATCGATCGAACACTAATGCTGTTCGATCGGACAACCATGACGAGTTCTCAGCAGGGTGTCACCTGTTCGGACAGCTGTCCGATCGGGTGGCACTCCTAATGCATCGAACATGTTGAAAAATCGATCAAGTGTTGAAGTATAGTATCTCATGATCCGAAGAGTAATCCGATCGGACAATAGTCCGATCGAACAACAGTTCGTTCAATACTACTCTTAAAAAATAAATTGATTGCGTGGGACCAGGTGTTAGCCGATCGGCTGGCCAGTCGATCGGCTGACTATCCGATCGGCTGGCTGTCCGTTCAGACAGCAGTCCGATCGGTCAGCGTCCTGACCTGATCAGCCTTTCCGTCTATCACTTGGTTGTTCTTGTTTGCTTGTCGTTTTATTGAGGTATTTTGACAACGAGTAGAACGATAGATCCTTCGTCCTTACTTGGTTCCTCGGGTCGGACAGGAGTCACCCAAATCCGATCGGTGGACTGTTCGGAACGAAGTTTAATGTTTAACCCGAAGTCGGTTAACCTCATGGATAGAATCCGGATCTTGAGCCATACAACCACCGAAGTGACTTGTAGACCGGCTCAGGGTCCGTTTCTACAGGTTTTGAAGTTATTAAGTGAAAGAGTTGAAAGAAAGTTGGAAAATCCATCTTCCAATCCTTTTCACCGAGTATATGTTTAGATCTTATGAAAGATCTTTGTTTGTTTATGTGGAAATCGGCTAGATCCAAGTTGTTCTTGGTGGATTGAGGTCAAAACATGAAGTTCTTCAAGAACCCATGATGATATCATCCTAGAACACTTGGTTCTTGATGATTTCACGGTTAAAAGTTAAGATTTGAAAGATAGAAAGGTGGAGAAGTGTGTATAGATCAAGAAAGTACAAGATTTAGGACGAAAACTTACCGGAATCGAGAGAAATCTGAGAAAAGGTGAGCTGGGCGTGCTGGTCGAACAGAGGTTTCCAAAAGTGGAAAGAATGACAATGACAGGGGTATTTATAGGATGCCAAAAGGGGTAAGTGCTGGCCGATCGGTCAGGCAGCTCGATCGGACAGCCTGTCCGATCGGACAGCCTGTCCGATCGGACAGCAGTCCGTTCGGCTGGCTGTTCGATCGGCTGGGAGCCTGATCGATCAGTCGCACACTTCGAGTGTTTCGCACGACGATTGTTGATATTTCGCTTTCGATTGCGAGCAGTTCGATTCGATAGGGTTTCCTAGTCAAATTACTTTCAGTCCCAACTACTTCGTATCGCGCATAATCTATTTTCCACTATCTATCATAGTTCGATCGTGATTCGAGTTCGAGTTTGATTGCATTCGAGTTTCGATTGAGTTCGCTTAATTACACAACACAACGTAATTAAAACATGCACAGGTAACACGTAAGGCACACACACACGTATAATAACAAGTAAAAGTACGTGGCTCGAGTTGCGATTTGATGTCTATTTGATTAGTATAACTTGACTATTGATTGTTAACTTTATCGCATTGTTACTTCCTATAGTTCACAGTCGTAGATCGATCGAATAGCGATTAACATACGTCGATTATTGCAATTAACAACACTTACTCCACATAATACAAATAAAATAAAGAAGTTTCTACAAGTCAAGTTGCGCGAAATCGGTCGTTGACTTTGACCTTGACTCTGACTTTGACTTGTGAAAACAAGGGGTGTTACAGCTAAGCTGTGTCATGATAAATGCATGCATGATATTTAGTATTGTATGTTGTAATCCGCTACGTGCTAGATACGTGTAGGATTCGTGTTTTCGAAAGAGCACGCCCACTAACCCTTAAACGGTAATCATGTTAGGACGTGATTGACTGGTTCCACCTCACGTATTTCTTTCCATAACTTAGTCTGCCGAGCTAATCTAAGGTGAGTTCACACACTTTCTAAGGCATGGGATTCCCGGTGGTTGGGAATGGGTTAAAGAATTAAAACGAAACCTACATATCCTCCTTGGGTAGGATATGTACCTCCATCCTCCATGGGTAGGATGCCAATGTTAATCATGCGTATTCTCCTTGGGTAGAATACGTACGTTCATCCTACTTGGGTAGGACAACAACCTTAAACTTACTAGACAAAACTCTATCATGAAGTCCCTCATTTTTATATCGACTTAATCGCTGGGCCAAGGGCGAGCGGGTCATTAGTTAATAGCGCTATTAGGGTTGACAAGCCTCACACCGTGCCGGTAGGACGGGCGTGTACTAATGGATCTGGGCACTCAGTCAATGATGATAGACATTGACTTAGGGCACAACTTACTTTCGTCAGTTGTCGATATGGTAACGGTCTAGTGGTTCCCATGGGGAAGCCCCCACTTATTATGGATATGGTTTGGGAAACAATGAATTGGTTAACACATGGTTTTCAAAAGAACTTGTGGTTTTTGAAACAACTATAAACTGGATAACCAACTGTGAACTCGCTCAACTTTGTTGTTGATTCGTTGTTACATGCCTTGCAGGCCTTTAGGTGCATATTTGTTGGAACTTGCTGTCTGGGAGGCTGGAGTGGTCATGGGTCGAGATACATGGAATCGCAACACAAGACTGATGGTTTATAAACACTTAAAGAATGAATTATGCTTCCGCTGTATACTGTGAATTGTTTGTAACGTTGTAACACTTAATGTAAATAAATGAAAGTTTTATTTAATTATATTATGCGAAGTTCAATGTGATTGGTGGCTTGGATCCTGGTATGTCACACGCCCCGTGGAAATTCCGCATGTGGTATTTTGGGGGTGTGACATGAGCAGCGGGTGCAGGAGCTGCTTGGTTACCCTGAATAGCAAGGGGTTGAGTTGGTGGTGCTGGAGGAGCTTGAGCTTGTTGACGTGGGCCTGAACGGCAATGAGTAGTAAAATCCCCGTAGACGTTGCAGTTGGCACAGAAACGGCAATTCACCCCTGCACGGTGACGGTAGGTGCAAGTAGGGCAGAGAGGATGAGCACCAGTGTACGCACGCTTAGCAGGCGGTGCTTTGGTGTTAGGAGCTGCAACTTGTCGGTTCTGGTTGGGTTGTACGGGGATAGCGTTGAGATGAGCGGCGGTTGTAGCGTAGTTCTTGTTGTTGTTACCCTTGCGCTTGCGATTCTGACGTGAAGACTTTGAAACTTGAGGTGTTGCAGTTTCGGTAGCGGGGGTAGCGGTGACTTGATTGAGACTCTTGGTTGAGGTTTTGAAATACCCATCTAAGACTCGCTTGTCATTGATCTCAACTGCGATTTGGTAAGTCTCCTCAATGGTAGCAGGTTTAGCTGCTTGAACAAAGTAAGCTACACAGTCGGGTAGAGCTCGAATGTACTTCTTGATCGTTATCTCCGGTGTTGTCACTTGACCAGGACAGATGATACTAAGCTGCTTGAAGCGAGCGGTGATACCAGCGTTATCACCTCCATCTTTTTTGATATGCCATAATTCATTCTCCAACTTTTAAACCTCATGGGGAGGACAGAACTCCTTAATCTTGAGCTCCCTGAGTTCTTCCCAAGAAAGACCATAAGCTGAATCATTATCGCGCCTGTTGCGCTCAGCAGTCCACCAGTCCAGAGCCCTAGACTGAAAAACCCCAGTAACATTAACAGTACGCAGATTTTCTGGACATCCGCTTTGCCTGAAGGTGATTTCGATAGAGTCAAACCACTGGAACATAGCGTTGGGTCCATCTTCACCCGTGAAGTTAGCAGGACCGCATGCCTTGAATTGCTTGAAGCTAAAGGGAGCTTTCGGAGAGTCACTCTTTGATTCAACAGAGGACTTGCTGGTGACATTGTTGATCTCACTGACGATCTGAGTTATGACTTTAGCCATTTCCTTGGCTGCCAGTGAAGCGATGCGCTTGTCAGCATGGTTTCATCGAGCTGCGCGTGAAGTGTGTGATCCAAATGACGACATAGTCTGCAGCAGACATCGTCATAGGATTCAGACGAGATTCGATTATATCGGGTTTAGGAGAGTTTAGCGTTTAACCACATACTTATTATTTTTATTAGGTAAAGCATCAGGAACACGTCGGCACATAAGCACATAATCACGTAGGCACATAATCCACATTAGCATATAAGCACGTAAGCACATAGGAGCACTTAATCCACGTAAGCACATATTTTGCACGTATTCACCTATATTTTGCACGTATTCACCTACATATTTTGCACGTATTCAACTATCTTTCAGGTTCGCGAAGCGCGTTCGAGAGTAGTGAGAGATAGCGAGTAGCAAGTAGCGATAGCGAGTAGTATAAGCGTCAAGTGTAGCGTATCGCAGCGTATGGATCCCGTGCTCAGCTAGGCGCGCTGCCAGCCCGGGGTAAAATAAGAACATCCCCCACATTTAAACCTCCCTTTTTACCATTAGCAAGAACTTGTTTCAGTTGCGTATCATAAGGAATTCGAACAACTGCTTCAAATACAGTATCGGGAAGTACCGCTTGCGGAACCTCAATATCCACTGTTTTATTAGCTAAATGGCAATTGGTGCATACAATACGCCCAGTGGCTTCTCGTGGATTTTCATAACACTGTTGTGCAAAAATGGGATATGCATTTGAAATGGATGTACGAGTTATTATATATATCATGAGCGATGCGGAAATAGATCGAGTAATCTGTTCCTTTATCCAAGAAAAAGTATTTCTAGTTTGCATGGTCCAATCATTGATCCCGAAAATTTCTACAATAACTTGTGGTAGGTCACTAATGGAGTTTCCTATCCACGATTCTGTTATTTACTGGAATAATTTGACTCGATTACTCTATAGGAATATAGGATGAATCTCTGGGATGGGTAGAAATAGAAAGGGATTTTCAATGGTACAACTGCAAAGTAAGAAACATTATAATTGGATTAGTTAGATCATTTTTCAGTCATCCATTGAATGATAAATCACTACAAGTGACGGACATAGCGAGTAGCGTTGCGAGTAGTATAGTGAGTAGTATAGTGTACGAGAGTTCTTTGTTTGTTTGCGGTTAGTTAGCGTTTGAGATTCGGTAGCTGTGCGAGTTGTGCGCGTTTAGTAAAGCGGAGCGATGAAAGCGAAAAGCAATAGAGCGTAAAATTTCCAAAAATCGAAACATATAAATATATAACCAAATAGAATCGATAATTCGTAAAATCAGCGGCTACGGGCTCAGAATCGAAACATAATGTCTCGGGTGTTAGACATCGACTACCCAAAGTGATTCAACTATTGGAAACGACCTCGAGTACACGCTTTGGCCTAATAGACTGTCCTCTCGCCAAAATACGGCGATCGGCACTCATCCTTCCGGTTACTACGTGACTCATGTCATTGGAATCCATCGAGACTTTGGTGAGAGTTTTGTAAAATCCAAGTAGAGAGTGGAACTAGCCAATAAGATGCGGATTTCACCCCTAACTAAACGACTTCATTCCTGATAGTGCGGTAAAACCACGAGCTAGAAATGGAGATCTTTGTCGAGATATGGATGTCACTCCTAACTTGACGAAGACTCTCGTGTTGAGAGTAAAATACGCGTAGGGGGTGAGTGATCTTATCGAGAGTTTTCGGTTTTCACACCTAATCTCGACTCAATCACTCGTTCGTGTCATGCGAGTGTTTTCGAAAACATGTGTATTGTGCCAGCCTTAGGAAAGGCCCTTTGTGCGAAGCTGTAGTATGCAGTGTTCGCACAAAGATGTAGTTTTCGCGAGTTCGAGTGGGAGTATCAATAGTAGCTTGTGTAAAACCCCTACCGGGTGCACACATAGCTGGTCTATTGGTACTTAGACTATAGACTAGGTCAATCCTAAGACACAAACTCTGAACTAGGTCGTCTCATTCCTAATTCCCAATAGATATGACTCTGATACCAATCTGTCACACCCCAACCGACGGCGGAAACATCGGGGCGCATCACTAGGCGAACCAGATTGCTCAAGAGATCCATAACAACTAATTGTTACCAATATTTTAAAGGTTAATTGTCCCATACCAATCAACAAATATTCAACAAATAATTATTATAGATACGAGTTTCTCTAGAACAAAACAAATCTGACAACCTAGATTTCTAGTGGTGTAGTTTCTAGACTGCCTATCTTGATTCGTCATAACATAGCAAGCATAGCATCCTATCAACCTGTCACATAGGTTAAAATAAAGTCAATACATATAATGTAAAGGTGAGTACAAAAGTTTGCATAGTATATAGTATAACGAAAAGCGTTTACGCATAACCAGCATGTATCATGTATCGGGCGACGCAAGTAACTATCAAAACTATGTTCACACTTAACCACGAGACTGCGTTGTAGAGTATGCTCGACACATGTTCAGCGAACACATGAAGTAAAGTGATGTGATCCCTAGCAACCCCTGTCCACGACAGGTGCTGAGTCCAAACTATAGTACTATCGTTGCTAGAGGCGGTATAGCGTAACATTGTCTAAGCATAGTAACAAGCATTCTTAGATCACGTATAACATGCGGGAGCAGTTAGCGTTAAAAGTGTTTGCGTTGTGTGTTGGTGTGTTTTGATATAGAATGTGTGTAACACCCAAAAGTGTGGTAAAGAAAATGGGTTCGAGTATACTCAGTTCGTGTTTAGCTAGTAAACACAGACTTGGATTGATGGGAGCGCGTTGGAGTTAGCCTAAGCATAGAACAGTAGCGTAAGCGTTGAACAACGTGTAAACAGAGTGTCAGATGAGTTAAGTGTCGAATGGTGAGTCGAACGGATGGGTATCCGCTCGGATGACCATTCGAACGGATGGCCATTCAAATGAGATGTGTGTGTTTGCAAAATTGTTTAAGTTTGAAGTTTAGTCAAATCGTTTGAACAAGGATTAGTATGAGGGATAAGTCACCTGGTCGAATGGTCATTCGATCGGATGGTCATTCGATCAGATGGCCACTCGAGTGGGCGATTTGTTGTTTTGAAAACTTTTGTAAAATTTTCTAAGCTAAAAAGTTTGAAGTTTAACGGAGTTAACGGAGACGGCGTGACGACATGTCAAACAACGGAAACACACCAAGGTCTAGTTCATTCGATCGGATGGGAATCACCCCATTCGATCAGATTCACTTCTCCATGACGAAGTTTCATGTTTGACCCGTTAATCGGTCATCTCTCTAGTGCAAATCCGTTTTCAAGCCGGCTCTCAACTAAGGAATGAGCAGAGAGTCTGATTGAGTCTAGATTCCATCAGTTTCCGTGTGAAAGTTGAAGAAATGTTGAAAACAGTTGGAAAATATTGAAATCTTGTTGAGGTTTAAGTTAATTTGTGGAAATCCTTTAGATCTTAACCAATCTTGATAAGATGATGTCACACAACAGTTTGCATAAGCAACTGAGTGAAAACCACCTTCAAGGAGTCCAAATCAGGCGATTTCGAGAAGAAGATGTATAATTTTGATGGAGAAGATGATGTAGAAGTGTGTAGTGATGATGATTGTACAAGATTTGAGGAGAAATACTTACGAAATAGCCTTGAATCAAGGGAAAGAGTGCCTGAGAGCGTTTTGAGTGTGAGTTGTCGGATGGAGATGCAAATCAGTGAAAGGGACGTGTATGGGCTGTATTTATAGTGTGAGGGAGTGAGTTAAGGCGGTGGAAGACGCGAAGTGTCGGATGGCCTTTCGGTCGGATGGCCATCTGGTCGGATGGTCATCCAGATGGATGTCCATTCGAACGGGTGTCCATTCGATCGGCCGAGTTGTGTGAGTTAGGTTTCCAACTTTCGTTTCGTGTGTTAAGCGTTGCGTTGCGATGCGTTTTAGCGAGTTGCAAGTAAGCATTGTGCATGTAAGCGTTGCGTCGAGATAACCACATAAAATAATACAAATAATCACACAAATACCACACATAATAACTAAGATGTACAAAACTAAATCCGCGTTTCGAGTTTGCGTTGAGATTGCGTTGCGATAGCGTTTATGCGTTATAAACTACGTTTAATGCGATAATTGCGTTTTGAATAAGAGTTGTAATATAGCGTTTAAAATGCGTTGAAAACATAGTTTAAAAATAGTCAACCCATAGCGATAATCAAAATCTCGGGAGTACAATCAATTAAGCAAGAAATGACAGATACAGGTAATGACCCAGAAAGTCAGGTTGTTACACACACCCCCTTTCTGTTTGATTATACATGTTAACATAACTTGCGTCGTTTCCTTTTTTTATGTCCCGTGCAATACTGAGTCGGCACGGTTGCGATGTTCCTTTTTTTACGCACCGATTGACCAACAACTTCCACCGAACGTATCAACTAATAATTCTTTTAAAGTTTAGTAACAACAATTCTTATATATTATTATAACAAAAATAACTGCCATCTGCCTCTCGTTTACAACAAAAACCAACATAAATACGAAGAAAGGAAGTTGACGCACTATATCGACCCTCCAAGCTTCACCCCAAGAATAGAAACAACAAACTAGAAGCCCAACGAGGGGTCGTGCCCACCAGGCATGGAGCCGTGCCCCAATCAAGATTCCTTAAAGATAAAGACAAACAGAAAACGACAAGTGACACGAGGCCGTGGTTAACTCTCAACTCTGCAAATTTGGGTTCGTACAGCAAGTACAAGGGCCACGGAGCCGTGTTTGTAGAAGAGCTGACAAATGCATTAAATGAAGACAGATGAGGTGCAGGACATGGGGCCGTACCCACCAGGCACGGGGCCGTGTGAATCTCTTGTTTCCAACTATAAATAGAGGTGCTTGGCTCACTTGCAAATCATCCCTTGGCAAACCAATTCTCTCACTTCCACCACCACAATACCATCATCTTCCACCACATTACTTAGAGTTAGAGTAGTCTCGGGATCCAAGATCGATAGTAAGAGCCTTTGTCAAACTATGGCCATGCTTGGCTAAACTCTTACATCACTTGTGAAGACAAAATCTTTTATGTATTACTTTTGATTTCCAACCTTTAGTAACTTTTTATTTGGGTATGTATTAATGACTTTAATAACTAGTTTTTTTATATTGAAAGTCAATTTTTACTCTATCATTCTTCATGTTTTGTTGATTCACTCATTCGTGTCTTTACGGTCTATATAAAGCATGTTAATTACCTGGAAGGGGGTTAGAAGGGTGGTTTGGGTAAAGTTCTTTCCTCATTCAATGTATAGATCCTGCGAGGACTTGATTCAAGCTTATTGGGACTTCCTTTGAGGCAGATAACATCAAACCGGAGGAAGTAAGAATGACTTGTAATCCCTTACAAATAAACTACTATTAAAACTTTAAACTGGCCTTGCGGGACTGTATCCCTGCTGACTCAGACCAATATGGCTAAGGGTAGCGTTGCCTCCAAAAGAGGAACATTCCACATTTTTCATTAATAACTTACGTAATTATCTTTCAATAATATGGCCGAGGGTAGTGTTGCCTCCAAAAGAGGGACATGCCACCATAACTAAAATAATCTCGTAAAAAACCCAAAGTGCGGAAATCATCAAAGGATACTTAAAAGATGAGTCGGAACCAAGTGATTCTTTCTTGTTATTTGTTTATTTCATTTATTTTAATTTATTTCTTTATTTTACATGTTTAAACATTTTTCAAAATTTTGGTCGAGTAGACGTTGACGATAAACCGGTATTAAAAGCTCTTGTGTCCTTAGACGACCTCGGTATCTTACCATCACTACACCACGTCAACGATGGGTGCACTTGCCCTAACGTGTTGTAGAGAGTAATAGTTTCATATCGTGTTTAATAAATTTAAAGCTTGATAAAAAGAGTAGAAAGTACTAAAAATCAGTACACGCTCCGATACACGTCAAGTTTTTGGCGCCGTTGCCGTGGACACAAGGATTTTAAGAAAGCTTAAAATCAACGGCCTAATCATTTTCTTTAGTTTTTCTGTTCAAAATTCTTTTCGTTTCATAAAAAAAAATCAGTTACAGTAGTTTAACACGGGGGCGTGCTGCACTAACACGGGATCGTGTCTTGATTACAGTAACTGAAAAATTTTCTAGAGAAGGCTCACACGGGCTGTGTTTCATTCGACACATGGCCGTGTTAAAAACGCCCATTACCGAATTAAACACAGCCTGAGGCACGGGGCCGTGTTAATAGGGCATGGGGACGTGTAAACCTTTTTGTATTCACAAAAAATATATATATTTCCGGAAGCCGTAATCTTCTGAGTGCTATCTAAACAATGGATTGTTACATGGGAGCTTATGATTACTATGGTTATGATGATTATGAGAAACCATATTGTACCTTTTGCGGTGAATCTCACTCGGTACAAAATTGTTACCTCTTTCAACCATAAAGGGAGCAAAAGGATATTTGAAACTGAGGCTAAAAGGGTAGGCTAGGAAACAAATCCATGAGGGAGTTGCACCGCATCATTCCTTTTGCGCATGCCTAAAAAATGAGATATTATAGGCGAAAATTCAAATTGAAACGATATTGTTTAGTGCCTGGGAAGTTGCACCGCATCATTCCTTTTGCGCATGCCTAAAAATACTCAAGTTAGTTTGAAAAAACAGAGCAACTATGATATAGATATGCCAGTTGTCCTATTTTTGGGGACAATTGTTATGGGAGAATATTTCAACTAACATTCTGAACAGTATTACACCATTCGAGGTATGTGACATGTTAGGTATTATGAACCTAACTCTTATTTTTCGATTTAATCTATTTGTTGCATGTGTTATTTATAAAATGCAGATCTATTCATAATAGACCAAGTCCTGGCATAAATACCGCATACTTAGTTGGAAAGGCTAACCATTGGAGTGAAAGACTTGAGGTCCAACGTTCGAAAAGGCACATACCATAGCATCCCTGGAATATCGGACTAGTAGTTAGGTTTATTATCTTATAAATAAGAGGCTATTTGATCGATTAGAACACTTACCGGCCCCTTGCTCACACACTTGCATTCACTAACACTTTCCTTTTGCAGAATATACACACCAACACTTTCACTTTAGCGATCATTGTACCATCGATCACATTGGTTCTCGAGTTGTATTTCTTTTCTCATCTTAATAATATTGACTGTGGTAGAAGACTTTTATACTCGTCCCACGAGACTTTGTGTTGGCGATCTACACAGATCAAGGGCTTTCCTCGCTAAAATCTCTTGTGTCTTCTTATTTACTTGTTATTTTTCACCCAATATCCTAATTTATATTTCGATATCCCGAGTAGTACTTTTAGCATTCTAGATATTATTTCACCAAAAATACTTAGCATCTTTGCCCAACGATTCAATTCTACATTATTAAACAATATTCTCAATACAAAACAATTTAGCACACTACCACACTTAACGAATTTGATCAACTAACTTCTTAGGTAATTTTTGACCAAAACACAAATATTAAATGAAATAAAATGAAGCATTCTTTTTAGTTGAAATTTCTTCTTTTTTTCTTCTTACAAAGAATTTCTTCTCATTTAAACCTTCCATTATACACACACACACACACACACACACGGGTTTGTGTTCTTTGATGTGAGAGCTTCAGTATGAACCAAACCGCATCCAAAATGGAGTTCGGATGAATGAGTTATCGATGCTCAAAAGTTAGTGTTTGAAATTAATAAAGCTACGAAAATTCTACCAAGTGTAGTAAGTGATAAAGTACGTGGAACTTCTCTCGCGTATGAGGAGAGACAAAACTTGAGGTGGTATATAAGGAGGAGCTATCCTTCCTTAATGTTCCATGAAAGCACACACTAGTGAAGTCGTGAAGGGTTCCAAGCACTCACACACACGCACGTGGTGTGGACGAATGGGCACAATGAAGCGCACTTTGCACATCACATCACCGAAGGCACCTTTGTATTTCTAACTGTGTGTGTGTGTGTTCTAGGACGCCAGTGGTATGGGCTAGGTGGCAGGTCCACGTGTATGCGGATGACGTGGCATGGTATGAGTGAAGGGTTTAGATGGCACATGACCCGGTGGTACCCTGGTCTGCGTGGTAGCATTTGGATGGCGCAAGTGATCATCAACGCATGGATGTCGTGTGTATGGTGTAGCAAAAGGGATCTATATGATGCGCATGTGTGGTGTATTGATGTGCCATCGTTTATACATGTTTTATATACATATTTACCCTCATTTTTTGTACTTTTGAGTCTTTATCATGGGAAACGCTACCTAAGTTATTCCTTTTTGATAATTGCAAGTTTTTAGGCTTCTAAAATGAAAATAAGAGAAAACGATAAAAAACGGAAGAAAAACACCAAATTGAAGAACCTCAACCAGCCTTATACAAAAAAAAAAAAAAAAAAAAAAAAACAAATCTAAAGAGGTAGAACTATACACATCCATATGCACGACCACACACAACCAGTCCCATAAAAGAAAAAAAGAGACACAAGCATGACAGAAGGAAACAACTGGAGATCCTGTCTGGACGCCTGTCCCTATGCACAATCATTCATATTCCAGACATAGCCGTGCTTATAGCTGATTCCAACAACAAAGTACCAGACTCTGAAGATTCACTCGACAAAAAGGACGAACGCGACTGTGCATGTACGATGCACAGTCATGCACCCTCACCACTAGCTACTGTTAGTGCATTTTTTAGATGTCCGTCACTGTTCGAATAGGCCTGGTGTAGTTGTGTGCTGAATTGTATGTTTCTTAGAAAATGATTAGGAGAGTTGTTTACATTGTAAACAATTAGCTTAATGTTTAAAGGCCTTAATATTTGGCTATCACGATTAATACCCTAACTATTTGCATTTTTTTCAAAAGCTTAATTGTAAGATCTTTCTAGTGTGTATGTGAGATAATGTGTAGGTTAGAGAGGAAATCATAAGAGGTAATCTCCTTAATTTTGATGCAAACTCTTTTGGTATGAAGTGAAACTGTGTTGACTCGTTCGTGTTTATCTACAAGATATTTTTATCTTATATCAAATTCAATCACATCGATCAAAATCATTAACTTTCAATTCGTATCAGAGCAGGTTCGGATCTAATACACCTCAACAGTGTTATTAGATCACCGTGCTCCAGAATTTGGTCGAGTTTAGTGAAGTTTTGAATAAAATTGAAAATTTACGGATTTTGCGATGTTACGAACTAACTTTGAATTCAATTGGATCCAAAATGTATTTGTTTATTGAAATTGAATGTATAGGGTTGTTAGATTTGAAATTTCGAGTGGTTTGATCCTTTCGGTGTCAAAAGTCCTTATGTTTTGATTGATTTCTTGATTTTCATATCCATTTTATGTTCATTGTTCATCGCCAAAACAATGAACGCAGTTGATCAGTTTCAGTGCAGATACTAATCGTTTAACACTTGGTTCACGATTGTATCTAATCATTTAGATCTTAGTTAGTGAATGTGTATTTCGTTTAGAGATCAGGTAGCGATTGGGTATGTTTGTTTGTATTACTAGTAGCGAATGAAGGTTCTCGTTTGACTCTCTTAGCGATTAAGTGGTTCAATTGACTTATCATTTGATTTTATTAGCCATATGTTCAAACCATTTGGTTTGGGTATCACATCTGTCTAATCGAGTGTGCTTTTCATTTGTGTTGGGTTATATAAGATTTGCTGATGATGAAAGTCAAAATGCAAGGGAACCATCTTCTCTGCCTGATGGAATAAGGTTAATGTTCAACTTAATGTACCAAAAGTTCCCCCCTTGAAAGTTTCTTAAACCACCAACCAAAACTGTTGAAACAAGAACTACTGGGTCAATGTATCGGAAAACAAAGTACAAGTGCTGGATTGATAAAGTGTTGGTCATCGTCAGAGTCAACAAGTGAAAGTTAAAGATCAGAGATCAATCAACATGTCAACTTAGAAGACTAGAAGTACTGGATTTCAAAAGTGTTGGAATCCTTCTAGCACTTTTGGAATCTCAATTGTTTTCTTTGTATAGCAGTTTCAATGTAACAGTAGTTTTTCCAATTGTCCAGCAGTTTTGCAAACTACTGGCACTTACATCATTTATCAGGTTGTTTAGGGTCGCTTTCATTGTGACATCACCAGCTAGTTACACTTAATTGACTTAAATGTTGATTCAGAAGATAAACTGAGCTCATATTGATAACTAATTGAAGTGATCATGGACTTGAGAAGATTTAGACGAAATAAAACATTCAATTATTTAGATACTCTGTTTTCTGAGTAACCCTTAATAGAATTCAGAGAGATATCAATCACTCATGATCCTCATAATACCGGATCGGCAAACAAGCCTCCGATACTTGTTATATGATATGAGAGTTTTTGCTACAAACCAAACCGCGTCTAAAACGGAGCTAAAATAAATGAGATATCGATGCTCCAAAGTTGGTGTTTGAAAATGCCAAAGTTGCAAAAGTTCTACCAAGTGTAGAAAATGATAAAGTGAAACTTGTCCCACAAAGGAGGTGAGACAAAACATGAGGTGGTATATAAGTAGAAGCTATTATTCTTTATTATTCCATAGAAGCAAACACCAGTGAAGTTGTGAAGGGTGCTTTGCACCCTTAACTCGCACACATGCGCATGGGGCATGGGCCAATGTGATGCTATGATGGCGCACTTTGCATCATCGCGAGCCACCTTTGTATTTTGATTGTGTGTGTGTGTGCTGCAACACAGAGGTGGTGTGGACTAGGTAGTAGGTCCGCCCGTATGCGGATGATATCGCATGGCGCGAGTGTGGGGGTTTAGATGGCGCATGACTAGGTGGCACCTTGGTCTGCTTGGCCACTTCCGGATGGCACTAGTGATCATCAACGCGATAAGTTCTCCATATGGCACACCTATGTGGCGTGTGCATATGCTAGGCCTACGGATAACGTGGCATATGGTGCGCCTGTGCGGCGGATGCCAATAGCGTGGCGTGCGTGTGGGTTCGAGTCCTCTGGACAGGCGTGCATGTCACGACGCGCACACACAGCTGCTACGGAAGCATAACATCTTCAAGTCTATAATATGAATTAGTCCAAGTCAGCAAATAGTTGCAACTAAGAATTCAAAAACTGAATAAAGAGCATTGAAGATGTTCAATCAATTTATTTTTTGATTTGAATTCTTTAACCTACTTTGACTCAAAAATCACAAATACAAGCAAAATACATTGAAAATCACCAACACAAGCAAAGAGTTCCAACAATCTTTCTGATCTTCTACTTCTTTTTCAAGGTACCGTTTGGGTTCTTGAGTCAATCCAGGCAATACCACCGCTCCGGTTGTTATATCAAGGAAAACAAAACAATTTCTCTTAGGAGAGCCTGAATTTATTTTAAGAGACTCGTGTTTAACACGATTCTCAGCACCAAGACTTTCTGTTTCTAATCCTCATCTTATATTTTGGTTTAGTTCAACTGTAAAAATATTGGTGTTTGTCTGCTTTCTATTTTTTTATTATGTTGTGAATTGAGAAAACCTCATCTTATATTTTGGTTTAGTTCAATTGTAAAAGTATTGTTTGTCTGCTTTCTATTTTTTATTGTATTGTGAATTGAGAAAAGTGTTTTATTTTATTTCTATACGAACGATCTCGGTTTAAAACGTAATATTTGTCACTAATCTCTAACAAGTAGGGGTGTGCAGAAAACCGAATTAACCGAACCATAACCGAACCAAAAAAACCGAACCAAATAAAAAACTGGTGGGTCGGTTAATGGTTTTTTTGAAAACCGAAAGTAGCGGGTCGGTTATGGTTATCATTTTTTCCATACCCACCATAACCGAACCGAACCGACATGTAATAAATCTTTGTAGGATTTAGGACTTTTCACCATATTTTTAATATTTGATGTTTTTGACTGAAGATTTTTAGTAATTATGGATTTTTCATATCATTTTGTAGTTTTGGTTGAATGTTTATTTGAATTTATGTAGTGTATCATATCACTTATTTGAATATTCGATAATAATTGGTATTAATATTATAGATTATATGTATTTTTTAATACTATGTAATATACTAATATATACAAATATGCAATAACAATTTATTCCATGTTAAAAAAAATTAAGCTATTTTTAGCTAAACTAAATACACGGTTAACCACCCATAACCGATCCGCTATAACCATCAAAACCGAATAACCATAACTACCATAACCGATCGGTTATGGTTATCCAATAACCGACATCGCGGTTATGGTTATGGTTTTTGGTCAAAACCGACCCAAACCGACCCATGCACACCCCTACTTACAAGGCTGTTATTTATGATACCATATTAGAGTATCATAATTAAGATTATCAAATAGTCAACAATTACACAGGAGTAACATAATGACATTTATAAATGAGGTAAATATGAATTCATATACTATAGTGTCGATGATAATTATATCATACATACGAAGGGGCGAGTCATCTCATATGGCATCAACATCAACAACAACAATTCACCATCTTTGTATTGTAACCTTATTTCACCTTATTAATTGTTATTTATATATTGAGAATGATCACGTATAAATTAATGAATATATCTAAAAAACAAGATTAACAATTTTGAATTGTGAAAGAAACTTTTATGATATCTTTACCTAAAAATAGAAAAAATATAATATAAATCGAAAACAAAATAAAAACAAAAATGTATACGATGTAATTTTAAAAATAGTACACATTACTGAGTCGAAAACAAAATAAAAACAAAAATGTATACGAAGTAATTTTAAAAAGGGTGCTACTTTCTACACCCCCTAATTACTTTTTACACCCTCTCCTCTCACATACTTACAGGTGGGGCATGCGTGGGACCAACAGTTTTCCTCTCACAAGAGGGGTATAATCAGGAGAGAGGGGGGTGTGTATAGAATCAGCCTTTAAAAATAGTACACATTAGTGAGTATATATGTGTTTTTTTATTCATGTTACTGATAGGAACAGTTTTGAGGGGGATTTGTCGATTCCAAATTATTAGACAAATAATGTGTTTTTTATTCATGTTACTGATAGGAACAGTTTTGAGGGGGATTTGTCGATTCCAAATTATTAGACAAATAATTAATTTGAGGAGGAGGTTGGATTCATGACATAGGAATATTTGGTTTTTACCTCAGATATCAATTTGGTAATCAAATCATTCACGTAGTGTATGTCTTTGTCAAAGGAAACAATCAACAAGTTGGATTGCTTTTATCCTCTACAGTCAAAAAGTTATGAGCCGTCGGTTATTTTTATAATATATCTAGGGTAAGGGATTGAACCTCCTCCAATGATGAAAATCGTGAGAACTCCTATCCTCTTTGTATAGTTTGTTTTTATTTTGTTTTACCAAGACATGTATATATCAACTAAGAGATTAAATAAATAAAGTAAATTGTGGTTCTAGTTCATGTGTTTTAATGCACATTTCATTTGGTTAATTACCAAAATACTCGTAGCCTGTCTATTCCTAATGTTTTTTTGCAATAGATGTGGTATTCAAATAGACTCATGTGATCATATTTTTGCTACTTGCTTATGGGCAAGGAGTGTGTGGTGGGCCATCTTTAGGTGGATTAAAATTCCTACATGGTGTGATTCTACTTCATTAAGTCAAATTCTCGAGTATGTTCAAGATCAAGTGGGATAAAAAAGGTGGAAGAAGATGACACATCTGGTGACTCTAGAATGCTTATGGAGACTTTGGTTGACCGGTAACGAAAAATAGTTCAACGGAAATATGGTGCCGGTGCAGAAAATAGTTGAACTTATTAAGGAGGAGACTTTTATTTGGGTCAAGAGCAGAGCTTCAGGTGCCGCGATGGATTGGAATAGTTGGTTAGATTTCAATATTTTTGTATGACTATTTGTTTTGTGTTTTGAAACTTTCTTTTTCAGCTGGTCGCTATATTAATATATAGTCATCGTTGTTCAAACTTTTTTTTTTTTACCAAAATACTATGTACATGCGTTTCATATGACTAGGATTTAACATGAAGGTCAACAAAGTTAGTTTAGTAAACTTAAATTGTAATAAATAGAAACCTTGGTGGTAAATTGCAATAGTTTTCCTATTTGTAAAATATAACAATATAACAATAAACACTAAACAATAGGGAAACTCTTGTAAAAACCCTATGTAAATTTTTATTTTTTTCTAAAAAATAGGGAATGTAACATAGGGGATGGATCATGAGAAGACTAGTTTAAATGAGAAAACCAAAAAACTAACTAAAAAAGTCTAAAAAACATACAAAATTTTTTTTTACAATTTTTTTTATAAAAATCGCTGTTTTTTATATATATAAAAATTTTCAAAAAAATAAAAAATTATACTGCACATGTTCACTAATACGGAAAACCTAAACCACTTAACCCACCTCCTACCGACACCCCCCAAAAACCTAACCCCCCCCCCCTCCCCTACCCCCACACACACACACCCAAAATCCTAATCCTAAACCACCAAAAATCTAACCCTATTAACTAAACTAAATTCAAAAGCTAATTTTAAACATTTAATGCATTTGTGTAGTACACATATAATGCACATTTGCAGTACAAGTTTTTTTTTTTTTGAAAATTTTTTTATATATAAAAAATAGCGTTTTTTATAAAAAAATTGTAAAAAATAATTGGATATGTTTTTTAGACTTTTTTAGTTAGTTTTCTCATTTATATGTAGTTTTCTCACGATCCTCTCCTATGTAACGTGTGTGTATATATATATGTGTGTGTGTGTGTGAACATTTTTGTAAAAAAAACGAAAAAACGTTGAGTAGCTGTTTTTTAAATGTTAAAAATTCCATGTTACATAATACATATGTCCAAAAAAATGTAACATGCAGATTTTGAACATTTAAAAACAAAATTAGGCGGCGCATTTTACATTTTTTTATAAAAATGCTTAAATACATGTATGTTACATTCTCTTTTTTTAAGAAAAAAAATGTTATATAGGGTTTTCTTGAGTTTTTTGAACTCAAGTGAGTTTTCTTCCTATACTTCATCTATATATATATATATATATATATATATATATATATATATATATATATATAGGGTGAGATTCCTGTAAAAAAGACTTTTTTCGTAAGAAGTTTGAGAAAGCATAAGAATTGACAAATAGGCATCATATTTTGGACTTATGCATGATGTTTTGGGTTGTTTTGGCAAGAAAAACACCAAAATAACAATTTAAAACACATTGCAATGTATTATCGGCATGAAATTTAAAACACACTACTTAACGTTCTTGGCATGGTGTTTTAAGTTTTAAGCCTAGAATTCATTGCATTGTGTTTTAAATTGTTATGTTTGGTATTTTTCTTGCCAAATCAATCCAAAATATCATGGCTAAGTCCAAAACATGATTCCTACATATCAATTCCTTTGTCTTCTCACACTTCTTACGAATAATGTCCTTTTTACAGGATCCTACACACACACACATAGGGTTGGGTTCATTTCAGAACTCTAAATAACTACAGAACTTTCAGAACTCCTAATAAACAATTATTTTATATATAAATTTTTGTATTTATGATCTTTTTATCATCTATTTTATGTATTTATTTGATTACATACATGTTAAAAGTAGTTTACATGTGTGTAATAGCCAAATTATATATATGTGTCATAACTAATTACATATAAAAAATGATAACGTTCTTCTTAACATGTATGTAATCATAAAAATACGCATAATAAATAATAAAATTATCCTAAACATAAAAATATATAAATAAATAAAATGTTTATTAGGAGTTCTGCGAGTTCTGTAAATATTTATGGTTTTGAAATGATCCTTACCCTATATATATAGGGCAAGGATAAATAGAAAATCTTATTGAGTTAAAGAAACCTAAAAAACCCTATATCTACCCTTGATTAATTATGATGGATGGTTGTGATCGATTTGTTGAAAAAGTGATAACATTTTTAGTAAAATAATAATAATAAAAAGTACAAACAGGGGTATTATAGGGATAAATTTTTGATATTCTTTGTAAAGTGTAACCTGCTGCATGGTATAGTGAGTCCCTAACATGTCACACCCCTTTCTGCGGCGGAAGCACGAGGTGTGATCATGAAAGGTTCTCATTGCATACGAAAGGTAAACATGCTATATGCTCGTAAAAACATCAAATCCATAATTTGAAAACATAAGTTTAGCGTTTACATCGCCAAGTCGCATAAAACATTGTCTTAAAAGTTTACAACTTTATTTAAAGATAAACATAAGAGACATCCACAAGCATAAGCGAGACCGCGCGCACATCCATCCTAGTTACCTGAAATACATGTGAGTTTTGGAAAAACGTCAACATAATGTTGGTGTGAATTCATGCAGTTTTGTATTTCACGTTTGTATACTTTGTATGAAAACATAGTTTGTGAATAAATCAAGTTTTCATATACTAATTCAGTTTCATGTGTACACCACGTACTCATGTATAATTCAATTTCTTCTTGAGTACCCCACGTACTCAAGTATAATTCTCATTTTCTTGAGTACGCCACGTACTTCAAGTATAATTCAATCTTTTCTTGAGTACCCCACGTACTCAAGTATTCATCAATTTTTAGTATGGTATGACTTTTATGTAAATAAAGTATTCCTGTAAGTATCAGGATTGTTAATGGGTTGCAAAGCCATTAACATGTGACACGACATAGGAAGTCACCAAACCTAAGGCATTTAATTGGTATATTCTGAGACACAAAAGCACTACTCGATTCTCGCCCTCACCGAGAGTGTGGCTGCCAGGCACCCGTTAGATCTAACCTTTTGTTCTGCGGTCTAAGTATGTACACGATTAATGGTGCTTCTGTACCCTATTCGTGACACTATTTCTCATAACGCATCCTACTTGGTTCTCGTCCTCACCAAGCGCGTTTCTTGTTATCATTTCTCATAGCGCCTCAAACTTGGTTCTCGTTCTCACCAAGTGCGCTTCTCATATTCTTATATTTCGTCACACTTGGTTCTCGTTCTCACCAAGTGTACTTCTTGTATTTATATCATACCAATTATAAATTTTTGTACATTTGTACATGTATTTCACCCCCGAAGTTATAAAAACTGAAAACAGTTAAAGAGAAAAGGGGGAGCATGAACTCACAACTTTGCGTTCCTTGCGTCGTAAACTTCACCGGATTTGCTTAATTAACGTCGAAACCTATACGCGTTTTCTTAACGTTAGTCACTAGACTTGCGTCGCACAAGTACAGTCACTCTCTTTTGTATATATTCTTGTGTTAAAAATATTCTATATTTTTAACTACGTATCTTACTTATATTATTTTCTCTAAAATAAATATAAGTTTCTTGTAGTTTTTGCACTTTGCACCCGAGTTATGTATCTTGTATGTTGTATGTGTATTTTTGTTACAAAAATTATGGCGAGGTTTGTATTTGAAAATCATAGTTTAGAACACACTAGCAAACGTTTGTCTAGAAAATATTTACTAAGTGTTAGGATTTTCAGAAAATTTCGCCATAGTCTCCTTTGTAAACGGAGGTGTCCATGCTAAGCAGCATATCATTTTCTTTTCGAAATCAAACCATGATCATCAATAATCAGCCCTTACGTTTTAATACGCAAAATACTACCTTTGTCGTTTCCGTTTCAATATGTGAAAAACTGGACTGTTTTCGGATGAGTAAATAAAATACTTAACTTATTCCAAAAATTCCCAAATTTTTGCGGAACGTCTTAATCGACTCACAAATTATTGTGTAAAAATATCGGGGCCCAGTTCATTATCAGTAATTTATAGAAAATCGTTTACCGAACTGTAATCAGATTTGTTACATTCTGATCACAGTCTACGGAATAATTCGTTTAAAATTCCTCGTAAGTCTGTTTGACGAAATTCCACTTGGAGGGTCACAAATACATCAGTGACCATCTTTGGTAAAAATTTCAGGGGCTGGTTCTGTTTAGGTTTCAAGTTGTGACTGAAAACGTATGGCCCATTTTACTGCAGTAAAAATCAGCCTTAGCTGCTGTCACGAAAACAGATTTTTAAAATAGTAAACGACCTCAAAAAATACGATTCCAACGCCATTTTCTTCGTTTTTCGGAAAAACACAATTTAGGCTTCAGAAATTCCGTTTTTCGATTTATTAAAGTCTGTTTACAGCCTGTTGAAGTCGGCTGAATAAGTAACTCAGCATGTTGTTTTGTGGTTTAAATGTTACTAAATCATATTAACATGTGTCCGAACAACGGGTTTATCAAAAGTTCGACGATCAAACATCATATATGTATTAACCAACCCTAAACCAACAAGTTTTCATCTTCAAATAATCTTTTATATTCAAGTTTCATGTAAAGTTTCATATTCATCATCTTAGTGTTCTTATTCTTGTGATTTAACCATAAACATCATACTACATATTTTTTTATCACCAAAAATAAGATGAACAAGGGTGTAATGAGACTTACTACTAGCACAAGGCTAGGGTAGAATTTCTAGTGCAAGGAGGATGAGGAAAGATGATGAACAAGACTAGAACAAAGCTCCTTAACTTGCAACCTCCATAGATCACCTTGCAAGCTTGGAATGGACTTGAAAATGGGGAAGATGATGATGTGAAAATGGTGGTGGTGGATTCGGTTTGGGGCAGCCGTGAGGGAGAGAGAGAGTGAGAGTGAGAGAGTGAAATCTTGTGAAGTGAGGTTATGATCCATGCACCATGCTTTAATAAATGTCTTCATATATTTTGTTTAGTTCTACAAGTAAAGATCTAGTAAAAATCTAAGCAAGATCAATTGAAATCCCATGAGATCAAGTAAGGTCCTTGGTGGGACCACCATAACCGTCCAACATAAAGGGGGGGGGGGTAAAGTGTAACATTTTGCAACTAGGAAGAAATGGATAGTTAGTTTCCAAGTATAAACTTCCACATGTTATTTATTTGATATTTAGTGGGTGTTAGGGTGTTCGGGGATCACGACTAGCCAAGAAATAAATAAATAATGTGTGTGGCAAAAATTCAGTGTCCCGGGTAATGTCCAGTTGTTCGGTTAAATACTGTTCCGTTAAAGTGCTACATTGCACCGTTTAGTGTCTTTTATGTACCCTTTTTACCCCTTTTAATTCCCGACACTTAGGGAAATATTCTGGATGATAAAACATAAATTCTGTATGATATTTTATTGTTTAAGAGCTGGTCATAGCTGAATCTGATAAAATTCTGCACTTAAAGTGCGTTTCGGGTGCTTTTTAGTGCGTATTTTTGCTTTAGAGCGTCTAAGTTAACCCTTATATGTACTCTTGGGTTTTAATGTATTTTTGACTTTGGACCTACACCTAGGTCTCAGTTCTAATGTCTGACTGCTTTCTGCAGTTCTGTTGACACCATGTGTCTTACCGTTGAGTTTACTAGTATTTCTGACGCAACGCTCTCGTTTATGCATAAAGCAATATTTTGTAGTATACAACGTGCATGAATTCATTTGTTTAATCATGTGTTCAGACATTGCTGACAATTAAGCACATAATTGTAGTCAATAAATAATAATTAAGGTGTACGGAAATTACCGGTTTGGTGCCAGTTGTCACAGTCTCCCCCCGTTAAAAGAATTTCGTCCCGAAATTCAGGTGGAACTAACTCTCGCAGGAGTCTTCTTGAATAGGTGGGGATACTTTTCTTTGAACTGGTCTTCACGTTCCCATGTGTACTCGGGTCCGTGCTTAGAGTTCCAACGTACTTTGACAAGTTTAACAGTGCTCCTCCTGGTCTTGTTGACTTTCCAGTCGGTAACCTCAACGGGTTGTTCTGTGAATCGGAGGGCATCATCAATATGTACTTCATCCGCAGGGATGATCACGTCTTCTTGTGTTGGACTCTTCTTGAGATTGGATACATGGAACGTATCATGCACTCCATTCAGTTCTTCCGGTAATTCCAACTTGTATGCCACGGTACCAATTCTTCGCAAAATCTTGAATGGTCCGATGTAGCGTGGATTTAGCTTTCCACGCTTTCCAAATCTGACTACGCCCTTCCAAGGTGAGACTTTTAACAACACTTTGTCTCCCACCTTGAAATCTACTGATTTTCTTTTCGGATCAGCGTAGCTCTTTTGTCGATCTCGAGCCGCCTTAATGCGCTCTCGGATCTGCGCAATCTTGTCGGTTGTCTTTTGTACAAGTTCAGGACCAACCATACGTTTATCTCCGGCATCTGCCCAACATAAGGGCGATCGGCACTTGCGGCCATACAGAGCTTCGAACGGTGCGGCTTTTATACTCGTATGATAACTGTTATTGTAGGAAAACTCAACTAAAGGTAGATGAGTATCCCAGCTGCCGCCTAGATCCATGACACATGCGCGAAGCATATCTTCTAACGTTTGTATAGTCCGTTCGCTCTGGCCGTCTGTTTGCGGATGGAATCCCGTGCTCAGGTCTAACTGAGATCCAAAGGCTTGCTGAAAGGATTGCCAGATTCTTGAGACAAAGCGTCCATCTCTGTCTGAAATGATTGAGATTGGCACTCCATGACGTGCCACAATTTGCCTTAAGTATATCTCTGCAAGCTTTCCAGTGCTATCCTTCTCTCGGATCGGTAGGAAATGCGCAGATTTCGTTAATCGATCAACTATTACCCATATCATATCGTGCCCTCTCGGGGTCCTGGGTAATTTCGTTATGAAGTCCATCGAGATTTGTTCCCACTTCCACACGGGAATCTCTAGTTGTTGTAGTAGGCCGGACGGTTTCTGATATTCGGCCTTAACCTTGGCACAGGTTAGGCATTTTCCAACATAAACAGCAACGTCGCTTTTGAGTCTCGGCCACCAATAGTATTCTTTCAAGTCTTGAAACATTTTGTCCGATCCTGGATGGATCGAATATCTCGATTTGTGGGCTTCATTAAGGATGACTTCTCGTATGCCACCATAGAGTGGAACCCAAATACGCTTCTTGAAGTATAAGGCTCCCTCCTTGTTTGGCACCATGTATTTCAGCATACCCCGTAGGTATTCAGCTTTACGGTTCTCTCCTTTAAGAGCTTCCTGTTGTGCATCACGAATGCGTGCAGTGAGGTTCGTTCGAATGGTCATTTCTAACGCTCGAACCCTTAGGGTCTTAACCCTTTCCTTTCGGCTTAGTGCGTCTGCTACAACGTTTGCCTTTCCAGGATGGTACTTGATCTCACAGTCGTAATCATTTAGCAGCTCGACCCATCGCCGCTGGCGCATATTCAATTCCTTCTGATCAAATATGTGTTGCAAGCTTTTGTGATCTGTGAAAATTGTACATCGAGTACCATATAAATAATGTCGCCAGATCTTCAGGGCGAATACCATTGCGCCCAGCTCCAGGTCGTGAGTGGTATAGTTTCTTTCATGTACCTTCAGTTGTCTTGAAGCATAAGCGATGACTTTTTGGCGTTGCATGAGCACGCAACCCAAGCCTTGTCGTGAGGCGTCGCAGTATACCACGAAGTCTTCAGTGCCTTCGGGTAATGACAGTATTGGTGCATCGCAGAGCTTGTTCTTGAGTAGTTGGAAGGCTTCTTCCTGTTTGTCACCCTAGTCGTATTTCTTGTCTTTCTGTGTAAGGGTCGTTAGCGGTTGAGCTATCTTTGAGAAGTTCTCGATGAAACGTCGGTAATAGCCCGCTAAGCCCAAAAATTGACGAACTTCAGTTGGGGGTCTTGGGAGCTTCCCAATTCTTTATTGCTTCTATCTTGGACGGGTCTACATGAATGCCCTTCTCATTCACAACGTGACCAAGAAATTGTACTTCGCGAATCCAGAATTCGCATTTCGAGAACTTTGCATAAAGCCTCTCTTTCTTCAGTAGTTCCAAAATGGTCCTGAGATGTTGCTCGTGCTCATCTTTTGTTCGCGAGTAAATCAGGATATCATCAATAAATACAATCACGAATTTATCGAGATATGGTTTGCAAACACGGTTCATCAGATCCATAAAGACCGCTGGTGCGTTCGTCAGTCCAAATGGCATCACAAGAAACTCGTAGTGCCCATAGCGTGTTCTGAATGCAGTCCTTGGTACGCTTTCCTCTTGTACTCTCAATTGATGGTATCCAGATCGAAGGTCGATCTTGGAATAGTAGCTTGATCCTTGCAATTGATCAAATAAGTCATCAATCCTTGGTAGTGGATACCGATTCTTGATTGTGAGCTTGTTCAGTTCTCTGTAGTCGATACATATCCGCAGAGTTCCATCCTTCTTCTTTACGAACAATACTGGAGCTCCCCAGGGTGAGAAGCTTGGCCTAATGAACCCTTTATCCAACAACTCCTGGAGTTGTGTAGATAATTCTTTCATTTCGGATGGTGCAAGCCGGTAGGGAGCCTTGGCTACAGGAGCAGCTCCTGGAACCAAGTCTATACGGAATTCGACTTGTCGTTGCGGAGGTAGTCCTGGCAGATCTTTGGGAAAAACATCAGAGAATTCCTTCACCACAGGAATGTCTTCGAGTTTCGGCTCCTCAGCCTTCTTGTCTACAACATGCGCTAGGAAAGCAACACATCCTTTCCTTAAGCACTTCTGTGCCTTCATACAACTGATGATTCGTAGAGGCGCGTCTCGTTTTTCTCCGTGCACAATGAGAGTTTCGTCATTCGCTAAAGGGATGCGAATGATTTTCTCGTGACAAATAACTTCGGCTTTGATTTTGGACAACCAGTCCATTCCGACCACTACATCGAAACTACCCAATTGAATAGGTAAGAGGTCGATGCTAAATCTTCGTTCACCAAGTTCTAGTGTGCAGCCTCTAACAACTTCACCCGACTCCACAAGTTTACCATTGGCTAGTTCTATGGAATAAGGAATTTCTAATCTACTAGATTCTATTCCAAGCATGCGTTTAAATTCCACAGACATGCAGCTAAAATCGGCGCCAGTGTCAAATAATATGGATGCAAAGTGATTGTTAATGAGAAACGTACCGGTGACCATATCAGGGTCCTCGCGTGCGTTCTTTGCTCCAATCACAAACGCTTGATTCTGAACGTTGTTTCTCCTTGGGCAATTTTTCTTGAAATGATCCGTGCTTCCACAACCAAAGCATTCTTGGTTTTGCCCGGCTACATTGTCATTCCGGTTACCATTGCCATTCCCATTTCCACCATTGTTTCCAGTTCCAGCACCGTGGCGGTTTCCATTCCCGTTCTTTCCTTTTCCCCAACAGTCTTCAGTATGGTGACCCAGATTTCCACCCTTGTCGCATTTTGGAATGCGACAAACTCCTCCGTGATGACGCTTGCACTGATTGCAGAAGGGCATAGTGCCCAGGTACCTTTTGGTAGGAGCGTCAATCATGTCTGCAGGAGTTTTCGCCTCCTGAGGCGGTTCAGGGTCGCACTTCTTGTTGTTAAAACCCTTGTTGTTGTTGCGAGTTGCTTGATTCAGATTTGAATGCTTCCTCTTCTTGTCACCAGACGACCTAGCATGCGACTTGGTCCTTTCAGTTGAGTTTAGTGATGACCTCTTCTCTTGTCACCAGACGACCTAGCATGCGACTTGGTCCTTTCAGTTGAGTTTAGTGATGACCTCTTCCTAAGAACACAATCTTTAGTAAGGTTGGCAGCCAGAGTTACAGCCTCGGTGATTGTTTGAGGTTTGGCCGAAGTTACCATGCCGCGGAACTCTGGGGCCAGTCCCCAAATGTAGCGTTCCACACGCTTAAATTCAGGAGTCACCATGAAGGGAAGCACTCTAGACAGATCGTGAAACCTTCGAGTGTAATTAGTGATGTCAGCACCTACCATGGTCAAGTGCCAAAACTCAGTCTCCAATCTTTGGAGTTCGGCACGAGAGCAATACTTCTCTCTCATTTTCTTCTTCAACTCATCCCAAGACATGCCATACGCGGCATCATCACCCATAGTTTGGACTTGCAAGTTCCACCAAGTCAGAGCTTCGTCGACAAACAACCTAGTAGCAAAAGTAACTTGTTGATCCGCAGTACACTTGCTCATGCGGATAGTGGACTCAGTCTTCTCCGTCCAGCGTACAAACGCCACTGGTCCTCCGGTACCATCGTAGTTCAGTGGTTTGCAGTCGAGAAACTGCTTGAAGGTGCAGCCTTGAGCTGTGTTTCCTCCAGACGAATCTCCATGTCCGTTACGTCTAGCATTGCTTGGTCCCGCACTGTCTTGAGTACGGTTCGCCTCGTAATGGGCGATAGCAGCGGAGATCCTTTCTTCCAGTAGAGCTTCCAGCTCTTCGGCAATTCTTGGCAGTGGGGGAGGAGGAGGTTGGTCACGAGCGTTCACAGCTCTTCTGGGTGCCATGTTCTGAGAACACAACCCAACAGGGCTAGATATTTGTTTGATATCGTCATACTAGACAGTAGTAGTATATATATTCACAGGTATATACCACATAAGTGACATCAAACAATTATTACTCTAGCAGAGTATATTAATAGGCTGGTGTTCACGTTTGACCTTTTCTTGCACTGAGGGAATCTATACGTGACAAGACTTGCTGTGGTTTCTGTGCACTGAATTCCATAATTATGTATGCATCCATAATTACGTAACTCCTTGCACAGTCCGCACAGTTCGTTTCATCCTCGTATTTCTTCCTTCAGGTAGGCCATTGCTTCCAGGTAAAGTCACATATACTTGTGACATTTTACTTCTAGTTCATGCTAATTATCACACATAATTGCAAGTAATTTCTTAGTTAAAGACAAGTGCTACCCTAGTGCACTCTAAGTCTCGTAGTGTCTTTTCTAGACTCATGTAGACAATTTCAGGTAGTGGATGTCGCGGGACGTTTTATGCAATGAAAACTCTTTGAAAAATTGTTTTCGTGAAAGGATCCTAGAGATTGTAGACTAGACTCGAGAAGGAATCCTGGTTCACTACAATCGCAGCTCTGATACCAATCTGTCACACCACTTTCTGCGGCGGAAGCACGAGGTGTGATCATGAAAGGTTCTCATTTCATACGAAAGGTAAACATGCTATATGCTCGTAAAAACATCAAATCCATAATTTGAAAACATAAGTTTAGCGTTTACATCGCCAAGTCGCATAAAACATTGTCTTAAAAGTTTACAACTTTATTTAAAGATAAACATAAGCAACATCCACAAGCATAACCGAGACCGCGCGCACATCCATCCTAGTTACCTGAAATACATGTGAGTTTTGGAAAAACGTCAACATAATGTTGGTGTGAATTCATGCAGTTTTGTATTTCACGTTTGTATACTTTGTATGAAAACATAGTTTGTGAATAAATCAAGTTTTCATATACTAATTCAGTTTCATGTGTACACCACGTACTCATGTATAATTCAATTTCTTCTTGAGTACCCCACGTACTCAAGTATAATTCTCATTTTCTTGAGTACCCCACGTACTTCAAGTATAATTCAATCTTTTCTTGAGTACCCCACGTACTCAAGTATTCATCAATTTTTAGTATGGTATGACTTTTATGTAAATAAATTATTCCTGTAAGTATCAGGATTGTTAATGGGTTGCAAAGCCATTAACATGTGACACGACATAGGAAGTCACCAAACCTAAGGCATTTAATTGGTATATTCTGAGACACAAAAGCACTACTCGATTCTCGCCCTCACCGAGAGTGTGGCTGCCAGGCACCCGTTAGATCTAACCTTTTGTTCTGCGGTCTAAGTATGTACACGATTAATGGTGCTTCTGTACCCTATTCGTGACACTATTTCTCATAACGCATCCTACTTGGTTCTCGTCCTCACCAAGCGCGTTTCTTGTTATCATTTCTCATAGCGCCTCATACTTGGTTCTCGTTCTCACCAAGTGCGCTTCTCATATTCTTATATTTCGTCACACTTGGTTCTCGTTCTCACCAAGTGTACTTCTTGTATTTATATCATACCAATTATAAATTTTTGTACATTTGTACATGTATTTCACCCCCGAAGTTATAAAAACTGAAAACAGTTAAAGAGAAAAGGGGGAGCATGAACTCACAACTTTGCGTTCCTTGCGTCGTAAACTTCACCGGATTTGCTTAATTAACGTCGAAACCTATAAGCGTTTTCTTAACGTTAGTCACTAGACTTGCGGCGCACAAGTACAGTCACTCTCTTTTGTATATATTCTTGTGTTAAAAATATTCTATATTTTTAACTACGTATCTTACTTATATTATTTTCTCTAAAATAAATATAAGTTTCTTGTAGTTTTTGCACTTTGCACCCGAGTTATGTATCTTGTATGTTGTATGTTGTATGTGTATTTTTGTTACAAAAATTATGGCGTGGTTTGTATTTGAAAATCATAGTTTAGAACACACTAGCAAACGTTTGTCTAGAAAATATTTACTAAGTGTTAGGATTGTCAGAAAATTTCGCCATAGTCTCCTTTGTAAACGGAGGTGTCCATGCTAAGCAGCATATCATTTTCTTTTCGAAATCAAACCATGATCATCAATAATCATCCCTTACGTTTTAATACGCAAAATACTACCTTTGTCGTTTCCGTTTCAATATGTGAAAAACTGGACTGTTTTCGGACGAATAAATAAAATACTTAACTTATTCCAAAAATTCCCAAATTTTTGCGGAACGTCTTAATCGACACACAAATTATTGTGTAAAAATATCGGGGCCCAGTTCATTATCAGTAATTTATAGAAAATCGTTTACCGAACTGTAATCAGATTTGTTACATTCTGATCACAGTCTACGGAATAATTCGTTTAAAATTCCTCGTAAGTCCTTTTGACGAAATTCCAGTTGGAGGGTCACAAATACATCAGTGACCATCTTTGGTAAAAATTTCAGGGTCTGGTTCTGTTTAGGTTCAAGTTGTGGCTGAAAACGTATGGCCCATTTTACTGCAGTAAAAATCAGCCTTAGCTGCTGTCACGAAAATAGATTTTTAAAATAGTAAACGACCTCAAAAAATACGATTCCAGCGCCATTTTCTTCGTTTTTCGGAAAAACACAATTTAGGCTTCAGAAATTCCGTTTTTCGATTTATTAAAGTCTGTTTACAGCCTGTTGAAGTCGGCTGAATAAGTAACCCAGCATGTTGTTTTGTGGTTTAAATGTTACTAAATCATATTAACATGTGTCCGAACAACGGGTTTATCAAAAGTTCGACGATCAAACATCATATATGTATTAACCAACCCTAAACCAACAAGTTTTCATCTTCAAATAATCTTTTATATTCAAGTTTCATGTAAAGTTTCATATTCATCATCTTAGTGTTCTTTTTCTTGTGATTTAACCATAAACATCATACTACATATTTTTTATCACCAAAAATAAGATGAACAAGGGTGTAATGAGACTTACTACTAGCACAAGGCTAGGGTAGAATTTCTAGTGCAAGGAGGATGAGGAAAGATGATGAACAAGACTAGAACAAAGCTCCTTAACTTGCAACCTCCATAGATCACCTTGCAAGCTTGGAATGGACTTGAAAATGGGGAAGATGATGATGTGAAAATGGTGGTGGTGGATTCGGTTTGGGGCAGCCGTGAGGGAGAGAGAGAGTGAGAGTGAGAGAGTGAAATCTTGTGAAGTGAGGTTATGATCCATGCACCATGCTTTAATAAATGTCTTCATATATTTTGTTTAGTTCTACAAGTAAAGATCTAGTAAAAATCTAAGCAAGATCAATTGAAATCCCATGAGATCAAGTAAGGTCCTTGGTGGGACCACCATAACCATCCAACATAAAGGGGGTGGGGGGTAAAGTGTAACATTTTGCAACTAGGAAGAAATGGATAGTTAGTTTCCAAGTATAAACTTCCACATGTTATTTATTTGATATATAGTGGGTGTTAGGGTGTTCGGGGATCACGACTAGCCAAGAAATAAATAAATAAATAAATAATGTGTGTGGCAAAAATTCAGTGTCCCGGGTAATGTCCGGTTGTTCGGTTACATACTGTTCCGTTAAAGTGCTACATTGCACCGTTTAGTGTCTTTTATGTACCCTTTTTACCCCTTTTAATTCCCGACACTTAGGGAAATATTCTGGATGATAAAACATAAATTCTGTATGATATTTTATTGTTTAAGAGCTGGTCATAGCTGAATCTGATAAAATTCTGCACTTAAAGTGCGTTTCGGGTGCTTTTTAGTGCGTATTTTTGCTTTCAGGGCGTCTAAGTTAACCCTTATATGTACTCTTGGGTTTTAATGTATTTTTGACTTTGGACCTACACGTAGGTCTCAGTTCTAATGTCTGACTGCTTTCTGCAGTTCTGTTGACACCATGTGCCTTACTGGTGAGTTTACTAGTATTTCTGACGCAACGCTCTCGTTTATGCATAAAGCAATATTTTGTAGTATACAACGTGCATGAATTCATTTGTTTAATCATGTGTTCAGACATTGCTGACAATTAAGCACATAATTGTAGTCAATAAATAATAATTATGGTGTACGGAAATTACCGGTTTGGTGCCAGTTGTCACATAACATCCATAAAAAAAACAACCAGGCATCTATAGTAGAAGTTTCATCGTTATACTTACTACCCAATCTACCATATATGCTAATAAAAAGATCATCCTCCATTTTTAGATTTGTTATTAAAAAAGAAGCACAATATCTCTCTCTCTCTCTCTCTCTTTCTCTCTCTCGGACACACTCACTCTCTCTCTCAACTTCAAACAGATTTCAAAATTTGATCTTCACCTCTCTAAAAAAAAGGAAGTTGCACCCTTTTTCTGGGATTTTTACCATAATCATATAAACAGAGAAAGTTTCTTGTTCTTCCACATAAACGCCTTGTTACATTAAAAGGTAAGTATCTTCCTTTACGTGTAGATTCATGAATTTTTAGGGTGAAAAAATATGTATTCGATGATTCTTGAAGCTATTAATGTTGTTTTTTTTACCATACTGTTAGTAGGGTTTTTTGGATTGCTATTAATGTTGAATCCTACATGTTTTTGTGATTTAAAGGTGTTCAAAAGATTCTGTAAAAAAGGTTACTGGTTACTACTCCAGTTAAATTTCAACTAAAAAAACTTTACATTATATATATATATATATATATATATATATATATATATATATATATATATATATAAAGTGCATTGTACAAAATGGCTTAACGTACGCTACGTACGTGATGTGAAATCGTATGTTATAAAATAGCATTGATGAAATCGCATGTTAAAAAACCAACATGCGAAATTGTTACAAAAAACCAACATGCGATTTCAATGTGGGATGAAGATCTGACGGCTGAGATGATCGCGTACGTAATGTAGGATAAGAGCTCTTGTACGTTAACCTAACTCTCTCTATATATATAGGGTCAGGATTTAGAGAAACGGTAGAAAGTGTGAGAACGGTGAGAACGCTTACTGATCGTCCGATCAAAACAATCTATTGACTAGATTGGCGCGGTGGCATTTTAGTAAATAATACCAATTTTATTACGTGGACGCGCTTCATTAAGGGTAAAAAAGTAAAAAAACCATTTCTCACATAAAACGCCATTGAAAAATAAAACGTCAAATACATACAAAACGCCAATTTTATCACTGCGTACTTTTTTCTGTGTTTTTATTTAAGCTCTCTGGCTACAAAAACGCCAAAAATAATGAAACGCCATTATATATAACGCCAAAGCTTACATCATGATAAATGTTAATTACATTTTTTGTTATAAAAATAACATCCCGCCTAAACTACGCGCCAAAAAGAATTCTATAAATAGAAACGTCTCACCACCTTCCCGTTTATCACACCAAAAAAACACAAAAAAAAACACATAGTGGTTGCTAAAAAATTTACAACTCAATGTAAAACGCCAAAAAATACAACGACGGCAAACATCTTTTCTTTGATCCTCGGTAATGTTCTGCATGAAGCTTCATTGAATGATTTGTTACGTGAGTGTAGTAAGATTTTGCTGCATGAGATGGACAAAAATGAAAAAAGAGGGACTGATGACACCCATATGTCATACTGTCATCTTTGTTCCTGAAGAAGGTTTGGATGATAAGAAGAGACCTATACCAGTGTAAATGCTACTTTGGCCTCGATGATTATAATGAAGACGACAGGCAGATAGCATCCACCCACACGTGGTCGATCTATGTCTCCAACATCCAAAAAGACACTTCAACACATGAACAAAGAAAATAAACAACGCCAAACCCAAAACTCCATTTATTTGTCACACTTCTTGTAGTTTCGACAGAAAAAAGAGACTGATGACACTGAAGATTTAAAATCATAAATTGCTTCTACTTTGTTTTTTTTTTAATTTTCTTTATCTATTGTTTGTTTTGTAATCCCAGTTAATAAACAACAAAAAGAATATTAATGCTATAATGAAAAATATAATAAAACGCCAAAATTAGCAAATGCGTGTCAAACACCATAATGCCATAAAAACGCCCTCAAAAAACTACCAAACTATAATAAAATTAATTTGAACAACTAATATTATAAAAAAAAGCGTGAAACAATGTGCAAAGAATATAAAACAAAAAGAAGTCCAATAGTTATCTAACCGCCATTGGAAAACAAAATGCCATAATTACAGTCGTCAAAGATTTGACGTGTTACACCATAAAAACAGTTGAGTCTGAAAACAAAACACGGTAAACTGCAAAAAACAGTAAAATGAAACGACGGAAAACATAATTACTAACATTTATTATATTTATTTATCTTTTTCAAAACGCCATAATTACCTGTCATGCGCGAGAAAAAAAGTCAATATAAAAGAAGACCATGAGAACCCAAGCTCAAACACGCCAAAAAATTTGACTAAAACGCCACATATTGTCCAAAACGCAAAAAAATTAAAAATGGCTAAGGTTATTGCATGGAGGTTTGAAAGGAAAGAGAAATGATTCATCAGAAAGTTCTCTGATAGGAGAAGGGTAAAGGTAAGGACAATCAAAACCATGTTTGGAATGAATGAAAACGTTCAGATGGAATGTGCTTCAACTGTGGAGAAAAAGATCATATGAGGACAAACTGTCCAAAATTGGCTCCAGCTGTGAACAACAGGAACACTAAAAATGCTAGAGCATTTGTTCAGACTGCAGATGAAGCCAAAATGATTCCAGACGTGATAGCTGGTACGTTTTTAGTTAATGATGTTTTTGCTAAAGTATTATTTGACTCTGGTGCAAACAAGTTTTATTAATACTTCGTTTTGCAAACTTCTAAATCAGTCATTAACTAAACTACCACAAGAATGTCTAGTAGATACAGCTAATGGAGAAACTGTTAGGATTTATGAAATCTTGCAGGGAGCAAGAATAGAAATTTTAAATCAAAAGTTTATGGCAAATCTTTATCCAATGAATCTGGCAGGATTTGATGTCGTTTTAGGAATGGATTGGTTAATAACCAATAAAGCCAGTATTTTATGTGATCAAAAGTCAATCCAAGTAAATTCACCAAAGGGTAAAACGATCACAATTAAAGGAGATAAACCATCTAGATCCACAAAATTCATCTCTGTGATGAAAACTGCAAGTTATATAAGAAAAGGTTATATAGTGTATTTGATTTCCATAATCACTAACACTAAAGGAAAAGAACTAAAAGACATTCCAGTAGTGTCTCAGTTTTCAGATGTATTTCCAGAAGAATTACCAGGACTACCTCGCCAGACAGAGAAGTTGAATTCAGAATTCACCTACTACCTGGAACCGCACCGATTGCCAAAACACCTTACCGTTTGGCACCAGCCGAAATGCAAGAATTGAAGAAACAATTAGATGAATTGCTGGAAAAGGGATTCATACAGCCAAGTTCGTCGCCATGGGGAGCGCCGATACTGTTCGTTAAAAAGAAAGACGAATCAATGCGTATGTGCATTGATTATCGTGAATTGAACAAGGTCACGATTAAGAACCGATATCCATTAACAAGAATCGATGATCTGTTCGATCAACTGCAAGGAGCTCGATTTTTCTCTAAAATCGATTTAAGATCAGGATATCATCAATTAAAGGTACAGGAAGAGGACATTTCTAAGACCGCTTTCAGAACAAGGTATGGTCATTATGAATTTACTGGCATGCCATTTGGTTTAACCAATGCCCCAGCCGCATTTATGGACATGATGAACCGAATGTGTAAGCCATATTTGGATAAATTCATAATTGTCTTCATAGATGATATTCTAATTTACTCTAAGAGTGAAGAGGATCATGCAAAGCATTTGCACACACTTTTAAGTCTATTAAGAAAAGAAAAGCTTTACGCTAAATTTTCTAAGTGCGAATTTTGGTTAGAACAGGTACAGTTTCTTGGACACTTAGTGAATCATGAAGGAATTCATGTGGATCCAACAAAAATTGAGGCGATTACTAAATGGAAGACCCCTGAGTCACCAACCGAGGTTAGAAGTTTCTTAGGATTGGCCGGTTATTATAGAAGATTTATTCGAGATTTCTCTAGAATAGCCATTCCTTTAACTAAGTTAACCTGTAAATCCATTAAGTTTGAATGGGGACCAAAACAAGAAGAAGCATTTAGAATTCTTAAGCAAAGATTAACTAATACACCCATACTAGCGTTACCAGAAGGAACTGAAGACTTTGTAGTCTATTGTGACGCTTCTAAGTTAGGTTATGGATGTGTATTCATGCAACGTCAAAAGGTTATAGCATACGCGTCTCGACAACTTAAGAATCATGAAGAGAATTATTCAACCCATGATCTAGAGTTAGGAGCTATAATTTTTGCCCTTAAAATTTGGAGACATTATCTTTATGGTAGTAAGTTTACCATATTCACTGATCATAAGAGTTTAAGGTATGTTTTCGGGCAAAAAGAGTTGAATATGAGATAAAGACGTTGGATGGAGTTGCTTAGTGATTATGATTGTGATATCCAGTATCATGAAGGAAAGGCAAATGTAGTGGCAGATGCTTTAAGTCGAAAGTATCACGAAAAGCCAAAAAGGGTACGTTCTCTTAAATTAAATCTACAAGTAGATTTAAATGATCAAATCAGAAAAGCACAAGAATCAGTAATCAAGGATGATACTGAAAAACTAAAAGGTATGATTAAGGAATTAGAACAAGGAACAGATGGAATTTGGAGATTCCATAAAAAGAGAATGTGGATACCTAAATTAGGAAACCTACGTCATCGTATATTAGAAGAAGCTCATAAGTCTAAGTATACGATGCATCCAGGAAATGATAAAATGTACCAGGAGTTAAGGAAGAATTTCTTGTGTATAGGAATGAAAAAGGATATAGCAGCCTATGTTTCTAAATGTTTAACTTGTTCACAAGTTAAAGCTGAATACCAGAAACCCTCAGGTCTGTTGCAACAATTAGAAATGCCTGTGTGGAAATGGGAATTGATAACAATGGATTTTGTTACCAAATTACCCAAAACAAGAAAAGGTAATGATACAATCTGGGTGATTGTAGATAGGCTAACCAAGTCAGCTCACTTCCTACCAATGAAATAGACTTTCAGTATGGAACAGCTAGCTAAATTATATGTAATGAAATTGTTTCATTACATGGAATTCCTTTATCAATTGTTTCTGATAGGGATAGTCGATTTACCTCTCATTTTTGGTCAAGTTTCCAAAAAGCCATGGGAACCAAGTTAAATCTAAGCACAGCTTATCATCCTCAAACGGACAGACAAAGCGAAAGGACAATTCATACAATGGAAGACATGCTTAGAGCTTGTGTAATTGATTTCGGATGTAATTGGGACGATCACTTACCTTTAATAGAATTTTCATATAATAATAGTTATCACACAAGTATCAATGCTGCACCATTCGAAGCACTTTATGGACGAAAGTGCCGAACCCCAGTCTGTTGGGCAGAAATTGGGGAAAAGCAACTATCTGGACCTGAGATAGTGCAGGAAACAACCGATAAGATCATTCAAGTCAAGGAACTACTGAAAGCAGCACGAGATCGACAGAAGAGCTATGCCGATAACCGACGCAAGCCATTGGAATTTCAAGTAGGAGACAAAGTATTGTTGAAGGTCTCTCCTTGGAAAGGAGTGGTAAGATTCATCAAAAGAGGAAAGCTAAGTTCCAGGTATATTAGACCTTTTGAGATTATTAGAAGAATATGACCTGTAGCCTATCAGCTACAACTGCCAGAGGAAATGGCAGGAATACATGATGTGTTTCATGTATCTAATCTCAAGAAATGCCTAGCTGATGAATCACTAATGGTACCTCTTAAGGATATAGAGGTAAATGAACAACTTAAGTTTGTAGAAAGGCCTCTACAGATTGAAGATAGGAAAGTCAAGAAATCTCAAGCATAAGAGATTAGTTCTGGTCAAAGTGAAGTGGGACTCCAAAAGAGGACCTGAGTACACATGGGAGCTTGAATCTGAAATGCAAAAGAAATATCCACACTTGTTCCAGTAGATCTCGAGGACGAGCTCTAAAACAAGGTGGGGAGGATGTAACAATCCTAAATAAACCGACACCCTCGAATATTTTTCCGACACCCTAATATATTTTAAAATATCCCTATATGTCCTTAAATACAACCCGTATGTGAAAACCGAGCCCGAAATACAATATAGCATTAAAAATAATTAAAAACATGAAAATTTAAGTTGAGGCGGGCCGCGTAGACCCAACCCAACCCTTTACGCGGCCGGTATCAAGGTGGATACCTGATTTCGTTGATTTATAAGTTTAGGCGGGCCGCGTAAGACCCCCGTTAAGTTAACGCGGGCCGCGAGAGATCAAGAACACGGCAACACCCCAGGCCGACACGTGTCATCATCGTGTCGAGTCTATGCGCTGACCGGGACAAGCTAGTCCATTGACTAGCTTTGACGCGGGCCGCGTAGGCCTTATCTATGTTTTACGCGGGCCGCGAGAAAGACAGAATCAAGCACTATATAAGAATGGCATCGGCTTTCAGTTCCGATCGCTCACAAACATTTCTCAATCTCAATTTCTGAAGTAGTAGAGATAATACGCGGGTATTATACCCCCTAATTAGCGAAGTTCTGCTCCATTGTAAGTATTATAACCCCTGGATACGTATTAGATACGCTGCCCGATTGATCTAGGGTTCCGTAACGGCTGTCGTGGTTCTGCCCAACGTAGTCGTTGGAATGCCGTCTCGGGGAGAGTATTACTAATGTTAAAATGGGTTATTATACTAACGCGTGTGCATTTGTGTAAATTTTAGATTATCACCAGGAAACCCTTACGAAAAATCTAAAACAGCAATGTGAGTTGATCCACTTTTTGTTAACTGTTTTTACAAAACCTCATTTAATTAATTATATATTAAACAGTGATTGAGTATTTGTAAGAGTACAATTATCATGAGTATGTTGGGGTTTTGTATACAAAATTTGTTACCACCTGGTCAAGGAGTAACATGTCCACAAGTCGAGTTCGACAGTACCATGGATGTTAATTGTGATGTCTTGGAAACAAATATAATTGCGGGATCGCCCTCAATACTGTGAATTGGTTTTTATTTAAAGTTGATTAAACTGGGATTCACTCACCAGTATTTCCCACTGACAAATGTTTTAAAACGCGTTTCAGGTAACAAACTGTGAAAGCCAAATAGAAGCCAGCTGGACAGCACTGAAGGCTTGGAAACGTGGCAATAAAGTTACCTAAAAAGAAATAGATGTTTTTCTTAAATAAAATAGGATTTATTCCTACAAAAATGTGTGTAATGCAAACTTGGGATTTATTCCATATGTTTAAATGTTATGAAAATGTGGCATTTTACTCTGATCAAAGTATTTCCTAACTACGGTCCTGATGAAAAATTCCGCTGCCAAATCAGACGATACTCGATACCACCAAAACTGGCTATCGGCCTCCCGTTCCGGGGGATCAGGGATCGGGGGTTGCGACACACGTGGTATAGCGCTCTAAATTATGTGCGGGGGTACGATTGTCATTGTCCACTTCCCGCTAAATAATGGCGTTATGATTCCGTTGCCAAAAAAAATTAAATAGAAATGGCGTTTTCATCGTTATGCTAGTTTTACATGGCATTTTTTTTAAATTATTTTTTTTACGAATGGCATTTATGTTTGAATGGCGTTCTATTGATATCCAACAGATATGGCGTTTTTGTGTTTTTTACTTGTTTTAATTTAGTTTTTTAACCCTTTTTTTAATGTTGTTTATGTTTAAATGGTTACTATTTGTTAATTATTCTAATCATGGCGTTTTCATTGATTTGCACAAATATTATAGAAAATCACACAACCAAACATGTAGATGCAATAATCTAAAAAGCAAAACACATCAGTCAACATTAAAATTTTACAATCCATTGCGTTTAAGCTAATCTACATAATATGTTATCCTTTGTGCTATTCTCTTGTCCGCTATGTCATACATTTCACGTATTTTTTGTCCCCCTAAAGCCAAGAATTTTATTATAGATTTTGTCAATCGTGTTCTGTTTTCATTTTCGCTATGAAGCAGGATTTTTACAATGTATTTTGCCCTCAGTTCATTTAGTTGTCTCTGCTGTAGTTGATTTGGGGCATTTTCTTTTGCCGAACCACTTCTCCAACTAGCTATATCCCCAATGTATGTTTCCATATGCCTCATTGCGAAAACCCCACATTCGAGCACGTTAGACGTTGTCCTCCAATCCATCTTTTGTTTGACAATCTCCGCCTTGCTCATGATCTTATGCTTTAGGTGTTTTTTAAGACGCAAGTAGTTTGCGAAAGCAAGGTGCTGCAGTTTCACATTTTTTGCATATATTAGTATGGCGTTTTGTGAACATAGTTCCTACATACAAAGTTTTTAAGATACTTAGCAACTTTTCCACCCATCCAGCATACTTGTCTTTGATGTTGAGATCATCCTCTACGGCGCCGTTATCCAATACATCAACTCTTTCGTGTTTTATGTTGAAACAGACAACATACAAATGTCTTGCCCATATTATTGGCATGAAGACCAGTTCATAATCTTTGATGGTTTTATTTTTTTGGTCTCTTTTGAAATGGACATTTTCATAACAGTTTCCATGTTTCTGTTGAATTCTTTGTATTGTAAATTTACTTTTTTCGTTTCGTCGTATGTCGGAGTATTTTGTAATATTGAGTACCACATTTTAAACAACAAAACAATGTCCTAGTATAATTTTATCAATTAAATATAGCAAAAGAGTTACCAACAGTAATTCTGTGCAAAATAACCTTGCGGGTGATTCTGGAGCCTTGTATCTTTCTTCATAGTTCAGGATATGTGCCCAACATAGAATAATTGAGACGTGTGCTTGAAATCCTGGTTTCTCACAAATCACCCTAATAATTGAGACGTGTGCTTGAAATCCTGGTTTCTCACAAATCACCCTCATGAGAAACTTTTCTCCCATCTTGAACACCTTAGTCTTAAAAAACATCATTTGACGTTTTAGTTATACAAACTCATTCTATTATAATACATGGCGTTTTGATCGTTTTTACATGCATATTCAAGTAAACGTGACAAATGGAAGTTTGGCATTTTATTTTGAGAGAAATGTACAACTCGTATTCGCCGCATCCAGTGAAGATGTATGTCGCAAGGTTATTTTCATGGTTCGTCCTTGGTTCATGTATAACCATTTGCCTCCTTACATAAGGTGACAAACATGCCCTGCTCAATTTCTTATCTCTCTTCTCCTTTTCACCCACAGTCTTTTTGTTTATATTTTCATCTTCTTCGTCATCTTTATCAGCTTTTTCATCACCAGGCAGCTCTTCAGGGTTTAAAATTGTATTTTCATGCATCAACTTTGTGATGTTTGGAGTTTTGTCCTCATCACCCTTCTCCTGCACATCTGACTTGTTTGGCGTTTTTGGTGGTGATGTGTTGATGGTGTTTTCATTTTGGGGTTTATTAGGTGTCTCTTCCTCTTCAAAAGTTTCCAAGAGGTTTTTCCCAGCTGTAGATGGTGGCTGCTCATATGGCATTTTATCAAACACTGCACCTTGTTGGTCAACATTTTGTTTATCATCTCCCCTTCAGTTTTTCTAGTTCAGTGATGAATGCCTAACTGTATTATGTTTCTGTTGGGGGGGATGTTTGGTGTCTTATCAAATACAGGCATTTTTGGGGTCTCTTCAGCAGGTTTGTAGACGTTTTTTTATTGCTTTAATTGCTTCGTCCATCATCTTTGAATTATCTAGACCTTTTTTTATATCAATCATTTGTTTTAGATCTTGTCCAGGCAGCTCCAAAACCTTAGCAATATTATTTTTAATTATTTTTTTCCCGTTGTATCTGGAAATGTGATATTCAAGTGTCTTGAAATCACAACTCCATCTCTCAATATCGTTTTCGTTTATATCTTCGTCTGATAATATAGTATCCTCATCATCATCATCATCATATATTGGGGCTGTTGTAGCAGTTGAGGGCCAGCGTTTTGTTCTCCGGCCATATCCCTTTCTTTTTCTACTCTCGTATCCCCTTCTCCTTCCTCTTCTCCTTTTCCTTCTCCATCCCCTTCCGCCTCCCCTTCCTCTTCTCCTTTTCCTTCTCCTTCCCCTTTTCCTTTTCCTTCTCCTTCTCCTTTTCCTTCATTTTCATCTTCAATGGCGTTTTCATCAACTCTTCCCACTTCAATGGCGTTTTCAGCAACTGTTTCCACTTCAATGGCGTTTTCTATTCCAGCTATCTCCTTCTCCCTTTCTTCTTCATTTTCACCTCCTTCTTCTCCTTCTCCTTGTTTTCAACTTCTTCGGCGTTTTCATCAACTGTTTGCACTTTAATGGCGTTTTCTATTCCAACCATCTCCTTCTCCCCTTCTTCTTCATTTTCACCTCCTAGTACCACCTGATTTTCAACCTCAGTTTCATATTTACCTTGTTCTCTTTCAGCTGGCACTTCCTTGGCGTTTTCATCAACAAATTTTGATATGTTCTCCAATAATTTCAGACATTGTGAGTATTTAATGTGTATCAGGAGGCTGTTTGGGTATTCAGTCTTTGACTGTTTTAACAATGTGCTCATTTTATTGTAACAGTCTTCTAATTCTTTGTATGCCCCATCCAATTTATCAGCCATTTCCTGTTAAATTAAAAAAAAAGGATTTTGTTGATCATGGTGTTTTGTGGTTTTTATTAAATTTATTATTTGAACAACATACCTCTTCAGTTTCATAGTTTTGTTCTTCTTCATCAGCAAAAATGTTGTTATACTGTGTTACTCCTTTGACAAGAGCATGGTTCCCTGATGCAAAAACTTCAAACATCATTTCCCGACTTTCTCTATCCTCATTCACCATCCTTTGAAGCGAAGCCTCTTCATCCTCATTATCTTCATTCTCATTCTCATCATTGATGTGCATGGCGTGTTGCACAACAGGGTGGCGCCCAACATAATCATACCGATCATCATGATCAAAACTATTATCATCATCAAACTCATCATCATCGTTATCAGCATGGTCATCAACGTTGTCAACACCATCTTCATCTTCATTCTCAACATCATCACCATCAGCTTCATCATCAACAACAACCTGTATTTTTCTTGTTTTTTTGGGTTTGCCTTCCTTAGCCTTTTTAACTGTTTTCCTTTTTACTTCATTGCTAACAAGGCATTTTGCCATTACATACTCAACCAAGTCAAGAGTATCTGTTGTAACTCACTCAATTGGGTATCCTTCTTTTCGGTCCCATTTTTTTCTATTGCAAGCATCGTTCAATAAGGCAAGCTGTAACAAAATAGATTTTTCAAATGACAGATATTTTTGGCGTTTTAATGACACACAAATGATATATGTTATATAGGGAAATTTTATTCTTACCGCAAGTATGATCAGTGGCCATGTGTAATGCTTTGTTGGAGACCATGCGGTTTTGGCTTGTTGCAAGCATTGGATGATATAACCACACTAATTCATTTGGTTTATTTGAACGTCTGGTGTAACGTTGTGCAAGAACTGTTTGTTGACGACCGCATTGTTACTTGCATGCCCCATTATAGTGAAGAATGCTACAAGGAAATTTAGGCAGAAGTCTTTCCCAAAGCCATGCATCACAGACAAAATGTCATCAAAGTATAGCTTCACACTTGGTCTGTTAACCCAGTCAAACCCTTCGAATTGTGCTTTCCACTCAGCCACCACATGGTCTTTAGTTGTTGGTCTTTTTTTTCATGTTCACGGGCACCCTTCCATTCGGTATACCCGTTAAAGAGTTTATCAATTCTTCATTCATATGTACGGTATGGTTGCCAATGTTTAGAGTGTTTGTCTTTTCATTGTAATTTTCAACCAACCAGTACCCAAGCATTGTCGGTACGGTGTCTATTTTCAACTTTAGTGTAGCACTAAACCCCATTTGGTGTACTGCCTGTCTTTGATTTTGGTTTAGATTCATAAACCAACCAGTCAAGTTTGTAGGTTTTACTCTTGACAAAACCTTAGCCCCACTGAACTCATCATATGGTTCTTCATCAACCTCAACATTCTGACTTAATGCCTTCCTCTTATTGGCGTTCTGGGCCTTGCCAATGTGGACATTTATTCTCAATCTTAACCTCTCTTCGCCTATAAAAAATGATTTCATGGCGTTTTATTTTATGGCATTTAATAACACAAATGATACAAGTATGGCGTTTCATAAAGCAATCACAGATGATAGATGTTGAATAAGACAATAACAGATGATACATGGTGTTTATAACACAAACCATACATGTTTTGGCGTTTAGTAACAAAGCTATCAAACGATACATGTTTTGGTGTTTAGTAACACATGAATGATATATGTTTTTTCAATAAGACAATGACATATATATGTAAAATTTCATTCTCATACATTGTTAAACAAATGATACAATTTTTTGCGTTTTGGCAACAAAGTATCAAAGTGTATTTACATCACGAAAAGTAACATTCTGTACCATGTCCTCTTGTTGTCTTCTTTTGTTACTCGTTGGGTTTTTGGTGTTTTGGAGCAGATGACCCTTCCCCTTCCACACTTGTAGAAACTGCAAATTTATTGTTAAAATTAGAACGCCAAAAGCAGCACAAACTACCACAATGTAAGTCGAAGTTAACTCACTATGTTTTTTGCCTCTGGATCTGGTTTGATCTTTCGACGCCATAGTTTTTGTTGTTTCGCGTTTTCTAGGGTTTTCGCGTTTTACGTTGGTTTTTGGGGAGGTTTATCTGGGAAGTATATATGTTTCGGTCAAGCTTTGATGTGTTTTGTAGATGAACATTTACTTTTTTACCCTTATGGAAGCTCGCCAGCTTTAAAAAGTTTTTGTTATTTACGAAAACGCCACCGCACCATCTAGTTCATAGATTGTTTTGATCTGACGATCCATAATCGTTCTCACCGTTCTCACACTTTCACCCGTTTTCTCTAAATCCTGACCCTATATATATAGGGTTAGGATTTAGAGAAAACAGTGAAAAGTGTGAGAACGGTGAGAACGCTTATGGACCGTCCGATCAAAACAATCCATGGACTACATTGCGCGGTGACGTTTTCGTAAATAACATCAATTTTATTATGTGGGACGCGCTTCATTAAGGGCAAAAGGGTCTTTTACCGCTCATATTCAAAACTCCATCAAATGATAAAACGCCATACAAAAAAAAAATAAAACGCCATTAAAAACAAAACGCCAAAAATTAGTAATAAAACGCGTTGAATATTATAGGAAGATGAAACAACACAATAACTGAATTTCAGTTATTAACATTTATTAGAAGAAATTACCTCATAAATTACGCGCCAAAAACATCATTATATAAACAAAGGTAAAACATAGCTTCCATAATCACTTCAATCTATCCATTTTCTGCAAAAAAAACATCGTTAACCAAAAACGCCAACTTAACCAAAACGCCAAAAATGGCAACAATCGTTTCGTGGAGATACACTCTGGGAATCAGGCGATACGTCCTCCATTTTGACAACAGAAGGAGGGTGTATGTTAAGACGGTCAGGGCAATTCTGAAGATGGAAGAAGAGATACAGAGGCGAATCTTATCCATTGGCATCGCTCTAGACAACGAATGCCATGAAACGAATATGCTTATGAAAGCATTTGCCAGCAAATTTGGACCAATCAAAGGAGATGTGAAGCCAGACCCTGTCATGACATCATGGCGTTTTGATGATGAAACAGACATGGTGACGGTTACTGATGCGTGTGTGGTGGTATAAAGATTTAAGTATATTTTAAGCCCTTTTTACACGTTAGTCAAGTTTTAAATTTATAAAACACGATATTTACTAACACCAAACACACATATGGGCAAGTGCACCCATCGTGAGCGTAGTATAGTGTTGGTAAGATACCGAGGTCGTCCAAGGACACAAGAGCTTTTAGTACCGGTTTATCCTCAACGTCTAATCAAATCAAAAGTTTAGGAAAATGTTTTAAACTAAGAAAATAAAAACTAACTAAAAATGCTGAAAATAAAAATAAAAGAAAAACAGATAGACAAGATGAATCACTTGGCTCCGACTCGTGTTTAGTGTAACCTTTGATTATTTCCGCACTTTTGCACTATTTAAGAGATTATCTTAGTTATTGTAGTAGGCCCCTCTTTTGGAGGTGGCGTTACCCTCAACCCAGTAGTTTGAGTCAGCTAGGATACAATCCTAAAGGGTCGGATTATTGAAAGATAATTAATTAAGTTATTAATGCAAATTATGGTAGGCCCCTCTTTTGAAGGTGACGTTACCCTCGTCTAAGTAGTCTGAGTCAGCAGGGATACAGTCCTAAATAGCCGGGTTATAGTATTAATAGTAGCTTACATATGAGGGGATCAAAGAGTTTGGACCCCCGCCATCCAATACCGTTAAGTATTGAAGGAGGTCCTACTAAATTTGACCCAGGTCCTTGCAGGATCTATACACTGAACAAGGCAAGACTTTTACCAAACCGTTCCCTTAACCCCCGACCAGGTAGCCAACATACCTCCATATAGACCGTGGAGATATGAATGGTGAAAATCTTTTATTTTATATAGACAGTAAAATAATGCCAAGACACCACAGACAAACGATAAGGAAAAATCACCTTCAACATAAGAAACTAGTTATTAAAGTCATTAATACAAAACCAAGTAAAAAGTGCGAAAAGATTAGAAATAAAAAGTATTACACTAGACACTTTGTCTTCACCAAGTGATGTAAGAGACTTAGGCAAACATGGCCTTGATTGTCAAGAACTCTTACGATCAATCTTGGATCCTGAGATGACTCACACACTCTATGATGGACAATGGATGATGGTGGTGGATGATGGTGTTATGGTGGTGGTGGGTGGTGGGTGAAGTGTGAGAGAGGTGGTGTGCCAAGGGATGGTTTGAGCTTGAGCCAAGCACTCCTATTTATAGGCTGAACAGATGCTCGGGCACGGCCCCGTGTCCAGTGGGCACGGCCCTGTGTCCATATCCTTCTCTTTCTTCATTTAATGCAGCTTGTCTGTATTAGTTGACCACGCCCTCGTGTCCGCTGAGCACGACCCCGTGTGCAGAAGCATATCTGTACTATCAAGATTTGCCTGGATTCTGCGAATCTTATAGTTGACCACGGCCCTGTGCCCGCTGAGCACGGCCCCGTGGTGGGCAATGGAAGCTTCTACCACTTTGTCTTTCTGCTGACACTTGGGCACGCCCACGTGCTGGCTGAGCACAGGGCATGTTCAGTCTTCTGTCATCTTGTTTTGCTTGGGAAGATGTTGTCGTGGGGTCGGGCATGTCACGTTTGTTCCTTTTCTTGTATCTATGTTAGATTTTACTGTCTTTTTGCTTCTTTTGTTTATTTGAGCTCATTTAATTCTGAAAATACAAAAGGAAGACAAAAGCACACTTTTTCCAACATTCGTACTAAAAAAAGGGTTAGTTTTATGCCACAATTGATGTAATTTATATGTTGCATTTTGCACACATCAAATACCCCCACACTTGAATCTTTGCTTGTCCTCAAGCAAAACTCTTTATAATGTGGCTTTACACTCCCAAATGGAATGGGTAGAAGAGAACGTTTTTGGGCTTGTCATAGAGTGTCGGGATTTCCAAGATTCTTTATTAAGTTTTATTTTTATTTATTTACAATCCTATTCGTCATGATTTATTTCAAACTTTTCATAAGTTAAATTACTTATTAGGGCATAACATGCTTATTTAAAATTCTATTTATATACAAGTTCACATACCTCACGGGGATCACTCAACACTCGGCCGAAGATGTATTTTAGTGAGTCACTCGAGAGCGGCATGCAACTTACTCCTACCATAGGCTTGCCAAGCAATCAATCCTCCTCCTCCTTTTTAACTATATACCTTTGTAAACATCAAGAGGACTTTTGGGTGAAGGGTTAGGCTTGGGTTAAAGGTAGGTGGTTGGGTTAGTGGTTAGCGGTTAGTAGAAAAGGGTGAAAAGGCGTAACAAGCGTCGGTTTTCGAAAGACTTTTTATTTTTGCAATTTTTATTTTGATGAAGCTATTATTCAAACAAAGTTATTTTTGATGAACTTGTTTGTTTATTTCTTTTGCTTCATCATCAAAAAATATTTTATATATATATATATATATATATATATATATATATATATATATATATATATATATAGGGTAGGGTTCATGAGTGAACAATGATTTATTTGTGAACAAAATGAACTTATCTTGACCATGGATTTTGTAGATCTAGATTTTTTCTTTAGTGGCAAGATTGTAATTATCTTTTGTAACTTACATGTAATTTAATAGACACAAGGGTATAATTGTATATTTATATCTTCATTTAATTAATTAATTTTTTCTCTCTCCTGATTTCTCTTTCCAATTAAAAGAATATTTAATTACATTCTTTATATTTGTTTCTCTCACATATTACCTAACTTAATATTACATAATTTAAAAAAAATACAAACATTATCAAATATTGTTCCATCTAGAACACAATTAAAAATATTTAATTACATTTTCTATACATATATGTATTAGATCAATGTTTGATGAAAAGATGTATAGTGGAAACAATATGTAGTAATACACAAGTGTATAAGTCTGGTATATTTCGACATTTATACACTATGTACTTGAATAATACACAAGTGTATAAATCTGGTTTATAGTGACCCGTGGAAACAAGATGTAATAATACACAAGTGTATAAGTCTTGTATATACTAATCTGTATACACATATGTTAAAAATCAATTTAATTAGGTTTAATATTTAATTTTAAAAGGAACATAACAATTTATATGAAAAAAAATTAGCCATTCAATCTCTTATAATTAATAATTAAAATAATAGAGAAATAATTAAAAATGAGAGAGAGAGAGAGTTAAGAGAGGAGAAAATTAAGGGATTCTAATTAAAAGTACTTGGCTAATGTCAATCTTACCCTTTTAATCTAAAAAATGATCAATGGTCAAGATTAGTTCACTTAGTTCACTCTCAAAAAGTTGTTCACTCATGATCCTAATCCTATATATATATATATATATATATATATATATATTTTAAGTCATATGAAAAACCGAACTTGTTACTAAAACAAAGGGTTAAAAATAAAAAGGTTTTAGTGGGTGAAAGGGTGTTTGGTTTGGGTTATGAAATGAAAAGGTTTAGGCTCAAAGGGGTTAACTAGGGGGATTTTGGGTAGGTGGTAAAAAAAAGAAAAAAAATAATGGTGTAGAAATAAAAAGGGTTAGTCCTAATGCCTCCATCATTTACTTACTCGGGTTTAAGTTGGTAAGGACCTGGAATGTATCGTCATGGCAAGTTCTAGAGTCGTAACAACCAAGCGGCTATTCACACAAGAAACGAAAAATGAGCATTTAATTTAAAGATATGTATTTGTATGCTCAATAAAGGCTCAAAACTCACTTTTGTTGGAATGGGTTTTTATGTGATCAAGTATATATAATCAAATTTTAACTAAGTTTGCCATGCCTTTTCATAATTTTCTTATGTTGGTTCTTTTTATCATGACGCTATCGGTTGTAAATTTGTAAAAATATAACCTTTTTTGAATTTTGAAATTCCCAAATTAAACCTAGACAAGTAAAAAAATAATTTTTTTTTGAAAAAAATTTGGAGTGATTAGCGGTTCCAATAGAGTTTTGTGTAAGGCTTGTTATTAGGACTTGCAAGATTCAAGATTTTAGTATCCCCCCCACACTTAAATTACACATTGTCCTCAATGTGTCCCAAAAATAAATTTTTAGGTTGATTTGAATGTGTAAAAATGTGTGAAAAAGCAAAAAATTTGTGTTACTGGATGCCTGGACACGGCCCCGTGTTTGATGGACACGACCCCGTGTTCAGGTGCCAGTAACGAAAACTTACAAAAGTTGGACACGGGGGCGTGTTGGCTGGGCACGACCCCGTGTCTGTCAAAGTCTGCAGAAATAAAATAAACAGCAAGTTTGGGGGAGTTGGCACGGGGGCGTGTCGGCTAGACACGACCCCGAGTGGACAATCTGCAAGGTTGAAAAACAGGTTTCTTTCTTCGGTTTTCCTGTCCCGGCTTTAGTAGCACTAATGCTTAGTACTCTAAGCCTCGTATGTACCTACTTAATCAATAAACACTATACCACACCATAGCAAACATCCTAATTTTACCAAGTTCAACATCCATGTCAACAAAGTTAAAAAGGAAAAGGAAAAATAAGTGCAGAAAATTAAAAGAAAGTAAATTGTTCAACACTTCGGCACGCAGGCCTCAAATTGTTCAAGATGAAAGGTTAACCTGGGGAATCACCAACCAACTGCTTCTTCCTCCGCTCCTCCCGCCTAATCCATGTCATCCTCCTCCTCATCATCATCTCCACCATGCCCAGGCATGTACTCCCGGATATTTCCAATATCATCTTGGATATCGGATATGTTTCTCTCGATCGCTCCAACCCGGTTGTACGTGTTGCTTGCCATATTATAGGTGTTCCTGGTGCACATGAGGTTTTCCTGCAACAAATCATGTAAACTTTGAAAGTTAGGAAAACCACCTCCTGAGGAGGAGGATTGGCCCGGATCACCATGGGGCTGGTATTGGTACTGATGATGTTGTGGAGCGTGGAGGACAAGTGCCTCTTGCGGGTTCCATGCATGCCCTTGCATCCTTTGGAAGCTAACCGTCCCGTCTTCAGCCTCATAAATTAGGTTCATTGAGCGGCAAATGTGTATATCTACCCTTCCTAACCATGGGCTCCTTCCTAATGACCTAGGTATGCGGGTGAAGTGCTTGAAGAGACGGTACACCCATCCCCCAAAGAAGATAGGGGTTGGTGCAGAAGCAAGGCGGTTCAGATGCATGTTTCGGAGCATGAGGAACGGAACATCGAGGTTCCTGCGGTTATGGATGCAGTGGAGGACAACTAGATCTCTTAACCCAACAACGCCACCGCTATCGTGTCTTTGAGTAAGAGAGTAGCCGAGGAGCCTATGGATGTATCGGTAGAGCGGATCCCTCAACTTCGTGCTCTTAGTGCTGCTCGGATTGTAATGCCCTTCACCAATCTAAGCCCACGCGGCTTGGCGATCGTTTTCGTCGATCTCTCGCATTCCTCCGGTATTTTCCTCGTTACCCGCATCTTCTTCCGCATACAACCCGACAATCGCCCCGAATTGTGCCATTGAAATTGAATACTTAGTTCCACCACACCGGAATGCTACCCCATCATTGTCGAATGGGTCGCACCTTCCATTGAACGTGAAGGTGCTATAGAATTCTAAAGTGAATTCGTGGACGGAACGAAGTCTAGTTGTTAAAGCAACTCTTAATGGCCTGGTGACAACGTTGTTGAAGCGGTCGAGTTGGTTTACCATTGCTAACAAATCCGTGCATGCTTGCCTTGGGTATTCCTCCGGTCTTGTTTGAAGTACTTCGTATCTAGCCCTAGCATCGAGCTCATTTGCGTTAAACCTCGTGAACTTCCTAGACATCTGAAAGAATACACCAAAAGTTAGCACGAAACAGTAGAATTTTCGGACAAAACTACAAACAGTGGGCTGGACACGACCCCGTGTTTAGCGGACACGGCCCCGTGTCCAGGTGTCTGTTACTCAAAAACATCATTTTTCGACCCGGTTTCGAAAACTTGAAAATTTTTGGTCCAATAGGTGCGGTTTCCCACGAAAATGAAACTCCAAGTGCCGTTTTTCCCAAAATAACCCGTTTACCCATTCAGTTTTATCTTTTTCGGTTCAAAAACAAGGGTTTGGGGTTTTTATGAGAAATCGGGCGAATCTATGAACAATACAAGTGTATTTACTTCCCAAAACATTAATCTAACTAAATGCAAACAGATTTAGGCAAAAATTTGAGGTTCGATCCGGATGAAGTTCAAGAACCCTAGATTTTTCCCAAATTTGTGATGTTTTAACTACATGCAAATGCTAAATCTAACTAATGATAGTGATAGAATCATACCTTGATGTTGTTAGAATGATAGGAGACGTCGAAAATCTACAGAAAATCGCCTAGAACCAGAGCGTTTTTGGGGAAACGGGGTGTGTGGAATGAAGTAACTGTTATGAAAAGGGGGATATATCCCGACAGTAGCGCGGACACGGCCCCGTGCCGAGCAAAGTTTTTTTTTTAGTGCTCGTGTGAGTGCCCTTGTTTTCCCAAAACTTGGTTAGAAGACTTACCGATTTAGATGTCATCCCGTTTGTTCGTAACTTACCAAGTATGATGTTGATGTTTTCATCCTTCGACCGTTTGAAGCGAGATTTCTTCCTCTTCATCCTCAATAAATCCTTGATAGAGTTTCAGCCGTTGGCCATTGACTTTGAATGGAGGTCCATTCCGAGATTTAATTTCTACTGCACCGTGTGGGAAAATATGGGTGACGGAAAAAGGTCCTGACCACCTAGACTTTAATTTACCAGGAAATAATCGAAGTCGTGAATTAAACAAAAGAACTAGATCTCCTACTCGAAATGCATTAGGTTTAATATGTTTGTCATGCAAATTTTTCATTCTTTCCTTATAAATTTCGGAGTTTGAGTATGCATAATTCCTAAGTTCGTCTAATTCATTTAATTGACAAAATCAATTTTTACCAGCAAATTCTAAATCTAAGTTTACATTTTTAATTGCCCAGTAGGCTTTGTGTGCAATTTCTACTGGCAAGTGACAACTTTTTCCATAGACTAGCTTATATGGGGTTGTACCTATTGTTGTTTTATAAGCAGTTCGAAAAGCCCATAAAGCATCATCTAATTTATCTGCCCATTCCTTTTTATTTAACCCTACGGTTTTTTCGAGTATTCGTTTCAAACCTCTATTAGTCACTTCGGCTTGTCCGTTTGTTTGAGGGTGATATGCTGTTGAGACCCGGTGATAGACCCCATATCTTGTTAAAAAAATTTCAAGTTGATGATTGCAAAAGTGGGTACCTCTATCACTTATCAATGCTTTAGGTGTGCCAAAACGAGAGAATAATTTTTTCAGAAATCTTACCACGACTCTTCCATCATTTGTTGGAAGTGCCTCAGCCTCGGCCCATTTAGACAAGTAGTCTACTGCCACAAGTATATATTTGTTTCCTTTTGATGCTGGGAAAGGTCCCATAAAGTCGAGTCCCCACACATCAAAAATTTCACAAACAAGAATGCCATTTTGTGGCATTTCGTTTTTGGAAGAAATATTACCTGTTCTTTGGCACGCATCACAAGTCTTGACAAGACTTTGGGCGTCTTTGTAAATGGTTGGCCAATAAAATCCTGAATCAAATACCTTTCGTGCGGTACTTGCGGCACCATGATGTCCTCCATATGGACCTTCGTGACAATGGCGGAGAATTCTTCGTGCTTCGCTACCATGTACGCATCGTCGGATGAGTTGGTCGGCACACATTTTGAAAAGATATGGATCTTCCCAAATATAGTGTTTCACATTAGCAAAGAATTTCTTTCTTTGATGATGTGACCAACCTTTTGCAACTATGCCGCTAGCGAGGTAGTTAGCATAGTCGGCGTACCATGGTTCTTCCTTGTATTCCACCATTTCTAGGGACTCTGTTGGAAATTTTTCGTTGATTTGCTCGTCCCTGGTTGCCTCCAAAGCTGGGTCTTCTAAGCGCGAAATATGATCTGCTGCGGTGTTTTCTGCTCCTCTTTTGTCTTTGATTTCAATATCAAATTCTTGGAGGAGTAGAATCCACCGAATCAAACTTGGTTTTGCGTCCTGCTTTTTGAAGAGATATCGAATGGCTGCATGATCTGTGTAGAGTATAGTTTTAGAAAGAACAAGATAAGAACGAAATTTATCAAAAGCAAATACCACAGCTAGTAATTCTTTTTCAGTTGTTGTGTAATTTTCTTGTGCATCGTTAAGTGTTTTACTAACATAATAAATTGGGTGAAAATGCTTTTCTTTTCTTTGTCCCAAGACAGCTCCAACTGCAAAGTCACTAGCATCACACATGATTTCGAAAGGAAATTTCCAATCAGGCGCTATCATGATAGGTGCGTTGACTAGCATTTCCTTTAAGGTTAGAAATGCTTGATTGCAATCCTTGTCAAAGATGAAAGGGGCATCTTTTTCAAGTAATTTTGTTAGAGGCCTTGAGATTTTAGAAAAGTCTTTGATAAACCGCCTATAAAATCCGGCATGCCCTAGGAAACTTCTGATAGCTCTAACGGAAGATGGGGGTGGTAATCTAGAAATGGTGTCAATTTTGCTCTATCCACCTCCATTCCCTCGCTTGAGATTTTGTGACCGAGTACTATTCCCTCTATTACCATGAAATGGCATTTTTCCCAGTTAAGGGCGAGGTTAGTTTCCTCACATCGGGATAGCATTCGTTCAAGGTTATCGAGGCATTGGTCGTATGAATCCCCAAAGATAGAGAAGTCGTCCATGAAGACTTCCATTGTCTTTTCTATCATGTCATGGAAGATGGCTACCATGCAACGTTGGAATGTTGCGGGGGCATTACATAGACCAAACGGCATGCGTCGATAAGCAAAAGTTCCATAGGTACATGTGAAAGTTGTCTTTTCTTGGTCTTCGGGTGCTATCGGGATTTGAAAGTAACCTGAAAAACCATCCAAGAAATAGTAAAATTTATGACCGGATAATCTTTCTAACATTTGATCAATGAAGGGTAAAGGAAAGTGATCTTTTCTTGTTGCTTCATTTAATCATCTATAATCTATACATACCCTCCATCCTGTGACGGTTCTTGTTGGTATTAATTCATTTTTTTTCGTTAGTTATCACCGTCATACCTCCTTTCTTTGGAACTACTTGGACGGGACTTACCCAAGGGCTATCGGAGATAGGATAGATAAGTCCGGCGTCAAGTAACTTGATGACTTCGTTTTTAACCACTTCTTGAACATTTGGATTTACTCGACGTTGTGGTTGTATTACCGATTTGTAGTCATCATTCATTAAAATTTTTTGCGTGCACATGGAAGGACTTATTCCTTTGATGTCTACAAGTTTCCAAGCGATCGCATTTTTATGTTTTTTCAAAAGACTAATTAATTTTTCTTTTTCTAAACTATCTAATTTAGATGAAATAATTACAGGTAATTTACCATCTTTGTCTAGAAAAGCATATTCCAAACCTTTTGGGAGTTCTTTGAGCTCAAGGGGTGGGTCTTTAGGAGACTCCTTATTTGGTTGCTCATTTTGATCAAGAACCTTAAAAGTTTGTTCAATGGCGACCTCTTCTTCAACAAAGTGGTCAAACTTTTCACTTGTATCGGGTGGCTCATCTTCATCTTCAATTAGGGGGTCATTGTTGCCGAATGGATATTTCATTGACCGCTCAAGATCGACACTCTTTTTAAATGCCCCTAATTGAAGAGATAGATTGTTGAACTTCCGGTTTTTCAAAGCTTCGTGAGTTTTTACAAATGGTCGTCCCAACATTAGAGGAGCGTCATCGAGGATGACAAAGTCGGTTGGGATTACCATTTGATTTGTTTGAACCAAGACATCCTCAACTATACCGATTGATTTTATTACCTTCCGATTGGATAGAAAAATGGGTATTTGAAGTGGAGAAAAATCACTAATACTTAATTTTTCGAAAATGTAGTTAGGCATTATGTTAACGCAAAGATCTTTATCAATTGTGACATTACTAATAAACGAATTTTGAAAGAAACATGGAACCGGTGTAATGTTAATTTCAAATGGGTCTTCTTTTATTAGAGAGGTTTGATCATTGGTTAACTTAACACTTACTGTTTCGTCAATTTTAGTGTTAGTGTTTGATTCTTTTAAAAACTTAGCATGAGTTGGAACTAAACAATGATTTTCAAAAGAAGGTGACAAGAGATTAATTTTTTCAAAATTAGACTCTTCTTGAATTTTAACGTTGTCGGACTCACCTTTTTCGTTGTTTAACTCATGTGTCGGTTTTTCACTTATTTGTTCTTCCATTTTTACACTTTCAGTTATCTCTTCTTTATTTAATTCTTCTCTTGCGCGGGACTCCTCTTCCCTTGCGCGAGATTCTTTTATATAGCGATCGATAACTCTAAGGTGTTCTAATATCCTATCGGTCACTTCGGTTATAGAAAAAGGATCGGGATTTTCAAAGCTTGAATCCGGTTGTTCAATCCTTTGTTCCTCATAATACCCATATGAAGTAGATGGTTCACACCATTGTTCTTCATTGTAAGCATATGATGGATAAGGGTCGTAATTTTGTTCTTCATAATACTCATATGAGGTGGGTTGTTCACGCCATGGTTCCTCATAATAAGCATACGAAGGTGGTGGCTCATATCTTGGTTCCTCAAAGTATGAGTAAGAAGGCTCATACCTTGGTTCATCAAAATATGAGTATGAGGGAGGAGGTTCATACCTTTGGTCTTCATAGGATGTGTATGAAGTTAATGGTTCGTACCTGGGCTCCTCATAGTAGGTATATGAAGTGGATGGTTGATATGAGTTACAATATTGAACCGAGTGCGGATTACTACAATTAGTGCAATAGTTACTCCTATAATCATCCTCCTCATAGGTGTAGTTGTAACCTCCTGAGTATTGATCCATGAGAATCACTCAGCAGACCACAACCAAGTCCCGAGATCAGAAAACGAAAATAAAAAACGAAAACAGAGGCTGGACACGGCCCCGTGTACAAAATCTGTATCTGGGCGTTTTAATTAAACTTACTGATCTAGTTGAGCACGGGGCGTGTTCAGCGAGCACGGCCCGTGTTCAATCTACTGTATCTGGGTGTTTATGAAAAATGTGCAGTACGGCCCCGTGTTCAGTGAACACGGCCCGTGTTCAGGTTACTGTAAATGCAAAACTAAACTAAAATGCAGAAAAATGTGCGCGCGTTTTGAAAAAGTTTTGAAAAACTGATTAGGCCGTCGATTTTAAGCTTTCTTAAAATCCTTGTGTCCCTGGCAACGGCGCCAAAAACTTGATGCGTGTGTGGTGGTATATAGATTTAAGTATATTTTAAGCCCTTTTTACACGTTAGTCAAGTTTTAAATTTATAAAACACGATATTTACTAACACCAAACACACATATGGGCAAGTGCACCCATCGTGAGCGTAGTATAGTGTTGGTAAGATACCGAGGTCGTCCAAGGACACAAGAGCTTTTAGTACCGGTTTATCCTCAACGTCTAATCAAATCAAAAGTTTACAAAAATGTTTTAAACTAAGAAAATAAAAACTAACTAAAAATGCTGAAAATAAAAATAAAAGAAAAACAGATAGACAAGATGAATCACTTGGCTCCGACTCGTGTTTAGTGTAACCTTTGATTATTTCGGCACTTTTGCACTATTTAAGAGATTATCTTAGTTATTGTAGTAGGCCCCTCTTTTGGAGGTGACGTTACCCTCAACCCAGTAGTTTGAGTCAGCAAGGATACAATCCTAAAGGGTCGGATTATTGAAAGATAATTAATTAAGTTATTAATGTAAATTATGGTAGGCCCCTCTTTTGAAGGTGACGTTACCCTCGGCTAAGTAGTCAGAGTCAGCAGGGATACAGTCCTAAATAGCCGGGTTATAGTATTAATAGTAGCTTACATATGAGGGGATCAAAGAGTTTGGACCCCAGCCATCCAATACCGTTAAGTATTGAAGGAGGTCCTACTAAATTTGACCCATGTCCTTGCAGGATCTATACACTAAACAAGGCAAGACTTTTACCAAACAGTTCCCTTAACCCCCGACCAGGTAGCCAACATACCTCCATATAGACCGTGGAGATATGAATGGTGAAAATCTTTTATTTTATATAGACAGTAAAATAATGCCAAGACACCACGGACAAACGATAAGGAAAAATCACCTTCAACATAAGAAACTAGTTATTAAAGTTATTAATACAAAACCTAGTAAAAAGTGCGAAAAGATTAGAAATAAAAAGTATTACACTAGACACTTTGTCTTCACCAAGTGATGTAAGAGACTTAGGCAAACATGGCCTTGATTGTCAAGAACTCTTACGATCAATCTTGGATCCCGAGACGACTCACACACTCTATGATGGACAATGGATGATGGTGGTGGATGATGGTGTTATGGTGGTGGTGGGTGGTGGGTGAAGTGTGAGAGAGGTGGTGTGCCAAGGGATGGTTTGAGCTTGAGCCACGCACTCTTATTTATAGGCAGAACAGAAGCTCGGGCACGGCCCCGTGTCCAGTGGGCACGACCCCGTGTCCACATCCTTCTCTTTCTTCATTTAATGCAGCTTGTCTGATTAGTTGACCACGCCCCCGTGTCCGCTGAGCACGACCCCGTGTGCAGAAGCATATCTGTACTATCAAGATTTGCCTGGATTCTGCAAATCTTATAGTTGACCACGGCCCCGTGCCCGCTGAGCACGGCCCCGTGGTGGGCAATGGAAGCTTCTACCACTTTGTCTTTTCTGCTGACACTTGGGCACGCCCCCGTGCTGGCTGAGCACGGGGCGTGTTCAGTCTTCTGTCTTCTTGTTTTGCTTAGGAAGATGCTGTCGTGGGGTCGGGCATGTCACGTTTGTTCCTTTTCTTGTATTTATGTTAGATTTTACTGTCTTTTTGCTTCTTTTGTTAATTTGAGCTCATTTAATCCTAAAAATACAAAAGGAAGACAAAAGCACACTTTTTCCAACATTAGTACTAAAAAAGGGTTAGTTTTATGCCACAATTGATGTAATTTATATGTTGCATTTTGCACACATCAGTTACATACGACAGCGGAGAGCAGGAAGTCTACTGGCTAGAGAACATCATGACAAAGCAGCGACTGGGTTTCATGGAAGAATTGCATAACGCCACTTGTACCAACACAAAAATAGACTCAAAATTGGAGTTAATGCAAGACATGTTCAGGTGGAGGCTTCAGAATCTTCAGGAACAAGAAGCTGATGAAGGTGAATGTGATGACATGGATGAAGATCCAGATGAAGACTCCGAGGAGGAAGAAGATGACGCAAGTGATGGATACTATTTGGATAAAGTACCTTCTGACGAAGGATTTTAATTTTTTTCCTCTTTTTTTTCTTCTATGTAATCTTCTTTTTTTTAAAGATAATTACATGATATATTTCTATCTTTATTAGCAAAACGCCAAAAAAATACTAAAAATGGTTAACCCTAACAAAACGCCAAAAATAACAAAAAATATTTTTCCTGCTTAATATTTTATTTACTCCGTTATTGTATTTTGTCATGTTGGTCTGCATAACGCCATTTAAAAAAAGCCAAACTTAGAAGATGGGACGTCTATAACCTATAAAACTGATAAAAGCTGATCAACACAGTAAATACAAAAACAGTAACTGAAAAGACAATTACTTTATTACTATCATTTATTACAATAAAAAGTCCCGCCTAAACTACGCGCCAAAAAACTCCTATAAGAGAGGGGTCTATACACAATGAAATTAATCACACCAGAAAACACAAAAACGTCATATCCTCTAGAAACCACTCCCTTTAAAACGCCACAGATGGCAAAGCTTTCACTGAAATGGATCCTTTTTCTGAGGGGGTTAACTCAATAATATTTTGCTGAATGAGATGGACAAATATTCAAGAAAAAGAGACTGATGACAGTGATATGCCGTCATGTGAGCTTTATTCTTGATGATTATATGCATGGAATAAAGGGATCAAGACAAGTGTAAAATGCTATTTTGGACTCCATTATTACAAATAGCATCAAGCAAGAGTTGATCTTTAATGACATGCCACCAAACAAGAATATCACACCAAAAAACAGGATGCCACTAAGCAGCTTCTTCTGAAAAAGACGGGGTTTATGATGGAAAGTTGACATCTAGCTAAATTATTCAAAAAAAGGTTCAAAACGCCAAAAACAAATTCAAGAAGTAAGAGGCTGATGACATTGAAGATTGGAAAGAAAAATTAGATTACCATTTTTTATTATTTTTGTTTTCATTTTATATTGTATTGATATCAAGTTATATGTTGTTTTGTTATTTAATTCTCTATAAATAAAATACATTATTATATAAAATGCCAAAAACTACAAGCACCAAAACACTAGTAGAATGAAAATTGGGAGAACAGCTGCTGGCAAAGCACCTTGTAAAGGGTATTAAAACACCAAAATATTCCCTAAACGCCAAAAGAAAAATTGGTCTTATTTTAATCTTATGCAAATATTAATGACTGGTAGTGAATTATTATACAAAACGCCACAAACGCCAAAAAAATTAACCAGAAAACGATATAACGCCAAAAAATTATATATGTGACACAAAAACAATTAATTCAACGCCAAAAAGTTTAATAAATACAATTAACGCCAAAAAAAAATTAGACGCCGGAAAATATTATACCGCGTTGTGAAAATAAAAGAAGAATGAAAAGACAAAAAGGCCCCTCGGCCCTTCTCTATGCCGCGGGACACGTGTTGGGCCAGGATGCGTTATCACACTTTTGAGCGGTTTCTCCCGAACCCGTTTCTATATATATATATATATATATATATATATATATATATATATATATAGGATTAGGTTCAAGAGTGAACACTAATGTAGTTTGCGAACTGAGTGAACTAATCCTGGCCATACACGTGTGTAGATTAATGGCCAGGATTTGTTCACTCAGTTCGCAAATACACTAGTGTTCACTCTAGAACCCCACCCTATATATATATATATATATATATATATATATATATATATATATATAGGATTAGGTTCAAGAGTGAACACTAGTGTAGTTTGAGAACTGAGCGAACTAATCCTGGCCATACATGTGTGTAGATCAATGGCCAGGATTTGATGATAAAATACACTAGTGTATTTTACGATTTGATGATGAAATCCTAGCCATCCACGTATGTAAATCAATGGCCAAGATTTGTTCACTCAGTTCGCAAATACATTAGTGTTCACTCTAGAATCTCACCCTATATATATAAATATATATATATATATATATATAAATATATATATATATATATATAAATATATATATATATATATATAAAGTTTAGATGTTGATGTTACAAATCATCATCATCATCATCATCATACTCAGTAAATCCCACCAATAGCAAAGCTAAGGTAGGGCCTGAGGAGGGTAGATGTAGACAACCTTATCTCTACTCGTAGGAATAGAGAGGTTGCTTCCAGTGAGACCCCCGGCTCGATTGTAGTTTGGTATCAAGCCTTGGACCTAAGACACGTAACACTCACACAATCGGGACAGAGACTGATTGGTGCATGTACCTCGTGTCTTTCAGCTATCAACATCACCACATGATGCATGATTAACCATCCGCCGCTTTTAACGTTATTTTCACGAAATCAGTAAAATAACGTTAAAGTTAGTACCATTTCACTTTTGCCCCCCGAGCGCCCACACATAACGATTCTTATGGTTTGTGTTTTGTTTATAAAGATACGTAGTAATGACATTTGGTTTTTTACAGGCTAAATGGCATTATCTTTTTGGTTATCATCACTTTCAGAACTTCAAATAGTTTGATTTTTGGTTGTTAATGAACAAAAATTAGTTAATTGTGGAACAAGTATTTACATTTCACATTAAGGGGTTTTTTATTGTTATTAAAGTTGATTAACCAATCTTATAGAATTGTACCTTTTTACAAAATTATCATAAAAACAATATAGTGACTTTGAAAAGAAAATTTTCAAGCTTGGAAGACTTTACATTTAAAATATTTATACTAAAAGAATGTGACATATATTTGTTACAAACAAATGTGAGGACTTTATATTTTAAAAGTATTTATACTAAAAGAATGTTGCATATATTTGTTACAAAAATGTGGTGATACATATACTTGTTACAAACAAATGTAGGGATTTGATAATGTATGCATAAAAAATGTTCATAATGTTTTACAATTTAAATTTCTACATACTAAATTTTGTAACTAAATCTTGTAAGTGTAGATAGTGAAGAGAAGTAATGTATTTATACATATATAAATGTTAATTTTTAATTTAAGTGTTTACTATTTAAAAAGCGATTTATATAGAAAATTGTTTGATGTTTTTTGATTGATTGGGAGGAAAAAAAGGCGTGGATACAACAAAATTGGAAAAAGGCGTGGATACAACAAAATTGAAAAAAAAATTGTAATTTAACATCTATGAAGTACCGCAGATAAAATTCTTGCTATTTTGAGTGATCATAATTATGTAATTGTTTCTTGTTTTGGTTTTTATGTTTATATAAATATGTAATGTAACATAATTATGGGGGTAGGATATATGTAACATTAATGTTTTTCTGGATTAAAATTTTCTTACTTTTTGATAAATAACTAATGTAACAATGGTCAGGTGGCAAAGTTTGTGTAACATATGTGTTGATGCAACAGATAATAGACCAGTGTTAGTAGCAAGGCTGGTTAGGCAAAAGGGTTGAAGGGTTTGGTTTTGCCTAACGCAGGTCGTGGGGTCCCCTCACGTTTGCAAGACGTGGAGAGAGGTTCACTAGTTTGATTTTGTTGTTTGCTCGGGAACCTCCACTGAAATGTATTCAGTCTCGGATGTGGGAGCAATAAGAATGTATGAGTTGAATGTGATGGAGAGTGACTTGTATGGAACAAGTACTCAAGAACAATGACCAGAGATTCGCCTGGAATCAGAGCTGATCCAGAATGTTATTCACCCTTAATGAAGTGTCACATTTATAGGAAAAGCCTTAGCTCAAAGAGGAAGCTGTTTAACTAGTGAACATGCTTGCAGTGGGGGACTTACCCTTTTGGGGTTTAAAGCCTTTTGACCTGCGGATAAAAGACTGTGTTCTGTGATCTTGTGTTACTTTTGCGGCTGGGGAAGTTCGTGAAGCAAACAGAGATGTGACTATTTACTGTTCACGTATTGTTTTATCTAAACTCCCAGATTTTCAACCTTTGGACCTTTTAACCCTTTAAGCTTTATTGTGTCTAAGTCATTTTATTTGGTCTTGGGCTACCCCCGTCAACAGCCCACTAAGTCAGAGGTTTTTGGGAAATGAGCTCAAAGACTTCTGACTTTTACACATGTATTTGTATTGCTTAAAGGCTTCAAGGCTTCGAAGCTTGAAGGGTTGAAAACGGTTGAGCTTTTTGATTTTTGAATTTGACAAGACAGTTGATATGACTTGTGGCAGTTTTCTTTTGAGTCAGGCGGTGGTTTTAATTCCTCCGTTTAATTATATTGTTTTCTATTCATTAATTTACATCCACTTTCACAGAAGAACATCATTTGCTCTCTTTTCCTCAAGTTTTCCCTTTTTTGAATCAGGTTAGTTCCGATTGCTTACTTTCTTCTTATTTTCTATTATCATGGGTGCTCGTAAGGATTTAGCGAAATCATTTTCTCGAATGACTCAAGAGGAGGTTGATTTGTTTTGTATGGAATGGGGAATAAGGACGAAGTTTAAACCGGTTGCACCGGCTTGTGACGTTTCAATCGATAAATGTCCCCCTGGTTCCATTGCTTTATACTGTCGCCATTTCAAGTTTTCTAACCTTCGTCACCCATTTTTGAACTTTGTTTTGAATATCCTGGAGTATTATCACATATCTTTCGGTCAGATTCACCCTCATGGCATGGCTAGGGTTTTGCACTTTGAAGTTTTGTGTCGGGCTTCTGGGTATGACCCAACTCTTTTATCGTTCCATCATTTTTTCCGACTGGCTAAGAATGGTGACTGGTTTACCTTCGAGACGTCTCAAGTTGACACTTGCTTGATTTCATCTATGGTTTCTACCCTTCGTGTCTGGAAGGACCGGTTTTTCTGGGTGTCCGAGGAAATTGTTCCTTTTAAACTTGTTTAAGGGCACCCGGATGCCGTTTTGAATGAACCTGAACCTTCTACCTTTGATATAAATGCTCGTTTTTTAGAAACTCTTAGGGAGTGCCTTTCAAGGCTTCATCCCTTTCCTGAGCATTTGTTGGTGTTATTGGGTCTCAGTAAATTGTGGGAAAAACGCGATCGGGACCCGGTGCTTTTAAGAGATGGGCAGGGTATGCATTTATTCTTGTTGTGCTGTTATGTTCTTGTTTCTTGTTTGCTTACACATTTTATGTTTGTTTTGCAGTCATGTCTACACTCGATTTTATCAAGAGTGATGATACTTCCGACGTTGCCTTTGATGATGTTGCTGCTACTCCGGGTGAGGATGCGGTTGTCAGGGGATCCGATCATAGGTTCGAGGGTTTCGGCTACGTGAGTGTCCCAAATGTCAAAGGTTTTACCAAAGCTGCGGGTTCCAAGGTTTCCATTCGTCGCTCCAAACGTTATTTGAAAGGTGCTGATCAACCATCTGGTTCGGAGCCCATTGATGTTAGCGATGATATTGAAGTATCAGCAGAGCAGGCTATTGGGGTTGATATGTCAAAGGGTAAGGAGAAAGAGTTGGTTGTTTCTGGCAAGAAGAAGAAATTGGTTAAGAAAGGTAGCACTCCTACCATCCAGGGTTCGTCTGCCAAAAGTGTTGAGAGCTTCGAAGGTTCAGAGGCTGCAAAGGTGTATGTTCCCAATTGGGGGGTAAAAGTTGGGGATATCTTCAAAGACCCGGCTGTTTGTGCTGAGGCCTTGGCCCACTTTGCTCCTCCCGGTGTTCGAAGTGCTATTTCTGAGTTAGAGGCTGATCATCTTATTTCAAGATTGATGCTGAGTTCCTGCAACCTTTCAGCCTTGTTGGCTGAAGGTGTTACCCGTTTTGCAAAGGGCATGCGGGAGTATGAGGAAGCCTCCAAGAAGAAAGAGAAAATGAAAGCCTCTATGGCTGCTATTAAGAAAGAAATTGATGGTTTTTCTGAGAAGCAGCTGGCTTGGGTCAAGAAGGTGGGTGAATTGACGAGAAGGCATGAAATTGAAGTAAGTGATCTCAAGAAAAGCTTCGAGGCTGACCAGTTGAAGCTAAAAGCTGATAGGGAGGCCTTGATTGTTCAACATAAGGCCTTTGATGAAGAAAAAGATGGCTTGAAGGCTTTGGTTGCTCAAGCCACTGGTGATAACAAGTGGCTTATTGAGCAAGGTTTCCACCAAGTTGTTACCTACCTTCTTCATTCTAAAGAGTTCAATTCTGCTCTTGGTGAAGTTTATACTAAACTGCTCAACTTGGGGAAATATCAAGGTCTCATTGCAGGTTACAAGCTTCATGAATCTGGTCATCCTTGGAAAAATCTCCTTTGTACCGTCCTGAAGCTTCTGAGGTATTCAAGGGTTCCGTTGAGCAGATGGAGAGGCTGACCTATCCGTATGTGAGCCAGGTTGCAGCTTCTTTTGGTAAGCCCATTTCCGTCTTGCAGGAACTAAAACCGGTTGGTCTTAATGAGAAGGTATGTGCCGAAGTACTTGGTTCTCTTTCAAGAAAACATTCCTATTCAGGAGATAGCGAGGATACCTTTTCGGGAGAGCTTGATGCTGCCAAAGATGCAAGCTTGGAGGGTTCAGCAGTCGATGGTGATGGTGGCTCGAAGGCTAAGAAGTCCAAGAAGACAAAAAAAGGCTAAAGGTAACGGTTCTGGGGCTTCCAAGCCTCCTGCTGATGCTTGATGGACATTCGTAGCTTTCTTAGCACCCTTGAAAACAATTTATGGTTTGTATGTTATCTTAAACAATCTTAGGTTTTGCAGGAACCCTTAAGGTTCCTGTTATGTGGTTGTGGTTAGGCCTGGATGGCCACTTGAACAATTTCCTAGGTTTGCAAGCTACTAAGGCTTGCTTTAACTTTGTTTGGATGTTTGGGAGTCTGTTAAGACTTTCTTTATTATGCTATTAAGTTTTTACTACTTGCCTTGTGTTATGTTTTTTGTGTTTGTGCCTGTTTGGTAAGGCAGCTTGGTTGGCTTCAAGCCTTCAAGGCTTCTGGCTGTCATGTATGTAGCTTGAAGCCTTCGAGGCTTCTGGTTACTACTTTAGTTTCATGACTTGGTTTGTATTTTTGAGTTTTGGGTTATGTGTAACCTTTTTGCTCATGTTGTTGCATTATTCCTTAGATTATTTCTTTTCTTTGTGGTTTTGTCTTTGTTGGGTTTGAATTGTCTTTATGTTTTTCATACCTTAAAGGGTTCAGTGTTGCAGTCACTTTGCCTTGGTATTTTTAACAAGAAGACATAGCACCTATCCTATTCATCATCTTTCTTAGTTTGGTTTTATTTCGTAAGCCTGTTTTTCAATACTTTTTCTAAGGTTTAAGGAACATTTGATGTAGGCTGTTCAAACCCGTCTGTGAGACAACTTTGTTTTTAATAATAAGTCTCATGGAGGTGTATTGATTTAGGAACTCACCCCTTATATAGGTTCATTTAACCCTTGAACCTATTGAGCGATATGGCCTGGGAGCTCATCCCCTTACATGGCCCTTGCCATGGAGTTTCTTGCTAGGTTCTCAACCTGATTTTAGGATAGAAAGACAAATTTGATAAAACATCATCATTCATTCAAGAGATATTGTGTTACAAAAGGTGATCAACTCTTGAAATACAACTTTGTGAAATACTAACCAATCTTTCTTGATTACACATGGAACCTCTTAAGGGTTTTTCCATTCCAGTGTCTTGGAAGCCTTTTAACTTCTGAGTCTGCTAGTTTATAGGATCCACCCTTGTATGCTTCAAGGATTATATATGGCCCTTTCCATTTTGGGCTAAGTTTTCCTTGGTTTTCTTTCTTACTAGCCTCATTGTTTCTAAGCACAAGGTCTCCTGGCTTGAAGCGTTCATATTTGACTATTTTGTTGTAATAGGCTTCCATCGTTTGCTTGTACTTGGCTTCTTGGATTGCAGCTTGGTCTCGTGCTTCCTCTAGGAGTTGTAAGTTCAACATGGTCTCTTTTTGGTTTGCTTCGGGATCCATATTGACCGTTCTTTGTGTTACAACTCCTTCTTCAGCTGGAATCACGGCCTCAGATCCAAACACCAAGCTGTAAGGTGTTCTTTTGTGGCTTGTTTTTTCTGTTGTTCTTATGGCCCATAGAACACTTGGCAATTCTTCAGGCCAATTGCTTTCATATCTTCCCAATCTGGCCTTGATTCCTTCAACTATGCTTCGGTTCATCCTTTCAACCTGACCATTTGATTGTGGATATGCCGCTGAGCTGAAAACCTGAGCTATTCTGAATTCTTTGCACCAAACGCTGAAAGGCTTCTCAGCGAATTGCTTTCCATTATCGGTAACAAGCACTCCCGGCAACCCATAGCGACAAATGATGTTCTCCCAAAAGAAGTCAATGACTTGCTTGCCCGCGATTTTTGCAAGTGGTTTAACCTCAGGCCACTTGGTGAAGTAGTCTATGGCTACTAACAAGAATTTTACTCCACCTTTGGCTAGTGGGAATGGGCCAACGATGTCCATTCCCCATTTATAAGATGGCCATGCCGTGGTTATCGGGACAAGATCATGCTTGGGACTTTTTGGGACTGGTGCATGAATTTGGCAGGAATCACACTTTCTTAGTTGCTCAGTGGTGTCTCGGTGCATGGAGGGCCAAAAATTCCCAAGGTTCATTAGTTTGGCAACCACCGTTCTTGCTCCAAAATGGGCTCCGCATATCCCTTCATGAACCTCTTTGACCAAATACTGGCTTTGTTCGGGACCAACACATCTCAGTAAGGGTGCAAGGTAACCCTTCTTGTAGAGAATTTCACCTTGCAACACGTACTGTCTAGACTTGATTTTAACCCTTTTAGCCTCTGTTTGATCAGCAGGTAATTCACCATTTTTTAGGAATTTCTTGATTGGAGTCATTCAATTGGGACCTTCTTCGGTGATTACGTCTTGAACTTCCAATTCTTCAATTGATGGAGTTTTCAATACTTCTACCAACACCTTTTTAGTGAGGTGGGAAAAAGTGAGGGAACCGAGTTTACTCAAAGCATCGGCTTTCTTGTTTTGGGACCTCGGGATTTGCTTGATGGTACACGTTTGGAATGTGTTCATCAGCTCTTTGGATTTTTCCTTGTACCTCTTCATGTTAGGTTCCTTTGCAACATAACTGTCATTCACTTGGCTTGACACCAACAGCGAGTCCATGAAGACTTCAAGCTTTTGGACCTTCATTTCCTTAGCCAACCTTAAGCCAGCTATCAGTGCTTCGTATTCAGCTTCGTTGTTGGTGGTCTGGAAATCAAATTGAAGAGCATACGTGAATTCTAACCCTTCCGGGTTGATTAGAATAAGTCCTGCTCCTGACCCTTCAACGCTTGAAGCCCCATCGGTGAAAAGCTTCCAGGCTTCAAGGCCTGAAGGTTCAGTGACAGCTATGTTTACTTCAGCAGTTGTTTGTTTTGGGACTTCTACAATGAAATCAGCCAGGACCTGGGCTTTGATGGCTTTTCTGGGAACATAGGTGATATTATGTTCACCGAGTTCCACAACCCACTTGGCTAATCGTCCTGAATTTTCCGGTTTTTCAAGCACACTTTTTATAGGTTGGTCGGTGACCACCTGTATGGGGTGTGCTTGGAAATACCTTCGAAGCCTCCTCGCCGTTTGGACTAGGGCTAAAGCAAGTTTTTCCAAAGGAGGATATTTGAAATATGCCAATTTTAGAGTTTTGCTGAAGAAATAAATGGGTACCTGAACTTTGTCTCGTTCAATGATGAGGACCGCACTTATCGCTTCTTCAGCAATTGAAAGGTATATCGAGATCAATTCTCTCGTTTCCGGGGCTGCAATGTCAGGTAGAGAAGCTAGGTGTTTCTTCATCTGGTTGAAGGCTTCTTCTGCCTCATCAGTCCATTTGAAGTCCTTCTTGTCAGAGCATCCCTTGAGCGTTTTGAAGAAAGGTAAAGACCTTTCAGCCAATTTTGAGGTGAAACGCTTCAGGGCAGCAAGCTTCCCATTTAGGCTTTCTACCTCTTTTTTGCTTCTTGGTGGCTTGGTTTCAAGAACAGCTTTCACCTTGTTAGGATTGGCTTTTATACTTTGTTTTCCCACAATGTGTCCCAAAAACTTTCCTTCCTCAAACCCAAATGAGCATTTTTCGGGGTTAAGCTTCATGTTGACCTTCCTTAGGTTCTTGAAGGTTTCTTGGATGTCATCAAGCATTTGGTATTCTGTTTTTCTTTTGATGACCAAATCATCAACATATGCTTCCATGTTCCTGCCAATTTGACTAGCAAAAGCCTTGTCAACTAGGCGTTGTTAGGTTGCACACGCGTTTTTGAGACCAAAAGGCATCTTTTGGTAGGAAAAGATTCCTTTATCCATGTGAAAGGCGGTTTTCTCTTCATCTTCTTCCTTCATGAGAATTTGGTGGTAACCCTTGTAAGCATCTAGGAAACACTTGAAAGGGTAACCAGTGAGGGAGTCAACCTTGAGATCAATTTCTGGCAACGGGTAACAATCTTTAGGACAAGCCTTGTTCAAGTCTTTGAAGTCTACGCACATTCTCCAAGAGTTGTCGGGCTTTCGAACCATGATTGGGTTTGCAACACAGGATTGATACTTAACTTCCCGGAGAATGCCGGCTGACACAAGCTTTTCAACCTCTTGGCATGCAGCCAAGCTTCTTTCAGGTGCTAGACTCCGCTTCTTCTGGACAACAGGCTTGACATCCGGTGGTATTTTTAACTCGTGTTCAGCAATGCTTCGAGGGATGCCCGTCATATCTTTCGGGCACCAAGCAAAGACATCGCTGTAATGTACCAACAGCTTTTCAAGGTACGAGAGAGTTTCTTGTGAAAGGCTTGGATTAACCCTTATCCTCTGTTCAGGATACTTAGGGTTGATGAGCAGCCTTTGCTTGTCTTCTTCACTTTCGGAACTTTCCCCTTCAACCATATAGGCCTCTTGAGTAGGTTGAAGGGTTGCAATCCCCCTCTCGGTAGGAAACTTGACGGTGCCATAACCAACAGAAACAACCATGTAAAATGCACATTGCCCCGGCCTTCCTATGATTACGTCATAATTTGAAGGTATATTGATGACCACAAAAGTGAGTGGTTGAACTCTTTCCATCTTGCCTTCTCTGAAACGGACATCAAGGGTTAGCTGCCCTAAAGGCTTGAGGGGTATGTCTACAATACCTTTTATGGAGGTTCCAGAGGGTTAAAGCTTCGAACGTTCCTCATTGCTCAAACAGTTGAATAACTTTTCAAACATGATTTCAGTGGCTGCTCCAGTGTCTATGTATGCTTTGTTTATTTGTAGTGTGCCCACGGTTGCTTCAACCACAAGGGGGTTTGAAAGTGAGTTCTTTTCTGTTGGAGGGAAACAAACACACTGAAGCTCCCAAGCTTCCAACCTCTGTCGTTTGTGAGGAACCTTTCCGTCAAAATCCACCATGTTAACTTCCTTGCCCTTTTCTTCGGCCATCTTGTCCCTCACCCCCTTCACCAAGTGAGCGAGTTCCCCGGATTTGACGGCCTCTTCAATCCTCTTCTTCAATTGAAAGCAATCATTAGTATGGTGGCCCTTTTCTTCATGAAATTCACAGAATTGGGTGGAGTTCTCATTCCTCTTGCTTTTGGGGAGAGGTCTAGGAGTTCGAAAGCTTTGCTTTACTTCCTCTGTGGCAAGAATTTCTTGAGAGGTCTTGGTGAGGGGTGTGAAGCTTATGCCTTTTTCCCTGCTGGAAGGGTTCCGGCCTTTAGGCCTTCGGTGATCTGAACCCATTTGGCGTCTGTCATAGGAATGGAAGCTTCCCCTTTTCCTAGCCAGGCTGTTGCCTCGCCAGCTTGATCCCCTTTTTCTTTGCTCTTTAATGTCTACGGCCTCCTCTCCTCTGATGTTGGCTTCAGCCCTTTCGAGAGCTTCTTCCAAGGTCTTGGTCAGGGATTTGTTGAAATCTCTTGTGAGATATTTGGATGTAATGGCGATCATAAAACCGGCCACTCTTGTTTTTTCATCTGCCCCTACATATGTGAGACCTTCCTTCTTGTACCTTTCAATGAACTCTCGAAGGCTTTCGTCATCCCTTTGTTTTATCTAAAAGATTACTGTAGCATCTTTGACGTATCGCCTTTGCTGTGAGAAATTGGCCAAAAACCCTTTACTTAGGTCATCGAAGCTTCGAACGCTTCTGGCAGGAAAATCGTTGAACCATATCCAGGCTGAACCAACGAGAGTTTGCATAAACATAAGGCAGCATTCAGCATTTGACCATTTCTCGATTCTGGCGGCACCAGTGAAGATCTGAAGGTGATCTTCCGAATCCTCAGTCCATCATACGTCTTGATATGGGATGGCATCTTGATCTTCGTTTGAAAATAATAATCGGCTATTTGCTGTGAGAAGCACGAGAGATTACTTGGCTTGTAAGGCTTGGCCAAATCTTCCTCAAGCCTTGCACCCATGTTGATGTTGTTATTATTGTTCCCTTGAGTGGCCAACACCTGATTAATAAAGTGCTGCCACGGCAAGCTGACCATCATCTAGGGCATAAGGTTGAAGCCTTGGAGGCTTTCAGGTGCAACCGGGCAACTAATTCTCAAAGGAATGCTCATAACGGCACTTCGTGCCAAGGGGAGTACAGACAGAGCTTGTTCCCATGCAGTTGTTGTTGAGGGTAGAAGGCTTGCTGCTGGAGATTGTAGGAGTTGGTCCAAAGTCAGCTCGTGCCCTAGTGGAGCACCGGCTGTAGCTGGTTGGGAAGAGAAAAGAGGAAATGTTGTTGGATTTGGCCTCGTGTACAGGTATGGGTTAAGATTTGGAGGAGGATTAATGGGACCAGCCTCATCCCTAGATGCAGAAGGTTGTGAGTTTGCAAAAGGAGGGATTGGGGGTCCAGGAGATAGTGTCGGTTCTGGTTCGTCATAGTCCAAATGAATCCTCACTCCCTTGTCTCTCTCTCTACTCACATATTGGTTGAAGAGAGACCTCAACTCCAGGAAATTGTTGGCGACCCCTTCAGGGGTAAGTTCAACATGTGAGGGGGTGTTAGAGACACCGAAGTTAGGTGAAGGAACCCCTGATCTAGATGGAGTTGGAGTGCGGAAAGTGAGAAACTCAGGAGTGCTCCCCGGTGTCGAGAAAGACGATGGTATAGCCACATGAGCTTGGCTAGTGCTTGGGGTGGACGTATTTGGAACCTGATTTACCTCTCCCGGAGATTCACTTTTCGACATGGTAAGTTTAAGAGAATGGAGCTACACTACTAGGTCTTTTGAAGAAATTAGTGGTGTAGCCCCAAGGTGGGCGCCAACTTGTTGATGCAACAGATAATAGACCAGTGTTAGTAGCAAGGCTGGTTAGGCAAAAGGGTTGAAGGGTTCGGTTTTGCCTAATGCAGATAATGTGTTTTTTTGTAAAACATTTTTCTATACAAATGCGTCTCAAATAAAAAAAAAATGGATCTAGGATATTAGAAAAGATTATGTGTACTTTATCAAGACAGAAAAAATTTTACCTAACAAAACCATCAGGCGATGGACTTTGTGTAACATGTGAAAAAATAAATTGGTATTACAAATAACTTACGTCAAAAAAATATGTTACATCAAAACTAATGTGTTTTTTTAAACACTCTTTCTATAAGAAATACACGCCATACAAAAAGGACTGAAAAAACTATGTGTACAGAAGGGGTATGGTCCCAGATCTCGCGTCACCACGACCGCGAGTGATCATTACCCTTATCAAAAACCCCCACCGGCAAGAACTTACCTGTGTCCGTACGGGCACGCGCGAACACAGCGGTCCAATCTGTCCAGTGATGAGAAGACTTACCTTAAGTACGAAAACGAATGTCACACATAGCGATGTGGCCTGGCACCGCATCCTATGAACATTTTCATCACGACAAGGGATCTGGACAACAGTAACAGTCACTAAGCGGCGATGCGGCATGGTACCGCATCCCGCATACATCTTGGATAGAACAAAGAACGCGGGAACAACATCAGTTACCGCAAGCAGCGATGCGGCCTGGCACGGCATCCTGCCTACAAGGCAAGTGGGTCTGACACCGCAGTGCAAGTGGCACTGTGAACAGTCGCCTATCAACCCACATGTGTGCAATAGTCTGACACCACAGCAGGACGTGGCATCACCACCATAACCGACAGGTCTGACACACCTGCAAAGGACTGTGCGATGTCAGACTAGCTACTCAACTACCCTCCTTCACTCCTCGGCTATAAATACCCATCCCAAACCAGGTTTGAGGTATCACTTCTCAACTCTCTCACTACTACTACTATCACACTTTGCTTCCCAAGCAAATTACTGATTCTCACGCCGGAGAGTGGTAACAAGGAGCACCCCCCCCCACCCCATCCTCCTTGTTATGAGTCACGGCTTGTTTCCTTGTGCAGGAAACCAACCAGCAGACGATCCAGCCAGCGATCCTCGGAAAGAAGGGATTAACCCTACTTGACGAGACTAGTGAGTTAACCCTGCCCAGTTAACCATTGTTTCATCATGTACTTTATCAATACCGAAAAAGGGTACCATATATGTTTTAGAAAGGACTGATAAAAAAACCACCCATAAAAAATGTTGATGTGACAACAAAAATAGTTATAATCAAATTAATTTGTAAACAAACACCTCTTACTCAGTATCCTTCTGATTATTCAAATTGATGTAAAAATAAAAATAAAACTCTATAGATTTATCAAATGTTGACCAAAAACTCTTGAACGGAAGTATGTCATGGAAAAAAGTAAAACCTCTTTAGTTGATGGATGTCGACCATCTTCCCTAGTGAAGGGTTATGGTCTCAAAAACACTTTGCAGTCGCACAAAACCATACCCTAACTTCATTCCAACGAACATCTTAAACAAAACCTTGCGCGACCGAACAATGGTTCTATATAAGATTTGGGAAAGAACAGTCTTCGATAACCATGCGCCGGAGAAAAAGAGTGACAAACACTCAACTAACACCCTTGCGTGGACTCGCGCAAGGGTAAAGTTAGACTTGAAAAGTAAAACCTAAACATCTCCGCGCGCCTGAAATCAAGACTTGAACAAAGGAATATTTTCTGTTACAACAGAATGAACACGTGGCAAAGGCATAACGGTTTACAGTTGTAGACCTTCTAAAAGGACTTAAATGCTCATCATGCATGGCTTCAGTCAGTTGCAACTGAATGTGACGTGGCATGATCCTGAGCTTTCATTTAAATCACGATGATGGCACTAACTTGGAGGAAGATCTACACAAAACCACCTTCCACGTGGCAACTCCCTAACCGTTGATCAAACTCACGATCCTTGTGCATGGACGTGAAGTTAACAATTGACGGAAAGAAAAAATAACCGCCAACGGAAAAGTGCGTTCAGTTACTCTCTCTGTTACACCGTTTCCCGCCAAAAACCGGCTATAAATAAGATGCTTCAGGTATGATCTCACAAGTTACTTCCACTTACTCTCACTTTCTACTTCATCTTTCTCCTTCAAGATCACTGTACTTATTCTCACGCCGGAGTGTGGTCACGGAGAGAACCCCCATTCTCCCCGTGGCGAGTCTAACGACTTTCTGTTTTGCAGTGATCACCGTATAAGGAAGCTAGCTAACCACCGAATCGACGAGGAGATTTACCTTTTTATGCAGAGACAAAACCCACGATCTGATTGACTCCGGTCAAATTAGATCACTGTTTCTTCACTGGCGCCCACAGATTCTTCTATTTTCATTTTCATCTTCTCGATCGATTCATTTCTTCTATTCTGTTTTCAATGGCAGAAGCTCCGTCGAATCATCCACCAGGCCCCCGACAACTTTGCTCATGCTTCCCGGGTCGAGGGGATCGTGGAAGAAGCATATGATGATAACGATGTTCTAAACAACGTTAATCATGAGAATGGTCCTGTTACACCAGGAGTACATCCTGAAATCCCGATCAGCTCAATTTTACCTCCCGGCGAAACTCCGATCTCTTGGTACGTGAAGTCCCAAGGGGCGTTGAACGTCGTTTATGCACAACTTTGTGCACAAGCTACTCAACCAGCACAACAAATGCGTAGATCTATATCTCAAGTGCGAGCTCCATCTGCACCTCGAGTGTTGCATTATGATGTACCGTCACACATGTCGGTCGATGATACAAAAGTCTATTCTAAATCTAGCACTAGGTATGAATCTACTCACTCTGAATCCAGACGACGAGACCACCATGAAGAGCAATATTCCCAAAAACGCCAATCGGTTCATTCCCGTTTGGTCCCGCGTTTCTCACAGAAACGGGATACCCAAACTGATGAATACGACAGGACGTATAACGAAGACAATAACACAAGCATTTTTAATCGAATACAGAGAGATAATGCAAGTTACAAACCAAAAATCCATGCGGTTTACAATCCAGAAGCGGAGTATGACTACAATTTGATTTATCGACCAACGGAAGCTGCTGAAAACTCAAAGTCTGTTAGATAGATTGCACTGGCTCCTCTCGAGCGGGCAAAATTACCTTCAAATGTGGGAAAGTTCAATGGATTGTTAGATCCTGATGATCACCTGCGTGTGTTCACCAGCGCGGGACTAGTCGGTGGATTGACACTACCTATGTGGTGCCATTTGTTTGTCCAAACCCTTACAAGCGTCGCGCGCCTTTGGTTTGACAATCTACCAGTAGGCAAGTTAACATCATGGGTTGATCTTAAGGAAAAATTTATGGTTCATTTCAGTCAGCAGCGCCGATCCATTCGAGACTCCGCGGATGTCATGAACATTTGGCGGAGGGACGATGAAAGTTTGAAAGATGTCATCACAAGGTACAACAAGGAAGTGTTGGAAATCGGTGATCTGCACGAGCACTTAATCCGTGCACAGTTCAAATACGTGGTGAGATGCGATGAAAAGTGTTTTCAAGGACTGAAGGATTGCCGAAAAGCTGGGAGAAATTGATGGCAGCGGCCAAAGTCTATGCTCAAACGGAGCGCAATTTAAGTTCCAACAGACCACCACTGCCTCAAAATCACCCTCAAGACATGAGCGGAAGCAGTGGTCGGAAATTCAAGAAAAACTGGAAAGACTCAACTTCAGGCGCATACTCTTCAGATGACGGCCGCATAACAATCAACAATGTCACAGCTCAAAAAGAAGCCAAGCAAGAAAATCGCGAAAGGCAGTGGACACCTCTTACCAAGACACCTGCGGAAGTGCTTAGCATCGAGGATTACCAGTTCAAAACACCACCTCCGATGAAAAACAAGAGAGGACAATATCCGAACCTCTACTGTGAGTACCACAAAGATAATGGCCATACCACGAACAATTGCATCAGTCTCCGTACTGAAATAGAAAAAGTACTCAAGAGTGGAGAGCTTACCCATCTAGTTCAGAACGTGAGAAAAGAAATCAAGCAGATCACACGTGGAGATGAAGGGCCAAGCAACAAAAATGCTAAACAAGCCTAAGGGTCCAGGACAGTTCAGTGCGCATGTAATCATAGTTTCCTTCATATTTGGCAGGTTCTTCAACTTGTCAACTTATGGCACAAGGACTATTTACATGTGCAGTAACTTAAGTTTCTTATTTATCCTAACAGCAGCTTTGTACTACATGGCCTCTGCGCCTTATCAAAATAAATACAAAGTCTATTACATTACACCTTTATGTTTTATTATAAATGCATGCAATTTCTTTTGGTAAGTACAAAAACACTATGGTAACCTAACACAAGTCTCATGAACGGTCCGCGGTCACAGGTACTGCGTAAGGTACAGCCCTACGTTCACACATGAGCTTTATACCATCTTTATTTGTCTTACCTAAACAAAGTAATTGTACTCATGCAAACATTGTAACTAAAACATACCATGCATTAATAAAGTTACTTGCGCAAATAGCGCATTAACAAAATCACATGCATAGCAGGGCATTGAGAAAAGTTACTTGCGCAACAGCGCAATAACAAAATATTACAAACGGAATCAACATCCCAAACCTATCCAACAAACATGTTCAACAACCACAAAGTACAAGACAACCTATTCTAAGTCCTCATCGGAGGCATCCGCTTCGTATGGGAGTATATCCTTCAGTTGCGCCACAAAGTCTTTAGACTGAAGTGCAGCGGTTACCAAATCCATCACCGGAAGGCGCATGTTGTTATACTCTATCTTAGCAGCAGCATGGGCAGCCCCAGTATCAACTCCGCGCGTGGCAGATCTACTGTTGTCCCAATCAACCCTTCGCACATCATTGACATGTTGGGTACATTCTGATTACCCTTGAGTATATCCGTCACTGCGCGCGGTAACCATCAAATTGGCAACAGTCTGATCTAATTCGATGAAGTTGAGGATCGAATTTGTAACCTGCGTAGACAGAAATCGCAATAAGAAGATGTGCAAACTTATCAGAAATGTTACAAGGGGTTGACATACTTACATTGATAATCCCATGATGCCTCATCCATAGCATATCATTCTTCAGAGTTTCAACCAGACTCTCCGCCGTCACCCGAGCGGTTTCAGCTTTCTCAACTCTCTCAAGCTGCAAGTCTTTTTTGGCAGACTCAAGCTCCACCTTGGTTTGTTCCTGATCAGATAATAAAAAAGTGAGTTCTTCTATCTCATTATTTCTATGGGCAAGGGTGGCGCAGGTTTGCATCTCTTTGCTCATTCCTTTCTCTATGGGAACGAGCCTCATCACGTGCAGCTTCTGCCTCTGCTCTTTCCTTCTTTAACCTTTCAATCTCCGCCTTGAGATTGTTAATGTTGTTCCGAAGAACCGTCTTCTCACGGCTATCTTTGTCACAAATTTCCCTCCAATGTTTTCGCTCTTCTAAAAGAAGAGTAGCTTTAGATTCAGCCTTCCTTTTCCATCCCGCAGTAGACCACTCCTCTATCTTCTGCTCGCTTTCAAACTTGGCTTGATCAGCCTCATGCTTGGCTCTCAACATGGCAACCTTCGCCTTCTCTTCAGTAACTTCCTTCTTCGACGCTTCAAAAGCATCCCACTCCTTATGCATGCTGCGCCATTCGCGCACTATTCTATGAGTGGTGGAAGTTGAACTAGCTGTTTCTTCGAGGTACGAATGATAAGTTTGATCATGGGATCGTTCCTCTTGGAATTTAACTTCAACAGGTGGGAAGATACCCTGGAACCAGTCTCGGTAAATCTGCCAATCAGAAAAGGTGTCACCCTTTTTAAGTTTCCACACAGGCGCTTGGATTTCGGAAGCTCTCTTCTCTGAATAAGATCGATAATAATAATCCCCCAGAGTTTCCTCCGGGTGGATAGGAGAGTCTTCCTCATCATGAGCAATAAAGCCCTAATCAACACCAGCTGGGTTTTCCTCAACATCATCTTTAGGAGAAGTAGAAGTAGTCGCGAAAGAAGGAACGGGTATCACAGGATCCTCTTGTTCAAGAATGAATTTTCCACTTTCTGGACCATGCGCCATAACCTCAGCAAACTTGGGCTTGGTAGCACCAACGTCAACCATCTCCGCTTCCACAAGCTTCTCCTCTTCCAACTCAACTTCAACCGGCTCCTCCACTTCAACAGCCTTCTCTACCTCCGCCTCTGCAGCCTTGGTGCCCTCCAATTGTTCTTTAATAGATGCGCGTGTTGGTGATGGCGGAAGATCATCATTAAAAACAGATGATGATTCCACGCGAACAGGCGGAATAGGCTTTTCTGAAAATGAAAGTTTATATTAACTTAAGTATAGTGAAACAAAAGTGAAGAAGATACTCACCTGGAGAAAGCTTCGCAGTAAGAGCGTCCAAGTTACCCTTCTGATTCTTTTCCTTGTAAACTTCTTGGCGGGTTGCGCCGCAGCTTCACTATCTGGTTCCCTCGTCACCGCCTTAGCCCTCAGTAAAGGCTCAGGACTTGAGTCCAGGTCAATAGGATCATCAGGATTTGGCACCGGAAGGTCCGCAGTAGCTCGAGGCTCCGCCTTTGGTTTTCTCACAGCTACAGGCGCAAGACCCTCTAACGTGTCAGACACCACTACGTAATCACACCAAGGATCAGAAACAAGCCGCATACATTTCTTATTCTCTTCTTAAAGAACGTCCGCCTTTAGGGTGTTAAGCTTCTTGGGTGCAGCAGTATGGTGTGTGTAAGGTGTAATATGTTTTAATTAATATTTTAAGCCCATTTTACACGTTAGTCAAGTTTTAAATTTATAAAACACGATATTCTACTAACACTAAACACACACATGGGCAAGTGCACCCATCGTGAGCATAGTCTAGCGCTGGTAAAATACAGAGGTCGTCCAAGGACACAAGAGCTTTTAGTACCGGTTTATCCTCAACGTCTAATTAAACCAAAATTTTTGAGAAAATATTTTAAACATGAAAAAAAAACTAAAAATGCTGAAATAAAAATAAAAACAGATAGACAAGATAAATCACTTGGATCCGACTCGCCTTTAATGTATCCTTTGATGATTTCCTCACTTTTCCACTTTTTAAGAGATTATCTTAGCTATAGTAGTAGGCCCCTCTTTTGAAGGTGACGTTACCCTCAACCCAGTGGTTTGAGTCAGCAAGGATACAATCCCAAAGGGTCGAAATATTGGAAGATAATTAATTAATTTATTAATGCGAAAAGTAGTAGGCCCTCTTTTGAAGGTGACGTTACCCTCGGCTAAGTGCTTTGAGTCAGCAGGGATACAATCCCAAGTAGCCGGTTTAATGTATTAATAGTAGTTTACATATGAGGGGATCAAGCCGTTCGCACCCCCGCCATCCAATACCAGTAGGTATTGAAGGAGGTCCTAGTAAGCTTGACCCAGGTCCTTGCAGGATCTATACACTAAACAAGACAAGAACCTTAATAATCCATTCCCTTAACCCCCGACCAGGTAGCCAACATATCTCTATATAGACCGTAGAGATATGAATGGTGTAAATCTTTTACTTTATATAGACAGTAAAGTAATGCCAAGACACCACAGACAAATGATAAAGAAGTTTCACCTTCAACATAAGAAACTAGTTATTAAAGTCATTAATACAAAACCAAATAAAAAGTGTGAAAAGATTAAAAATCAAAAGAAATACATTAAATGCTTATCTTCACCAAGTGATGTAAGAGACTTAGCCAAACATGGCCTTTGATTAACAAGAACTCTTACTATCAATCTTGGATCCCGAGACTACTACACACTCTCTAAGGTGGATGACGATTGATGGTGGTGGATGTGGGTGTTGTAGTGGTGGCAAAGTGGGAGAGAGGTGGTTTGCCAAGGGATGCATTTGAAGAGACCCAAGCACCCCTATTTATAGCCTGAACAGAAGCCCGACCACGGTCCCGTGTCCGCTGGACACGCCCCCATGGCCATCCCTTTTCTCTTCCTTCATTAATTGCATTTGCCAGCATTGGGCTCCACACGGCCCGTGTTCGCTGGGCACGGCCCCGTGTGCAGAAGCGTATCTGTACTATCAAGATTTGCAAGATTCTGCGAATCTTAGCATTGACCATGCCCCGTGATGAGCTGGGCATGTCCCCGTGGTGGGCGTAGAAGCTTCCACAACTTTGTCCATTTCTGCAGACATCTGACCACGCCCCCGTGTCCAGTGAGCACGGGCCGTGGTCAGCCTTCTGTTTCTTGCTTTTGCTTTTGGGGATGCTGCCGAGGGGTTGGGCATGTCACGTTTATTCCTTTTCTTTGTATTTATGTTAGTTTTTGCTGCATATTTGTCCCTTTTGTTCGTTTAAGCTCATTTGGTCCTGAAAATAGAAAAGAAGGACCAAAGCACACTTCTTTCCAACATTAGTACTAAAAAGGGTTAGTTTTATGCCTCATTTGATGTAATTTCTATGTTGCATTTTACACACATCAAATGCCCCCACACTTGAATCTTTGCTTATCCTCAAGCAAAACTCTTTATTATGTGGCTTACACACCCAAATGGAATAGGTAGGAGAGAAGTTTTGGGCTTGTCTTGAGTGTCGGGAATCCAAGATCTTTATTGGGTTTTATTTTTATACTATTTACAATCCTATTCGTTGTGATTTATTTAGAACATTTCATAAGAGAAATTACTTATTTGGGCATAACATGCCTCTTTAAAATTCCATTTATATACAAGTTCACATACCTCATGGGAGATCACTCAACACTCGGCCGACAATGTATTTTTGTGAAACACTCGAGACCGGCATGGAACTTACTTCTACCATATGCTTGCCAAGCAATCAATCCCCCTCCTTTTTAACTATAAACCTTTGTAAATATCAAGAGGACTTGGGAAAGGGTTAGGCTTGGGCTAAAGGTATGTGGTTTTGGGTTAGTGGTTAGTAAAAAGGGCTAAAAGCGTAAAAAACGTCGGTCATCATAAAACTTTTTGTTTTTGTGACTTTTATTCAAACTTAGTGTCTTCAAACAACGTTTCTTTGAGGAACTTGTTTGTTTATTACTAGACTTCATTTTTTTATAAAGAGACGTCACAAGAAAACCGAGCTTTTTACTAAAATAAAAGGTTGAAAAGAAAAAGGTTTTGGTGGGTAAAGGTGTTTGTTTTGTGGGTTTAGAAATGAAAAGGTTTAGGCTCAAAGGGGTTAATTAGGGGGATTTTGGGTAGGTGATAAAGAAAATAAAAAATAATGGTGTTGAAAGGAAAATGGGTTAGTCCTAATGCCTCCATCATTTACTTACTTGGGTTTAAGTTGGTAAGGATCGGGAATGTATTGTCGTGGCAAGTTCTAGAGTCGTAAGAACCAAGCGGCTATTCACACAAGAAACGAAAAATGAGCATTTAATTTAAAGATGTATGCTTGTATGCTCAATAAAGGCTCAAAACTCACTTATTGTGGGAATGGGTTTATAATGTGATCAAGTATATATAATCAAATTTTAACTAGATTTGTCATGGCGTTTCATAATTTTCTTATGTTGGTTCTTTTTATCACGATGCTATCGGTTGTAAATTTGTAAAAATATAACCTTTTTAGAACTTGTTATTCCCAAATTAAACCAAGACAAGTAAAAAAATGAAAATTTTTGAAAAAAAAATTGGGGTGATTAGCGGTTCCAATAGAGTTTTGTGTAAGGCTTGTTATTAGGACTTGCACAATTCAGGGTTTTAACATCCCCCGCACACTTAAATTACACATTGTCCTCAATGTGTCCCAAAAATCAGTTTTTAGGTTGATTGAATGTGTAAAAAGGTGTTGAAAAACAAAGTTTTGTGTTACTGTGCGTTTGGCCAATGGGCCCGTGTTGTGTGACATCTGTGCTTGTTTTATCATTTTGCAGACTCTGAACAATACAATATTAATAAAACAGTGTGTTTTGATTCCAATGTTTGTATTTATGTTTGATTTTATACACATGTTGATTTTTGATCGATTTTGAACTCTATATCGCTTTCTGGGAAGTTATACGCAAACTGATGCGTAAACGTAATCAGTTTAACGTGACAAACACTCCGGAACAGCAACATAAACTTGACATACCTTAAATAACCTTTACATAACTTAGAAATAAGTTTTGAAGGCTTTGGTATGGCAAAAACAAGTTTATTCGCTCACAGGGACTATTTGCATCAAACTGCAAAAGTCTGCCGTTCCGTAAGGCAACGTACAGTCTGGAACTTGATCATAAGCTAAACATACCATAAATAACCTAAACATGGCTTAGAAATAAGCTTTGATAGGTTCGGTGTGCGAAAACATGCTTACATGATCTTACAGGGACTAAAAGTGTCAAAAACGACGTAAGTTTGCATTCTCGCGCATATCTTACATTCTGACCACATCTGGACATCCAAAATTTTTGTACACACTAAAATATTTTTATTTTAGTGATCGGCATGCAAAAAAATACCGTTCGTCGCTTAATTTGGTTCGTTTTCGCGTCCGTTTGAGTTTCGTCGTAATTTAACGAACAACTCGACCGTACAACCAAATGAACCGACATCCGAGATATTTTTAAGCATGTTTTGAGTTCCCTATACTTTAACTTCATTTTAGAGCCTTGAAATGAGGTTAACGGGGCTTAACCGTGTCAAAAATGAGCCGAAATGCATGTTTTACAAGTTCAGGGGCTAAAACTGACATTCTGCCAAAGATGGCCAGGCGGCCCGCGTAAGCCAGGCCTTATTCTTACGCGGCCCGTGTCAGTGTCTCAGATCAGAAACTTCACAGCAGCCACACAACAGCTTCCCAGCTCGTTCTTGAGGCCCTTGTACGCAATTTTCATGTTTTGGGGACCAAGTTAACACCTCCCCAAGGCATCTAATCAGTTCCTAACAACTGAATGGCCAAGATCATTCCCTCCTTGCCAAGGAATGATCCTAATGGTCTTGCAAAAACTATAAATAGCCAACACTTCCATTGTTTCATTTGCTCATTCCTCATTCTCTTCTCTACAATCTGAATTGAGAGCTCTCCCAAGTGTTTGGAGCTTTCTAATCTGATTGTTCTTTGTAGAAAAGATAGCTAGGACCCATTGTAAGTATTCTTTCATGCTTATTCTTTATGTTTAAGCAGAAAGTCAAACAGTTTGGCCAACGGTTTAACTTTCGGTTTTGACCATCAATTGGTCAAGTCAAAGTTCAATTGAACTTTGCAATGTGATTGTAATCACAATGGTTATAATCCTTAGTGATTATACCTACTGATTACCACATTAACTAGGCATAGTGACGAGTCAAAGTTTCGGTCAAAATGCGTTTTAGCACGCATTTTGCAACGGAACTATTATCGAGTATCAAAACACATTGTTTTGATACCAAATCAGTAGGTTAAACATGTTTTGACATGTTTAACTCGTCACTAATAGTTTGGTGCTTGTTTAGGGTCGTTAGTTAAGCGGTCTAAACAACCGCTTAGACTTTCAAACCCGACCCGTTTGGTCGATCGTTAGGATCCGACCAAGCTTACTTAGTGATCATAGTTACATAGGGAATAACCCCTGAGGTTATACCTTATGATCACCTAGGATTGGTTAGTCTTTTGCTAGTTAGCTTGTATGCCCATAGTAAATGACCAAAACGCCCTTTTGAAGCATAAATCCATATTTTTGACTATGTGAACATGTTTTTGACATATAATCTGATTTAGTAACATGTTTAGGCATAATTGGGCATGTAAGACTTGGCATAGCACATAGTTAACCAAGCGAACATAGTTTTACGCTAACGACGCATTATAGTAGCTTATACTACCATAATGGGTCGAAACGGGTCAAAAGCACTTAGGTAGACTTTCAAATCAGAATGTAAGGTCTAATAAATCATACCATATGAGTTTAAATACTCATTTGATTTATAGAACCTCATTCTATCCTATCTACCGATTTAGGAACCGATTATTAACATAGTTACCTATACTAGGTGCCGGTTGATTCCGTGATACTTGGAGATTTTATTGGTCTTATTCTCAAGACTAATAAGCAATCCCAAGTGAGTACATAGTTCCCCTCTTTTACCGTTTTCAAATACTTTGGGGTGATTCACATGTACATACTTGTTACTTTCTTATTTTACATGTTTTTGTGACATAAACATGCTAGTTTCACTTAGTACATATTTAGTACATGCTTTCACTGTGTTTTGCTATGTATGTTAAGCATGCTAGCACATTGTTTTATTACACGTTTGTTACTATTGTTTACTTAACATATGTACGCATTGTTTTACATGACATTTCTACTAGGCATGTTTACTTAGCATACCTAGTACATGGTTTTCATAGCATGCTTACATTGGTTATGACATTTGGTGTGTTTAATCGGGACAATAATACATTCATTAACATTAGCTACGCCGCTCGGTAGTATGTAATGGTACCATAGGAATTGACAACTCCCGTTTCCGACTTCCTAGGTTTGTTTGGAAGTTGGAAATGACAGAATCCGACTACATAACTTAGATGAACCTTTAATTTGTTTAAAGGTTTGTCGCCACAGTCGCAAGGCTTGAATGTATGCGATTAACATTACTGCATAAATGTTTGTAATCATAAAGCATTGTTTCTGCAAAACATGACATTTGAATTAAACTTAGGTTTACTCAAAAACATTGTTTTGTACATTTTTCCTACGGGGTTGAGTAGATTCTTTTATTCACCGTACATGACATATGTTTCACATTGGCATTTTTACATAGTCTAAGTAGATGATTTCCTACTTGCTATGCATTCCATTGGTTATACATAATATATGTTACACATGACATTAAACATGGTTTATGCATAAACATTTTGACATTAAACATGACATTTTGTTGGGTAATGATAAGTGACTTATGTAACGGGGCTATGTGTTATACGATAAAAGCATGGTGGATACGCCGCTGGTACTTCCTATATATAAGTGCTTTTATTGTATTATACATTGTTACGTTTCCTAAGCCACTTGACAAAAGACATGAAACATTTTTACAAGGACACGACATTTATACAAAGTACATATTTTATACAATTCACTTTTACTTGGTTATTTATTTAACCATGCATAATTCTTTTATATCATTTGATTCTCATATCGATTTTCACATGATTTTATAAAAGAAAACATTTTACAAGGTTCATGACTATTTTTGTTAAAAACTTCTTTTAAACTACAAGTCATGAATCCTGCATAAACAAAACCTATGTATCTCACAGGCATTTTTATGCTGACGTACCTATTTTTACATGTGTTTCAGGTGCTGATGCATGATGATGTTTGTGCTTCACTTAGGCGGACTCGGGCCTTAGTGACTTAAAAGACAATTATTATGTTATGTTTTATTTAATTTCCAAGACAATGTAAACTTTAATTCAATAATACATAACTTTAATTACCATGGTTGTTGAAACAATAATTCTGTCACCATCACTCCCCGGCGTTTCCGCCACGGTTTATTGTTTTGACGCGGCCGGGGTGTGACATGTTGATCCGGGCACGGCCCCGTGGTCAGATGTAACACCTCATAAAATCACGTCCAATGATGTATTGACACGTGTAATAAACCCTAATAAAGTCAAACGTTGAATTTAAGGGACTAATTTTTCAAAAAGTCAAAAACTTTGATTATGAAAGGACTGGAAGTGTTATCATGCTTAAAATAAGTCTCTGAATAACCTTTTACGGTATTGATATTCACAAATGAGCCACTTGTTGAACGAGTGTAGCCATTTGAGTAATTAATTGAAAGTTTACGCGACGAGTGGTTAAAAGCGTTAACATGTTAATTCATACCTCTGAGTGACCTTTTAACAAACCAGGAGCTTCATGATATTTGATTATACTCTCGGGAATGCCAATTATTGGTCGTCTAAGGCTTTTATACCTTTAAGTGATGTTACGCGCAACTTTGCAAGTTTAAGGGGTTAAAAATGTCAATATGTTTAATTATACCTCTGAATGACCTTTCTACGAACCCGAAGCATTATGATGTTTTATAATACTCTCAAGAATGCCTAATATGGATTAGATAAGGCTTCGATGCTATTAAACGATGATATGCGCAAGTTTGCGCATTAGAGGGACTCTTTGCGTCAAACTGCAAGAGTATATCGATTAGTATGGTATCGAACCTTCCGGAATATGATCATAACTTAAACATGCCCTAAATATCCTTTATATAGCTTAGAAATAGGCTTTGAGGTGTTTGGTGCGCAAAAATAAACTTATTTGATCAACAGGGACTAAAAGCATCAAAAAGTGCATAAGTTTGCATTTTCGCGCTTATCTTACGTTCTGAATATATCCGAACATCCAAAAATTTATGTAATCATTAAGATATTTTATTTTAGTGTTTGGCCTGATAAAATTCCATTCGTCGTGTAATTTGGATCGTTTTTCGCGTCCGTTCGTGTTTCGTCGTAATTAGCCGAACAACGCAACAGTACGACCAAACGAACAGACATCTGAGATTTTTTTGAGCATATTTCATGTTCCCTATACTTTAACTTCATTTTAGAGCCTTGAATTGGGGTTAACAGGGTTTAAACGCATCGAAAATGGCTCAAAAGTGTTGCAGGGACCAAACCTGTCAATTTTTGAAACTTTCTGGGAGCTGGCACATGGTGGCGCTGCGCCACCACTATAGGGTTTTGCCGTGGCGCGACACCACGACCTCATCTAGGCAGAAACTTCATTTTTTCACCCAGGTTGAATTTCAGGGGCCTAAGTGTAACTTTTCTCAATACCGTGTGATGGTTTTGGACACCCCTAGTATTCCAAAACCATGTGCCTTATGTGTAAGGTCCAGATCGAAGCTCAATTATCGAGGAACGATCCTAACGGTTCTTGAAATCCTATAAATACCCACTAGTTTTGCTCTCATTTCTCACACTTGATCAAAATTGCTCTAAGTTGAAGCTTTATGCTTCATACCTGAGTATTCTAGATCAAATTCATCCTTGCTTAGACCCCTTGTAAGTGCCCTCTTATGGCTAGTTGTTTTTATTTGGCTTAAAAGCCGAAAAGTCAAGCGTTTGCGATAAACGCTTTGACTTTTAAACGGTCGAGCCATTGTTCGCAACGAACATGGCTACGTGATCGTAATTCGGTAGGTATTAAACCCTCAAAAGGGCACCTCCTAATTACCATGTTTGCTTAGTTAATTGTCGGGTCAAAATAATTAAATAAAAGTCAAACAAGTCGGTTTTTAAATGAAATTCATAACTAATGATCTAAAGGCAATAAAATCTGTTTTGTCACTTTAATAACTTGGTAAATATTAATTGAACATGTCTAGGCTTGTTCAACCCGACAATTCTGAGTTTAGGCTCGGTTCGGAACCGAAACTCGCAAAAGTAGACTTTTGCTTTGACTTTTCAGTTCTGACCCGATTTAGCTTAGTTTAGATATGCCTTAGGATTCCTTTAGGGCCGTATTATATGTTAGTATAACCCTCCAAGGTTATGCAACATGGTTCCATAGAAATCCTAGTTCATTGCATGTTTCCGTTAAATGCTTAAAAGTTGACCATTATGCCCTTTTGATAATTAAACGATATTTTTGAAAATGTGAGAGGACAGAAACCTTTATTACTGATTTATAAACATGTCCTAAAAGTTTGACATCAGTTTATGGTCTAAATTAGGAGTTATGCTCAATATCGTAAATGAAAGCCTTTTTATTAATTAAACGGCATTTTCAACATAAATCCTATTTCAACCCAAATTTTGACACAAAACCTTTTACCCACTGATGTAATATAATATTTAGGGATTTTTGGAAATTTTTATTAAATTTTAAACTGATCATAACATAGAGTTCTTGCATAGGCTCGGTAATTGACGATAATGCCATTTTTGCTAATAAAATGAGTTTTACACATCCTTTACATATCAAACCTTTTTCTACTGATTTTATATAATAAATAAGTTATTTTAAGTTGTAAAGGTTGATCAAAATCTCAGATTTCTTTAATAAACCCGAATATCGTCAAATACCGACATTTATGCGATTTAGGCGCATAGTATGGTTTAAAACCATATTAGGCACCTAAAGCTTTTTACCTAGTGTTGTTATGAATCAATTTCTATACTTTAACAGTAAGTAAAAGTTTTGAAATCAGATTTCCAAATGTGACCCTTAAAGCTTATGTGAAATGACCAAAATGCCCCTACGGTGCATAGTTTGGCCATAAATGATAAATTTCACACATGTGAGATATCTTACTGATATAACTTGATAAAATAAATATTTTTACTAATTATTTAGACCAAAAACTCATATTATTATTTAACCTCTTTTATAAACATTAAAATGACCAAAATACCCCTACGGGGCATAAATTGGTTTTAAATTCGTTTTGGGCATAATGGAAGGTATCCTACTGATATCACAACATATTTAAGGCATATTAACTTGTGAAACATGTTCATGACTCTTTTGGTTACCCGTTATGCATTTTTCGCGTTCGGTACGGTTTATGTAACTAGTTTGCATAAATTAACCGAAACGGGTCAAACCTTATCATTTTCACTTCAAAATTCAGAATGTGTTTAGTTTACCCATATTGTACAAGTCTCCATACTTGTTGGGTCTAAATCACATTCTAATCCGGTCTTCGCTTAATCTTGCGTTTTGAACCGTAAACCTTTCCTTAAAACTAACCGGTCTAAGTTTCAACTTAAATAAGACCTGTTAGGAATCTAATAGGTTAATAAAACCTTCGTTCCAGATTGAGAGCCCAGTAGAGGTACTTGTGCTTGCTGATTAGAATATACGGCTGAGTATAAATTGCATTTTAAGCTCAGGTAAATACCTTTAACTTATTTTCCCTTATACGGGCTTGGGATACGGTATTATAAAAATACCGCTTGGTCGGGTGTAGAAACCTTTTAATCGGAGATGATTAAATTGCATAATCCCGTTTTAATCAGTATTGATTGATAACAAATAACATTGGGGGTTAATGACCGTGTCCTGGATATCCTTGGCTCATTTAAAAAGCGTAAATGGCCACAACTTAAGCACAGGGTGTAGGAATACATCTGTCTGTTGCGTATGTAAAAGATATACTCACTCGTGAGGTAACTTCTTGTGAATTTATATTTGTGGTGTGTCGATTAATCTTGATCGGTTTGTTTAATCACCGGCCCTAAATGTTGGACAAACATGTAAATCTGATACAAGATTGTTATTAATATAATTGTCCCAAGTTATAAAAGATTATTTGTGCCTTGTGCATTTAAATCAATTTTCATAAAGATTTTCAAAAGAGTCGGTTAATTGTATTTACCGGTGTAAACTGACCGTAAATTGGCTGGAAGCTCAGGGCGTTAATAAGGAATCTTGCAAGTTCTAAACGTCTAAAGTCTGTTGAACAGTGTTTATATTTCTGTTTTAAGATCCGCCTGTGGATTCATATACAACCGTTGTGTAATACTTTATTATACTTTCGAATCAGTTTGTATTATTATTACTTTAGACTTCTGCAGTGCATTGAACTGTGACTATTTGACTATGATGATATCAACTACGTCACGATAATCCCCACCGGGCCCACCGGTAATACGTGGAAAAATCAGGATGTGACATCAGATTGCTTGTATCATAATTAAACAGAAGGCTGGGCATGGGGCGTGTTTAGTGAGCACGGCCTGTATCCAGTTACCTGAACTGGGCATTTTTCTGCAGAACCTTGGGCACGGGAGCGTGTTGGCTGAGCACGGCCCCGTGCTGAACTTGCTGTAATGCTGAAAGATTGTCGGGAGGCTCTGTTTTTGTGCATGGGGTGTGGGTTTAAAGTTTATTTGGTAACCTCCACCTTTTCGAGTGTGTTTTATTCCTGAAAAGTAAAGCTAAACTAAAAAACATAAAAGTTAATCTAAACTAAAACTACGGATAGTCCCGTGGAATGCCTCCGTGATGCGCCACGTTTATAAGGGTCCTTGGTTAGGCCCAAACCCAGTGGTTTGAGTCAGCAAGGATACAATCCCAAAGGGTCAGAATATTGGAAGATAATTAATTAAGTTATTAATGCGAAAAGTGGTAGGCCCCTCTTTTGAATGTGACGTTACCCTTGGCTAAGTGGTTTGAGTCAGCAGGGATACAATCCCAAGAAGCCGGTTTAATGTATTAATAGTAGTTTACATATGAGGGGATCAAGTCATTCGCACCCCCGCCATCCAATACCAGTAGGTATTGAAGGAGGTCCTAGTAAGCTTGACCCAGGTCCTTGCAGGATCTATACACTGAACAAGACAAGAACCTTACTAAACCATTCCTTTAACCCCCGACCAGGTAGCCAACATATCTCTATATAGACCGCAGAGATATGAATGGTGTAAATATTTTACTTTATATAGACAGTAAAGTAATGCCAAGACACCACGGACAAATGATAAAGAAGTTTCACCTTCAACAAAAGATGCTAGTTATTAAAGTCATTAATACAAAACCAAATAAAAAGTGCGAAAAGATTAAAAATCAAAAGTAATACATTAAATGCTTGTCCTCACCAAGTGATGTAAGAGACTTAGTCAAACATAGCCTTTGATTGACAAGAACTCTTACTATCAATCTTGGATCCCGAGACTACTACACACTCTCAAAGGTGGATGATGGATGATGGTGGTTGATGTGGGTGTTGTAATGGTGGTAAAGTGGGAGAGAGGTGGTTTGCCAAGGGATGCCTTTGAAGAGACCCAAGCACCCCTATTTATAGCCTGAACAGAAGCCCGGCCATGGCCCTGTGTCCGCTGGACGCCCCCATGGCCATCCCTTTTCTCTTCCTTCATTAATTGCATTTGTTAGCATTGGGCTCCACACGGCCCGTGTTCGCTGGGCACGGCCTCGTGTGCAAAAGTGTATCTGTACTATCAAGATTTGCAAGATTCTGCGAATCTTAGCATTGACCACACCCTGTGATGAGCTGGGCACGCCCCCGTGGTGGGCGTAGAAGCTTCCACAACTTTGTCCATTTCTGCAGACATCTGACCACGCCCTCTTGTCCAGTGAGCATGGGTCGTGGTCAACCTTCTGTTTCTTGTTTTTGTTTTTGGGGATGCTGCCGAGGGGTCGGGCATGTCACGTTTATTCCTTTTCTTTGTATTTATGTTAGTTTTTGCTGCATATTTGTTCCTTTTGTTCGTTTAAGCTCATTTGGTCCTGAAAATACAAAAGGATGAAAAAAGCACACTTTTTCCAACATTAGTACTAAAAAATGGTTAGTTTTATGCCTCATTTGATGTAATTTATATGTTGCATCTTACACACATCAAGTAGCAGTCGGCGCATGTTTCTTTTTCCTTGATTCGGGGCCTATGCCTAGATTTGTCAACTCACCTATTCAAAAGAAATATTGCAATATTACCCAAAGTGCAAAGTCAGCAAAGAGTAATATTGCAACATTGTTTAAAAAGGTAAAAGACACATACCAACATTAGTAGAAGGCTGCGCACTCAAATCTACATCCCTTGGAAGCGCAAAGTTCCTTACTATTTGATGGTACCACGGTTCTTCATTCACACCTTTCTGCACAGTTGTCATTTTTCCATGCTCTCTCTTGTACGCCACAACATACAACGCAACAACTGCAACAGGAAAAATCAGCAACAAAACAATTTCACAAAATGAAGTAGAAGTTCTGATGACTTACTCTTGTCATCTTCCACATACACTGGCTTGTCATGACGATATGCCTTCCATTGCAGACTCATCCCAACAGCAACCAAGGCCCTCTCAGGCAGTTCAATGGAAGGAACATCCTTCATATCCTGATACAATATCTACGACTCCAGAGTCTTCAGGGTCTCCACCTCAATATCTTCCGCACCTCGGAAACTCATCTTCATCGGAATCACTCCGGCCTTGATGTAGAAAAACTTGGGTTTCCATTCATGAAAGGGTTTGGGAGGTGTCAGCAAACTTTTCTTGGCCGATGGACGTTGGGCAAAAGAATAGAAACCTTGTGAGCAATGAAGTTGATAAAATACCCGGAAACGATCAACTGTGGGTTCAATGTGCATCGATTGACAAAGGAATTCGAAATGTCGAATCCGAACCATTCCCATGGGATGTAACTGAGAAATATGGAACTTATAGTAACCAGGAATGTCGAGGACGAATCTTGTAACTAGTAACCGGAAATTACCATCAGTGAAGTAGTCCCAAAACAGGGTAATATAACCAGCCTGAGCTTGTGCCACCGTCTGTCCCTCTTCTGGGTACATCACCCCCAACTCTTGGGAAACTTGAAATTCTGAACAAGAACGTCAAAGATCTCCTTTGACCACTTCAGCAGTGGTAATGAAGCAGACATCTCCTCTGCAGAATTGTCAGGATATTCTCCGGTAGACATAAAGGGTAAAAAGACAAGAGTTGCATGTTTCTCTTTAAAGAAAATCGGAAAAGACGAAAGAACTCAAAGCCAACTAATGGAAAAAGGCAAGCCACTCAAGGGTTTATATACCCATCGCCGTCAATGCTCTCGAAAACCGTAAAACCCCCTTTTTCAGGAAAACGTGGTTACCAAGGCAATAAGGGCGAGTGGGGAACAGAAACAACCTCACGCGCACGTATGAACCGCGTTTGACGACGCCCAATTAATGTTTGTCGTCTGACAAGTGACAGCCTGTCACCTAACCATCACATGTCAACATCAGCACAGTACCTTTTACCAGCTTCCTGCCATGAGTCAAGTTTTTCAAAATTTGAAATCATGAAAACCTCATCTTGAAGAAACAATAAATATCTTCTGCAAGAAGATTCTTCGCACTTTGCGCCAAACAAACCTTGCTACTTCTCAAATAGCCAAAGCGCACACTTCATCTTTATAGTCTAATGCTCCACCTACTTGCCATTGGCGCATAGGTGCAACACTGGACTGGGGGGACTTGAAAGGGTATGGTCCCAAAAACCCTGTGCAGGAGCATAGGACCATACCCTAACTTCATTCCAAAGAACATCTTAAATAAAACCTTGCGCGGCCGTGCAGTGGTTCTAAATAAGATTTGGGAAAGAACAGTCTTCGATAACCATGCGCCAGAGAAAAAGAGGGACAAACACTCAACTAACACCCTTGCGCGGGCTCGCGCAAGGGTACTATTAGACTTGAAAAGTAAAACCTAAACATCTCCGCGCGCCTGAAATCAAGACTTGAACAAAGGAATCTTTTCTGTTACAACAGAATGAACACGTAGCAATGGCATAAAGTTTTACAGCTGTAGACCTTCTAGAAGGACTTAAATGCTCATTGTGCATGGCTTCAGTCGGTTGCAACTGAATGTGACATGGCATGATCCTGAGCTTTCATCTAAATCACGATGATGGCACTAACTTGGACGAAGATCTACACAAAACCACTTTCCACATGACAACTCCCTAACCGTTGATCAAACTCACGATCCTTATGCATGGACGTGAAGTTAACAATTGATGGAAAGAAAAGATAACCGCCAACGGAAAAGTGTGTTTCGTTACTCTCTCCGTTACACCGTTTTCCTGCCAAAAACCGGTTATAAATAAGATGCTTCAGGTATGATCTCACAAGTTACTTCCACTAACTCTCACTTTCTACTTCATCTTTCTCCTTCAAGATCACTGTACTTATTCTCACGCCGGAGGGTGGTCATGGAGAGAACTGTCACACCCCGACCACGTAAAACAACAAATCATGGCGGAAACGTCGGGGAGTGTCGTAACAGAATCATTGTTTCACAACTATGGATTTAATAGTTTCGTTTTATTGAATTATTGAACTCATTGTTTTATTACAAATCAGATAAATACAAATATTGTCTTTCAAGTTTTAAAGTCGCTAAGGCACAAGTCCATCCTATGTGTAGCATGCATCAACAATCATCACATAGCAGCACCTGAAACATATGTAAAAATAGGTATGTCAGCATAAAAATGCCTGTGAGATACATAGGTTTTATTAATGCAGGATTCATGACTTTGTAAGTTTAAAAGAATGTTTAACAAAAAGTAGTCATGAACCTATAAAAATGTTTTCTTTTATAAATCATGCGAAAATTGATAAGAAATTAGATGATATAAAAGAATAATGCATAGATAAACAGATAACCAAGTAAAATGAGTTTGCATAAAATATGTTGTTTGTAAAACAATGTTTTGATAAAAAATTTTGTAGTATATATAAAATATACCTTGGTTTTAAAAAAGTCGGATAAGTAATATATTAAAATATATTTCAGTTCCAAAATAGTTAAACAGATAGTATATCAAATATACTTTAGTTGTTAAAATAATAGTTTTCGGTAGTATATCATAAGTATACTTTGGTTTTGTAAATAACATATCAAAACTATGCTTTGGTTTTGTAAATAACATATCAAAACTATGCTTTGGTTTTGTAAATAACATATCAAAACTATGCTTTAGTAAATAACAAAATATATGTTGGTTTTGTACATAGTATATCAAATTATACTTTGGTAAACAATATCACATATGGGAGCATATCAAACTATACTTTGGAAGTATATCAAAATATACACAAGAAAATGTGATTTAGAATTCATTCAAACCTTAGTGTATCAAACTACACCTTAGAGACTATAGAAATACCACAAAGGCGACTTCTATTTCGATAAAATTTGGTTTCTGACATTCCATACAACAGGAATGGGGTGTCTAGTCCTATAGCGCTATATCATACTACCAATCGGTTTGGTGAATGTATAAAATAAGTACAACCCAACAATTTATTTGATAATCTTTGAAAAATTAGTGTTTAAACCATAGATAATCATTCAGTTTGTCAAAAGATAAATACTAGCATGTATAATCAATTTATACTTTGAAATCATGAAAACAACAATTAGGTACACATGTTTCACCCCAAAACATTTGAAAACAGTAAAAGAGGGGACTATGTACTCACTTGAGAATTCTTAGAAGTCTTTAATAACCACCAAGCAAAGCTAGAGGGGTCACGGAAATCAAATGGCACCTAATACAGGTAACTAAGTTAATAAATCGGACCTAAATCGGAAGATCGGATAGAATGAGGTTTCGTAAACCAAATGAGTATAGGAACTCATGTAATATGGTTTAACAAAGCCTACATCCTAAATCGAAACCTATCCTAAGTGCTTACGACCCATTACGACTCGTTTAGGTAGCTTACGCTACTTTAACGCGTCGTTCGCGTAAAACGCGTTTGGACCACCTAACTAGTCCTATGACAAGTAATATATGCCTTAACAAGTCTAGTAATGTTTCCTAATCAGTTTAGATGTCAAAATTTAGGTTACATATGCTTAAAATGAATTTATGCGCAAAAAAAGGCATTTTGGTCATTTTCCTAAGGCATATAAATTACCTATCATACAACTACTTAAACGAAGTAACCATAAGGTATAACCACGAAAGGTTATTCCCTATACAACTATGGTCACGAAATATGTTTGGTCGGATCCTAATGATCGACCAAACGGGTCGGGTTCGAAAGTCTAAGCGGTTGTTTAGACCGCTTATCTTACGACCCTATATAAGCACTAACCCTAAAGTGACGAGTTAAACATGTTAAAACATGTTTAACGAAGTTAGAAAACAAGTTTGATATCAAAACAAAGTGTTTTGATACCCAATAATAGTTTGGTTGCAAAATACGCATAAACGCGTATTTTGACCGAAACTATGACTCGTCACTACACCTAATCAACGTGGTAATCAGTAGGTATAGTCACTAGGGACTATGACCATCGTGATTACGCTCACGTTGCGAAGTTCAAACGAACTTCGTGTTGACCATTGACTGGTCAAAGCAGAAAGTCAAACACTGTTTGACTTTCGCTTAAAACGCATAAAAGCACCAAAGAATACTTACAAAAGGTCCAAGCTACGAAAATATGATCTGTAAATTCTCAGGTATGAAGCTTTGAGCTTCAACTTAGAGATTATTCAGATCATGTGTGAGGAAAGAATGAATTGGAGTTGGGTTTATATAGTTTTTGGGTAACCGTTAAGATCATTCCTCGATAAACGAGGTTCGATCTTAGCCATACAAGTGCACCCCTGATTTAGATTACCATGGGCGCCCCAAAATAAGCCCATAGAATGTTTAAAACCATTTGCAAACCCAGGGAACAGCTGGAACAAGCTGTAAACAAGTTTTTGCAGATCTGGGGGTCTCTCGCGCCCCGCGTAAGAATCAACGGAGTCTTACGCGCCCCTCCTGAGCCCATGTTTGGCAGATTTGCAGTTTAGGTCCCTGAAGTTGAAAATCTTGGTTTTCGATGCATTTTTGACACATTTAAGCCCCGTTAACCCCATTTCAAGGCTCTAAAATGAAGTTAAAGTATAGGGAACATAAAACATGCTCAAAAATATCTTGGATGTCGGTTCGTTCGGCCGTACGGTTGCGTTATTCGGTTAATTACGACGAAACACGAACGGACGCGAAAAACGATCCAAATTACGCGACGAATGGAATTTTATCATGCCAATCATTAAAATAAAATATTTTAATGATTACATAAATTTTTGGATGTCCGGATATATTCAGAATGTAAGATATGCGCGAAAATGCAAACTTATGCACTTTTTGACGCTTTTAGTCCCTGTTTGATCTAAAGTTTATTTTTGCGCACCAAACACCTCAAAGCCTATTTATAAGCTATGTAAAGGATATTTAGGGCATGTTTAACTTATGATCATGTTCCAGAATGTTCGTTACAGTACGAATCAGCATACTTTCACAGTTTGTTGAAATTAGTCCCTGTAAGCGAATAAACTTGATTTCGACACACCAAACCATCCAAAACTTATTTCTAAGTTATGTAAAGGGTATTTAAGGTATGTTAAGCCTATATCACTATTCCAGAGTGTTTTTCGCGTTAAACTGATTACGTTTACGCATCAGTGCACGTATAACCTTTCAGAAAGCGATTTAGAGCTCGAAATCGAACAAGAATTGATATGTGCAAACGATACACATATTTATACAAATCCCAAGTATGAAATACAATATTTCATTGATTTGGTATTTGTATGATGGTTGTAGTGACACAGGTGTCACAGGAACCCCCATTCTCCCTGTGGCGAGTCTAACGCCTTTCTGTTTTGTAGTGATCACCGGAGAAGGAAGCTAGCTAACCACCGAATCGACGAGGAGATTTATCTTTTTATGCAGAGAAAAAACCCCCGATCTGATTGACTCCGGTCAAATCAGATCACTGTTTCTTCACCTAGGTTAACTTTACAGCTAAGTTAAAATTAATTTTAACAAAGTTGTAGTTAATATAGTACTATCTTTTGAAAGGCTATTGAATATATACAGGCTTTGTGCAGACTTTGTGTACATGAGCAAGAAAAAAAATACATATTTTTATTTCAAAGTCAACCTACCTAGAACTAAAAAGTAAACCTACATTTTCCTCATAATATTGATTTGAAAAAAATCAACTTACACAATAAAAAAGTGATTGAAAAAAAAAACATTTCTCAATGTAAGATGATTAAAAAAAAGTTAGAGTGTCTCTCTCATACCAATCCAGAACTAAAAAACTCTCTTTCTCTTGCATATCTTTTTTTCAAACTTGTATCATAATTCATCTTTCCTACTTACTTTCTCTCTAATTTTGATCATTTTTGTTTCCTTTTCAAATATACATATAACAGCATAAACGTTACATAAAATGTTACAAAAAATGTTACGCATAAAAACTTTTTTGCTTCAATTGTTACATTTCTAACACTCATTTATGTAGTGTTACATAAAACGTTACATAAAATGTTACACATGATAATTACATTGCTAAGACCCGGTTGTTGGTATGTTACACAAATAATTTGTATGTTACGACATGTGGTTCTTTGTCAAAATGTTACAAACATGTATGTTATAACGTTTTTCATTTATGAACCTCATCATTGATCAAAAAATTGAGTCGTTGGTAAGTCACAAAACTCGAAACATCTAGGAATAAAACACTTAATTCAAAATTTAGAACCTACTGCATTAATTTATATACATAATAAAAACTTGGAATATATATATATATATATATATATATATATATATATATATATATATCTATACTATATTAATAAGCATATCCGAAGGGCAGAAATGGTCATTTGTCCATTTACAACACTTGGAAGCATATTGTACAATGCTGCAAAGCACAAATTAATTTTCAACAAATTTCAAACATCCTGAAATCTCACTTGGGCGGGATTTAGATGAGCGGGCCTTTAAAATTCAAAATCAAAATACTTCAGATCTAACTTCTCTTTTGCAAACCCTAGATTCCCAGACTTTCTTTTTCCCCCTTTCATACACACACCTTACAGAGTGAAAGAGAAATGGCAGAGAGAGATACGGGGGCCATTCAATGGTTCTGACGGCCGACGGTCTCTACAATTGCCGTTCATCACCAAGTTTTGGTTCAAAGTCACCCTTCTAACCTAAATCACAACCTCTGACCCTCATTTTCATCAAGCGCCGCTCTTCACCAAACCCTAACGTTCTTCACCAGAGCCACTGCCTCCCCCACCCCGCCGCACAATTCTCTCCGTCATCATCACGACCACCGCCTCTCTCACCACCAAACACGAAGACAACGGTGATTCACACGACTGGGTTCTGATTGGAGTTTCAAGGGTAAGTTTTTGAGTTTTCTTTAGCCCTGTATTGAGGATTATTAGCTATAGTTTGATGTTTATTGTGATATTTTGCTTAGACAACATATATATAAACCGATTTGGAGTTGCTAGGGTTTCGGTATGAAAAATCAAGAATCTCTTCTTAAAATCCTATCTATAGAAGCAAGAAGCTTGATGATTCCGGTCGAGGTAAGCCATGAAGCTTGATCTTGTAAAAACAAGGGTTGTAGGATTTAATGTGCTTTTATGTTTTTTGTGGTCTATTGGGTTGGGTAGGTTTTGTTTGATGTTGTTATCTAGGTTTTTTTTTATTTTTTATTTTTTATATATTTATGAATCTTTAAGCTGCTGATGAACATATGGTTCATAGTTCTTTAGTTATTTTTATCTTTTTTGAAAGGTAGTTAATGTCTCTGATTTTTGTTTATAAGTTGTTTCTTTATAGTTTTCTTGGTTAATATTAACAATAGTTATGACTTTCACAATTGAGTGATTAACGATGTTTCTTGAATGGTAAGCTGATACTTTTTTTAGTCGTGTGCAATGAATCTCAAAATCACCTCTTGCTTGGTTTTATGTTTGTCGGAAAAGGTGAACATTGCAACCATGGAGAGGTTACGGTTTTTGGTGTCAAGAAAGCTCGACATACCGGATTATCTGTGAGTAAAGTACTATTTAGTAAAGTATGGTATAGTTGACAATCTTATAATTTTTATTATTCTTAAATCTTAATGAATTTACCCATGTAGGTATCTTTAAAGTCAGAGACGAGGGCTCTGGTATTGAAGAAATCAGTTCCCCTGCGATGATTATTGTGGATAAATAATCAGTCAAGAGGTATGGTTTTCTTAACATTATAATATTTTATGCTATTCTATTCTGATAAATGTAACCCCACTTTGCAAATTACCGTTGTCGCTCCGTCCGACACATATTTGATGATGACTTGACGGTGGGGCGCTGCTGCTACCAAAACGGAATTTTTAAAAGTTGTATATCTTAACAAGTTAACTGTTAGTTTCATCAAATTTATTTTTAAAATTTATAATTTTATTTTATAGTTTGGGAATTGAGATAATTTGCATGAAACAATTAGCTAGATAGAAGCAAACTATAAGTTTGTTATGTTATTTGTTCGTGATAGTAGTTGGTGGGTAAATTATGTAGTTATTCAACCAAAATCTATAAGTTCGGTGTTAATGTTGAGGTTTATGATTTTATTGCTTTCAGAATTTTGAATTTTCTCATCACATTGCTATCTGTGATATATAAATAACGAAAGGTATTAAGTTCTTCAAATGACAATATTTAGTATGGACTATAAAATTTTGAGGCAGTACTTTATAGTTATTAAAAGTTTGGATGGTAAAATCTAGCTAACTTATGATCATTCTTCTTCCTAAATTGATATTGGTGAACTCAATAATGGCTTGATATCCGTTTGTTAGGTTATTTGTTCTTGATGGTAACTGGCAGGTGGATTATGTAGAATTGATACCAAACATATAATTAATATTGGATTTTTCTCATCGTTTTGTCACACTTATGCTTGTATTTTTTGAACTTGAATATATGATGGATATATGTGTGGTTTTCTGTGATGGATGGTAGTTTGTAGTTTTTAAAAGTTTAGATGGTAGAATCTGGCTAACTTAAGATCATTCTTTTTCCTAAATTGACATTTGTGAACTCAATATGGTATTTCTGCTTGTTGTTTTGTTTTAACGAACTCATGGCCCATGGGTTGTTAACTTAGTACATAATTTTCATTTTTGTGGTCATCCTTATTTTCATTTATCAGCTTCATATGGTATTTCTTTGATGTTTCATTGAAGTATTATTTTGTATCATCTTGTACTAACGAATGCATGAAATGTCATTTTCCTGTGGTTGTTTGATGCTTCAAAATTGAAGCTCATAAACCAAGTTATTACAATGTGTGACCATATTGATGTTGCACGGTGCTAAGTTTAATCATAATATTCATATGCCATGACAGGATAACGTGAGCATCTATATAATCATCTACTCATTTAAAATTTTAAACTAAACATGCAGATTAAAGGAAAGGATAAAATATTAGCCGAACCGGCTCTTGTAGACCAGCAAACGCAAGAGAACATGGTCTCATTTTAGTTGAACCTTGGGATTAAAGGAAAAGAAGAAAGTAAACACCAGAAAAGAAGAAAAAAACATGAAGATGGTAGGCTCGAACCTGGGATTCAACAGAACAGGCACTACAAGAATAGGCCGCCTTTAGCGACGACAGGTGTCGCCGGTATTGGTCCATTTTGTCGCCGCTATTGACTTTTAGCGGCGACACGTCGCCGGTAAAGTGTCGCCGGTATTGATTGGCCGGTATTGGCCCCCTGTCGTCGGTAAAAGTTAGCGTCGCCGGTATTGATCTTGAACCTTTAGCGACGACATTTGTCGTCGCTAAAGGGTCGCCGGTATGTCAATAGCGGCGACACATGTCGCCGCTAAAAGTCTATTTTTTTTTAATACAGCTGCTGTATTTACAGCACCCAGCCATTTTTTTCGGCCGAACAATCAAAACCTGCCTATTTCAAATAACACAAACATACGCCACGAACATATACTAAAGGTAATATAATTAAAAACTACGTTTAAGTCGTACATTATAATCCTACAACGTTTAAATCTAAATCATACATTAAAAACAAGTCACTCATCGTTATCGTTGGTTTCATCGTCGGATTCATTATCGAATAAGTTGTCAGAATCGTAGTCTTTTGACTTTCCTTTTCCTTTTCCTTGTGAAGCAAGATAGTTGTTAAGTTGGTTAAAAAATGACGGGGTTTGGAACAAGCTGTTAACAAAATCCTACAATAATAGATAGCAAAACGTATATTAGCATATTAATTAACGCTACCAACATATATTTAACAAGGAAACATGCGTTCGTTTGTCATTTTATAAATTGCGTAGTTTACCTCGGAAAAGGGTTCTTGCGTCCGAGCTTGCGAAGACGACATGTTAGATGACGAGTGCGAGGACGTGTTGGAAGAAGGTTTAGCAGGGCCGGTCCCGAAACATCTCGGGCCCTATCGGGCCCCGTGCCAAGAAAAAAAATTAGGCCCCACATACCAAAGTAAAAACACATAAATATATATAAAAGTAAACAAAAAAAACGTTGTATTTTTTTCCAAAAACTGATTGTTTTACATTAGTTCATAAACCGTGTTGTTCTCCTAGTTCCGAAGCAAACTTATGTATCAACTCTTCATAATTCATGTTCCTTAAAAGCTCGTTCTCAATAGATATCAAAGCCAATCCATTAAGTCTCTCTTGGGACATCGTTGACCGTAGGTAAGACTTTAACAACTTCAACTTTGAGAAGCTTCTCTCCGCCGATGCCACCGTAACTGGAATCGTCAACAACACTCTATATGCTACAAATGCATTAGGAAAATAACTGACTTGAGCCAGATATTCAAAAGCTTCAAATGGGGTGATAATTTCACTTGGTAAAAACACGTCCATCAACTTCAACTCCGAATAGAGTTCGTTAGCATCAATATCCGATGCTTCACCATGCTTTAAAGCATCTTCAAGATTACTACAATACGACTTCAAGTCTTCATCATCAAGTCTCCTCAATGTTTGGGGAAACAAAAAACCAAATAGTTTTTCGTATGCCTCGTATTGTGTAAATCTCGACTCAAGAGATTCAATTGCTTGATCAACGATAGTCAAAAAATAATTCACTCTAAAATCTTCTTCCGGTGAAAAAACAACTTCATTGTCATTTACCTCGTCAAATTGTCTTTTCCTACGAATTTGACGCTTTTGAGGAAACACTGGTTCAACATCCATTTCAAGTGCAATTTTCTCCGCCATTTGAATTGCACTAGATAAACCCACTTCTCTATAACTCTTGAAGAACTTAACCAAGTTTTTTACTTCTTTCATGGCAACATCAATAAGCATATTCTCGCCTTGCAACTTTTTGCTTGCAATATTGACCGTACTTAGTATTTGATACCAAATGACAATTGATACTATGAACTCAAAGTCACCAATTTCCGTTCTTGCAAGTGATTTGGCTTCACCTTGAATTTTAATATCATTATCCTTGTCTCCAACCTCAAGCAAAGCTTCTCTAATATCTGAAAGTTGGAATCGAATAGCCTTAACACTTTCAACACGGCTTTCCCAACGAGTAGTAGATAATGATTTGAGAGTTAACCCTTTAACATTGTCTTTCAAAATTTCCCATCTCTTGGTAGAATTGGCAAAGATGGTATATACTCGTTGTATGGTTCCAAAAAAATCTCTAGCTTTTGCACACGTATTAGCCATGTCACATAATGCAAGGTTAAGACTATGACAACCACATGGAGTGTAAAAAGCTCTAGGATTTATTTCTATAAATCTCTATTGAACTCCTTTATATGGTCCTTTCATGTTCGATCCATTGTCATACCCTTGACCTCGCAAATCATCAACATCAAGGCCAAGAGACACCAACTCATCACATGCAACTTTAAATATTCCCTCGCCGGTGGTATCAACAATATTCAAAAATCCTAAAAATGATTCTTCAACTTTAAAATAATTGGAGTTGTGATTGACATACCTTATGATCAAAGACATTTGCTCTTGATGACTTACATCGGGTGTGCAATCAAGAATGATTGAGTAATACTTTGCTTCCTTTATGTTGTTAATAATATGAGATTTAATTTCACCGGCTAGCAAAAGAATTAACTCATTTTGAATTTTGTGCCCAAGATAATGCACATGTGCTTCATGACTTGTGATACGCCGAACATGTTCTTTCATGATTGGGTCGAACTCTTCCGTCATCTCAACCAAACCCAAAAAATTTCCATTGTTTTCTTCATACAACTTCTCATTTGACCCACGAAATGATATGTTATATTTTGCAAGATACTTAACGAAAGCAATAATTCTCAATAGTACTTGATTCCAATAATCTTTTTCCTTCTTAAATAGCTCGTAGGCTACTTTATCAATTGTTTCGCTAGCTTTTAACCTTTGACGCATTTCAAACCAAGTAGTCATATTCGTAAGATGCTCCATGCTAACTTCATGCTCTTTAAGTCGCTGATGAACATGTACCCAATCATTGTAACCATCGTCATCCAATCCTCCCTTCGGGATCCCATTTCTAAAGAGTTTACAACAAAAACAATAAGCCTTCTCATTCTCTTTAGAATATACTAGCCATGTTCGATCATGTTTCTCCCTATTTGTTAGTGTTCTAATATAAAAACTAGAACGAAATCGTCTTCCGGTTTTGCCTTCTTCATCCGGACCCTCAATGGTCAAATCTCGTTTTGGGCCTTTTTCTACCAAAACATTCTTCATATTCGGGCTAAGTTTATCCCAATTCTTAGGATTAAATATGTCAACAACCGGTTCTTCAACGTTAGCATTTGTTTCATCCACATCATCTTCTTCACCGTTAGCATTTGTTTCATCCAAATCATCGACATCATTGACATTATCATTGACATCATCGTCAACTTCATTAACACCATCATCAACATTAGCTTCATCTACTTTAGGTTTTTTTGTTGAAAAAAAAATAATTTTCAATTTTCTCCGCTTGTTTAACGTTTTTCTTTTTCTCTAGCTCCTCTAGTGCTTTTTTACGCTTTTGACAACCGGATAAATATTTATAAGGAGGCATGATTCTGAAAAACATTAGGAATAAATCTAACTTAATTTAAACCAAGTAACACATTCAAACCCAAAATACAACATCAAACTAATATTATAAACCTACGCAACTAACCAAACAACTAATATAGAACAATAGAACATTATTAGAACCAAAATTGAATAACTATTTGTTCTTACCTTGTTGATTTTGTGCTTCACAAATCAATAAACCGAAATTGAATGTTTCTCTTCTTTGCTATTCCAAGTTTTGAACCCTAAATTCACAAAACAAACAACAATCTAACTTACTACATACACAAATATAAAAAAAATCAAAATCAAAAGCTAGGGTTTCAAGTTTAAACACAAACAATAAACAAATAAAAAAAAACTTACCAATATGTTGCAAAACCAACGTCCACCACTTAATTGCAAAAGCAATTTCTTGTTGAGGTTGCGATCGGCTAGGTATTCGGGAACGGAAAAGGCCGACACACAAACAGATCCGTATAGTATTAATGAATTGTTGAACTTGGTTTTAATTAATCAAGTTGGGCTATTTAATGGGTTAATTGGGTTTATAAGTTGGGGTTTTTTAATTCAGTTTTTTATAAAATATATCGGGCCCCAACATACATATATATAAAAAAAATTTCGAAAAACTTCGGGCCCCTAAAAATGCCGGGCCCTGTGCGGTGGCACGGCCGGCACACCCTCAGATCCGGCCCTGAGGTTTAGGCCCCATCCCGCGGTACCATCCTCGCCGCTCACCCAATGCTTCCTGATACGGGGCAATTGGCGGACCCTCACCGCTCCATTCACTTGTGGCCTGTTGTATGTTCCGCTGTATTTTACGAAGATGATTAAATATATATATATTTGTTATAGAAAATAATACTTAAAAGAAATACTTACGTAATTTTGTTCAGCAACTGGATCAACCCAATTCCCTTGATTGTCCGTGTGGGTTTTAGCATACGTAGGTACCCAATCCATATCCTGTTTAACATTAAACTTAGATCAGACATTAAATAAACAAAAGCTTACACACACGCACACATACATAAAACATTACATTTTTATGGGCGGTGCTAGCGTACGACGATGTCCCCCCACGGTATGGGAATTGTTGTTTCTGGCGTACTAGTGTGTTGGCCTTGCTTTTTTTAATATATTTTTCTTGCCGGAAACCTTCGATGGTTCTCAACCAGTTTTCATAGGGCATATCCGCGGGATGGTATGCCCTTGCACTCTCAAGATCATCGTAACCTCCCTGGGCATCAAATAATTGTCTAGCTTCATACTTGCGGTCATTGTACCGCTTCATAAGCACACTCCTAATACCACCCTTCAAGTTTTTCGCCTCATAATCACGTTCCACTTCATCAAAATTGAAATTTTCCTACAAATTAAATAAAAAGGTTAAAATATCATATATAAATTAGATTTGCATGTGCTTAAATATTTGATAAAATTTTATGCAGATAACTTATTTACCCGTAAGTGGTTCATGACGGCATCCTTGTAATGTTGTTCAACACTATCCCATCCAATTTTATCAAACGGGATGCTCCGCCACATATACAAGCCGGCCTCCCTTGAAAACATGTCTCTTGATTTACCAACAGGGGTAAACGTGACCTGTCTGTCAAACGTAAGCGATACAGCCCCCCCCCCCCCCCCCCCCGCTTTTACTAGACGCCGTAGTTTCTCGTTTTTAGCTTTCCCCTAACCTTCTTTGGGGGAACCACTGCAATTAAAACAAAAATAATTGGTAACAACATTAATAATATATAAAATATAAGGACTACAAAATAATTTAGTAAAAGACTTACCGTCTGTCTCGTGTGTGCCACGAAATCCACCAGGAGGAAGCGGTGGATCACCAGCGCCGTCACCCCCATGTCCCCAGGGGGCCACATCCGCCATCAAATAAGCGAATATCAGCAATACCGAAAACATAATCCCTATAAAGTTACAAATGTTACAGCATGTGTATCTAAGAGAAATTAAGGGAAAGTACAACAAGTGTAACTCAAATTTAAATAAATATTTCAAACAAGTGTTTATCAATTACAAATCAATATAAATTACAATAACTTTTCTTTTAGTCAACTCCACATAATCGGGATCATCCTCATCACAATCAGCCTCGACCTCATCACAATCAGTCTCGACCTCTAACACTTCATCGACGGTAACCGTTGGGGGATCAACTTCAATTGAAGGCTCACCCGCAGTAACATGAGAAGATCCAATTTGAAAGTATTGGGTCAAGTCAATGACAAGTGGACAGTCAGATGAATAGTTGTTGTCGACAACGTCATTATCTTCTAAGCCTTTGTCAACATTTTGAACCTTATTGACGCGGTCATCATCACTTAATGGCCGATCCCAAATTTTTCGATGATTAACATTTTCGACTACCCACCTATGTTTATTTTTTTGGTTTCGAGACGTTTCTTGGATGAAGAACACTTGTTTTTCTTGCGAAGCAAATATGAGTTGATCGTCTTTGTCCCCATTCACGTTCAGTGCTTATACTGTTGATATTATTGTCATGGTTTACACCCCTTCGAGTATCAAACCACTTGCACCGAAATAGGACAGTGGAATAATTATTTGTATAATGCAACTCAATAATTTCTTCTAATTGGCCATAAAATTTCACACCGTTCTCTCCAACCAATTTCGGGCGGGTATTTCTAAGCTCGTTATGTTTAAAATGATTAATTCAAACACGGGCACAATTTTTTAAGCTTGTTATGTTCTTAATGATTGTTTTAAATTTTGGGCGGAACGTTATGTTTTAAATCATGATTTCAATTTCGATTGGGTGTTTTCTTAGCTCGTTATGTTTGAAATGATGAATTCAATATCAGGCACAATTTTTTAAATATGTAATGTTCTTCATTTTGTTAGCTCCTTTTGTTTTAAATGGTGATTTCAATTTTGGCGGGTATTTTCTATGTTCGTTATGTTTTAAATGATAATTTTAATTCAAGGAGGGTATTTCCTAACTAATATATATCTTTCAAAGTTAAATATAAATGTTTTCAAACCTAAACACAAACATACTAATTATCAAACTTAAACTTTTTTTTTCAAACCTACACATAAACATACTACCAACACACATACATACTTATAAAGACACATTTACATACGTACACATACATACCTACAAACACACATTTTGACCAAAAACACAAAATTTATACTTACTTACATACACATTTGCATATTTTATACAAACATACATAATAACATACACATTTTCACCAATTACAAACATTTACATTCACAATTGTTCATCATTTATAAACACCTACATACTAACATACACCTACATACATACATTCATAAACTTACATACACACATACATGCTTACATACACCAAAATACACAAATCAATAGATTTTCATATACACATTTTTATTAAATACACCTACATTATACATTTGGCATACTAACATACACCTACATACATACATTAATTCATAGACTTACATACACACATACATAAACTTACATACACACATACATGCTTACATATACCAAAATACACAAATCAATAGATTTTCATATACACATTTTTATTAAATACACCTACATTATACATTTGGCATACTAACATACACCTACATACATACATTAATTCATAGACTTACATACACACATACATGCTTACATACACCTAAACCAAAAATTATACAATTTCTAAATTAAAAAAAAAAAAACTAACCGTATTCGAGATGGTTACATACACCTAAACCAAAAATTATACATTTACATACCTAAATCAAACATTATACAATTTCTAAACTTTAAAAAAAAAACTAACCGTATTTTTCAAGTTTCAAAGAGATGAAGACCGAGGAGACGAAGTGGTGTCGGATTCGAGATGGTGGTGACCGGATTCGAGATGGTGGTGATCCGAATTTTCTTCCATAAACACAAATATACACAAAAACGAGCAAAAATTAAAGCCTATAACATGTAAATAACAAAATAGAGAAGAGATTTAACAAAAACAAAGTTAAACTAACCGATTTGGGCAAAAAAACCGGTTCTACGGCGGTGGTTCGCAAAGAAAAGGTGGGAAAATGAAGGAGGAGGGAAGAAAATGGCGCTGTAAGCACTTTTACGTAAAGATCAATACCGGCGATGGCTTGTCGCCGCTATTACTTCCTCTGTCGCCGCTACTGTTCTAACTAGGGTTAATCAGGATAAGATTTGTGTGGCTGGGGATTAAAGTGGGACACCAATCTTTAGCGGCGACAGTTTGTCACCGGTATTGATTATAAATTGTCGCCGGTATTGCTTCCTTAGTCCCCAACCATTAGATCAGGTTAATGATCAACGGCTGGGGTTAGGTTTGACGCGGATCGACCAATAGCGGCGACAGCTGGCCTGTCGCCGCTAAAGGTGTCGCCGGTAAAAGTGTATAATTCTTGTAGTGCAAGGGTTGTAGGATTTAATGTGCTTTTATGTTTTTTTGTGGTCTATTGGGTTGGGTAGGTTTTGTTTGATGTTGTTATCTAGGTTTTTATTTATTTTTTATTTTTTATATATTTATGAATCTTTAAGCTGCTGATGAACATATGGTTCATAGTTCTTTAGTTATTTTTATCTTTTTTGAAAGGTAGTTAATGTCTCTGATTTTTGTTTATAAGTTGTTTCTTTATAGTTTTCTTGGTTAATATTAACAATAGTTATGACTTTCACAATTGAGTGATTAACGATGTTTCTTGAATGGTAAGCTGATACTTTTTTTAGTCGTGTGCAATGAATCTCAAAATCACCTCTTGCTTGGTTTTATGTTTGTCGGAAAAGGTGAACATTGCAACCATGGAGAGGTTACGTTTTTGGTGTCAAGAAAGCTCGACATACCGGATTATCTGTGAGTAAAGTACTATTTAGTAAAGTATGGTATAGTTGACAATCTTATAATTTTTATTATTCTTAAATCTTAATAAATTTACCCATGTAGGTATCTTTAAAGTCAGAGACGAGGGCTCTGGTATTGAAGAAATCAGTTCCCCTGCGATGATTATTGTGGATAAATAATCAGTCAAGAGGTATGGTTTTCTTAACATTATAATATTTTATGCTACTAGCTTACAACCCCGTGTATTACACGGGTTAAATGACGAAAAATATAAATTATAAACTTGTATATAATCCTTATTAATGAAATGACTTATTTAGATAAAATAGTAAAACAAAAGAACTGTCAATTTTCGCTATTCAAAATAATTTTCTAAGTTTTCACTTCTCTTTTGAGATACTACAATCCATTTTATTATGTTTTAAAAAGAAGTAACACTAAAAAAAATAATGATCATAAAATTGTATGTACTTTTAAAAATAATTATAAGTTATAAGGTTATGGTAAATGAATTATAATTGAATTCTACTATGTTTATTAATGATATAATAACTATTTTGATATAAATACTATTTTTAAATATATGGATCATGAGACAAGATACGGATATTATCATTGTATAGAAAATATTACATATTAAAAAAATCATATTATAAATAAAGTATACGTGGACATTAAACTTTTTGATTTTGGATTTGAAGAAACACTAACTAAATGGTCGGAACCAAGATAGTTAGGGGGTTTGAATCTGCATAAAAGGTTAGCTCTCCCTCGGTTGATTCAGTTGCGATGGAATTACTTCTCCGGCAGCTCTGCAAAAAAGAACACCGTTAGCCTCGCCAAGGGGAGAAGAGGGTTCTCTCCTTGACCCGACTCCGGCGTGAGAATAAGTATTGGTATCGGAGAAGATAAGTATTTGAAGAGTGAGAGTAGTCTGAGTTTATACCTGAACAGTTCTCTTATTTATATCCGGGAGTTTGGGAGGGAAAACCCGTTATTGAAAAGATGACGGAAAATGCCTAACGTCGTAGCGGTTATTTTTCCTCCGTTAAAGTTCTTTAATCTGACGTTGATTAACCTCGATCCGATGTGAATGCACACGGATCGTGGTCTGATCGATGGCTGGGGAATTGCCACGTGGAAAGTGACTAAGTGGAGATTGCTCTCTAATTGCATGCATTCGTTGTGACTTCAGGGTTGTCTATGGTGATGACACGTGTCCAGACGGTTGTAACCGTCTGGGTAGTGCATGATTGTATTTCTTTCTAGAAGATTTCTGTTGTAATCTGGTGTGGCACCTTACTATGTGGACACAGGCAAAATAAACCCCAAGTCCGGGTGTTGTGGCGGAAGTATTGAGCAAAGGCTTTCTAATCCTTTGTTGAATGGGAGACGGCGCAAAGATTTATGTTATCTTTTGGGCGCGCGATTACAAGCTACTGACTTCTTTGTTCTTTTAGCAGGACCAGTGCGCAGCCGCGCAAGGCCAAAAAAGGCTAGAAAAGTTAGTTTGTGGTGTGGTCTCAAATCCTTTTTATGAGGTTTTTGGGACCTTACCCCTTCAAGTCCCCCCAGTCTAGTGTTGTACTTATGCAAGTAAGTGGAGCACTGGACTTATGAGAGGGAAATGTTTTTGGGCGCGTTTTTAAAATAAGAAAGCTTCTATGAGAAGATTTTATCCTTTTGGAAAAAGGGAAAAAATCTTTGTAATCATGCTCTGACACGTGATGACGTCAACTAGCAATTAGAGTGGGTATTTTTCTCTTTGTTCTTGAATTTCGTAATGGCGCTTGTCAGACCTTATTAATGAGGATGTGACCCTGGCTCCTGTAGCGCCGTAAGTGACACAATTCTGATAACTAATGATGAGCAGGGTTCCCATCACCACTGCCCACCGGAACTGGTAAGATGATACCTGCCGTTAGGTCTGTTGACGTTGGTCTTCAGACTCCGGAGGTTGATAATGAGGCCGTCACGTTGTCGGTCGAAGGTTTAATGGCTCGTTTCCCTACCCTTCGTCCGAGTATATGTCGGTTGGTGTACCAGCGTCGTCGGAAGAAACCTCCGGTGAAGATGGATGTTGAAGATGATCCTACGGTTGATTAGGTTTGGGGGCTGTATCGTCCTGTCTTTTGCTTGTATATATAAGTCCTGTTAGAAAAAACTTATCTTTTGAAGATCACAGGTGTGATCAGTGTTTAAAGTCTGTTGTTTGATCATCTTGCTATCTTGTAGAAGCGAGGTTTTTTTTTTTTTTTTTTTTAACTGTTTTTTAGTTTCTGGAACTAAAATCTGTGAAGATCATTGTCATGATCTTGTTTCTGAAGTGCTTGGTGATACATCGATAATGTACATACTTTACGTGTTTGAATTACAATATGTTGCATGGTTTTAAATGATTTTTTGGATAGGTAAGGCGAATGAGAGATGGTATTGTGCTCATGTTTGAACGTTTGTCTAAAAGGCGTAACAGTTTGCCCCTTTTGTTTTTGTTTAGACTGTTCATGAGGTATACAATGTTTGACCATATTGTTTTCGCGCGAACCCAAAAAATTACATGCAATTTTGTAATAAACAGTAATATAAGTAGAATTAATGTTTGTATTGATAATAGCGCAAGGCTTTGTAACATAATAAGGAAAGACATTGCCTGAATGCTTTTGAAGGCTTAGATCATATGTAACACCTGCGCAACTGTTGCGCGTTCCAGGTGCGAGGAACTAGAGTTCCGTCGATCCTTTTTAGGGTATATGCTCCCTTGCCTAGGACCTCGTTAATGACGTATGGTCCTTCCCATCTTGGCGCTAATTTGCCTGGCTTTTCAGCGTTTGACGCCTCATTGTCGCGCAAGACAAAATCACCGGGGACAAAAGTGCAAACGCGGACGCGCGCATTGTAGTATTTTTCGAGCTTAGATTTGTACCTTGCTTCTGTAATTGCGGCGTTCTCGCGCTTTTCTTCGAGAAGATCCAAATCCATTCTCCTTTCTTGTTCATTGTTCTGTTTTTCCATAGCTATCATGCGCGGTGATGGTAAACCTATCTCGGCTGGGATGACGGCCTCAGATCCATAGACTAAACTGAACGGAGTCTCGCCTGTGCTAGTCTTTGGCATCGTTCGGTGTGCCCAAAGGATGCTGGGAAGTTCGTCAACCCATCCTCTGCGCGCTGTCCCGAGTCGCGCTTTTATGCCGTCAACGATCTGTTTGTTTATGCTTTCTACCTGTCCATTCGCTTGAGGATGCGCGACGGAGGCGAAGTTATGTTCGATCTTCATTTCTTTGAACCATTTTTGAAGATCTTCGGCGGCGAAGTTTGTGCCATTGTCAGAAATGATGCGCAATGGTAATCCGAATCTGCAAATGATATGTTCCCATATAAATTTGCGGATTACCATTGCTGTTGTAGAGGCCAAAGCTTTAGCCTCTACCCACTTCGTGAAGTAATCCACTGCGACGATGATGAATTTTACCGCGCCTGGTGCGTCAGGAAATGGACTGACAAGATCGATGCCCCATTGTTGGAATGGCCAGGCGGAAGTAACAGGTATTAGCGGATTTTTGGGTCGGAGTGTCTTTGGTGCGTGGCGTTGGCATGCCTCACATCTTCTTAATAAGTCGACTGCGTCCATGTGCATTCCTGGCCAGTAGTATCCAGCGCTCATTATCTTTGCCACGACCATGCGCGGTCCCGCGTGTATTCCGCATAATCCTTCATGGATTTCTCTAACAAGGTACTTTGCGTCTGTTTTATCGACACAGCGCAATAATGGGCCCATGAATGATTTCCGGTGGAGGACGCCGTCTGCCATTTCGTAATTTACTGCCTTGTGTTGTATTTTCCAAGCTTCTGCCTTCCCTTCCGGTAGCCTCCCGTGTTGAAGGTACAAGATAATCGGAGACATCCAAGATGGATCTCCCATTTCTATAACGTTTACTTGTTTGAGATGAATGGAAGGGTTGGATAATACCTCTATGCGTACTTCCTTTGCTAAGTGTTGAAAACTGGTGGCAGCTAGCTTACTTAGTGCGTCAGCATGTTTGTTCTCGCTTCTGTTTATGTGATTAACTTTGAATGTTTGAAATTGGCTGATTAACATCCGTGCTTGTTCAAGGTATAATGCCATGGCTTCTTTTGCATCATAATTGCCATTGACTTGCTCAGCTACCAGTTTTGAATCGACGTTAGCTTCAAGATTTCTTGCTCCCATCTTTAACGCTAAGCGAAGACCTGCCAAGAAGGCTTCGTATTCTGCTTCGTTATTCGTACTTTTGAAGTCTAATCGTATAGCATATGTGAGCTCGTGGTTGTCTGGGCTAATTAATCGGAGACCTGCTCCTGCTCCATCGTCATTAGAAGCACCATCTGTGTGTAAGGTCCAGACTCTGTCATCAAAAACAGGTACTGGGTTCTGGATTGCCTCACATTCTTGTACTTTATCGATAGGAACTTCAGTGGCGAAGTCTGCTAATACTTGCCCTTTGATCGCGGGCCTTGGTCTGTAAAAAATGTTGTATCCTCCCAGTTCAATTGCCCACTTGGCCAGTCGTCCCGCTATGTCAGGCTTGGATAAGATCTGGCCTAGGTGGTAATTGGTAAGAACTGTGATGACGTGGCCCGAAAAATACCTGCGTAAACGTCGGGATGCGTGTACTAGCGCTAGGACTAGCTTTTCTATCATTGAGTACCGAGTTTCCGGGCCGGTAAGCATTTTGCTGATGTAATAGATTGGAGTCTGGATGTTCTCGCGTTCTACCATCAATACAGCACCGACCGCTACTTCCGCGGCAGATAGATATAAAATTAGTGGCTCTTTTTCTTTTGGGGCTGTCAATGTTGGCAGTTGAATTAAACATTCTTTCATTTGTTTGAATGCGGCTTCCGCTTCAGATGTCCACTGAAAGTCAGTTTTCTTTGCGCAATTTCGTAGCGTACTGATGAATGGATAAGACTTTGCCGCGTGATTAGCCAAAAATCTGTTTAGAGCCGCTAATCGTCCAGCGAGTCTTTACATTTCCTTAACTGTTGCGGGTGACGGCATTAACTGAATAGCCTGCACCTTTTCTGGATTTACTTTAAAACCATCTTTTGTGACGATGAATCCCAAAAATTTCCCTTCTTCCATGCCGAAGGAGCACTTGGTTGGGTTGAGTTTTAGACTGACGTTGCGCAAGGAGTCGAATGTGCGCTGGATATTATCAAGCATTGTGCTTTCCTCATGACTCATGATGACGAGGTCATCCATGTATACTTCGACAGTCTTGCCAATGTCATCTTTGAAAATTGTGTCCATTAGGCGTTGATAGGTTGCGCCTGCGTTGCGCAGGCCGAACGGCATTTTGGTATAACAGAAAATGCTTTTATCTGTGCGGAACGCCGTTTTGTCTTCGTCTTCTTCTTTCATCTGGACTTGATGATAACCTTTGTAACAGTCAAGAAAACACTTCCATCTGAATGACGCTAGAGAGTCGACTTTCTTGTCTATCTCTGGGAGCGCGTAACAATCTTTTGGGCATGCTTTATTCAGGTCTTTGAAGTCAACGCACATTCTCCACCCGCCGCTATGTTTCTGCACCATTACTGGGTTGGCTACCCATGTATGGTACTTTACTTCGCGCAAGATACCCGCGTTAAGTAACTCTGTTACTTGCTCGTCCATTGCTTTTGCTTTTTCTTCACTGAAACTGCGCCTCCCCTGAGCAACAGGTTCGACTGATGGCTTGATGTTTAGACAATGTTGCGCGATGTCACGTGGGACCCCAGTCATGTCTGCTGGGCACCAGGCGAATATATCTTTGTTGTTAGATAATAACTCTTTTAGTTGTATGCGTGTTGCTGGTGAAATGGCTGGTCCTAACAGAATGGTTTGTTCTGGGTACTCGTCGTTTAGAACCTATTTCTCTGGTTCATTTGATGCCGAAGGTTTGGCTACTTTTGCTGGCGGTTCGTCATCTACGAACATGACTTCTTTGCTTGAATACAATATTGCAACTCCAGTTTCCGTCGGAAATCCACAAGCAGCGTGTGGAATGGAAGTGATCATGCTAAATTCCCTTTGTGACCTTCGCCCGAGCAAAACATCATGTCGTGATGTTGCCGGCATGACCATGAAATTAACTGAAACTGTTCGTGAGTGCTCGCCATCGGATAAGGTTACCGGGAAAACGATTTGTCCTAATGGAAATACAGCTTCATTACAGAATCCGGTGAGGGGAAAATCAACCGGCTCTAAACGTGCTTTGTCTTCTGGATCAAACTGCTTAAAGCACTGCTCGTATATGATGTCCATCGAGCTTCCTGGATCTATGAACATATAATCAGTTCGGTAATGACCGAAAATACCAGTGATAATCACTGGTCGTTCTTCCTGGGGGCCCCCAGGAACAACGGGGAACACTACTTGCTGTTCTCTCCAATGTTGATCATAGTTTCGTTTATTTGGTCTCCGTGATGGACCTCCTTGAATCATGTGTATTTGTTTCTGATAATTGCTATATTGGTGGGATTGAATGTCCTCCCTTCGTGGTATTGGTGGATCCAATATTGCGGTATCAATTTTTTCTCCAGATCTGATACTTGACAAATCAGATCTGGCGATTTGAATAACGATTGTGTTTAAAGCAGCTTGGCATCTACTAAACCAATGTTCTGGGGATTCCTCGAACTGTAAATTGTTTCCGACGTTTGATCGAGGACCAAGCTGTCGGTGAGAAGACGAATTTTCTGCCATGTGCAAAAAACAGAAAACGGAATGAACTGAATCGAAACGAGATAGAAGCTAGAAAAACTGAGAAAACGGTGGGCGCCAATGAAGAAACACTAACTAAATGGTCGGAACCAAGATAGTTAGGGGGTTTGAATCTGCATAAAAGGTTAGCTCTCCCTCGGTTGATTCAGTTGCGATGGAATTACTTCTCCGGCAGCTCTGCAAAAAAGAACACCGTTAGCCTCGCCAAGGGGAGAAGAGGGTTCTCTCCTTGACCCGACTCCGGCGTGAGAATAAGTATTGGTATCGGAGAAGATAAGTATTTGAAGAGTGAGAGTAGTCTGAGTTTATACCTGAACAGTTCTCTTATTTATATCCGGGAGTTTGGGAGGGAAAACCCGTTATTGAAAAGATGACGGAAAATGCCTAACGCCGTAGCGGTTATTTTTCCTCCGTTAAAGTTCTTTAATCTGACGTTGATTAACCTCGATCCGATGTGAATGCACACGGATCGTGGTCTGATCGATGACTGGGGAATTGCCACGTGGAAAGTGACTAAGTGGAGATTGCTCTCTAATTGCATGCATTCGTTGTGACTTCAGGGTTGTCTATGGTGATGACACGTGTCCAGACGGTTGTAACCGTCTGGGTAGTGCATGATTGTATTTCTTTCTAGAAGATTTCTGTTGTAATCTGGTGTGGCACCTTACTATGTGGACACAGGCAAAATAAACCCCAAGTCCGGGTGTTGTGGCGGAAGTATTGAGCAAAGGCTTTCTAATCCTTTGTTGAATGGGAGACGGCGCAAAGATTTATGTTATCTTTTGGGCGCGCGATTACAAGCTACTGACTTCTTTGTTCTTTTAGCAGGACCAGTGCGCAGCCGCGCAAGGCCAAAAAAGGCTAGAAAAGTTAGTTTGTGGTGTGGTCTCAAATCCTTTTTATGAGGTTTTTGGGACCTTACCCCTTCAGGATTCAAGTGGTTAAAACCACTATAACATAGGGACTCAAAAAATAATTTACTATTAATTAAATTTGAAATTATACGTTTGATCTCTAACTATATTAAAGAATATTATACTTATTATATTATTTGATACATTTATATTTGTTATAGATAATTATTAATTAAATTTGAATTTATACGTTTATATCTCTAACTATGTTAATTAATATTATATTATATTTTGTGTATAAAAATTAATATATAATACTATTATTAAAAGGGAGGAGGCACCAGAGAGTGACACGTATACAAAAAGATTTTTGTTTATTAGTATAGGAAGATTCTATTCTGATAAATGTAACCCCACTTTGCAAATTACCGTTGTCGCTCCGTCCGACACATATTTGATGATGACTTGACGGTGGGGCGCTGCTGCTACCAAAACGGAATTTTTAAAAGTTGTATATCTCAACAAGTTAACTGTTAGTTTCATCAAATTTATTTTTAAAATTTATAATTTTATTTTATAGTTTGGGAATTGAGATAATTTGCATGAAACAGTTAGCTAGATAGAAGCAAACTATAAGTTTGTTATGTTATTTGTTCGTGATAGTAGTTGGTGGGTAAATTATGTAGTTATTCAACCAAAATCTATAAGTTCGGTGTTAATGTTGAGGTTTATGATTTTATTGCTTTGAGAATTTTGAATTTTCTCATCACATTGCTATCTGTGATATATAAATAACGAAAGGTATTAAGTTCTTCAAATGACAATATTTAGTATGGAGTATAAAATTTTGAGGCAGTACTTTATAGTTATTAAAAGTTTGGATGGTAAAATCTAGCTAACTTATGATCATTCTTCTTCCTAAATTGATATTGGTGAACTCAATAATGGCTTGATATCCGTTTGTTAGGTTATTTGTTCTTGATGGTAACTGGCAGGTGGATTATGTAGAATTGATACCAAACATATAATTAATATTGGATTTTTCTCATCGTTTTGTCACACTTATGCTTGTATTTTTTGAACTTGAATATATGATGGATATATGTGTGGTTTTCTGTGATGGATGGTAGTTTGTAGTTTTTAAAAGTTTAGATGGTAGAATCTGGCTAACTTAAGATCATTCTTTTTCCTAAATTGACATTTGTGAACTCAATATGGTATTTCTGCTTGTTGTTTAGTTTTAACGAACTCATGGCCCATGGGTTGTTAACTTAGTACATAATTTTCATTTTTGTGGTCATCCTTATTTTCATTTATCAGCTTCATATGGTATTTCTTTGATGTTTCATTGAAGTATTATTTTGTATCATCTTGTACTAACGAATGCATGAAATGTCATTTTCCTGTGGTTGTTTGATGCTTCAAAATTGAAGCTCATAAACCAAGTTATTACAATGTGTGACCATATTGATGTTGCACGGTGCTAAGTTTAATCATAATATTCATATGCCATGACAGGATAACGTGAGCATCTATATAATCATCTACTCATTTAAAACTTTAAACTAAACATGCAGATTAAAGGAAAGGATAAAATATTAGCCGAACCGGCTCTTGTAGACCAGCAAACGCAAGAGAACATGGTCTCATTTTAGTTGAACCTTGGGATTAAAGGAAAAGAAGAAAGTAAACACCAGAAAAGAAGAAAAAAACATGAAGATGGTAGGCTCGAACCTGGGATTCAACAGAACAGGCATACGCAACTTACCAGTAGACTGTGTTTTGTTATGAGGATGTTACCGGTAACCTCACCAGACACTAATCAAATACATTGCAATTTCTTAAACTATATAAACTTAACCATAAAATACTTACTAGCATGGAAAAAAGAAGAATGGTACATGTATTCTCTGTTTCGAAAACATAACACCATTAGAAATTGAGAACACCGTCCTTTTGTGTTTGGAGCCTTACACGAAATGTAATTACTTTCACATTTTTTTACCATTGTATATAAGAAAATATATTTTATTGTATGTTATAAAACTACTGTAACATATTAAATGGTTAGAAAAGCTCAAGAGCTTCTGAATGGTTTCCAGTTGGGCACCATTTTATCATAACATTCATGATTCAAACACTTAATACCAAAGGACAACTAGCCGTTCGAAAAATAATAGCGTAGGGCATTGTCTTCATTGTAACAAGACCATCATTAACATACTAATAACCTATGTGAAATTATTATATAATTGAGTCAAGGAATGGAATAAAGTATTATTTTTTTTTTAATTTTGCCATTCGTTAGGGCTCATTTGTTGTACTTTAGTTAGTGCTCATTTGTTGTACTTTAATTGATCCATTTCGACTTTCAAAAAAACTTAATTTTTTTTTATGAAAAGACAACCGTACTGTAAACCATAGATGAAAACTTATTTTTATTTTATCAGTTTGCCAAAAAAAAGTAACAAAATTAATTGAAAAATATCTTGTTATGGCTTGTGTATCATTCATGTGAAAGTGGTTATGTGTATTGGCCCTAAGTGGCAAAATGGGTGGGTGTGGTAATGGGTTCGGGTCAAAACAACTAATTTTCCACACCGATGTTACGGATAAGAAAAGCAACAAAGTGTTCTACTATATATCACGAGAGTCTTGATAAATAATAGCAAAACGAGCATCGTTGTAGATTGTCGCCGTCGCCGCATCGAGCGGGTTCACTGCAATACTAAGAGCTAAAAAAATTAATAAAAATATATTACCAAAGAATCGATAAACTAACAGAAAAACGAGTGCCAACATCTCACGAATAAGAAAACTAACTTAAGTACTATACAATATATCACGAGACGACTGACAAACTAATGGTAAACGAGTATCCTATTGTAAATCGCCACTCCCGCTGCATCACGCGGGTAAATGGCTAGTATGTGTGTGTATATATATATATATATAGGGAGCGGTTAACATACTTCACGGCTTATCCTACTTCACGTAGGCGACAAGCGTAACCGTCGGATCAGGGGTATAATCACACATGGAACATATAATCACGCATGGGAACATATAATCACGCATGGGATCAGTTTTTTTTTATAATCACGCATGGGATCCAAAATCACGCACGTTATTTTGATCAAAAATTTAATTACGCATGTTATATACTTGGCCGCGTACGTTAATGTACGATAAGGCCTTTTGTACATTATACTTTCTCTCTCTCTCTCTCTCTCTCTCTCTATATATATATATATATATAGGTTATATGCACAATATACAACATAAAAATCATATCAAATGAGGTATAAAAACAACCCTTTTATAGTACTAATGTTGGAAAAATTGTGTTTCTTTGTTTACCTTTGATTTTCAAGATTAAAAGAGCTTAAATGGACAAAAGGAACAAATTAACGGCAAAAATCAACATAAATACAAAGAAAAGAAGTTGGCACACTATACCGACCCTTCAAGCTTCACCCCAAAGAAAAAATAACAAGACCAAAAGCCAAACACGGGGCCGTGCCAGCAAGGCATGGACCGTGCCCCAGTCAAGATTCCTTAGAGAATAAAGACAAACAGAAAACGAGAAGGGACACGAGACCGCGTCACCTAAGCCCGAGCCGTGGTCAACTCTCAGATTCGCAAATCAAGGTTCGTACAACAAGAACAGAATACACGGGGCCATGCCGTTGACACACGAGGACATGTGTGCAGAAGAGCTGACACAACATTAAATGAACATAGAGAAAAGGAAGGATACGAGGCCATGCCTGAAGGGCACGGGGCCGTGTGAAGCTACTGTTTTCAGCTATAAAAGGAGGTGTTTGGCTCATTTTCAATCCATCCATTGGCAAACCACTTCTCTCACACTTGCCACCACCACAATACCACCATCATCCATTACTTTCATCCATCATCCATCCTTAGAGTGTGTGTGTAGTCTCGGGATCCAAGATCGATAGTAAGAGTTTTTGTCAAACAAAGGCCATGCTTGGTTAATCTCTTACATCACTTGGTGAAGATAAAATCATTTATGTATTTCTTTTGATTTCCTAGCTTTGGTAATGTCACATCCCCAAAATACCACATGCGGATTTCACTGCGAGGCGTGTGACATAGTAGGATCTAGCCACTAATCATGTCGAACTAACAGTAAATAATATTAATGCAAACATCATGTCCAACATGAATAGTGCATTTCATAAATAACATTTCAACAAGTTTACGTTCAGCGGAACCAATTGTAACTGTTATAATCATACGAAACCAAATTGTTTAAAAAAATGTATAACATTAATTATTCATTAAGCAACACGCCCCATGACACTCATCGCTCCTCAGACTGCAAGTTCCAAAGACATGCAAGTTTAACATAAATCATGTAAGTGTTTAGTTTAAAGACATGTCACGAATAATAAACTCGGTACCGATTAACTGTTCTGTTATCAATGTCTATCAGCATTGATCAAAGTGTTTAAGGTCATTAGTTCATGCCCGGCTCTCAGCACAGTGTTAGGTTTGTCAGACCTAATAGCGCAATCAAGTAATACCTCGTTGCCTCCCAGGCAACTAGCTCGGTAGTAAGTAGGGACTTTCGTGATAGAGTTTAAGTTTATTAACTTCAACTTCTTGCTCTTCATTGGCTTGCTTTTCTCTAGGTTCTCTCACACCTTCTTTGTATTTCTTGTATGCCTCGAGAACCAATGGAAGCCTTTCCTGTCTGTGCATCCAGTGATGCAACATCACCCATTCATTTGTCTTTAATTCGGTGATTTGTCTTCCTGTTGGCAGTTGAAACTTGTACAGGTTTCCATCGTGTGGTAGTTTTGGATGTTGATCGTTAATAAGCAGTTGAATAAATCTGGGATACATGGCCCATGTGACATTGTAGGCATTGTCCACCATGCAGTAGAAAATCAAACCAGATATATTGAAGGGCTAGTTTGTGCACAAATTAAGCATCGCTGCCGACCATTTCATATTAAACCCATTATATCCGCCTTTTCGATGAACGAGGCTTAAAGAAAATGTATGTAGGGTAAACCTTCAGTCCTTTGTCAACCCGTTTCTCTTTATCTCATTTTCCCTCTGAAATCTCTAACATAATTCATACCCCTGAACCCTTCCAGAATATCTTTTTTCGACAACTTCATTGGGTCTTTGGGGTTATCTCCGAGACACAAGACTTTTCAAACTCTTTCTTCACTCACGATTATCTCCTTGTTTCGAACCGTTGCTGTGATTTTTTTGACTCTGTCTATCGTTTTTGCTTTTGCGGTTCTCCAAATCGGAAAAGGGTCACCCACCCACCTTTACCATCAACGGAATCAAAATCTTCACCATCAACGCCACCCACCTTCACCTTTACATACACAAGAATACACAAGTTATATCAAACCAAAACCGCACCAAATCGAAAAAGGGTCTCGCCGTAATCTAAATCAATTTCTCTCTCTAAACAAACATACACAAGTTCTCTCTCTACTCTATCTCTCTCAATCGGACCCAAAGTCAAATTTGGGCATTAGGGTTTGCAGTGGACCGGGTGGTGAAAGGGTTGTTGAGAAGGAGTAAGTTTATGATTCAACATTTGTGTGTTTACAGGATGGGGGAGTCTGCGTTTTTTGTGACTCATCGGTAAGATTATTATTATTATTGTTTTGAATCATTTTGTGTGTTTGCAGGATGTTAATGATGATGGTGACAAGATATGTAAGGAGAGAGAGAGAGAAAGTTGTATGTATGTGTATATATAATTGTTTTAGGGTATTAATTATATGTTAAATGACCATATTGCCCTTCATTAAAAAGGAGGAAAGGGACAAAAACTCTGGTGTTAACAGAAAAATGTAACTCTGTTACGATTTTGGACCAAAATGGCAAAAAACTGAAACCACAGGGACCCAGATACAAAAGGTTTCAAATTTGGACTAAAGTGACAAAATTGCCCAAAACACAGGGACCATTTAGACAGTTTACTCATTAAACCACATTACAAAAGGTTTTGTTTGAATCAAAGTAATTAATAGTTGAAATTGTTACGAAGTTATGAGTTAGCACTCATATTTACAAACAAACATTAAATGGGTCTATACAAATAACAACACGAATTTAAAAGTACTTAATACGACACAAATAAACATATGGGTAAGGCTACGGTTGAACACCAGAGGAGATAAAATCTAGGGGTTATACATGGGTTAAGAATAGATCTTCCTGTAATTATATTAATTGGACGGATTAATGTAAATATCTCATGTACATGTTGTAATTTGTTGCCCTTTGTTCGTTTAGATCGGGGGTGCTCTTGTTTGTTTTGCCTTTTGCCCATCTGAGTTAGAGGTGTGTTTTAATGAAGTTTATATTTAAAAAAACGTATTTTACTATAGAGTAAATTACAAGTTTTGTCCTTTATGTATGTCCCAAATTGCAGGCGTTGCCCTTTAATCCAAAACTTGACAGGCGGTGTCCTTTGTGTTTTCAAAATCTTGCACGTTTTGTCCTTTAGGCCAAACTTAGTTAGATTTTTTAGTTAAATCTGGTATCAAGGGGCTATTTTGTAAAAAAAAATTATTCAGGGACTAAATTGTAAAAAAATATTATTATTATTATTATTATTATTATTATTATTATTATTATTATTATTATAAAGGACAAAACTTGTAATTTACTCTTTACTTTATTTATATATATATTACTCTTTTTATTAATAAACAAAATATTATTTTTGTTGTATTAAACATTTAAACCCAATCCATCAGATTTTTCTCAATGTCATCTCTGTTCAATCTCTGTTTAGAACCCCACCACCTCCACCACACACCACCACCAGTCACCCCGCCACCACACACCACCACGTCACAGATCCACCCACCACCGTCACCCACCCCTGCCATTACACACCACCACCACCACGTCACAGATCCACCCCAACCACCGTCACCCACCCCCGCCATCACACGCCACCACACACCACCACTACCACGTCACAAATCCACCCCCATCTCCACCTTTTTCTATATATACTCCTCATAATTTACCCTAACTCAGCCGCAACTACTCCGTTCCCCTTTCTCTCTCTACAAAACCCCCAATTCTTCATTTCACAAACCCTAATTACTCATTCAATTTCTGTTCTGTTTCATCTTACCCGCCAAAAAAAGAATGTGCGCCTTGCACCCAAATCTTTTCTTGGACAAACTTTTTTCATCATTTGACCTGAATCTGGAGTATGACCCTAGATCAGACCAGGTTCAAGAAACAAAATCAAGAAAATGATAAAGAAAATGATCATGAAAATAGGTATGTGGATGAAGTGGAAAATGAAGAAGAAGAAGATGGGACTTTGTGTGCAGTATGTCAAAGCACAGATAGGGATGCAAAAGACCCAATTTTGTTTTGTGATGGGTGTGATCTAATGGCGCACACCACTTGTTTTGGTGCACCACTCAAAGAATTAAATATGATTTTAGGTTTTGATGAATACCCATTTGATGAAGCGACCAATTGAAGAAATGGAGGAGACGATTAGGGTCAACTCGTTGCTTGTGATGAAGAACAGATTGTAAGGCATCTGGATTTAGGTTATTGAGGAGATTTGGGGATGAATTGAGGAGGTGGGTCCAATTGCGGTTTCTGAGAATTGTTGTGATTTCATTGACTGTTTCGTCGTTGATTCGTTAGGTGTTTGTTGACGATTTTCTTGAGTCAAATGGTGAGATGAATCTGCGGGTGATGAGTGTTGAGTTTCTGTGTGTGAATAGTCTCATCATTGTTTTGAATTTAGGGTGTAAATTGCATTTGTTGATTTGGTGGAGATTATGGAGAAGAAGAGAAGCTCTTGTTTTATGAGATCCATGGCGGTTGTTGAATCTAGGGTTTGTGAAGTTGTTGTTAGGGATGAGTGTTTAAAGCAGGTGTTTTTGATTTTGGGATATAAATGGGGAATAAAGTAAAGAGTAAATTACAAGTTTTGTCATTTATAATAATAATAATAATAATAATATTTTTTTACAATTTAGTCCCTGAATAAATTTTTTTTACAAAATAGCCCCTTGATACCAGATTTAACTAAAAAATCTAACTAAGTTTGGCCTAAAGGACAAAACGTGCAAGATTTTGAAAACACAAAGGACACCGCCTGTCAAGTTTTGGATTAAAGGACAGCGCCTGCAATTTGGGACATACATAAAGGACAAAACTTGTAATTTACTCTTTACTATACTAAACAAAATAAAACCGTATTTAACTCATAAAAAAAGGAACTTTTTTCAATAAATACTTGTAGTTGAAAAGTAATAACAACAATAAGTGTAAAATTTACGAAAAGTACTCACATGATCTATTTTTAAAACAAAAATAAAAAATTAAAATCTCTGTTCATAAACGTTGCTACACACCCATTTCCCATCTCGCCGCCTTTGATCACCCCTCTCTATATATACATACATTCTCCGACCACCTTTTCGCTTACAAAACCCCTTCATTCTCACACCCCTTTAATTCATCCCAAAAATGGCCAAATTGTTTCTATCCATCTCTCTACTCATGCTAGCAATCTCACAATCCTTATTCCAAGGTACCCAAAATGCTTCATTCCCCTATAATAATATAAAATAAATTCCTCAATTATTCATGAACTCATTAAGTTTTTTTTTTTTTTTTTTTTTTTTTTTGTTGCAGGAGTAAAGTCATCAGCCTCGTTTACATTCATAAACAAATGCGACCAAACAATCTGGCCAGGAATATTATCCAACGCGGGTATCGCTGCGCTTCAACCGACCAGGGCGAAACAAAAGTACTCCACGCGCCATCGTCGTGGGGCGGCCGGTTCTGGGGCCGCACCCACTGCGCCGAAGATTCCGACGGTAAATTCACCTGCGCCACCGGCGACTGTGGCTCCGGCACAATGGAATGCTCCGGCGCCGGCGCCACCCCGCCGGCGACACTAGCTGAATTCACCCTCGACGGCGATGGCGGAATGGATTTTTTCGATGTGAGTTTGGTGGACGGATATAACCTTCCTATGCTGGTGGCCCCCACCGGTGGGTCGGGGCATAATTGTACTTATACAGGGTGTATGGTGGATTTGAACGGCGCGTGTCCGTCGGCGTTGAAGGTGATGAATGCTGATGGAGAAGGGGTCGCGTGTAAAAGCGCGTGTGAGGCGTTTGGGGATCAGGAGTATTGTTGTAGTGGCTCGTATGGTACGCCTGATACGTGTAAACCGTCGTCGTACTCGCAGTTGTTTAAGACGGCTTGTCCACGCGCTTATAGTTATGCGTATGATGATAAAACTAGTACGTTTACCTGCACCGGTGCTGATTATCAGGTCACGTTTTGCCCTCCGTCGACCACCAGGTAATAATTTATTATAATTACGAAAACGCCATTATATTTATAAAAATTGCACGTGAAATAATTATGTCATTTATTAGGCGTTAATTGTTGATTTGTCAGATCAACGGTCATTAATTAAGAAAATGACAAATCTAGCCTTACTGGCGACCCTCAACGGTCATTAAATTAGGTTACCCACACGATATATTTGACACTAAAAGTCAAACCAGATATTTTCCGACATATACTATCATGCTAAAGGGTAAATTCGTCATTTAACTTTTCTTGATATTTACGCCGGCTAACAGCCTGTTTTACCGTTTCATCCAACGGTAACTTTCACGTGCAAAAATGTAGCAATTTGTTGTTGTATTATTTTCATTATTATATTATATCGCGCATAGATGTACTTTTAGAACCCATTGATTTTAAGTGAAAAGTATATACTGATATATTTTTGCTACTAAATACACCCCAAAAGTTACTCAATACACCCTCTTCTTTCACATATTTACGAGTTGGGTCTATGTGAGAGTGGTACTTTTCCTCTCACAAACGGGAGTATAATTAGTAATTAGGGGGTGCATTTATATCAAGCTGTTTTCTAACCGTTAACGTCATTTCTTTGTAATTTTCGTTACATAACGTACGAATACATTTTTTTTGGTTAATGAAATAGGTTATAAATAGGGCTGTAAACGAACCGAACGAACACGAACAAGGCCATATTCGTTTTCGTTAAGGAAATTAACATGTTCGCGAACTGTTCACGAACGCATACCGAACATAAGTTTATGTTCGTGTTCGTTCGTTAAGCAAATTCAATTGTTCACTAACAGTTTGTGAACACTGGTCTCGTACACAAACGACCGCAAGCAAATAAAAATGAATACAAACGAACATTTAGCTTGAAAATAAAAAAATAAAAACATTGTTATCCTTATACATTGGATATAGGTAGTTAAATATAACTATTAAATGATAAATCAAAACACAAGAAATCTACCACACCACCAAACGATAAATAAAGTTCAACTAACTTAGACATAATTATCTCCAAAAATGTCTTAGAATATCCAAATTTTAGTTAACTTAGAAAAAATAGGGTTTCAAGTTTTCAATATGTTTAGATAAAAGGTTTATTATTTATTATTTTTAATATAATTAAACGAACATAATACCGAACGTTCACGAACGCTGTCGAACCAACGAGACCTGTGTTCGTGTTCATTCGCTAAGCTAACCGAACGAAATTTTTTGTTCGTATTCGTTCGTTAAGCTAATCGAACGAACATAAACGAACTTTCCGCCGAATGGTTCACGAACTGTTCGCTGAACGTTCGGTTCGTTTACAGCCCTAGTTATAAAATATCTATTGCTCGCCAACTTTTATTTTGTTTCCGGTCTAATATTGAATTCTTTATAGCAAGAAGTCAACGGAGGAGCAAGCAACTCCAGCGACACCGCAGTTCAACACTGGTATGGTATACGAAGGCGCCGATCAAATGGAAAACCGCGCCCCTCCATCGTACACCCACATTCAAGCGGTCATCATACCGGTAGTTATGGTGGTTGCATTATTATGAGCCTGGCCTTTCGGGTTGTGTCGGCACCATCCAAATGGATCATTTTGTCGGGTCTAACTGTGGGACCCATTTTCTTATCACATTCATATTCTCGACCCAATTGAGTCCAATTGTGACGTGGATTTTAGTCATCTTAAAAGCAACCCCCCACCAAAAACCTCACTTTATGCTTCCGGATCCTGTTTCCTTTTCGGATTCGACCCAAAAAAACAATATTATCTTTCGAGAGTATTTTTAGATGCATTATTGAGTTGTACGGTACAATATAGGAATTAGTGGCTGATTTTTTTATTTTTTTTTAATAATTTTTAATAGTTTTAGTGCTAGGTAATAGGTATAAATTCTTTGTGGAGCTATTAGGTGTACTGATGCAACATGTGACCCACTCTATTTAGTGGGAAAATAATGAAAGAATATTATAATCTATTTTTATTTTACTTTTATATTTTAATAGTTTATAACGTGTGTTGGATAAATGAATTAATTATTGTAAACAGAAATAATGGGTGTTGAGCAGTCCACAAACATTGTCGACCAAGCTTATGGCACACGTGTAAATCACAGCTCACTAAAAGTATAATTTATTTGGTGTATGATTGTTTTTTTATTTTTTTATTTTTGTTCGAATATTGAATAATTCGATGTAGAAAAACCCTTGATCATTTGAAAAGTACGATGGAATTTTACCAAAGATTTAGACCGTGGGGTATGGTGGGGCTTGGGTTTGGGCATTTGTTGACACGTGAAATGGGAGCCCCCCACCGCCCAAACCCATGCCCATGGGGTATGGTGGGGCTTGGGTTGGGGGCTTGGGTTTGGTTTGGCCATTGAGAGCCCGCCATGTCACCTTACTTGCCCGCCCCACGCCCGGCTTCAAACCCACGCCACAAGAGCCACACCCAAACCCACGCCCCAACACAAGTCCCCGGGGTGGTGGCTTGGGCGTTTTCAGCCAACCCAAGCCCCATACCCCATAGTCTTATGATGATTTGTCAAATATATATAATTTGTCTTGTTCTAATTAAATATACATTCATGAGATGACACATAGTTGATTAATCGGGAAAAATCATAGGGATGTTCAGAATTCTTTTCGAATTCGAAAAATTCGAAATTCGTTTAAATTCGATTCGATTATCAAGAATTCGTTTTGATTATAAGAATTCGAATTTGATTCAATTCGAGTCAAGTAAATCGAATACGAATTTACAATTTCAAATTCGATTCGATTCGAAATTCGAATAAAAATTATACATTTTTATTTATTATTTTTATATATAATACATATATAACTTTTATTAGGCTATACTATAAATTATTTTCAAATTTTACTCTAAGTATTAAAATTACCCATTACCAAACCAACTACATGACCCATAACTAAAACCTAAGTAACAAATCTATTAATATATTTCTAACCCTAAAAATATTAACTTGTAATGTGGAGTGGTTATTCCCGACTTCTCGTTTTGAATTTTAGATTTATGATACTTTATTTGGAATTGTTTTAATACGATATCGTGCTTTATGGTTGCTTTAAAATTTATGTTTCATTTTGAAAGTTTTTTACATGTTTTTAAATAATCTAAATCAAATCGAATTTATTCGAATTCGAATTTTTAATCGAATACGAATTGGGTTTTTTATTCGAATACGAATTCGAATCGAATTTGTTAGATTTTAATCGAATTCGAATCGAATTCGAATTCAAGGGAAAATAAAAATTATTCGAATAATTCGAAAATTCGATATTCGATTCGATGAACACCCCTAAAAAATCATCAACATAATAAGTGATTTTGTATAATATCATATATTCGTAAAACCTTTTAAAAAGTAGCACATGGTTTGAAACTAAACAGATTAAGGTGCTGTTTGTTATTAAAGAGATAAAATGTCTGTAATTTGTGAACTACATTTATAGAAAAAGAGGTGGATCAAACCTCTGTAGTGTGCAAGAAGAAAGTTGTTTGTTTTTAAACGTATGTAGACTTTTAAAATAAACTGATGGTGGTGGACGGTGGGTGGCGGTGGACGGTAGTGGTGGGTGGTGGACGGTGTATGGTGGTGGTGGTGGTGGACGGTGGTGGTGGTGATGGAGGGTGGTGGACGGTGGTGGTGTTTAACCCTCTGCAAACCTTAGAAGATCTTAGAAGTGGTTGGGTTAAGCATGCACTAAGAAAAGCTCGCGCATACGTTTTTTTAATGAAACGTATTCGAAAAAACAATCAATCTGCAGATGTCAATGTTTGCGTGTAGTCTGCATGGCGCAGACAGAAGAGCCTACGTATTTTTTTTTTTTTGAAAAACAAACACGACTTTATCCCTAATTTGCTCTATGAAGGGCAATTGATTTTTATGTACAATAAAGAATGTATATATAATGTTATCATTTTCATTATATTATAGTATGTGGATAAATAATATTTGAAGTTTAGAATCAGTAAATTTTGTGGATGTTTATGGGTGATGGGTGGGTTCGGCTACAAAGTCCATTTTTCCTACAAAGTGTACAAAGTCATAAAACATCACAATTTCAGCCATAAAACACACTTAAAACCCACAAATAACAGAGTGAAGATCACTAAAACACAGTATCCAAACCCTAACAGTCCATAAAAACTTCAAACACGCCATCGTAGAACTCTGAATATAAAACACAACATGATAATCAACATACAACACACTGATGTTAATCATTCACTAATCAAAGCCTTATTATCCAAAACACAACACAAACCCCACAAATATGGCGTTTTAGTAATCTTCACTTTGTTATTTGTGGGTTTTGAGTGTGTTTTATGGTTGACATGATGGTATTTTATGACTTTTTACACTTTGTAGGAAAAATGGACTTTGTAGCCAACTCCCACCCTATGAGGGATTATTAATAGCATTTCGGAAATTATGTTGTCTTATATAATGACAAAATGGTGAATTAGTTTACTAATGACCCAAAGTTAATCTTTGAAGAGCACTTGTACCTGTCTTAATGTGTTCAAAGTGTTAAATTACAAATGGAAGTAGTGATCTTAATGATATGTGTAATTTTTGTTTTGAGTTAACTGTCGGAAAGAAGGCAATAAGTCGTAGTATAGGGGATAGATGTGTAATATGGTGTTCTATATAAACACCCACTTTGTGTAACCCTAGAACGAGTTTTTTCTCAATTAAAAATTCAACCCCATTACAAAGTTCATTCTCTATACTAGTCAACATGGTATCAGAGCGGTGTTTCTGATCCATGAACACTTTGTTCATTATCTACAATCAATAAAACCAAAATCAAACCAGAAAACCCCAAAACCAAAACCATAATCAACTCCAAAAATTTGATCAAACTCCAAGAATCCAATCTATCTCCACCACCGCCGCTGCAAGAAATCTTAGTCGCCATTGCAAGAAACCCTAGTCGCCGGGCGGATTTGTTCTTTGAGGTTGTTGATCAGTTGGGTTGAAGCTGTTCATCAGTTATTCATCATTGCTCTATCACAGTTCTGGGCGGATTTAATCTGGCCGCCGTTTAAGCAGTTGTTCATCGTTGTTCCTCTAGTTTAATCTGTACCTCCAGGAAACCCTAGCCGCCGTTTAATCTGGCGGATTTACTGAAGTCTTTTGGACCACCTTTAAGCTAGCAGATTTGTTCTGGGGTATCTCATATCTTGAACGCGAGTTCAAGTTGCCCATCATATTTGATAAATACGCCAGTAAGATAAATTCGCTACCTAGCGTTGTTATTCCAAGTTTCTTTTGTTGTAGATTGCCGACGTATATGAGCGACCTTAAGATAACTTATCTACGGTTCCCGGCGTATTTAACATTTCCGGCAGCTTTAAACCTTGAATGCGAGTTCAAGTGTCCCGCGTATCTCAAATACGCTGGTCAATTATTTTTTCGGGTAATAGACAACGTTTTTAGTTCAAAAAAAAAAACTCCGTGTCAGAAAAGTTAAAATGGCAATCAATCATGAAAAAACAGATCGTGGATATTTGATTCCAGTGCCACTAACACCATGACGTTTGAATCGTTGGACATGTGTTCAATGACCAAACCTCAAAAACTCAAATTCATACCGCGAATAACGGAATAATGCAAGTGAAAGGATGAGGAAAATTTGAAATTTCACCAACTATGAAATTATCAAATTGCCTTTATGTTCCGTCATTATCGCATAAATTGCTCTCAATTAGTCATATTACCAAAGAATTAAATTGCACGGTACTAATGCACCCTACCTTTTGCCTCTTACAGGATATCAGGACGGGTGTGATTATTGGACGTGGTGCTGAGCGCCAAGGATTATACTACGTGAATGAAATGGCTCAACATGGTACTGTGATGTTGGCACATGGAAATAAAAACCGAGAAACCTGGCTATGGCATAGATGTTTGGGACACCCATCCACTTGTTATTCGCATCTTTTGTTTCCAAAACTCTTCCCTTCAAATGGTAAAATAGATTGTGAAATCTGTTTTCTTGCCAAAAGCCAGAGACAACCATTTAAACCTAGCAATACGAAAGTTGATTTACCTTTTTCACTAATCCATTCTGATGTGTGGGGTCCAACTCCTGTTATGGGGGGCAGGGTTTTCGGTACTTTCTACTATTCGTGGATGACTGCACTCGTATGACATGGGTATATTTTTTTTAAAAACAAAGCCGAAGTTTATGAGAAATTTATCACATTTTATGCTATGATTCACACTCAGTTCAAAAGGGAAATCCAAATCCTTCGATCCGACAATTGGGGGGGGGGGGGGGATTTGTCAATACATCCATGAAACAATTCTTTAAAACCAAAGGATTAGTTTATCAAACCTCTTGTTCTCATACCCCTGAATAAAATGGTGTTTCTAATTGAATCTCATGTACCTACATCTTTTAGGCAGGAGGTGGTTGCAACCTCTGTGTATCTCCTAAATCGGCTTCCCACCAAAGCTCTTAAGTTTGAGACTCCTCTAGATTGCCTATCTAAGTTTGCCAGTATTCCCCATCCTCTTACACTTGAACCTCAAATCTTCGGTTGTACAACATTTGTCCACATACCAAAAACCAACAGAAACAAACTTGGCCCATGTGCTGAGAAATGTGTATTTGTCGGCTATGGGATCGATCAAATAGGTTACCGGTGTTATAATCCAAAAACTCGTCACATGTTCACCACAATAAATTGTGACTTTCTTGAAACAAAATATTTTTATAACACCCAACTCAGTGGTCAGGGGGAGAATGAATGTATAGACACTCTGAGTTGGCTAACTCAACTTCCATCATCTGATGAAGTAACAACAGAAGACCATCACAGTACTTCGAGTCAGTCACCTTCAAACACAGCTACACAATCTGCGGAGCACAGTACCACTGGAGAAACTCCATCCAACTTGATACCAGAGGTAAGAAATACCGAGAACACTGAATGTTCTATGTCTTATAACTATGAGACAACAGGGGAACACATAGAACCGACAACAATAGAACATGTTGAACCAGATGTTGAAGAGGTTGAACCAGTTGTTGAACATGTTGAACCAATTGCAGCAGAGACAACTGGAAGATACTTTCTCCCTCCAAGAGAAAATAGAGGAGTTCCTCCCAAGAGATACTCACCAGAAAAGGTGGCTCCAAGGTCTAGATACCCTTTGGCAAACATTGCCACTAGGAATCTGTCTAAGGATGCTAAAGCATTTGCCACTGCCTTGTGCTCTGAACAAACGCCATCTACAACACAAGAAGCCTTGAAGTCAAAAGAGTGGAAAAAGGCCATGGAGACAGAAATGGAAGCACTCAAGAAGAATTACACATGGGAGAAATGTACTCTTCCACCAGGAAAGAAAACAGTGGGATGTCGTTGGGTGTTTTCAATCAAACATAGGCCTGATGGCACGATTGAAAGATACAAAGCACGACTGGTTGCAAAGGGGTATACTCAAACTTATGGAATTGACTACTCTGAAACCTTCTCCCCGGTAGCCAAAATCGACACAATCAGAGTTCTTTTTTCAATAGCCGCCAATAAAGGTTGGCCCCTTCATCAATTTGATGTGAAAAATGCCTTCCTACACGGAGAACTGAACGGGGAGGTCTATACGGATGCCCCATCGGGATTCGATGAGAATTTCAAGGATGGAGAAATATGTCGGTTAAAGAGATCTCTGTATGGGCTCAAGCAGTCTCCTAGAGCTTGGTTTGGGAGGTTTACCCTTGCTATGAAGAAATATGGCTTCAAACAAAGCAATTCTGACCATACTCTATTTTTGAAACGAAAGGGCAATCTTGTGACCTGCTTAATTATCTACGTTGATGACATGATACTTACACAGAACGATGAAGATGAAATGTCAATGTTAAGAGATAAAAATTTTTCGGAGTTCGAGATGAAAGACCTGGGAAGATTAAAATATTTCATTGGAATTGAAGTTCTGAGATCTAAACAAGGGATTTTTATTTTTTAGAAGAAATATATTCTTGATCTTTTAGCCGAAACCGGTATGATTGAGTGCAAACCTGCAGACACCCCAATGGTGATTAACTACGGCCTACACATGGAAGATGGAGCAGAACTAGCAAATAAAGAGAGATATCAACGAATGGTAGGAAAACTAATATACCTCTCCCACACTCGCCAAGATATAGCTAATGCAGTAGGAGTGGTGAGTCAGTTTATGCACCAGCCCCAAACAAGTCACATGGAAGCAGTTCTAAGAATCATCAGGTATCTCAAAGGAACAACGGGTCATGGTATACTTTTCAAACCAAATGGGCACTCAGAAATCCAAGCATATACAGACGGCGACTGGGCATGGGATAAAGGAACGAAAAGGTCAACCTCAGGATACTTTACCATGGTCGGAGGAAATCTAGTCATCTGGAGAAGCAAAAAACAAAAAAATAGTCGCCCTATCTAGTGTAGAAGCCGAATTCCGAGGGGTTGCATGTGGCCTAGCAGAAATTCTATGGATACGCAAGCTCCTAACTGAGATTGGCTTGCCTCCCACTACAACAACCAAAATCATGTGCGACAATAAAGCTGCTATACAAATCTCAAAAAATCCAGTCCTACATGATTGAACAAAACATGTGGAGGTAGACCGACATTTCATCAAGGAGAAACTGGAGGAAGGAATCATAGAGCTCCCATATGTATCGTCAAAAGATCAACTCGCAGATATTCTTACAAAATCCGTCAACGGAAACATGTTTAGTAGCTGCTTGAGCAAGTTAAGTATTAGTGACCCCACTACTCAACTTGAGGTGGAGTGTCGGAAAGAAGGCAATAAGTCGTAGCATAGGGGTTAGATGTGTAATATGGTGTTCTATATAAATACCCTCCTTGTGTAACCCTAGAACGAGTTTTTTCTCAATTAAAAATTCAACCCTATTACAAAGTTCATTCTCTATACCAGTCTACATTAACTATCATTTTAGTCCCTGTGGTTTAGTGGAAAATGTCATTTTAGTTCAAAACAAATTTGTACCAGTTACGTCCTAAACATTTTCTAAATGTGCCACTTCAGTCCAAAAAGATACGCGTCATTAAAAACGTTGAGGACGGAACTGGCGCAAGGCGTTATCTTTTTGAAACGTGCCACTTATGTCTATCTCATGAAGTATAAGCATGAAATCTTTGAATGGTTCAAAGAGTTTCAGAACGAAGTTGAAAACCAACTTAATAGAAAGATTAAAATGCTTCGCTCAGATCGAGGCGGTGAATACCTCAGCTTAGAATTTCTCTATCATCTAAAGGAACGTGGAATTGTTTCACAACCCACTCCACCAGGTACACCCCAACTTAATGGCGTGTGTGAAAGAAGAAATCGAACCCTACTAAATATGATTCGGTCGATGGTGTGTAGAACGAGTTTGTATCACTCCTTTTGGGGTTTTGCTCTTATGACTGCTGCTCGACTCGTAAATCTAGCGCTGACCAAAAAGGTAAACAAGACTTCATATGAGATATGGCATGGGTGTAAGCCAAGTTTAAGTTACCTAAGAGTATGGGGGTGTGATGCTTACATCACAAGTGATTCTTACATCACAAGTGATTCTGATGACAAGATCGACCCTTGAGGTGAAAAGGTTATTATCGTCGGATACTATAGCCAAAGCGGTTATTACTTCTACCATCCTGATGCAAATACGATTTCCATCAAAAGGAAGGCTAAAAGATTCCTTAAAGATGAACTTTTTAGTCGAGGAACTGGAAGTAATATAATGGATCTTGAAGAAGTTTAAGGACCACAAACAACCGTTGAGGAGTTCGGAACGTCTGAACCACAAGAAATTGTTGATACTAAATCAGACTTGAACAGAAGCCTTCGCAGGAGCATCAGGACTCGTAAAGAACCCGATAGATACCTTTGGCATGTTGAGGGTTCTGAAGTCTTGACAGTAGCCGAGTCTGATGATGAGCCTACTAGTTACAAATCTGCTATTTCTAATCTAGATTTTGTGAAATGGCTAGAGGCCATGTAAGCCGAGATGCAATCCATGCATGACAATCAAGTCTGGGACTTGGTTGAGCTACCCCCCCCCCCCCGCGCGAATCTCGGGAAGTAGGGAGCAAATGGGTTTTCAAGAGAAAAACCGACATGCATGGAAATTTACAAAGCACGGCAAGTAGCGAAAGGTTACTCAAACTCAAGGTGTTGAGTACGATGAAACCTTCTCGCCCATTGCTATGATCAAATTGATCAGGATATTACTTGCCATAGCTGTGTACTATGATTACAAAATTTAGCAAATGGATGTTAACACAGCCTTTCTTAATGGACATCTTTCTAAAGATGTTTATGTCACGGCCCCCGACCCGGTTTGACCTGTTTCAGGAGCCGCGGGACAGAAATACTGCGGTATTTAATTGATTAAGTTTAACAGCGGAAGTTTTCATCAGGATCGTTTAAAGCTAAAATTTTCCCCGATTATTTTATTTCACAATTCGGGATAAAACCCCGATAATTTACAATAGTATGATTTTACTATGAAATCGTTATGTTACAAAACTTATTTCTTTATTTTTATAATGAGCCACAATCTTAAGCTTGAAATGCTCCCCAGCACTTTTTCCTGAATTACAACAGATCACCTGAAACATGTTTGAAAAAGTTTTTTGTCAGCGGGAAATACTGAGTGAATCATTCTATTTACTAAAATGACACATTTGTTATAATTTACAGTATTAAGAATGATTACAATGTTTCTATTATCAACCCAACTACCCACGGTATTTGTCACTCGACCGAATCTGTGACTATGGTCATATCCCCCAATTGGCTGCCCCAATGGTGACGATTATCAAGTAATGTATACAAAACCCTACATACCGGCTGTAATATGGTGATTACATAAACTTAATCCCTGTAATTATAACTTTGAAATAAATAGAGTTTTGTAAAGTAATTTGAGAAAAGGAGAATGACTCACAAACTGTGAGAAAAGGAGAATGACTCACATTGCTGATTTAATACGGACAGAGTTTAGTCTATGATTTAGCCTTGTTAACCTAATTTAAATAACAATGCACACAAAACTGGGTTAGTAATCAATCCAGCAATTACGATAACTCACGAGATCAAATTCTCACAATGAACGACAAAGTGCAATACTTCATCCATCGAATTAACGATGATCCGTCAAATTAATGACGAACGACAAAGTATAATACTTCATCCATCGAATTAACGATGATCCGTCAAATTAATGACGAACGATAAAGTATAACCCTAATGTGGGCAGCACTTAAACATTCATTGGATATATTGATCGTCGGAAAATGAATCGTAGCAGCGATTGTGCTAATACCCTGTTTTGCAGCAGAATTTCGAGACCCGTGTGTGGATTTAGAGTATACTGTTCGTATCTCAGTGAATATTGTGAATTTTTACGTCGTTGTTTTTCCAGATTTCAAGTCCCACTGCCCTCTATTTATAGGTAAAAATTGACCTTACGCGGCCCGCGTGAGATTTAAGCTTATCCTTACGCGGCCCGCGTAAGACCTACTTTTTAGGCCTAGGTTGCCACGGTTGGGACTAGCTTAGCTGAGTTGACAGTTTTCGATAATTCCTTGTTGCCAACGTTTAAAATGGATAATCGTCAATAGGGTTTAACCCCCCCTGAGTTTTAGGGGCCCTAATCCTGATTCTGAAAATTATGAAAATTTTAGGGTTTGTTCAGAATCACTTGGGTGTCTAAATTAGGGTTTCCTTTTGGACTAATTAATTTAATAATTATGACTTTTGATTAGAGTTGTTACATTCTCCCCACCTTAATAAAAATCTCGTCCTCGAGATTTACTGGAATAATTGAGGATACTTTCTCTTCATTTCTGATTCCAGCTCCCAAGTGTATTCAGGTCCTCTCCTTGAATCCCACTTTACTTTAACTAACACTAGTCGTTTTTGCTTGAGAAACTTCACTTTTCTGTCTTCTATCTGAATAGGTTTCTCCACAAATTTTAACTTTTCGTTTACCTCTATGTCTTGAAGAGGTACTACCAGAGATTCATCTGCTAAACATTTCTTTAGATTGGATACATGAAATACATCATGTACTCCAGCTAATTCTTCTGGTAGTTGTAAACGATAAGCTACTGGTCCTATACGTTGGATCACTGGAAATGGTCCTACGTATCTTGGACTTAGCTTTCCTTTCTTACCAAATCTAACAACTCCTTTCCAAGGAGAAACTTTCAACAGTACTCTGTCTCCAACTTGGAATTCTAATGGCTTGCATCTATTATCAGCATAGCTCTTCTGGCGATCTCGAGCTCTCTTCAGTCTTTCCTTCATTTGAGTAATCTTATCAGTCGTTTCTTGCACTATTTCAGGACCTGATAGTTGACTTTCTCCTATTTCTGCCCAACAAACTGGAGTTCTACACTTTCTTCCATATAATGCTTCAAATGGAGCAGTTTCAATGCTTGATTGATAACTATTGTTATAGGAGAATTCAATTAATGGTAAGTGATCATCCCAACTTCCACCAAAGTCTATCACACATGCTCGGAGCATGTCTTCTAAAGTTTGGATCGTTCTTTCACTTTGCCCATCTGTTTGGGGATGATATGCAGTGCTCAAATTTAGTCGAGTTCCCATAGCTTGCTGGAAACTTTTCCAGAAATGGGAAGTAAAACGACTATCTCTATCCGAAACAATGGAGAGTGGAACTCCATGTAAGGATACAACTTCATCTATATACAATTTAGCCAGTCTTTCCATGCTAAAGGTTTCTTTCATAGGTAGAAAGTGAGCAGATTTGGTTAATCGATCCACAATTACCCAAATCGCATCATTACCTTTTCTGGTTTTGGGTAACTTAGTAACAAAATCCATTGTTATAAGTTCCCATTTCCATACTGGCATTTCTAATTGTTGTAGTAATCCTGAAGGTTTCTGATGTTCTGCCTTAACTTGTGAACAAGTAAGACATTTAGAAACATAGCTGGCTATGTCCTTTTTCATTCCTATCCACCAAAAGTTCTTTCTTAAATCTTGGTACACCTTATTGTTTCCTGGGTGTATAGTATACCTAGATTTATGAGCTTCTTCTAAAATCTTAGGTCTTAAGTCTCCCTGCTTAGGTACCCAAATTCTACTTTTGTGGAATCTCCAAATTCCATCTGCTCCTTGTTCTAATTCCTTGATTCGTCCTTTCATTCCTTCAGCATCATCCTTGATTGCTGTAGTTTGAACATTCTTCAATTGTTCCATTAAATCTATTTGTAGATTTAATCTGAGAGCACGAACTCGTCTTTGTTTTTCATAATACTTACGACTTAAGGCATCTGCAACTACATTCGCCTTTCCTTCGTGATACTGAATATCACAGTCGTAGTCACTTAAGATTTCCATCCATCTCCTTTGCCTCATGTTTAACTCTTTTTGCCCAAATATATATCTTAAACTTTTGTGGTCTGTGTAGACAGTAAATTTACTTCCGTAAAGATAATGTCTCCAAATCTTAAGGGCAAAAATTACGGCTCCTAATTCTAAATCATGAGTCGTATAGTTTTCTTCGTGCTTTTTCAATTGCCTTGATGCGTACGCAATTACCTTTTTGCGTTGCATAAGCACACATCCAAATCCTAATTTTGAAGCATCACAATATACTTCAAAATCTTCAGTTCCTTCTGGTAAGGCTAAGATTGGTGCATGGGTTAGTTTCTGCTTCAGAATTCTAAAAGCTTCTTCTTGTTTGGGTCCCCATTCAAACTTAGTGGCTTTACAGGTTAACTTAGTTAATGGTACAGCTATCTTGGAAAAATCCTTAATAAACCGTCTATAATACCCAACTAATCCTATAAAACTTCTAATTTCCATTGCTGTTTGTGGAACCTTCCACTTGGTAATTGCCTCTATCTTAGCAGGATCTACATGAATACCTTCATGATTCACCATGTGTCCTAAGAATTGCACTTCTTTTAGCCAAAATTCACATTTCGAGAATTTGGCGTACAACTTTTCTTTTCTTAACAAAGTTAAGAGTGCATGAAGATGTTCACAATGCTCTGTCTGACTTTTGGAATAAATAAGTATATCGTCTATGAAAACAATTACAAATTTATCCAAGTACGGTTTACATATCCTATTCATCATGTCCATAAATGCTGCAGGCGCATTTGTTAATCCGAAGGGCATGACTGCAAACTCGTAATGACCATACCTAGTTCTGAAAGCAGTCTTAGGTATGTCTTCTTCTTGTACCTTTAATTGATGATATCCGGAGCGTAAATCTATCTTAGAAAAATATCTAGCCCCCTGAAGTTGATCAAAAAGATCATCAATCCTAGGTAATGGATATCGATTCTTAATTGTAACCTTATTCAATTCTCTATAATCGATACACATTTTCATTGAACCATCCTTTTTCTTTACAAACAACACTGGCGCTCCCCAAGGGGATGAGCTAGGTTGTATGAATCCTTTACTTAGTAATTCATCTAATTGCTTTTTCAGTTCTAACATTTCTGTGGGTGCTAACCACTAAGGTGCCTTGGCTATCGGTGTAGTTCCTGGAATTAGATGAATCCTAAATTCTACTTCCCTATCTGGAGGTAATCCCGGTAAATCTTCTGGAAATACATCAGGATATGCTGAGACTACTGGTATTTCCTTAAGATCTTTACCCTTAGTGCTAATGATTACCGAAATCATATACACTATTCCTTGTTTTCGTTCATAATTAGCAACTTTCATTACTGATATGAACTTCATGGGCTTACGTGGTTTATCTCCTGTAATCCTAATCATTTCTCCGGTAGGTGATTGAATTTCTATGGAATTCTGATCACAAAGGATTCTAGCATGGTTGGCTACTAACCAATCCATTCCTAATACCACATCAAATTCAGCTAATTTCATTGGCAATAGTTTTGCAGAGAATTTATGTCCTAAAAGTTCTATGTTTCCTTCTTGCAAAATTTTATCTATTTTAACTGAATTTCCGTCTGCTGTTTCAATTGTAAAAATCTGCCTAATATTGGTTAAAGGTAAACTAAGAGCTTGGCAGAATGAAGTATTTATAAAACTTTGGTTTGCACCAGAGTCAAATAATACTTTTGCGTACACGTGGTGAACTAAGAACGTACCCGCTATCACATCCGGAATGAGTTCTGCTTCTTGAGTGGTCAACTGAAATGCTCTGGCATTCTTCTTTGTGGTTCCTTCGGTCGCCTTGGGTTTGTTATCTACTGGTTTGACCAATTTAGGACATTCTGTTTTATAATGCCCCGCTTCTCCACAGTTAAAACAGATTACGGTTTTCTTTTTGCAGTTTTCTTCACGATGTCCTACAGTTTTGCAAAAATTGCAAGTGATATCGCATCTTCCATAATGCTTCTTTTTGCATTTCCTGCAGAATGACGGAGCTGGAGATTGCCCTGTTCCTTTTCTCTTGAAGCTGTTATTATTACCCACACGAAATCCTTGGGTAATTTTCTGAGCTAGTTCCTTTTTCCTATCTTCATCTCTTGTGCGCACCAGTTCATCGGTTAGAGTATTGGCTAATTCTACCGCATCATCAATAGTGCGAGGTCTCGCAGCTTTAACAATATTGCGGATTTCACCAATTAGCCCCCAAATATAGCGAGAAATGAGTACCGGTTCTGGCGAAGCCAGTGTTGGTACCACTCTTGCATATTCAAAGAATGTCGAGGTATACCCACGACAATCCACACCCATCATCCGATGATTTAGAAACTTATTCGCCATCTGTTCTTTTTCATACTCGGGACGGAATTTTCTTTCCACCAAACCCTTAAATTCTTCCCAAGTCATAGCATAAGCTATTACTCTTCCTTTTGATTGTAACACAGTGTTCCACCATTCGAGTGCTCCTTCTTTGAAGAGATTGGATGCATACATGACCTGATCATCTTTACCACATTTACTTATTGCAATGACTGCTTCGGTTTTCTCTAACCAACGCAGTGATGCAGTTGCTCCTTCATTGCCTGCAAATTCAGTGGGTTTACAAGCAAGGAATTCTTTGAAAGTGCAACCAGGCGTTGCAGTTTTCATTTTCTTGGGTAATGGAGCTTGATGTGGTTCCCTATTATGATTAACATGATTATTGACTCCATTTACACTATTACTGAAGTTATCTTCAGTAATCTGTTTACTAGGAACAATTTGTTGCGGTTCGATTGGATTCTTTATAGCAGCAACGAATGCTGGAATAGCATTGGCTATCCCTTGAGCAACAATGTTTTCGATATCTTGCCGAGTCATATATTGATCTCTTGAATGTTGCTCAGACTGATTAACTTCATTTATAGGTTCATTACCACTGTTTGCCATCTGATAATATATATATAAATTTTATTAGTATCTGCTAAATAACAATTACATACAAACAATCAGAAAATTTTATAATACAGGTATAGTCAAAACAATCGATTTCTCGATTTCATTTTATATCTAGTATAGTATGCATCGTTACACACCAATATCTTACAGAGTTTTATTCGTTATTTACAGACTAACTTTACTATTACTATTATACAAACACCGTTTTACCATCCTACTATCTCTCGTCACTTGCTGTTCTAAAAACGCAGTTCCCTCTCATCGTACTTCCAGGCAATCTGTCCCCCTATTTCCCTGATTCTAGTTCCAGCATCAAACAACTCTTCACCAAAGTGGCGAAGTTCAGCCATGTTTTCATTACTCATGGGTGGATTAGGTAGGGGTTCTGGATCGAATTGTGGAAGAAAAGAGTAAGGATCGTTGACAATATTTTGGAATTGCCAATCGTTTGTCCACCATTCGTCCATTCCTATGGGTTGAGAGTGGACTATTGGGTCTGGAATTGCTGGTTCCCAATTCATAGGGAGTTGGTTTTCAAGAGGATAATTAAAAATATTATTATTATTATTATTGACAGGCTGAATTGTTTCACAGCTTGCCAATAGGAAATCTATCTCATCTTGAAAACTCCTTTCCTGGATTGGATTGGAGCTCTCTCCGATTTCTATCTGAGTTGGTCTAGAGCCTTGCCCAACTTCCATTACTATTTCTTTAGTAACTTCCTCCATCTGTATTCCTATCTCCTTAACCTCTTCCTTGTCTTCAATTTCCATTTCCTGTTGTTTGGAACTTTCTCCGGTTATAATTTCTTTTCCCTTTTTCAAAGGATTATTTATTTTGGGAAGTTTTGTAGCTGGCTTTTTCTTACGTATTTTCCTCCATCCTACATAACTTCTTTTCTTTCGTTTTGGCTTGTTCACAGGTGGAACCTTGAATTCTACTGGTTGTTCTATATCGGGAAAGTAGCTAGTATATTCTTTGGAAGCTTTAATATTCACTGGGTAAAGATTAAGGTTCTGAAAAGCTTCAGATATCCCACTCATGCTGATGTAGCATATATGCAAAATGCATAAAATACTAAGTTAAAATTCATAAATAACCGTGTAATTTATTACATACTGTGTACTAATTTATTACAAAGATAACTGAAAAACATACTTATTTATTTCACAGGGTTTTTTTTTTTTTAGATTATAAGGGTAAGGTGCTAAAACTTTAAAATATTTAAAGATTTATATTTTCTGCTACTGTGGCTAGCATATATAAGTTTGCCCATTTCTCATCTAGCTTATCTTCCCAAGGTGATTTATCAATTAATTCCTGAGTTTCTCGTTTAATCCTCTTTTCTCGAATTTTCTCTTTACTTTTCTTAATAATCATCTCCCTCCTTCTAGGAGAAAGTGATTCCTCGTATTGTGTCTTTCGCACAAATATTCATTCTTCAGGAATTTCAGCCTGATTCGAGGATTTGGTTTGGGATGAACTTCCCTTCTCATTGGATGATCTATCTAATTTAAGATAGATGCTTGACAGCTTTTGCTTACCCATACTGTAACTAACAAATAATCAGTTAATATCACACATAATCACATAATAGTAATCAGGAAAAATTAAGTATTTCTAAATACTTAATTAGCTTAACTCAGTGGCTCTGATACCACCTTTTTCTGTCACGGCCCCCGACCCGGTTTGACCCGTTTCAGGAGCCGCGGGACAGAAATACTGCGGTATTTAATTGATTAAGTTTAACAGCGGAAGTTTTCATCAGGATCGTTTAAAGCTAATATTTTCCCCGATTATTTTATTTCACAATTCGGGATAAAACCCCGATAATTTACAATAGTATGATTTTACTATGAAATCGTTATGTTACAAAACTTATTTCTTTATTTTTATAATGAGCCACAATCTTAAGCTTGAAATGCTCCCCAGCACTTTTTCCTGAATTACAACAGATCACCTGAAACATGTTTGAAAAAGTTTTTTGTCAGCGGGAAATACTGAGTGAATCATTCTATTTACTAAAATGACACATTTGTTATAATTTACAGTATTAAGAATGATTACAATGTTTCTATTATCAACCCAACTACCCACGGTATTTGTCACTCGACCGAATCTGTGACTATGGTCATATCCCCCAATTGGCTGCCCCAATGGTGACGATTATCAAGTAATGTATACAAAACCCCACATACCGGCTGTAATATGGTGATTACATAAACTTAATCCCTGTAATTATAACTTTGAAATAAATAGAGTTTTGTAAAGTAATTTGAGAAAAGGAGAATGACTCACAAACTGTGAGAAAAGGAGAATGACTCACATTGCTGATTTAATACGGACAGAGTTTAGTCTATGATTTAGCCTTGTTAACCTAATTTAAATAACAATGCACACAAAACTGGGTTAGTAATCAATCCAGCAATTACGATAACTCACGAGATCAAATTCTCACAATGAACGACAAAGTGCAATACTTCATCCATCGAATTAACGATGATCCGTCAAATTAATGACGAACGACAAAGTATAATACTTCATCCATCGAATTAACGATGATCCGTCAAATTAATGACGAACGATAAAGTATAACCCTAATGTGGGCGGCACTTAAACATTCATTGGATATATTGATCGTCGGAAAATGAATCGTAGCAGCGATTGTGCTAATACCCTGTTTTGCAGCAGAATTTCGAGACCCGTGTGTGGATTTAGAGTATACTGTTCGTATCTCAGTGAATATTGTGAATTTTTACGTCGTTGTTTTTCCAGATTTCAAGTCCCACTGCCCTCTATTTATAGGTAAAAATTGACCCTTACGCGGCCCGCGTGAGATTTAAGCTTATCCTTACGCGGCCCGCGTAAGACCTACTTTTTAGGCCTAGGTTGCCACGGTTGGGACTAGCTTAGCTGAGTTGACAGTTTTCGATAATTCCTTGTTGCCAACGTTTAAAATGGATAATCGTCAATAGGGTTTAACCCCCCCTGAGTTTTAGGTGCCCTAATCCTGATTCTGAAAATTATGAAAATTTTAGGGTTTGTTCAGAATCACTTGGGTGTCTAAATTAGGGTTTCCTTTTGGACTAATTAATTTAATAATTATGACTTTTGATTAGAGATGTTACATTCTCCCCACCTTAATAAAAATCTCGTCCTCGAGATTTACTGGAATAATTGAGGATACTTTCTCTTCATTTCTGATTCCAGCTCCCAAGTGTATTCAGGTCCTCTCCTTGAATCCCACTTTACTTTAACTAACACTAGTCGTTTATTTCTCATTTGTTACAAAACAAGAACACACACCAAACCCTAACACCTCTCCCTCTCTCTCTCTAACTCGACGGCAGTAACACTCTCTCTTCCTCGAAGCTTTTGATTCGGATCATCCTCATCCTATCTTTAATCGGTTAGTGTTTCACGATTTATGTTTTGTTGAATGATGTTATGATTCCATGATTTGATAAAATGGTTAGGGTTGTATGTATGATGAATAATGATGTTTATGTGATGATGTTTATGTGAATCCGATGTCATAAAATTGATCTAAGAACCGATTGGATGCAAGTAATCGGCTGTGTGTTTGTGTGCTCGGATTAAAGGCATGATCGAGTATGAAGTGTTGTATGATTTGAATCCAATGATCTAATAGTTAATGATAGGTTGTTCTCATGATTCGGATGTTTAATTAGGGTTCATATGAATTTTGTGACAAAAACCTTGTTTTGATCGATATATGGTTTGGTTAGAAACAGTTGTTTGATAAATTGCAAATATGGAAATTGTCAATAATAGAGTAACTGATTGCATGATTTAAGGAAATACATAACCGATCGTACAAGACCAGTCGCACAAGTGCAATCACACAAGCTCTTGAATCACACAAGAGCTCAATCGCACAAGGAAACTGATCGCACAAGTGCCAGACGCACAAGTACAGTTGCACAAGATAGGTACATCACATAAGGCAGCAGTGTACAACTAGAGTATGCATGATCATACAAGACCTTGTGGATCGCACAAGACAGTGCCGATCGCACAAGGCTTGGGCCTCACACACGAACACTTGGGCTGTTGGACCTTGAAGCCCAAAACCCAATCGCACAAGACTAATTGGATCGCACAAATTACTTTTCTGCTAACTGTTTGGGCCGTGTATACGTTGGGATTGTTTATTGGGCCGGGTTGGTTTCCAATCGCACAACCCATTATGGATTGCACAAGTTATGCTGATCGCACAATAGGTTGGGCCGCCTGTTTATTGGGCTTTGTCTTTCGGGTCGCACAAGTTGGTCATGATGAGTACTTGTCTGCTACTGTTAATGGGTTAACATGTATTATGTGTTTGCCATGATCAATACGTGTTCATAACCAGTTAGCTTATGTGTAAACTTATGTGCACTACTTGAACCTAGACCTGACTCGTATGGTAACCATGTTAGGAAGTGGTTGACCACATATAGCTCAAGTAACCTTTTCGTGTATCTGCCGAGCAAACCAAGGTGAGTTCACACTTCTAAGGCATGGGATTCCCGGTGGGTTGGGAATGGGATTGTATAACTACGACAGAACTCATACATACACTACTACTAGACTACTTACCACCATCCTCAGATTGGGAAGGACTCCAGCGCTAAACCTACGTACTTGCTACGTACCACCGTCCTCGGATTGGGAAGGACGCCAACGCTAAATCTACGTACTCGCTACGTACCACTGTCCTCGGATTGGGAAGGGCACTTATGTAAAACCTACGTAATCTCATACTTATCACTGTCCTCGGATGGGAAGGACACCTATAGATACAACTAGTCTAGTAATATACAGCATGGGAAGCCCCCACTAAATATCTTGAAAAGTTTTGGGAAATAAGGATACCAGTTAACACATGGTTATGAAACAAACTTACGATTTCTGAAACGAACTCAATAATCAACTGTGAACTCGCTCAACTTTGTTGTTGACTTGTTGTTACATGCCTTGCAGGTCGTTAGATACTCATGGAGCTTGCACAGGGAGGCGCGGTCGTTGTGGGACATGGACAGTGTGTGTCATGTTAAAACATTATATCATTTCGAACTTAATACTTATGTTGGGTTTTTACAGTTATGCTTCCGCTAAATATTTAACTACGCTTTTGTTTGAACACCTTTCATATTGTGTGGTTGAATTTTATTTATTACTCACAAAGTTCAATATGATTGGTGGCTTGATCCTGGTCATGTTACGCCTCCAGGCGGTGTTACTCCGCGTGTGGAATTTGGGGGTGTGACAGATTGGTATCAGAGCCATTGGTTATAGTGAACTTGGTTTTAAAAAGGGGGAAACTTTTGGTATAAAACCAGACTATAACCTGAACAGTGCTCAACGATCCACAACGACGCTTCGCTCCACGTGCAATACTCGACATTATAGGTGATATGATTCATGTTTATATTGCTTACTTGTTACGTAGTACATTGCTCATAGTATACATAGATAAATGTAACAACTATTGCTTGAAACACATGCGTGCTTACTCTCTTCTGTCATCGCACTTTCGCGAACCCCTCTCACTCATGTTTCCTTTGGTATGAAGATCATGAGTGGACGTGTCAACATGACTCAAGCCCAGCTGACGGCTTTAATCAACGAACAAGTTGTTGCGGCACTTGCAGCCGCTCAAGCAGGAGGTATACCCTGCAGTCGCAACTCACTCTAGGATCTTTAGATCCTACCCTCATAAACCAACTCTTGCGGATTAACTTTTTCCTGCTCTTATACACGCAACAGGTCAGCATGCTCAGCCGCCTGTGTGCACGTTCAAGACTTTTATGGACTGTCGTCCTAGTACTTTTAGTGGCACTGAAGGGGCCGTTGGACTCCTTCACTGGTTCGAGAAGCTCGAATCGGTCTTCGAAATGTGTGAATGCCCTGAGGCTCGTAGGGTGAAGTATGCCACTGGTACTCTCGAAGGCGTTGCGTTGACTTGGTGGAACGCGCAAGTTCAAATGTTAGGGCTGGCAGCTGCTAATGCCACCCCATGGAACGACTTCAAGGAACTGATCAAGCGAGAATACTGTAACCGTGATGACATCCACAAGCTGGAAGTGGAGTTCTTTAACCTGAAGATGACGGGGTCGGAGATAGAGGTGTATACGAAGCGATCTAACGAACTGGCAGTGTTATGTCCCACTATGGTGGATCCTCCCATCAAGCGTATCGAGCTGTACCTCAAAGGCTTAGTACCAGAGATTCAAAGCCATGTGACTGCTGCTAACCTTGCTACCATCCAGGATGTTACTCGTCTTGCTCATCGTCTCACAGACCAGGCAGTGGAACAGAACAAGCTGCCTAAGCGTATAGGTGCTACTGCTACTACTACTTCTGCTATTCCAAGTGACAACAAATGAAAATGGGATGGAGCCTCCAGCAAGGGTTCGACTACAGTTCAGTCCTAGGCGCAGCAGCGAAAGATTGATGACTACCAGAGTCCTGGTCAGCAATCTTCTGGTAGTCTAGGGCAGGGTGGATATCGAGGAAACCACCCAAAGTGCAACAAATGCAACAGGCACCACAGTGGTCAGTGCAACAAGGGACGTTGTTAGAGGTGTCTCAAGATGGGTCATGAAGCCAAGGATTGCAGGAGCTCACGGCCTGCAAATCAGAATCGTCAGCAGCAACAGCAAGTAGCTCAGAATCAGCAACAGGGCAACAGGGGATGCTTTCAGTGTGTCGCTGAAGGTCACTTCAAGAGACACTGCCCGCAGTTAAATCAGAATCAGAACCACAACCAAGGAAACGGGAACAATAATGGGGGCAACAATGGGGGAAACAATGATGGCAACGGTGCCAGGGGTTGAGTGTTCGTGCTGGGTAAGGGTGACGCAAGGAATGATCCTAACGTAGTGATGGGTAAGTTCCTTCTCGACGACTTTTATGTTACTGTTTTATTTGATTCGGGTGCCGATACCAGTTATGTGTCTCTAAAAGTTAGTCAAATGCTTAAACGCACACCAACTCCTTTAAACACCAAACATGTCGTAGAGTTAGCAAATGGTAAAAGTTTAGAGGCTACACACATAGTCAAGGGTTGTAATCTCGTTTTAGCGGGTCAGACCTTCTCCATCAATCTTATTCCTATAGTTCTGGGTAGTTTCGACATCGTCATTGGGATGGACTGGTTATCCCAACAGCAAGCAGAGATCCTGTGCAAGGAAAAGATTGTTCGTATACCCCATTCTGGCAAAGAACCTCCCGTGATTCAAGGCGACAAGAGTGGTGCTGTTGTGGGCATCATCTCTTTCCTAAAGGCCCAGAAGTGTTTGCGAAAGGGTCACACTGCTATTTTAGCACTTGTTACTGACGCATCAACGAAAGAGAAGAAGATAGAGGATATTCCAGTTGTACGCGATTTTCCTCAAGTGTTTCCTGAAGATTTACCCGGGCTACCGCCTCATCGCCAGGTCGAATTCCAAATCGAGCTAGCTCCTAGAGCAGTGCCCATAGCTTGAGCACCTTATCGCTTAGCTCCAACCGAACTAGAAGAACTGTCCAAACAATTGCAAGAACTCTTGAATAAGGGTTTCATACGTCCTAGCTCTTCACCTTGGGGAGCACCAGTATTATTTGTAAAGAAGAAAGACGGTACCTTCAGGATGTGCATTGACTACCGTGAGCTCAACAAGGTGACCATAAAGAATCGCTATCCTCTTCCACGCATTGATGACTTGTTCGATCAGCTGCAAGGGTCGAGCTACTATTCAAAGATTGACCTGAGGTCAGGCTACCATCAACTGAGAGTCCGAGACGAGGACATCTCTAAGACAGCATTCAGGACTCGCTATGGACACTACGAGTTCCTGGTTATGCCTTTCGGATTGACAAACGCACCTGCGGTCTTCATGGACCTTATGAACAGAGTGTGCAAACCTTACCTGGATAAGTTCGTTATAGTTTTCATCGACGACATCCTGATCTATTCTAAGAGTCAGGAGGAACACGAGCAGCATCTATGACTTATTTTGGAACTCCTTCGAACAGAGCAACTGTATGCAAAGTTCTCGAAATGCGACTTCTGGCTTCGTGAAGTCCATTTCCTAGGCCATGTGGTAAACAAGGATGGGATTCATGTTGATCCATCCAAGGTAGACTCGATCAAGAACTGGCCTGCACCCCATACACCAACAGAAATCCGCCAATTCTTGGGTTTGGCGGGCTACTACAGAAGGTTTATTAAAGACTTTTCCAAGATTGCGTAGCCGCTTACTTTGCTAACTCAGAAGGGTGTCACCTATCGTTGGGGTGATGCTCAAGAATCAGTGTTCCAACATTTAAACAATAGACTTTGTAGGGCACCTATTCTTTCATTGCCAGAGGGCACAGACGATTTCGTGGTTTATTGTGACGCGTCAATTCAGGGTCTTGGTTGTGTATTGATGCAACGGGATAAAGTCATTGGTTACGCCTTACGACAACTTAAGATTCACGAAAGAAATTACACTACACACGATCTGGAGCTGGGTGCTGTCGTTTTCGCACTCAAGATATGGAGACATTACCTGTACGGTACCAAGTGCACCATTTACACCGATCACAGGAGTCTCGAGCATATCTTCAAGCAAAAGGAGTTAAACATGCGACAACGTCGATGGGTTGAGCTTTTGAATGATTACGAATGTGCGATCAAGTACCATCCGGGCAAAGCCAATGTTGTGGCCGATGCCCTCAGTCGAAAGGATACTACACCTAAGCGAGTGCGAGCGTTACAACTTACCATCCAATCTAGTCTTCCTGCTCAGATACGAGATGCTCAGGTTGAAGCATTGAAGCCAGAGAACGTCAGGGCTGAGTCCTTACGAGGATCGAGGAAACGCTTAGAACAAAAGGAAGACGGCGCCTACTACGTGACTGGGCGTGTTTGGGTCCCATTCTATGGAAACTTACGCGAGCTTGTGATGGATGAAGCGCATAAGTCTCGTTACTCAGTACATCCTGGTTCAGATAAGATGTACCATGACTTGAAAACTACGTATTGGTGGCCTAGCATGAAAGCTCACATAGCAACTTACGTCACTAAATGTTTGACTTGTGCGAGAGTCAAAGTCGAGTACCAGAAACCCTCAGGCCTACTTCAACAACCGGAGATACCACAATGGAAATGGGAGCAAATTTCCATGGATTTCGTTACTGGCCTGCCTAGATCTCAGCACGGAAATGACACTATTTGGGTGATAGTGGATCGATTGACTAAGTCTGCACACTTCTTGGCTATCAAAGAGACGGACAAGTTCTCTACATTAGCAGACGTTTACTTAAAGGAAGTAGTATCAAGGCACGGAGTGCCAACCTCTATTATATCTGATCGTGATGCACGTTTTACCTCTGAATTGTGGCAAGCAATGCACAAGTCCTTTGGCTCACGTTTAGACATGAGCACAACTTATCATCCACAAACGGATGGGCAGTCTGAACGCACCATCCAAACCCTTGAAGACATGCTTAGGGCATGTGTGATTGACTTTGGCAACGGCTGGGAAAAGCATCTGCCACTAGTAGAATTCTCGTATAATAACAGCTACCACACCAGCATCCAAGCTGCTCCGTTTGAGGCATTGTACGGGCGTAAATGCCGATCACCTCTTTGTTGGGTGGAGGTTGGCGACAGCCAGATCACTAGCCCAGAACTTGTGGTAGACACAACAGAAAGGATTGCTCAGATACGGCAACGAATGGCGGCAGCTCGTGACCGTCAGAAAAGCTACGCTGATAAGCGCAGGAAACCACTCGAGTTCCAGGTTGGAGATCAAGTGCTACTCAAAGTCTCACCTTGGAAGGGAGTTGTTCGTTTTGGCAAACGAGGCAAACTTAACCCACGATACGTTGGACCTTTCAAAATCATAGAGAAAATAGGCAAAGTGGCCTACAAACTGAACCTACCAGCAGAACTCAGTGGAGTTCACAACGTTTTCCATGTGTGGAATCTGAAGAAGTGTCTGTCAGATGAGACCCTCATAGTTCCCTTGAAGGAACTCACTATCGACGATCAGCTGCGATTCGTCGAGGAACCAGTAGAGATTACTGACCGAGATGTTAAGATTCTCAAGCGCACCAGAATACCTCTTGTTCGAGTTCGTTGGAACTCCCGTCGTGGTCCAGAGTTCACCTGGGAACGCAAAGACCAAATGAAACAAAAGTATCCCCAATTGTTCGAGAACAGTACACCCACTACTGAGGCTGAAGCTACTGTGGAATTTCGGGACGAAATACCAAACCAACGGGGGAAGGATGTGATACCCCAGGAAAACCATGCAACTTAACTAGCTTCCTTAGTGAATACGTGCTAAATTTCGGGATGAAATTTCTTTCAACTTGGGGATAATGTGACAACTCGTATTTCAAACCTCTCTTTGTACTTTGATGTGACCAGGGGGAACGTTATGTGATTATGTGAACTTTGTTGATTAATTGAATGTTATGTTTGATTTTGTGTTATGTGAATGTATGTAACACGGATCGCACAACTCTAACTCGATTGCACAAGCCCATTCGGGCCACACTCCTTGTATCCGAACCAAGGGCAGTCCAAAGCTGGGTTCGGCCCACTCCTTCATATGCATACACATAACCTTAGGGAGTTTTATTTCTCATTTGTTACAAAACAAGAACACACACCAAACCCTAATACCTCTCCCCCTCTCTCTCTAACTCGACGGCAGTAACACTCTCTCTTCCTCGAAGCTTTTGATTCGAATCATCCTCATCCTATCTTTAATTGGTTAGTGTTTCACGATTTATGTTTTGTTGAATGATGTTATGATTCCATGATTTGATAAAATGGTTAGGGTTGTATGTATGATGAACAATGATGTTTATGTGATGATGTTCATGTGAATCGGATGTCATACCGATTGGATGCAAGTAATCGGCTGTGTGTTTGTGTGCTCGGATTAAAGGCATGATCGAGTATGAAGTGTTGTATGATTTGAATCCAATGATCTAATAGTTAATGATAGGTTGTTCTCATGATTTGGATGTTTAATTAGGGTTCATATGAATTTTGTGATAAAAACCTTGTTTTGATCGATATATGGTTTGGTTAGAAACTATTGTTTGATAAATTGCAAAAATGGAAATTGTCAATAATAGGGTAACTGATTGCATGATTTAAGGAAATACATAACCGATCGTACAAGACCAGTCGCACAAGTGCAATCACACAAGCTCTTGAATCACACAAGAGCTCAATCGCACAAGGCAACTGATCACACAAGTGCCAGACGCACAAGTACAGTCGCACAAGATAGGTACATCACATAAGGCAGCAGTGTACAACTAGAGTATGCATGATCGCACAAGACCTTGTGCATCGCACAAGACAGTGCCGATCGCACAAGGCTTGGGCCTCACACACAAACACTTGGGCTGTTGGACCTTGAAGCCCAAAACCCAATTGCACAAGACTAATTGGATCGCACAAATTACTTTTCTGCTAACTGTTTGGGCCGTGTACATGTTGGGATTTTTTATTGGGCCGGGTTGGTTTCCAATCGCACAACCCATTGTGGATCGCACAATAGGTTGGGCCGCCTGTTTATTGGGCTTTGTCTTTCGGGTCGCACAAGTTGGTCATGATGAGTACTTGTCTGCTACTGTTAATGGGTTAACATGTATTATGTGTTTGCCATGATCAATACGTGTTCATAAACAGTTAGCTTATGTGTAAACTTATGTGCACTACTTGAACCTAGACCTGACTCGTATGGTAACCATGTTAGGACGTGGTTGACCACATATAGCTCAAGTAACCTTTTCGTGTATCTGCCGAGCAAACCAAGGTGAGTTCACACTTCTAAGGCATGGGATTCCCGGTGGGTTGGGAATGGGATTGTATAACTACGACAGAACTCATACATACACTACTACTAGACTACTTACCACCGTCCTCGGATTGGGAAGGACGCCAACGCTAAACCTACGTACTCGCTACATACCACCGTCCTCGGATTGGGAAGGACGCCAGCGCTAAATCTACGTATTCGCTACGTACCACTGTCCTCGGATTGGGAAGGGCACTTACGTAAAACCTACGTAATCTCGTACTTATCACTGTCCTCGGATGGGAAGGACACCTATAGATACAACTAGTCTAGTAATATACAACATGGGAAGCCCCCACTAAATATCATGAAAAGTTTTGGGAAATAAGGATACCGGTTAACACATGGTTATGAAACAAACTTACGATTTCTGAAACGAACTCAATAATCAACTGTGAACTCGCTCAACTTTGTTGTTGACTTGTTGTTACATGCCTTGCAGGTCGTTAGATACTCATGGAGCTTGCACAGGGAGGCGCGATCGTTGTGGGACATGGACAGTGTGTGTCATGTTAAAACATTATATCATTTCGAACTTAATACTTATGTTGGGTTTTTACAGTTATGCTTTCGCTAAATATTTAACTACGCTTTTGTTTGAACACCTTTAATATTGTGTGGTTGAATTTTATTTATTACTCACAATGTTCAATATGATTGGTGGCTTGATCCTGGTCATGTCACGCCTCCAGGCGGTGTTACTCCGCGTGTGGAATTTGGGGGTGTGACAGAAGAGCTCTGGGATTGCCCATTGGACTGCAGTTAAGAACATCCTTAAGTACTTGAGAAGGACACAAGATATGTTCTTTATATTTGGAGGAGTCAATGAGGAGCTCACTATAAAATGTTACACTGATGCTAGTTTTTAAACTGACTGAGATACCTCTTGCTCACAAACAGGTTTCATGTTCATTCTCAACGGAGGAGTTGTCTTATGGAAAAGCTCCAAGCAGAGTGTTGTGGCTAATTCCACCATGAAATTGAGTACATTGTCGCATCGGATGCCGCAAAGGAAGCTGCTTGGATGAAGAAGTTCATAACCGATCTCGATGTGGTTCCAAGTATCATGAAACCTATCCAGATATTTTGTGATAACACAGGTGCTTGCTCAGAAAAGGAGCCTAGATCTCATCACAAAGCCAACCACATTTTGAGAAAGTTTCACTACATACGTGAGATTGTGGAACGTGGAGACATCGTTATAAGCAAAATTGACACAGATCAAAACCTAGCTGACCCGTTTACTAAGCCAATGACTCAAGAAAAACATGACCGTCACATGGATGGTATTGGCTTAGATTAGCTAGTGATATGTTTTGATTTAGTATTTGGATGTACGAACATCAAACAGTTGTAGTCTTGCATTCGTTTTGATTTACTAGTTAAATGCAATTATTGCATCCTACAACTGTGTTTGAATTTGATACGTTTAATCCATGAATCAGGTATTCTAAATTGTCCAAAGTCGATCAGACTCAAGGGAATGATTCTGAATTAAGACTTTTTCTGAATTTGGACTCAAGTGGTTGGCTTCCAAATTCACAGGCCTCATTGTGAATGACGCTGGATGTAACTCGTGTCAAATCATCTTCATGGATTCAATCATAAGATGTTTTAACAAAGGCATACTCATTTGGTATCCTCTGACCTGAGATACATATTAGAACTTCCGTTTACAAAGAACCATTCTTTCATTACTGCCAACCGCTGTCGCGTAACTGCCAGTTATAAAGGCTTTAGTTGGGGATGGATCTTAAGTTCGATGGGAGTTGTATGTAATCAATAGGGAATTCTGTACTCTTACATTAAAATGTAACAATTAGGCATCAAGGTTCCCTCATTGATTCATACTGGAGAAGTGTAAGGCCTTACCCAAACTGACTGTGTGTTTGATTGGACCACTATGAATCTGGATCAAGAACAAGAATAATTGAAACACAATATGAGAATGAATTAATCCATGTCTCATAGTTTCAAATTGATGTCTTTTACAGAAAGGATAGATGACAACTATTGCCATAAGTTTACTGTCTTCAAGTAGCAAGCCGTTGCTAAAGGGAAGATACCTTGGTTAGTGACTTTAAAGTGTCATGACCTGTTGGGGGCAACTATGTGTAGTTAGAGCACCGCTGGCTGTTTGCTTTGAGATCTTATCGGAGACCGTCCAAGTGGGAGCTATAGGATATTTATGTCCGGTTCGATAAGTCAATGCTACCGACCGAGTCTTGACCCGTAAGAGTTAAACCGTGGGCAACGAACTAAAATCCACTTAACTGGTTTAACTGGTAATTACGAACGATATGCGAAATGGATCATAATTATATTAATTATCATGAGCGGGTTTATATTATTAATAATCGTTATTAATAATATAATTGTTTATCTTAATTAATAAACTTGTTGCGGGTATTAACTAAGAGACGGGTACATGTACCGGGTGAGACAAGCACACTCTTGAATCGCCACTTGTCGCACATGCACCCATGCTACGCCACTTATCGCACATGCACTCTTGCATCGCCACTTATCACACATGCATGAACTTCTCGCCACTTGTCGCTCATGCACTCTTGCATCGCCACTTGTCGCACACGCATGAACTTCTCGCCACTTATCCAATTTGGGCAGACATGTCCGCCAACTGGCAAGAATGCATGCATCTCCATACTCCATATAAAGTGTTGTATGGACTTGCTTTGAGAGGTTAGAAGTTTTGCACAAGAGAACTCTTAAAAATACTCCTAACCGGTCACTGCTTCGTCGCGCCGACGATACCGTCACTACCGCTCCGCTGTTGGCACCACTTCGCCGCCGCCGGCCACCTCCGCTTCCCGGAGCTATACCCGCGTTCATCACTATCAAGTGTTCGTTGAACCTCGGTGCCTCAACCGGTTAATTACTAATCGAAGGTATACCTAAAAACCATATGGTTTGTGTTTTTATTTCATGTTTGCATGTCAGTGACCTTGTTCCATTGCGGATACCCCTTGGTATAAAAGTGTTCATATTATTTATATATTGTTACCTATGCTTCCGTTGCTTAAAAATGTATATGTATATTTTTCCACTAGTTAAAGTTTATTTTAACTAACATATATATATATATATATATATATGTATACATATTTGTCAAAAGTGTTTTGAAGAATCTTTGTAACAAATAAATATATACCTATATGAACCGGGTTTAAAAAATTATACCGCGGATTCCCTTCACAGAGTCAACAGTCGAGTGCAGCCACCTTATACTTGTGGAATCGATGGACTCCGCTCAAGGTAAACTTTCTGATATGGAGGCTAAATCTGGATAAGCTACCAATGAGGGTGTCTTTGGTTGGAAGAGGCGTACAGATGCCATCAGTCTTGTGTGAATTGTGTCAAGAAGTGGAGGAATCAATCGAACATGTCTTCTGCGCTTGTCGGTTCACTCAGGAGGTTTGGGAGGGTGTTGCTAGGTGGTGCAAACTACCAGCTATCTATTTTTTTTGTCTGAACAACCTGGTAAACTATCATGTAAATGCGAGGGGCTCGAGAGTTTGGAAACAAGTGGTATATTTAGTTTTTCAAACAACGGTGTGGTGTATATGGGCGAGCAGGAATAACTTGGTGTTCAAATAGAAGACGTGCTCGCCGGATAGAGTTCTGGAAGAAGTGAAGGTCCTAGGTTCTTGTGGGTAAAACATCGTGCCAAAGCAATGACTTTATCGTGGGAAAGCGGTAATGAAAAAAAAAACAGTTTTCGTGTGTTGGTGTATGAGCCTTGGCGAGGTTAACAGTTTTCGTTATCTCGCTTTATAATAAAATTTAGTTGGTCGTTCAAAAAAAACAATTTGTTTGTATATATAACAACTCATCAGCCAAGGCCTATGAGTGAAAATTCAAACCTCTAAATACTGACCTCATACCACAGATCAAAACATAACACTCTGTCACGACCCCCGACCCCACCCTGGGCGGGAGCCGCGAACAGTCGAGTGGTACCGGTGGTTATTTTAAAAACATTGCAGCAGAAATATTCATCAGGACCGTGAGTTAGGAAAAATATTAGAGTTTAGAAAACACCGGATTTTATTTATTAAATAGATGGAAAGAAACGCATATTTTACAAGGGTAGCTTTAATATGGGATAAACCCGGATATATGAAACAACATTTAATTTAATTTAATTTATTTGATAAAATAAGTCACTTCTTTAAGCCTTTCGGTGCCGTATCACAGCTCTTATTCCGATCTACCGTAATCACCTGAAACGCGTTTTAAAAAGATTTGGTCAGCAGGAAATACTGGTGAGTTCATTCATTTTGGTACAACAACACATTTGTTATAATTTACAGCATTAAGAGTTTTTATATTTGCCCCTATCATATAATTAACTGGTTCAGCTGTTTCTCGACCGAATCTATGACCGTGGACATATCACTAATTAGGCTCGCCCACCTAAAGTGATAAATCGTTAGTAGTAATGTGCACAAAACCCCCACATACTGCCAGTAATTAAAGATTAGCAAATACTTAATCACTGCAAAACATAACTGGAAAACGTTTAGGGTTTTGTAAAGCAATTTGATAAAAAGAGAATGACTCACCTTGTTAGCATATAGTCTTGATTAAACAAGCATCTTGATTCTAAGCATCTACTTTATAGTTCTGAATCTTCGGATGATTGAGCATCCATTTTGATTGTAAGTGTATAGTGCAGAATTTCGGGTAGTTAAACATTTAGTTTAACAGAGTGGAATACGTATTAGTGTAAAACCACATCAAACCTAACGACGGTCACGAGATCAGAACCTTAACGAAATTCACAAGGTATAGTCTTGTTTAGACAACACTTTGGCATTCGTTTCAGAACGAAATTCACAAAGTATAGCCTTGTTTAGACAACACTTTGGCATTCGTTAGTTGGTTCCCGAATCGATCGGACAGAATATCGCATCGGTGATTATTGGTTAGAACACCAACGTATAGAGAGAAGAATAGAAGAAATGAGCAAAGAAAAATGAATCCTAAGCTTCCTATTTATAGGTAGGAAATAGGAAATTTCCAGGAAGTTTCCTATATACTTTTGTAGGAAGTTACCTAGACATTTTCTAGGAAGCTTCCTACCTACATATATATCCTCTTACACCTTCCTTGCACCTTTCTCATATATATCTATCTCATGTATATCTATTTAGGTGGTTAATTTACTTAATTAATCTTGCTTAGCTTAATTAATCTTGCTTAGCTTAATTAATCTTGCTTAATTTTAATTAATCTTACTTAACTGATTAATTTTCCTTAACGGTTTAACTCAAGTAATTTACTTAGCCGATTAACTAAATAACGTAATTAGCTGATTAATTAACTTACTTAGCTTGCTTAACTGCTAAGTTTCCTTTCCTGTTAAGTTTCCTTAGCTATTAAGTTTCTTAACTGCTAAGTTTTCTTAATTACTAAGTTTACTTAGCTATTAAGTTTACTCAACTACTAAGTTTACTTAATTGCTAAGTATTCTAGTTTAACAGCTTCCTGATCATGAGTTCTAGTTATAGATACAATGGAACTCGTATTTAGCGTATTAACCCAATTCAACTTTAACGATAATCACGAGATCAAAACTCACAGTGAATGACAAAGTATAGCCGTATACAGGCATCACTTAAACATCCGTTGGATCAGTTTCAATCAATCGGATATAGTACCGTGTCAGTGATTAGAGTTATTACCCTGATAATGAGCAGAGTTTCGGGAATTTAGGGCATTGATTGAAAGAAACGGAGATACGAGAGAGTAAGTTCATCAAAATTTGATCGAACTGGTGCACAGACTTTAGTCCCACTGCTGCCTTCTTATAGCTGATTTTTGGGTCCCCTCGCGTGGCACGACAGGCTGTCGCGTGGCGCGGGGATAGTTGGCCTGACTTTGGTCGCCACGTGTCCCACGTAGGTATGACACGTGTCACCTTCGCGTGACGCGTGTCCTTGGCCGCTTTTTCGTCCAATCATGCATTTTTCCTCGATTTTCGTGCCGATACTTATTGCGTATGCTCGAGTCTTGATTCCAGTTGATTCGGTATTTAATTATGAGTCTAATAAAGGTACTTTTGTGCGGGTTGTTTCATCAACCATCAGGTTTTCAAACTTTATCGTGCACACTTCGGATGATATTTCCGAGGGTCGTTATATCCTCCCCACCTTGTTTTAAATCTCGTCCTCGAGATTTGCTGGAACAAGGGTGGTTACTTCCGTCTTATCTTTGATTCCCAGCTATATTCTTGTTTACGTTTTAAATCCTACTTTACCTTGACCAAAACTAATCTCATATACTTTGGAATTCTCATATTTGACTTGTAAGGTCTTTTAATGGACTTAAAATTTTCATTTAACTTCATATCTTGATGAGGTATAACTAAAGATTTATCACCTAAGCATTTCTTTAAATACATACATGAAATATATCATGTATACTTGCCATTTCTTTTTGTAAATTTTAGTTGATAGGCTACTGGTCCATTTTGCTTAATAACCTTAATGGTTTGACATTCCTCAGACTTAACTTTCCTTTCTTACTAAATCAGATTATTCCTTTCCAAACACAGGGAGATTTTTAGTAGTATTCTTTCTCTGATTTGAATTTCTAATGGTTTGCGATCTCATGGCCCGATAGTTGCTTTTCTCATATTTCTGCTTGACAAAATGGATGGTACCTTCATCCATAAAGTGCTTCAAACGGGCAATACTAATACTTGAGAAATCTTATGGGTGACAGTCCCACTTTCACCAATATTTATTGCATATGAACTTAACACATCTTTCTATGTTTTGAAGTGTTCCTTTACACTATTCAAAATAAGTCGGGTTAAAATTTTCCCAGAAATGAGAGGTGAAATGACTGTCTCGATTGAATACAATAGATAACGGGATTCTATATAATGAGACCATTGGATCCCCACACAACTTAACTAAGCGTTTTATGCTAAAGGTTTCCTTCATTGGTAGGGATTGAGCAGACTTGGTTAATCGATCCACAATCTCCCAGATTGTGTCATTTCTTGTTTTGGTTAATTTGGTAACAATATCCATTGTTATCAATCTCATTTCCATACTAGCATTTCTAATTGCTGAGGTAAACCTAAAGGGTTCTAATGTTTAGTTTTGCAAATAAACTAAATACTTGTAACTGGCTACATTATTCTTCATTCCTATTTATCCTCAATTCTTATTCAAACATTGATACTCCTTATCATACGTTAAGTTTTATGAGCTTTCCTAAGAATTATGTATGTTTCCTTAGATAGGTATCTAAATTCTTTATGGAATTTCCAAATTCCATCAGTTCCTTTTTCTGATTCCTTCATTTTCCTTTATAACCCTTCAGCATCATCCTTGATTGCTGTTTCTTGGGTACTCTTTAATTTATCCGCAAATTTAATCTAAGAGCACATACTTGTTTCGGCTTCTTATGAAACTTATGACTTAAAGCATCAACTACTACATTTGTCTTAACTTTGTGATATAACAAGCGGTGTTGTTTCTAGTCACAGACGAATTCTGAGTTTCTCCTCACGATCGAGTGATAGTCCAAGTAGATCTTCTGGGAAAACGTCGGTCGGAATTTCTTTCAGTTCCATGCCTCTAGCATTGATGAACTCCGAGACCATATATGCCATGTCTTATTTCCGTGCATAACTCACAGTTTTCATCACAGAGACGAACTTTGTCGGCTGGTCTGTCTTGTCTCCTTGTGGTCACTTCTCCAGTTGGCTTGCAAATCTCAACCTAATTCAGCAATCACCTCAGGAATCATTGTTTCCATTTGTTCCTTTTTATGAAACAGACAGAATTTCCTTTCTGTCAGTTCTTTTCATTTCATGGCATACGTCGTGATCAGGTGTTTCGAATATCGGTCTTACTATCTTAATGTCTAAATTTTGAAGCATACATTACTTCATTCTCCTTAACACATATACTAATGGTTTGGACAACTTTAATCCTTTGCAGCCCATGTATTTCGTAACAGCTTCTTTATTATTGGAAATCTTACTAGTATTATAGGTGAAGAGAGTCTTTATAAGTGCACCTAGTCGTGGTTACTCTTATCTTTGCAAGAGTTCTTAAAGAAAGCAGAATTACTCTCATTAGCGTAGGTTTTGAGATGTTTTGTACCTAGCACAACTTTTCCTAATGCGTTAATAATCTAAGGTAACGCAAAGGGAATTCTTATACTTTCGATGGCGTCCCAACTTTAAGGGTTCACATCGTTCATCTTGTCGCACGAGTTACGAGACGGGTGATCAAATGGAATAGTTTTCGATCTATGAATTATAGATGTATATGAGAGATTTCTGATATAATTCTAGAATTATTATTGACACACAGGCTCGTGATGTATTCTAAATTATCAATCCTTATGGTTTTTGGATTTCCTTATAGATATACATATCTATATAATCGTATACTGTAATATACATACCATTCATAAGGTCAATGTATTGAACAGATTCATAATTCCAAAGACAAGTCAGACATCAGGTCATGATACTATTTAGGGAATTCTGTCACTTGTTTGACATATTATATACCCCATCTTACCCGGTTCTCGCCGGAGAGGTAATTTGTATTTCCCATAAATAGAATCTTCTCAATTCAGGATTAAAATGAATCTTTTATTAGAGCTTTTTATCAAAGAACAAGGTAATTAGTATTCACATGATGGATCATATTCTAGAACCCAGTAGTATCAAAAAACAAGAAATAACAGTGGCAAAGTGTTATCGCTTATTTACCATACTTGCAACGTTCTAGTCATCATCCTCATGGCATGCTAACACCCATCACATTTTATCTACGCAAGTAATTAGCTTATCTCGAAACTTATACTAAGGCATCTTTCTTAAGTTCAAGTCTAAACACTATCCTTGGTGCTACCAGTTAATAACAATTTCCTAACTCTTTCGTTTAAGCTTAGGTATTATTACAACACCCAATTGCTTAAACAAGTGGCTCTGTTACCAACTTCTGTCACGACCCCCGACCCCACCCTGGGCGGGAGCCGCGAACAGTCGAGTGGTCCTGGTGGTTATTTTAAAAACATTACAGCGGAAATATTCATCAGGACCGTGAGTTAGGAAAAATATCAGAGTTTAGAAAACACCGGATTTTATTTATTAAATAGATAGAAAGAAACCCATGTTTTACAAGGGTAGCTTTAACATGGGATAAACCCGGATATATGAAACAACATTTAATTTAATTTAATTTATTTGATAAAATAAACCACTTCTTTAAGCCTTTCGGTGCCGTATCACAGCTCTTATTCCGATCTACCGTAATCACCTGAAACGCGTTTTAAAAAGATTTGGTCAGCAGGAAATACTGGTGAGTTCATTCATTTTGGTACAAAAACACATTTGTTATAATTTACAGCATTGAGAGTTTTTATATTTGCCCTTATCATATAATTAACTGGTTCAGCTGTCACTCGACCGAATCTATGACCGTGGACATATCACTAATTAGGCTCGCCCACCTAAAGTGATAAATCATTAGTAGTAATGTGCACAAAACCCCCACATACTGCCAGTAATTAAAGATTAGCAAAGACTTAATCACTGCAAAACATAATTGGAAAACGTTTAGGGTTTTGTAAAGCAATTTGATAAAAAGAGAATGACTCACCTTGTTAGCATATAGTCTTGATTAAACAAGCATCTTGATTCTAAGCATCTACTTTATAGTTCTGAATCTTCGGATGATTGAGCATCCATTTTGATTGTAAGTGTATAGTGCAGAATTTCGGGTAGTTAAACATTTAGTTTAACAGAGTGGAATACGTATTAGTGTAAAACCACATCAAACCTAACGACGGTCACGAGATCAGAACCTTAACGAAATTCGCAAGGTATAATCTTGTTTAGACAGCACTTTGGCATTCCTTTCAGAATGAAATTCACAAAGTATAGCCTTGTTTAGACAACAATTTGGCATTCGTTAGTTGGTTCCCGAATCGATCGGACAGAATATCGCATCGGTGATTATTGGTTAGAACACCAACGTATAGAGAGAAGAATAGAAGAAATGAGCAAAGAAAAAAGAATCCTAAGCTTCCTATTTATAGGTAGGAAATATGAAATTTCCAAGAAGTTTCCTATATACTTTTGTAGGAAGTTACCTACACATTTTCTAGGAAGCTTCCTACCTACATATATATCCTCTTACACCTTCCTTGCACCTTTCTCATATATATCTATCTCATGTATATCTATTTAGGTGTTTAATTTACTTAATTAATCTTGCTTAGCTTAATTAATCTTGCTTAGCTTAATTAATCTTGCTTAATTTTAATTAATCTTACTTAACTGATTCATTTTCCTTAACGGTTTAACTCAAGTAATTTACTTAGCCGATTAACTAAATAACGTAATTAGCTGATTAATTAACTTACTTAGCTTGCTTAACTGCTAAGTTTCCTTTCCTGTTAAGTTTCATTAGCTATTAAGTTTCTTAACTGCTAAGTTTTCTTAATTACTAAGTTTACTTAGCTATTAAGTTTACTCAACTACTAAGTTTACTTAATTGCTAAGTATTCTAGTTTAACAGCTTCCTGATCATGAGTTCTAGTTATAGATACAATGGAACTCGTATTTAGCGTATTAACCCAATTCAACTTTAACGGTAATCACGAGATCAAAACTCACAGCGAGTGACAAAGTATAGCCGTATACAGGCATCATTTAAACATCCGTTGGATCAGTTTCAATCAATCGGATATAGTACCGTGTCAGTGATTAGAGTTATTACCCTGATAACGAGCAGAGTTTCGGGAATTCAGGGCATTGATTGAAAGAAACGGAGATACGAGAGAGTAAGTTCGTCAAAATTTGATCGAACTGGTGCACAGACTTCAGTCCCATTGCTGCCTTCTTATAGTTGATTTTTGGGTCCCCTCGCATGGCGCGACAGGCTGTCGCGTGGTGCGGGGATAGTTCGCGTGACGCGTGTCCTTGTCCGCTTTTTCGTCCAATCATGCATTTTTCCTCGATTTTCATGCCGATACTTATTGCGTATGCTCGGGTCTTGATTCCAGTTGATTCAGTATTTAATTATGAGTCTAATAAAGGTACTTATGTGCGGGTTGTTTCATCAACCATCAGGTTTTCAAACTTTATCGTGCACACTTCGGATGATCTTTCCGAGGGTCGTTATACACTCATACCCTAACATTACACTCCAAAACTCCCAAAGAATTATAAAACTAGTACCTCCTCATGAAATGTAACGATACACTCTCGCCTCCTAAAATGTTTCCTCCTTGTAAATATCCAAAATGAATTATGATCCTCCTTGTACTTGTAAATATCTAAAAGTTGTCAAAATTTCAAAGATTTTATTATTTTAAACAAGAAATACAAGAACAAATATCACCTGTTATAAGACAGATACAATCAAACAAGTTGTATGGCGACAAATCGACATCAATAAGAGAACACGACTAGAAGAATGATCGGATCAATAGACAAAAACAAAGAACAGACTTGAATAAACTAAGACAGTATGTAGATAATTGATCAAATGATGATGATCGATGATGATTTGAACATCAGCAAGCTCTAATGTATAACACACTTCTAGAATAATGATTGTTTCTTGACCGCAAACAGCTTGTTATGATCGAGATTTAGGAGAAATAGTTGGCTAACTGACCGAATTTCCCTTTTAACTCAGTAAGACCAAAAATTTACCAAAGATAGCTAAAAGAATAAATAACTAAGGGTAAAGTTATCTTATAAAGTCTCATAAATCTAAGAAGTGTACAAAAACATAATGGATTGCAAAATATAACACAATGTCTAGCAAAATATAACACAATGCCGAAAAATATAACATAATGTCAAGGGAAAAAGACACACTGAGTCGCATAAAAGGCCACAATGACACAAATATAGAAAAAACGCAATGCTAAATAAAAAGACATAAGGACACATATAGAAAAAAACATAATGCTAAATAAAAAGAAACAATTATATAAAAAAAATTCTAAATTCTACATGCTATAAATTCAAAAGTGAAAACCTAAAATCTCATATTGTGTTCGATGAGACTGTTTCAATGCCGCTTGAATGGAGTCAATCGAAGTATGTTTGATACCCTTCTTGCGATTTCTTACTAATAGGAGACTTTGAATGTGAAATAACCAAATTAATTACAAAAAAATTATATTTAATGCTGAATTAAAAAGTCAAGTCCTAATCGATTGTCACACCCCAATCGATGGCGGAAACATCGGGATGAGACGAACAAATTGCTCAAAACATCATAACACTATGTGACATTATAATTTGAATTCAAATTTCATAAAATTTCTAAAAATGTCATACAAGAATTCAAACAAGACAACATTGTTTCAACATAACATCAAAATGACAAATTAATCTAGGTGTGTTTCTAAGTCCACTTAAATCTTGTTTCCTCTCCTAACATCATCACGTCTATCAACCTGCAACGTGTATTAAAATATAATCAACAAAAAGTTGACGAGTATACAAGTTTTCATACATAGCATAATATAGAATAAGAATGTTTAAAGGCTCATATCCAACATGAATAATAATATGCAAGTTACTAATATGCTGAAACAGTGTACTATATGTTCAAACCCAAGTATACAACGCGTTAATTTTGCATATCCCAAAGAATAACGGGAGGTTAACATGTTTAACTTAACAATACCCCAAGACTAATGGGTGGTGCGTTAATCCTATAGCGCTATAATTGTTAAGGTAGGCTTGTACGAAGTTAATAAGCATATCGACACGAAAAGTTTACATAGCATACGAGATTAACAAGCCATCGTATAGTTTCATGTTTAAACGTGGATAAAGTGTGATTAAAATAGTTTCAAGTGTTGCGTTTTGTATAAGATACATGTTGCACCCAAAGTGTTTAAAAGTAAAATGGGATCGAGTATACTCACGGTTTTGCAAGCTTTCCACTTGATAATCCCGCGAGTGTTTGGTTGGTTGATTATAGTGGAGCACCAAGTCCTTCTACACGAAGAAACATGGGTGTATGAGTATTGGAAGTTTAATGGATGATTAGAGATTCAGAGTTTAAAATGTATGAAAATAGACATATGAGAAAGTAATCCACCGTCATACAATACTTGTTTTGACACTATGAAACTCAAAAGAGTTTAGATGTTTTCATAGGTCCAAAATGCCCATTAGAATCGTAACAAGTACTATGGTCTTTAGATGATGTAACCTAATACTTTGACAATTAACCAATAGGTTATCATCAAGGTTTGGTTACTTAGATGATATATATGTATTATATAATATATATTATAGTTTAAGTCCAACAAGAACATCATATAAATCATGCATGAGGTAAGAAGATGAATCTTCCATTTAGTCACCTCTTGTGTTTCACCAATACACAAGTTGTCATGGACAACAAGGATGGTCATGAATACATACAATAAGGAATGAAATAACTACAAGCTAACTAAGAAAACATCCAGTTATGTGTGGATTTTCAAGTAGGATAGCCCAAGCTAACCTCATAATCACACAACCTTCAAGCTCTAAGCTTTTCATCACTTGTGGGTTAAAACCCTATCAAAACAGAATATTTATGAGTATTAAACCTCTGGATTTACATGTCACAACCTTATTTTTAAGCCCACCTAATCATAGACTTGATTATGAGCATAAGGACATAGGAATGTGTTGAGAAAATCTCAAGTTCAAGTAGTTTAACAAGTGTTTAAACAAAATCAGAAAGTTTACTGCACTTTGGAGCCTTTTATGGTGATGTTCCAGCCTTGGTCTTCCATGGAAAACCTGTGGAAACATACCTAAGGTTGTTCCAAGTGTTTAGAAAGAAGAATCAATGAAAAAGATGGAAGAATGATGAAGTTATGCACACTTTAGTAAGTGGTGACGAATCTGTATTGAGCTCCTGTTTTCAGCTGATTTGAGAGTGATTTAGAGAGTGTTTAGTGAGTTTGAAAAGTGGAAAAAGTGTGGAGGAGGTTTGGGTTTTATAGGGGATGATTAGGGTTAAGTGTAGTTGAGTATTAAATGCAAGAAGCACAAAGAAAACACAACAAAACACCATAAACTCGCCAATCCCATAGCTGGGAAAAGCTTTCTGCGGATTCACCCGCCTCGCGGGCCGCAAGCAGGTAAGGGGGAGGGGGTCGCGGCCGGTGAGCCGCCCCCATACGTGGTTTTGTTTGTTTTGGGACACTAACACCCCCTATACTTTCATATTTGATGTTTTAAGGTATATTCAAGGTGTTTTAAGCACAAAGGATTATAATCAAGGGTATGTTATGTAATTTAATCATAAACCAAATATAAAACACGTATAAACAAGTATATTTGTCTAGATGTCGAATTTGCATAAATTGAGTGTATAAATCACATGTTTGCAAGTTTGACGTATTTAGCACAAATTGTGAATAACGGGTCATATGTTTAATAAATTCGAACGTATGAACTTGTATAAAAGGTGTATAGCATGAATATAAAGAAATACGAATGATCCAACTCTCGGATTTTACAACGATTAAAGTCTTGAATTTGCGGCGATACAACGAATTACGATTTTGAAAGAGACAAGCTTCCAAAAATAGATTTACATGACACGATTTCTAAATTAGGAAAGTTACGAAAAATCGGAGCGTTACATCGATACTTAAAAGAACATAAAATTATGGCTAACTCCCACAATATTATTAGATGAAAAACTACTAAAAAACTTGATTCTTACAAACCTCTACCTAATACATGGTATATATAGCTAACCTAACGCGATAAGCTATAAATATGATTGTTCACATATTAAACCTAACTCGTTTAGGAAGCTAGATAATTATTTCACCAATTAAATAGGACATGATAATTACAACTAACTGGGTGAGGTTCCTGTAAAAATGACCTTTTTCGTGATAAGTGTGAGAAGACATAGAAATTGACATGTAGACATCATATTTGAACTTAGACATGATGTTTTGGCAAGAAAAACAGCAAACATAACAATTTAAAACACAATGCAACATATTATGGACTTGAAATTTAAAACACACTATTTAACACTTAAAACACACTACTTAACGTTTTTGGCATGGTGTTTTAAGTTTTAAGCCTAGAATTCATTGCATTGTGTCTTAAATTGTTATGTTTAGTGTTTTTCTTGCCAAAACACCGAAAACATTATGCTTAAGTCTAAAACATGATGTCTACATATGAATTTTTATGACTTCTCATACTTCTCATGAAAAATATCATTTTTACAAGATCTTAAGACACAACTAATTATTAAATCATAATCACATCTAATGATCTATATTTATCCACTCTTTAAAATCCTGCTTGAACCTTGCATGGCAAGTCAGTTTAACTATTAGAAATTCCCAACAAAAAGGAATCTATAAATTTTAATAGAAGCCAAAAAAACTCATACGCTTCATTCAAAAAAAAAAAAATCTTAAGAAAAACTGTAAGTACGCAAACACCAATTTGTTGTTATGTAAAACAATGAGGTGATTTTGCAAAAATGATTTATCCTTCTTACCCAAATATGAATATCAAAACACAAAACACTCTAATTAAATACACACAATTAAACACAGATAATTCTAAAAACTTCTTATGTCATTTGTTTTATTACAAATAATACAAAACTAGGTAACAAGATTCGTCTTTTTTTAACATGTTAAATTAAAAAGAAAGATGTAAAGTAATATATTATCCTTTGACTTGAGAATGTATTGATAATTGACATCAATTTTTTTTTACTTTAGTTTAACTGGTTAAATTAAAAAAAAAAAGATGTAAAGTACTATAATATCCTTTGTCTTGAGAATGTATTGGTAACTAGTTGATGCCCCGTCCGCTTTGCGGGCACTACGTCAAAAATAGGATATGGCCACACAAAAAAACTGTGACCATATGCCAACCGCCACATAAAAAAAATCCAGTCCACGTGTGACCAAAGGTCGAGTCATCGTAGGCAGCATACGGCCACATTCACTTATGTGTGGCCGTAGCAACTTAAACTGTGGCTAAAAGGTCTTGCTGAAATCAATCATTTTTTCCAATAAGTGTGGCTAAAGGGGTAGCAACGGCCACATGAATTTACTGTAAGTGTGGTCATTTCTATTATATAGTCACTAATAAGTTTGTTTTAGCCACATCAATTTTATATAAATGTGGCATAAAAGGTTGTTGTAATCAAGCAAATGGTCTATTAAGTGTGGCTAAATGGTATCAATGGTCACCTGAATTTATTGTAAGTGTGGGCTTTTATATTATACAGCCACATGAATTCATTACAAGTGTGGTCGTTTCTATTATATAGTCACCAAAAAGTTTCTTTGTCACATCAATTTTAAAAAAACTGTGGCAAAAAAGATTGTTGTAATCAAGCAAATGGTCCATTAAGTATAGCTAAATGGTATCAATGGCCACATGAATTAATTGTAAGTGTGTCTAATTCTGTTATATAGCCACATAAATTTATTGTAAGTGGCTGCTTCTATTATGTAGTCACTAAAAAGTTTGTTTTCGCCACATCATTGTAGAAAAGTATGACAAAAAGGTTGTTATTAAGCAAATGGTAAATTAAGTGTGGCTAAATGGTATCAAACGCCACATGAATTTACTATAACTATGGTTGTTTCTATTATAGTCACATAAATTTACTATAAGTGTGGCTAAAAACTATTTCTGGACACACAAAAATTGTGATTTTAAGTGTGATTATTGTCTAAACTTTGGTCATGCATATTTAATGTGATTTTATGTGGCCATTTTCGTGTATCTACCCATTTTATTTTCATTTTTTTACAAAATAAAAACTGCAATGAACATGAGAGAAACTAAAAACCAAATGCTATTAACAATAATAACCCAGAATCCATACATATATTTCAATGTAAATACTAATTAAAGACATAAACTTCTATTCAAAACCCATGTACAGTAGTTAAAGGGAAATGACTCTACAAGCTGTTTTTGGACATATGAAAGTGCTGGAAATTTATATCCAGCTGTTTTGCCTCTGATGAATGCTCCATGATTTGAAAAAGAGCTATAGGTTGTTTTCTTCAAGTCCAATCCATTCAATTTTGTGTTATCATATTTGTCCTTCTCGACCTCATAATATCATTTCACCTACAATTAAATCAAAACAACATACATATCAACGTCTCGTTTAAATAAAGACTAGGGATAAGCATTTGGTCACGGGTATATTCGGTACCGGTACCCATCTTCCCCATTTCTTGTTACCGGTACCGGTATTTATTATCCCTAATAAAGACTTACACAAATCAAAAATTCCATTCAAATCAGAAGAAACTACACACCAGTTTTTTTATTTAAATAAAGTCCTACATTGAACATATATTCCATTTAAACAATCACCTACATTTGAGTCAAAACAGTCCGCCTCAACTTTCGCTTTAACTATTCACCTACATTTAAAAAAAAAAACATACACATTAACTTTCCATTCAAATAAAGACCTACATAGTTTATACATTCCATTTAAATAATCACCCAACAGTTAAATCATAAGAAACTACACATCAACTTCTTACGGTTGAACTAAACAAACTTACACAGTAAAGGATTTTAAATTTCCATTCAAATTTAACAAAATGCAAAAGGATTCTAAAGTGGCCTTCATTGATAACAAACTTACACACTAAAGGTTGAACGCACACGACAATGATGCCGCCTCTCAAACCATAAAAGCATATCTGAAAGGAAAAAAATGATAATGGAGTTAAGACGGTTATAAAGAAGCGTATATCTATCTATAGATGTGAGGGTATATTTGAACTTTCACTTAAACCCTTAATTTATGCATGTATCTGCCTATAGATGTGAGGGTATATATATATGGTTCAATAAATAAGTCAAGACTCTTACGGTGTTCGCTGCAATTACGCTTTTATTTTCTTGTTCACCCGATATAACTATTGTCATGCATTCTTGAAACTCTGAAGCACATACATCTTTTGCCGTTTACCCGTTACCAAAGCCTCACATTGATCTTTGACTTGGACATATGTTACAGGAGTCGAGGAAACGAGCAAGCTTGCAACCTGTCGGGCTATTTCCAGTACATGTCAATGGCACATAATGTAATTCTTTTAAATATTTTAATTTATAATTGAAAGTTATATACGCCCTGCGTGCGTTATGCGCATATAATGTATATATGTGTGGGCGCTCGGGGAGGGGGGGGGGCAAAAGTGAAAGTGCACTAATTTTGATGTTATTTTACTAATTTCGTGAAAATAACGTTAAAAGAGGGGGTGGTTATCATGCATCATGTGGTGGCATTGATAGCTGAAAGACAAGGGGTACATGCACTAATCATCCTTTGTCTTAATTGTTGAGTGATAGTAAAATAACGTTAAAATTAGTGCACTATCACTTTTGCCCCCTGAGCGCCCACACATATATACATTATATGCGCAGACCGCAAGCGGAGCTACCATTTTACAACCTCTAGTAAATAAATAAAAAATGAAAAAAAAAATTGACCAGTCACCCAACCCGTCCATTGTACCACACTACCACTGTAGTTACAAGCTACATACTAGAGATGACATGTGGAAAAAGGGGAATCCAACCTGGGCTTGATTCTATAAAGGAGTTTTAACTCCTAGGAGGCTGGTTAAGCAGCCCTAAGTGATACTTAAATAAAACTTGCAATTGCACAAATAACAATTATCTGACTCTAATATGAAGAGAGTGCCAATAGACAATACCAAAAAGCCTTGAATCCACGTTTTGCATACGCGATAACGTCCTGCCCACGTCTTTTGCAGCATACACACGCCAGGCTCCAAACTTTGACCGACCATGACCTGATTTAATAGTCATCTTTTTTCATTTTGGAGCCTGCGCAATACAACTAGCAATGTATGTTTTTCTCACTTTGTGATCTGTGAAAGCCTTAACAAGCTTTGCAGCCACTTTATGTGATTTTGTGACTAATATCACACCACTTGTATCGCGATCAAGTCTATATGCAAGATGGAACTCCGTCTTCTTGGACCGGGTACCTGATCCAGATGCACTCATCAAACAAAATCAAAACAATAAACACAACAATAACCTCTCTAATTCACGTAACAACTTAAAACGCATAGAAACAACCTAAAAGGATAAAACTAACACTTATTAATTGCAATAACACAGATCTCGTAAAAATAAACAATAATATTCATTATGTACTGCGGATTTACCAGAAACAGAAGCCAATAAACAGATTTCTAAGCATCCACAACCGTATGAACCCTCAAATTGAAGGACTCTGCACCGGAAACGACGTCGCACAGCCTCTTAACCTCCATTTGCGGCTTATTCAAGTGTTTTAATCGAGAAACAAGAGGTTTTGATGACACCGCCAGTCGGATTTCTCTCCTGCAACCACCGCTGGATGGAGTTATCTCCTGCAACCACCACCGAAGTCATATGGCCTCTCAGACCATAGCAGCTTCACACTCCTCTATATTATATATTGAGGCTGAAATCCGCTGAGAATAAGAACAAATCGCTTCATCATTTGAGCCGCTACATGGAGATTTAGGGAATACACAACAGGGATTGAAAGAATACACGATGTTCACCTCGTTAACTAGTTGAATCAGAGGGAGAATCAATCATTTAGATGGATCCATTGAACGAATTTTCAATAAAGGAGACCTGGTTGAACAAATTTAATTGTGAAGATGTAGTATTTTGCGGCAGATCTGGTTGGGAATTTGGAGGTGGATTTGTGAAAGTGTTTTGCAATTGGGGAGGGAAGGAATTAGGGTTTAGAATGGAGATAGGAGGGAGATAGAAATTTAGATGTGAAAATATGAAATTTTAAAAAGTTTAAAAGAGGAAAATTAATACATACTAGTTTTGTTATATCGCGCATTGCGCCGAAACAGATCAAATGATAATGTAAAAAAAACGTGATTTGAAAATAAAGCATGTTGTTTAAAAAGTCAAACCATTAGAATAATTTAGTTTATCATCGTACCGTTTTATAATAACAAATAAATACTTTATTTTGAGTATAACCTCACTTTTAACAAAACTTATAACGGAATGTCAGGGAAAGAAATCAAGCACAACTACGTACTTAAGTTTTTAGAAAAAAAAGTTATAAACGTAACTTATTAAAGAAGTATCAAATTAATCGATAAATTAATATATGTTAAAAAACAATTATTAAAAGAAGGTAAAGGAAATATATGTTAAAAAAAAAGAAAAATATGTGATTAAAACTATATATTATTATAAAAATAAATTTACTATTTATCATCCCTCGAAAAAAAAAACTATATATTATTATAAAAATAAATTACTATTCATCGTTCCTCGAAAATAATATATATATAATTGTGTAAAAACTTTTTTAAAAGATATATAAATTTAATAATATTATCTTTTGTGAACCATTAACCTTCTATATGGTTCAAGAAAACTTTTTGTAAAAGATATATAAATTTAACATAAAAATTAATACATATTGTGTAAAAAGGTAAATTAAAACTTTTAATCTTAATCATACAAAAATAACTTATTAAAACAACTAACATTAAACAAGACACCTATAATTTACTATTATCTTTTGTTAACTATTAACCTTCAATATGATTCATTAAGACATATATGTTCTATTATTATCCGTTGTAATCCATTAAGACTTAATATGGTCTATTAAGACACATACGATCTATTATTATACATTGTGATCCAATAAGGCCCAACATAATCCATTAAGTCATATATAATCTACTACTGTTCATTGTGATCCATTAAGAACCTATACGATCTAGTAAGACATGTATGATCTACTATTGTCCATTATAATCCATGAAGGCCCAATATGCTCTATTAAGGCGTATATGATCTAGTGTTGTACATTGTGATCCATCAAGGACCAATATGCTCCAATAAGACGTATATGATCTATTGTTGTCCATTGTGATCTATTAAGACCTAATATTGTCCATTAAGTCATATATGATCTTATTACAGTCCATTGTGATCCATTTAAGTCCCAATATGGTCCATTAAGGCGTATATGATCTACTATGTTTCACTTTGATCTACGAATGCCCAATATGGCCCATTAAGACATATATGATCTATTATTGCCCATTGTGATCCATTAAAGACCAATATGGTCCATTAAGACAAGTATGATATACTATTGTTCTTTGTGATCCATTAAGACCTAGTATGGTCCATTAAGACATGTATGATCTACTGTTGTCAATTTTGATCCATTAAGGCCCATTATGGTCCATTAAGACAAATATAATCTACTATTATCCATTGTGATTTATCAAGTTCCAATATGGTCCACTAAGACATATATGATATACTATTTTCCATTAAGGCCCGATATGGTCCATTAACTTCTATATGATCTACTATTGTCCATTCTGATTCATTAAGGTCCAATATCGTCCATTAAGATATAAATGATCTACTATTGTCCATTCTGATTCATTAAGACCCAATATGGTCCGTTAAGACGTCTATAATCCACTATTGTCCTTATTGACCCACTAAGGCTCAATATAGTATATTAAGACATATGTGATCTACTGATTGACAATTTTGATACATTAAAGCCAATATGGTTCATTAAACGAAAAATATAAGTTTGGAATGAAATTACTCAAATCATAAAAGGAAACTTTAAAAATATAAGATTTTTGAAAAATGATATTTATAAAATAAAAGATATTAAAAAGGCATATAAATATGACTAATATAATATTTATTTGAAAACGAGTAACAACAAATATGATTTAGAAAATTTAATGTTTAATAAAAGTTTGAATTTTAAATATGTAGTAAGATTTTTTATATTAAATAATGTGTTTTTTTTAAATGAGAATATTATTTGAGAGAGAAGTTTTAAAATTAAATATGTAATATTTTGGAGGGAAATTGTATGATAAAATATTTTGGAGGGGAGTTTTAGAATGAAATATTTTGGAGGGAAGTTTAAATTTTAGAATAAAAATTTTAGGAGGGAACTTTTAAACATGTAGTAAGTTTAACTTTTGGTCACATAGTTTTTTTGTAACATTTGATATCATTTCGTCACACGAAATAAAGAAAATAACGATGATGTAACGAATGTTTATGAAAAGCCATATGAAATTTTGTAATTATATGTGTGACTATTGTCTAACATTTGGTCACACAATATAATGCGTGGGCATATGTATTACATTTAGCCACATTATCAAACATATATTGTGGTCGTAGATCGCATTTGGCCACGTTTCTCTTGTGTGACTGTTTTTTTTCTTAACGCGTGACTAAAGATTACGAATACATGTGTTTTTTGGTCACATGAAATAAATACTGTGGGCGTAGATCACATTTGGCCACACTTTTCTAGTGTGTCTAATAAATGTCACATTTTTTTTCTTAAAGTGTGGCTAAAAGTTTCATATACATGTGTTATTGGTCACACAAAAATAAATACTATGGTCGTATATTACATTTGGCCACAGTTTGCTAGTGTAGCTAATAAATGTCATAATTTTTTTCTTAAAGTATGACTAAAGGTTTCAAATACATGTGTTTTTGGTCACATGAAAAAAAATATGTGGTCGTAGATCACTTTTGGCCACACTTTCCGAGTTGTGGCTAGTAAATGTCACATTATTTTCTAAAACTGTGGCTAAAGGTTCTGAGCTGGCTTATAATCGTCACATTAATAATCAAATGTGTGGCCGAAGGTGTTTTAAAATTGTATGAATGACCTTAAGCCACACATTTGAAAAAAATGTGTGGCAGACAGTTTTGCCAAAAGTGTGGCCGTAGCCCATTTTTGACGTAGTGGGGGCGATGGCCGAATAATTCTCAATCAATTAAAAAAACACTACTATAATTTTGTTTGGAAAAAAACTAAAACGATGATAATACTGTAATTTTGGGCTCAGGGCAAGTGGTAGGCAGCTCATTGACACGAAAAAAAATTAAATCGAGTAAACAAATTAAAACAAAAAACCTTTATAGTTTTGCTAAAAAAACTAAAACGATGGGAAAAACGTAATTTTTAACTGAGGACGAAATCATAATTAAATGGACCAATAAGGGAGTGTCAGGAAGCTGCTGGCATGAGTGCGATTTTACACTGGGGGCAAAATTGTAATTTCACCAGGAAAACAAACAAAAACGATGGACAAAATGTAAATTTAAGTTGAGGGCAAAATCGTAACTTGGCTGTGAGAAAAAAACTAATGGCAAAACTATAAATTTTTACGAGGCAAAGTCGTAATTTTGAACCGAGGGCAAAATTGGAATTTTTAGCTGAGAGCAAAAGCGTAAATTTACTTTTAAGTTGAGGGTAAAAACATAATTTTGAACTGATGGCAAAATTGTATTTTTAAGGAAAAAAACTAACCGCAAAACTGTAAATTGAAACGTGGCAAAATCGTAATTTTGAACTGATGGCAAAATCGAAATATTTAGCTGGGAGCAAAAGCTTAAATTTATTTTTAAGTGTGGGTAAAAACATAATTTTATATTGATGGCAAAATCACAATTTTAAAGCGAGATAAAATTGTAAATTTGTTGTGCCAATAGAGGAGTGTCAGGCAGCTGCCACTGTTCAGTTTGCCGCCCATTTAACCAATAGGGGGCAAGGACTATTGCCCCTCATGGGCTTTGTAGATATTGAATTGACATCATATTTTTTACTTTAGGATAAGCTATTTTGTTAAGCTTATGTGAAAATTTTACATGTTCTTATAATATCTTTTTTGTATGATTCTCTATATTCATAATTAGGTATCAAAAGTTATTTAGGTGTTGAAACTTTCGAGTTTGGCATAATGGATTGTGGGGTGGTTGGCCTTTTGTCTTGTCTGATGTTGCTTTTTTTTTGTCTACTCAAATCACGTCTTTGCCTAGTGGATCAAATTGGGATCAAGTGTTTATCGCATGTGGACATAGTTGCAACATTTGCACAATCCTTCTGTTTGATTTTTAATTTTATAATAACCGATACATCATTGGTTTATCTTAAAAGTTATAATAGTAATATGTTTTTTTTATCATTACTTTAAATAAGATGCAACTTGTTAATTGTATTATATATATATATAAGAGAAAGATTCGTTAGAAACCACCCTTTATTGTGAGAACCGCGAGAACTAATGTGAACACAATCAAAAAATACCTAAAAAAATCTGAAAAACATCAAAAAAAAATTATTTTTACTATTTTTTTGGAAAAACCGTTATATTTCGTCAATAATAAAAAAAAAATTTTAAAAAATTTGAGTAACAGTTATCCATGCACATGTGCATTTTTATCAATTCTTTGACAAATTCCGTAATTCATTACAAATATCAGGCAATTGCACTTTCATTTACACTACCATTCATAATACACTACTTTTTACATTAACAATAAAATAAATGCACATGTGCATCTATATGTATGAACTTGTTATAACATTAACGACACTAGAAATGCACATGTGCATCTATATATATGAACATGTTATAACGTGTTTTAGTACACTACTTTGAATACACATTCTCTTTCATCTATCATACCATCCATACTACACTACCATTACCTCCTACCATTCGTAATACAATACCATTGCTTTTTACCATCCAAAATACAATATTATTACCAATATTTCACTTTGTTATATGTACATCAACACCCTTTATACCATCCAAACAACATATTACATCATAAAATGACAAATATAATCAAACCATCAACCACTAGATATAACTAAACAAAACACATGTATATGAGCTTACTTCATCATTTAAAATCACAAACATTTTGTACCAAAACACCTTATTTCATGTTGATACATATAGATGGACATGTGCTCTAAAAAGTAGTGTATTACATATGGTAGTGTAAATGAAAATGCATTTTCTACTACTTGTAATATATTATGGAATTTGTCCAAGAAATGATACATATGCACATGTGCATCCATAACTGTTACTCGAAAAAAACGTTTTTGTAACAAAATATAGCGATTTTTATTAGATAAATATTAAAAAAAATTGTGGGTTTTTATTTTTATTTTTTAAGTATTTTTTGTGTTCACATTGGTTCTCGCGGTTCTCGCAATAATGTTGGTTCTCAAATGAACCTTACCCTATAACGGTGGTATTTTTTAGGTACCCTATATATTGCTGGTGTTATTTAACTTATTTCAGAAGACACTGGTGTGCTTTATGTGTGTTACTAACACCTAAAATATAACAACCCTCCTAAAATAATTCCGACACCCCTAAAATATTTAGAATGTCCCTATACGTCCTAAAATACACCTTGTGTTCGCAAAATAACCCTAAATACCTTTACATAATTAAAAATAAAATAAAATCAAAATCTTGGTGTCGCTCGCGGGCCGCGAAGACCATGGTAGTCTCTTACGCGGGGCGCGACAGCAAGACCAGCAGGCGAGTTCCTGAGCTGCCACGTGGCAGGCTCGTGTCGAAGCTATAACCGACGAATCAGCAACCCTAGCCCCTATACCTCTACGTCGCGGGCCGCGAAGCCCTTTTCTGAACCTTACGCGGGCCGCGAGGAAACCAAGATCAGATTTCATTTTCCGTCGCTCATTCCCTCGATCTCTCTCTTAAATTCTGATAGTATAAGTAATACCCGGGCATTATACCCCCTAAATAACGAAGTTCTGCCTCGTTGTAAGTATCATAACCCCCGGTTACGTATTAGATACGCTGCCCGATTGATCTAGTGCTCCGTAACGGCTGTCGAGGCTCTGCCCGACGTACTCATTGGAGTTCTGTCTTGGGGAGGGTATAACTAATGTAAATATTGGGTTATTATACTAACACGTGTGCATTGTGTAATTAATAGATAATCACCAGGAAATCACAAAGGAAAACCCTAAGTTAGCAATGTAAGTAATCTCTTTTTTGTAAACTGTTTTTACAAAACCTTAATTATTTTGATTTATAAATAGCCGTGATTGAGTCTTTGTAATTCTTCAATTACTGCCGGTATGTTGGGGTTTTATATACAAAACGTGGAACACGTTACCATTGGACAACGAGATAGCCAATGTGTAATATGACCCACCAGTCAGGATTGACAGTACTGAATGAGTAATTGTGTAGATATAAACATTGTAACCGCTCTCAATACTGTTAAATGAGAAAACTATTCTTGATTAAATTAGGATTCACTCACCAGTATTTCCCACTGACAAAATGTTTTTAAAACGCGTTTCAGGTAACAAAATGTGAAAGCCAAATAGAAGCCAGCTAGACAGCACTGAAGGCTTGGAAAAGTGGCTATAAAAGTTACCTAAATAAAGAAGATGTTTTATTTCAATAAATTAGGGTTTATCCCTATAAATCTATTTGTAACGAAAACTTGGGTTTTATCCCAAGATAATCGATATTATAAAATGTGGTGTTTTACTCTGATAAAATATTTCCTAACTACAGTCCTGATGAAATTTCCGCTGCCAATTAATGATAAACACCGATACCACCATCTCTGAGTAGGCCGTGGCCGCCTGCCTCCCGAGGTAGGGGTCGGGGGTTGCGACAGAAGGTGGTATCAGAGCTACATCCACTGATTTTAGCCACAGAAGTGTTCTGCTAACACCAAAATATTATTCAATATGTTAGGAAATAATTTACATGGATACGTGCATACTTGTATATTATTGTTTTGTGTTATTTGACAATTTGTTAGTTTAGGTATGAGCGACCAAGAACCTTCAGACGCTTACCGTCAGTTGTCCAGCTCACCCAGGGACGAAGGAACCTCTTTACAGCCTACCCCCTCGGGGTATTCGGCTGATACCGAAGAAGGGATTTTCGTGTTCAAAGCACAATCTGAAGAGCCATTCCCTCATAAGAAGAGAGGATGGTTCAGCAGAGAAGCTCATGAACGTAGAAAAAGGATGAGAAAACTTCAGCAGCAGCGAGCTTTAGCAGCTGCTAGTAGAGAAATGAATGCTCAAACACAGGATATGATTAATAGGATATTAGCAAATTTTCATATCTTAGCAACTACAGCTGCAGACCTGAATCTAGAACAACTCATAGCACCCCAGCCGTTACCATTATTTCCCACACAACCTATGGAAATTGAGCCAAACCCCGTAGACCAAATACCAATGCCTGATTTTGACGCAGCTGAAATTCCTAGAGTACCAGCACCCCATCCCCCAGACTATGACCCATGGTTTGACGACCACAGGGATTACCAACAACTTTTCCCAATAGAGGAACCCATAGCACCCTGTCCCAACCTGGACCTTCCGGACCCATATTTTGATAATGACCAATATATTCGAGAAATCCTAGAGAACCCTTACCCACACGAAGAACCAATGCCCCAGTTTCCTGACCCAATACCAGCACCAGCCCCACCCATGAGCACTGAGAATGTGCAAGAACTCCGAACCTTTGGTGAGGAGATATTAGAAGGAAGTGAGAGAATGAGACAAATAGGTGAAAGGCTCGTCTGGAAATATGACGAGCGTAATATGCAATTCTGGATGAACCCATACCAGTAATAGTAATAATAGTAATATATATATATATATATATATATGTGTGTGTGTGTGTAATATCTTTGTATGTTGAAAAAAAAAATAGATAATAGCTACGGATGCATACTAGTATTGTATTAGATTTCAGTTCCAGTTTGTACTAGATGTATATATATATATAAAATAGAGTAAAGGTCGCAATGTTCGACGATTTTGATCAATATGCTTGTTGTGTGATTGTTTGCATTAAATATTGTTTTGTAGTATTAATATGTGGTAAATGTTTATAATTCAGATGGACAACGAAGTGAATCAAGAAAACCAGAATAACGATAATAATGGAAACCAAGTAGATAACAATGCCATCCAACACATAGTGGCACAAGGGATTATAGACGCAATGCCATATATTATCAAAACGGTTAAGGAAGCGGATAATAATAAAAGTAATAATGGCAGTAAACGACCACCTACTGAACCAGAACACAGTGTAAACAATGGACCAATACTTCAAATGCCCATTCCAAAAAGAAGAAGAACCATGTCCTATGGTTGTTCTTACAAAGAATTCTGGTCTTGTAAACCAATAGAATTCTTGGGCAATGAAGGAGCCATTGCAGCTCTACGCTGGATAGAAAAGACTGAGGCAGTCTTAAAAATAAGCAAGTGCGCAGAAGAGGATAAGATAATGTTTGTTTCCAATCTGTTTAAGAACTCAGCTTTAGAATGGTGGAACACTATCCTCCAGTCTAGGGGAAGTGAAAGGATTTATGATATGGAATGGAATGAATTTAAAAATATGGTGAAAAGGAAATTATGCCCTCCCAATGAAAAGGAACATATAGCAAATAAGTTCCTAAACCTTAGAATGGCTGGAGTAGATAGTAAGGGTTACACCGCTACATTCTTTAAATATGCTAGAATAGTGCCAACCCTAGCATCACCAGAACCAGTATTAATCTCCCGTTACATCTGGGGATTAATCAGTGACTTTAGGCAGGTAGTCAAGGAAGCTAGACCACAAACAATAGAAGAAGCTGTAGAACTAGCAAATACCTTAACAGATGAACTAGTGCGTACGCAAGAAGAAAACCAGAGAAAGAACCTAGCTCAAAAGCTTACCCAGGAATTTCGCTATGGAAATTCCAATCGTGGGAAAAATGTAGGTTCTACTTCTGCACCTTACTACAAATATTGCAAGAGAAAGCATTCTAGAAGATGCTCTATATACTTCAATTTTTGCAAAATATCTGGACAAAAGGAAGAAGACTACAGGAAGAAACCTAACAATAGGATATGCTACAATTGTGGGGAACAAGGTCATATCAAGCCGAATTATCCGAAACTAGCTCCAGCCATGAACAATAAGAATACTAAAAATGGTAGAGCATTTCTTCTGACTGTAGAAGAAGCCAAAATGATCCCGGACGTGATTACCGGTACGTTTTTAGTTAATGATGTTTTTGCTAAAGTATTATTTGACTCTGGTGCGAACCAAAGTTTTATTAGTACTTCATTTTGCAAACTTCTCAATCAACCATTAACTTCACTCCCACAAAAATGTCTAGTAGAGACAACAAATGGAGAAACCATTAAGATTAGCGAAATCTTGCAGGGAGTAAGAATAGAATTTTTAAATCAATAGTTTATTGCAAATCTTTATCCAATGAATCCGGCAGGATTTGACGTTGTATTAGGAATGGATTGGTTAATAGTCAATAAAGCCAGTATTTTATGTGATCAAAAGTCAATCCAAGTAAATTCACCAAAGGGTGAAAAGATCACAATTAAAGGAGATAAGCCAACTAGCTCTACGAAATTCATCTCTGTGATGAAAACAACAAGTTGCGTAAGAAAATGATCATTAGTGTATATGATTTCTATCACGGCCCCCGGCCCGGTTTGACCCGTTCTAGGAGCCGCGGGACAGAAATCGCGTGGTATTTAATTTGGCAGCGGAATTATTAACAGGATCGTTTAAAACTTGAAAATGCCCGATTATTTTATTTCATAATTTGGGATAACCCCGTAATTTACAATAGAGGAATTTTACTAGGAAATTCCCTGGTTTACAAAACATGTTTATTTATTTATTTGAGCCACTACTTCAAGCTTGTTAGTGCTCCGTAGCACTTTTCCTTGATTCACAGTAGGTCACCTGAAACATGTTTGAAAAATATTTTATCAGCGGGGAAATACTGGCGAGTCACTCAATTTGATAAAACGACACATAGTTATCAATTACAGCATAAGAGCGATTACAATGGCTTATATCTTATTTTTATCTGGCGCCGTGTCACCTCCTGGTGACGATGGTCATACCACTACTGGGTCCTTTCACCCAAGTAGTGATGATTATCACTTTTAGGATTTATTAGCCTAACCGTGAGAGATTAGTAATGTGCATAATACCCCACTAGCCAGTGATTCTAGATAACCACGACTTAATCCCTGTAATTATAACTCTTGAAAATAATTTAAGATTTAGTAAAACCATTGATAAAAAGAGAATGACTCATATTGCAAGTTTAATCAGGCAGAGTTTAGCCTACTGATTAGCCTGTTAACCTAATTCAAATAACAATGCACACGAAAACTAGGTTAGTAACTTTAATCCAACTTTTACGATAACTCACGAGATTCAAAACCTTCACAATGAATGACAAAGTGCGATACTTAAACATCCATCGAATTCACGACGAATGACAAAGTATAACCCGAGTTTGAGTAGCACTTAAACATTCATCGGATTGGTTTTTATCGATCAGACATTGAATCGTAGCAGTGATCGAGTTATTACCCTGTTATCGCGTCAGCGTTTCGTGATTGTGTGTGTTTTTGGAGTAATCAGACAATATCTCAGTGTACGAAACGAGTTTTTACGTCGAACTAACGCCGAAATTCAAGTGCCAAACTCCTCTATTTATACTCGAAAAACGGCGCACTCGCGTGTCACGAGAGGCTCTCGCGTGGCGCGAGAGGTCACTTTTAGCATAGGGTAGCCACGTCTGTTACTAGCTTAGCTAAGTTGACCGTTCGTTAAAATCCGATTTCCGCGTAAAACTGTAAGGATATTACCGGCTAGGAAATACCCCCCTGAGTTTTAGGGGCCCTGATCCTGATTCCGATTGTTCTGAAAATTTTAGGGGTTATGCAGGATTACTTGGGGGTCTCAATTAGGGTTTCCTTTTGGACAAAAATAAAATAAGAAATAATAGTTTTGGGTGAGAGTTGTTACATCCTCCCCACCTTAATAAAAATCTCGTCCTCGAGATTTATTGAAATAAGTGAGGATATTTCCGCTTCATTTCCGATTCCAGCTCCCAAGTGACTCAGGTCCTCTCTTTGAATCCCACTTGACTTTGACTAGCACTAGTCATTTGTGCTTGAGAAACTTGACCTTTCTGTCTTCTATCTGCAGTGGCTTCTCAACAAATTTTAACTTTTCATCGACCTCTATATCTTGAAGAGGTACTACCAGGGATTCGTCAGATAGACATTTCTTGAGGTTGGATACATGAAAGACGTCATGTACTCCAACTAGTTCTTCTGGTAGTTGTAAACGATAGGCAAGTGGTCCTATTCGTTGGATGACTGGGAATGGTCCTACGTACCTTGGACTCAGCTTTCCCTTCTTCTCGAATCGAACTACTCCTTTCTAAGGAGAAACTTTTAAGAGTACCTTATCTCCAACTTGAAATTCTAGAGGCTAGCGTCTATTATATGCATAACTTTTCTGGCGATCTCGAGCCGTTTTCAGTCTTTCCTTGATTTGAGTGATCTTGTCGGTGGTCTCTTGCACGATTTCAGGACCTGATAATTGACTTTCTCCTATTTCTGCCCAACAAACTGGAGTTCTGCACTTTCGTCCATACAGTGCTTCGAATGGGGCAGCTTCAATGCTTGAATGATAACTATTGTTATAGGAGAATTCAATTAAAGGTAGGTGGTCATCCCAATTCCCACCAAAATCTATCACACATGCCCTAAGCATGTCTTCTAAGGTTTGAATCGTCCTTTCACTTTGTCCGTCTGTTTGAGGATGATATGCAGTGCTCAAGTTCAGTCGGGTTCCCATTGCTTCCTGGAAACTAGTCCAGAAATGGGAAGTGAAACGACTATCCCTATCCGATACAATGGAGAGTGGAACTCCATGTAAGGATACTACCTCGTCTACGTATAATTTGGCTAACCTTTCCATGCTAAAGGTTTCCTTCATGGGTAGAAAATGAGCTGATTTGGTTAATCGATCCACAATTACCCAAATCGCGTCGTTACCTTTTCTGGTTTTGGGAAACTTAGTAACGAAGTCCATTGTTATAAGTCCCCATTTCCAAACAGGCATTTCTAATTGTTGAAGTAACCCTGAAGGTTTCTGGTGTTCTGCCTTAACTGGTGAACAAGTTAGACACTTAGATACATATCTAGCTATGTCCTTTTTCATTCCTATCCACCAGAAATTATTTCTTAAATCTTGGTACATCTTATTATTACCAGGGTGCATGGTATACCTAGATTTATGAGCTTCTTCTAAAATCTTATTTCTTAAGTTTCCTTGCTTAGGTACCCAAATTCTCTTCTTATGGAATCTCCAAATTCCATCACTTCCTTGCTCTAATTCCTTTATTCGTCCTTTCATACCTTCAGCATCATCCTTGATTGCTGTTTCTTGGATGTTTTTCAATTGTTCCATTAAGTCTAATTGTAAACTTAATCTAAGAGCATGAACTCGTCGTTGTTTCTCATGATACTTACGACTTAAGGCATCTGCAACTACGTTTGCTTTTCCTTCGTGATATTGAATATCACAGTCATAGTCACTTAGAATTTCCATCCATCTTCTTTGCCTCATGTTCAATTCTTTTTGCCCAAATATGTACTTTAAGCTTTTATGATCTGTATAGACAGTAAACTTACTTCCATATAGATAGTGTCTCCAAATCTTAAGGGCAAAAATTATCGACCCTAATTCTAAGTCATGCGTCGTATAGTTTTCCTCGTGCTTTTTCAATTGCCTTGAAGCATACGTAATTACCTTTTTGCGTTGTATTAACACACATCCTAATCCTAGCTTAGAAGCATCACAGTAAACTTCAAAATCTTCTGTTCCTTCTGGTAAGGCAAGGATTGGGGTATTTGTTAATTTTTGTTTTAAAATCCTAAAAGCCTCTTCTTGCTTAGGTCCCCATTCAAACTTAACTGTTTTACAGGTTAGCTTAGTTAATGGCACAACTATCTTAGAGAAATCCTTAATAAAGCGTCTATAGTATCCAGCTAAGCCTAGAAAACTTCTAACTTCTGTAGCTGATTGCGGGACCTTCCATTTGGTGATCGCTTCTATCTTGGAGGGATCTACGTGAATACCTTCATGATTTACCATGTGACCTAAAAATTCCACCTCCTGTAGCCAAAATTCACACTTCGAGAATTTGGCATGAAGCTTTTCTTTTCTTAACAAAGTTAAGAGTGCATGCGGGTGCTCACAATGCTCTTCCTGGTTTTTAGAGTAAATAAGTATATCGTCGATGAAGACAATTACAAATTTATCCAAGTACGGTTTACAGATCCTATTCATCATGTCCATAAATGCTGCCGGAGCATTTGTTAGTCCAAAGGGCATGACGATAAACTCGTAATGACCATACCTAGTTCTGAAAGCAGTTTTAGGTATGTCTTCTTCTTGTACCTTCAATTGATGATAACCGGAGCGTAAATCTATCTTAGAAAAATATCTAGCTCCCTGAAGTTGATAAAAAAGATCATCAATCCTAGGCAATGGGTATCGATTCTTAATTGTAACCTTATTCAGTTCCCTATAATCGATACACATTCGCATCGAACCATCCTTCTTCTTTACGAACAACACTGGTGCTCCCCACGGGGATGAACTAGGTTGTATGAATCCTTTACTGAGCAATTCATCTAACTGCTTTTTCAATTCTAACATTTCGGTGGGTGCTAACCGATAAGGTGCTTTAGCTACGGGTGTAGTACCAGGGATCAAATGAATTCTAAATTCTACCTCTCTATCTGGTGGTAATCCTGGTAATTCTTCTGGGAATACATCCAAGTATTCTAATACTACAGGAATTTCATGAAGTTCCTTACCATTAGTGCTAATGATTACCGAAATCATATACACTAATCCTTGCTTTCGTTCATAACTAGCAACTTTCATTACTGAAATGAACTTCATGGGTTTTCGCGGCTTATCTCCTGTAACCATGATTACTTCTCCGGTGGGTGCATGAATCTCTATGGAGTTCTTATCAGAAAGGATTCGAGCATGGTTGGCTACTAACCAATCCATTCCTAACACGACATCGAATCCAGCTAAATTCATGGGTAATAGGTTTGCATAAAATTTATGACCTGAAAGTTCTATATTTTCTTTTTGCAAAATCGTATCTATGTTAACAAAGTTCCCGTCTGCCGTTTCTACTGTAAAAACTTGCCTAAGTTTTGTTAAGGGTAGCTTAAGAGCTTGGCAGAATGAAGTATTTATAAAACTTTGGTTTGCACTAGAGTCAAATAATACTTTCGCATAAACGTTGTGAACTAAGAACGTACCAGCTATCACGTCAGGAATTAGTTCGGCTTCCTGCATGGTCAGTTGGAAGGCTATTACGTTCTTCTTGTTAGTTCCTTCAGCAGGGTTGGCTTTGTTATCAGCTGGTTTGACTAATTTCGGGCAGTCTGGCCTAAAATGTCCAGCTTCTCCGCAGTTGTAGCAGATTGTGGCTTTCTTCTTTCTACAATCTTCTTCTTGATGCCCTGGAATTTTGCAGAAATTGCAATACCCTTTGCATCTTCCAAAATGCTTTCTTTTGCAGGTATTGCAAAATGGGACAGTGGAAGATTGCCCAGTTCCCTTTTTCTTGAAATTACTACTGTTACCTACACGGAATCCCTGGGTAATCTTTTGGGCTACTTCCTTCTTCCGGTTTTCTTCTCACATACGCACCAGTCCGTCCGTCAAAATGTTGGCTAATTCCACTGCATCGTCAATAGTGCGAGGTCTCGCAGCTTTAACGATATCACGGATTTCGCCAATCAAACCCCAGATGTAGCGGGAAATAAGTACCGGTTCTGGCGAAGCCAGGGTTGGTACCACTCTAGCATACTCGAAGAATGTCGAAGTATACCCTCGACAGTCTACATCCACCATTCGGTGGTTCAAGAATTTATTCGCCATTTGCTCCTTCCCATACTCGGGACAAAATTTTCTTTCTACCAGCCACTTAAATTCTTCCCAACTCATGGCATAGGTCGCATCGCTTCCCTTAGCTTGAAGTACCGTATTCCACCATTCTAGCGCCCCTTCTTTAAAAAGATGCGACACGTACATGACCTTGTCTTCTTTGGCATATTTACTTATTTTAATTACTGCCTCGGTTTTCTCTAACCAACGCAGTGCTGCAGTTGCCCCTTCATTGCCTGCAAATTCAGCCGGTTTACAGGCAAGAAATTCCTTGTAAGTGCAACCATGTGTTGCAGCTTTCATTCTCTTAAGAATTGGGGCTTGCACTACATCGTTATCATTATTATTAATGTTGCCGCCTCCATTTACGCTATTACTGAAGTTGTCTTCATGAGTACGTTTGCTAGGAATAATTTGTTGAGGCTCAACTGGATTTCGGGCAGCAGCAATAATTGCTGGAATAGCATTGGCTATTCCTTGAGCAACGATGTTTTCTATATCTTGTCTATTCAGAAATTGATCTTCATGGTTTTGCGCAGATTGGTTACCCTCGTTAACTTGTTCATTACCAACGTGTTCCATCTGGTAATTAATAACCAAGCATAATAAAACAATCGCACATAATCATATCAAAACATTTAGCCAAAATTGTCGATTTTTCGACTTACGTTTTTATATATTATAGTATGCTTCCGTACACACCCGTTATCTTACAAAAGTTTTTTTTTATTTTTAGTTATTTCACATTATTATATTATTATTATTATTATTATTATTATTATTTTGTTATTATACAACCACAACCACACAGTCACACCATCCCCGTCAGCTGGCACCTCAGAAGCGACGTTCCCTCTCGTCGTACTTCCAGGATATCCTCTCCCTTACTTCCCGGATTCTGTTTCCTGCGTCCACCAACTCCTCACCATAGTGGCGGAGTTCAGCCAAGTTCTCGGAGCTCATAGGTGGGTGTAGTGGAGGCTCAGGATCAAATTGAGGGAAAAAGGTATTAGGGTTATTGAGGAGATTCTGAAACTGCCAGTCAGTGGTCCACCATTCTTCTAATTCTTCTGGTAGAGGTTGGGGGTGGATAATAGGATCTGGAATGGCAGGTTCCAGATTAACTGGAAGTTGTGCTTCTGCCGGGTAATTGAAAAGGTTTTCACCGGCAGGTCCGATGAGGTCACTAAGTGCCAGTTTATGGTCCAACTCCTCCCAAGATGGCATTTCTTGGTCTTGCCTGGAAATTTCTCCGATCTCTATTCCTTTTCCTTTATCTTTGGGATCCTCCGTCTTTATAACTTTCCGTGTTGCTGGTTTCTTCCTGTGCACACGCCTCCAGCCCACGAATCTTCTTTCCTTTCTCGGTTTTGGTTTCTCCGAAGGTTGGGCTTGAAATTCCATAGGTTCATCAGTGTCGGCACAATAACCGGTAAAGTCTCTGGAAACTTCCACATTAACAGAATAGAGATTGAGATTCTGAAGAGCTTCAGATAACTCATTCATGCTGTTTAGCATATATGAAGAAAACACACAAAATTCTAAGTTAAAAATTTGTAACTTGAATTTTCACATAATCACAGAATGGAAATCAGAAAAATTAAGTATTCCTAAATACTTAATTGGCTTAAATCAGTGGCTCTGATACCACCTTTTTCTGTCACGGCCCCCGGCCCGGTTTGACCCGTTCCAGGAGCCGCGGGACAGAAATCCCGTGGTATTTAATTTGGCAGCGGAATTATTTACAGGATCGTTTAAAACTTGAAAATGCCCGATTATTTTATTTCATAATTTGGGATAACCCCGTAATTTACAATAGAGGAATTTTACTAGGAAATTCCCTGGTTTACAAAACATATTTATTTATTTATTTAAGCCACTACTTCAAGCTTGTTAGTGCTCCGTAGCACTTTTCCTTGATTCACAGTAGGTCACCTGAAACATGTTTGAAAAATATTTTATCAGCGGGGAAATACTGGCGAGTCACTCAATTTGATAAAACGACACATAGTTATCAATTACAGCATAAGAGCGATTACAATGGCTTCTATCTTATTTTTATCTGGCGCCGTGTCACCACCTGGTGACGATGGTCATACCACTATTGGGTCCTTTCACCCAAGTAGTGATGATTATCACTGTTAGGATTTATTAGCCTAACCGTGAGAGATTAGTAATGTGCATAATACCCCACTAGCCAGTGATTCAAGATAACCACGACTTAATCCCTGTAATTATAACTCTTGAAAATAATTTGAGATTTAGTAAAACCATTGATAAAAAGAGAATGACTCACATTGCAAGTTTAATCGGGCAGAGTTTAGCCTACTGATTAGCCTGTTAACCTAATTCAAATAACAATGCACACGAAAACTAGGTTAGTAACTTTAATCCAACTTTTACGATAACTCACGAGATTCAAAACCTTCACAATGAATGACAAAGTGCGATACTTAAACATCCATCGAATTCACGACGAATGACAAAGTATAACCCGAGTTTGAGCAGCACTTAAACATTCATCGGATTGGTTTTTATCGATCGGACATTGAATCGTAGCATTGATCGAGTTATTACCCTGTTATCGCGACAGAGTTTCGTGATTGTGTGTGTTTTTGGAGTAATCAGACAATATCTCAGTGTACAAAATGAGTTTTTACGTCGAACCAACGCCGAAATTCAAGTGCCAAACTCCTCTATTTATACTGGAAAAACGGCGCGCTCGCGTGTCACGAGAGGCTCTCGCGTGGCGTGAGAGGTCACTTTTAGTATAGGGTAGCCACGTCTGTTACTAGCTTAGTTGAGTTGACCGTTCGTTAAAATTCGATTTCCACGTAAAACTGTAAGGATATTACCGGCTAGGAAATACCCCCCCTGAGTTTTAGGGGCCCTAATCCTGATTCCGATTGTTCTGAAAATTTTAGGGGTTATGCAGGATTACTTGGGGGTCTCAATTAGGGTTTCCTTTTGGACAAAAATAAAATAAGAAATAATAGTTTTTGGTGAGAGTTGTTACAATTTCCATAATCATTAACGCTAAAGGAAAGGAATTAAAAAATATCCCCGTAGTATCTCAATTACTGCCGGTATGTTGGGGTTTTGTATACAAAACATTAATTATTTTGAATTATAAATAGCAGTGATTGAGTCTTTGTAATTCTTTAATTGCTGCTGGTATGTTGGGGTTTTGTATACAAAATGTGGAACACGTTACCATTGGACAACGAGATAGCCAATGTGTAATATGACCCACCAGTCAGGATTGACAGTACTGAATGAGTAATTGTGTAGATATAAACATTGTAATCGCTCTCAATACTGTTAAATGATAAAAATCTTCTTGATTAAATTGGATTCACTCACCAGTATTTCCCACTGACAAAATGTTTTTAAAACGCGTTTCAGGTAACAAAATGTGAAAGCCAAATAGAAGCCAGCTGGACAACACTGAAGGCTTGGAAAAGTGGCTATAAAAGTTACCTAAATAAAGAAGATGTTTTATTTCAATAAATTAGGGTTTATCCCTATAAATCTATTTGTAACTAAAACTTGGGGTTTTTCCCAAGATAATTGATATTATAAAATGTGGTGTTTTACTCTGATAAAATATTTCGTAACTACTGTCCTGATGAAATTTCCGCTGCCAATTAATGATAAACACCGATACCACCATCTCTGAGTAGGTCGCGGCCGCCCGCCTCCCGAGGCAGGGGTCGGGGTTGCGACATAAAACACAATGTCTAGAATTTTTCATGATTAAATTCCATGCTTTTTGTAACAGACTCATATACAAAATAATATACAACGTATAGTATTGTTTATTTTTTTCAAAAAGTAACTGATAAAACACAACGTCAAGAATTTCTTCATGTTTAATCCAAAACCGTGATTATTACAACAGAAAGAATTTATTCATGATTAATCTCATTCCACTCATAATGAAATAAAACACAACGCATAGTATTCATTTTTTTTTTCAAAAACTAACTAATAAAACACAACGTCAATAATTTCATCATGTTTAACCCAAAATGAATGAACTGTGAATGTAAAATGGTGATCCTCTAACTATGAAAGATAACTGTCAAATTTGAATTCAAAGATGGTTTTCACTTTCCATAAAAATCTTATTTTTGGTTTAGGAGATAAAAACTTCCAAAATTAAAATAATTAAGCAATTACAATTATGCCTTTTGTATAAAATAACTAAATACCACATGTCAAATGGAGAATGCTTCTTACACTTTGTAGAAAAAGTTGGTTTTGTAGTCAACTCCTACCCTATATATATATATATATATATATATATGTATGGGGTGGGGTTCGGCTACAAAGTCCATTTTTCCTACAAAGTGTACAAAGTCATAAAAAACCACAATTCCAGCCATAAAACACACTCAAAACCCACAAATAAGAGAGTGAAGATCACTAAAACACAATATCCAAACCCTAACAGTTCATAAAAACTTCAAACACACCATCGTAGAACTATGAGTATAAAACACAACATGATAATCAACATAAAACACACTAATGTTAGTCATTCGATAATGTAACACCCCAAAATTTATAATAGATTATTTTGGTGTTTAAGAGTTTAATTTAATTAGTTAAGTATAATAAATATGGTATAAGTTTATAAAGAATGAAAAATTTATATCAGAATGACAACATAAATGACTACAAGGGCTGAATGTGTAATTCGTTAAAATAAAAAGAAAGTGCAGTATGGTGTGTGTGGGTGTGCGACGCAGGGGAAGAGCAGGAGAGGGGAAAAACCCTTCTTCTCGAATTCATCAAGAAATTAACAAATTGGATGTGGTTTTGGATGAAATTCGGATGCATGTGATCAATTTCTCAATCATCTAAGGGTTTCTAACATGGGGTAAGTTAGATTATGTGATTTGATGCTAGTCGATGGAATGGGTTCTGATCAATCCGTGATAATTGAATGAATTAAACTTGTGTATGAGTTAGAATCATTATGTTGAAGATGATTTATGCTTGAATATGATTCTGTTAAACATTTGTGATGAAACCCACTTATTTTAGTAGTAGGTTGATGGATGATGATCTTGAAATTGTGTAATGTGTTGAATGAAAGCATAAACACTGATGTATTGTTAGTCAATTATATTGTAGGATGGATGAATCTGTGAAATTAGTTGAATGATTGAGTTTCTGTGGTTACTAATGGGTCATGCATAGAACTCATGTACATGATGCTTAAAATGTTGTACGCCCACCATGTGTTTGATAAAATGCCTCAGTGATAAACCATGTAGTTTTGAATGGATTGAGAAGTGTGATGTTGCATAAGGATAATAGAATTTTAACGCATTGTGAAACGTGGTATGAAATATGAATGATACGTGAATGTAATTGTTACGTAAATGAATGACGTAATCTAAAATGAGAATGGAATATGTATAGGATTGAAGTTAAAAGGTAAAAATTTGTATGCAAGAACTTATGCGTTATAAACTAGCTAGTTTATGTGTCATGTACGGTAGTAATAAAGTATGATGATACACATCCTTTATATGCGCTAATAAACTAACGAGAGTAAAATATTGCATGATTTGAAAGCCGAATGAATAAATGTATGCAAGCTAACTGTGTTATGAATGTGGCGACATGTACGGATCGGAGCCATGTCAACATGGACACAAATATGGAAGCGCCACGGGTCGAAGGTAAACACGGAAGCTATACGTAAATTCGGACGCATGAGGTAAGTAAATTCCTGGGCTCCCTTCTTAGTAGTAAAGTGATTGTTTGCATCGTAATTGTTAGTAGTTATGTCGAAACGTGAGTTTGATGATGATATCAAGTAATAGTATTAAGCGAGTGATTTTCCGGAATCACTTCTTAGTGTATTAAAGTAAGGTTGGGTGTTAGTTATTTAAGTATGAAATTGGAGTCTAGAAAAGTTTGGATATATAGAAGTGAAGGTTTTCGCTATGTAGACCAACGGGTCAAAATAAGAATTTATTTCATTACGGAATTGTTGCATAAGTATAGACGATGGTATTATAATCCGGGTAACGGGTAGAATTTCTCATAAGTGCGCTAACTGAGAGACGGGGATGCGGGTTAATGGGCAAAGGACTTGGTTTGAGACATGACCAAAGGGAACAATTTCGTGTAAGGAAATTGTGCTAATAAAGTTCAATTACGTAAAATTTATTGAAATGAATAAGTTTAACGTATACCTAGAATCGGGTTCATAAACTCATTGTACGGAACTCCGGATAATGTAAAAGTGTTATAGTTATAACGTTCATGTGAGTTTTGGGTATAAACATATGAGTTGCTTGATAAAAACATAAACGGGTCGAATAATTTGTAAATGAATATTAAGCCGAAAGCATATAAGTTAAGAACTTCCTTAGTTCGGATGTTAGATTTTGAGTCCATATGATAGAGGACCAAATTACGATCATGTGGGAAGAACCGGATCATAAAACGGACAAGAAATGAGAAAGTTATGACCAAAATTGTAAAAATTCATCAAGCTGAAAGTTGCAGGTTTGAACCAGGCACAAGGTTGCGCCCCCTGGCACAAGGTTGCGCCCATGACTGATGTCTTCTGTATTGCGCCAGAACTGGCACAAGGTTGCACCAGATTGGTTTCTTCTTGCGCCAATCGCTGGTTCTTTCATATTTTTCGTATTCTTCAACTCCAAACTTGTGTGAAGGCTATCTAACTACGTTATATGCATTATATAACTATATGTAAGCATGTACATATAGACATGTTTATGTTTGCATGTATGTTTTTGGGTGTATGTAAATAGATGTATGAGTATACATATATAAAAGTATATACGTATGTATTAAATGGGATTGAATGTACACAAAGGAATAAAGCTTGTATGTATGTAAGCATGTATGTACGTATGTGTGTAAGTAAGTAAGTATGTATGTATGTATGTATGTATGTATGTATGTATGTATGTATGTACGTAAGTATGTATGCATGTATGTATGTAGGTATGAAATGTGTATGAACATACGTGTGTAGGTACTTATCCATGAAGTAGGATTTGTTGTGCATGAAAGAAAGGATCTTTTATATAAGCTTATATATATGGCTCTAACATGTTTGAATAGTCACGTTACTAATGGTGTGCCTTGAGAATGGAACAGGAATGCAGATACGTAAGTATTGGGCTTACAGAGATTGGATGCTCGGTGTAAAGAATGAACTCAAAAGAATATTATATCGGAGTTGTATAAAATGATAGATTGCTAAGTGGTTATGTATATTTTTATGTCTTTATACTAATGTATATGATGTCACCAATTATTAACGTGTTGGGTGGCCACAGGCTAGTCGGATATTCATGACGGACTAGTGATCGAGGGTCGAGTTAAGATCAAGGATTGTACAGGGATGTGATCACATGTTGGAAACCATTTGTAATATAATTTTCTTGATCATGTATGAATAATGTAAAAGATTTAAATCAAGTCAATTCGAATGGCTTATTAGCAAGTTGTATGATTGTTAAGAAAAGAAATTTTTAAGCTCATATTTCCGCTGCGTCGTTTTTAAGATATTACGTGTTTAGGGTGTTACAGATAATCAAAGCCTTATCATCCAAAACACAACACAAAACCCATAAATATGGCATTTTAAAAATCTTCACTTTGTTATTTGTGGGTTTTGAGTGTGTTTTATGGTTGACATTATGGTGTTTTATGACTTTTTACACTTTGTAGAAAAAATGGACTTTGTAGCCTACTCCCACAGTGGGGATCCTGCGGAAAGTGTGTTTTTCCTAGAAAGTGTAAGAAGCGATCTGGCCATCAGATGTGTGTGTTTAATGGTTGAGATCATTTTGTTAATATACGTGTCTTTAAAATATGCTAATTTAATAAATTGGGGGTAAATGTGTCATTTAAGTTGTTTTTAATAAGGAAATAACTACCAATCATAAAACCACCTCAAAAAATGTCGCATTTTCTCTCTCTCTCTCTAATCCCTCACATTTGAAAACACCAAATCATACAAAAAATAACGATAAATCAGATCTAGATGTGTTCATAGTAGTGTATTTTAGCGATAAAACACAATGTGACGAACTAGTGACTGACTGCTAAAACACAACATCAAGAATGCCAACTGATAAAACATAACGTGAACCAGTAACTGATAAAACATAAAATAAAGAATGCCAAAATCATATCAACCAGTAACTGATAAAACACAACATCAAGAATGCCAAAATCACATCAACCTGTGACAGATAAAACACATTGTGATGAAACAGTAGATAAAATACAAAAAAACATGTCATTCATGAATCATAACTGGTATAACACATTGTGATGAAACTGGTAATTGATAAAACACAACATTAAGAATGCCAAAAATCATATCAACCAGTAACTGATAAAACACATTGTGATGAAACAGAACTGAAACCAGTAACTGCTAAAACACATTGTGATGAAACCTAGTAACTGATAAAACACAACATAAAGAATGCCAAAATCACATCAACCAGTAAATGATAGAACACATTGTGAAGCAACAGTAACTGAAACCAGTAACTGATAAAACACATTATGATGAAACCAGTAACTGATAAACACAACATGAACCAGTAACTGATAAAACACAACATCAAGAATGCCAAAAATGATATCAACCAGTCACTGATAAAACACACTGTGATAAAATAGTAACTGAAACTGGTAACTGCTAAAACACATTGTGATGAACCCAGTAACTGATAAAACACAACGTGAAGAAATTGTTAATGATTTGAACTTCGTAATTTACATTAACTGCGCTTTTGAAATCGTAATGATTTGATTGTTAAAGAGATATACGTTTCCATAAATATCTGGATAGTTAGTTTAGAATATATAATATTCCAAAATTAAATTAATAATCAAATTACCATCATGCCCTTTTGAATAAAAGAAACTAAAAGCCACATGTCACCTCCCTATTGCTTCCTAGACTTTCTAGGAAACTTAGGCTTTCTAGCCAACTCCCACTTTATCTCTCTCTCTCTCTCTATATATATATATACATATATAGAAACGGGATCAGGAGAAAACGCCCTAAAGTGTTGGAACAGTGAGAACGCATCCTGGCCTAACACGTGGCGCGGGATATGATCAGGGCGTGAGTTACTTTTTTTTGTGTTTTCAATCTTCTTTATTTCCCAATTTCGTGTAACATGCTGCTTCATTTTTGGCATCTAAGATTATTTCGGCGTTAATTATATTCATTAACTACTTGGCGTTTTATTGTTTCTTGGATCTGTCACGTTGAATTAATTGTTTTTGTGTCACATAGATAATTTTTTTGGCGTTATAGCATTTCCCAGGTCAATTTTTTGGCGTTCGTAGTGTTGTTAATAGTTCATTGCGATTCATTAATATTTTCATAAGACCACAATAAGACCAAATGTTTTTAATGGCTTTTAATGGCGTTTAGTCAATTATTGGTGTTTTCAATAGTACATTGTTTTGGCATTTTTTGGCGTTTTATATATTAACAAGGTGCTTTGCCAGCATCCGTTCTCACAGTTTTCATACTATTAGGGTTTTGCTGTTTGTAGTTTTCGGCGTTTTATATAATAATGTATTTTATTAGTAGAGAATTAGATTACAAACAACAGATAATTAGATAACAAAACAATAGAAAATGAAAAAAAAAATATTAAAAATGCTAATCTAATTTCTCATCCAAATCTTCACTGTCATCAGCCTCTTCTTCTTGAATTTGTTTTGGCGTTTCGAATCTTTGAATACCTTAGCTAGATGCCAATTTTCCTACATAACGCCCGTCTTTTTAGATGAAGCTTATTATTGGCATCCTTATTTTGGTGGGATATTCTTGTTTGGTGATATGTCATTGAAGATCAACTCCTGCTTGAATGCAATTTATAATAATGGAGTCCAAAATAGCATTTAACACTGGTATTGACCCCTTCATGCCATGCTTATATTTATCAAGAACAAAGCTCACATAATGACATATCACTGTCATCAGTCTCTTTTTCTTGAATATATTTGTCCATCTCATTCAGCAAAAACTTATATAGATACCCACCTCGGAGAAGAATCCATTCAGTGAAACTTCATGCAAAACAATAGTGGATATAGAAGAAACGAGTTTTGCCATTGACGGGTGGTCCGTAGGACAACCCTTAAACAAGCTAAAAATACATACATCTCATACTTTATTCGGTTTATTGTTTGAACTTAGTAACTACGAGAGATTTGATGTTGCAGGTGTTAAGGCGCTCAAAGTGCAGGATTTAGGAAGCTTGGATGGATGTGGGAAGATGGCATCATTAAGAGATGAAGAAAACAAGTTTTGAGGGAGAAACGAAGGAAAAAGCCCACTCAGCGCCGTAACCTACGGCTAGGGGCCGTAGGTTACGACCATCAATGATCCACAAGTGCACTGCCGTAAAACAGAAGGTTCATGCCGTAAAGAACATTCAGAGCCGTAACCTACGGCCCTCAGCCGTAGGTTACGGCACCCTATGTTGATCTTGGAGCTGCTGACAGCCGTAACCTACGGCTGGGAGCCGTAGGTTACGCCTCCAACTGATCTCGAAATGTAACTTACACATTTATTGGCCATTTCATGAGGATTTATGGGATCTTATCATGGGTATTCGGTTACGGAAGAGGGGGGACGAGTTGGGGGAGTATATTTGAGGCACTTGGAAGTGAAAAAGATATCTTATCATCTATCTTTCATCTAGTTTTGTTGGTGATCTTGTGGAACAACATTACCTTTTATTTTTACATTATGATGTCACTTCAAGCCATGTGTGGCTAAACATTCTATGATTATCTTGGGTTGAAGGTTGTGTAAGACTTGTGCTTTTATTTTATATTTCTAGAATAACAACTCCTTTTTCTTTGAATTGTTTGTTATGGTGCATGATTGATTGTTAGTAAAGTATTGATTTTTATGCTAAACTAATTAGAAACCATACGTTCTTGGTGCCGTTGGCAATCGAGATATCATGGGTATAGTTAGGCTTGGGTAAGGGTTAATTGATCATCGGGTAACAACCTCACGTTCTAGGAATCTGAGTACTTAGTTCCCTTTCATCACTGCAATTGGTCATACACGAACTATGTCTATGTAGTTCTTTCTAGTTGAATGTTAGCACAAAAGTCGAAGCAAACCGGAAACTCAAGATAGTCATTTGTCTCGCAATTGTTCACAACTAAATTTTCATTTTTGCAATTAGCTTAGCATTCCTAAGTTTTAAAATCAAACAATCCAACTCTTGAATTTTAATTTACTTGCAATTAGTTTAACTTTAGTCAATTTAGATAAACCTTCAAATAACACATATTCCACAAACTCCCTGTGTTCGATACCCACTTACCGCTATCTATTAGTAGTATTTGGATTAAATTTGATTGTGACCATGACATCACGTCAAATTTTGGCGCCGTTGCCGGGGAGTAGTGCGCAACGTGTGTTATTTTCTTTCTTTTTAAGTTTGTTATTTTTCTGGTTTACGCTGGGTGTGTTAGTGTGCAGGTATTGACAGGTGCATGCGTACTATTTGATCCATAAATTGAGCGAACGTTAAGAGGAAATAGAATTTTGCTAAGAGAGAACAGAATCAGTGGTTCACCAACAACACCAACTACACCAATCACACCAATTCGATACATGGATCCACCACAACCACCACCCATTACGGGTGAACTCATACCACCATTCATACCATCATCTACTCAACCTTCACCAAACACCACTATTCCAAACATCACTACAATGCCTACTCCACTTCATGATACTACACCAACCAACACCACACAACCAATTACTACTCAAGTTGAACCTAGTCTTACCTTTAGCCCATCTACTACGATTCCACCACTCACTCATTTCTTCCCAGTTTTAGGGCAATCATCTTCAACCTATACAGCACCACAAGGTTCAACTGTTGTCCATACTACCTCTACATTTAGACCATCAAACCAGTCGGGTTTTCAATACTCGACCATTCCATTTGGGCAAACTTCGGGTATAGGGGGAGATGGATATGAGGAGGGATATGAGGATTTTGAAGGTTATGATGAAGACGGGTATGCTTACGCTTATGGGGGTCATGGTGATCAAGGAGAGTTTGCTTATGTGCATGGCCAATCTCAAGGGATGTCAAATGTTGGTGGAGTGCCACAAAAACAACTCATACCACAACACATTAGACCAAGGCCACAAGGGCCACCAATGCAACGCCCTATACCATTGCAACAAGTTCGGCCACAAAATGTTCAGTCACAATTTCAAAGGCCAATTCAACACCCACCGATGCCCCAACAACAAGTTCAACAACCATTCGCACCACAAGGGCATATACCAAGATCGATGGGTCCTATTCGTCCAAGGGGTCGATTGGGTGTACCAAGAAGGCATCTTAGGGAACATGCGAGGGGAATTGAAGCGCATTTTAGGCCGGTAATTACTCACAACCCTTCACCGGTGGTTATTCCTCACAACAATCAACGAAGAACTTTTGAAGTGAGGACAAATTCTTTGCAAAGTTTGCCGAAATATAAGGGTTTAGCAACGGAGGAACCTTACTTCCATTTGGAGGCCTATGACTCAATTTGCAATACTCTTGGGAGTCAAGGTTTTTCGGCCGATGATATCAAGTTGGTACTATTTCAATTTTCTTTGGAGGATAAGGCAAAGAAGTGGTTCTACACTTTACCTTCGGCATCTATTTATACTTGGGCGGAAATGCAACAAATTTTCCTAGACGAATTTTACACCACCCAAAAGACTAATGATGCTAGAAAGGGGTTAAGGAGCTTTCAACAACAACATGGTGAAATGTTTCATGAGGCTTTTGAGCGTTTCAATATGATGATCAAAAATTGCCCTCACCATGGAATTGAATTGTGGGAATTAATGAATGCTTTTCACGAGGGGTTGAGTACCGAAGATGCTCGTGATTTAATGTCTATTACCGGTGGGACTTTTGGTACAAATTACGAGAATGACGATTGGGAGTTTTTGGAGAACATGGCCACTACATCAAAAAGAAAAGCTCAAGCATCGAGGAGAGCACGACCAGCCATTGCCCGACCTCAAGTGCACGCAATAGATGATGGTAATGTTCAAACCACTAACCAAATTTATGATATTTGTGCATTGTGTAATGAAATAGGTCATGCGGCTGAAAATTGCCAAGGAATGGTGGAAGGGCAATATGAAGAAGTTCATGCGGTACAAGGTCAAGGAGGGGGTGGTAGAAACTATAACATGAATTCCAACACTTACCACCCCGGTTTGAGGAACCACCCAAATTTTCAATATGGAAACCCTTCGAATCAAGCTAACCCGAATTTCCAAGGAAACCAAGGATTTCAAAGGCAATATCAAACGGGTCAAAGCTTTTCGGGTGGAAACGAAGTAATGGAGATGTTGAAGGCGATGCAAGTTGAAATGCAACGAATGAATCAACGTGATGAGGTTCGGATTCAAAAGGATGAGGCCCGTGATAAAGCGATTCAAACTTTGACCACCCAAATGGGTCAACTTGCAAGTGAAGTGGCGATATTGAAGAAAGCAAAAGGCCAGCTACCAAGTGACACGGTGATAAATCCCAAAAACATTAAAAGTGTTAATATCAATGTGGTAAGCACCGTTCCTAGTACAAAATTTAATGAAACATTGCTAACTTCTTCGTCTCAAGTGAATGCAGGTTTGGAAAAAGATGCCGAAATCGAGAATGATAAAGAGTATGGAGCGCCAATCGTGCCAATCCGAGTGGGGAAACTAAAAATTCCTCATGCATTGTTGGATTATGGGGCGAGCATGAGTGTGTTACCGGGTGAGCTATATGACATGTACGATTTCGGTCCGCTTGAAGATGTAGACACCATGGTGAGCTTGGCGGATGAGAGTTGGAGGCGTCCATGGGGAATGGTTAAGAACGTTATGAAGCGGTTGGGAGAATTTGAATACCCGGTGGATTTTCTGGTTTTAGATTATGCTACTACCACGATGGCGTCACAACAAAGGGTGATTTTGGGTCGACCATTTCTCTATACGGCAAATGCTCAAATCGATTGTAGAGAAGGAATCATTACTATGACCGAAAAGAACCGTAAGTTGTCATTTGATGTTCATACTAAGATGATTAATTACGATTTTGTTGTAGCAAAGGATATCGGGTATAGTGAAAAGGTGTTTCAAAGAATGAGAAGAAATCACCCACCGGATCGTGAAGAAAGGCATATGGGTTCAAGCAAGAGCGTATTTGATTACCCACCGAGTCAAAACAAGATGGATGCATTTTGCTCAATGGCACGAGGAAGTGATGGAGATGGCAGGAACCGCTTCTTGGAGCCACCTTAAATAGGGGTGGCAAGGTCTGGCTGAAGACCAGAAAACTTAGCGCTGCTCGGGAGGCAACCCGAGGTTCTTCACTGATCTTGTTTTTTCTTTAGTTTTCTATGTTTTAGGGCTATGGCAACATTCAAGTGTGGGGAAGATGTGCGGATATTTGTGTGAAGGTGGTGATAGGAAGTCAGATTGTCTCCAACATCGGTTGTGTCAAACTTCGCCAGGTCAATGTACTATTTCCTTAGTCTTGTTATGTTCTTTAACTTTAAAATAATGGTAGTTAGTTTGTTTGCTGTTGTTAAAAAAAAAAAAAGGTTTGGTGTGTTAAGCGATCTTTCTCTCAAAACCATACATTGGGACAATGTATCCCAAGTGTGGGGATGAGGGGAAAATTTTGAGAATTTTTAAAAAAATTGTTAACCAAGCGAAAAATTATTGAAATTTGAACACTTGATATTGTTCCGCATGACATGCCGACACCCATTCCTAGTCTTTTCTTGGTGAGAATTTGAGCCACATATTATTGTTATTGATATTTCTTTGTTTGAGTGGCGATGTGTGTCGTGTGTTAATAGAATTTGTGTACGAATTCTAGTTAAATCTTAGAATTAGCATGCTTGTGAAAAGGATAGGGGACTTTTAGGTAGCCTCGTCTAGATGTGTGAGAGTGTGGGAATTGGGGGTTGGACCTCATACGTTACATATATGAGCTTGGTATTGTGAGGGGTGGGGGTTTGGTCTTTAGAAAGCCATGTTTGAGCCTTATACCATTCGGTTGCGACCCAAACCTACTTCTTACAAAAACTTTACCTATTGAGATGACCCGGTTTAGGAATTTAGTTTGTGATTGTTGATGTTCTTGTATATATTTTTGAGTTCTTTGCATAAAAAAAAAGAAGAAGAAAAAAAAAAAGAAAAAATATGAGAAAAATACAAAAAGAAGTATTTAGTTGCAATAGTAGTTAAGATGTTGAAAAAGTTGTGTATTTAGTTGATGTTTGCTTTGTTTGGTAGTAAAAATAAAAACCGGGTCGAATCAATGAGCTACTTTCACATTCCCACTATTTCCTACCTTTACACCTAGCCTCGTTACAACCCTTAAGTTCCTTTGATTCATAAGCATGCTAGATATTTGTTAGGAGGAGACTTGATTTTTATACAAGCTTATTGTCGCACACACACACACACACACATTGAGTGGATTAGCATTATATGCTAATAATTCTTGTCACCGAGAGATTTTTGTGAGGGGCGTGTCTTGTGGTATGATTGAAAGTTAGTAGAAGGATGGCACATTTTAGCTCGGTTTGCATGATTGATCGCTTTAGTTGAAAATGGTTTTTGAATGAGTTGCTTGGGACAAGCAACGGGTAAGTGTGGGGATGTGACGGGTGGTCCGTAGGACAACCCTTAAACAAGCTAAAAATACATACATCTCATACTTTATTCGGTTTATTGTTTGAACTTAGTAACTACGAGAGATTTGATGTTGCAGGTGTTAAGGCGCTCAAATTGCAGGATTTAGGAAGCTTGGATGGATGTGGGAAGATGGCATCATTAAGAGATGAAGAAAACAAGTTTTGAGGGAGAAACGAAGGAAAAAGCCCACTCAGCGCCGTAACCTACGGCTAGGGGCCGTAGGTTACGGCCACCAATGATCCACAAGTGCACAGCCGTAAAACAGAAGGTTCATGCCGTAAAGAACATTCAGAGCCGTAACCTACGGCCCTCAGCCGTAGGTTACGGCACCCTATGTTGATCTTGGAGCTGCTGACAGCCGTAACCTACGGCTGGGAGCCGTAGGTTACGCCTCCAACTGATCTCAAAATGTAACTTAAACATTTATTGGCCATTTCATGAGGATTTATGGGATCTTATCATGGGTATTCGGTTACGGAAGATGGGGGATGAGTTGGGGGAGTATATTTGAGGCACTTGGAAGTGAAAAAGATATCTTGTCATCTATCTTTCATCTAGTTTTGTTGGTGATCTTGTGGAACAACATTACCTTTTATTTTTACATTATGATGTCACTTCAAGCCATGTGTGGCTAAACATTCTATGATTATCTTGGGTTGAAGGTTGTGTAAGACTTGTGCTTTTATTTTATATTTCTAGAATAACAACTCCTTTCTCTTTGAATTGTTTGTTATGGTGTATGATTGATTGTTAGTAAAGTATTGATTTTTATGCTAAACTAATTAGAAACCATACGTTCTTGGTGCCGTTGGCAATCGAGATATCATGGGTATAGTTAGGCTTGGGTAAGGGTTAATTGATCATCGGGTAACAACCTCACGTTCTAGGAATCTGAGTACTTAGTTCCCTTTCATCACTGCAATTGGTCATACACGAACTATGTCTATGTAGTTCTTTCTAGTTGAATGTTAGCACAAAAGTCGAAGCAAACCGGGAACTCAAGATAGTCATTTGTCTCGCAATTGTTCACAACTAAATTTTCATTTTTGCAATTAGCTTAGCATTCCTAAGTTTTAAAATCAAACAATCCAACTCTTGAATTTTAATTTACTTGCAATTAGTTTAACTTTAGTCAATTTAGATAAACCTTCAAATAACACATATTCCACAAACTCCCTGTGTTCGATACCCACTTACCGCTATCTATTAGTAGTATTTGGATTAAATTTGATTGTGACCACGACATCACGTTAAATTTTGGCGCCGTTGCCGGGGAGTAGTGCGCAACGTGTGTTATTTTCTTTCTTTTTAAGTTTGTTATTTTTCTGGTTTACGCTGGGTGTGTTAGTGTGCAGGTATTGACAGGTGCATGCGTACTAGGAGCTCTCACAAGCTATCACCTTTGGCATTTGATCCAGAAATTGAGCGAACGTTAAGAGGAAACAGAATTTTGCTAAGAGAGAACAGAATCAGTGGTTCACCAACAACACCAACTACACCAATCACACCAATTCGATACATGGATCCACCACAACCACCACCCACTACGGGTGAACTCATACCACCATTCATACCATCATCTACTCAACCTTCACCAAACACCACTATTCCAAACATCACTACAATGCCTACTCCACTTCATGATACTACACCAACCAACACCACACAACCAATTACTACTCAAGTTGAACCTAGTCTTACCTTTAGCCCATCTACTACTATTCCACCACTCACTCATTTCTTCCCAGTTTCAGGGCAATCATCTTCAACCTATACAGCACCACAAGGTTCAACTGTTGTCCATACTACCTCTACATTTAGACCATCAAACCAGTCGGGTTTTCAATACTCGACCATTCCATTTGGGCAAACTTCGGGTATAGGGGGAGATGGATATGAGGAGGGATATGAGGATTTTGAAGGTTATGATGAAGACGGGTATGCTTACGCTTATGGGGGTGATGGTGATCAAGGAGAGTTTGCTTATGTGCATGGCCAATCTCAAGGGATGTCAAATATTTTTTTATTATTTTTGGCATTTTGTAAGCAATAACTTTTTGTAGTATTTACTAGTGACTGATTGCTAAAACACAACATCAATAATGCCAACTGATAAAACACAACGTGAACCAGTAACTGATAAAACACATTGTGATGAAACAGTAACTGGAACTAGTAACTGATAAAACACATTGTGATGAAACCAGTAACTGATAAAACACAACATCAAGAATGCCAAAATCACATCAACCTGTGACTGATAAAACACATTGTGATGAAACAGTAGATAAAATAACAAAAAAAACATGTCATTCATGAATCATAACTGGTATAACACATTGTGATGAAACCGGTAATTGATAAACACAACATTAAGAATGCCAAAAATCATATCAATCAGTAACTGATAAAACACATTGTGATGAAACTGAACTGAAACAAGTAAATGCTAAAACACATTGTGATGAAACCAGTAACTAATAAAACACAACATTAAGAATGCCAAAATCACATCAACCAGTAAATGATAGAACACATTGTGATGCAACAATAACTAAAACCAGTAACTGATAAAACACATTTTGATGAAACTAGTAACTGATAAACACAACGTGAACTAGTAACTGATAAAACACAACTTCAAGAATGCCAAAAATCATATCAACCAGTAACTGATAAAACACGTTGTGATAAAATAGTAACTGAAACCGGTAACTGCTAAAACACATTGTGATAAACCCAGTAACTGATAAAACAAAACGTGAAGAAATTGTTAATGATTTGAACTTCGTAATTTAAAGTAATTGCGCTTTTGAAATCGTAATGATTTGAAATTGTTAAAGAGAAATACGTTTTCATAAATATCTGGATAGTTAGTTTAGAATATATAATATTCCAAAATTAAATTAATAATCAAATTACCATCAAGCCCTTTTGAATAAAAAAACAAAAAACCACATGTCACCTCCCTATTGCTTCCTAGACTTTCTAGGAAACTTAGGCTTTGTAGCCAACTCCCACTCTCTCTCTCTCTCTCTATATATATATATATATATATACACATATAGAAACGGAATCAGGAGAAAACGCCCGAAAGTGTTGGAACGGTGAGAATGCATCCTGGCGTAACACGTGGCGCGGGATACGATCAGGGCGTGAGGGGCTTTTTTGTCTTTTTCAATCTTCTTTATTTCCCAATTTTGTGTAATATGCTGCTTCATTATTGGCGTCTAAGATTATTTGGCGTTAATTATATTCATTACCTCCTTGGCGTTTTATTGTTTCTTGGATCTGTCACGTTGAATTAATTGTTTTTGTGTCACATAGATAATTTTTTTGGCGTTATAGCGTTTCCCAGGTCAATTTGTTGGCGTTCGTAGCGTTGTTAATAATTCATTACGATTCATTAATATTTTCATAAGATCACAATATGACCAAATGTTTTTAATGACGTTTAGTCAATTATTGGTGTTTTTAATAATACATTGTTTTGGCATTTTTTGGCGTTTTATATATTAACAAGGTGCTTTGCCAGCATCCGTTCTCACAGTTTTCATACTATTAGGGTTTTGATGTTTGTAGTTTTCGGCGTTTATATAATAATGTATTTTATTAGTAGAGAATTAGATAACAAACAACAGATAATTAGATAACAAAACAATAGAAAATGAAAAAAATATATTAAAAATGCTAATCTAATTTCTCATCCAAATCTTCACTGTCGTCAGCCTCTTCTTCTTGAATTTGTTTTGGCGTTTCGAATCTTTGAATACCTTAGCTAGATGCCAATTTTCCTACATAGCGCCCGTCTTTTTAGATGAAGCTTATTAGTGGCATCCTTATTTTGGTGGGATATTCTTGTTTGGTGACATGTCATTGAAGATCAACTCCTGCTTGAATGCTATTTATAATAATGGAGTCTAAAATAGCATTTTACACTGGTATTGACCCCTTCATGCCATGCATATATTCATCAAGAACAAAGCACACATGATGACATATCACTGTCATCAGTCTTTTTTTCTTTAATATTTGTCCATCTCATTCAGCAAAAGCTTATATAGATACCCACCTCAGAGAAGAACCATTCAATGAAACTTCATGCAGAACAATAGTGGATATAGAAGAAACGTGTTTTGCCATCTGTGGGGTTTTTAACTATTTTTTGGCGTTTAAAGTGAGTGGTTTCTAGGAAACATGGCGTTTATTTTCTGGGTGTGATCAATTCATTGTGTTGAGACCTCTCTCTTATAGGATGTTTTTGGCGCGTAGTTTAGGCAAGGTTTTTGTTACAATAAATGATAGTAATAAAGTAAGCGTCCTTTTCAGTTACTGTGTGTATTTACTGTTTTGTTCAGCTTTATCAGTTTTAGGGTGATAGACGTCCCATCTTCCAAGTTTGGTTTTTTAATGGCGTTATGTAGACCAAGATAACAAAATATAATAACAGAGAAAATGTTAAACAGGAAAAATATTTTTTATTATTTTTGGCGTTTTGTATGCACTAACTTTTTATAGTTTTTTTTTTGGCGTTTTGAAACTAAATGGAGAAATATAGCATTTAATTATCTTAAAAAAAGATTACACAGAAGAAAACAAAAAAAAATTAAAACTCCTCGTCAGAAGGTACTTATCCGAGAAGTATCCATCACTTCCGTCGTCTTCTTCCTCGGAGTATTCATCTAGACTTTCATCCATGTCATCACTTTCACTTTCATCGACTTCTTGTTGTTGAAGATTCTGAAGCCTCCATTTGAACATGTCCTGCATCAATGTCATTATTAAGTCCATGTCTGTGTTCAAACAAGTGGCGTCGTGCAATTCTTCCATGAACCCAATCCCCTGCTTTGTCATGATTTCTTCAAGCAGGTAGTCTTCCTGCTCTCCGCTGTCACATATAACGGTCACCATGTCTGTTTCCACATCAAAACGCCATGACATTATGACTGGGTCTGTTTTTCCATCTGCTTTGCTTGGTCAAAATTTCCTTGTTAATGTTTTCATAAGCTTATGTGTTTCATGACATTCGTTATCCAGAGCGATGCCAAGCGATAGGATACCCCTCTGTACCTCTTCTTCCATCTTCAAAATTGCTTTGATTGTCCAAACATACACCCTCCTTCTGTTGTCAAAATGTATGACGATTTTTCTGATTCTCAGAGTGTATCTCCAGGAAACGATGGTTGCCATTTTTGGCGTTTTGGTTAGACTTGGGCATTTTTGGTAAAAGATGTTTTGTAGAATGATGGATTGAAGTGATTATGGAAGCGATGTTTAACGTCGTTTTTGGTAAAAGATGTTTTGTAGAATGATGGATTGAAGTGATTATTTTTGGCACGTAATTAAGGACGGAATTTCTTCTAATAAATGTTAATAATTGAATTTCAGTTACTGTGTTGTTTCCTCTTCTTTTAATCTCCAACGCGTTTTAGAACTAATTATTGGCGTTTTGTATTTAATGGTGTTTTATTTGTTTTGAATGGTGTGTTATCATTTTTGTTAGCTTTTTGAATTTTAGCGGTACAAGACCCTTTTACCCTTAATGAAGCGCGTCCACTTAATAAAACTTGTTTATTTATGATAACACCACCGCGCCAATCTAGTCCATAGATTGTTTTGATCTGACGATCCATATCTGTAAGACCCAAACACGTTTTAACCAAAAAGACGCAGCGGAAATACGAGCCTTAAAATTTCTTTCTTTATAAACGTCTTAACATACTTGAAAGTCCATTTTAAAATAACTCTTTTACAATAAATACATTCTTCGTTCTCATTTAGGATATAAAACATAACTTATGTTTACTAAATTACATAATCACACATTCCCGTGCAATCTATTTTATGACTCGATCTTTGACAGCTTACACCTCATGATGATGATCCGTGATTCTGCACAACCTGCATTCACCACATACATTCGCATCATTAGTACTTGGTAACATTATATATAATCTAAGGTTCATAATTGTAGAATCACGTCGCCTTCTATCCTCATATGCATTCCATTCGGTTATCTTTCTGAATTCCAACAATTCATCTCGGTGTTTAACCTTCAATAAGTCAACAATAATGTACCTGCATTTCATTTCATTCTCAAAGAAAACCCAGTTAGCATCGTTATTACTCATGTATATTTACACCATACATACATGCATACATACATCCAAGTCTCACTCATTCGAATACATATGGTTCAATAACACGCATACATATTATCTAATCCAACTCTTTCGAGTATGATAAATCCTACTTCATACACCTACCCCTCTATCCGAACTCTTCCATACAACTTACATTCTCACATATTCATACTAACAATTCTTGGTCACAAACTACTATACATATAAGTCTCGTACATACCAACCTACGCGTATACTCATTTCTATTCGTGTTTACTAATGGGTTCCATCTACTAACATACAATTAATCTATTCATACATTCCTACATATTTATTTCGTTCCCATACATACTTGCATACACGCCTCATTCTTACCCGTACCTCATAAACACTCTTTAATGAGTTTGGGGTACAATTCGGGAGCTTAAAATGAGTTCTATAATCATTCGTACCTTACAAAACTATTTGGTAAGGTTGGGGAACATTATGGAAGTTTAACAGGGCTTGGGAATGGGTCTACGGGGTCCGTAATCGAAGAAAAACGAAGAAACAGGGCTGCTGGCGTCGGCTGGCGTGTAGACAACAAGTTAGGGCGTCGGCCAACTGCTGCCCAGCGTCGGCGATGCTGCTACCAGCGTCGGGGACGCTGCCCCTGCAGCACCGACGCCGGATTTCGTTCTTTTCAACGTTTTGACCCCCGTTCGCGCATCCCAAACTTTCCAAATCGTATAATAACCTTATTCCAAGCCCCAAATCATTATAAAACTTAACCCCATGTCTCCATAATCAAATCTATACTTTTATCATACATTCTTGATTTTGACACGTTTGAATTTACCAAGTTATTTCCGACATAGTTAACTACTTAGGCCCTCTACAACAATACTTACCTTAGTACTATGATGACCTAAACATTCTTACATGATTCCCACACCATAATATCCAAATTCCACATCCGACACATACTTTCTACATTTTGACCCGTTTGAACTTAACGAGAGTTTTTATTCATAACAAATCTACATATTACCCAATACAACTTACTTACTTTCGTTCTACCATTACTACCCATCCTTTCATGATACCCATTTTTTAGCAATCAGAACTCATTATGTGATAATAAATTTAGTTCGGAAATCACTTACATTATGCGTCCGTATTTGTATTCGCTTCCTTGCCTCCTCTTGAGCCGTTAGCTCTCCATGCTTGAGTCTGTGCTAATATTGTTCAAGCAGGTAGTCTTCCTGCTCTCCGCTGTCACATATAACGGTCACCATGTCTGTTTCCTCATCAAAACGCCATGACGTTATGACTGGGTCCGTTTTTCCATCTGCTTTGCTTGGTCCAAATTTCCCTGTTAATGTTTTCATAAGCTTATGTGTTTCATGACATTCGTTATCCAGAGCGATGCCAAGCGATAGGATACCCCTCTGTACCTCTTCTTCCATCTTCAAAATTGCTTTGATTGTCCTAACATACACCCTCCTTCTGTTGTCAAAATGTATGACGATTCTTCTGATTCTCAGAGTGTATCTCCAGGAAACGATGGTTGCCATTTTGGCATTTTTGGCGTTTTGGTTAGACTTGGGCATTTTTGGTAAAAGATGTTTTGTAGAATGATGGATTGAAGTGATTATGGAAGCCATGTTTAACGTCATTTTTGGTAAAAGATGTTTTGTAGAATGATGGATTAAAGTGATTATTTTTGGCGCGTAATTAAGGAGGGAATTTCTTCTAATAAATGTTAATAATTGAATTTCAGTTACTGTGTTTTTTCCTCTTCTTGTAATCTCCAACGCGTTTTACCACTAATTTTTGGCGTTTTGTATTTAATGGTGTTTTATTTGTTTTGAATGGTGTGTTATCATTTTTGTTGGCGTTTTGAATTTGAGCGGTAAAAGACCCTTTTACCCTTAATGAAGCGCGTCCACTAAATAAAACTTGTGTTATTTACGATAACGCCACAGCGCCAATCTAGTCCATAGATTGTTTTGATCTGACGATCCATATCTGTAAGACCCAAACACGTTTTAACCATAAAGACGCAGCGGAAATACGAGCCTTAAAATTTCTTTCTTTATAAACGTCTTGACATACTTGAAAGTCCATTTTAAATAACTCTTTTACAATAAATACATTCTTCGTTCTCATTTAGGATATAAAACATAACTTATGTTTACTAAATTACATAATCACACATTCCGTTGCAATCTATTTTATGACTCGATCTTTGACCGCTTACACCTCATGATGATGATCCGTGATTCTGTACAACCTGCATTCACCACATACATTCGCATCATTAGTACTTGGTAACATTATATATAATCTAAGGTTCATAATTGTAGAATCACGTCGCGTTCTATCCTCATATGCATTCCATTCGGTTATCTTTCTGAATTCCAGCATTTCATCTCGGTTTTTAACCTTCACTAAGTCAACAATAATGTACCTGCATTTCATTTCATTCTCAAAGAAAACCCAGTTAGCATCGTTAATACTCATGTATATTTACACCATACATACATGCATACATACATCCACGTCTTACTCATTCGAATACATATGGTTCAATAACACGCATACATATTATCTAATCCAACTCTTTCGAGTATGATAAATCCTACTTCATACACCTACCCCTCTATCCGAACTCTTCCATACAACTTACATTCTCACATATTCATACAAACAATTCTTGGTCACAAACTACTATACATATTAGTCTCGTACATACCAACCTACGCGTATACTCATTTCTATTCGTGTTTACTAATGGGTTCCATCTACTAACATACAATTAATCTATTCATACATTCCTACATATTTATTTCGTTCCCACACATACTTGCATACACGCCTCATTCGTACCCGTACCTCATAAACACTCTTTAATGAGTTTGGGGTACAATTCGGGAGCTTAAAATGAGTTCTATAATCATTCGTACCTTACAAAATTATTTGGTAAGGTTGGGGTACATTATGGAAGTTTAACAGGGCTTGGGAATGGGTCTACGGGGTCCGTAATCGAAGAAAAATGAAGAAACATGGCTGCTGGCGTCGGCTGGCGCGTAGACAACAAGTTAGGGCGTCGGCCAACTGCTGCCCAGCGTCGGGGACGCTGCCCCTGCAGCACCGACGCCGGATTGCATTCTTTTCAACGTTTCGACCCCCGTTCGCGCATCCCGAACTTTCCAAATCATATAATAACATTATTCCAAGCCCCAAATCATTCTAACACTTAACCCTATGTCTCCATAATCAAATCTATACTTTTATCATACATTCTTGATTTTGACACGTTTGAATTTACCAAGTTATTTCCGACATAATTAACTACTTAGGCCCTCTACAACAATACTTACCTTAGTACTATGATGACCTAAACATTCTTACATGATTCCCACACCATAATATCCAAATTCCACATCCGACACATACTTTCTACATTTTGACCCGTTTGAACTTAACAAGAGTTTTTATTCATAACTAATCTACATATTACCCAATACAACTTACTTACTTTCGTTCTACCATTACTACCCATCCTTTCATGATTCCCGTTTTTTTAGCAATCAGAACTCATTATGTGATAATAAATTTAGTTCGGAAATCACTTACGTTATGCGTCCGTATTCGTATTCGCTTCCTTGCCTCCCCTTGACCCGTTAGCTCTCCATGCTTGAATCCGTGCTAATATTGTTCAAGAAGGTAGTCTTCTTGCTCTCCGCTGTCAAATATAACGGTCACCATGTCTGTTTCCTCATCAAAACGCCATGACGTTATGACTGGGTCCGTTTTTCCATCTGCTTTGCTTGGTCCAAATTTCCTTGTTAATGTTTTCATAAGCTTATGTGTTTCATGGCATTCGTTATCCAGAGCGATGCCAAGCGATAGGATACCCCTCTGTACCTCTTCTTCCATCTTCAAAACTGCTTTGATTTTCCTAACATACACCCTCCTTCGGGTTGTCAAAATGTATGACGATTCTTCTGATTCTCAGAGTGTATCTCCAGGAAACGATGGTTGCCATTTTTGGAATTTTTGGCGTTTTGGTTAGACTTGGGCATTTTTGGTAAAAGATGTTTTGTAGAATGATGGATTGAAGTGATTATGGAAGCCATGTTTAACGTCATTTTTGGTAAAATATGTTTTGTAGAATGATGGACTGAAGTGATTATTTTTGGCGCGTAATTAAAGAGGGAATTTCTTCTAATAAATGTTAATAATTGAATTTCAGTTACTGTGTTGTTTCATCTTCTTGTAATCTCCAACGCGTTTTACCACTAATTTTTGGCGTTTTGTATTTAATAGTGTTTTATTTGTTTTGAATGGTGTGTTATCATTTTTGTTGGCGTTTTGGATTTGAGCAGTAAAAGACCCTTTTACCCTTAATGAAGCACGTCCACTTAATAAAATTTGTGTTATTTACGATAACGCCACCGCGCCAATCTAGTCCATAGACTGTTTTGCTCTAACGATCCATATCTGTAAGACCCAAACACGTTTTAACCCTAAAGACGCAGTGGAAATACGAGCCTTAAAATTTCTTTCTTTATAAACATCTTGACATACTTGAAAGTCCATTTTAAAATAAATCTTTTACAATAAATACATTCTTCGTTCTCATTTAGGATATAAAACATAACTTATGTTTACTAAATTACATAATCACACATTCCGGTGCAATCTATTTTATGACTCGATCTTTGACCGCTTACACCTCATGATGATGATCCGTGATTCCGTACAACCTGCATTCACCACATACATTCGCATCATTAGTACTTGGTAACATTATATATAATCTAAGGTTCATAATTGTAGAATCACGTCGCGTTCTATCCTCATATGCATTCCATTCTGTTATCTTTCTGAATTCCAACATTTCATCTCGGTGTTTAACCTTCAATAAGTCAACAATAATGTACCTGCATTTCATTTCATTCTTAAAGAAAACCCAGTTAGCATCGTTAATACTCATGTATATTTACACCATACATACATGCATACATACATCCAAGTCTCACTCATTCGAATACATATGGTTCAATAATACGCATACATATTATCTAATCCAACTCTTTCGAGTATGATAAATCCTACTTCATACACCTACCCCTCTATCCAAACTCTTCCATACAACTTACATTCTCACATATTCATACTAACAATTCTTGGTCACAAACTACTATACATATAAGTCTCGTACATACCAACCTACGTGTATACTCATTTCTATTCGTGTTTTCTAATGGGTTCCATCTACTAACATATAATTAATCTATTCATACATTCCTACATATTTATTTCGTTCCCACACATACTTACATACACGCCTCATTCTTACCCGTACCTCATAAACACTGTTTAATGAGTTTGGGGTACAATTCGGGAGCTTAAAATGAGTTCTATAATCATTCGTACCTTACAAAACTATTTGGTAAGGTTGGGGTACATTATGGAAGTTTAACGGGGCTTGGGAATGGGTCTACGGGGTCCGTAATCTACGAAAAACAAAGAAATGGGACTGCTGCGTCGGCTGGCACGTAGACAACAAGTTAGGGCGTTGCCCAACTGCTGCCCAACGTCGACGATGCTGCTACCAGCGTCGGGGACGCAGCCGCTGCAGCACCGACGCCGGATTTCGTTCTTTTCAACGTTTCGACCCCCATTCGCGCATCCCGAACTTTCCAAATCATATAATAACATTATTCCAAGCCCCAAATCATTCTAACACTTAACCTCATGTCTCCATAATCAAATCTATATTTTTATCATACATTATTGATTTTGACGCGTTTGAATTTACCAAGTTATTTCCGAGATAGTTAACTACTTAGGCCCTCCACAACAATATTTACCTTAGTACTATGATAACCTAAACATTCTTACATGATTCCCACACCATAATATCCAAATTCCACATCCGACACATACTTTCTACATTTTGACCCGTTTGAACTTAACGAGAGTTTTTATTCATAACTAATCTACATATTACCCAATACAACTTACTTACTTTCGTTCTACCATTACTACCTATCCTTTCATGATTCCCATTTTTTTTAGCAATCAGAACTCATTATATGATAATAAATTTAGTTCGGAAATCACTTACGTTATGCGTCCGTATTCGTATTCGCTTCCTTGCCTCCTCTTGACCCGTTAGCTCTCCATGCTTGAGTCCGTGCTAATATTGTTCATATCCTTTCATGTCACCACATTCATATCATGGTTAGCATATATGCTCATACATACATATAAACATTCATTTCTTTTCATACATACATTATTTGTCTTGCATTAGCCAACTACCGCATACAAATGACATACACTAATAGTCGTCTTGTTTCACATTCACATAACTCAGTTATCATCATACACGTCCAATAAATCATCTAGTGCATAACATATGAGTTCTCTACTCATAATTGTGCCCGAAAGCCCAACCATGCTTCTCATGCATTGTTGACTTTATGAAAGTCAATTGTACTACTTTCATACTTTCAACTTATGAACACACACTCATAATGATATGGCGGACTGTAGTAATAACATCATATGCATTTCATACACATGTTGTATGGACCTTATAACTACATGATCACTTAATCACATATACACATAATCAATTTTTACACATATTAATGCTTTCATGATTCTACATTTAACAACCACATACAAAGTTAGTCAATTTAACGTAATCGTAACATCATTCCTAACCAACAATCAATCAAACACATGGTGAGCATTACACTATTCAAGCACATGGTACAAGCTTCTAATGCATAATCTTGGTCAAATCATGTAACCAACCAAAAATCCTTCATGTATTCCATTTGAAATACAATCCTCATGTTTAGTTTATTACCAATTACATCATATACATTTTCACCCATTACTTGCATCCAATCTCATCTAGTAATCTCACCTAGACATTTTATCAAACACTTGGTGTGCATACAAATTTCTAAGCCTAATGTACAAGTATTTCATGTTCTTCTTCTTTCTTATCACTTTCATTCGTCCAAAACAACTAAATATCAAATAAATTCATGTCATGCTCAATTTATCTAATAAGATATCATCACATACAATATCATACACGCGAATTGCACAAGGATTGGTCATGGTGATACACCCATGTCACCATCTTCATCATCACCAAGTGGGTTTTATGTCAAAACATCAAATTACTTGAAATTGTTCATACCTAAAGTTTTATTTGGTGATTCTAACACACCTTCATACTTAATTTCATACAAACTCAAGAATTTATCATAAACCCACTTCATACATTATCACCAAATCAAAAACTACAACTTACCACATGTTTGTTAGGTTGAGATGATAAGGAATCCTCATTCATGCAAAGTTTCATCATCTAATTTGATATTGATTTATGGGAATTTGTAATGCATTGAATCAAGGGAGTTCTTGCTCTCCCTCTCTCTAAACACGACATACATACACACACACACACTAACTAGTGTTTTGATTTTATAAACTTTTAATTCAACTTGCTAGATTTTATAAACTTTTAATTCAACTTGCTATATATATGTATTGTGAGGTTCATTGAGGAACACCAAAAAAGTGAGAAACCGGGGAACACTCTTAAAAATTTAACTTAACAAGTTAAAAATCAATTTTTTTTGAATTTTTTCGACGTTTTTCCTTATAAATACTTGTAGAAGCATTTTTAATAAAAAAATCAAAAACTATAAATATAAAAATATAAAAAAGGCTTAATTTTTTTTTTTACAAAAATGACTTTTTATTGGAATAGTTTCTACCTATTTTTATAAGGAAAAACGCTGAAAAAGATTTTAAAAAATTGATTTTGTAACATGTTAAGTTAATTTTATAAGATATATTTCTTAACTGCTTTTTAAACAGTTTTTTATGTTTTTTTAGTTTTAGATTTTTTTTATTAAAATGTTTCTACATGTATTTATAAGGAAAAGCGTCGAAAACAATAAAGAAAAAATGATTTTTAACATTTTAAGAGTGCTCCATATATATATATATATACACACATGGGGCAAGGATAAATCGAAAACCCACTTGAGTTGAGAAAACCTTAGAAACTCACTATCCACCATTGATTTAATAGATGCATGATCCAGATCATCTTGGTGTGTACTTGAATTTGCTTTTGGTTAAATAATGAGCAAAAATTACATTGAGGGGCATCTTCATCTTGGACACAAAATAATTTGTGTCTTGGAGACACACTTGCTGAATGCGTGTACCACTAGTCAAAAGCCTATCACCTACCTATCAAGCTTGAACTGTGCACGTACACACATAAAAACCTGTTTCTCTCTCTAAAAGGTGAAGATCTTATCATCAAACCACACACAAACACCTCCAAAATGCCATTTTCTCTCTTTTATCAAAGAAGGCATAGACAAAAAACAACCAAATATCCATTTCCTATCTAACACTGAAGATCTTCTTTACGTTTGGTGACACTAAGAACACCACCCTGTAGCGGTGAAAGTGGTCGGAGATCCATCACCATCAAAACGCCATACACCACCAACCCCAACTGACCACCCAACCAGAACCACCTCATCTGCTTCGCCGCCTTTATCTCCACCGTCCATCTAACGGGATCCTAACTCCATGTCTCCGATTTCGCGTTCTACTAAGATCTATGACTTGCAATAGTTTTTAGAAGCTGACCAGAAGTAAACATCTCCCTGATTAAGAACAAAAGCTTGATGGCTAAGAAGGTGGTATTTAGGATTTGATTGTTAATTGTTTGTTGAGATGTTTTTAGTATTTGATTGTTAATTGTTTGTTGATTGTTAAATGTTTTTTGTATTGGATTGTTAATTGTTTGAGGATTTGGTTGTTAATTGTTGCAAGTGGGTTACTGTTGGGAGAAAGGGAGAGAGACGGTGTGAGAGAGAGATGGGTGGGTTGGGTTGGAGATGATGGTAGTAGGTGGTGGTTACTAGATGAATACAGAAAAGTGTTACATTAAATAAAACATATTTTATCGTGTAACATTGTCATGATAGTACATAACCATATGTTACATTAACATATTACTCATGATGTGAACAAGTGTTACATGAACAAAACATACTTTGTCGTGTAACATTGTTTGAGTAAAAAGCTATGGCTTGTTACATGAATATTGTTAGAAAGGGTTTATTTAACAAAAAAAATGTGCAACATGTTAAGAATGTAAAGCGACAACTTGTTACATTATTATTGTTAAAAAATGTATGCGACAACTTGTTACATTAGTATTGTCTAAAAATGTATGTAACAACATGTTAAGCAAATGGGTGTAAGCATTGACAATTAGTAAAAAAAAGTTGAATCTAGAGGGTCCCACTAGTACAACTATCTCTTTTAGGCCCTTTGAGACATAAAAACCATAGGATATAAGAGGGGTAAAATCAACACCTACTTCTATGACATAGATGTAAACTATGTAGACTATTCGCTATCCTATTTCACTGTTACTTTTCACATCATATAACACATCTCAACTAAAGCAAAACATATATAATTTGAAATTAAAAAATCTTTCTAGGTGGGACTTATGTACCTTCAAAACCCTTGTGCATGTATGGGAAAAAAAAATACTATATCCATTGGATTAGTTTTAGATAGAAAGAACCAATTATAACCATTGGATTAATTTTGGTGACAATTTGTTTCATAAACTGCGGGATGGATTATTAATGTGTAATATAAAAGGAATGTTACTTGTGGTATGTTACATATTTTGTTAGGTAAAAATTACATGTGTTACATGCTTAAGTTATATGTCATTATGATGTAACATGTAACGTAAATCCAACTAAAAGTAGCATAAAAGATTGCAACATAATAAAATCCAATATTATTAACACCATAATAAATGTACATGTTAAATAATAAGAAAAACCACCCAAAGACTACGTAACTGTCATGTTACATATATAACTAAACCAAAACCTTTTTCTCATCCGAAACATCATCTGAAAACATCAAACCGTCATCTAACCACACCATGCTTCACATCACTCTACAAAAATCAACAAATTAAACTTGTAAAAACACTAAATCTAAGGCCGATTTAAGAAAGGAAAAAACTAGACACAAAAAATGTTACCTATATCATTTGTATTTGTATTATATAAAAATGTAACATACATTTTTTACATTATCAATTTACGCCACATTTGTAATAACGCACTTTATTTCTATAACATAAAATGTTACATAGAAACATAACATATAATTTTTATATGATCGAATGTTACATAGAAACGTAACATATAATTTTTACATGATCAATACACTGACCAATGTAAAAACAAATGGGCATCTATTTAGATTTAGATTCCCCCACCACGTACAAATTTGGGCTTTGAATAAACAAAAAACTTTTTTTCCATGTTTTTTTAAAGTTGTTACAAAAAAATGTTCTATGGGAAGAAAATGTTACTTTGGTGGTGCATATGTTCAAAAAATATATAAATAAAAGGTTACATTTAAAGGTAAAAAAATCTAAAAAAGAAAATTAGAATTAGAATTTGAAATAAAACAACAGTTAATTTTTTTTTTGAATATTATATAAAAATTGTCTACTTTCACAAATAAAATAGTACATAGAGCTTAGAGCTAAAATGTAAAAAAAAAAAGAAGTCAAAACGTATATAGAACCTATAAACTACACCTACAATAAAATATGATTGATGTAGCCTAACACATACATTGATATGTAATTAATGTAACGTAGCATTTGTAGTGTGGATAAAATTCTTTCTATTTTGAGTGATCATAATGTTATTATTTCTAGTTATGGTTTTATTATAATATACATATGTAATGTAACATATTTTTTTTCAAAGATAAATGTACCAGCATAAAATGATACATAGAAATGTTATACATAAACATGTAATTTACACATCGGGTACAGTTACATCAAATTAAACAAAAAGCAAAAGATATGCATGTAACTGTAGAAATGTGTTATGTATTACTAATCAATATAGCAAAGCTAATAATTTTAAATGTAACTGCAAAAAAAAATGTTACTCCTTACAAATAAAAACTGTTACACTTTACTAATAAAACAAGAATGTAACTACAAAAAATGTAATGTATTACTGATAAAAAAATACATGTAACTGCAGAAAGAAGTTACAGATCTACAAAACACAAAAAAAATGAAGATCTACAAAACACAAAAAATTGCAAAACTGAAAACAAACATACTTATGGATCTGGAGGATCTTTTAGATCTGGAACATCATGTTCAACATCGAACATCTTTTGGATCACCTTCAACATCGAATCGTCATCTAAAACATCATCTTCAACATCGAACATCTTCAACCGGATCTGGAGCATCTTTTGGATCTAGTAGCATCTTTACGGAGCATCTTTTGGAACTGGATCATCTGTCACAAACCCCGTTCCCTAACAACCCAGAAACGGGCGGCCGCGGCCAGTTTCAGTGGTATCGGTGTTTATCAATTTGGCAACGGAAATTTTCATCAGGACTGTAGTTAGGAAATATTTTTATCAGAGTTAAACACCAAAATCTTTTTAATAGAATACTAGGATAAAACCCAAGTTTCCATTATGAACATGTTTTTAAGGATAACCCTAATTATTGAAAACAATTCTCCTTTTTATTTTGGTAACTTTTATAGCCACTTTTCTAAGCCTTCAGTGCTCTCCAGCTGGCTTTTATTGGCTTCACACTATATTACCTGAAACACGTGTTTAAAACATTTTATCAGCAAGAAATATTGGTGAGTGAATCCCAGTTTAATCAAAACAGGTTTTATCAGTCTACAACATTGAGGGCGGTCGTGCAATTACATTTGTTTCCATCTACTTTAATTACCACCCACGGTACTGTCAACCCGACTTATGGTCTTGTTACTACTCACAATGTAGTAACAAATTTTGTATAGAAAACCCCAACATACCGACGATAATTGTAGAATACAAATACTCAATCACTGTTTAATATAGTGTTAATTTAGTGAGGTTTTGTAAAAGCAATTTGCAAAAAGGAGATTACTCACAAAAAGGTTTACACAAAAAAGAGGATTACTCACATTGTTATTTTAGGAAATTTCCTGTGGCTTCCTAGCTATAATCTATAACTTTTAAATAATGCACACGCCTTAGTATATTAACCCAATTTTACATTAGTTATACTCTCTCCGAGACAGAACTCCAACAACTACGTCGGGCAGAGCCTCGACAGCCGTTACGGAGCACTAGATCAATCGGGCAGCGTATCTAATACGTAACCGGGGGTTAAAATACTTACAACGAGGCAGAGCTTCGCTAATTAGGGGGTATTTGGCTATATTTTCCGCCTACTAGAAGTTTGAGAGGAAATAGAAAATTGAACGAGTTGAAATGCAGGTCTCGGCCCTTTTTATAGTTGTTCGTCTAGTCTATCGCGCCCCGCGATGGCTTCCACTTCGTTTGTCGCGCCCCGCGAGTGCCAAAAAGGCGGCGGCAAGTGTTGCTGAGTCACCACAGGTGTTGACACGTGTCCTGCCACGTGGCGGGCTGTGGTGTTGTCGTCTGTTGCTCGGTCGCGCCCCGCGACAGAATAAGAGGGGCTGTCGCGCCCCGTGACCGCCTCTTATTTTTGTTTTTATTTATTATTTAATAAAATAAAGGTATTTCGGGCCTATTTCTCGCATACGGGGTGGGGTGTATTTAGGACATTTGGGGTGTCTAAAATATTTTAAGGAGGGTTGTTATATCTTGGGTATAACTCCTGGACTGTTCAATAAAAAAATATATAATGCACTCGCATTACGTAACCCAATTCAACTTTATTCCTATGTCACGAGACAAAACCCCAACGAATTTAGTCAGGCAGAGCCTTGACATGCGTTACGGGGCTCTAGATCAATCGGACAGGGTATTAGTGAACATGGGTTAAAACACTTAAAACGGGACATGGTTTTATTATTATTATTATTATTATTATTATTATACATATTATTTTAAATTAGTGATGAATAGTAGAACTAAATTTTTAATATTATATTTATTTTGATTTTTTCTAATTTATTATTTTATTGAAAATGGATATCGTGTCGCTGTCGTACCAAATCGAACCGAAACCGACAATGATATTTAAAATAGATACCGTGACGCTGTCATACCATATCGAACCGAAACTGACAATGATATTTAAAATGGATATCGTGACGCTATCGTACCAAATCGAACCGAAACTGGCAATAATATTCAATTTGTTTATTTTTCTATTGTAAACTATACAAGCACCGATAACAATATAAAAAAACACATTTTTTTTGTATCGTAAAACTATATGAGTATTGATATGGGACTTATCGAACTAATTTCAACCGAATAACATTGGTACCAATATCGGTAGTATCGGAACCGATATTTTTTTATTGTTTTCGATTGGTATTTTTCTATTGTAAACTATACGAGTGCCAATAAAAATATGAAAAAATATATTTTTTATCGTAAACTATACGAGGGTTGATACGTGACTAACCGAACCAGTTTCAACCGAACAACATTGTTACAAATATCGGTATATCGGAACCGGTATTCTTTTCTATGGTTTTTGATTGATATAAAGCACGTATTCTTTTAGGCATATCACGACTTTGTTTTTTTAGTTTTTTCTTTCCGCTGCTATAGCGAGTGTCAGTACCAGAACGGACTGAACGAATACAACTGAGTTCCCGCCGCGTAGTGCGGGGAAAAACCACTAGTATATTTTGTTGACGAACTATGATGAATGATGAATAGTAACTTTATTTTTATAATAATATATAGTTTTTTATTATTTATTTTTATTTAATATATTATAATAGTTTACTATTATATTTACTTTTAATAACATATTTTTAATTTTTTTTCTTTTCTATAACATATATTAATTTATCAATTAATTTAATACTGCTTCAATAATTTACGTTTATAACTTTTTCCTAAACTTAAGTACATAGTTGTGCTTGATTTTTTCTCCGACATTCCGTTATAACTTTTGTTAAAAACGAAGTTGTACTCAAAATAAACTATTTATTTGGTATCATAAAACGGTACGATGATAAACTAAGCCGTTCTAATGGTTTGGCTTTCTAAACAATATGCTTTATTTTCAAATCACGTTTGTTTTAAATTATCATTTGTTCGGTTTCGCCACAACGCGCGACGTCAATATAAACTAGTATATATTGTCTACGAGTGACCATGAATAGTGATTTAAAATTTAAAATAATATATACTTTTTTAATATTCTATTCTATTATTTTAATATTATAGTAGTTATAATTATATTTTCTTTTTTCTTTTTGCTTTAACGTTATTTTTTGATGTTTTTTAATATTCTATTTTATTTTTTTGTTATTTTTTTTAAAACATATTTTCTTTATTAATTAATTTGATGTTTTTTTAATAACATATGTTGGTTAAGTTGTTTTTTTTTTCTAAAAATTTAAGTATATAACTAAATCGATTCTGACAGTTTGGCTTTCTAAACAAAAATGCTACATTTTCAAATAACGTCTGTTTTACAGTATCATTTGCTCTATTTCGCCGCAAAGCGCGACGCAAACAAAACTAGTTATTATTATTATTATTATTATTATTATTATTATTATGAAATGAATAATAAAAATAATATAGGTATATTAGAAAGATGGCGAGACAATAGACATAAGAAAATTTTGAGCAATTGTGAAGTGCATACATTCTGCCTATTTATATTGCCTTCCTAACTTGGACACAAAGTTTCATTAATTGCTTCTGGTTAACAACTTCTGCGTGCCCCTACACGTCCATTTTGATTCCAATTTTTAAGTTTTAGTTATTTTAATATTTTATTATATATATATTACAATTAATTCAGCTGCTTCACTCATTTGGCGTGTATAACTTATAAAATATAACGTTTTATAAAACAATGAATATGTCATTAGAACGAGAAAATTTGTGTCTACATTTTGAACCAAGTTTCATTAAAAACGGAGTAGGTTAAATGTACTTTTATAATTTAATTATTAAACGGTTACTAGGCCCGTCTAGGTACTTCATATTTTTAACAGTCAACTTACCCATGATCTATTCGTGTAATAACTTTATTTAAAATTTAAAATTTTGGGAATGTTACATCCTCCCCACCTTGTTTTAAATCTCGTTCTCGAGATTTGGGCTACGATAACTTCTTGGGGTTACATCACGTCTTTTAGTTGGTTATCAGGGTGTCTGGGATAGAATCAAAAGATGAATATAAGGATATCATAGGATAAATGGAATTCAATGGTCTTAAAACTTAGTTTCAGGAATTGATGTTAACTGAATGAGAGAAAATGATACCATTATCAAGGTAACTAAGTTTCACAAGTCAAAAGAGAGATTTGATAGACATAAAATTCGAAATGCAATGATTTTTAGAAATAATAGGATTCAAGGTTAAAAGAGAACTTACTTTGATCGTCAATTAAGGTAAACTAACAATATCAAATGAGAATAGAAGTATGAAAAATGATTTGTCAACTATTACAACAAAAATCAGTAACATTTATTGAAATGGCAGAGATACACCGAAAACACAATAGAATTTAGTGTATCATTGTCTTAATACATAATTGTATCAAGACTACTTGAATGATGAGTCAAACAAATTATGTATGAACTGATATGATTAAGGATATTAATTAGTCCAAGCTACAAATTTACACATACACCGCAAGGTGTTGTAATGATTGAAAGAATTCAATGACTACGGTGACCGAACGAATTCACCGTTCTCGAAATTGACTGAAAGTTTCAATGAAGTGAATCTGGATATTCAAAAGATAGGGTGTTCAAATGAAGTAAGAAATGAATATTGTAGGATTAATTCAAAGATGAAAGAAATGTTGGAGGTACATTGGTACCTTTATCTTAACACACAGTTGTATTAAGACTAGTTTAGGATAATGAATAAACAAATAGATAAATTCGTACCTCAGGCGTGAAAGGAGTTCTAGTTTCAAAAAAATCGTCACCACAAGGTGTCGTGTTTTAACAAATGATATATCGAAATTGAAAACTTTAAACAAGTTTAATATGATTCAAACAATGAGATTACCTCGAATATGATGATCTCAATTCATCATATGGGATTTTGAATTGAATTTATATTGTGAACAAGTTCAAACAATTGAGCTTGGTTTGGACATATTCCAACAATGGATATATGTATTGACAAAAAAATCTGGTAAGTAACTTTGAAAAGAAGAGGAGTTTTCCAAGAAATTTGTTGACTTGACTATCAAAAGTCAACATTATGTAATCATATAGATTATCAAAATGAGTATAATGAAATATTTATTAAAACTCATGAATAGATTATCCTTTGAAGGGAATTCACATGCATAACAAGCAATGCATGTACGACATAGGAATTTGTCAAGGGGTGAGACAATTGAGAGTTGGCTCTTATAAAAGAAAAATAAAGACCTTTTATTGATGAAGTTTTGATTGGAATCAAAAGTCAACTAATACTTAAGTGCAGACAAAACATAAAGGTGTTTATTTTAAAAGTTGTTGTTGCCTCCGGTGTTGTAAACATCTATGCGTTTTCCTTAGCTTCATTGGGGTTGCGATCTTTGTTTTCGGGTGCCTTAGATAGTTTCGGGCAGTAGGGACGAATGTGCCCTGGATCTCCGCAGTTGAAACAGACGTTAGTTTTCCTTCTACATACTTCCTCTGCATGTCTAGCCTTCTTGCAAAAACTACAGCGGTGTATTTTCCTAGAATGGCGTCTTTTTGAGCTTTTCTGATTATAGTTGTTGCAAGTAGGTTGCGCGATTGATGATCCCGCTTCTTGGTTCTCATTGGTTTTGTCAGAGCAGAATTCCTTATAAGAGTAGCTATAGGTTGTGGTTTTCTTTCGTTTGGAAGATGGAGTTTTGATACGAATATCATGACTTCCTTTGTTAATAGGGTTAGGTTAAAAGTGATGGGTATGCTCACAACCTAAAATAGGAGTTTCGTTTATACGCATAGAAATTTTAATAGCTTCAATGATCGAAGGTATGGCATTCGATATCCCTTGAGCTATTATGTTTTCTATAGTACTTTTGTCCAAAGAGTTTTCATTACTAGCCTGAATTTCTTGATCACATGTTATTTCCTTTGACATCTGAATTACAAACATGTTTAGATATAATTATTACAGAACTAAGCAATTATACAGGCACATTTTGTTTAGCATAATTATAGTCATAGCTATCCGTATTATGCGTTGATAATTATATATATTAAGGTATACATATATACATGTTGTATCTTAACATTTTTTTTTTATCAAAATATAAGGAAAATGTATATTTTATATGTGTGGTTTTTTTTCCTTTGGTGTAATAGCTTTTCTCTATATTGTTTTAATTTAATTATATTTCCAGAACTCATGACTGGATAGGTATTCAAAAATAAAGGTAAAAGCTTTATATGAAATTCTGAGATTCTCTATTATTCACCCATTATTGTTCTTTAAGAGGTGGTGCTAGTACAGATATCCTTAAGGTATCTTTTAAATTAAAGTTGGGTATCAAAATGGATCTTAAGTAAACATGTAGGTTTGTTTCTTCTGATATATAAAAGCTTGTCCTTCTACAGAAGACATTTGATTCTTATATATTATCAAGAAAATTGTGTCTTGTATAACATATATATAAATATAAAGTTTTAAAATTTCCTATAATATATATACATATCAATTCATAAGAATCCAATTATATAACTAATTATTTTAATTATTCTGTTTATTCTTATAACTTTGTTTATTCCTTTATATTAACAAAATAATTTCCATCAGGTTTATGGAACATAATGTTTTGAAACACAAAAAGGAAATTCATTAAAAGGAATAATTTTAATAAAGGTATAAATTTTCTGGATTCTTTTAAAACAATTTAATCTTGACAGGTTGACTTATTCTGATTGTAACATATTTAGGACTTGAAATTTATCATAACAGAAAATACAAAGTTTAATGTTTTTAAATTTAATATAGTATTATTCTCATTTCAGAATATATAATTTAAATATAATTTAAGAAATGAATTAAACTTATCAAATACTAAAAATTGTTTCTATTGAGATATATGTACATATATTTTAAACCATATCGTTATACTGTACTAAATGTTTTTGTACATATTTTTATTGCATAGATGAAACATTATTTATGTTATTGATACAAGTTATATAAAATATACATATATCTGATTTACATTCTAAGAAATAGGTTTAGGCTATTTCCGGTTGATATATAGGTATTATTTAATTAAACAGTATCAAGTTGTTAAACATATTCTTGTTTCATAAATACTGTCTTATAAAATATTTAATATCTTCCATTGTATATGTATATATGTGCTTAAGTTTTAAAATCGTCAACTACGAATTACGAACTATAATAATTCTTGTTTATTATTTGTATAAACTAAATTAAGAATTTTGTTTTATAAAATTCTTTTAACATAGCTTTTCTCAAGAGCCAATTATTTTATACTTTTCCAAAATATTATTATTATTATTATTAGTTTTAATTTAAAACAGAATTTAATAATATTTAATTTAGTGTATTATAGTAATAATGATGATAAATAATAACAATATATATTAAATACTTTTCTTAGAGAGTGTTTGTGTATTAAGAATTTTCTCTAGCATGTTAATTGTCATCAATATTGACCATATACATAATTTCTGAATATTACATAATTTACCAAATTTTGATGAATAATCTACATATTGAATATTTAATAATACGATAAATAATTATATAGTGATTTACAAAGTATTTTAATTATTGTATCTAAACAATGCTGAAACATTATATTTTAACAAAATTAATATAATTATACGTTTTATCAAAACCTTGACAAATACATATCTTTAAATCGAGGAAAACCTTTGGATTATATCATAAATCATAAAATATACTGCTTTTAATGAATAATATTTTATATTATGATATTTTAGTGATATCATACCTAAGGGTGTTATCTTATATCTTTGATTAAGATATTAGTACCAATATCATAATATGATTATAATTTATTTTGAATTGTATTCACATAAATATGTGGGTATGATATATATAAAAAAGTTTAATACTATATTATGAATATATCCCCTTTATATATTTATAGCATAACATACTGCAAGATACAAATAGGGGTTACATATCCTGAGAATTTAAATGATATAAAATCATTTAGGTATAATACGTATTATTTTTATATTTATTTTATGATATTCAAAGCATCATATCTGAATTGCATTTATTTTATATTAATATTAAAATATTAATATTAACTTTCTATTATTATTATAAAATTTATATTGCATTATGTTCCCATATATACATATGGATATGATAGATATATAAGGTATCAAAAAGTTTACTAAGACATGATATTATTAATATATTTATCATATATATATATATATATATATATATATATATATATATATATATATATATATATATATATATATATATATATATATATATATATATAATACAGCATAACTGTAAGATACAGATATGGGTAACACATATTGGGAATTCAAAATTCGTTAAATGGCATAAAAATCATGATAGACATATTAAAATTTTATGTTTACAGAATAACACAGAAGATATTAATTTCCTAACACGGATAGTTAAGGGTTTAGGTATTGGAAGAACACCTAAAGGGCTTAAACCAGTGGCATAGCTCTGATACCACCTTCTGTCACAACCCCCCGTTCCCTAACAACCCAGGAACGGGCGGCCGCGACCAGTTTCAGTGGTATCGGTGTTTATCAATTTGGCAGCGGAAATTTTCATCAGGACCGTAGTTAGGAAATATTTTTATCAGAGTTAAACACCAAAATCTTTTTAATAGAATACTGGGATAAAACCCAAGTTTCCATTATGAACATGTTTTTAGGGATAACCCTAATTATTGAAAACAATTCTCCTTTTTATTTTGGTAACTTTTATAGCCACTTTTCTAAGCCTTCAGTGCTCTCTAGCCGGCTTTTATTGGCTTCACACTAAGTTACCTGAAACACGTGTTTAAAACATTTTATCAGCAAGAAATACTGGTGAGTGAATCCCAGTTTAATCAAAACAGGTTTTATCACTCTACAGCATTAAGGGCGGTCGCGTAATTACATTTGTTTCCATCTACTTTAATTACCACCCACGGTACTGTCAACCCGACTTGTGGTCATGTTACTACTCACAATGTAGTAACAAATTTTGTATACAAAACCCCAACATACCGACGATAATTGTAGAATACAAATACTCAATCACTGTTTAATATGGTGTAAATTTTTTGAGGTTTTGTAAAAGCAATTTGCAAAAAGGAGATTACTCACAAAAAGGTTTACACAAAAAAAGAGGACTACTCACATTGTTATTTTAGGAAATTTCCTGTGGCTTCCTGACTATAATCTATAAATTTTAAATAATTCACACGCGTTAGTATATTAACCCAATTTTACATTAGTTATACTCTCTCCAAGACAGAACTCCAACGACTACGTCGGGCAGAGCCTCGACAGCCGTTACGGAGCACTAGATCAATCGGGCAATGTATCTAATACGTAACCGGGGGTTAATATACTTACGACGAGGCAGAGCTTCGCTAATTAGGGGGGTATTTGGCTATATTTTCCGCCCACTAGAAGTTTGAGAGGAAATAGAAAATTGAACGAGTTGAAATGCAGGTCTCGGCCCCTTTTATAGCTGTTCGTCCAGTCCGGCGCGCCTCGCGACGGCTTCCACTTCGTTCGCCGCGCCCCGCGAGGGCTAAAAAGGTGGCGGCAGGTGTTGCTGAGTCACCACAGGTGTTGACACGTGTCCTGCCACGTGGCAGGCTGTGGTGTTGCCATCTGTTGCTCGGTCGCGCCCCGCGACAGAATAAGAGGGGTCTGTCGCGCCCTGCGACAGCCTCTTATTTTTGTTTTTATTTATTATTTAATAAAATAAAGGTATTTCGGGCCTATTTCTCGCATACGGGGTGTATTTAGGACATTTGGGGTGTCTAAAATATTTTAAGGAGGGTTGTTATATCTTGGGTATAACTCCTGGACTGTTTAATAAAAAATATATATAATGCACTCGCATTATGTAACCCAATTCAACTTTATTCCTACGTCACGAGACAGAACCCCAACGAATTTAGTCAGGCAGAGCCTTGACATGCGTTACGGGGCTCTAGATCAATCAGACAGGGTATCAGTGAACATTGGTTAAAACACTTAAAACGGGGTAGGGTTTTATTATTATTATTATTATTATTATTATTATTATGAAATGAGTAATAAAAATAATATAGGTATATTAGAAAGATGGCGAGACAATAGACATAAGAAAATTTTGAGCAATTGTGAAGTGCATACATTCTGCCTATTTATATTGCCTTCCTAACTTGGACACAAAGTTTCATTAATTGCTTCTGGTTAACAACTTCCAAGAAGATGTGGTAAATAAATATTTTTGGAAAATGAGTTCACAAGTTGTAAACATCTAGAAATCCCGAGAATGAGATTTTAACAAAAGTAAATACATTTTGGAAGGTAACTAAGGCCACTAAACGCCTTACCAAGTCACTACGCGTTTTTATAAAACATCAAGTTCATGTTGTATATTAAATGGAATAGTTTTGCACTTGGTAAGTGTAATATTGTTTAGAGTATGTTTGTTGATGGTTTGAATGATTTTTGGAAAAGAAAAGGATATGCTTATTAGCATGGACACCTCCGTTTTCAAAGAAAACTATGGCGAAATTTTCTAAAAATGTAAATACTTAGAAATATTTTTCTAACAAATGTTTACAAGTGTATTTTTTTTTACTATGATTTTCCATATAAACTTTGCCATAGATTTTTGTAACAAAGATACAAGTATTGGAGGTTGGTTTTTGTACATAAAAATAGATAAATATATATTTAGAATATATATTCTATACTAAAACACTTGTGTGAATACTTGTATGATTTGTGGAATAGTTATATTATTTAGGGTAAAATAATATAACTTAACAATACCATGGAAATTACAACTCCAAAATAATACCAAAAATCTCACGGAATAAATATTTAAGTTACACACTTGGTATTGTGAAACCGAACGCTAAAACGTAACTTATGAAATATTCCGGAAAATACTGTTACGAGCATATATTTTTGGTAAATATTGTTTTGGATACAAGAAGTGAAAATATATTATTTTTTGGAAAAATATATATATTTTGGAATACATTATTTTTGACAATGAGTTATATATATTAAGTGGGACTTAAAAATATAATATTTCGGAGCTACAAAATACATGTATAAATACCCCCATCCTTGGGAAGGAAGTACGGAAATTAAAATACTTGAGAAGTATTAATACCAAAGATATTGTTTACACAATTATTCCAAAATTAAATATAATTTAAAGTTAAAATAATTATTTTAACAAATAATTATAACTTGGAATAATATTGGGAAACACAAGAAACGCAACTCAAAAACATTAAACTCTAAGCCAAGGCACGGCCCGTTCGTCTAATAGACATTAGTACGTTGTAGGTTGTCGTGTAGCTGACAGAGTTTGAGTTGACGATACTGAAGACGCACTACTGTGAGTTCATGTCCCCCTTTTCTTTTAACTGTTTTCAGTTTTATACTTCGGGGGTGAAATACATGATACAATTATTACAAACGCTTATTACATGGTATGATTAGCTTAAGGAGGGTTTACTACTAGATCATGTGAGTGGTGGGTATAGCACTTAAGGCCATTAGTCCTCGTCGTAAGACCAAGGGACATGAGTGATAGATCTATTCGGGTGTAGCGAGCCCCACCCCTGAGTCCGCTGAGTGGACCACGTGGTGACTATGTCTTATTGACGAAATCTGCTAGGTTTGAGTCTTCCTGCATCACTTCACACATACCATTGGCTTTGCAACCCAATGGTGATCTCTTTTTCCTTATTGCTACATACCAGGGACTTACATACATATTTACAACGTTTCAAAGGTTTATAGATACACACAAACGAACACATGAACTCCCTCAACTTTTTGTTGATGTTTTTCAAACTACATGTATTTCAGGGAAGTTGTAAAGTGGATCTGGCGGGCGTTGGAAGTTTTTATGCTGCGTTAAGAATAAAGATGTCATCCATGGTCTTTGAGTTTGGTTAGTGTGTCCTATTCCTGGATGGGACACGTCTCCTAAACCCTGGTGTTATTCATTAACTTTTGACGAATCTTTAATGAACTCCTAAACAATTTGTATGATTTGCAAAACTTGAATTTGAAGTCTACATTTTAAAACGATGTTGTTATGTTTTACACTTATTTAATGAATGAAAAATCTATGGTTTTATCATATAGTTGATGTTATGATTGAATGCAATGATATTAAGAAAGTCACACCATAATCACGCTTCCGCAAAAGTCAGGGTGTGACAGCTTGGTATCAGAGCTTCGATCGTAGCGAACTAGGATTCTTTCTCGAGTCTAGACTACGACCATTAAGGCTCTCACGAAAATGTTTTACGACATGTTTTCATTGCATACACAAAACGTCTAGATCCAGGGAACAAACATTTTTACAAACAAAAGACACAAATCACATTTCAAAGAATTCGTTTATAGTTCAGTCTTAGAGACTGAGGGAGGATCAGTCTTAGAGACTGAGGGAGGATCAGTCTTAGTGACTGAGGGAGGATCAGTCTTAGAGACTGAGGGAGGATCAGTCTTAGAGACTGGGGAAAATTGAGTCTTAGAGACTGGGAAAATTGAGTCTTAGAGACTGGGAAAAATTGTGTCTTAGAGACTGGGGAAAATTGAGTCTTAGAGACTGGGAAAATTGAGTCTTAGAGACTGGGAAAAATTGAGTCCGAGAGACTGGGGAAATTGTGTCTGAGAGACTGGGAAAGTCAGTTTGGGAAGCTGGGAAGTTTAGAGAGACTAGGAAGGATAGAAAGTTTCGTAATGTGAATACATGACTACATGACAAATTACCTTGTTTGCATACACTAATTGTTAGTGATTAGTATGGATATACATACTATGACTATTATGTACCGGCACACATATCACTCTATTTAGAAAGAGAATTGTCAGAAGTGATGACCCTATGGCCACCACCACAATTAATGAGAATTGCACCTGCGCCGAGGATGTTTACGCCAGACTCTGAGAGTGACCCTGACATGCTGACCAAGGGCGAGGACGACTGGCAACCATCCACGCTACCAGATTTTGGCGACGATTTACCCTAGCTGATGACTTCTCCGACAAAAATCCTCCTGTCACTCTTGTTTCAGTCCATGACCACTTCATCACTGGTCATCCCGATGGTGAACACACCCTGGCTCCGATCCTCGACAATGCGCCTCCTGTGGACATTCCTTCCGAAGGTAGGCTACTCAACGAATAATTGATGATGACATTGGCATGTTATTGATGGTCCTTCTGATAACACCTATGATGATGGAAAGGTAGACGAGAACGTTGTTACTAATTTCACTTCTTAAGACCCCTGTTAACAAGCCACCCTCTGATTCTAGCATGTACTCGATTTCAGACTCCCTTGAGTTTGTGACATCTGCAGCCTTACAGCCGGCCAGATTACAGCTATCTAATACTGACTCAGACGACGACGCCGCTATGACTGCTGCACTATTCCCCTGCCCGAGGCACCATACCTTTACACGACCCAGAGCCTGCTCCTGAGCCAGCTCCTATTCCTTTTGGGTCAGCTTGATGTTGCACCTGCTGAACCTGCACCTATACTTGAGCATGACCCTAATTCTTTTAGTTTATCAGGCATTGCACCCCTTATATCTGACCCAGTACCTACACCTGACGATCTCCTTATCGGTTGAGACGTTTGATTTTGCACCCACAACCGCTGATGATGCTCCTTTTCCCCTATGGAGACCGAAGTCCATTGCGCTAGGCATGTTTATCGCTTTATCTTAGGACTTACCCGCACCCCGGAAAGGTACTCCAGGTCGGCACCTGTGTAACGATCCCTTTTGCCACAGCAGCATTTTCTACGACCTCACAGGCCGCACCCGTTTGCTACTTTCAACTCTACAGCGCTGGACGAGCCATTTCGATGGTTCCTATCATACACTATACTGATTTTAGACCCTTACCATCCCTCACTTTATGGAGGCTACACACGGGATATGTACACCTGTCACATCAACTACAGTTTGAGGTTATAAGTCGCAGAATGTTGGAGCTTGAGCTGACACCACGTCCTCCACCCTGTCTATTGCCAGTACACTTTGGTCCCACACATTTATCAGAGATTCCTTCTGAACTCTCACCTGCTGCTATTACACCTTTCCCAGGCTTTGATGCTCGAGCGGCAGATCAGTTAATTACTTCGACGTATATACAAACTCGAGGAGGAATTCACGCATGTTAACAGTTTACTTTTCTTTCCTCCTCCACCTCAGTCACCAGTATAGTTGGTTTCTGGATTATGCGAATTGCATTACATTTGAGTAAAGACACTAATGATAAGCCGGGATTGTGGAGACTTTTGAAGACCACATCTGAATACGTGATTTTGATACACTAATATACTTGTTGGACAAGGGTAGGGTGACCCTGTGTCCCTTCTATATGATACGTTTTGAAAGGCAATACAATTGTGGTCGGGGAATAATGAGAACCCAATCATCATTAAACACGCGACAATACTTTGTGGCCAATGACCAGCGAAAGCTCAGTCACTATGTCTTCGTTAAGCGCGTTGTTGATCTATATGTGTGTGCTATAATTATAATGCTACGTGCTTACTTGTTATGCTCTTATTAAACACAATTACCAAATTCTTGGTTGGTTGGTATGATAACCTATTATGTGTGTGTACATATGACCTCTAAACAACTATATACACTTCCTGAACAAATAAGACTTGACCTAACCAATCTTCTTCTTTGAAGATGTCGATACAAGGGAACGTCGATACCAACAACCCTCTGCCAACAGCAGCGGCAGAACTACAAGAACGCATCTCACAGGCCATTGCACAACTCGAGGCCCTTCGCCGTGAGCGCAGCAGAGGTACCTCAGGAAATAACCCACCCAACGGCTGCACCTACGAGCAGTTCTTGAACCACAAACCGTGAGAATTCGACGGTACTGGGGGTGCCTTAGCTTTTGTGCGTTGGGTTGAGAAGACGGATTATGTTTTGCGACTAAGTAATTGCGCCCCAGAACATCAGGTTGCGTACGTAGCTGGACTATTTGTAGATGGGGCTCTGTCATGGTGGAACTTTCATGTTCAGGCAATGGGCGAGACTGCTGCGAATGCTTTGACGTGGGGCGAACTGAAAGAACTGATGCGTAAAAGATATTGCTCTAGGGCAGAAGTCCAGAAGTTGGAAACTGAACTATGGAACTTGAAAATGGAAGGTCCAAAGATAGCTGAATATGTGTAGAGATTTGGCGAATTATCACAAGTTGCTTCGCGTTTGGTGGAACCAGAATCTAGGAAGATCGAATGTTTCATCGGGGGACTGGCACCTCAGATTCTAAGCCTGGTAACAACATCTAAGCCTTCAACAATCATCGAAGCTATTGACATGAGTGTGGCGCTTACTGAAGAAGCAATTAGACTAGGAGAATTTTCCGCTTCGGAAAAGAAAAAGGAGACTCCTATAGAGTCATCTGGGGATAACAAGAGAAAGCTCGCAAATTTCAAGAAGGTTACTCGGGCGAATAACAAGAAGAAGGCCAAAAAACGGAAAGGATTACATGGGTATCCTACCTAAGTGCGACCATTGTCTACGTTATCATGCCGGGCGATGTAAATATGGAAAATGTGATAACTGTGGTAAGAGGGGGCATCCTAAGGAAACTTATAGGCTAGACACTGAACGTAGAAATGGAGGTCAAGATGGCAGCGAGAATCACGTAGAAAACAACGACAACGACAAAGGCAGGGCGAGTGACAAACAAAAACCTGCTCAAGGTTGTCTTAACTGTGGGAGCAAGAAGCATTTCAGAAATTATTGCCCTAAGAAGAATCAGGCTCAAGGATAAAAGCTCAGTAGCAGAGCTAGGGGAGCACACCAGGAATCCAAGCGTGGGTATCGGTACGTCCCATATTACTCAACGTTATACATCTGTCCTGCTAGATACTGTTGCAAATCTTAGCTTCGCATCTCTAGAGTTTGAGAGTATACTTGGTTTAGTAACAAGTAAGTTAGATAATCCGCACTCGATAGTACTAGCTAATGGGAAGCTAGTAGAAGCCAACGATGTAATTGGAAACGACAAGATAGAACCCGGAGAGCGTGAGTTTATACTTGATCTACTGCCAGTTGAATGGGGAAGCTTCGACAAGGTAATTGGATGGATTGGTTGTCATGTGATCGAGCGGAGATTGATATACGCGTCCCAATGGCAAACGAAGTAACGATCTTGACTCATGAAGCAGGGTACGCCTTTACAAATTACTAATTGCTTGAAGGCACGAAAGTTGTTGCGAATAGGATGTGTTGTTTTCTTGACTCATGTCGTGGACAAGGGAGTCGAAGAGCCAAGACACGAAAATATTCCTGTGATAAGGGAATACCCTGAAGTCTTCCCCCAAAGACTTGCCAGAATTATCTCCTCAACGACAAGTCGAATTTCGCATCGATTTGATTCCAGGCGTCGCGTCTGTAGTAAATGCACCCTAGCGGCTTACACCTTCGGAAATGCAAGGATTGACAGTGTAGTTTCAGTAATGGATAGAGAAGGAAGTTAACAGACCAAGTTTTTCGATTTGGGTAACCCCAGTTTTGCTCATCGAGAGAAAGGACGATAGCTTCCGTGCGAACATCAAACTACCAGGAGCCGAATGAGCTAACCAACAAGAGTCGGTGACTCTTGCTGAGGATTAACGAATTATTTATTTGCCTAACTGTGGGGATTCGACTACTACTTCGCGACTGATCGATGATCAAGTGTTATTAGCTGCAAATTCAGAAAGAAAGTATACCGGGGAAATTGTGGGACAATAACTTGTTTTAACGTACACAAGAATGGTGTTTCCTACACGATGCACAGAAGGATTCTACACCGAATACGAAACTCTGAGAATCTAGAAAACATGTACTTAGGACCATCGGGAACCCAGGTCCAAATTCACAAAGGTTGTTACTTAGAAACCACATCTGTTAACCCAAGCAGACACCATTAACCTGACATATATGCCATTTCAGTTAACCAAATAGGAAGTACTTAAATTTCTTTTGTTGAAATATTCACTTTTGCTTCTAACAAGTAGATGTTACATCTCTACTCCCCTTAAAGGTAGTTGCATCGCGTTAATTTTCTTCGCTGAGAGCGAACACACATTTGCTTCAATTACTTGGTCATTTCTCCATTTTAGCAAATACTCATTGTTTCATTTCTTGAAAACTCATATGTTACGCGTGCACCATTTGCTACGCATGCGGTCTCATTTCAAACGCTTCATTGAAGTTCAAATATTATGACGCTAAATCTAATTACTGATTTGTGATTCGAATGACCTACATTATTGTGACTATTGGCTCTTTTGCTTTCAAGTCAACACCCTTTCTTGAAACTCCATTTATTTCAAGTTACATTCATGGTTTATCTTTGTGACCATGCCGAGATTCCTTTGTTGATACATACGTTTATTGTCGGATTACGCTAGAACCAAGTTCAATTGCTTGAACTTATCTATTTCACATATTCAATTTAAAATGTCATATGATGTATTGGGGGCATCATATTCAAATATGTTTTCAAATGTTCTTTTGCTTCGAGCCGTAGTAGACTTGGTTGGTCTACGACTCCACTAAATCATTGTTGGTTTTGATACCTCACGGTGATGTCTTCACAAAATTGAAGCTTGCGCTAATTTGGTTACTCACTTCATACACGGATTTAATAGTCTATTTATTTAAAAATCCATTTGATATTCACGATTAAAGCAAACTCAACACAGTTGTGTGTTAAGACAACGGTACATAGATTCATTTCATACCACGGTGTACCTCCGAACGATTCTTTCGTTATAAATTGAATACCCTGCAGTACTTATTGCTTTCTCACCTTCGATAAAAAACAATGGCTCTTTGATGTTCCATATTCAATTGGAAACTCTATGACATTGTGTAAATCAAATCTTCAGGCTTGTTTCGGTACATGTTCATTTGATTTCCAACACGGTGAACTTGTTCAGTCACCACTATACTTGAATTACGTCATTACGACACCTTGTGGTGTCATTACAAACTTGTAACTTATGCTAATCTGGGTCAACCGTTCACACAAAACTGCATATACTTTCGTTTGACTTGTGATTTAAACATTTCTGATGCAACTACGAATCAAGACAATGATACACCAGATTCGCTTGTATTTCATTCGGTGTACTTTCGAAATTTAAGAATGTCAACACACTAAACCTTACCATTCATTTATTCAGGAGTTGACAGATCATTTTACTATTACATTTGAGTTGTTGATTTTGAATTCATATAGCGGATGCTATGGTTTGTGAAAACTCGTTTGCATATTGCGATCGATCGTTTGAGAATCTTATTAGTTAAAACTCCTCTTTTGTGGAACCCCTGTTAGCTGGATTACACTAGACTATACGTCAAATACGTCTTGTACCTTTGACATCAAATGCTAAAAGCACACACCTTTTAACCATAGGATTCGGGTTGTTATATATTCTTGGATTCACCTGATGTGAGAAAAGGTTTGATTCGGTTTGGTGATTATCTACCTCGGTATTATTCATATACATACATGCATGATGTAACCATAAGGAGTTAAGGTAGTACAAATTCCGAGGACGAAATTTTCTTAACATGGGGAGAATGTGACAACCGTCAAATTTGCATGCATCCATACGTTTAATTAATATTGATTTATGCTTAATACCTGTGCTTAATTACAACTGATGACCTAAACTGCTTTCTGATTTCAGTATCATACATACATGTGCATCACATTTCATACTGTCAGACCATTTATTACATACAAACTTTAGTGACATACATGATGCACAAAGCACAGTTAGCACAGTGAGCGGATAACTCAGAAATATACTGACAGTACCAGTACATAGACAGACAGTGTTTTAAGGCCCAATATGAGCCAGAGACAAGGTACTACACTAGTATGGAGTGTAGGGAAGTAAGGACCATAAAACTGCGTCACTAGGTGATAGTTTAAGTGCCAGAAAGTGCCTAAAACCCACTCAAAGTGCAGAATTCTGCATTTATCATCAAAATTCAGCATTTTAACATGCTAGTAATGTGCAAAAACATGGCAAAATGGTCCTGTATGCTTTCCTAAGTGTCGGGAATTGAAAGTGTCACAAAAAGTTACATAAAGGACACTATACGGTATAACTTAGCACTTTAACGGATCGGTATCTAACCTGACAACCGGACATTACCCGGAACAGAAAAATATTGCTAGGAGCATTGTTTTTATTTTTCTGAGCTAGTATTGGTTCCCGAACACTTAAACATTCTATATAAAGCATCCTACACATAAAACACTAACTTTTACATTTAACCTTCCACTAAATTACCTTCTTACCAACAATTTACAATTAACCCCCCCCCCCCCCCTCATGAAGTTGACGGCCCTAAGGTGGCCCCCACAATAAGATTTTCTAATGTTCTCTAAATCCTCCATTGATTGTCTTGGGATTTGATTAAGATGGTGCTAGGTACTATGGAGACACATAGACCTTTGGATAAAACTCAAACTTGATTATATGTACCATTCATCTTCATCATCTTCATCACCACAACACCCTCTTCCTCCCTTCCACACACTCACGGCCGAACACCCCTCTCTCCCCACCATCATTCTTCATTCAATCCCAACCATTTCATGTGCTCTCAAAGGTGTAACAAGGTGAATTAGGAAGCTTGGAACTCTCGGAACTTGAAGGACCTCACTCGTTTGCTATTATCCTCAACATTCCCATCTTGTTCTTCCCTAGCTCTAAGCTAGTTGTAAGACTTCTTTAAACCCTTGTTTACTTCATGTTTTAGTGGTTAAAAGATATATCTTGATGAAATCATATGAACACTAAAAGACTTCAATCTTGAATCATGAAACATAAGCTTAAATAAGATGAAACATGATGAAACATTATGGAATATGGTTGATATGATGTTGTTTAGTGAATGTATGATGATTACTTGTTGATTCTTGGTAATATGATGATAATCATTATATGAAACTTGTTAACTTATGATTAAAAACATGATTTAACAAGTTAGGAGGTGATTATGTGTTGTCATAAAATAATCATCTTCTTATTTAAACATGAACTTGATAATAAAAATGATTTTCTTGTAAAGTAACAAACCAAGCGAACTAGTAAACTTGTACACCCAAGACTTGTGAATGATTTTTCTAAACAAACCGAGTTTAAAAAGATGATTTTTGAAAGATCATGATTCTTACATATACTTACACTATTTTTGGAAATAAAATAAGTATATGGATGCTAGTAAACCAAGAAGATGTGGTAAATAAATATTTTTGGAAAATGAGTTCACAAGTTGTAAACATCTAGAAATCCCGAGAATGAGATTTTAACAAAAGTAAGTACATTTTGGAAGGTAACTAAGGCCACTAAACGCCTTACCAAGTCACTACGCGTTTTTATAAAACATCAAGTTCATGTTGTATATTAAATGGAATAGTTTTGCATTTGGAAAGTGTAATATTGTTTAGAGTATGTTTGTTGATGGTCTGAATGATTTTTGGAAAAGAAAATGATATCCTTATTAGCATGGACACCTCCGTTTTCAAAGAAAACTATGGCGAAATTTTCTAAAAATGTAAACACTTAGAAATATTTTTCTAACAAATGTTTACGAGTGTATTTTTTTTACTATGATTTTCCATATAAACTTTGCCATAGATTTTTGTAACAAAGATACAAGTATTGGAGGTTGGTTTTTGTACATAAAAATGGATAAATATATATTTAGAATATATATTCTATACTAAAACATTTGTGTGAATACTTGTATGATTTGTGGAATAGTTATATTATTTAGGGTAAAATAATATAACTTAACAATACCATGGAAATTACAACTCCAAAATAATACCAAAAATCTCACGGAATAAATATTTAAGTTACACACTTGGTATTGTGAAACCGAACGCTAAAACGTAACTTATGGAATATTCCGGAAAATACTGTTACGAACATATATTTTTGGTAAATATTGTTTTGGATATAAGAAGTGAAAATATATTATTTTTGGGAAAAATATATATATTTTGGAATACATTATTTTTGACAATGAGTTATATATATTAAGTGGGACTTAAAAATATAATATTTCGGAGCTACAAAATACATGTATAAATACCCCCATCCTTGGGAAGGAAGTACGGAAATTAAAATACTTGAGAAGTATTAATACCAAAGATATTGTTTACACAATTATTCCAAAATTAAATATAATTTAAAGTTAAAATAATTATTTTAACAAATAATTATAACTTGGAATAATATTGGGAAACACAAGAAACGCAACTCAAAAACATTAAACTCTAAGCCAAGGCACGGCCCGTTCGTCTAATAGACATTAGTACGTTGTAGGTTGTCGTGTAGCTGACAGAGTTTGAGTTGACGATACTGAAGACGCACTACCGTGAGTTCATGTCCCCCTTTTCTTTTAACTGTTTTCAGTTTTATACTTCGGGGGTGAAATACATGTTACAATTATTACAAACGCTTATTACATGGTATGATTAGCTTAAGGAGGGTTTACTACTAGATCATGTGAGTGGTGGGTATAGCACTTAAGGCCATTAATCCTCGTCGTAGGACCGAGGGACATGAGTGATAGATCTATTCGGGTGTAGCGAGCCCCACCCCTGAGTCCGCTGAGTGGACCACGTGGTGACTATGTCTTATTGACGAAATCTGCTAGGTTTGAGTCTTCCTGCATCACTTCACACATACCATTGGCTTTGCAACCCAGTGGTGATCTCTTTTTCCTTATTGCTACATACCAGGGACTTACATACATATTTACAACGTTTCAAACGTTTATACATACACACAAACGAACACATGAACTCGCTCAACTTTTTGTTGATGTTTTTCAAACTACATGTATTTCAGGGAAGTTGTAAAGTGGATCTGGCGGGCATTGGAAGTTTTTATGATGCGTTAAGAATAAAGATGTCATCCATGGTCTTTGAGTTTGGTTAGTGTGTCCTATTCCTGGACGGGACACGTCTCCCAAACCCTGGTGTTATTCATTAAGTTTTGACGAGTCTTTAATGAACTCCTAAACAATTTGTATGATTTGTAAAACTTGAATTTGAACTCTACGTTTTAAAACGATGTTGTTATGTTTTACACTTATTTAATGAATGACAAATCTATGGTTTTATCATATAGTTGATGTAATGATTGAATGCAATGATATTAAGAAAGTCACACCATAATCATGCTTCCGCAAAAGTCAGGGTGTGACAGCTTGGTATCAGAGCTTCGATCGTAGCGAACTAGGATTCTTTCTTGAGTCTAGACTACGATCATTAAAGCTCTCACGAAATGTTTTACAACATGTTTTCGTTGCATACACAAAACGTCCAGATCCAGGGAACAAACATTTTTACAAACAAAAGACACAAATCACATTTCAAAGAATTCGTTTATAGTTCAGTCTTAGAGACTGAGGGAGGATCAGTCTTAGAGACTGAGGGAGGATCAGTCTTAGAGACTGAGGTAGGATGCTCCAGGGAATGATTTAAAAGCTTAGAACTTGAAGAGATGTTTGAGAGTTATGAAAATTGAACTTGCAAGTGAAAATGGCTGCCAATCTTCACCTATTTATACTAATTGGGGGTGCCACCAGATCAATACAGGTGTTATGGTTCTTCTATGATCATCACATGTGTCCAAAATGGTTTTTAAAACCATCAAACAGGCCCTAGATTCGATCAAAACCATGCAAAGGTGAAGAGAAGGGCAGAACCTGAACCTGTGCATGGATTCTACCCAGATCTTGCCATCGCGCTACGCCACGGCAGAAAGGGACCCCTGTGGCGCGACGCCACCACATGTGTTACCAGCAATTCAAGTTTTAAACTTGACACTTCCCCCCCCCCCCTATACCTTTTAAAACGCAATATCTTTCATTTTAAGCACATTTAACCCATATCTTCCATATTTTTATGATCCATGAGATATAACCAAACATCGTTAGGTCCGGTTTTGTTAAACGATAACCGAAAACACAAGTTTTGCCACGTTGACGCTTTAAACCCCTTAATTACGAAAGTTAACGTATTTATCAAAGGATATCGAAACCTTGTGAAATTTTTGTCACTTATTATTGGAAGTATAATTAATCGTTAAAAGGCTCCGGGTTCATTAAAAGGTCACTCAGAGGTATTACTTTAACATGTTGACACATTTAACCCTCGCGTCTTGTAAACTTTCACTTTCTTCCACCGACGGTTTCATAAGTTTCATAATTTATTCTTTTAAGGGCATAAACATCGTGTAGGGTCTTTGAAAGGAAAATTTTTCAAATGTTGACACTTTGGATCCTCTTAGACACATACTTTCTTTGTTTGTCAACTTTAGTCCCTCGTAATCAATTCGTTACACGTTTAAAGCTCATGACACGTGTCGATACTATATTGGACATGATTTTTGCGAGGTGTTACATCCTCACCCCCTTAAAAGAAATCTCGACCTCGAGATTTACTAAAATAAATGAGGGTACTTCTGTTTCATTGTGGATTCAACCTCCCACGTTTGTTCTGGGCCTCTTCGGGCATCCCATTTTACCTTCACGATCGGCACATGCTTTCTTCGAAGCTTCTTAACCTGTTGATCCTCGATCGACAAAGATTTTTCAACAAACTTCAAGCTCTCATCTATCTGCACGTCCTTATGCGACATTGCTAGCGACTCATCGGCTAGACATTTCTTTAAGTTGCAGATGTGGAACACATTATGTATTCCACTGAGCTCTTCTGGCAGATTTAAGTTGTAAGCCACAGTTCCGACACATTCGATGATCTGAAATGGTCCTATGTATCTTGGGCTAAGCTTGCCCTTTTTGCCAAAACGCATCACCCCTTTCCAGGGTGATACCTTAAGTAGCACTTTATCGCCAACTTCAAACTTTAAAGGTTTGCGCCTCATATCCGCATAACTTTTCTGCCTATCCCTGGCAGCCATGAGATGATCACGGATCTGAACAATCTTGTCCATCGTCTCCAGGACTATATCAGGTCCTGATAGTTGGACATCTCCAACTTCCGCCCAATAAACTGGCGTTCTACACTTTCTTCCGTACAAAGCTTCGAAAGGTGCTGCTTGAATACTCGAATGATAACTATTATTGTACGAGAATTCAATTAAAGGAAGATGGTCATCCCAACTTCCACCCAAATCAATAACACAAGCTCTAAGCATATCCTCGAGTGTTTGTATCGTGCGCTCGCTTTGCCCATCCGTCTGAGGATGATATGCAGTGCTGAAATTTAATCGAGTGCCTAACGATTGCTGAAAGCTTTTCCAAAAATGCGATGTGTATCTTGTATCCCTATCAGAGATAATAGACACTAGCACTCTGTGAAGAGATACAATCTCATCCACGTACAACTGAGCTAGCTTGTCGGAGCTGTGAGTTTCTTTAATCGGCAAGAAGTGGGCTGACTTGGTCAACCTGTCGACTATAACCCAAATTGTCACACCCCCAAAATACCACATGCAGAATCACCGCGGGATGTGTGACGTACCAGGATCCAAGCCACCAATCACATTGAACTATGCATAAAATATAAACAAAACATTCCATTCATTTCAAAATATAAATCCAAGTCATAAGTTTAAACCAAAGTGAATATTCAGCGGAAGCATAATGTAATCAGTAATTCAATTGTTTCAAAACATAAGTTCATAATCAATATCCAAGAGTCTTAACCCATGACCACTCCAGCACTCCCAGCTAGCAAGTCCATATCAAGAATCTAACGACCTGCAAGCATGCAGACAAGTGTGTCAGACGATGCTGGTGAGTTCAAAGTTTGTTAACGTATTTAGATACCAGTTACCAGATTAAAACATTTCACAGATTCATTGTTGTTAATCACACGCTTACCTCCGATGGCTCCAGATTATTTTCCCTAAACCCCATTGCCTCTATCAAAGCAATGGTCAAGATGGGGGTCACTAGTTCACTCCTGACCTCCTCGGTGCGGTGTGAGGGTGCCAAACCTAAGTAGCGCTACTAACTAGTACCCCGTTGCCCTACAAGCAACGATCGGTAGGAGGGACTTGAATGATAGATACAGACGTGCATTTACCAACATCCCAGGTTTAACATTCCAGTCAAACCCATTACCCGACATTCCCTTCCTAGAACGTTTACCAGATGTCCCCAACCTGGGATGCATGCTTGGAAAATAGCAGTGAACTCACCTTGGTTTGCTCGGTATGTTTTGTTTTTTGTTCGCACTTAAACAGTCACAGCCTATGGTATTCAAGCACTCGTAATCAGTTAAGGTTCACATATAGTCATAATGTGCATACAAGCTATCACAGCAGTTACACAATTCATATAATCCCACAATTCACGTATATGTTCCGAAATAATGCTTAACAGTTGTGTGTACTATACTAGGTGTATGAACCAAACTATGTCGCTCGATCATAAGTAAACATCATTAACAACAAACATCATCATTAACAGTAGACATCATTAACAGTAGACAGCAGATATCATTAACAGTAATTATTGTGATCTCATTAACATATTCATTCAGCAACTAAGCCAACTTAACTCACTGTGCGGTTCACCCTATCGGCGAAACTCCCAAGTTTCGCCATCATTCATGTCGACGAAACTCATGTTTCGCCATCATAAGTGTTTCGTCAATCTAAGTGTTCCGTCATCATGCATAACAGTTACACACTTCCGTAATATGCAGAATTCCAATCATCATCCAATCATTACCCATATCATGCTACTACGAACCCTAATCCATCCGACTGTATCATCGACAATTCATCAATTCACAGGGATTCATTTTACAGTTGCCATGCTTTGTACACATAAGTTTTCCATGATTCAACAATAACCATAAGCATACAATCATATCACGAATACTGTTAACACACAACAATCACACAAAAGTCATCAACATGATACTCTAACTACCTATTTAAACTATACGAATTCATGATCGACATTGCCAATAAGAAATCAACCTCCTGTACATAACCTAGAACAATCAATTGATATTAAGATAAGTGTTGTCGCACTCACCTGAGAATTGAAACAGAATAACGGTGCCTGAATCAGTGAGAAGAGAAAGCTTTGAGCGAAAGAAAGATCGTCGTCGGTTACACGAAAGTGGAGAATGATGTTTTAGGGTTTGCCGAAGAGTGTAACTAGACTTATATTGAAACGCTGGGCCTCACAGAGCCTGGGCCTCACTGGGCCGTAAAACTGCTTGGCGAAACTCCCTGCTCAACGAAAGATGAGTTTCGTCGAGATCCCACACGGCGAAAGTCCCCAATTTCGTCAAGGGTTACACTAGTTTCTTGGTTGATTTGACTTATTATTAAACATTGACTTATTATTAAACTTTAACATTTACCTTAAACCATCAACATAACCATCCTATTAACATTCAAACAAAATAGTGTAATGATACAGGAACCTGAAACAAACGACACATAAAGGAAAGGTCTTGAGATTTCGGGTTGTCACATCATCCCCAACTTGAAAGAAATTTCGTCCCGAAATTTGACAAGAAATCCAAAACGGTACGGTGCGAGGTTTTGAGATCAGGATGGCTGTGTATTTTCCACCGGTGCCACATCATCCCCAACTTGAATGGGAATTTCGTCCCGAAATTCCTAGTCGCATTAGATTTCGATTTGCCAGACTTGGACTTGTCATCTGGGAATAAATGTGGGTACTTGTGCTTCATCTGATCCTCGCGTTCCTATGTGAACTCCGATCCACGTCTTGAGTTCCAACGAACTCTCACAATCGAAATTCGGCTGTGCTTACGAACCTTGACTTCCCGATCCATAATTTCAATTGGTTCTTCAATAAACTGCAACTTATCGTCAATTTTCAGTTCCTTAAATGGTACAACAAGTGTTTCATCCGATAAACACTTCTTCATCTGTGAAACATGGAACACATCGTAAACGTTACCCAGCTCAGCAGGTAACTCGAGCTTGTATGCCACCTTTCCAATTCGTTCGAGAATTTTGAATGGCCCAACATATCGTGGGTTAAGCTTGCCGCGTTTTCCAAAATGCACCACACCCTTCCAGGGTGAGACCTTCAACATAACGCGATCATTAACTTCGAATTCTAAAGGTTTTCTACGCTTATCGGCGTAGCTTTTTTGACGATCACATGCTGCCACCATACGATTCCTGATCTAAACAATCTTCTCTTAAGTTTCAAGTACAAGTTCCGGGCCTGTAACCTGGCTGTCACCCACCTCAGCCCAACAGAGAGGTGAACGACATTTCCGTCCGTACAATGCTTCGAATGGAGCTTCCTGAATGTTGGTATGGTAACTGTTATTGTAAGAAAACTCTATCAGCGGCAAGTGTTTCTCCCAACCCTTGCCAAAGTTAATCATGCATGCTCGTAACATATCTTCAAGTGTCTGGATGGTTCGCTCACTTTGACCATCCGTCTGCGGGTGATAAGCAGTGCTCATATCGAGGCGTGAGCCGAATGATTTGTGCATCGACTGCAACAAATCTGAGATGAAACGTGGATCACGGTCAGAAATAATAGATGTCGGCACCCCGTGCCTAGAAACCACTTCCTTGAGATAGACAGCAGCTAGCTGTGAGAACTTATCTGTTTCCTTGATTGCTAGAAAGTGCGCTGATTTCGTGAGACGATCAACGATCACCCAAATTGTATCGTTTCCGCCTTGAGTCCTAGGTAGCCCAGTGACAAAATCCATTGCGATTTGCTCCCATTTCCACATGGGTATTTCTGGCTGTTGCAGTAATCCAGACGGTTTCTGATATTCCACTTTAACTTTCGAGCAGGTTAAACACTTACTCACATAAGTCGCGATGTGAGCTTTCATCTTTGGCCACCAATACATGACTTTGAGATCCTGATACATCTTATCCGAACCTGGGTGAACAGAGTATCGAGACTTGTGCGCTTCATCCATCACCAGTTCTCTAAGATTACCAAACAACAGAATCCAAACACGCTCCATGAAGTAGAGAATACCATCCGATCTCTCTACAAGCTGTTTTTCCATGCCCCTTAAGTATTCTGCTTCAATGTTTTCCTCTTTTAACGCTTCGGTCTGAGCCGAACGAATCTGGTCAGGCAGGTTAGAATGAATGGTAAGTTGCAAGGCGCGAACACGCTTGGGTTTCGATTCCTTTCGACTGAGGGCGTCAGCTGCCAGGTTGGCCTTACCCGAATGATACTTGATTGCACAGTCGTAGTCATTCAAAAGTTCTACCCAGCGACGCTGTCGCATATTCAAATCCTTCTGGTCGAAAATATGCTGAAGGCTCCTGTGGTCGGTATAAATAGTGCATTTAGTACCGTACAGGTAATGCCTCCAAATTTTGAGTGCAAACACCACGGCTCCCAACTCTAAGTCGTGTGTCGTATAATTCCTCTCATGAACCTTCAGCTGTCGAGAAGCATAAGCGATCACATTGTTGCGTTGCATCAACACGCAACCAAGACCCTGAATGGAAGCATCACAATACACCACAAAATCTTCTGTTCCTTCAGGTAGAGACAAAATCGACGCACTACAGAGTTTCTGTTTCAGCAATTGGAAAGCATCCTCTTGCTTTGTTTCCCAAGAATACACAACACCTTTCTGTGTCAATGATGTAAGAGGTTGAGCGATCTTCGAAAAGTCTTTAATAAATCTTCGATAATACCCGGTGAGACCAAGAAATTGTCGCACCTCCGAAGGATTCTTTGGTGCCGCCCAATTTCTAACAGCATCAACCTTTGCAGGATCCACGTGTATCCCCAATTCATTAACAATGTGTCCAAGAAAATGTACCTCCCGAATCCAGAAGTCACACTTAGAAAACTTCGCATAGAGTTGCTCCTTCCTTAGGAGCTCCAAAATAAGATGTAAGTGCCGCTCGTGATCTTCCTTGCTCTTCGAGTAGATCAAAATGTCGTCGATGAATACAATAACGAAATCGTCGAGATACGGTTTGCATACCCGGTTCATGAGATCCATGAAGACCACTGGCGCGTTAGTCAACCCAAACGGCATAACAAAAAAATCATAGTGTCCATAACGCGTTCGGAAAGCCGTTTTTGGAACACCCTCCTCTCGGACTCTCACCTGATGATAGCCCGATCTTAAGTCGATCTTTGAATAAAAACTTGACCCTTGCAACTGGTCAAACAAGTCATCGATGCGTGGCAATGGATAACGGTTCTTGACAGTCACCTTGTTGAGTTCCCAATAATCAATACACATGCGAAAGGGCCCATCTTTCTTCTTTACAAACAAAATTGGGGCTCCCCAAGGCGAAGAACTGGGTCGGATAAAAGCCCTATCCAACAGTTCTTGAAGTTGATTAGATAACTCTTGAAATTCCCCAGGTACAAGACGATAAGGAACACGAGCTATTGGAGCCGCTCCTGGTGCAAGGTCGATCTGAAATTCCACTTGAGGAAGTTCCTCAGGAAACACATCGGCAAATTCACCTACAACTGGAAGATCCTCGATCTTTCTCTCTTCAGACGGAGTGTCAGTAACAAGTGCTAGAATAGCAGGATACCCCTTTCGTAGACACTTCCGCGCTTGCTTAGCTGAGATGATACCAACCATCACACCAGTGTGATGCCCCTGAACCGATAATGACTCTCCACCAGGGAGAGGAATACGTACAATCTTCTCTTTGCATAGAATCTCAGCTTGATGTTTAGATAACCAATCCAAACCAACCACTACGTCAAAAAAACCGAGGGTAACAGGAAGGAGATCAATATCAAATACTTGACCTATAAGATCTAGCTTACACCCAAATAGGACATGCGAAGCTTCAATCGTTTTGCCATCGGCTAATTCTACTACATGCTTAACCTCTAAAGGTGTTGGAGTTAACCCTAAGCGCTGACTAAACTCTAGGGACACATAACTCCAATCGGCACCGGAATCAAACAATACAGAAGAAAAAAGGTTGTTCACAGAAAACGTACCAGTCACGACATTACCGTCGTTCCTAGCATCCCCTGCACCAATAGTAAATACCCTTCCACGAGCTCCATTGCCCCCGTTGTTGCCATTGTTGTTCCCAACATTGTTGTTGTTTTGGCGGTTGTTGTTGTCGTTGGCATTCTGATTCAGGTGAGGGCAATCTCGTTTAATATGACCCTCATCCCCACACTGATAACACCCCTTCTTAAAGCCTTGGTTCTGATGGGGTTGTTGCCTTTGCTGCTGCTGCTGATGATTCTGTTGCTGGTTTTGCTGCTGCTGCTTTGGGTACGGAGCTCTACAATCCTTTGCCATATAGCCTACCTTGTCACACCTGTGGTAGGCCCGAACACATGATCCATGATGATGATACCCACACTTGTTGCACTTTGGCTTCCTACCAACATAGGAGCCTTGACCCTGATTGCTGCCCTGGCCTTGGTTAACTGAAGACGAGTGACTGAAACTACGGTTGTTGCTGTTATTAGGCCTTTTCTGAGATTGACTGGCACTGGTTGCTTTGTCAGCATCGTTCCATTTTTGTTTGTTATCACTAGCAGGCGTAGTAGCTATGGTTGCAGCAGCAGTAGTGGCAGAAACGCGTGGTGGTAGCGAACCGCTCTCCACCTCCTGATCGGTGATCTTGTGAGCCAAACGGACAATCTGAGGTAAGTTGTTGAGGTTAGCTGCAGTAACCAAACCCTTACCTCATTAACATATTCATTCAGCAACTAAGCCAACTTAACTCACTGTGCGGTTCACCCTATCGGCGAAACTCCCAAGTTTCGCCATCATTCATGTCAACGAAACTCATGTTTCGCCATCATAAGTGTTTGGTTAATCTAAGTGTTTCGTCATCATGCATAATAGTTACACACTTCCTGTAATACGCAGAATTCCAATCATCATCTAATCATTACCCATATCATGCTACTACGAACTCTAATCCATCCGACTGTATCATCGACAATTCATCAATTCACAGGGATTCGTTTTACAGTTGCCATGCTTTGTACACATAAGTTTTCCATGATTCAACAATAACCATAAGCATACAATCAAATCACGAATACTGTTAACACACAACAATCACACAACAATCATCAACAAGATACTCTAACTACCTATTTAAACTATACGAATTCATGATCGACATTGCCAATAAGAAATCAACCGCCTGTACATAACCTAGAACAATCAATTCATATTAAGATAAGTGTTGTCGCACTAACCGGAGAATTGAAACAGAATAACGGTGCCTGAATCAGCGAGAAGAGAAAGCTTTGAGCGAAAGAAAGATCGCTGTCGGTTACACGAAAGTGGAGAATGATGTTTTAGGGTTTGCCGAAGAGTGTAACTAGACTTATATTAAAACGCTGGGCCTCACAGAGCCTGGGCCTCACTGGGCCATTAAACTGCTTGGCGAAACTCCCTGCTCGACGAAAGATGAGTTTCGTCGAGATCCCACACGGCGAAAGTCCCAAATTTCGTCAAGGGTCACACTAGTTTCTTGGATGACTTGACTTATTATTAAACATTGACTTATTATTAAACTTTAACATTTACCTTAAACCATCTACATAACCATCCTATTAACATTCAAACAAAACAGAGTAATGATACAGGATCCTGAAACAAACGACACGTTCAGGCTGTTGAAGCAAGCCTGACGGCTTTTGATGCTCTGCTTTAACTTGTGCGCTTGTCAGACACTTTGCCACATAAGTGGCTATAGATTTCTTTAAACCTATCCACCAATAATTTGCCTTTAGATCCTGGTACATCTTATCACTGTCTGGATGTACGGAATATTTCGAGCTATGAGCCTCTTGAAGAATCACATTTCTAAGCCCTCCATAGATTGGAACCCATATCTGTCCATTCAATCTTAGGATACCAACCTTTCCATATAATAATTGTTCAGCAGTTACGCCCAACTTCTCATTCGTATAGTTAGCTTCTAATATAGCTTCCTTTTGAGCAGCTAACAACCTTTCATTCAAGTTGTTCTTTAATTCAATGCTCTTGGCGTTGATCCTAATGGGCTTAACCCTTTCTTTCCTGCTGAAGGCGTCAGCGACTACATTCGCTTTGCCTCATATTAAGATCTTTTTGGTTGAACAAATGCTAAAGGCTCTTATGATCAGAATAGATCACACACTTAGTCCCATAAAGATAATGCCTCCATAGCTTCAGTGCAAATACAACGGCACCCAACTCCAAATCGTGGGTGGTGTAATTCTTCTCGTGCACCTTTAATTATCGGGAAGCATATGCAATAACTTTGCCCTTCTGCATAAGCACACATCCCATACCTGTGTGCGATGCGTCGCAATAAACCACAAATTCTTCAATTCCTTCTGGCAATGTCAACACAGGTGCATTACTTAACTTTTGTTTAAGAATATCAAAGGACTCTTGCTGCTTGGGACCCCAGTCAAACTTGACATTTTTACGAGTTAACGATGTTAAGGGTGTAGCAATCCTCGAAAAGTTTTCAATGAAACGTCGATAGGAACCTGCTAGACCCAAGAAGCTGCATATCTCTGTAGGAGTCTTAGGCTCTTGCCAATTCATAATCGCTTCAAGCTTAGCAGGATCCACCTGGATACCACGCTCGCTCACCATATGTCCAAGAAATTGGACTTCACGAAGCCAAAACTCGCATTTAGAAAACTTGGCGTAGAGCTTTTCTTGCTGTAGGAGTTTAAGGATACACCGAAGATGACTTTCATGATCGGCTTGTTTCTTCGAATAAATGAGTATGTCATCGATAAAGATAATGACAAACTTGTCTAAATACGGTTTGAAAACGCGATTCATGAGATCCATGAACGCTGCAGGTGCATTAGTGAGCCCGAAAGGCATCACTAAGAATTCATAGTGACCATAGCATGTTCTGAACGCGGTCTTGTCCACATCTTCTTCTCTAACCTTCAACTGGTGATAACCTGACCTTAGATCGATCTTTGAAAAGTAGCTTGCTCCTTGAAGCTGATCGAACAGATCATCGATCATGGGTAATGGATATCTGTTCTTGATTGTAACCTTGTTTAGCTCACGATAATCGATGCATAGACGCATCGAGCCATCCTTCTTTTTCACAAACAGAATCAGTGCCCCCCAAGGGGACGAGCTAGGCCGAATAAAACCTTTTGCCAACAAATCATCTAACTGAGTCCTTAACTCTTTCATCTCAGTCGGTGCCAACCAGTAAGGTGCTCTTGCAACTGGTGTTGCTCCAGGAATAATGTCGATTCTGAACTCCACTTGCCTATCTGGAGGTAAACCAGGTAGTTCTTCAGGGAATACTTCTGGATATTCAGAAATAACAGGGATGTCTTCGATCTTGGGCTTTGGTTCATCAATGGTTACCTGTGCCATATAAATGACACAACCTTTCTTCAAACACCTAGACGCCTTAAGCATGGATACTTGCTTAGGTAACCCGTACTGCGTATCTCCTTGTATTGTTAATGGCTCACCATAAAGAGTCTTGATAACCACTTGCTTCTTATCACATACGATTTGGGCTTGGTTATGAGATAACCAATCCATGCCTATCACTATGTCAAATCCTGCTAATTTCAACGGAAGCAAGGATAACGGAAAAGAGTGATTCCTAATGGATAACATCCATCTATAACTGTTGAAGCAGTTTCTATAGTACCATCGGCCAATTCTACTTCATATTTTATGCTTAGAGTCTTAACAGGCAGATTTAATAACTTACAAAATTTATTGTCTACAAAAGACATGTCTGCCCCAGAATCAAACAATACTCTAGCATAAACATCATTGATAAGAAAGGTACCTGTTATCACATTGTCATTCTGAATGGCCTCCTGAGCATTCTTCTGAAAGACCCGAGCATTGGTCTTTTTAACCTCTTCAGGTTTCTTTGCATATTTGGGGAAATTGGTCTTGATATGCCCCTTCTCGTTACATCCATAACAGGTCGCATCTTTCAATTTCTAGCAATCCGGAGTCTTATGCTCCTTGGACTTGTAGATCCCACACCCGATAGGCTTTGACTGCGACTGCGATCTTGACTCGAGTCTACATTTCCCAAAATGATGTTTCTGGCAGGTCTTTCATTTGGGTTTCTCGCCCGACTGCTGATTATCCTTTTTAAACCATGAACTCTTCTTGTGCTCAGAGTTTCCCTTATGTTTCTAATCAGATCGGCGTGAGTTCTCATCCTCACGTTTCCTCTTTCCCTCATCGGAATTCTTATGCGATCTCTGCCTGATCGCATCGAGAGTAAGAGATAACGACAGATCAACCACTGATCTAAAGGTGGTAGGTCTAGATGCTATCACGTTTGCTTTAATTTCTGGAGCTAGACCTCCAATAAAACGGGCTATACGTTTCGGTTCCGGTGTGACCAAGTAGGGAACCAATCGAGACATGGTGTTGAAACTAGTAAGGTATGCCTGACAATCCAAGTTCTTCATGACCAAGGTCAAGAAGTCGGTTTCAATCATTTCCACCTCATGCTGAGGACATAAATTTTCCTTGATCAATGCAACAAACTGATCCCAAATCAGATTATACAATGGAATCTTTCCTGTAGCTTGGATTAAGGACCTCCACCAAGCTAAAGCTTCGCCTTTAAAAGATTGTGAAACAAACTTCACAATGTCCAGTTCTGCACAACCACTAATATCAACCATTGTATCCATCTCATCTAGCCCCGTCATGCAATCAATGGCTCCTTTCTCTCCTGTGAAGTCCCTGGGCTTGTAGGAGACGAAATATTTATAAGAACAGGTCTTAGCACGTGGCTCTTGATTGAGCACAACCTTCTTAGACGGGACACTCCTTTGGTTTGATGAGTGATGAGAATCGTCTCTGTGTGATGCGTGCGATTTGGATGGTGGTTTCGTATGGGCTACGGATAGGGTCCTGCTATGATTACCACTAGATTCCTTGAACTGCCTGTCCATGGCTCGAGTGACAGCATTATCTATCATTGCTTGCAAATCAGCACCGGCCACATTATCTTGGTGGTATCATTCCTTTCCCTGGGGTGACTATTAACCTCATCTGATTCAGCCATGTAGCTTGATTGCTACATAAAACAATTGACAGTATTTTATTCAGGGGTTATTATGGAATCATCATTTTTGAGGATTCATTAGCCATGGTAACTATAAACCATATTGGTTAATTTATTTAGGATTTTCTTTATAATTTAACCCTAGTTATAAATCACTAAAGATATTAGAGTGGCACAAAAGGCCTAGTCACAAGGACAGTTTTAAAATTTTAGGCCATGATCTTATAAGATCAAGGCATTAAGGTTTGAACATAGTTCATTACCTTTTCTTGACATGGATTCATAGACTAAAACTGTCTTTTGTCTCATAGGACAATAAGTATGGCCCGCAGGCACATAATCACTAATGCATGTTTAAATAAAATAGAGAAAAGGAATTGGAAGAATCCAATATAAGGATGACTTATGTGATTTTATCAAATCACAATTGCCAGGAGTGCTAACATGTTTTCAGATGTTAACAAGGATTTGAATCTTAAAAAGGTTTTACCATCTGGGCCATGTCTAAAATGACATATAGCGGTTATACCTTTAAGATTTTCTTTCAATATTTTATTGGCAGATCAATTACAAAAAGGAGTGATATTTTGATTTATTTCATATAATATATTCTTCATATAATGACAAATGAAATTTAAATTAAACACTCCATAAATAAATAAAGAGAAGTACATATTTGCCCTAAACGGGACTTTTAAACAAATAACATTGTCCTCGCAGGGACGGAAATAAAAGACAAGTCCACACAGGGACCGAGTACATAAATAAAAATATCCACGCAGGGACTTGATTGAAATTTAAAAATTACAAACAAATAAATAAGGAATTTCAATAATCCCTCTTCTTCTTCCCCTTGATCAGATTCGCCAAACCCTTTAGCAGACCCCGGCGGCTCCTACGCTCCTCCTGGACCTGTTGCTCCACCTCGTGCAACCGTTGAAGGATTTCCTGCTGCTACGGTGGGTGGATCTGAGAGGAGGTGGCGGGTATTGATACCCATAGACTGGGTACCCCGTTTGGTATGAAGCTGCGTAGGGCCCTTCAGGGTGGAGAGCGTTGTAGTTCGCCGCCTCGAGGTACGAGTCGATGACAGGGGCATTGTAATAATTGTAACCCGGGTAAGATGGCTGCTCAAACGGGTTATATGCCGCTGCACCGACGTATGAAGGAATTGGGTTATCATAACCCATTGGTGGTGGTGGTGCGATTGGAGCTGAGTCGACTTCTGAAACTGGGTTTGAAGGCCCACCCATCTGTGGGTCTTCATACAGTGGCAGGTAGTGACTGCCACTGGAGTGTTGGGGGGTGTTGAAGTGAAATCCCCTCGCACGGACATCCGTGCACCTGATCTCCTTCGCCTCGGTGGTTCCGGAGGCGGCTGATGCTCTGGCGGCGGTGGTGGCGGTGGCGTAACCGCCTGAAATTGCGAATCCTCAGAGGGATCCTGCTGCTGCTGTTGAGGTGGGTTAAAAGGGGGAGTAAACTCCCAGTGGTATGTGGCCCACCTTTCTGCAAAACTATCTGGGCCCCTATATGGCGAACCATGAAAAGATGATTCATCAGAAATCTCGATGAGATGCGTCGGCGTCCCAGTTGGCATCTCCGGATCCGGATCTTCATCCATTTCCATATCCTACATCTCAGGATAGTGTTCATCTGGCCCCAAAGGGTTTGGACCCTCGGGTTCTGGAATTTGGTTCATAGGATTGAACCTGCTTTGAAAGTACGGGGTCGGGTCTTGGAAAGCCCGGTGTGAACTCGACCGCTGCAGTGGAATGAAGGAGTGGTGTGAGTGGTTGGACTCGTTGTTCTAGTGGAGCCCGAATGAATTGTGGTATGATGGTGAGGAACTGAGCGAGACAGAGCGTCTCGCAGGTTCCAGGTAAGTCCTCCAATCCTCCTGGGGACTTGAACTAAAAGTTGTTGAAGGAGTTCACCAGTGTGATGGCCCGGCCTCATGATTATTTGGAGCAGTTATCGGCGCCTTGCCTCTTCCACCTCTTCCTTTGAATCATGGCGGCATTGTCTTTCATTCCTGCCAAAACAAACAAAAGAAACCAACAAAAGAAAACAATAAGATTAGGATTAGCCTAAGTCATTTAACAAGACTCGGAAGTCGAGGAATGTGCAAACTGTGTCATTGAGATTAAACACAAAAGGCTAGTGTTTAATTCACTCAATGTTGGCTCTGATACCAACCTGTCACACCCCGATATTTCCACGTATTACCGGTGGGGAGTATCGTGACGTAGTTGATATTATCATAGTCAATCAATCACAGTTTGATGCACAGCGGAAGTCTAAAAGTAATTTATATAAACCGGGTTAAAAGTAACATAAACTATTACACAACCGATTGTAAGTGGATCCACAGGCGGATCAAAACAAAAGAAGTATTGTTCAACAGACTTAAAGTGATAAAAGCTTGCAAGACTCTTTATTTATTCACTCAGGAGTTCCAGCCCATTACGCTTGGTACCTGCACTTAACCTTTTTGAAAATACGTCAGTTTACACTGGTAAATATAATTAACTGACTCTTTTTGAAAACATTTATAAAATTAATTTGGATGCACAAGGCATAAAATCTTTTATAACTTGGGACAATTATTTAAAAATAATCTTGTATACAGATTTACATGTTTGTCATCCATTCAGGACCCGGTTAGAAGAGCCAAATTAGATTAATAGAGACGCCACAAGTATAAGCCCACAAGAGAGTGACATACCGTTTATACATACGCAACTGTCAGGTGTATGCCTACACCCCGTGCTTAAGCCGTGGCCATTTCTAATAAATGAGCCGAGGATATCCAAGACATGGTCATTAACCCCCCAAAGGCATTGCATCAAACAAAACAGATTAAAACGGGTTATGTAAATGTATCAATCACAATTCGATTTAAATAACTACATACCCGACCAAGCGGTATTATTATAATACCATATCCCCAGCCCGTATAACGGAAAATAAGTTAAAAGTATTTACCTGAGCAAAAATATAATTTTTATCCCAGCCGTATATCAAATCAGCAAGTACGGTAGCTTTTACTGGGCTCCTAAATCTGGAACGAAGGTTTTAATAACCTATTAGATTCCTAACGGGTCTTATTTAAGTTATAACTTAGACCGGTTAGTTTTAAGGAAAAGGTTTACGGTTCAAAACGCACGATTAAGCGAAGACCGGATTAGAATGTGATTTAGACCCGACAAGTATGAAGACTTGTATAAAATGGGTAAACTTAACACATTCTGGATTTTGAAGTAAAAATGATAAGGTTTGACCCGTTTTAGTTAATTTATGCAAAGTAGTTACACAAACCGTACCGAACGCGAATATGCTTAACGGGTAACCAAATGAGTCATGTACAGGTTCCACAAGTTAATATGCTTAAAATATGTTATGATATCAGTAGGATATCTTCCATTATGCCCAAAATGAATTTAAAATCAATTTAAGCCCCGTAAGGGTATTTTGGTCATTTTAAAGTTTATAAAAGAGGTTAAATAGTAATCTGAGGTTCTGGTCTAAAATAATCAGTAAAAATATTTATTTTAATAAGTTATATCAGTAAGATATTATATATATGTGAAATTTATCATTTATGACCAAACTATGCACCACAGGGGCATTTTGGTCTTTTCACATATGCTATAAGGGTCAAGTTTGGAAATCTGAGTTCAAAACTTTTACTTACTATTTAAGTGTAGAAATTTATTCATAACATCAGTATGTAACAAGTCTTAGGTGCTAAATATGGTTTTAAACCATACCATGCGCCTAAATCGCATAAAAGTCGGTATTTGACGGTATTCGGGTTGATTTAAGAAATCTGAGATTTTGATTAGCCTCTACTGTATAATATGATTTATTTTATGTATAAAATCAGTCGAAAAAGATTTGACATGTAAAGGATGTGTAAAACTCATTTTATTAGCAAAAAGGGCATAACCGTCAATTACCGAGACTATACAAGAACCCTATGTTATGATCATTTTAAAATTTAACAAAAATTTCCAAAAATCCCTAAATATTATATCTTAACAGTAGGTGGCAAGTTTGGTGTCAAAATTTGGGTTTAAATAGGTTTTATGCCAAAAATGTCGTTTAATTAATAAGAACCTTTCATTTTACGATGTCGCGCATAACTTCTATTTTAGACCACAAACTGATGTCAAATTTTTAGGACATACTTAAATATCAGTAATAAAGGTTTTTGTCCTCTCACATTTTCAAAAATCTCGTTTTAATATCAAAAGGGCATAATGGTCAACTTTTAAGCATTTAACGGAAACATGCAATGAACTAGGATTTCTATGGAACCAAGTTGTATAACCTCAGAGGGTTATACTAACCTATAATATGGTCCTAAAGGAACCCTAAGGCATATCTAAACTAAGCTAAATTGGGTCAGAACTGAAAGTCAAAGCAAAACTCTACTTTTGCGACTTTCGGTTTCGAACCGAGCCTAAACTCAGAATTGTCGGGTTGAACATGTCTAAACATGTTCTTATATTATTTACCAAGTTATTTTAGTGTTAAAATATGTTCCATAACTTCCGCATTATCAGTTATGAATTATTTTGCAAAAACAGTCCTGTTTGACTTTTCTGTTAATTAGTTTGACCCGACAATTGACTGAGATAACGTGATAATTAGGAGGTGCCCTATTAAAGGTTTAACACCTACATAATTACCAACACATAGCCACTTTCAATTCGAATAATGGCTGGACCGTTTGTGATTAATCACAAAGTCAAAGCAGAATTACGTCAACTTTGACTTTCGGTTATTACACTAATGAAAACTTAATTATAGAGGCTAAGTACACTTACAAGAGTCCTTAGCATGAAGATTAAGACTAAGAGAGCTTCTTTCCAAGGTAGGATGCTCCAGGGAATGATTTAAAAGCTTAGAACTTGAAGAGATGTTTGAGAGTTATGAAAATTGAACTTGTAAGTGGATATGGCTGCCAATCTTCACCTATTTATACTAATTGGGGGTGCCACCAGATCAATACAGGTGTTATGGTTCTTCTATGATCATCACATGTGTCCAAAATGGTTTTTAAAACCATTAAACAGTCCCTAGATTCGATCAAAACCATGCAAAGGTGAAGAGAAGGGCAGAACCTGCACCTGTGCATGGATTCTGCCCAGATCTTGCCGTCGCGCTGCGCCACGGCAGAAAGGGAACCCTGTGGCGCGACGCCACCACATGTGTTACCAGCAATTCAAGTTTCAAACTTGACACTTTCACCCCTTGAACCTTTTAAAACGCAATATCTTTCATTTTAAGCACATTTAACCCATATCTTCCATATTTTTATGATCCATGAGATATAACCAAACATCGTTAGGTACAGTTTCGTTAAACGATAACCGAAAACACAAGTTTTGCCTCGTTGACGCTTTAAACCCCTTAATTATGAAAGTTAACGTATATATCTCAAACGATATCGAAACCTTGTGAAATTTTCGTCACTTATTCTTGGAAGTATAATTAATCGTCACAAGGCTCCGGGTTCGTTAAAAGGTCACTCAGAGGTATTACTTTAACATGTTCACACATTTAACCCTCGCGTCTTGTAAACTTTCACTTTCTTCCACCGACGGTTTCATACGTTTCATAATTTATTCGTTTAAGGGCATAAACATCGTGTAGGGTCGTTGAAAGGAAAAATTTTCAAATGTTGACACTTTGGATCCTCTTACACACATACTTTCTTCGTTTGTCAACTTTTGTCCCTCGTAATCAATTCGTTACACGTTTAACGCTCATGACACGTGTCGATACTATATTGGACCTGAATTTTGCGAGGTGTTACACTTTTTAAAACATGCGAAGATTGAATTCGCACCAGTTCGAACGGCCGGGATGATCGCGTACGTATCGTACGATAAGCCCTATTGTACAGTACACTTTCTCTCTCTCTTTATATATATAAGAGATGGATCATGAAAAAACTACTTTAAATGAGAAAACAAAAAAACTAACTAAAAAAGCCTAAAAAACATACCAATTTTTTTATAAATTTTCCCTACTTATATATATATATATATATATATATATATATATATGAGGAAGTGTAGGATACAAATCCCCTAATCGTACATTACATACGTGAGTTTATTGACCGTACACGTGTCCTGATTCGTTTTTCACTCATAAGGTTAAATCAGACAATTCATTCAATCAGCTGAGGGCAAATTCGTATGTTCATTCAATCAGCGAAAAGTTCGTTACACTAATATCCCGATAATTATGATTTGAATCAGTTTCAAATTTTTCATAATTCTCAAATTGCATTTTTCGTTCTTCTGCGTTAGGGTTTGATTCAATTGTTTTTTCAATGGATCCACAGAGCAGCACCAGACGAAACACAGATGTTGATTTTGAAGAAGCTCGATCGATCAGTGACCAGGTTCAATTATCTGCGTATCAGATAGTTACGATTGACAATGTTTTAAATCCGGAACCTGCAAATCCAAATCGAAATGCAAATACAAGTGGTGTAAATGAGTGTTTGAATGGTAATTATGTTAATTCAGATCTTTAAATTGTTCGTAGATGTGTTTTGTTTAATCGTAGTAATGATTTTGCATTATTGTAACTGATTTGAAGTTTGAATGTTGAGCATAATTGATATGAAAGCAATCTGTATAAGTTCCCATGTTATAAGTCTGGCAATTCGCATGTGATGTTTATTCTAAATGCTGATTTCGCATGTTATGATATCATAAATCGCATGTGTAAAACATATTTATCAAAATGGTCATTTTCTCATGTTATGAGTCAAACAATTAGCACGTGTTGTTGTTCTTATGATGAAATTATGGAGTTTTTAATATATCGCATGTTACGAGTCCGATAAATCGCATGTGTTTTCCTTATTTTTATTTGATTTATGTAGATGAAAGGCTTTACACTCCGGAGGTTGAACCATCAGCTACACCTGTGGTTGGAATGCAATTTACCTCTATCGAACAAGCATACGTGTTTTACCAAACATATGCTAAGTTAGTTGGTTTTTCTACTCGGAAAGGTGGTGAAGTAAAAAATGCCATTCAAATCAAGGAACATGGGGACCATTAGATCTGGGTGCAAAGCTCAACTTATGATTTACACGGTGGATGGTAGATCATATACAGTAAAGAAATTCGTTGACGGTCATAATCATAAGTTTGTATGTCCACATGATATTCATATGCTGTCAGCGGAAGCATTAAGTTCAAAACCATATTAAAGTATAAAAGTTCATAAGTTTAACATGGAACTCAGCAGTCCATGTCCCACAACGACCTCTTCCTCCTGTGCAAGCTCCATCTAAGCACCTAACGACCTGCAAGGCATATAATAACGAATCAACAACAAAGTTGAGCGAGTTCACAGTTGGGTGTTCGTTTTAAGTTGTTCAAAACATAGGTTTCTTTTAGCTGGCTTACTTGTCGTGGGGGTTACCCCATAGTTTAAAACATAGTCATTCCTTTCCTTTTACCCTGGCTCCCAGCCGTGGGGGCTACCCCATGAATATCCCACTAGACCCGTTACCATATCGACTACTGACTGAAGTAGTTGGGTGCCCTAAGTCAATGTCTATCATCATTGACGTGCCCAGATCCATTAGTCCACGCCCGTCCTCTTCGGCACGGTGTGAGGCTTGTCAAACCTAATAGCGCTATTTAACTAATGACCCGTTCGCCATTGGCCCGGCGATTAAGTCGATATAAAAATGAGGGACTTAATGATAGAGTTTTTGTCTAGTGTCAACGTTGTCACCCTTCAGTTAAGAGGGTGGAGGTACGTGTCCCATACAAGGAGATCACGCAGGTTCCAATGTTGTCACCCTTCAGTTAAGAGGGTGGAGTACGTATTCTACCCAAAGAGAATACGCAGGTTTCCTTTTTAATCATTAACCCATTCCCAACCACCGGGAATCCCATGCCTTGTAGAAAGTGTGAACTCACCTTTGTTTGCTCGGTTTGACTCTTAAAAATAGCTAAAAGTCAAGGTCGGCCAATCACGTCCTAATATGATTACCATTTAATTTGTTAATGGTTTTAAATAAAACACAAAGTTCCTACACGCATCTATCACATAACATGCACTCACTTTAACAGTTCACGCCCATGTAAACATCCCATCTATAACCATTCAAACGCAAGCACACGATATTGCACATAACACTTTCATTGACATATAACACGTTAGATCATTCTCAGATAACCTACCCGACATTTAGATACGCAAATTGCTACTTACGTCGTTTCAGATTTAACATCCAAAATTGGGCTATTTTCGGGCATTTTAATAAAATAGTTAGCTTATTCCAAAAATTCCCAATTTTTTACAGAATGTTTTAACCGATCCATATATTATTGTGTAAAAATCTCGAGATGCAATTCATTACCAGTTATTTTATAAAAATCATTTACCGGGCTGCAACCAGATTTGGTTCTTTCTGACTGCAGTCCACGGAAAAATTCATTTAAAATTCATCGTAAGTCCGATTGACGAAATTCCAGATGGAGAATTACAACGACATCAGTGGCCATCTACAGTACATATTTCATGACCTGACCCTATCCAGATTTCAAGGTATGATGAAAAACTTAACACACATTTTCTGCAGAAAAAACGCAGCTTTTGCTGCTGTACAAAACGGACCTTTAAAAATAGCAAACGATCTCAAAAAAAATGTAATTCCAGTGCCATTTGCTTCGTTTTTCAAAAATATATAATTTAGACTTCAGAAAATCAATTTTTCGATTAATAACGGTCCGTTTATAGCCAACTGAAGTTGGCTGTAAATGTTACTCAGCATGCTGTTTATCGCTTAAACGTTACTAAAACGCGCACGTATGATCACAACACCTTCTAATAACGACTAACATCATATAATAAGTCATTTACAGCAGACGCTTAGCAAATTTAACATGCTCGGGCATCAAGATCCTAATCCCTAATCCATATTCCTAGGCCTATATGACATATTTAACAAAGCTCTGCATTATAACTTCATTCGCATGAATACTCGACCACAAGTTATCATCGCAAGACGCCAAGGTCATTATCTAAATACAACGCAGCCGTGACCACTTAACACAAATCGTTCTTAGTAGGTTTTTGGTTACATATATCAGACTCATTGTACAAAATCATCAATCATGGCAGTCCTAACCCTGCTATACATACCCATACATACATAAACCGTAATACTAACCCTCATATTTGTTTTTCATGAATTCTACACTATCAATTAACATCATAACATCAAGATCCTCAAAGACATTTAAAAACACAGCCATGAACACAATTGATTAGCATGATCATCCAGACATACCAAAAACGCAGCCATGATTTTTGAAGTTAACAAGACTATAACATCAATCAAATGTGTTACCTAGTTAAAGAGATGGTGTGGATCGATCAAAAGCCTGAAACCGAAGGACTTTAAGGACTCCTTGCACCTTCCCTGAGTCGACTAGAGAGAAGCAGAGGGGAATAAGTCTGATGTCGCACTTGGGTTATGGGTTTAGGAAGGACTTCATGTACGTAATAAAGGATGGGGTGTTTGGGCGGCTTGGGGTTGGAGTGGGCCGCAAGTATATATAAAAAAAGGTAATTGGATCTTGGTTTGGGCTACCCACAAAAACCGTAAGCAGGATTGAGGGGGGTGGTCTATTGGGCTTCTTATAGGCCGGTTATAAAGTGAGGGATAGTGGATTGGGTTGTTTGTTTGGGTCGCGCGCAATACAAGGGATCGTAAGTATAAAGAGTATGCGGGTTGGGTAGTCGGGTGGCTTGGGCCGTGGTGTGTCAAGTTCGGAATTCGTTCACGAGCATTTCAAATCTAGTCACTGAACCAAGTTGAGACATTCGTACATAATTACGGGAACGTCTAAGAATATTTTACGCTAATCGCTTTAGTTTAGCTATTTAATTTAGTGTAGGTATGTTAAAATAAATTTAACATGTGACGCAAGATAGTAACGTGAAATGAAACGTAAATTTTTTATGTGAATGCACGCAATACTAACCTCGGAAGTGCGGATTGTCACATCATCCCCAAGTTAAAAGAAATTTCGTCCCGAAATTTAGCATACATCCACTGAATAAGCTAGTGCGGTTGAGTGTTTTCCTGGGGTGTCACATACAGGCAATTGTCAGATGTCCAGGAGGAGATGATATGGGAACTAGGAACTCTAAACCTTGGCCCTGTCAAAGATTTTCATATAATGAGGAAATGTTACGGTGGTTTCGAGAATGTTGGCACCACGGTCGATGATTGCAAAAACTTTAGGACTCGAATTAACAGTTATATAGGATAATATGACGCTGACATGGTGATCAATAAGTTGACCGACAAAAAAAAGTATTTAGTTGATTTTTCGTTTGAATATTCTGTTGATGAGGACAAACGGTTAACTGGTTTGTTCTGGGCCTATGGGTTATGCAAGCGTAACTTTATGGAGTTCGGGGATATGATATCGTTCGATGCAACTTTCAAGACAAACAAGTAAGTGTTACATAAAATGGTTTTTAATTGTTTTCGCATGTTATATGATTTCCTAAACTTGCAATATCGCATGTTATATTTTGTCTATTTTGCATGTTACAATGTGTACTTCGCATGTGTACTAAATCTTTAATTTTATGTAATTTCAGGTACAAGATGGTGTTTGTTCCATTCACTGGGATTGACAACCACTGTCGAAATGTAACCCTTGGAGCTGGATTGTTGGCATCGGAGAGCATTGACTCTTATAAATGGCTTCTCAATTCATTCTTAAAGTCATTTGGACGGCAGCCAAAGATTGTAGTGACGGACCAAGACCCTGCGATGAAACATGCTATTGAGGAGGTTTTTACTACCAGCAGACACAGATTGTGCTTGTGGCACATAATGAAAAAAGTGGCAGATAAGGTATAGCATGCTATATTGTCTTTCGTTATCATTTTTTTATAATATAGATTCGTTATGTGCTTATATAAAAAGCATTTATCGGTATAGGTTGGACACGAGTTGTGCAATAATGATGATTTTAAAAAGAGGATGTGCGATATTGTATGGACTGATTCCATTGAGCCTGAAGAATTTGAGAGACAGTGGAAGTTGGTGATGATTGAGTACGGTCTCACACAAAATAAATGGATTGATGATATGTTTGCGATGAGATACATGTGGATTTCGGCTTTTTACCGGCATGAGCCCATGTCTGGACTCATGCGAACAACTTCGAGATCAGAGAGCGAGAATCATTTTTTTGCTAGGTGGCAAATTCACAACTCACTCTTGTAGAGTTTATGAATCATTTTGACGGTGCAATGGATGTCCAAAGGTTCAATCACAGAAAGAATGATCATATTTCAAGATATACTGAGCCTAATGATTGGAGCAAAACTACTTTGGAAAAAGATGCTGCTAAGATATACACCAGGTCTATATTCTTTGATCAGCAAACAGAGATATATGGAACTATTACCGAATGTCTGCCGACGGACACCAAAATCGGGGGTCCACAGATAAGGATATCGTTGAAAGACTTTAAAGCTCATGGAGATGGGTTATTAGAGGTAATATAACATATATATTTAAAACATGCAATTTTGAAAACCCACATGCGAATTTCATACAGAACATGATTTTGCATATGCGATTTTTGATGAATGCATGCGATTTTAAATTAATTCAATAAAATGATTTTTTAGACATGCGAAAATGTTCATGTACACATGCGATTTTAATTTTTAATTTTTTTTGGTTTTCTTAGGTGTGTTTCAAGAATCTTGAAAATGATGTAACTACACAGTGTAGCTGTTTGCGTTTTGAACATTATAGGCTGCTATGTAAACACATCTATTTTCTTTTCAAGATGTTTGGTGTTAAAGAAATACCAAACAAATATGTTATGAAGAGATGGACAAAGGATGTGGTTCCGAACGAATTAAACGCCACGTTCGATGTAAAGGTGGATGACAAGGATGAGCAACACAAGGCTAAACAGATTGCTCGTGAAATCATCTACACAGGGGAGTATTTGGTTAGCAATTTGATTTCCGACCTTGATCAACCTGTTTTAGTCAGGGATCCAATGAAACAGATTAAAGAAAAAGTTGATCAGAGTCGTATAGCCAAGCAGCTTGATCCAAAGTTTGACCGGTTTTCAAAGTTGATTGGTTACCAACAACCAGTAACTAATGCACCTCCTACTATCTGTGTGCCGGCTGGTATAAGAAACAAAGGACGTGGCTCGTATAAAAGGATTAAATCGAAGAAGGAACAAATGATCAGCCACAATGGAAAAAGGTCAAGGACATGTAGTGTATGCAACGAAAAAGGTCATGATATTAAGACTTGCGAGATACTGAAAGGCAAACAACAAAAGAAGATGAAGGGAGTCCAAATTGAAAAAGATCCCATGCACAAAGCCAACGAGGTCGAAGACGATGAAGAGGAAGATGAGTTTGAAGATTACAGTGGAGGTAGTGATGATGGCAGTGAAGAAGATGAGTGGGAGGAGGTTTCAGATGAGGAAGATTAAATTTTTTAACTGTACATGGGATTTTATACGAGAAACATGTGATTTAATACACATGAGTTTATATCATACAATCATGCGATTTAGTATGTAAACATGCGATTTTATATGCATCAGTATATAAGTAGTTTAACATGTGATTTCATTTTTTTTTTCATTTTATTACAAGCGATTTTGAGTTATCTTGTTTTTTTATGACAAAGATGTCTAAATCATTCATGCGATTTATATAATAATGAAGCATAAGATGTTTTCAAAACTTGTACAAAAAACATAAATATAAAGTAGTTGTTATTGTTTAACACAACTAAAACCATTAAATGATTAAACAGAAATCTAGTTACTTGAAGCAAAGATTTTGTCACGTTCAGCCGAGCGGAACTCCATCTTCTCTTTCACAGTGTTTACAGCATCTTTCAGGAAAGAGAAGGCTAAGTCATCAGCTCGAGACTGTTCCTTTATGTGATCCAAAGCTGCGTCTCTGAAGCTTGATGGTGGTTCTTCAAGTATTCTCTCCCACATCTCTTGGTGTTTCTTGATTTCTTCAAGAATCTTCCCCTGCATATCAAGAATCAAATGAGAAGAGGTTACATCGGTGCTTATTTCTGTCAACATGCGAGTTGACAATAGTTCCTTTATTGCAATGTTTTTTATTTGTTCTGAATCTTCAGCTAACATTTTTTGGTTGTGTTTTGTGTGTTTTTATGTTCAGTGTCTTAATATGGAAGGTAGTTATCCATGGGTATTTTATATTAAAATAGTAAATTTATTATGTAGGTAGGGTGGTAAGTTCAGTAGTATTTAAGGTAAAATTGATCATTACAAGTCACATTACAGTCACATCGGTATTAAATTCATTTTTATATAAAATAGTTAATTTATATTTATTTTAATTAACAGTTCATAATTTTTGTTTTTGCATTTTATGACAAAGTTACATGAAATCATCAGCAGCATTTTTTTCAAAATCGCATATGATTCGAAAACGAATTTGCACACTTTAAGAAACCACATACAAGATCACTTTTTAAAATCGCATGTCTCTAAAACAAGAATTCGCACACTATAAGAAATCTCAAACATTATTACCTTTTTTAAAAATTGCATGTGTATAAAACTAGAATTCGCACACTATAAGAAATCTTAAACATTATTACCTTTTTTTTAAAATCGCATGTGTATAAAACAAGAATTCGCACACTATAAAAAAACAAAACCTTTCTTTTTGTTTTCAATGGTTTTTCGCACGTTCAAAATGTATTTCGCATATTATAAATTTCATCCAGCATCATGTTCTTCGATAGACGGTCTATCGATGTTGTTTCAGTTCAGAACTTCCAAAATCAGCAGATATGAAATTGCAGAAGGAGGTTGGTGAATAAGAATCTTACGTTGTTGTATTTGATTTATGGATCGATTTTTGATTAATGGTTTGATTTTCGTATAACGATTTTGAATATAAGATTCCAATCTCCGCCAGTTACAGAGATTAAGATATCGTAATGACGATTTTATCCTTTTTTTCAATATTTGAATACATTAATATGATTAATTTAATGATTTAAATTGGTTTGATGGATTGAAGATCCTACGGTTGAGAATATCACGTACGTAATGTAGGATAAGTGGTATTGTACGTTAACCGGCCTCTATATATATAGGGGGCCGCTAAAATGAAAATCACCCCAGTTAAGAAAACCACGAGAACCACTTTCCAACCATTGATCTTTGAAGATGGATGGATGAGATTAAAAGTTATAAAAACAATTAAATTCTTTTTGTCTTATTATGTTCTTAGTATGTATTGTTTTTTATTACTTTTTTTTGTCTAATTAAATTAATTGTTTTTTATTAGAATTAGATTTTTAATTAAAAAACATTTTAAAATCTGATTTTTTTTTAAAACAATTTTTGTCAGGATTTTTTTACAAAAAAGTTTTTACGAGCCGTTTTTTACACCCCGTTTTTTACGTGCCGTTTTTATGCCCCGTTTTTACGCGCCGTTTTTAGGCCCGGTTTTACGCGCCATTTTTTAACATGCCGTTTTTTTACGCCACGTTTTTACACGCCGTTTCATGCCCCCGTATTCACGCCTCGTATTTATGCGTCGTTTTATCACCCGGTTTTTTACAAGCCGTTTTTACGCCCCGTTTTTACGTGCAGTTTTTTTACGCGCCGTTTTTTACGCCCTGTTTTTACAAGCCGTTTTTTTACACACACGTTTTTAAACTTTTTTCACGGTTTTAAACTTTTTTTACGAATACTTTTTTTATGGTTTTAAACTTTCTTTTTACGAAAAAGTTTTTAACAAGTTTTTTTGTTACAAAAACTTTTTAACAAAGAACAAAAATTTATACGAAATTTTTATTACGTTTTAACCTTTTTTTTCAAAAAAAAATTACACACACGTTTTTTAAACTTTTTTACGTTTTTTTTTTACGAAAACGTTTTTTACGGTTTTAATTTTTTTTTTACAAAAGTTTTTTTTACAAAAGACAAAAATTTATACAAAAGTTTTTTTTACAAAAGACAACAATTTATACGAAAGTTTTTACGGTTTTTACCTTTTTTTATAAAAACCTTTTTTTCACACATGTTTTTAAACTTTTTTACATATTTTACGAAACTTTTTTTACGTTTTTAAACTTTTTTTACAAAAACTTTTTTACAATTTTTTTTTACAAATACTTTTTTACAAAATAACAAAAAAGAGGAGAGAGAAATGTGAAGAGAGAGAAATTGAAAATACTTTAAACATAGACTTTAATGAGGAGAGAGAAATAATTTGATGGTTTTGATTAAATGACTATATTACCCTTTTGGTTGTCATTATCTGATTGGTGGAGAGTGGTTCTCGTGGTTCTCGCAACAGGGGGTTGTTTCATTTTAGCGGCCCCGTATATACACACACACACATATATATATATATATAGTCAAAGTGTAAAATACAATATCCCTTAACGTACGATATAGTGAAATCGCATGTTATAAAATAGCATGGATGAAATCGCATGTGATAATTTTGATAAAATCGCATGTTGGTTTTTTGTAACAATTTCGCATGTGATAATTTTGATGAAATCGCATGTTGGTTTTTGTAACAATTCGCATGTGGTGATTTTGATGAAATCGCATGTTAAAAAACCAACATGCGAAATTGTTACAAAAAAAAAAACAACATGCGATTTCAATGTGGGGTGAAGATCTGACGGCTGAGATGATCGCGTACTAATGTACGATAAGGGCATTTGTACGTTAACCTAACCCAATATATATATATATATATATATATATATAATATTTCAAAAAAATAAAAAATTGTACTTCACATGTGTAAAAATACGGAAAAGTCTAAACCACCTAACCCATACCCACCCCCATCGACTCCCCCCAAAAACCTAAACCCCCCCACCCTACCCGCAAAAAACCTAAATTCACCCTCCCACCAAAAGCCTAACCCCCCCCCCCCACTCCCCAAAAGCCTAAACCCCCCACCCCCTCCCCAAAAACCTAAAACTAAACCCTAAACATAAACCTGAAAAAAACTTAATGTAACAACCCGACTTTTTGAGGTCAAAGTACAAGTCAAAGTCAAAGAAAGAAAAGATTTCTAATTCGATCTGTCATTCCTTGCTTAATTATTACTTGTACTCTCGAATCTCAATAATCGATACTTTAATTTATGTTGTTTTAGTTGTATTATGTGGAGTATCAATGCAATAAACGCAATTAAACACTATCTACTAAACGCTAATCTCATCGCTATCGCATCGCAACTGAATCGCAGTCTGAATATTGTTTTACGTGTGTGTGTGTTATTATGTGTTACTTGTGCATGTTTATTATATGTTTTGAGGTGATTAATCGCAAACGCAATCGCAACTCTAATCGCAACGCAATCTCCTCGCGAACTGGAAACGCCAGGTTATTTATATTGTTGTATGTTAGTTATGTTATTTGTATAACTATTATTTAATACTATCGCATCGCTTATTCGACACTCGTTTAAATGCATCACAACGCTCAACGCACGAAACGAAAATCAGAAAAACCAACTCACTCGAGCCATCCGATCGAATGACCCTTCGATCGAATGGTCATCCGGTCAGACCATTTGATCGGATGGCCATCCGATCGAAAGGCCCTCCGATCGAACCACTCTACACCGCCTTTATCTCCTCTTCACCTATATATACCCACATCTCACATCACTGTTCATGTGATGTGACAGCTCTCCTCAGACCAGCGCATTCTCGGCCCTTTTTCTCTCGATTCCTCACGATTCTTGTAAGTTTTCATCTCAAATCTTGTATTTATTTGATCTACACACACTTTCTCATCATTTTCACCATCAAATCTCAACTTTTCACCATGAAATCTGTGGATTTGGGCTGTTCTAGGATGATGTCATCATGGGTTCTCATGAACACCAAAGTGTGACCTCATTCCACCAAGAACAACTCAGATCTAAAGGATTTCTACAATGTTTAAACACTGATTTCACCTAAATCTAAACATTTTCCAACTGATTTCCACTTTTCTTCAATGTTCTTAACTTTTTACTCGAAAACCGATAGAATCTGAGCTTGTTCAGGCCTTCTACTCATTTTCTAGTGAAGTGCCGGTCTGAGAACGGCTTACTATCGAAGACAGGACCGACTTAACGGGTTGAACATGAAGTTCCGTCAAGAACAGTTACTGATCGGACAGGGTGATTCCCATCCGATCGGATGACTTGGACTCAACGGGGTTTCCGTTGTTTGACACGTTGTCATGACGTCTTGATTTAACCGCAAACTTTCTAAACCTAACCGATTTTCAAGTTCTCAAGCGAACAGGTTACTGAACGAATTGTCGTCCGATCGGATCACCATCTGATCAAATGATAATCCGAACGGATGACTTGTGGTTTTCTACACTTAAACATTTTATAAAACTTGAAGAATATCAGCCCCAACGAATAGTCATCCGATCACACGACCAACCGATCGAATGACTATCCTACAGGGGACTTGGGTCTTTAAGACATCTACCCTTGAACGGATCGCCATCCAAGTGAACGACCATCCGTCCGGATGACCGTTCGACCGGACGACCTGATAGGTGGAGATACTTCTCTCTTTTTAAAATGCTACAACGAAAACTTCAAAGTTCACATCATACACAAACACATCCATCCCAAACGGACAACCCTCCGACCGAATGGTCATCCGTCCGGATGACCATTCGTCCAGAAGGTCATCCAATCGGATCACCCTTCGCCACTTATCTCACCGACACGCTATTCCACACACCATTCAACACTTATACTGTCGTTATCTGAACAGGCTAACTCTCCAGCGCTCCCTTCAATCCAAGACTGTGTTTAGTTATTAAACACGATCTGTGAGTATACTCGATCCCTTTTCGCTTAACGCACTTTTGGGTGTTACATACGTTACCTATATCAAGTCACATCGATCACACAACGCAAACACTTTTTATACGCTAACCGTCTCTGCATGTTATACGTGTAATTCGATGAATGCTTGTATGTTATGTTTACACAGTGATTGTTGCCTGACACCTAAGCAACGATAGTACTATAGTTTGAACTTAGCACCTGTCGTGGACAGGGGTTGTTAAGGGTTTTACTTCACGTGTCACAGTGGTGATATGTGTTGCGCATTCTAAAACTCGCAGTCATGTCTGTGCATATTACATTGTCGATAGCTTACATGGGTCACTTTTCAACATGTTACATGCTGGTTATGCGTAAACCGTTTTTCGCTACTATGTTACTATTAAACTTGTATGCTCACATTTACACTATGTGTATTGGCCTATTTTAACGTATGTGACATGTGTTTAGGATGCTTATGCTTGCTTGCTTTCATGGAATCAAGTTTAGGTGGTCTAGAAACAAACTAAACAATATTTGAGTTGTCGAAACTATGATTTTCTTTGAGAAAACAATGTCTGTAATAACTGCTTTTATTATGATATGTTATGGTATAGGTCGTAACGTTAAATATCTGGTAATTTTAGTCGTTATGGATTTCTCCTAGACAATCTGTTTCGCTCAGTGCCTCACCCTGATGTTTCCGCCATCGGTTGGGATGTGACAGATTGGTATCAGAGCCATAACTATAGGGAATTAAGTAAGACTTGACCTAGTCTGGGTCGATGTCTTAGAAACGACCTAGTCTATAGTCTAAGTATCAACAGACCACCTTGCACGAACCCAGTAGGGGTTCCGCACGAGCCTATTTTTGTTATCCAATCGATTCGTGAACATACTACATCCCATCGACCTTTCCTAAGGTCGAACACTATCACTTAGCCTTTCCTAATGCTAGTATACACACAAATGTTTGAAAACAAACGAGTGATTGGATCGAGATTAGTTGTGAAAACCACAAACTCTCGATTAAATCGTTCGTTCGACGTGCCTTTTTACTATAAACACGAGAATTTGCGTTGAATCAGGAGTGAAATCCATACTTCGACACAAATCTCCCTCTCTATCTCATGATTCTATCACACAAGCAGGAATGCAGTCGTTAAGTTAGGGGTGAAAGCCGAATCTTGATGACTTGTTCCGTTCTTAGTTGGTTTTACAAAACTCTCACCAAAGTCTCGATGGATTCCAACAACTCGAGTTACGTGTATAGCCAAAAGGATGCGTGCCATTCACCGTATGCCGGTGAGAGAGCACAGTCTATTAGGCCAAAGCGTGTACTCGAAGTCCTTGAGAATAGTCGAATTGCTTTGGGTAGTCGATGTCTCCCACCCGGACGCTCCAATCGCTGATTTTATGTGTTTATGTGTTTCGATTCTAAACTCGCAACCGCTGACGCTGTGATTTATCGATTTTATGTGTAATTTAATGTGTTTTATGTGGTTTTATCTGTTTATGTGTTTTGATTTTGGAGATTGATACGCCTTTTTGCTGTTCGCTTTGATAAACACGCACAACTCGCATTGCACATCTACCTCAAAACGTTAACAAATCGCATGTTATGTTACTCGCTTGCGCTATGATACTCGCTACTCGCAATCGCTATACTCAAACGCGCTTCGTGAACTTGAATGATAGGTGAATACGTGCAATATATGTAGGTGAATACGTGCAAAATATAGTGTAATATGTGGTTGTGGTGAGCTATGTGTTTATGTGCTTCTGTGGATTATGTACCTACGTGATTATGTGCCTATATGTAGATGTGTTCCTGTGCTTTATGTATATAAAAGTAGCTCATGCAGATACGCTAGATTATACTAGATTTAATCGACTTGTGTCTGAGTCCTATGGCGATGTCTGTTGCAAACAATGTCGTCATTTGGATCGCATACCTCCCGCGCTGCACGTCAAAACCACGTTGATAAGCGTATCGCTTCTCTAGTCGTAAAGCAAATGGCTAAAGTGATTCCGCAAATTGTCAGCGAGCTTAATGAAAACGCTAGCAAGTCCTTTGAGGAATCTAGGACTGACTCTCCAAAGGGTACTTTCAGCTTCAAGCAGTTTAAGGCCTGTAGCCCCAAAGACTTCACAGGCGAAGACAGACCAAGTGCTATGTTTCAATGGTTCGACTCAATTGAAGTCACGCTACGCCAAAGCGGATGTCCCGATCACCTTCGCACTGTTAACACAACTAGCGTTTTCCAGTCCAGTGCTCTGGAATGATGGACCGCCGAAAGGAACAGGCGAGCGAACGATGCAGCCTATGGGCTTACTTGGGATGAGTTGAAGGAACTTATGATGAAAGAATTATGCCATCCCCATGAGCTCCATAAGCTGGAGAACGAGTTTTGGAACATCAAGCAAGAGGGTGGCGACAATGCCGGTCTAACTGCCCGCTTCAAGCAGCTGAGTATCATTTGTCCCAGCCAGGTGGCAACACCTGAGATGACGATCAAGAAATACATTCGTGCTTTACGGATTGTGTTGCGGATTTCGTGTAAGCAGCCAAGACGACAACCATTGATGAGACTTACCTACTTGCTGCCGAGATTAATAACAAGCGAGTTTTGGCGGGTTACTTCAAGAATAGCACCAAAAGTGTCCATCAAGTTACCGCTGCTCCCACCGCTAAAACCGCCGCACCGCAAGCTACCAAGTCCTCACGCTGCAAGCGCGAGTACAACAACAACAACAAGAACTGTGCAGTGACCGCCGCACTGCTGAACACCGTACCTGCCCAACCGCAACCCCAGAACCGCCAAGTAGCAGCACCAGTGACCAATGCAACGCCGGTGTCGCAACCCCCGACCCCGGCCCCGGGAGGCGGGCGGCCGCGGCCTACTCAGAGATGGTGGTATCGGTGTTTATCATTAATTTTGTTGGTGCACGAATGTCTAAAGCCTGCGTCTTAGTTGATCAAATTATAGGGTCTAGATGTGTTTATTATGAATGTATAGGGGTTAAAATGTAAAAGTTGGGTTTGTAATGTCTTGATTTCGCTTATATGAACATTGTGCCATATAAGCGAAATACCATCAAAGTGATTTCGCTCATATGACACATGGTCATATAAGCGAAATCTCATCAACCTGATTTCGCTCATATGACATATGTCATATAAGCGAAACCTCACTCCCTATATATAGTGATGTTGTTTTCTCATTTGGTATGCGTTCATGTCCAGTGTAGCCGAACCGCTGCCCGTGTATTTCTTGAAGATTGAATGAGAAAACAGTGTTAAAGTGAATTCCTTCTGTTTCTACACCTTTCTAGCTTTGATTCATGCTGATTTTGTATTTCCGCTGCATTTTCGGTAGTTGCTAGCTCGAATTGACTCACTCGACTGTCAAATACGGTCCTACAATTGGTATCAGAGCCAGTTGTGAGCTAGTTGACGTGAATCAAAGCCTTTTTCTAGCACTTTTTGAGTTTCAGACCTTTCCGACGGACAAAATGGACTGAGATTTGAGTATATAGTGTAAAAGTGTCGAATAACAAACCCTTGAGATTTTCAGAACTAAAATTGGCCTAAAAGTGACCTAAAATGGCTCGTGAAGTGATTCCGCTTTTCTGTACTTGAGTGATTTCGCTCTTACGGACAAGTGAAATAAAGTGTTTTTGTTACATAAGGCTCTAATTTCGCTCATAAGGCACACGAAATCAGAGATTTCGCTCATTTGGTCAGTGTGATTTCGCTTTTGTGTACAACTTCTGATTTCGCTCATTTGGATATCACATGATTTCGCTCATTTGGATATCACATGATTTCGCTCATTTGGATATCACATGATTTCGCTCATTTGGACATCACATGATTTCGCTCATTTGAACATCACCTGATTTCGCTCATTTGGTCAGTGCTGATTTCGCTTTTGTGGTCAAAGTGTGATTTCGCTCATTTGTCACTTAGAAGCTGATTTCGCTTTTAAGGACTGTATTTGTGTTACAATCTTGGTTTGAGCGTTTAGTCCATTTCGTACGTGATCGAGTGTTGGAAACTCAGTCTGTGTTAAAAGTTTTTTCGATAAAAATAATCTGTTAAACAAAAAGTTAAACATTTTCAAAATTTTCACTTAAAATGGAAAACCAAGATTTTTACAACTTCTTCGCCGGCAGTGGTATGACAGCAGGACAGAGTTCAGCAAGTATTATTCAGAACGTTAATATGGAAAATGAATTGGGAACAATGCAAAAACCACCCAAGCCGATGAGTTTAGATGAATTTTTGGGATGGTCTGGGAGATTTAAGAACTGGGTTCAGGCTAATCACTTTGAAAGTTGGTTGAAGGTTGAGGCACCATATGCTCCACCGCTAGATGCTCGGAATCAACCAAAAGGAATTGGAAGTTTGACGCAAACAGAACAGAATGATTTCAAAGCAGAGAAAAAGATGATTAGCATTCTTGAACAAGCAATCAAGGAGGATATTTTGGTGTTTTTGCAACACGATGATAATGCTTATTCTATTTGGAAGGCATTGAAAGCAAAATTTAAAGGGAGCGAATCCATGCTCAAGAACAAAAAGGCGTTGTTAAAGAAAGAATTCGACATTTTCACTTACATGAAAGGTGAAACCACAAAAAGTTTGATTGATAGGTATTGCCATTTAGTATTGGAGTTGAAGAGATTGAAAATTACCAAGACAAATGAAGAATTAATCGACAAATTGGCAGATGCATTGCCATATGATGAGTGGGGTACTTATCTGATGATGTTGAAAAACAGTGCAGGCTTTGAAAATTTGAATCTTAGTGCTTTCATAGAAAAAATTGAAGCTCATGAGTTAGAGTTGTTAAAGATCAAAAAGATGAACTTAGCAAATATTCAACAAGATGTGTCTTTATATTACAAAGGCGGTATTCCAGTCACAACAAATCAGAGTCCAAAGATACAAACTGGTTTCAGTGCAGACACAACATCAAATGTTTCATCAAATACTCAACAAACAAACAAGCATTCACCATTTACCAGTTACGAACCAAATTTCAAAGCTTCTGAACAGACATCACCTCAAAGCTCGACCAGTTCAAACAATCAGGCGTATGTTTCTGGGATTCAATGCAACATCGCAGTTAATATCAAGAATGGGAATGAATTCACTGAATCAGCTGCGAAACAGCATATTGCATTGTTGGCTTCCGTGTTAGAGTCGTATGAGTCTCTGGTAGCAGGTAAGATCGGGAATCCTGATATGACCAAAGAGGATTACGATCAGATAGATCCGGAGGAGCTTGAGTTGATTGATATTAAATGGGGAATGGCTAGTCTGGTGAGGAGAGCACAGCGCTTTATGGAAATCACTGGCAGAAACAGTCTTTCTGGACCTGATCAGAAGTTAGGTTTCGACAAATCCAAGGTAACATGTTTCAAGTGTAAAGAAAGAGGCCATTTCAGAAGAGAGTGTCTGAACCGAGAAGTGAATAATCATCAGAACCCGTTCAGGGTTCATTATTATAAACAGGCAATTTACCACAGACCGAATCAACAATCTGTAGTTCAAAGACCACAAATCGAGAACAAACCGGAGAAAGCTCTCATTGTGAATCAGGATGACGAAAAAGTTGCTGATGGATTCAGTTGGGATAAATACATTTCGGGAAGCGATGGACAGGTTATGATGGTTGAGATAGTTGAAATGATCGAAAATGTTGTTGAACCTAAAGTGGTTGTTGAAAATGTTTCTGTGGACAATGTGGTTGACATGGAGGAGTTAGATGCAAAAGTTCATTACTCTCAATCTGAGCAGGAGGTATTAGCCAGTTCTTTTAGATCTATCATGCCTCCTAAATTTTTTGAATCTTTTGCAGGTTTCTTTGAAGAACCGACAACTGGATTGTGTCCAAGATATGAGGAGAAGAAAGAATTTGTTGAAGAAATGATCGATGTGACAAAGGAAATGACCGAAGACACTTTGAAAGAAATTGCTGACAAGGCTCTCATGGCGAAACTGAGAGAGGTAGACACAGAACTTGTGAAAACCGACTATGTCGGTACCGAGTCAGTTCAAAAGGAGTCGGATAAGGAGTCGGGAATTGAGGAGAACAAAACTAAGAAAGTGTCTGAGTCAGAGTCCAAAGATGTCGGTAAACAGGAAGTGAAAACTGCTCATGAAGCAGAAATTGTTGAGAAAGTGGATTCAATATCTGAAACACCATGCCAAAAGTGTTTACAACCGTGCATGGAGTGTCTTGAAAAAGACACTAAGTTTCAGGAATTGAAAGAACACGCTGACATGTTAAAATTTGATCTAGAACAAGTCAAAGAAGCATATGATACACTAGCCAGATCAGTTAAAATGATTAAAGAAGAAAGTGTCGAAAATGATAAAGCCACAAAACTTGCAAAAGCAACACTTTTTGATAAACAAGTGGAAGTTAATTTTCATCTTGACACAATCGCATCATTAAAGAAAGAGTTAGAATTAACTAAAATTGAAAATGAGCGAATCGATAATAAATTGATGAGCTATGTTGCATCGTCCTATGTCCTTGAACAGATTATTCCACAGTAGATCAATGCAACACCAGTTTTTAAAAGCATTCCACCCCCAATGTGGAATCATTATACTCAAAAGTATCCAGATGGGGTGGAAGCTGCATTGAATCTCAAACTGAGGACAATTGAGGATGAGTTGCCAGAGAGCATAGATGTTACATTCTCTGCGTCTGACACCGACAGTGAGTCACAGGTCATCAAGACTGTTGTCGATCAGGTGTTAGATGAAGAGAGTGATAACTCTGATGTTGAAGTTATGAAATCTCATTCTGAGAAGTCTGTTACTGATTCTGAAAATGAGGGTAACTTTTTAGATTGCTTCATACCGAAATCAGACAAGAGTACGAATGATGATCCGATTATGGTGGTTTACACTATGATTGGAACGGACAAGCTTTATTCTGATTTCGAGTATCCTCTTCAGAATGTTAAGATTGAAAATGTTGAGAAAGTTTTCAAATTGGTTGAAATTGACATTAATGTGGTAAACAACAAAGAATTTTTTTCGAAACCTAAAAAGTCATTTGTTACAACACGTGTCAACAACTCGGGGAAAAAGGAATGGGAAGGTAATTGTAACAAGAAAAATGGTAACAACTTTAAAAACAAAGGAATTGGTTTTGAGAAAAAGATGGCTAAGAAGGTTGTCAAGCCATAAGATAAAATGAATGATGTTTTTGTTGTTGGACCAAGTGTGGATGATGAGAAGGAATACATTTTTAGTCAAAAAGCCGTTGACGATTTCAATGCAGCTAAGAAACTGAAAGAAGAGTCGTTCAAGTCAACTTTTGTCGAGTATGACAAAAGAGTTTGTTATCGCTGCAATGAAATCAGGCACATGGCAAAACAATGCAAGAAAGTTTTCGAAAAACCTGTCGTAAAATCTGTTGTTCAAAAACCTCGACCTAAGTCACCAGTTGACAAAAAGGGTAAAAAACAAATGGTTTCACCAATCCGTATCTTGAAAAGGGGTGAATCATTGAAGTCGGAAGATAATCCGAAATCGACATTCGAGATTGGAGAATCTTCAAAGTCACAAAAGACTTCAAAGATTTATCCGAAAACAAAAATTTTTGAAACTCAATCATGGGTGGTTAAACCAAAACAATCAGTTGAGGTGAAGAAAATGTAGAATGAGTTAAAGTTTGATTCAAAAGTCTTTAATCCCAATGTTCTAAATATTTTTGGAAAAATGGTTGACAGAAAAGTCAAAGGGGTAAAGGAATTTTATGAATCAAAAGTGGTTGTTAATGATAATCATGAATTTGAATTTGAGCTTGATAAGTTTCTTGCAGAATTTTCCCCAATCACAAATGAAGTAAAATCAAAAGTAAAAACTGATGTTTCAAATGTCACGTTTAACTTTCCTAAGACTGATGAGAAGTGTGATGTAATGTTTGGGAGTGTTTCAGAAGTTAAGAAGTCATGGAGTTCATTGTTTGAATAATTTGATATGATATTTGCAGGGGCTGCCCAAGTCGATTCTATCAAAGTGGATTATGGATAGTGGCGCTTCAAGATATATGACTGGGACGCTTGCTTTACTATATGATGTCAAATCCATAAACGGAAGCTATGTTGGATTTGCCGGGAACCAAGGTGGAAGGATTGTTGGTCAAGGAACGCTGTCAAATGGCGTAATTTCGTTCAACGAAGTGAACTACACAGTAGAGTTAACAAACAATTTACTCAGTATTTCACAAATCTGTGATAAAGAGTTTAGTGTACATTTTACAAAAACTGAATGTGTGGTTTTGAAACCAGGGTTTAAAATCCCTGATGAGATGGTGCTGTTGCGTGCTCCGCGGGAGAATGATCTTTATTATCTAGATATGAGAGTCGCAACGCCAACATCCCATCAGAAACAGTGTTTTGTGTCTAAAACTAAAGCGACAGAAAAGGATTCGATAATGTGGCATCGTAAGATGGGTCACATTCATGTTCGCAAAATGAACTTTTTGGTACACAATGATTTGGTTGATGGTGTTAATCTGAAGAATTTTCACTTAAATGATGATTGTGTAGCGTGTAAGAAAGGAAAGCAAACTCGGAAGTCACACCCATTGAAGATGATGAATACAATCAGGTTACCTCTTGAGAGATTGCACATGGATCTCTTCGGGCCTGTCAACGTAAAGAGCATCAGCGGTGACTTATATTGTTTGGTGGTGACTGATGACTTTACGAGATTTTCTTGGGTAGTGTGCTTGGAACGAAAAGATCAAACTTTTGAGTCTTTGATGGTGCTTTTCAAGAAGATGGAAACGGTGTATAAACTGCCAATCCGGAGGATTCGGAGCGACAACGGAACGGAATTCAAGAACAACAAGATGTATGAGTTTTGCAATGAGAAGGGAATTCTTCATGAATTCAGTGCGCCGTACACACCACAGCAGAATGGCGTAGCTGAACGAAAGAATCAGACCCTGATTGAAACAGCCCGTACAATGTTAGCCGTTTCCAAGCTACCAATCTTTTTCTGGAGTGAAGCAGTATCAGCAGCCTGTTACACATTGAATAGAGTTCTCACTGTCAAGAAGTACAAAAAGACTTGCTTTGAGCTGTTGCACCGTTATAAGCCGAATCTTGAGTTTTTGGAGCCATTCGGATCTCCTTGCACTTTTATTGATGAAAATGGTAAATTTGGCGCTAAATCTAATGAGGGTTTCTTTGTAGGTTACGCTAGCCCACTCAAGAGGGTGTTCGTACCATGCCTGGGTAAGGTGATTCAAGTCCAACACGTGGATTGTCAGAAGAACACTCCATCACCACAACTTCCCGGACAAAGATTCCTGTTCGACTACGATAAGCTCTGGGAGTCGTTTCATTTGCCGGTCGAGCCGAGTGAGGAGGAACTAGCTCTTATGTACCTGTATCAGCAAACTGTGTCACAGGAGCAAGTATCTAGACCGCTAGAAGTTTCTCAACCCACCATGGGTACTCACGATGATGAAGCAGGACCGAGTGGAACAGCTCACGAACCTCCAGAGGAACCAGTTCCATCGTTTGATGAATCTGACGACTCAGAAGCGGACCCGCTCCGACTTTTGACGAAGATCCAACGGAAGCTGAGGATCAAACTGTTGATCTTGACATATCGAGCTTGGAATCGGAAGTAAATGTGCCTGACAATGCTATGCCACGGACGTTGTCTTATCATCCCTCAGAACAGATTATTGGTGACCTACAAAGTGGTGTTAAAACCCGACATCAAATAGATCGAGTTCTTACATGTTTCTATTCATCTATTGCTGATATGCAGAAAGAAGTCTCATTAAAATGTTTTATTTCGCAGATAGAGCCCAGAACCTCCAAAGAGGCATTGACTGAGGATAGCTGGGTGAATGCAATGCAGGAGGAGTTGCAACAGTTCGAAAAGCTGGGCATCTGGAGACTTGTCGATCTGCCTAAGAATCAAAAGCTAATCAAGACGAAATGGGTTTTTAAGTGCAAACGTGATGACAGAGGTGTCGTGGTGAGAAACAAAGCGCGACTTGTGGTTCAAGGCTTCAGTCAACAGGAAGGAATAGATTATGATGAAGTTTACGCGCCGGTTGCCAGACTTGAGGCAATTCGGATTTTTCTAGCCTTTACGTCATGGAAAGATTTTAAAGTATATCAACTTGATGTAAAATCTGCCTTTCTTTATGGAACTATCAGAGAAGAAGTGTATGTGGGGCAACCGCCGGGGTCCACAGACCCACTGCACAAAAACAAGGTGTATCTACTGGACAAAGCGTTGTACGGACTTCACCAGGCCCCGAGAGCCTGGTACGAGAAGCTTTCGACATACTTGCTGGACAACGGGTTCACAAGAGGGACAGTAGACAGCACTTTGTTCACCAAGGAAGAAGCAGGCCACTTGTTGATCGTGCAGATATATGTTGACGATATCATTTTTGGATCCACCAACGAAGACCTTTGCAAAGAATTTGAGAGGGTAATGAAGAAGAAGTTCGAGATGAGTTCAATGGGGGAGATGAAGTTCTTCCTAGGGCTGCAGGTAGAGAAAATGCCCGATGGAATCTTCATTCACCAAACAAAGTATGCGAAGGACGTGCTTGACAAGTTCGACATGACAAATTGCAGTCCTGCATCCACCCCCTCACGCAGAATCATGGAATTTGTCCAGACCAGAATGGTGTGAAGATGGACGAGACATTGTACCGATCTATCATTGGTTCTCTGATGTATCTCACGGCTTCCCGTCCAAACATCATGTATCCGACGTGCCTATGCGCCAGATATCAATCAAATCCAAAGCAGTCACACCTGACCATTGTGAAACGTATTTTACGGTATTTGAAAGGCTGCCCAAGCATCGGCTTGTGGTATCCTCGATCGGGTGACTTTACTTTATCTGGTTTTGCTGATTCTGACTTTGGAAGCTGCAAGCAAAACGCAAAGTCCACTACTGCTGGGTGTCAGTTCTTCGGAACTCGACTCGTTTCCTGGCAGTGTAAGAAACAAACTGCAGTAGCGCTCTCTACATGCGAGGCTGAATACGTTTCAGCCTCCAGCTGCTGTTCGCAGATCCTTTGGATCCAACAGCAGATGCGCGACTACGGTTTGCAGTTCTTAGATACTCCTATCTATGTGGACAATGAAGCAACGATTAACATCACTAAAAATCCGGTTCACCATTCAAAAACAAAACACATTGATATCCGTCACCACTTTATCCGTGATTGTCACGAGAAAAAGTTAATTCGGATTGAACACTTGCACACCGATGATCAGAAAGCGGATTTCTATACTAAACCATTTGACAAAAAGAGATTTTATTGTCTTTTGAAATTGAACGGGTTGAAAAATCTGCAATCTGGGAGGGTTATTGAATGTGAAGCCGAGTTGGGCGGCGATCTGACGTGAACCATGTCGTGTTGTCAAATTTGTTTGTACAGTTTGTTTTCTGCTTTTCGATAAAAACAAAAACACAAAAATATGTTTTTCTTTTTAGGGGGAGAAAATTCGCAGAAAAATACAAAAACATGATAAAATTAGAAAAACCAAAAACATTTGTAAAAGTAAAAATGAGTTTGTAATGTATAATATGATAGTACATCAGCTAGACGGACACAGTACGCTAAAGAATTGTAATGTATAAAATGCAATTAAGCAGTCTCGCTAAAGATGTGCCAATAGGTTTTCATAAAATCAGTAGATCAGTTTGGGATATAAACATAAAATTTACTTGCGTCTACGTGGGGAACACCTCCAGGATATATAGGTAACCCCTGAAATTCTGTTTGAAGGGTCCCGTATTCTGAGATACTAGGTCTTTATGCTTAGTGATATCCGAGGTATTATCCCGGGACTTCTGATTTTGCGGAAGCAATGGCCTAGTCCCCGGAGAATACTTTACGCTGCTTTGAAATATAAGCCTCCCCTCAGCAAAAATGATTAAACAATAAAATTGATAATCATGCTGTTGAAGAAAAGATCCTCTAAAGGGGACCCACCAAAAGTCGAAGCCGTCATCTCTTTGCGTATCGAAAGATCGACCTAAGCTCTCACGGCCCTCGCAATTAACCCCTTACAGATATCATCTAGGTATACTCACCTGTAAGACTGAATACTGGGATTTGGATACGGGAGTATATACTGAGGTGGGACACATGTAGATGTTTAAGTCCTAAAACACTATTCTGTATCCCGAGCAGATTGAAAGTTTTGTGAGAATTTAAGAGGATCAGTATATCGGCAATCTACGTGAATTGTTTAATGCTTAAAATGAAATAACAGCTTAACGGTGCTTGTATCTAGTCGGCAGCTGATATGATCCCTTAACACGCTCACAAAAAGATTGTGTGTACAGTTTTCAGTTTATCCAGTTAAAAATCCAAAAATATTTTAGTTTCTCATTTTATTTTCGACAACTGACATTGGGAATCGGACGATCAAAGCTTAGTGCAGATCATGTCTGTGTTTGATGAGGGCTGGGTAAGTTGGTGATGCAGAACAATGATTGGTAAATAATTGGTACAGTGTTTGACAGTTGAAAAGTGTTTGGAAGTTCAAAATGTTCAAAAGTTCATTCATTTGAACTATTTTCAGAATGAAATATCTGCGTACTTCATAATTCGGTCATCCAAGGTCATTAATTTGGACTTGGTAGGCTAAGCAGTTGATCAAGGTCATTGATTTGGACTTGATTAACTGGGTGTGTTGGTGTTTAATCAGAAAAGTGTTAGGTTTAGTTGTTTGGATTCTTTAAATTGTCAAATCTTTATAGAATTGTGAAAGAACCAGATCATCAATTCTGGACATTTAAAATGTTTATTCTTATAAATGTTTGAGGTTTGCAGGTGAAAGTTCCAAATTAAGATCCCGATAGCAGAGTCTTAGGGGGAGTCTGAAGACGAGCTTGATGCAAAAGGAAGCTTGTTGCTGGTAATCCAGGTGTTGATCCCAAAAGCACAGAAGATTGATGAAAGGGGGAGCATGCGAAAGAGAAAGAGAAGCTTAGGAAGTTGCTGAAAAAGTCTAAGTCTAGAGAAAGAAAGTTCAAGTCATTCTAAAGACCCAAAAATAAGACTAAAGACTCCGGCTGTATCCAAGGGGGAGTTTGTTGGTGCACGAATGTCTAAAGCCTGCGTCTTAGTCTTAGTTGATCAAATTATAGGGTCTAGATGTGTTTATTATGAATGTATAGGGGGTTAAAATGTAAAAGTTGGGTTTGTAATGTCTTGATTTCGCTTATATGAACATTGTGCCATATAAGCGAAATACCATCAAAGTGATTTCGCTCATATGACACATGGTCATATAAGCGAAATCTCATCAACCTGATTTCGCTCATATGACATATGTCATATAAGCGAAACCTCACTCCCTATATATAGTGATGTTGTTTTCTCATTTGGTATGCGTTCATGTCCAGTGTAGCCGAACTGCTGCCCGTGTATTTCTTGAAGATTGAATGAGAAAACAGTGTTAAAGTGAATTCCTTCTGTTTCTACACCTTTCTAGCTTTGATTCATGCCGATTTTGTATTTCCGCTGCATTTTCGGTAGTTGCTAGCTCGAATTGACTCACTCGACTGTCAAATACGGTCCTACAAATTTGGCAGCGGAAATTTCATCAAGACCTTAGTTAGGAAATATTTTATCAGAGTAAAACACCACCTTTTTATAATAATAAATATATTTGGATAAACCCAAATTTCCATTACAAACATGTTTTTAGGGATAAACCCTAATTTATTGAAATAAAACTTCTTCTTTATTTAGGTAACTTTTATAGCCACTTTTCCAAGCCTTTAGTGTTGTCCAGCTGGCTTCTATTTGGCTTTCACATTTTGTTACCTGAAACGCGTTTAAGAACATTTTATCAGTAAGAAATACTCGCGAGTGAATCCCAGTTTAATCAAAACAGGTTTTATCATTTTACAGCATTGAGGGCAATCCAGCAATTACATTTGTTTACATCTACTTTAATTATCACCCATGGTACTGTCAACCCGACTTGTGGTCATGTTACTACTCACAGTGTAGTAACAAATTTTGTATACAAAACCCCAACATACCGACGATAATTGTATAATACAAATACTCAATCACTGTTAAATATAAATTAAAACAATTGAGGTTTTGTAAAAACACTTTGTTAAAAGAGGAATCACTCACATTGCTATTTTAGGTATTTTCCAGTGACTTTTTGGTTATAATCTATCAAATTTAAACAATGCACACGCGTTAGTATAATAACCCAAATTTACATTAGTTATACCCTCCCCGAGACAGAACTCCAACGACTGAGTCAGGCAGAGCCTCGACATGTGTTACGGAGCACTAGATCAATCGGGCAGCGTATCTAATATGTAACCGGAGTTTATAATATTTACAATGAGGCAGAGCTTCGCTAATTAAGGGGGTATAATACCCGATATTATTATTGCTATTCAGAGAATTGAGAGAGATTGAAAATTTTTGAACGATTTGTGAACTGAGCCGATCTCCTCTATATATAGGGCTGTCTAGGGAGTCCCTGGTGCCCCGCGAAAGAAAACACAAGCGCCTTTGCGGCCCGTGAGCTAGGGGTGTAGGCCCTAGCCTTGTCCAATCATTAGCATAGCTTCGACACGCACGTGACACGTGGCGGCACCGGGCTCTGCCACCTCGCCACTCGCTCGCGCCCCGCGACAGATCCTAAGGGGTCTGTCGGGCCCCGCCAGAGACTTGGAAATTTTGTTTTTATTTAATTTTTAACAAATTAAAGTATTTGGGGTCCACTTTTCGTACACGGGGTGTATTTTAAGGCGTATAGGGACATGTTTAAGGGTTTCCGGAGAGTTGTTATATCCTCCCCACCTTGTTTTAGAACTCGTCCTCGAGGTCTACTGGAACAGGTGTGGATATTTCCTCTGCATCTCTGACTCGAGCTCCCAAGTGTACTCTGGTCCTCTCTTAGAATCCCATTTCACTTTGACTAAAACCAATCTCTTGTGTTTGAGATTCTTACTCTTTCTGTCTTCAATCTGTATAGGCTTCTCTAAAAACTTAAGCTTTTCATTCACCTCTATATCCTTAAGAGGTACTGCTAATGACTCATCTGCTAAACACTTTTTGAGATTACATACATGAAACACATCATGTATTTCTGCCATTTCCTCTGGCAGTTGTAGCTGGTATGCTACTGGTCCGATTCTTCTAATAATCTCAAATGGTCCAACATACCTAGGGCTTAGCTTTCCCCTCTTGATGAATCTGACTACTCCTTTCCATGGAGAAACTTTTAATAATACATTATCTCCTACTTGGAACTCCAATGGTTTTCGCCTGTTATCAGCATAACTCTTTTGACGATCGTGTACTGCTTTTAGTCTATCATTGACTTGAATAATCTTGTCTGTTGTTTCCTGTACTATATCTGGTCCAGATAGTTGCTTTTCTCCAATTTCTGCCCAACAGACTGGAGTCCGGCACTTTCGTCCATAAAGTGCTTCAAATGGTGCAGCATTGATACTGGTATGATAGTTGTTGTTGTAGGAAAATTCTATCAATGGTAAATGATCGTCCCAATTTCCTCCGAAATCAATTACACAAGCTCTAAGCATATCTTCCATTGTCTGAATTGTCCTTTCGCTTTGTCCATCCATTTGAGGATGAAAAGCAGTGCTTAGATTTAACTTGGTTCCCATTGCTTTTTGGAAACTAGTCCAAAAATGAGAAGTAAAACGGCTATCTCTGTCAGAAACAATAGATAAAGGAATTCCATGTAATGAAACTATTTACGTATAACTTGGCTAGTTGTTCCATACTGAAAGTTTCCTTCATTGGTAGGAAATGAGCAGACTCGGTTAATGTATCTACAATCATCCAGATTATATCATTACCCTTTCATGTCTTGGGTAATTTGGTAACAAAATCCATTGTTATCAATTCCCATTTCCGTATTGGCATTTCTAACTGCTGCAATAAACCCGAGGGTTTCTGATGTTCAGCTTTAACTTGTGAACAGGTTAGACACTTGGCAACATAGGCTGCTACATCTTTTTTCATTCCTATCCACCAGAAATTCTTTCTTAAGTCTTGGTACATTTGATCACTTCGATGATGTATTGTATACTTAGACTTATGGGCTTCTTCTAATATTCGGTGGCGTAAGTTTCCTCATTTGGGTATCCAAATTCTTTTCTTATGGAATCTCCAAATTCCATCTATTCCTTGTTCTAATTCCTTAATCATTCCTTTCAATTTTTCAGTATCATCCTTGATTACTGATTCTTGTACTTCTCTAATTTGATCATTTAAATCTATATGCAGATTTAATTTGAGAGAACGTACTCTTTTTGGCTTTTCATGATACTTTTGACTTAAAGCATCAGCTACTACATTAGCCTTTCCTGCATGATACTAGATATTGCAATCATAATCACTAAGAATTTCCATCCAGCGTCTCTGTCTCATATTTAACTCCTTTTGCCCAAAACATATCTTAAACTCTTATGATCGGTGAAAATGGTAAACTTATTATCGTAAAGGTAACGTCTCCAAATTTTAAGGGCAAAACTTATGGCTCCTAACTCTAAATCATGGGTTGTATAATTTTCTTCATGATTCTTAAGTTGTCTAGAGGCATAGGCTATAACCTTTTGACGTTGCATTAACACACATCCAAAACCTAACTTAGACGCGTGACATTAGACTACAAAGTCTTCGGTTCCTTCTGGTAACGCTAATATGGGTGCGTTGGTTAATCTTTGCTTAAGAATTCTAAAGGCTTCTTCTTGTTTTGGTCCCCATTCAAACTTAATAGATTTACAGGTTAGTTTTGTTAAAGGAATGGCTATCCTAGAAAAATCTCGGACAAACCGTCTATAATAACCGGCCAGTCCTAGAAAACTTCTCACCTTCGTTAGTGACTCAGGGGTTTTCCATTTAGTAATCGCCTCGATCTTTGTGGGATCTACATGAATTCCTTCATGGTTTACTAATTGTCCGAGGAATTGCACTTCTTCTAACCAAAACTCACATTTTGAGAATTTAGCGTAAAGCTTTTCTTTTCTCAATAAACTTAGGAGTGCATGTAGGTGCACTGCATGTTCCTCTTTACTCTTGGAGTAAATGAGAATATCATCTATAAAGACAATTATGAATTCATCCAGATATGGTTTACATATTCTGTTCATCGTGTCCATAAATGCGGCTGGGGCATTGGTTAAACCAAATGGCATGACTGTAAATTCATAATGGCCATACCTTGTCCTAAAAGCAGTTTTAGGAATGTCCTCTTCCTGTATCTTCAATTGATGATATCATGAGCGTAAATCGATCTTAGAAAAGAATCGAGCTCCTTGCAATTGATCAAACAAATCATCGATTCTCGGTAATGGGTACTGATTTTTAATCGTGACTTTCTTCAACTCTCGGTAATCAATGCACATACACATTGACCCGTCCTTTTTCTTGACCAACAAGAATGGTGCTCCCCATGGCGATGAACTGGGCTGTATAAATCCTTTCTCCAGAAGTTCATCTAACTGTTTCTTCAGTTCTTGCATTTCTGCCGGTGCCAAACGGTAAGGTGCCTTGGCAATCGGTGCTGTTCCTGGTAGCAGGTGAATTCTGAATTCGACTTCCCTGTCTGGCGGTAGTCCTTGTAATTCTTCTGGGAAAACATCTGAAAATTAGGATACTACCGGAATGTCTGTCAATTCCTTTCCTTTAGTGTTAATGATTATGGAAATCATATACAATAGAGATCCTTTTCCTGCACAACTTGCTGTTTTCATGACCGAGATGAATTTCGTGGATCGAGTTGGCTTATATCCTTTAATTGTGATCTTTTCACCTTTTGGTGAATTTACTTGTATTGACTTTTGATCACATAGAATACTGGCTTTATTGGCTACTAACCAATCCATTCCTAATACAATATCAAATCCTGCCAGATTCATTGGGTAAAGATTTGCAACAAAATTATGGTTTAAAATTTATATTCTTGCTCCCTTCAAGATTTTAGTAATCTTAATGGATTCTCCATTTGCCGTTTCTACTAGACATTCTTGTTGGATTTTAGTTAATGGTTGATTGAGAAGTTTGCAAAATGAAGTATTAATAAAACTTTGGTTTGCACCAGAGTCAAATAATACCTTAGCAAAAACATCATTAACTAAAAACGTACCGGCAATCACGTCCGGAATCATCTTTGCTTCTTCGACTGTCATAACGAATGCTCTAGCATTCTTAGTAGTCTTGTTGTTCATGGCTGGAGCTATTTTCGGGCAATTCGGTTTGATATACCCCTTTTCTCCACAATTAAAGCATACTCCATTGCTGGGTTTCTTTCTACAATCTTCATCCTTGTGTCCAGGTATCTTGCAGAAATTGAAGTATGTAGAACATCTCCCTAAATGCTTCTTCTTGCAGGCCTTACAGTAAGGTGTAGAGGTAGAACCTATATTTTTCCCACGGTTTGAATTACAGTATGTAGAACATCTCCCTGATTGTTACCTGACACCTTAGCAATGATAGTACTATAGTTTGGACTCAGCACCTGTCGTGGATAGGGGTTGTTAAGGGTTTTACTTCACGTGTAACAGTGGTGATATGTGTTGTGCATTCTACAACTCGCAGTCATGTCTGTGCATATTTCATTGTCGATAGCTTACATGCTTCACTTTTCAACATGTTACATGTTGGTTATGCGTAAAGCGTTTTTTCGCTACTATGTTACTATTAAACTTGTATGCTCACCTTTACACTATGTGTATTGACCTATTTTAACGTATGTGACAGGTGTTTAGGATGCTTATGCTTGCTTGCTGTCATGGAATCAAGTTTAGGTGGTCTAGAAACAAACTAAACAATATTTGAGTTGTCGAAACTATGATTTATCTTTGAGAAAACAATGTCTGTAATAACTGATTTTATTATGATATGTTATGGTATGGGACGTAACGTTAAATATCTGATAATTTTAGTCGTTATGGATTTCTCCTGGACAATCTGTTTCGCTCAGTGCCTCACCCCGATGTTTCCACCATCAGTTGGGGTGTGACACCTACCCCCCCCCCCCCTAAAAAAAACCTAAACCCCTCCCCCCACACCCAAAAACCTAATCCTAAACCTCCAAAAAACGTAACCCTAAATGCTAAACTAAACTCATAAGCTAACTTTAAGCATATAATGCACATATGCAGTACACATATAATGCACATGTGCAGCACAAGTTTTTTTAAAGTTTTTTTATATATAAAAAATAGCAAAAATTTGTATAAAAATTGTAAAAAAATGAGAATATTTTTCAGGCTTTTTTAGTTAATTTTTAGTTTTTTCATGATCCTCTCCCTCTCTATATATATATATATATATATAGGGTAAGGTTCATTTGAGAACCACCTTTATTGTGAGAACCGCGAGAACCAATGTGAACACAAAATAAAATATAAAAAAATCAAAAAAGCACTCAATTTTTTTAATATTTTTTACTAAAAATCGCTATATTTCGTTTAAAAAAACACTTTTTTTAGTAACAGTTATCCATGCAAATGTGCATATGTATCATTATTTTGACAAATTCCGTAATACATTATCAGTAATAGACAATTGCACTTTAATTTACAATACCATCCGTAATACACTACTTTTTACATTACCAATATTCAAAATGCACATGTACATCATTATGTATAACCATGATATAACGTGTTTTGGTGCAAAAAAAAGTTTGTGATTTTGAATGGAGAAGTAGGCCCATATACATGTTTTTTGGTTGGTTATATCTAGTGGTTGATGATTTGGTTATAGTTGTCAATTTATGATGTAATATGTTCATTGGATGGTATAAATGGTGTTTATATACATGTAATAAAGTGAAAATATTGGTAATGGTATTGTATTATGGATGGTAGGAGGTAATGATATTGTATTATGGATGATAGGAGGTAATGGTAGTGTATTATGGATGGTATGATAGATGAAAGGGAAAATGTATTCAAAGTAGTGTACCAAAACACCTTATTTCATGTTGATACATATAGATGCATATGTGCATTTCTAATATTGGTAATGTAAAAAGTAGTGTATTACATATGGTAGTGTAAATGAAAGTGCAATTGTCTAATATTTGTAATGAATTACGGAATTTGTCATAGAAATGATACATATGCACATGTGCATGTTTGTGTATTATGGATGGAATGATAGATGAAAGAGAAAATGTATTCAAAGTAGTGTACCAAAACACCTTATTTCCTGTTGATACATATAGATGCACATGTGCATTTCTAATATTGTTACGTAAAAAGTAGTGTATTACACGTGGTAGTGTAAATTAAAGTGCAATTGTCTAATATTTGTAATGAATTATGAAATTTGTCAAAGAAATGATACATATGCACATGTGCATGGATAACTGTTACTTGAAAAAAAATTGATTTTTTTTGTTATCAACGAAATATAGCGATTTTTCCGAAAAAAAATAGTAAAAAAAAATTTGGTGTTTTTTAGATTTTTTAGTTATTACTGTTTGTGTCCACACTGATTCTCGCGGTTCTCGCAATAAAGGTTGGTACCTAACGGTGTGAACACAACCAAAAATGCTTAAAAATAGCTAAAAAACACACAGATTTTTATTTAATATTCTTTACTTAAAATTCGCTATATTTCGTTATTAGCTTTTTTTAAATAATTTTTTTAAAAGAAATTTTGTTTGGCTACTAAAAGTTGCGAGTTTTAAGTAAAAATATTAAAAAAATATTTTTTTTTTATGTTTTTTAGATTTTTTTGGGTTTTATTAGGGTTTAGTTTTTTGCATTTAGCTTGGGTGGGGGTTAGGTTTTTGATTTTTTTTAGAGGGGGGTGGGGGTGGGGGGTTTAGGATTTTAGGGTGGGGGTGGGGAGGGGTTAGGTTTTTTTAGGTTATTTTGTTGTGTTCACATTGTTTCTCACGGTTCTCACAATAAAGGTGGTTCTCAAATAAACCTTACCCTATATATATTTATATATAGGGTCAGGATTTAGAGAGAACGGTGAAAATTGTGAGAACGGTGAGTACGATTTTGGTGGTGACATTTGGCATTGATGTTAAATTACACTAAGGGGTAATATTACATGAACTGGGTGTTCAAATAAAACGCCATAAAAACACCTAATTCAGAAAAACGCCATGAAAATACCCAGTTAAAACGCTATAAACACTCAAAAGCTATTTTTTTGATCTATAATTTACAACAACTCAAAAAAAACCAATTTTTTAATGCCATAAAACACTCAAAAGCTATTTTTTAAGCTATAATTTACAACAGCTCAAAAAACCTTTTTTTTTGAACGCCATAAAACACTGAAAATACCCAGTTAAAACGTCATAAAACACTCAAAAGCTATTTTTTGAGCTATAATTTACAACAGCTCAAAAAAACCATTTTTTGAATGCCATAAAACACTTAAAAGCTATTTTTTTAGCTATAATTTACAACAACTCAAAAAATGTGCGTGTAAGTTTATTGGTGCTGATTTTTGGGCGATTTATGTGTCTAACCGTCTAAATTAATATTTTTTTAGCTCAGAAAAATCATAATTTGTACTAGTGTAAAAACGCCATAAAAACACCCAGTTCAGAAAAACACCATGAAAAAAACTCAGTTGAAAACTCTATAAAACACTCAGTCCAGAAAAACGCTATGAAAATACCTAGTTAGAACGCCATACAAACACCTAGTTCAGAAAAACGACATGAAAATACCTATTCTAAAACGCCATAAAACACCCAGTTCAGAAAAACGCCACAAAACCCAGTTAATTTTTTTCAAAAAGTATATCAATAGTATACTCGTTGGAAAGATAAAAAAACGCTAAGTTTTATGGTGTAATTTTTTTCGAAAAATAATCACGTATAAAAAAGTTATTATTGTTTAAATATGATGGGGGAAATTGGCATGTGATTAGCATGTGCACCTTTGTTTGGATCTTCCTATTTTACCCCTCTTCCTATTTTACCCCTCCTGGTAGTTCCAAGGCCACTATTATTTACAAAAATGTCACCGCATCATTCTCAGCCACAAACCACTAAGATCTTGTGGCTGAGAATCGTTCTCACCGTTCTCACAATTTGAGGCGTTCTCTCCTGATCCTGTTTCTATATATATATATAGAAATGGGATCAGGAGAAAATGCTCAGAAGTGTGAGAACGGTGAGAACGCATCCTGGCCTAACACGTGGCGCAGGACATGATCAGGGTCCGAGGTGTTTTTTTGTCTTTTCAATCTTCTTCTATTTTCCTAACGCGCTATAACATTTTCTAGCGTCTAAGATTTTTTTGGTGTTAATTGTATTTATTAAACTTTTTGGCGTTGAATTAATTGTTTTTGTGTCACATAGATAATATTTTGATGTTATAGCATTTTTCGGTCAATTTTTTGGCGTTTTGTATAATATTCACTACGAGTCATTAATATTTTCATAAGTTAACAATAAGACAAAATGTTTTTTTTTTTTTGGCGTTTAATGAATTTGACTAGTTGATTTGCCAGCACTCGTTCTCACAGTTTTCACACTACTAGCGTTTTGGTGTTTGTAGTTTTGGCGTTTTATATAATAATGTATTTTATTTGTAGAGAATTAGATAACAAAACAACAGATAACTTGATAACAAAACAATATACAATGTAAAGGAAAAAAAAATTAAAAATGGTAATCTAATTTCTTTTCCGAATCTTCACTGTCATCAGCTCCTTCTTCTTGAATTTGTTTTGGCGTTTTGAACCTTTTGAATACCTTTTCTAGATGCCAACTTTTCTACATAAACCCCGTCTTTTTTAGACGAATCTGCTTAGTGGCATCCTGTGTTTTGGTGTGATATTCTTGTTTGGTGGCATGAAATTAAAGATCAACTCTTGCTTGATGCTATTTGTAATAATGGAGTCCAAAATAACATTTTACCCTTGTGTTGATCCCTTTATTCCATGCCTATATTCATCAAGAACAAAGCTCACATGATGGCATATCACTGTCATCAGTCTCTTTTTCTTGAATATTTGTCTATCTCATTTAGCAAAATATTATTGAGATAACCTTCTCAGAAGAAGAATCCATTCAGTGAAAGCTTTGCCAACTGTGGTTTTTTTAACTAACATTTTTTGGCGTTTTAAAGTGAGTGATTTCTAGAGGAGAGGATATGTCGTTTTGTGTTTTCTGGGTGTGATCAATTTCATTGTGTATAGACCCCTCTCTTATAGGAGTTTTTTGGAGCGTAGTTTAGGCGGGACTTTTTTTTATTGTAATAAATTTTAGTAATAAAGTAACTGTCTTTTTGTATTTACTGTGTTGATCAACTTTTATCAGTTTTATAGGTGATAGACGTCTCATCTTCTAAGTTTGGCGTTTTTTTAAATGACGTTATGCAGACCAAGATGACAAAATACAATAACGGAGTAAATAAAATATTAAGCAGGAAAAATGTTTTTTGTTATTTTTGGCGTTTTGTAAGGAATAACCATTTTTAGTATTTTTTTTGGCGTTTTGCTAATAAAGAGAGAAATATATCATTTAATTATCTTAAAAAAAGAAGATTACTCAGAAGAAAAAAAAAAGAGGAAAAAAAATAAAAGCCTTCGTCAGAAGGTACTTTATCCGAAAAGTATCCATCACTTGCGTCATCTTCCTCCTCCTCGGAGTCTTCATCTGGATCTTCATCCATGTCATCACCTTTACCTTCATCAGCTTCTTGTTCCTGAAGATTCTGAAGCCTCCACTTGAACATGTCTTGCATTAACTCCAATTTTGAGTCTATTTCTGTGTTGGTACAAGTGGCGTTATGCAATTTTTCCATGAAACCAAGACGCTACTTTGTCATGATGTTTTCTAGCCAGTAGACTTCCTGCTCTCCGCTGTCGTATGTAACGGTCACCATATCTGTTTCATCATCAAAATGCCATGATGTCATGATAGGGTCCGGCTTCACTTCTGCTTTGATTGGTCCAAATTTCCTAGTTAATGCTTTCATAAGCATATGTGTTTCATGGCATTCGTTCTCTAGAGCGATGACAAGGGATAAGATTCCCCACTGTATGTCTTCTTCCATCTTTAGAATTGCCCTGACCGTCTTAACATACACCCTCCTTCTGTTGTCAAAACGGAGGACGAATCGCCTGATTGCAAGAGTGTATCTCCACGAAACGATTGTTGCCATTTTTGGCGTTTTGGTTAAGTTGGCGTTTTTGGTTAAAGATGTTTTTGCAGAGATGGATAGATTGAAGTGATTATGGAAGCTATGTTTTACCTCGTTTATATAATGATGTTTTTGGCGAGTAATTTAGGAGGGAATTTTCTTCTAATAAATGTTAATAACTGAAATTCAGTTACTGTGTTGTTTCATCTTCCTTTAATATCCAACGCGTTTTATGAGTAATTTTTGGCGTTTTTTTTAATGGCGTGTTATCATTTGATGGCATTTTGAATATGAGCGGTAAAAGACCATTTTACCCTTAATGAAGCACGTCCCACATAATAAAATTGACGTTATTTACGAAAACGCCACCGCGCAATCTAGTCCATCGATTGTTTTGATCGGACGACCCATAAGCGTTCTCACCGTTCTCACACTTTTCACCGTTTCTCTAAATCCTGACCCTATATATATATAGTGTGAGGTTCATTGAGGAACACTAAAAAAGTGGGGAACAGTGGGGAACCGACTCAAACGAACTCCGATTGGACTCATTCCAGCGGCGTTAGAACCGGCTCGTCGAATCCTAACTAAGATCTCTTAACCCAAAATCATAACACCTAAACCCTAAATATATTAGGGTTTGGCTTTTAGGGTTTAGCTTTAGGGTTTAGCCTTAGGGTTTAGCTTTAGAGTTTAGCTTTAGGGTTTAGGGTTTAGTTTTAGGGTTTAGGGTTTAGCTTTAGGTTTAGCCTTTAGGGTTTAGCTTTTAGGGTTTATAGTTTAGATTTTACGGTTTAGCTTAGGTTTTAGCCTTATTTTTTAGCTTTAGGGTTTAGAGTTTAGGAGTTAGGATTTAGGGTTAAAATATCTTAGTTAGGGTTCGACGAGGCGGTTCTAACGCCGCTGAAATGAGTCCAATCGGAGTTCGTTTGAGTCGGTTCCCCGCTGTTCCCCACTTTTTTAGTGTTCCCCAATGAACCTTCCCCTATATATATATATATATATATATAGGGGAATGATGTATAGAAAACCCACTTTAATTTAGAAAACCCGGGAAACTCAAAGCTCCCGATGTTTTTTTTTTTTTGAAAAAATTTATACATGTTATATACATGTTTTTAAGGGTTTTGGGCAAAAAAAATCAAAAAAGCGCCGAGTAGATATTTAAAAAAAATAAACAAGTTTTGGTGTAACATGTGTTACATTCATCTGACATATATGTAACATGTGTTACACCAAAACTTGTTTATTTTTTTAAAAAATATCTACTCGGCGCTTTTTTGATTTTTTTTTTTTTTTGCCCAAAACCCTTAAAAACATGTATATAACATGTATAAATTTTTTCAAAAAAAAAACATCGGGAGCTTTGAGTTTCCCGGGTTTTCTAAATTAAAGTGGGTTTTCTATAGATACTTACATTATATATATATATATAGGGTAAGGATAAAATGAAAACCCATTTGAGTTGAAAAAACTCAAAAAACCCTTATAAAAACCCTATATAACATTTTTTTTAAATAACAGGAAATGTAACATACATATATTTGAACATTTTTTGTAAAAAAAATCAAAAAAACGCCGAGTAATTGTTTTTAAATGTTAAAATTTCCATGTTACATAATATATATGTCCAAAAAATGCAACATACAAATTTTTAACATTTAAAAAAAAACAAGTTGGAGTTTTTTACATTTCCTTTTTTAAAAATGTTCAAATATATGTTACATACCTTTTTTTAGAAAAAAATAAAAATGTTACAGAGGGTTTTCTTGTGTTTTTTCAACTCAATTGAGTTTTCTTCCTATACTTCACACACACACATACACATATATATAGGATGAGGATCATTACAAAAACACTAATTATTGCGAGAACAAAAAAGAACAACTCTAAATCGTTAAATTTTGGGATATAAGGTTCATTTTTTTTTTAAATTTTATGTTTCTTACATTCATATGTGTATTATATATATGAAAACCATACACTTTTACCTACACATAGCCTACATACATGTAGGTAAGTTAACCTACATATGTGTAGATTATATAAATCTGAAAATTTTTCATTTTTTGTTTTGAATTCTAGTGTAAGAAACAATAAATCTTACATTTATAACATTTTCATTTATTTTTTAGGTTTTTATGATTGAAAAAATGGGTGATGCATTTTGTTCTGCGTGTTCTCGCAATATTTAGTGTTCTGCATAGAATCTTTCCCTACACACACACACACATGTATATGTATATATATATATATATATATATATATATAGGGGAAGGTTCTATGCAGAACACTAAATATTGTGAGAATACACAGAACAAAATGAATCACCCATTTTTTCAATCCTAAACACCTAAAAAGTAAAGGAAAATGTTACAAATGAAAGATTTATTGTTTCTCACACTATAATTTAAAACAAAATATGAAAACTTCTCATTTTTTTTATATAACCTACACATATGTGCGTTCTGTGTAGGTTAAATTACCTACATGTATGTAGGCTAAGTATAGGTAAAAAAATATAAAGTTTTCCATGCATATATAATATACATACGAATGTAGGAATCATAAAATTTAAAAAATATGAACTTTAAATCATAAAATCTAGTGATTTAGAGTTGTTCTTTTTGTTCTCGCAAAATTAGTGTTCTATAATGATTCTCATCCTATATATATATATATATATAGAAACGGGATCAGGAGAAAACGCCTTAAAGTGTGAGAACGGTGAGAACGCATCCTGATGGAACACGTGGCGCGGGATATAATCAGGGTGGGAGGGGTTTTGTTGTCTTTTTATGCTTCCCTTTTTCCCAATTTCGTGTGTCAAAATGCTGCTTCATTTTTGGCGTCTAAGATTATTTTGGCGTTAATTAGATTCAACAACTACCTGGCGTTTTACTGTTTTTTCGGATATGTCTCGTTGAATTAATTGTTTTTGTGCCACATAGATAATTTTTTTGGCGTTATGGCGTTCCTAGTTGAATTAATCCCATATATGTTATAAAGGTATATTTTTTGGCGTTCGTGGCATTATCTTTCATTACCATTCATTAGTATTTCATAAGATTACAATAAGACTAAATCAAAACAAACTAATAATCTTCTGTGCATGGGATTACATCAGATATATACCCATCGCTTTGTTCCTCACTTTCTTCAGATTCATCATCATTATATTTTGCATTGGCGTATAACGCCATCATCTCGTCTTTTCTTTGCTGCAGCCTATTCTTAAATATCATTACAACCCTGGATCTTGCATCGTTCGAAGGTGCTAAATCACTGATTTGTTCAAGGAGATATAGCCTCTCTGTCTTCAACATTTCCTCCATCGGCAATGAATATTGCACCCCGTGTTGATAAGTCACTTCAACCATTCATGCTTCTTCATGCACCACCCAACTGCTAACTGTTGGTAGAAGAGTATCGTCAATATCATCATCATCGTCTTCTGCTGGAACTTTTCTCTCCAATCTTCTTATTACCTTTCGAGTTCTTTCACAATTGTTGGCCATTAGAACCCCAAGGGCCAGAATATCCCTCTGAACCCCTTCATCCATACTAAGTATGGCCTTGATTGTCTTGACCTTCACCCTTCTCCTATCAGAGAACTTTAGGATGAATCGTCTCTCCGATCTCTCAAACCTCCATGCAATAACCTTAGCGAATTTTTAAGTTGTATGGCGTTTTGGAGAATGTTTGGCGTTTTAGACAATGTTTTTGGCGTGTTAAGTTGTGTTTACATGTTCTACTTTTATAATCACTATTTTTCCCGCCATGTAGGATACAGTCCTATACAGTGACATGTATTATGGCATTTTGAAAAGATAAATAAATTTAATTTCCCATGTAGTGGCTTTTAATATAATAAATGTTAGTAATAATGTTTTCGTCTCTTCATTTTACTATTTGTAGTTACTGTTTTGTTTCAGCTTCATCTGTTTATGGCCGTAACACGCCCCATCTTTGTGGCTGTAATTATGGCGTTTTTTATTTTCAATGGTGTTTAGATAAAGATGGCACTTTGTTCTATTCTCTTGCACATTGTTTCTATACCTTTTTTTGAGTTTTATTATAATAATATTTATCCAAAGTAATTTTATTATAGTTTAGTAGTTTGGGCTTTTTATGGTATGATGGCGTTTCACAAGCATTTGCCCGTTTGGCGTTTTATTATATTTTTTTTAGAGAATTAATGTATTTTGTTCTTAGCTGAAAATTATATAACAAACAACAGAAAAAGAAAATTAAAAAAATAGAAGCAATTTATCTTCCAAATCTTCACTGTCATTTGTCTCTTTCTTCTTTTGAAACTACAAGAACTGTCACAAATAAATGGCGTTTTGGTGTGATTTTTTGTTGTTCGTGTGTTGAAGTGGGTTTGTGGATGTTGGAGACATAGATCGACGCCGTGTGGGTGGATGCTATTTGTCCGTCATCTTCATTATCATCATCGAGTCCAAAATAGCATTTACACTGGGATTGGGCTCTTCTCCTAATCCAAACCTTCTTCAAGAACAAAGAAGACAAAATGACATATCGGTGTTATCAGTGTCTTTTTCTTGAAATTTGCCCATCTCATGCCGCAAAATCTTACTCCCCTCACATAACACACCATTCAGCGAAACTTCATGCACAACGTTACTGAGTATCCAATAAATGATGTTTGCCATCGTTGATTTTTCTAAATTTTTGGCGTTTACAGTGAGTGGTATCTAGGAATCATTGTATATGTGTTTTTTTTTTGTGTGATCAACAGAAGGTGCTGGGACGGTTCTCTTTATAGGATGTTTTTTGCGCGTAGTTTAGGCGGGATTTTATTATAACAATAAATGCAATTAACAAAGTATTTGTTAAGTCCATAACACGTCCCATTTTTCAGGCTTGGCGTTATATGGCGTTTTATGTTTATGGCCTTTTTGTACTTACTTGGCGTTTTATACTTACATGGCGTTTTATATTTCAGTGGCCTTTTATGTATATTAGGATGTTTACCCTTTTTACCCTTAATGAAGCACGTTCTAGTAATAAAACTGATGTTATTTACGATAACGCCACCACGCCAATCTAGTCCACAGATTGTTTTGATCTGACGATCCATAACTGTTCTCACACGTTTCACCGTTTTCCCTAAATCCTGACCCTATATATATATATATATATATATATATATATATTGGGTGTTGGCTAGAAAGCCTAACTTTCCTAGAAAGTCTAGGAAGCAATAGGGACGTGACATGTGACTTTTAGTTTTTTTATTCAAAAGGGCATGATGGTAATTTGATTATTATTTTAATTTTGGAAAATTATATATCCTAAACTAACTATCCAGATATTTATGGAAATGTATATCTCTTTGACAATTTCAAATCATTACGATTTCAAAAGGGCATTTACTTTAAATTACGAAGTTCAAATCATTAACAATTTCTTCACGTTGTGTTTTATCAGTTACAGGGTTCATCACAATGTGTTTTAGTAGTTACTGGTTTCAGTTACTGTTTCATCACAATGTGTTTTATCAGTTACTAGTTAATATGATTTTTGGCATTCTTGATGTTGTGTTTTATCAGATACTGGTTCACGTTGTGTTTATCAGTTACTGGTTTCATCACAATGTGTTTTATCAGTTACTGGTTTCAGTTACTGTTGCATCACAATGTGTTCTATCATTTACTGGTTGATGTGATTTTGGCATTCTTGATGTTATGTTTTATCAGTTACTCGGTTAATCACAATGTGTTTTAGCAGTTACTGTTTCATCACAATGTGTTTTATCAGTTACTGGTTGATATGATTTTTAGCATTCTTGATGTTGTGTTTTATCAATTACCGGTTTCATCACAATGTGTTATACCAGTTATGATTCATGAATGGCATGTTCTTTTGTATTTTATCTACTGTTTCATCATAATGTGTTTTATCAGTTACAGGTTGATGTGATTTTGGCATTCTTGATGTTGTGTTTTATCAGCTACTGGTTTCATCACAATGTGCTTTATCAGTTACTGGTTCCAGTTACTGTTTCATAACAATGTGTTTTATCAGTTACTGGTGATATGATTTTGGCATTCTTGATGTTGTGTTTTTTTTCTGTTACTGGTTCACATTATGTTTTATCACTTGGCATTCTTGGTGTTGTGTTTTAGCAGTTAGTCACTAGTTCATCACATTGTGTTTAATCGCTAAAACACACTACTATGAACACATCTAGATCTGATTTATCGTTATTTGTTGTATGATTTGGTGTTTTCAAATGTGAGGGATTAGAGAGAGAGAAAAAAATTGCCACATTTTTGGAGGTGGTTTTATGATTGGTAGTTATTTCCTTATTTAAAACAACTTAAATGACACATTTACCCGCAATCAATTAAATTAGCCTATTTTAAAGACACGTATATTACCAAAATGCCACCAAAATGATCTCAACCATTAAACACACTCATCTGATGGCCCAGATCGCTTCCTACACTTTCTAGGAAAAACACACTTTTCGTAGGATCCCCACTATGTATATATATATATATGCCGGTTAACGTACAATACCACTTATCCTACATTATGTACGCGATGTTCACAGCGCTAGGATCTTCAATCCACCAAACTAATTTATATCACTAAATTAATCATATTTATATATTCAAATCTTATCGAAAAGGTTAAAATCATCATTACGAGATCGTAATCTCTGTAACTGACGGAAGATAGTTCAAAATCGAACCCTGAATCAAATTCAACAACGTAAGATTCTTATTCACAACCTCCCTTCGTTCTTCTTGCTGCGATTTCATAACTGCTGATTTGGGAGTTTTGAACCACAATAACATCGATTGACCATCGATCGAAGAAGATGATCCAGGTTGATTACTATAATATGCGAATTCAGTGTTTTCAAAGAAAGGGTTCGTATACCATGCAAAATGCATTTTGAACATGCGAAAAACAATTGAAAAACAAAGAAAGGGTATTGATTTTTATAACTATGCGAAAAGGAATTGAACATGCGAAAATAGGTGATGTTTTGATTATTATAACATTCGAACTATATGAAAGTATGATTTAAATCATGCAAAAATAAACAGTTGATAATGTTTGTGGTTTGTTATAATGTGCGAAGTCTGTTTCGAGCCACATGCGATTTTATAAACATTGATGCTGATGATTTCATATATCCACGTTGTGCAGAATAAGAAAGTATGAATTGATAATTAAAATAAATATAAATTTACTATTTTATATAAGATAAAAATGAATCTAATACCGATGTGATTGTAATGTGACTTGTAATCATCACTTTTAACATAAATACACTGAACTCACCCTACCTACATAATAATATACTATTTTAATTTTTAATGTATAATACCCAAACATAACAACTTTCCATATTAAGACACCAAACACAAACACACACAAAAACACACACAGGGAAAAAATACGAGATAACAACAAAAAAATGTCTTCTGAAGAATCTGAACAATTGAAGAACATTGCAATAAAGGAACTATTGTCAACTCGCACGTTGACATAAATTAGCACTGATGTCAACTCTTCTCACTTGATTCTTGATGTGCAGGTGAAGATTTTTTCAGAAATAAAAAAAATCAAGAACTATGGGAGAGACTCCTTGAACAACCACCATCAAGCTTCAGAGACGCCGCATTGGAGCACATCAAAGAACAGCCTCAAGCTGATGACTTGGTCTTCTCTTTTCTAAATGATGCTCTGTCTACAATGAAAGAGAAGATGGAGTTCACCTCGGCAAAACGTGACAAGATCTTTGCTTCCAGTAACTAGGTTTCTCTTAGACATTTTATAGTTTTTTGTTGGGTTAAACAATACATTTATGTTTATTATGTTATATTCTGCTTATTTTGTATACATATTTGAACATTTGATGGTTCAATTACTTATATATATCGCACGACTGAAGTATTATATATCGCATGTTGGTAGCAATGCAATATAACATAAATCGCATGTCATAACATAAAAACACAATAAAATCGCATGTACATTACTTATAAACTCATGTATATGAAATCGCATGTTAGTATACTAAAACCCAATGTATATTAAATCGCATGTTTCTCGTGTAAAATCGCATGTACAAAACCCCGTTTATATTAAATCGTATGTTTCTCGTGTAAAATCGCATGTACAATTAAAAAATGGCATGATTCTTTAATCTTCATCACCTGAAACCTCTTCCCAAACATCTTCTTCACTACTATCATCACTCCCTCCACTATAATCTTCGAACTCATCTTCCTCTTCATCAACTTCGTCTTCGACTTCATTGACTTTGGATCAAGTAGCTTGGTTATACGACTCTGGTCAATTTTTTTTATTTAAACTCCTTCATTTGACGTTTTTGTAGATTTTTCCAATTGAATTAATCCCTTATTACTATTCACAACTTGATTTTGAGTAAAGTTTATGTTTAGGCGTAGATAAAAATAAGTACATCACAATGACTTATTTAGAATTTTATAAACATTATCTTAATATCTAAATTGTTTATAAACCGTAAACATAATACGTTTAAAAGTGATTATAACAAGAAAAAATAGACGATATAAAAACCTTGAACACACACGCACGTTGCGTCGTGTTAACTCGCAAAACTTAGAATGAAACGTTGAACCAAACACGCACTTTGCGCTGACAAAATTTAGAATGAAGCGTAAAACGAAAAATTTGCAAAAGATGAAAAGTATAGGGGACTAAAGTTGAAAGAAAAAAAGTTGTAAGGTTAAACTGTAAAAGATGAAAAGTTTTGGGTTAAAAATAAAAATTCAAATAGCTTGAGCTAAAAGTAATATATGAAATACTTTAGGACTAAAAGTAAAAAAATCAAGATATTTTTTAAAAACTCCCAACCATTAGGTATAAACTTTTTATACACATATAAGTTACTAATTTATAGTATTGAAATGAAATATAAAAACATTGTAAAAAAGATCTTAAAAAATAGTAAAATAAGCCACACTTAGTCGATTTACATATAAAAACTTTGGTAGTTAACGTCATTTTAGTTCGTTTACATACATAAAGTAATAGTTAAGTTCTTAAAGGCCCATTTATGTAATTTATTTAAAATAGTTAAAATATACTATACACTAGAGGGTAGGCCCGTGCGATGCACGGCATGACCAACAGTTAGTGCCTTTCATTTTGTGGTGCGTTCGGGAAAAATGTTTATGCATGGATAAAAGGTAATTAGCCAAAAGACAATGTAAGAGAAGCCATACAAAACGTCATAAGAGCTTGTACCATGAGCCGGCCACACAAAATTTAAGGCGTGCATAGCACAGGAAACTTTGTTTGCGGAATGTGTTTAAGAACAAACATGTATGCCAAGTCTAAAAACATACATTACAGAAAAAAAAAACTTAAAGGAGTTCATAAAGCTTCCGGTTTTATTCAATAATTCACGAAATCTTCTGCCGCTAATGCATGCCCATGTAGTCGCCCTTCCCCTTAGTAGTTTCTTGTCTACAACAGGTTTAAGCAAGTAAACATAAGCAACGGCTATGAGTTAGTCAAATCAAATATCTTAACATATGTGCACGCATGACTCTCCATACATGACTAACCCATAAAACTCATTGAGAGAACTCACTACCATATGAAAACCTTAAATCATATTACAATATGCAACAATAAATTAAATAAAACCAGACTAAATTGTAACTGCCTAAAAACTTGAAATGAAATAAAACCAGACTAAATCATCACCAACACATCAACCATTTTAATATTATCCCAAATTAACATGGACCAAAAGTTAAGAAACGATTTTAATCATGTTAATAGCAACTGAAACAGTAAGTTAAGAAACGATTTTAATCATGTTAATAGCAACTGAAACAATAAGATGAGATAATACAATCATTGATTAACCAAATAATATTCATGACTGAAGGTCATTTACAATTTGGTTCAAGATCATCTAGCATTGACAAAAACCATATATCAATAGCTACCTCTTGTAGGGAGATCAAGGTTCAATTCTTGAGAGGTGTAATTTAGTATAGTATTAAAGGGGGGAAAAGTTTAGTTCAAAAAAAATAGTTACCAGACCAATGTCATTATTGATTATCCTAACCTTGGCACTCATCTGAACTTCCCCTTGACTAAACTTTGTCTCTTGGATGGCTTCACTTTATCTTCACAATATACTCTTCAATGTGGGGGCACCAACAAGACGGGTTTAGATAATCTCAACTATAAATCTGATAATAAAAGCTTGTCCCAAACCCAGCCCAAAGCCCGTCAAATATCTATTGGGTGTATATTCGTCGGGTATTGGGTATACTCACGGGTTTCGGGTATACCTGCGGGTTTATTAAAATTACCCGTTATAACTATCACATCGTATAAATTCTTCTCATTCCATATCTATATTATGTGAACTCAAAACAAAACAAAACAAAATAAACAAAAGAGTTGCCACAGATCACTAATTAAAAATCAGATTAGATAAAACTAACAGTTGCAAAAACTAATAAATACTCTCATGCTTGAACTAAGATGTTCTCTTAAATTACATATTTAGAAATACTGAGTGGTCGTGATGCCATCGATTATTATGTAGACATTCTCTAATTCTTGTTTGATTGCTCATTAAATAAACATATTAGAGACATCATTAAGATTTAAGAAGCTACTTTTACCAATGGTGACACAATCATGGACGCATATAACAGCTAAAAATTTATATCACTTCACTTGCTTTACACATAATCAAATTTGACATGCCCATATTTAGAAAATAAAAAAAAAGAAATTATTTCGGGTATACAATTGGGTAAATGGGTTTACGTCATCGGGTAATCAGGTCGTATATCACCAATTCACCATATGAATGTGGGAAATCAATATTAAAGATAAATGATGAATCAATAATATCAACTATAACAGATAACAAAGTCGGCTAACAAAACACTTTAATTACCATATGAATGAGAGAAAACAGAATTGCTCACCAAGTATAGAATGCATCTGATCCCAGACTCATCAGAGTGCCACAAAAAAAGAGCAGATTCGAAACTTCAATCGAAATAACCACACCCGAAATGGCTCCAAATAACGCACCCATTCTCTCTTTCTTGACCAATCAAAGCACCAGTCAATGCACCCAACAAAGTACCGATTGCAGATTCAAAACACCAACCATCAACTTCAATCAAGACCCAAAAAGATGATCAAAAGTGTTAATATTTTCTAATAATTCCAAGCTACGTAACGTTTCTTCAAAAGGCACCAAATTCACCCTAACATAACAACTTTGCAATCAAGAACGTATAAATTGGGATCAAATAAGAGAACACATAAATACCCAATTCAAACAAAGGAAAACCCAAATCAAATAAGTATAAAATTAAATACACACCAAATTTAATTTATAACATAAAACATATTGTAAAAATATAATATTACAGAAATGGGTTAAACGGGTCAACCGCCAACCCGACCAGGTTGACCCGAACCTGACCCGAACCCGTTTAGATAACAAACTCATACAACAATAAAGAACAAAAACATTTAAAATCGCAATAGAAAAAGATGAAAGACCTCGACATTATGTGCCTCCTCTGTTCCTTTTGATTTTGGTTCATGGAACAAAATACCTGCAATCAATCACTTCTTAGCCACCTATCTATATGTATGGGAATAACGATAACGATAACGATAACGACCCACGCGTTGGGAGGGTTTTATAAATTCTTTAAACCAATCTTACCGAATTAACTAACTGAATAGCAGCAAATGCCAACTGAAGCAACTCGTCTTTATTAAACACAGAATTTTCCGAAAGCAATGTCGACAAACTATCCAGCATATCCTCGAGCCTAGAACATAATCCATTAAACGATCTACAATCAAAACATCAACCCGTTAAACCAAACAATCAAAAACCTCATTAATCAAATCAGTCATTATACATCTTACTTATTCGCATCATTAACCGTTATACCCTCTAACCCGATCCGAATCACATCAATCCACTTCTCAACATCACCCCCTGCAACAGAACTATCATTGAGGGTAAACTAAAAATATTCCCATAGTAAAACCTTTCTTTAATCTAACATAAGAGAATTCTAATCAGTCACAATTTACAAATTATCTTTCTACGTGAAAGGTGTGCTTTTTTGGTCATATTATCTATTAACTTCTTAAATAATATTAATATTTTTTTGATAAACCCTCAAAAATCTGATTGTTACAACCTCAAACACCAGAAACACATCAAAAACACTATCTTGTTAATTATCCATATCACTTTATCCCTTTCAAACCATAAATCCAAACACCCTTTACGCGCTACGCTCACAACAAAAAAAAAGATAAGAAACGAAAACCAGACCCACATACACACACACACACACACATATATATATAGAGAGAGAGAGATGACCTGGGCGTTTACTGCTAACTCTCCAAACTGAAGATCGAACTCTTGCAGCTCTTGTCATCCAAATTCTCGCCTGACAAACAAAGTTGTGAAGTAACAGTAAATCAACAAACATATATGAAACGAAAAACCAAAGAACAAAATAGAATAAAGTGCATAAAGGGGTAACGACCATGAAGTGGGAGTGGTAAATTAGTGTTATCCGGTCAAACGTAACAGTAGCCGGAGCAAAAATCAAGGGCCGTCGGAATACCTGTATCACCGGTTTTATGACCGGATGTTCAAGGAAGAGTAGGGATATCAAGGATCAGTTTAGGGTTAGAAATTGAAATAATAAATAATAGCTATGTCACAGAAAACCGACCTGATTAAAAGTGTGGTCGCCAGTCACCGGAGCACCAAACGCAAATACTGATTCCAAACATCAGAACACCGATTAGCGAATTTAGATACAAATTTCGATTAAATATCTACAGATTCAGATCTAATATAAGTTGTAATCATCTGTATTGAAATCACAAACAACATCAAAATACGGAATTGCTTCCGAATATACACTCAACATGGGTAAAAAAAATCAAACGGTGGTTACCTAAAGATGCGATTAGAGAGAGAGTTCTGGCTACCGATACGAAAAGGAGAGCGATCGGCTTTGGCTTGAGAGGATGCACGCGCCGCTGCGCTACGGAGGGATGATGATCGGAAAATTGATCGGACGGCAGTCGCTGTAGTCGCCATTGTGTGTGTGGTGTACGTTGTTTTGATCCGGTTGCTATCAAGGGTTTTGAGTTTTGGGAGATATAAAGAAAGAAAGTGAAGAGGTGATTTTAAAATAGAACAATAATTTACGGTATAAACACATGCGCAATGAATGTGGAGGTCAATATTACCATTCTATCAAATGCCAATTAAAAGACTATGTAACTGAAAACTCTTAAATTATGCAAGGATTCATGTATTTATTTTTGTGTAAATTCATATACGTTTTTTTTAATATTTACTTAACAAAAACTCATGATATTAGTTATGTTTATAATTCTAATTTCTCCTTTAATTCCATTAATTTAGAGTTAATGGAAGGAGATGAAGAGTTGTTCTTAAAATTCCTTTAATTATATTCTTTAATTCCATTAATTCAGTTACGTTTATCTTTAATTTTATTTTAAGCCTAATTTGTTAGAATTATAATATTAATTTTATTAACTAAATTTATAAGTATTTATTTTAATCAATATTATTTTAAGTATTGCATTTAAAACTTCATAAATGTTGGTTTTAAAATAGAACATGCAACTAAATTTTAGATTATATATAGATATCCTTCATAATTATAAGGGTATGTTTGGTATGTGGTAATTGAATGAACGAAAGAATGGAACAGACGAGATAACGGAATAGATAAAGGAATAAAATGGATCATTCCACTCCATAGTTTTGTTTAGTTATAACATGGAAATGAAATGAATCATTACCTTGTAGTGTTTGGTAGGCTAGGAAAAGAAGAAGGGATAAAATCGGCAACGGGTGGCGATTGTGGGTGATGGCGTTAGTTGATACGTCGGTGTTCGGTGGTGGAGGGTGGGGACGACAGTGGCGCCGGTATTCGGTGGCAAAGGGTAGCGGTGGTCGGCGGGGGCACCGGTGTTCGGTGGTGGAGGGTGGCGACGATGGTCGGTGGCGGTGGCGGTGGCGGTGGGGGGTGGTGACGCCGGTGTTCGCTGGCAGAGGGTGGTGGTGGCGGGTGATGATGACAGGCGGTGGCAACATGGTTGGCGACGGCGCCGGTGGTCGACGACGTAAGGTGGCGGTGGCGGGTGGCTAGCGGTGGTGGTGTTGAGTGGCGTAGGGTGGCGATGGCGGTTGTTTGTAGTAGCGGTGGTCGGTGGTGGTGGCGGTGGCGGTGGTGGTGGTGACGATGTTCGGTGGCAGAGTGGGATGGTGGCGACGGTGGCATTGGTGTTCGATGGCGGAGGGTGGCGGTGGCAGGTGGCGATGACGGGCGGCGACGGAGCTGGTGGTTCACAGCTTGGGGTGGTTGTGGCAGCGGTGGATGGTTATTGGTGGAGGTGGTGGAAAGGGTGTGGATGTAATGAATTTGAAGAAATTGAATGCACTATGTAGTGGGTGATTCTATTATCTTGATCAATCAAACACATTTTTTTTCATTACCTCGTAATATAGCTCATTCTATTATGACTTTCGTTCCTGCATACCATACACTAATTAAGAGTATTGAGTTTATAATGTTTATTGATTAAAATGTTAAAACAAAAACAAGATCGTTCCCCTTTGGGCCTTAAAGTTTTCGCTAACATTAATACTTTGCTATTTTTCTTCAAAAAAAGTTAATAAAAAATAATTTCAAACACCAAATAAAGCATATCAATTACCTAACATAACATGAACACTATGGGACTTATGGGTCAAAAACAGATGGATAGAATAACATATGTTTAGGCATCTAATGGAGTACACGTTCCCTCGTGCAAGTCGTTCTTATAAATACTTTATTGAAAAAGTGTAAATTATGTTTTAATAGTTTGTCAATAGTTTCTATCCTTTTTATAAAATTCAGTGTGTTAATAAACGTTTTACAACTTTTTATTTGTGATATTTAATATAGTTTTTCGGCGTCAATTTTATTTTAAATTTTATAAAACCTTTATCCACTAAGCATGTAAACATTTACATGTATAACTCAAAAACATGCGGCATCATGTATAAAATACATAATTCATATCGCGTGCAATATAGAAACTAAGTCTACATTCAAGTTTCACCAAAAAGATAAAAGGAATCGGAATGGTGAAACATTCTTAAATCAGATAACAAGGGCGCTTATGAGTTTTCAAATGTACATGAAAATCAAAGGATTTTTAACGGCGAGGTGAAATTTTATAGTCCTGGGAGTTATTTGTACCTAAAAATATTACTATAAAATCTCTAATGGTGTTAAACTTGTTGTCTAACGTTTGATTTTAAATAGTACTTATGAACACCTCAAAAGCTTTAAAAATTAGTTATCTAACAAAGAATTCTTAACTTTATAACACCACTTTTTAGCAATTGAAATAATTAGTTATCTAACAAATATTTGATGATATAAAAGAGTCAAAAATATAGGGGAAGGTAAAGAAATAATTAGTTATCTAACAAATATTTGATGATATAAAAGAGTCAAAAATATAGGGGAAGGTAAAAAATTATTAAAAAATGAAGTTTGGTAAGCAACTGTAAAAAACTGAAAGATATTCGAAAAGTTTATAATAGACTAACAAATTATTTTAAATTTCATTTCAGTTATACATAAAACAAGGTGATTTACTAACAACAAATCTATGGTTTATAGAGGTGTATAATTGGATGTTTACATTGTCTATGCAATCATCTTATAACGTGAAGATGACAAATAGTTATAATTCTGGATTACATAGGGTAAGGATAGTGTAAAAAGGGCCTAAAGTGTGGGAAGTGTGAGAAGTGTATTATAACACTATATATAATACTATATAACACCATATAAACACCGTATAACAATATGTAACACCATATAATACCATATAACACTATGTAACACTATATATCATTATATAACAAATATAACACTATACATCTATCATAGACATGCTATCAGACAACCTATAGTGTTATATTTGTTATATAATGATATATAGTGTTACATAATGTTATATGGTATTATATGGTGTTACATATTGTTATACGGTGTTTATATGGTGTTATATAGTATTATATATAGTGTTATAATACACTTCTCACATTTCTCACACTTTGAGCACTTTTTACAGGATCCTCTACATATTATATAATATTAAATATTAAATCAAATAGATTTGTTAAAATTTTGTACTATATTTATTATATATTATTATCTAAACCCTTATTTTCGAATCAATAAGAAAGACACCGGTTCAAAAATGTCGACCATATAATGGTCAACAAAACAGCCCTTCATACCACCCTACAAGTTTTCAAAACGTATATTTATTTATTTATGTTCCTTCTTACTTTTCTAGGTTGAATTTAATCACTTAAAAAGTGATTAAAACAATCATTTTCATGGATAAGGTCACAAGGGATATTGGATTAAATATATCGTCCGAGGATGACAATATCCACTAGGCAATTTTTTAAGCCGAATAAGACCATGTATTACAGCTTTTCTTCACACCTAGAAGAAAATAATATTTGATAAAGTCATTTGTTACAGGCTTAAAGCTTGAAGATTGAAGCTGAAATCATTGTATGGTATGTGAGTTGTTCATTATCAACCGCAATAATCGATAACCGAATCACTATTAACCGATAACTGACATAACTGATTGTTATGGTTATGAAACTTTGTATAACCGACTAATCGGTTATGGTTACAATTATGAAGCTTTGGTTACCCGATATAACCGAAACTGAACCGAATATGCAATTATAAGTCTATATAATGGATTTATATTTTACATTAACCATGTAGAGATTTTTTTTGTTGAGATTAAAGTATGTAAGTAACAAAATGATCTTAATGTAGACGCCTTTTATTTTAATGAAGAACTGAGGTATTATGATCATAACTTTTTTTGTTGAGAATTTAACTTATTAAAGGGAATCTCATATCGGTTATTTTATAAAAAAGACCCAAGTTAAGTCCAAACAGTGCATGCCCCTAATAACACTCATTTATTTCAAACCTTTCTTGGTTAATTAACCGAAAATAACCAAAACCGAACCATAACTGATTAACCGTAACCGAAGTCTAGTTATGGTTATCGTTAAGGAAATTTCAAAACCGGAGCTAGAGCTTATGGTTATGGTTAATGATAAACTCCAAACCAAACCAAACCGACCCATGCACACCCCTAATCAATTGTATGGACAATAATATAGGGTTTATAAATCAAATGGGCTCTCTCACGCACTTGACAAGTCTTTTGGGTTGAATTCCTTTGTTTGGGCTGTAACAATAATATTAGACCAAAACTTGGAGTGGTGGCCTGGAGAAAGACAGCCCTGACCAACGAGTACGTTGGCCAGAGACATTTGTTACAGACTGAAATCATTCCAAGGTATGAAATTTGTACCACGTCGATTGTATCAACAACAAATGTGGGTTTACAGACCAAATGGACCTCTTCACCCACCATACTAGGCTTTTGAGTTGAGTTGTTGTTTCTATTGTGGGGGTGTTTAGAATTCGATTCGAATTCGAAAAATTCAAAATTCGACTCGATTCGAATTCGATTAAAAATGTTCGAATTCGAGTTGATTCGTATTCGAGTCCAGTAATCGAATTATAATCGAATACAAATTTATGATTTTCAATTCGATTCGATTCGAAATTCGAATTCAATTTATATATATTTTTGTATATATGTATATACTCACATAAACATATATACACACACACATGTAACTTCTAAACTTGGCAAAGTATGAACTGCCTCTATAAGTGATAGTTTATTACTATTAACATTACCAAACCTTTTGACAAATAGCTCATACTACTTATTTCCAAATTTTTACCCAACTTAAATCGCTCTCAGTAACCAACATATCTTCTAAATTTTGGTGTTTAGACATATTGATATTTAATTAATTTGCAAATTATTATATTTTATGTTGAATATAATTATTTGTAGTAGTTTTAAAAAATGGAAGTAAATAATTTATTGTTTGTTGTGAATATGAATTAAACCGAATTGGTTCGAATTCGGTTCGAATTCGATTCGAATTCGAGTTTCAAATACTAATCGAATCGAATACGAATTCATGTAAAGAAAAATTCGAAAAATTCGATTCGAATAATTCAAAAATTCGTTATTCGATTCGATAAACACCCCAATCTATTATAACATGATTATAACCTTTTTTATATATAAAAAGTCATGTGAAAATATAAGATATTAGTATTAAGTCACTAGTACACAAACGATTTGTTGGGGCTAAGGGTGTTCATCGAATCGAATATTTAATTTTCGAATTATTCGAATAATTTTTATTTTCCTTTGAATTCAAATTCGATTCGAATTAGATTAAAACCTACCCAATTCGATTCGAATTCCTATTCAAATAAAAACCCAATTCGTATTCGATTAAAAATTCGAATTCTAATAATTTCGATTTGATTCAGATTCCTTTAAAACATATAAAAAAACTATCAAAATGAAATATAAATTTTAAAGCAGCCATAAAATCACGATATCACATTAAAAAGTTTCAAATAAAGTACCATAAGTCTAACATTCAAAACGAGAAGTTGGGAATAATCACTCCACATTACAAGTTAAATGTTTAGACTTAGAAATTATTGATAGATTTGTTACTTAGATTTTAGTTCTGGCCATGTAGTGGGTTTGGTAATGGGTAACTTTAATACTTGGAATTAATTTTGAAAATAATTTATAGTATAAATAAAAGTTATATATATATAAATAATAAATAAAAATGTATAATTATTATTCAAATTTGAAATTATAAATCCGTATTCAATTTACTTTACTCGAATTGAATCGAATTCAAATTCTTATAATCAAAACTAATTCTTGATAATCGAATCGAATTTAATCGAATTTTGAGTTTTTCGAATTCGAAACGAATTCTGAACACCCTAGTAGTTCGGGCGTCCCCTTTATTTTTGTGGAGCGGTAATTCATGAAGAAAATCGCTTCATAAGATAGTGGAATTCAAAAGTTGCATACAATATCAATTTGTATTGATGCCAATTTCATATTTCGGCTTACAGAGTTACAGTGACCACTTCGTTTTAAGTCATTTTGTGGGCTGATTCTTCTAGTTTGGGCCCATATTCTATTAATTGCAGCCCTGTAATTGGTTTGGGAAGTCCAAGCCTTATTAACACCATCTATTTTTATATTCACTTTTCTTATAATTTGCCATGATAAACTAAAGCCACCATCTAATTAAATTTGATCACTTCATGAAGTCATAAATGCTAATTTGAAACCAACTGGGGTAGCCCAGTTGGCCAGTCCCACCCTCTCTTTCCCAAGAGACCCGGGTTCGAGTCCTGAAACACGCAAGATGCCAGGTTCTCGCGCTCGGTAGGGTATTCACCGCCAGGCAGTATTGGGACGGTACTAGCTTGTGGAGTGGGATCACTCCAGCGGCCGGGAGGTCCGTGCAATAACCCCCCCCCCCCCCCCCCCCCCATAAATGCTAATTTGATCACTTCATGAAGTCATAAATACTTAATATTTCTCAATCTAAAAAGCTTTAACCATGTTCGTTGATATTCTTTCATCTCATAGTATAGTTAGTTTATGTACCGACTAGATTATTTATGTACTGATTTTTGTATTACGTACAAAATTTTTGTATTATACTCGATTTAGGTATTGTAATGGATTTTGAGTCAGATTTTTATACTGTGTGGTGTTTATTTAGGTACTCTACTAGATTTCTTATATTGTATTGGATTTTTTATGTTATACTGGAATTGATTATTGTATTGGATTTTTATATTGTACTGTACTGGATTTAGGTATTGTATAGGAAATTGGTGTTGTACTGGATTTTTCATTTGTGTTTACAAAAAATCAGTATAATTTAAAAAAAATTGTTTTATATGTATTATTGCCATACTCAAATTAAAGAGAAAAATATGCTAGTTTTTATGGTGTATTTTTTTTCAAAAATTATGTTGGTTTAAAAAAGTTGGGGGAAAGTTGAAAAAAGTCACCAAGAGGCTCGTCTAAAAATACCCTTTCACCAATCTTTTTACCTACACTTTGATCTCAACCATTTTATCTCTTCACTATAGTTATAAATGAAAATGTGAGTACACTTGGCTGGATTTCAGCACACACATCTTATATTAGGCTATATTTATACCCCCTCTCACTGCCACCTGGATTTCCAACTCCATCTCTTCTACTACCCCCTCATCATCATCACCCCATAAGTCATCATCAATAGGCTCGGGACCGTAACTCCATGGTATGGGATACCATCAGTAATGATCATCACCCCAAAAGTCATCATTAATAGGCTCAGGACCGTAACTCTATGGTGTGGGATACCAATAGGGCATCGCGTCCTGCTGAACTAGAGGTGGGAATGATTTATCAGTCGTCGTCTCCAGTTCTGTATTTGACAACTCTAGTTCAACAAGATTCTCTTCTTCAACCAGTATTTCCTCTTCTTCTTCTTCTACTCTCTCCAAGCCAATATCATCTTCATAATAGATATCCTGATCCTTCGCTTCTAGAGTCGTATAGATCATCTCACCCAAGGTTGTTTGGTATCAAACTTATGCCCTAATCATATATGTCATGCAGCTGTGGTTCTTAATGTAGATCTATCTGATCAAGGATAGCCTTGATTTCCCTATATCTCGCATCTTTAAAACCTCTAATCTATTCAAGTAATTCTTCTCATGACAAGCCCTTATATGGTTGCAAGTAGGAATTCTGATATGGTTGTGCTGTGAACACGAGTTAGCATAGTAATATGTGGAATACATTGATGAATGTGGACAACGCACCTTGAAATGGGGTCCTCCACAGCTCTCTCACATGATAAATATATATAAAAAATAACTGATATATATATATATATATATATATATATGGGAAGGTTAACGTACAATAGCTTTTAACGTGCAACCGGTACGACCTATAATTACGCACGTTCATTTGTAAATTACGCACGTTACAAAATTCAAACCCTAATTACGCATGAAGAAGAAAAATCACGCGTGATTAGGGTTCGTTTCAATTAGTCTGCGATTGATCAATTGTTTGATTAATTTCATCCAATTAGTTTCAATTTTCTTTTCGTTTAAGTTCAAATTGGCCATTGTTCGGTCAATTTCATCGAATTGTGTTCAAATTCGTCTTTAATTTTGAAAAATTTAATCAAAAAGAAGACTCGAAAAACAGCCCGTAGAACAGAGGATGCAGGTTGTAGGAGCATGCGTGATTATAGGTTAAATAGTTACTCACGTTATTTTTTGACACAAATCACGCTCGGTTGGTTTTTTACCTAATGGCGCATGTTGTATCAATAATTACGCATGTTATCTTTTGGTCGCGTACTGGTCGCATGTTAAGGCATATTGTATTTTACACTTTCTCTCCCTCTCTTTCTCTCTCTCTCTCTCTCTCTCTCTCTATATATATATATATATAGGGATGAGTTAAAATGAGAACCACTATGAGTTCTGAGAACCGTGAGAACTTTTTAATCCCGGGCGAGTTGGGCCAAATTTTTTTTTGCACAAACGTATATGCAAACATTATAAACACATCTGTAAAAACAAGTAAAAAAATTGCCTAGTCGTTAGTTTTGACTGATGCAAGTTTTTTACGCCCTGATAAAAGAAAGTAGTTATCAACTGTAAAATTTTACACCAGTGCGTAAAAAAATTGCATCAGTCAAAATTAACGCCTCGACAATTTTTTTTACTTTTTTATAGATGTATTTATAATGCTCTTAAAATATATTTTTATAAATAAATGGAAAATGATTGAAAATAAGATTTTTTGGTTTAAATTTTATAAATATTTTCATTTTTTTGGATTTTTCAATTTTTATTATTTTTTTATTTTTCAATATTTAATTGTTGGTCCTACCATTGTAGTGGGGTAAGATATTGATGTAACTGGGTTTACAATCGAAGAACGTCTTCCTCGAGGTGGAGGAGCAATGGGTGCGTCGTTTTCAGTGATTATTGGCCTAAACCGACCATTAACACCTCTTGGTTGTTGCATTTGATTTTGGTGTTGTGGTCGATTTCAAGGTGGAACCTTGACCTCTTGATTCACTGGTCTTCCTTGGTTAACACGTTGATTACCCCCGCCCATGAACCGAGGAATCCAGTTCCGGTTGGCGTTGTTATTGTTGTTATCAACCCGGTTCCTTTGGTTGTTGTATCGAGGTTGACGATTATTGCCATAACCGTCATTACAGGCATAATTATACCCATAATCATCAACATTCTCCACATAGTTGGCGTTTTGATAGCCAACTTCCTCATCTTCAAAACCTTTATCGTTGTAGAAGTTTTCGTTGTTTTTGTACTCATCCCAACTACCATCTTCAAACTCGTCATCATGATTTCCCCTTCTCCCGAATATTCCGAGTGAATACTAACATGTTCAGGTGATTGGTAACCCGGAACACTATACGGCTCATCATCGGGAATATTATTTCTTACTCGTCGATGTTGAGAAATTGGGTTTTATTCGCGGGATTGCCACGATTTTGGTTAACCCCACGGTTGGGATTAACATTTCGGTTATTGAGGTTTGGTGGTAATGTTATCCATCAGACTTTGGCAGATCTACAAGTAGCGATTGATGCGCTTTACACATGTTATCAAGCTTAAAAATATGTTGACGAACTTGATTAGAGTACTATATTAAATGTTATTGTGATTGATTGTAAACTATGTTTAAATTTGTTATACAATCAATCAAATATTTTACCAACTTTAAGATACTTTGCATTACAATCATTTGCGTCAACCGCAGGGCAACGCGCACGGGTACAATAAGTTATAAGGTTGTAGATTTTATGGGTCTAGTAAGTTTTAAGGTTTTAGATTTTTATACGAGGACCCAATTAATTTTTGGGCTTCACATTTTTTTTATATATTTAAAAATATATAAAAAAATAAGGTCCAGGCAAAACGAGCCACGACTGGGGGTGCGGCTTGCCCGATGGTGACAGAGGGTGGTTATAGGTGATGGCGACCGGAGGTGAGTGGTAAAGGTCTGAGGGGGAGGTGGTGACTTTGATGTTCATCGAAAAGAACAAAAACAAGCCGGAAGCTTTTTCTCTTTCTACTTTCTCTCTAAACCTTAAAGTCGCTGGAAAACAAGAGTGTCACCAGAAGACAAACAAATGTTGTCGGTTGAATTCTTTTTCAAACTAAAGCCATCAATAAAGTCGCCAGAAATATAAAGTCGCGGGAAATATGAACAAACTCGCCGAAAGATAAACAAATCCGCCGGAAGAGAACAAAGTCGCCCAGATCAGCTCAAAAACTCAACAAAAAAAAACCTCGCCCAAAAACATTCTGATATGATCCCAAACACCTCCAAATGATCTAAAAAACCACTCCAAATCGTCCTAATCACACCATGATCAATCCTCAATAACCAAACAACCAATTTAAACCATTTGAAATCCAGATTTTAAATAAAAAGTATAATAAAATGAAAAACCCAAAACTTCAAAAATCAGATTTTAATTATGAACTGTAGATAGTTAAATCCCAAATTCAAGTAGATACGAAATTGTAGAATCAAATCGGGTCTAAAATATGATTTTGGTGAAGAATCAGATCGGGTCCAAATTCAAGTACCAAAGCTATGATACTAATTCATTGAAACCCCACTAGATAAATATGCATAAGGTCATGTGTAGTCATAAAGCTCCTTTAGGGTCGTTATGCGACAAGTGGCGAAATGCGTAAGAGAGGGGCTTTATATCACAAGAGGGTGTAGTGGAAAGGGGGTTATATAACCCATCAATTATACATACATATGTATGTATATATATATATGTGTGTGTGAGTGGGGGAAACAATGTGCAGAGGATTAACGCCGCTATGTGTATCGCGGCTCAAAGAAAATTCACCACCATAGCGCCTTCCGTAGTGGTGTGGGGCGGCGTTGTGGGGCGCTGCAGCCCTTCTCCCTCTAATATAAATCCCCATTACACAAGGACTAAGATGATTACAATTAGAGGGCCCAGATGTCTAGAATGTGTGTGTCACACCCCAACCGATGGCGAAAACATCGGGGCATGGCACTGAGCGAAACAGATTGTCCATGAGTATCCACAACAACTATTAATTACCAGATATTAAAATGTCATGTCCCATACCACACCATATCCAAATAAAACAGTTATTACAAATAATTGTCTCAAAAACAAATACTGTTCCGACGACTCAGATTTAAGCGTGACATAACTAGACCCCTAGCTTGATTTACCAAAGCACAGCAATCCTAGCATCTTAAGCACCTGTCACATACGTTAAAATAAAGTCAATACACATAGTGTAAAGGTGAGCATACAAGTTTGATAGTATAATAGAGTTCGAAATCGTTTACGCATTGTCACACCCCGAATATCAGAGCATTGGCGTGACTGGACTGGTACCTTCATTGCACAGCAGAAGCAAACAACCTAAGTCTTTTAGAAAATTGAACGCCCACTAAGTACTTGACTCTTCATGGTTCTCCTATTCCAACCGTGCCTTGTCTTAGAAATGCAACCTGAGAAAGAAACATGCAAAAAAATCAATATAAAGTTGAGCGAGTTCATAGTTTGTTTGTAAAAGATTTGAAATAAATCTTTTTGAATAACCGGTTTTTGAAGTATTGTTGAGAAAACGAATTTAAAATCATTTTCTTGTCATGTTATACAGAAACTTTGTATTTGTAACGCATTATGTATGTGAACTCTTGTATTTGTAAAGTTTGTATAACCGTCAATCAAGTATTTCTGTATGTATCATGTGGAAATCAAGTATTTCTATATGTATCTTGTTGTTAATGGGTTGCAAGGCCATTAACATGTGACACGACATAGGAAGCAACCAAACCTTAGGCATTTTTCTAGTTGTCATATTCTGAGACACAAAAGCACTGCTTGGTACTCGTTCTCACCAAGAGTGTGGCTGCCCGACACCCGTTAGATCTAACCTTTTGTTCTGCGGTCTAGGTATATTGTTGATTAATGGTGCTTATGGTACCCTATTCGTGACACGATTTCTCGTATCATTTCTCATATCACTTCTTGTATCATTTCTCGTATCATTCTTTAAAACGCAACATACTTAGTACTCGTTCTCACCAACAGTGCTTCTTGTTTTTGTATCATACCATTTGTAAACATTGTAACATTTGTATCTTGTAAACTCTTGTATTTGTATTTTCCCGTAGTTTAGAAAACTAGAATTCGTGTGTATGCATATTTCGAAAAATACGCTTGTTTGAAAAACCGGTATAAAACATAAGCTTTTCGTAAACCATTTGCGTCAGTTAAAATTTGCTTGTAAAATGGTTTAGAAATATGTAATTCTTGTACGCTTTGCAAAAGTGCATGTCTTTCCACCCCGAAAACATTTAGAAAAATGTAAAACCGTGAAAAGGTGGGGTTATGAACTCACCTGAATATTCCTGTAAAAAGCTAGCTATATTCGACTTCGTAATGTAGCTTCCAAGACGTGACTCGCTAGCGTGCACTCTACAATATTCCTAACACGGAATATCTTATAAGTTTCTAAATAATGTGGTAACTAATCTACGTGTTACCGAGCTCTACCGAATCGTTAATCGAACGATTTGACGGTACGTTGTTAACTTAATGAAAACGATGAAGTTAAACTTTTGTCGCCCCGAGAAGTCGTTTGTGTATATAGGAATATTCGCACGAAAGTAATATATAATAAACTTGTGAGTTAATTGCCAAAATCGTCCCTGAAGTTTGGGCAGATTTGCCATTTTCGTCCAAAATGACACTTTTGTACCAAATTGCCCCCAACGTTTGTAACTTTTTGCCATTTTCATCCAAACAACTAACTTAGTTTATTTTTTCTGTTAAGTTGAGGATATTTGGATGAAATTCGCAAATATAAAACCACAGGGACGGTTTTGGCAATTTACTCTAACTTTTTTAAATTTCTTTTATTTAATTAATTTTGTTACATATATAATAAAAAGGAATATACATGCAATTTTTATATGAAAAAAATAAAGGTTTGTCACATAATTTTTATAAATTTTTATTCAACCACTAACTAAGTTAAGTTTTCTATTAAAGCGAAGGATGTTTATAAACTAAGACATAAATTAATTTCCAATTTTTTATATAGATCAGTTGTATAAAAAATAAAATTTACTTAAACCTCTAAATCTTATAAAACTAAAATGCTGGTGACCTTATTGAAAAAGGTCAAATAAAAAAATCTTATCATATGTACCAAGTTTGTAATTCATCTTCTACTCTTTTAAATTCGCTCCTAAGGAAAAACAGAAGCCAGTCCCCCCTATCAAACAACGTATCGTTACCAAACCTTAAAATTACCCACCAAATTGTAATTATAATGCTATGAACCAAAAGTTTCTTTACTCAAGCCACTCAGAATAAGTATTAGTTAGTTACCCTCATAATCTTAGTTAAATAAATATTTTATTTCTACCAACATATTTCCTAGGTGCTCAACACATTTAAAAAATATGTAACGTTTTACAATTTTTTTCTATCTCTACAACTGATAAATACTAAAAGTTGTAATCAATTGTTATGTGTTGCATACCAATGACGTTTTCTCTTTATAAAACTGATTTATATAAAGAAGCTGTAAATTAATTTCTGTCTTAATTTATAAAATTTAAAACATCTTTCACCTTAACAGAAAAAATAAATTGAGTTAGTGATTTAGATGAAAATTTATAAAAATTATGTGACAAAACTATTAATTTTTTTTAACTAAAAACTCCATGTATATTCTTTTTTATTCTATATGTAAGAAAAATAATTAAATAAAAGAAATTAAAAAGGGTTTGAGTAAATTGCCAAAATCGTCCCTGTTGTTTTATATTTGCCAGTTTCATCCAAATATCCTCAACTTAACAGAAAAAATAAACTAAGTTAGTGGTTTGGATGAAAATGGCAAAAAGTTACAAACGTTGGGGGCAATTTGGTACAAAAATGTCATTTTAGACGAAAATGGCAAACGTGCCCAAACCTCAGGGACGATTTTGGCAATTAACTCTAAACTTGTATTATATATATTGCGTTTTGTATATATTTTCCAAAACATATGTATATGCCGTTTAGGCGTTTGAAATAAATATAAAAGATATATTTATTTAACAAAAGTATCATCGAGTTGCTTGAAGTTTGAAATAAATATAAAACTATATTTATTTTTATAAACGAATTCACGTTGTACGATGTTTGAAATAAATAGATAAGTTATATCTATTTTATAAAAGAATCGTTGTTTTTGTTTGACGTTCGAAATAAATATATAAACTACACTTATTTTATAAAAGGATACGAGTCGTTTAATGTTCGAAATAAACTATATTTATCTGTAAGAAGATTCGAGTTTATCGTTCGAAATAAATATAATAACTATATTTATTTGTTGTCGAAATATTTTCCGTATCGTTGTTTTCGTAAGTTGTAAGTTGTTCTCGAAAGAAACTTTATATTCGTATCTCGTTTTATAAAAGTCGTTTTATATCAATAATTGTCGTTTTAATAAAAACACGTTTTGTTTTATAATAAAACTCGTTTTATTTTACGGATTTTCTCGAAAAAAAAAGCAGGAAGAGTTTCCTCTGTTTTTGGACGCCCCCGACAACACAAGTTGTCGTTATTTTATCAAAATTCAACAATGTTCAATCCATTCAAACAATATTTATCATAAAGTTTTATCAATACGACCAAAATAAAACGTAACTGAATTATAAACGAATCGGTTCGAGCTCGTTCACAAAATAATTAAAATTACGTAAATATTAAACGTGTCGTCAATCTTTACCAAAACTCTCGCGTCGAACCGTGGACTGAGTTAACCGACTCAGTTGACTGAGTTTGACCGAGTCGACCCGAACTGCTTCATAAGCTAACCCGAACCGGCTGACTCGAACCAAACTGTTGACGTGAACCGCTGACCCGAACGCTGAGTTGACTCGGTTTGACCGAGTCAAACCGAACCGAGTCGTCTGACCCTGAACCGGAACCGAACCAGAGCTGTTGACCACTTGACCTGCTGTTGACTGTTTGACCCGGGCCCGAGCCGAGTTAACTCGGTTTAACCGAGTTGACTCGAATAAAAAACCCGGACCGTTCGACCAGTGTTGAACCGTGTCGCGAGACCCGAACAAGACTCGAACCACACGCCCGGATCTGAATCAAAACCTGAGATGAACAAAAGGAACCCGAACCAAACTCGAAACTGAGCACAAATCTAAGCCAAAACTGAACCGAAACTTACTTGAATAACCCGAACTCGAACCAAATCGAACCCGAAACCGATGAACTTCGCCGGATAAAGACAATGTCCGGCGGTCAATGGCACCGACCGTCGGTTCTCTCACTCTTCCCAGCTCTCTCTCTCTCTCTCTCTCTTCGCTTGTAGCCGCCGCACCACCACCGGTTCGTGGTGGTGGTGGTCCGTTTCTGAGTCGTAAACTAAAAAGAAAAGGGGTGGGGGCTGGTTGTTGTTTTACCAGAGAAAGGAAGGAGAAGGGGGGGGGTCGCCGGAAAATCATCGTCGCTGCCACAGACGGCGGCGCCGCAGCCGGTCGGTCGCCGGAGTTCGGCTGGTGCCGAGTGAGAGAGAGAGCGATGTAGGTGTGGGTGTGTTGTTCTGATTTGTTTGAATGGGAATGAGAATTATAGACATCAAGGTCATATATATATAAATACAGGTTGGGTCTTGTGGGTTTTGGGCTTGGGCCCAGGGCCCACAAGCCCAATTCTCGTGTTTATAATGGCCCGACATCTCTTACAAGATTCGTTTTCCAACCCGAGCTCCGCGAAACGTCGTAAATCAAAATTTCAGTATCAAATTATGAAAATCTGAGTGGGTAGTTGCGTTAGTGCGTCTGTCTGTCGTTTACGAGGATGGTCGCGTAGATTTGCGTTGTTGCCGTTTTAAAATCGTTTTTCGATCTAGTTTCAACTACGTGCATTAAAATTCGAAAACGAAATCAAATATATCATAATATATTAATATCAAGACGAAATTCGAGTCCAGTGCGTCAGTTCCGTCGTTGATCGTCGGTGCGTTACTGTTTCCGCGTTTTTCGTTCGCGTCTGTGTTTTGTGTCGTTCGGAAGCACGATAAATTTGTAAAACTAAATTTATAAACACAAAATTACTTGTATAAGATTTGTACTTGTCGGCGTTGTCAGTATTCTGCACGGTTTCAGTCCGTTGTCATTTGATGTTCCGCAGATGCCACGCGAATCTTCAAACGCGTACTGTAGAGTCGGATAAGCGTTCCTAAGCACTCCAAAGGCCTAATTAAGTTAATTTGTGCTGTAATCACTATTTATTATCACGTTAATCACCTGTTAATCACGTAATTAAGGGCGTAAATTACCGGTTGTCACACGCATAACCAGCATGTAACATGTAGTAAAGTGAAAGCTAGTAGGTTATCGACAGAGAAATATGCACAGACGTGACTGCGAGTTATAGAATGCGCAACACATATCCCCACTGGGACACGTGAAGTAAAGCCCTTAACAACCCCTGTCCACGACAGGTGCTGAGTCCAAACTATAGTACTATCGTTGCTAAGGTGTCATGCAACAATCACTATGTTAACATAACATACAAGCATTCATCGAATAACACGTAGCATGCACTAACGGTCAGCGTATAAATAGTGTTTGCATTGTGTGTCGATTGTGATTTAGAATAAGTAACGTATGTAACACCCAAAAGTGTGTAAAGCAAAAAGGGTTCGAGTATACTCACAGATAGCTTTTAATAAGTAAACACTCTCTTGGATTGAAGGGAGCGCTGAGAGATTAGCCTGAACAGTTAACGATAGCATAACGATGAGCGGTGCGATAAACAGTGAAAAGTGATTAAGTGTCGAGTGGCAACCGATCGGATGGCTCTCCGATCGGTTGACCATTCGATCGGATGTTAATCCGTTCGGATGGTCATCCGATCGGATGGCCATTCGATTGGATTGACATTCGTTTGGTAAGGACGTGTTTGTGTATGATGGCTTTGAAGTTTTCGTTGTAGCATTTTGAAAACAGAGAAGTATCTCTACCCTTCAGGTCGATCGATCGAACGACAGTTCGATCGGATGGCGATCTGCTCGGCAAGGTATTTCTCAGAGGACAAGTTCACAGCAGGATTGTCACTCGATCGGATAGCAATCCGATCGGATGGCAATCCGTTAGAACTGACTATGTGTTGAACATGTTGAAAATTGTTTAAGTGTTGAGACCAAGTGCACTCCGATCGGATGGTTGTTCGATCGGATGGCAATCCGATCGGACGGCAATCCGTCCCAGCGACCTGATCATTTTGGCACTTGATTATCTTGAAGGTTTTTGGCGGTTTGATCGAGACGGTATGACAACGTACTAAACAACGGAACCTCGTCAAGTCCCAAGTCGTTCGATCAAACAGGGATCACCCTAATCTAATCAGTTGACTGTTCCTTGCTGGTCGTTCATGTCTAACCCAAAATCGATTGTCTCTTTGATAGAAACCAGATCTTGAACCAACACATCACTAAGGAAGAGTAGAGGTATGTACAAGCTCCGATTCTATCGTTTTGAGTGCATTTAGTGTAAAAGAGTTGAAAGAAAGTTAGAAAACCATCTTTCAATCATTTTAACCATGAATATGTGTAGATCAATGCGAAAACATTGTTTAATCATGTGGAAATCCTTCAGATCTGAGTTGTTCTTGGTGGAATGAGGCGAAAACTTGAAGTTCATAAGAACTCCATGATGACATCATCCTAGAACACCTCAAATCCACTGATTTCATGGTTAAAAGTTAAGATTCAAAAGAGAAAATGATGAAGAAGTGTGTGTAGATTATAGAAGTACAAGATTTAGGTTGAAAACTAACAAGAATCGCGAGAAATTGAGAGAAAGAAGGCTTGAGTGCGGCTGGTCGAGTGGAGGAGCTGTCACATCACAAGTGATGTGACAGGAGGGTATTTATAGGGTTTCCAAAAGAGGAAAGTGCACAAGGCTCGGATTGGCCACCGATTGGATGGCAATCAGATCGGATGGCCACTCGATCGGTTGGCCATTCGGTCCAAGTGTCCGACATGTTGAGTTTTGTCGTTTCGATTCGCGTGTTGAGCGTTGCGATGCGTTTCGAGTGAGCGATGCGATAGATTACCCATTAGTTACACAAATAACCTAACTACTATATCTAACATACAATCACTATAAATAACTTGCGTTTAGCGTTTGCGATTAATTTGCGATGCGATAGAGTTGCGATTGCATTTCGATTAATCACCCCAATCATAAACATAAATAAACATGCACAAGTAACACATAGATAGCACACACACGTAAAAGAATATGCAGAGTCTACCAATCCAGGTGCGAGCGCGATTGTGATGCGATAAGCGAATAAGCGATAAAACATGCGATAAACATCGATTATTAATAGATACTCCACATAATACAACTAAAGTAATTAAAATAAAAGATTCGATTACAAGTCAAAGAAGTCTAAACAGTAGTTAAGCAAGGAGTGACAGATCGCAATTAGCAATCTTTTCTTCCTTTGACTTCAATCTTGACTTTGACTTTCGTAACACGGGGTGTTATAGTGTGTTCTCCCTAAATCCCTAAAATCTCTATCTATTTATAGCCTAATGACAATTACGTAATTACATTTATAGCCTAATGACAATTACTTAATTACATTTATGTCCTTAGAGTTTTGCTAGAATATAAATCTATTATGTATAAACAAAATCTATTTAACTACTTGAAACAATAACAATCATATCTTAAAGTTTGACACGCCAAATCTTCGCTCGATCTTCTCTTGTCGATTTGCATGTTGACTTTGACTTGTTGACGTTAACTTTATTGTCTTCGACTTGTTGACATTATACTAAATACTTTGACCCAACAAATACTGTTCTTTCACTTTTTGTATTGAGATCTTTGTTTCTATTTTTAGTAACTTTATAACCGAATATTACCAAAAGATAATATTGCTAGGTTTCTTTAGTATTGTATCCATCATTCCTTGTTATTGAACTTACTTTTAGAATATCACCAAAAGAAAATATTGCTAGGTTTCTTTAAGATTGTATCCATCATTCCTTGGTATTGAATTTACTTTTAAATTGTATTAGGTGTTTTCAATTGGATCAAAAACGTTTTCTATATCGTTTAAATTGAAGTTGTTGAATACAATGAACTTAGAACAACCAAATAAATAGAGAAATACAATGAAATTAAAAGGAAATAAACAGCTGGAGATCCCCCTTGATTGTGTCCAACGGCTATCCATGATGCTAGCTGTGATTTTATCTAAAGAAGGAAATGGTGTAACAAACTGATCCTTTACTTTCTAACACTCCCCCTCAAGTTGAGTAGTGGGGTTTTTGATACTTAACTTGTGAAGACACTGATTGAAGATCCTCCCGTTAACTGCTTTTGTTAATATATCTGCTAATTGATCCTCTGAACGGACAAATGTGAGCTCTATAATTCCCGTTTTGAGTTTTTCTTTGATAAAATGTCTATCAACCTCTACATGCTTAGTACGATCGTGTTGAACAGGATTCTTCGAAATTTGTATTGCAGCTTCATTATCACACAGAATAGTACTAGCTTTAGATTGTGCAAAACCGATTTCAGCCAAGAGCTTGTGTATCCAAAGAATTTCTGCTAGACCGCGTGCGATCCCTCGAAATTCTGCCTCAGCACTAGATAAGGCTACAACTTTTTGTTTCTTACTTCTCCATGTAACTAGATTCCCACCAACTAAGGTGAAATATCCTGACGTGGATCTTCGGTCTCCTTTGTCTCCTGCCCAGTCTGCATCTGTATATGCTTGGATTCTTAGATGTTTATTTGGTTGGAATAGAACCCCATGGCCCGCTGTCCCTTTGAGATACCGAACGATCCTCCATACTGCATCCATGTGAGCTACTTGTGGTTGATGCATGAATTGGCTTACCACCCCAACTGCATATGCAATGTCTGGGAAAGTGTGCGAGAGATATATCAGTTTGCCCACCAACCATTGGTACCTTTCTTTGTCTGCTAATTCTGCTCCTTCTTCCATATAGAGTTTCTGGTTAGTCATCATTGGAGTGTCGGCTGGCTTGCAATCGATCATTCCTGTCTCGGCAAGAAGGTCAAGTATATATTTCTTCTGGCAGATAAAGATTCCTTGTTTAGACCTTAGTACCTCAATTCCAAGGAAGTACTTAAGTCCTCCCAAGTCCTTCATCTCGAATTCAGTGAACAAATTAGTCTTTAACTTCTCCATTTCTTCCTTATCGTCACCTGTAATAATCATATCATCAACATATATAATCAAACAAGTCACAAGTTTACCTCTCCGTTTAAGGAACAATGTATGATCGGAGTTGCTTTGTTGGAAACCATATCCCTTCATTGCCATGGTAAATATGCCAAACCAAGCTCGAGGAGATTGCTTAAGTCCATAGAGAGTTCTTTTTAGCCGACATACTTCCTTGGTTTTGAAGTTTTATGTGAACCCAGGAGGAGGTTCCATGTAAACTTCTTCTTTCAACTCCCCATGTAGGAAAGCATTCTTAACGTCAAACTGATGGAGAGGCCATTCTTTATTTGCAGCAATAGAAAAAAGAACACGGATCGTATCAATTTTCGCTACCGGTGAGAATGTCTCTGAATAGTCAATTCCGTATGTTTGAGTATAGCCCTTAGCTACTAACCAAGCGTTATATCTTTCAATGGTTCCATCTGGTTTGTGTTTGATTGTAAAGACCCAACGACAGCCTACCGGTTTCTTTCCTGGTGGAAGAACACATTTCTCCCATGTTTCATTCTTTATAAGTGCCCCCATCTCTGTTTCCATAGCATCCTTCCAATTTTTTGAATCCAAAGCTTGTTCCACAGAATTTGGAAGTTGTTCATCATACAGGGAAGCAGTGAAAGCCTTAGCTTCTCTTGATAAATTTCCGTTGGTAATGTTCGTAACAGGATACCTTGAGGACCTTGTTTCTTTTTCTGGAGAGTACCGTTTTGGAGGAACCCCTCTGTTGGCCCTTGGAGGTAAAACATACCTTTAAGTGGCACCATTTTGCACTCCTTGTTCCCCTACTTGTTCCTTCTGCATAGTTTCAGTAACTGTACTAGGAGAATTTTGGTCAGGTATGTCAATATTTTGAGTATCCTCATGTGTGAGAGTATCCTCATGCGTGTGAGTATCCTCATGTGTGAGAGTATCATCATGTGTAAGAGAGTGACTAACCTCAGTAACAGGAGCGGAAGGATCTTGGTTAGTAGCATTGATGGTTGGTTCAACGGAAGTAAGTGACTCATCATGGGTACTATGATTAACTTCTTTGGATATATGACTGCTGTGGTTAACTTCTTCTGAAGATGCCCCCTCCTTTAACCAACTCAGTGTGTCAATATACTCCTCCCCCTGGCCACTGTGTTGGGAAGTATAAAAGAATTCGGTTTCAAGGAAGTCACAATTTAGGGTAGTAGACATATGTCGGCGTTTTGGACTATAGCATCGGTATCCTTTTTGGTCGATACCATAGCCTACAAAAACGCACTTCTCTGCACACGGGCCAAGTTTTCCCCGGTTATGTTTAGGTATGTGAGCAAAGACAGAGCATCCAAAAACACATGGTCTTAATGTAAGAGGTGGAGGAATTTTGGTAAAATTGGATAGAGACTCGAGAGGAGTTCTTAAATTAAGAGCTTTAGTGGGTAATCGATTGATTAAGTAGGTAGCAGTGGCAACAGCTTCAGGCCAAAAAGATGTAGGGACGTGAGATTCAATTAAAAGGGCACAAGTAATTTCTAAGAGAACACAATTTTTTCGTTCGACGGTGCCATTCTGTTCTGGAGTGTGAGGACACGTTTTTTGGTGAATAATCCCTTTGCTTTGACAAAATTGTTTCATGGAGTCGTTTATATATTCTCCTCCATTATCAGATCGTAGGATTTGAATGTTGGTTTTAAATTGTGTTAAAATTGGATAGAGACTCGAGAGGAGTTCTTAAATTAAGAGCTTTAGTGGGTAATCGATTGATTAAGTAGGTAGCAGTGGCAACAGCTTCAGGCCAAAAAGATGTAGGGACGTGAGATTCAATTAAAAGGGCACAAGTAATTTCTAAGAGAACACAATTTTTTCGTTCGACGGTGCCATTCTGTTCTGGAGTGTGAGGACACGTTTTTTGGTGAATAATCCCTTTGCTTTGACAAAATTGTTTCATGGAGTCGTTTATATATTCTCCTCCATTATCAGATCGTAGGATTTGAATGTTGGTTTTAAATTGTGTTTGTATCATGTTATAAAATATAATAAATTTATCAAAAACTTCATATTTATGTTTTAAAAAATAAATCCACGTCACACGAGTGCAATCATCAATAAAAAGAACAAAATATCGAAAATTATGTCCCCCAATAACTTCCGCGGGTCCCCAAACATCAGAATGGACAAGAGAGAAAGGTGAACCAACTCTCGTGTTATTTAATTTATAGGTTTGCCTATGACTCTTAGCTAACGAACACGTTTCACAATTAAAAGTTTTATTTGATGGAAAAAGTTTTGGAAATAAAAGATGTAAATAACCGACAGATGGGTGTCCTAATCTTCTATGCCATAGCCAAGCCTCCCTATCAGTAGTCCCGTGAGCAAGCATCACATTACCCTGTTGAGTCACTTCATCCACATAATATAGTCCTTGACGTTCAGTGCCACGCCCAATGATCGTTCCCGTCCTGATATCCTGGAGGATACAAAAAGTGGGATGCATCAAGACGGTGCAATTTAATTCCTTTGTTACATGACTAATGGATAATAGTTTTTGTGACAAAGATGGAACGTAGAGACAATTTGAGAGTTTTAAGGATGGAGATATTTCAATACTCCCTCCTCCCTTAACAGGAACGACTCCTCCATTAGCAGTTTTGATGTGATTAATTCTAGGTTTATTTTTCGAGACCAAATCTAATGGGTCAAACGTCATGGTGTCGGTCGCTCCACAATCAAATATCCAAGATTCATTTGTGGGTGCATGAGTCTGGGCAATATTAGCTTCTGATTTTAAATCATGTCCCTTTTTATTAGACATTTCATTCCCATTTTCATACGGTTTTAAAGGAAAGGTTTTTGACAAAACATTTTTTGAAAAAACATTTTTGGAAAAAACATTTTTAACTTTGTGAGTTTCCTTTTTACCCGTATCGTAAAGGGGAGATTCTTCAAGGGGGTCTTTTAGTAAATCTACCAAACTAGAATCAAAATATCTAGGATTAATAATAAAAGAAAGGTTTGAGCGTATATCCCCAAACCCTGTACCTCCATCCTCTCTGATGAAATCCTCCGTTTTTCCGGCGAAAGCAATCCTTCCAAAGCCGCCGCCTTTTTGCTGGTTGTCGCCGCTGCCATTGTCATCGATGTTGCTGGTGGCAGCCGCCGCTTTTCCTCCCTCCTTACTCCCATTTTTATGACCGTCGCCCCACCATTCAGGGTAGCCGAGGAGTTTGAAACATTGTTCCTCGGTGTGTTTCATCATACCACAGTGCTCACACTTGGGTTTGTTTTTGTCAATCCGGGATGATGATCCAAGATTAGAGTTTTTCCTGATTCGTTCGTCCTTTCGACAGAAGCCCTAGGCTCTCTGGTTCGAGAGACCTGCCAGTATTTAGTCCTGCCGCCACACCTCTTGGGGAAGATGAGTTATCAGTGGTTCCTAAGATTCCCTAATGTGCCATTTCCTTTCGAACGGCGGCGTAGGCGCCCTCAGCCGAGGGTAGTGGCTCCCACCGGAGAATATCCCTCTTTATTGGGTCATATTGTCGATCAAGGGTGTTCAAGAACTGGAAGAGCTTCTGTTCTGACAGGAGTTTGTTGTACGTTCCTATGTCAACGGCACACGTTGATGTGTGTAAAATGCAACATATAAATTACATCAAATGAGGCATAAAACTAACCCTTTTTTAGTACTAATATTGGAAAAAGAGTGTTTTTGTCTTCCTTTTGTATTTTCAGGATTAAATGAGCTCAAAAACGCAAAAGAAGCAAAAAGACAGCTAAATCCAACATAAATACAAGAAAAGGAACATTAGTGGATTGCCCGAACCCTCAACGGCACCTTCCAAAGCAAAATAGAGAAAACAGAAGGCTGAACACGCCCCGTGCTCAGCCAGCACGGGGCCGTGCCCAAGAAGCAGCAGAAAAGACAAACCTATAGAAGCTTCTATTGCCCACCACGGGCCGTGCTCAGCGGACACGGGGGCGTGCCGAAAGTACTGCAGGCGCATTAATTGTAATTGCGAATTACAATTAATGAAGAGAGAGAGTGTCAGACGGGCACGGGGCCGTGCCCAGCGAACACGGGGCCGTGCCCAGGCCTCTGTTCAGCCTATAAATAGGAGTGCTTGGTTTCATTGCAACTCATCCCTTGGCACACCACCTCTCTCATACTTCATCCACCACCCACCACCATCACAACACCATCATCCACCACCATCATCCATTGTCCATCATAGAGTGTGTGAGTCGTCTCGGGATCCAAGATTGATCGTAAGAGTTCTTGACAATCAAGGCCATGTTTGCCTAAGTCTCTTACATCACTTGGTGAAGACAAAGTGTCTAGTATAATACTTTTTATTTCTAATATTTTGCACTTTTTATTTGGTTTTGTATTAATGACTTTAATAACTAGTTACTTATGTTGAAGGTGATCTTTCCTTATCGTTTGTCCGTGGTGTCTTGGCATTATTTTACTATCTATATAAAATAAAGGATTTTCACCATTCATATCTCCACGGTCTATATGGAGGTATGTTGGCTACCTGGTAGGGGGTTAAGGGAACGGTTTGGTAAAGGTCTTGCCATTGTTCAGCGTTTAGAGGTCCTGCAATGGACCTGGGTCAAATTTAGTAGGACCTCCTTCAATACTTCACGGTATTGGATGGCGGGGGTCCAAACTCTTTGATCCCCTCATAAGTTAACTACTATTAATACTATAACCCGGCTATTTAGGACTGTATCCCTGCTGACTCAGACTACTTAGTCGATGGTAACGTCACCGCCAAAAGCGGGGCCTACCACAATACTGCATTAATAACTTAATTCATTATCTTCCAATAATCCACCCCTTTAGGATTGTATCCCTGCTGACTCAAACTACTGGGGTGAGGGTAACGTCACCTTCAAAAGAGGGGCCTACTACAATAACTAAGATAATCTCTTAATTATGTGCAAAAGTGCGGAAATAATCAAAGGTTATACTAGATACGAGTCGGAACCAAGTGATTCATCTTGTCTATCTGTTTTTATTTTATTTTTATTTTCAGCATTTTAGTTAGTTTTTATTTTTCTTAGTTTCAAACATTTTTCTAAACTTTTATTTTGGTTAGACGTTGAGGATAAACCGGTATTAAAAGCTCTTGTGTCCTTGGACGACCTCGGTATCTTACCAACGCTATACTACACTCAACGATGGGTGCACTTGCCCATATGTGTGTTTAGTGTTAGTGAAATATCGTGTTTTATAAATTTAAAACTTGGCTAAAATAAGTGTTAAAAAAGGGCTTAAAATATACACCTAAAATATACGACACTTTCACGCACATCAAGTTTTTGGCGCCGCTGCCGGGGACACAAGGATTTTAAGAAAGTTAGGAATCAACGGCCTAATCATCTTTTATTTTTTCTTTTATTTTTTTAGGATTTTCTTAGTTTTTCAGCCTCTGCAGAGCTCAGCACGGGCCGTGCCCTCTGAACACGCCCACGTGCTCAATCATTGGAACTGGCAATCCTGTTTTACATCAGACAGTAAGCTGAACACGGGGCCGTGCTCACTCAACACGCCCCCGTGCCCAAGTTTCAGTTACTGAAAACAGAACCGTTAGATCCCGACGGTTGGTAATTTCTGACATAAACATGAGTGATAGTAATTATTTTTACTTTCGGCACTCTTATGGTACGTGGTGTCAATTATGTGGTGGCGAACATGAAGAAGTAAAATGCTACTTCCTAAATTATAGGCCCCACTACATGGACCCACGATCTTTTCACAACCTTAAGAGGGGCGAAAGTAAAAATAAGCACTATTTCTCCCTCGAATGCGCCCAGCCAGATATTCTAGGAGAAATGTTCCTTAGCGAATTATTTCAACTAGAAGAGCTAATTCTGAAATGGATAGAAGAGCTTAGGAAGGATTTTATTAATCCGCCCCAAGACGATACCCATGAAGAAATGTTGGAACCGCATTCCGACAACCTCGTTGCTCCCGAAAATACCTTCGTACCTAGCAAAGACTTGGACGATAGTCGTCCCTGTGTCGATTGTGCCGTGAAGGACTCCCCATCGACTTCGTTCGGTGCATACATAGACCTGAGCGATTCGGCATATACCTTCTTTAACAAGAGCCCGGAAAAGGGTTGGACTTGTCCACCTAGAATGAAAATAGGAATTACCCTCACCGACAACCTCTTGCGTTCTCGCCTTAGTCTAGGACAATTAAGGTATATTAGGCACTTTGGGGTTGTTCCAACCAGTCAGGAACCACCCGATACAAACAAGTTCCTTAAAAACTAGACAAACTTCATAAAACAGTCCGTAGACACGGGGCCGTGCCCAGCCAACACGCCCCCGTGTCCATCGAAAGATTCCTTTCTGATCAGTACGTCAGAATACGGACAAACTGTGTCAGAACTCCACCTACACACGGGGCCGTGTCCACTGAACACGGGGCCGTGTCCAGGTTGCTGTCATTTTCTATAAATGCAGCCAAGAATTCTGCACATTTGGACCAACTTGGGGCAGAGATTTGCAGGAATCTTCTCTCAAACTATCCTAGGTAAGTCTAAAAGAAGGTTCCAACAACCCATCTTGTCCCTTCCTCTTTTAGTAATTTCCTTCTTCTTCATCTTTCTCCAAGAACTACCATTGAAAGTTTGGAATTCCTCCAACTCTATTGTAGGGATAAATGAGTTTTGTTCAAAGAATCTTGGTAAAAACATGTTGTGAAAAATGGTTTTAAGTTATAGTAGCCAAAAAGGGCCCACAACATTCAGAAAATAACTTAAAAATACAAGTTTCCTTGTTCCAAAACTCTGCAGAAAGATGGACACGGGGCCGTGCTCAGTGAGCACGGGGCCGTGTCCGGTTACTGTTTCATTAAATAAACTATTTTTAGTTTATTTTTCATAGGATGTCGAGTGAAAACAGCGATACATCTTCTGTGCATTCGTCAAACAACCGAAGAGGAAGAAGACCCTCCATTGAAGCTACACTTGTTCACTATGTGATAGCATTAAGGGAGGCTCTCGAAGAAATGACTTCAGTAGAGGAGGTCCTTATCGACCGTATTAACGATCTTACGATGGGACTTGAAAGCAGCTTCCAAGAAATTAACCTCTTGCACCAGAGGTTAAATATTCTTGTAGCACCACCAATGGAACCAGTCCTTCCTCAGCAGGATTGGAACCTGGCTCTCGGAATCAACAACCCTACCGGGTGGGAAGACTTTCCGGCGGAACCTCCCATGGTACACCAACAAGAGATCCCGGTGGAAGTTGAAACTCCTCAAACTAATGCCAACGAGCCTTCTTTTCTCCTTCCAAGGGAGATAGAAGAATGGCTCGCCGACATTTGAGGAGAACCGCACTCGGAAGAAGGAGTTCACTAAGGCCTTGTTTAACCAAGATTTAGTATTTCTTGGAAATTTTGTTAAATTAAAATAAAGAAAAGGCTAGGACTCCGTGGTTTGTTATTTCTTTTATCTAGTTTAATTTAGGAGTATGTAAGTTCTCTCTATGATGAAATGAAATGATGGTTTTAATGTTTGGATGGTTTGTAATGAAGAAAACACACTCATGGTGGTAAAGGATGAAAAGGGGAATGAGAAAAATGATCCCATGCTCAAGAACGAGGCAACCCGACAATTTTCTCCCTTTCAGAAGGTTCAACACGGGCCGTGCCCAACCAACACGACCCCGTGTCGGACCACCTGCAGAAAACGCCCAGTACAGGTAACTGGACACGGGCCGTGTTCACCCAACACGCCCCCGTGTCCAGACTTCTGTTCCTCTTATTTCAATTTTGTTACTGGCACTTGAACACGGGGCCGTGCCCGGATAACACGGGGCCGTGTTCAGTGCCCAGTAACACAAATTTTCGCTTTTTAAACACTATTTTTCACATCTAATCAACCTAAAAATTTATTTTTGGGACACATTGAGGACAATGTGTAATTTAAGTGTGGGGGGGGATGCTAAAACCTTGAATTTTGCAAGTCCTAAATACAAGCCTTACACAAAACTCTATTGGAACCGCTAATCACCCCAAATTTTTTCGAAAAAAAAAAAAAAAATATTTTTCATTTTTTTTACTTGTCTAGGTTTAACTCGGGAAATTCAAGCTCTCAAAAAAAGGTTATATTTTTACAAATTTACAACCGATAGCGTAGTGATAAAAAGAACCAACATAAGAAAATTATGAAAAGGCATGACAAACTTATTTAAAATTTGATTATATATACTTGATCACATAAAAACCCATTCCCACAAAAGTGAGTTTTGAGCCTTTATTGAGCACACAATTTAATATCATTTGACTAAATGCTCATTTTTCGTTTCTTGTGTGAATAGCCGCTTGGTTCTTACGACTCTAGAACTTGCCATGACAATACATTCCCGTCCTTATCAACTTAAACCCGAGTAAGTAAATGATAGAGGCATTAGGACTAACCCTTTTTCATTTCTACACCATTTTTTTTTTTTTTTTACCACCTACCCAAAAATCCCCCTAGTTAACCCCTTTGAGCCTAAACCTTTTCGTTTCATCACCCAAAACAAAAACCCTTTCACCCACCAAAACCTTTTTCATTTTTAACCCTTTATTTTAGTAACAAGTTCGGTTCTTCGAAAAAAAAAAAAAAAAAAAAAGAGAGTTGAAGCAAAAAGAAAATAAACAAACAAAGTAATCAAAAATAACTTTGTTTGAATAAAAGCTTCATCACAAAAAAAAAAAAAAGTTGCAAAAATACGAAAACCGACACTTGTTACGCTTTTTAGCCCTTTTTCTACTAACCACTAACCCAACCACCTACCTTTAACCCTAGCCAACCCTTAACCCACAAAGTCCTCTTGATATCTACAAAGGTATAAAAGTCAAAAAGGAGGAGGATTGATTTCTTGGCAAGCCTATGGTAGGAATAAGTTCCATGCCGCTCTCGAGTGATTCACTAAAAATACACTTTTGGCCGAGTGTGAGTGATTTCCCCGTGAGGTATGTGAACTTGTATATAAATAAAATTTTAAAAAAGGCATGTTATGCCCAAATAAGTAATTTCTTTTATGAACAGTTCTAAATAAATCATTACGAATAGGAGTGTAAATAAATAAAAATAAAACCTAAAAAGATCTTGGAAATCCCGACACTCTATGACAAGCCCAAAAACCTTCTCTTCTACCTATTCCATTTGGGAGTGTAAGCCAAATGTTAAAGAGTTTTGCTTGAGGACAAGCAAAAGTTCAAGTGTGGGGGTATTTGATGTGTGTAAAATGCAACATATAAATTACATCAAATGAGGCATAAAACTAACCCTTTTTTAGTACTAATATTGGAAAAAGAGTGTTTTTGTCTTCCTTTTGTATTTTCAGGATTAAATGAGCTCAAAAACGCAAAAGAAGCAAAAAGACAGCTAAATCCAACATAAATACAAGAAAAGGAACATTAGTGGATTGCCCGAACCCTCAACGGCACCTTCCAAAGCAAAATAGAGAAAACAGAAGGCTGAACACGCCCCGTGCTCAGCCAGCACGGGGCCGTGCCCAAGAAGCAGCAGAAAAGACAAACCTATAGAAGCTTCTATTGCCCACCACGGGCCGTGCTCAGCGGACACGGGGGCGTGCCGAAAGTACTGCAGGCGCATTAATTGTAATTGTGAATTACAATTAATGAAGAGAGAGAGTGTCAGACGGGCACGGGGCCGTGCCCAGCGAACACGGGGCCGTGCCCAGGCCTCTGTTCAGCCTATAAATAGGAGTGTTTGGTTTCATTGCAACTCATCCCTTGGCACACCACCTCTCTCACACTTCATCCACCACCCACCACCCACCACCATCACAACACCATCATCCACCACCATCATCCATTGTCCATCATAGAGTGTGTGAGTCGTCTCGGGATCCAAGATTGATCGTAAGAGTTCTTGACAATCAAGGCCATGTTTGCCTAAGTCTCTTACATCACTTGGTGAAGACAAAGTGTCTAGTATAATACTTTTTATTTCTAATCTTTTGCACTTTTTATTTGGTTTTGTATTAATGACTTTAATAACTAGTTACTTATGTTGAAGGTGATCTTTCCTTATCGTTTGTCCGTGGTGTCTTGGCATTATTTTACTGTCTATATAAAATAAAGGATTTTCACCATTCATATCTCCACGGTCTATATGGAGGTATGTTGGCTACCTGGTAGGGGGTTAAGGGAACGGTTTGGTAAAGGTCTTGCCATTGTTCAGCGTTTAGAGGTCCTGCAATGGACCTGGGTCAAATTTAGTAGGACCTCCTTCAATACTTCACGGTATTGGATGGCGGGGGTCCAAACTCTTTGATCCCCTCATAAGTTAACTACTATTAATACTATAACCCGGCTATTTAGGACTGTATCCCTGCTGACTCAGACTACTTAGTCGAGGGTAACGTCACCGCCAAAAGCGGGGCCTACCACAATACTGCATTAATAACTTAATTCATTATCTTCCAATAATCCACCCCTTTAGGATTGTATCCCTGCTGACTCAAACTACTGGGGTGAGGGTAACGTCACCTTCAAAAGAGGGGCCTACTACAATAACTAAGATAATCTCTTAATTATGTGCAAAAGTGCAGAAATAATCAAAGGTTATACTAGATACGAGTCGGAACCAAGTGATTCATCTTGTCTATCTGTTTTTATTTTATTTTTATTTTCAGCATTTTAGTTAGTTTTTATCTTTCTTAGTTTCAAACATTTTTCTAAACTTTTATTTTGGTTAGACGTTGAGGATAAACCGGTATTAAAAGCTCTTGTGTCCTTGGACGACCTCGGTATCTTACCAACGCTATACTACACTCAACGATGGGTGCACTTGCCCATATGTGTGTTTAGTGTTAGTGAAATATCGTGTTTTATAAATTTAAAACTTGGCTAAAATAAGTGTTAAAAAAGGGCTTAAAATATACACCTAAAATATACGACACTTTCACGCACATCACACGTCATAGGGTTCGGGTCTCTCCCTTCAATTTCTCCCCAAACTCCTTGCATGATGATCCAAAAATCTTCCAACGGGGATCCATTCTGTTTTATACCATTTTCTTTCACATGAAGATCGAAAGTTTGAAGTTTATCTTTCCCGCTACTGTATATGTAACCACTAACGCATCCCATAGCGTTTTTGCGGTAGGGAATTCGGTTAGGTTACTGGCTAGGGTGGGTTCGATATTCTGAATCAACCATGAGAACACCACTAAGTCGTCTTGTTCCCATTGTTCGTACAGGCTATCTGTGACAACCCTCACAATCACAGGTACTGTACAATTAATTAATGATTAATTATGTGCTTAATGACTGTGCTTGATTACAACTGACAGTTTAAACTGCTTTATGATTTTTGCATCATACATACATAAGCATCATATTTCATACTGTCACTCCATTTATTACACACAAACACTAGTGACATACTTGATGCACACAGCACAGTTAGCACACTGAGCGGTTAATTCAGAAACATGCTGACAATACCAGCACATAGGCAGACAATGTTATTATGGCCAGTATGAGCCAGGGACAAGGTACTACACTAGCATGGAGTGTAGGGAAGTGAGGACCATAAAACTGCGTCACTAGGTGATAGTTAAAGTGCCGGGAAGTGCCTAAAACATACTTTAAATGCAGAATTCTGCATTTATTATTTAAATTCAGCATTGTATTATACTAGTAAAGTGCAAAAATATGGCAGAATGGTCCTGTATACTTTCCTAAGTGCCGGGAATAAATTGCGTTGCAAAAATATATATAAAAGACATTTTTCGGATTAGTTAAACACTTTAACAAAACAGTGTCTAACCGAACATTACCCAGGGCACTAAATTTTTGTCAGTTACATAGTTTTATTATTTCTGGCTAGTCATGATCCCTGTTTGCCATAACACCCACTAAAAACCTTATAACTAACATATAACTTCAAGTTACTTACAATCTAACTACCATTTACCATTTAGTTGAAAAAATTTCATTCAAGCCCCCCCCCCCCCCCAACCGAAAATCGGTCCCCATGGACCCACCAAATTATCTTCACCATACTTCCTATCTTATACTAGATTATAATCTATTATTTTATTAGATTCTAGCTTGTGTAAGTAACCAAGATATGTGTAATGATCTTTATAAAGCATGGCCACTTAGATTATCATCATCACTTCAAGATTTACACTCCTCACTCACACTCTCTCTCTCATTTTCGGCTCCCCCAAACCGCCACCCTCACCACAACTTAACATCATCATCTTCATCAATATCAAGTTCCATTCAAACCTTGAAGGTGATCCATGGAGGTTGCAAGTTGAGGAGCATTCAAAAGAGCCTTGTTCTTGCTTGTTTCTTCATCTTTTTCTCATCATCTTTGCACTAGAATTCTACCCTAGCCTTGTGCTAGTAGCAAGTCTTACTACACCTTGTTTCATCTTATTCTTAGTTAAAATATGAAGTATGATGATTATGGTTAAATCACAAGAACAAGAACACTAAAAACATAAATAGAAAAGTTTAGACATAATGTCTACTTGAAGATGTAAAATGATGAGATGATGTTGGTATAATATTGTAGGAAAAATGTTGTTATTTTTTTTTATGAATCTTGGATGTGTGATGTTAATCACCTTATGAATCTTGTTAAATAACATCTAATAATATGATTTAACAAGATTAGGGAATGGTTATGTAATATATAAATAACCACTTCCTAGTTAGTCATGAACTTGAAAAAGAATGTTTTCCAAAATATAAACCAACTAGTAAGTTGATGAGTATGCTGATTCAAGTCTTACAAGAAACTTTTCTAAATTAACCAAGTAAAAGAATCGGTTTTTGGAAAAACCAAGACTTTACATACACTTACATTATTTTTATAAACAAAATAAGTGTAAGAACTTTTATTTACAAGAAAAGTTCAAGAAGTTTATTTTTGTAAATATTATTTACAAGTTGTAAACAAGTAACTCGTTTAAAATAATGTTTATAAAGAAATAAATAAATTTCGGAGGATAACTAAGTCCACTAAAAGTCTTACCAAGTTACTACGCGCTTTCGAAATATATCAAGTTCATGACTAGAGTATAACGCATATATTTATGCTCTTGGTTTATAAAGAATGATTGTTGATGATTGTTGATTGATTTCGAAAAGAAAACGATATGCTTATTAGCATGGACACTCCCGTTTTAAGGGAAAACTCTGGCGAAATTTTCTAAAAATCCCAAGACTTAGAAAATTATTTTCTAACAAGTATTTACAAACTGTTTTAACTTTGTTTTTTGGAAAGTAAACCTCGCCATAAGTTTTATTACAAAACTCCAAAATATCGGAGGTGGGTTTTTCGAAAATAAAAGCGAATAAATATATATATTTTTAAATATATATTTCACGTTAACACGCTGGTGTGATTATTTGTATTTTGGAAAAATATATGTTTTTGGGACATATTATTTTTGGATATATAAAATATTATATATTCTCTAAAGTGTGACTTAAAAATATATAATGTCAATACTCTAAATCGCAAAATACACATATAAATACTTGAGAAGTGTAGATACGAAATAGTTGCCTAACTATTTTTCCTAAAGACACAAGTTAAGTTAAAATAATTATTATTATTTTGACAAGTATAATATCAAAGTAACGCAACTCAAAACACTAAACCTTAAAGCCAAGGCACGGCCCGTTCGTCTAATAGACGTTAGTACGTGTAGGTCGTCGCGCAGCAGATCGAGTTTGAGATTGACGTTACAGGATACGCACTTCAGTGAGTTCATGTCCCCCTTTTCTCCTTACTGTTTTCAGTTTTATACTTCGGGGGTGAAATACATGCGACAATTATTACAAACAATTATTTACATGGTATGGTTAGCTTAGGGAGGGTTTATACTACTAGATCATGTGAAGGGTAGGCACAACACTTGAGGCCATTAATCCTCGTTGTTAGGACCGAGGGACACAAGAGTGATAGATCTATTTGGGTGTAGCGAGCCCACACCCGTGAGGCCGGGGCGGCCCATAGAGGTGACTGTGTCTTACAGCCGAAACCCGGTAACAAATTTGCTAGGTTTGAGTTTCCCTGCACCTTTTCACACATACCGATGGCTTTGCAACCCATTGGTGATCTCTTTTTCCTTAATGCTACATACCAGGGACTTTTAATACATATTTGAAAGGTTTATACATACTCACTTTTACATGAACTCGCTCAACTTTTGTTGATTTTTCAAACTACATGTATTTCAGGAAATTAGTGGATCTGGCAAGGTATGCAATAACGTCAAGCTGCGTAAGGAATAATGATGTCATCCTGGTTTAGGAAGGGTGACCCTTGCCTGGACGGGTTACAAGTCTTAAACCGTATTTCTAGTCAAGTCTTTTGGTCATGTCGTATGAACATGTTTTGATTATGTCATGGTTGTATGTTGTTTTATGTGTCGACTTTTAAAACAATGTTGCTGTGGTAACTTTTAAAACTTAATTAATGGATGACTATCATGTGTTTTAATTCATATAGCATTGTTGTGATTGTGCTATGGTATTAAGTAGTCACACCAATTAAACCCACGCTTCCGCAAAAGCCAGGGTGTGACAGCTTGGTATCAGAGCCTCGATCATAGCGAACTAGGATTCTTTCTCGAGTCTAGACTATGATCACTAGGGCTCTCATGAAAACATTTTCACATTGCATACACCAAACATCCAGATCCAGGGTACAAAACATTTTTACAAACAAAAAGGCACAAATACACTTTTCAAAAATATTATTTCAGTCTTAGAGACTGAGGGAGTTCTGTCTTAGAGACTGAGGGAGGTTTAGCCTTAGAGGCTAGGGAGGTTCAGTTTTAGAGACTGAGGGGTTCAATCTTAGAGATTGGGGAGGTTTAGTCTTAGAGACTAGGAGGTTGGTCTTAGAGACCAGGGAGTTAGTCTGAGAGGCTGGGAGGGGTAGTCTGGGAAGACTAGGAGGATTGCTTGTTTGCATTATTGTGATTTACATGTTTATTTGATTTCATATTGATATTTGTGCATATGTGTGGTTGTGTTACAGACACCATGGTTTCTTCTTCCGACACAGGAGTATCAGACACAGTGGACCCCATGGCAGTTGTGTCAGACGATGAGATACCATCAGAGGGAGACGTCTACACGTCCGACACCACGAGTACAGATGACGATGATTTTCAGCCGTTCGCGCTGCCAGACATCGGAGTTGAGCCTGCTGATGGCATTCCTGCTGGGGATCTACCTCTTGTGGTGATCCCTGCTCCCGTACCGCTTGCTGCTGTCCCCATGGTGGATATGCCACTCGATGCCGTATCTGATGACGACATCGATTTGTTCGAGGAGGGTCCCCCTGAGGGCGACTATGAGGGCGGGGCCCCGATCGATGTTGATGCTATCCTTCCTATTGCTGAGGCCCCTGTAGAGGAGCTTCCTCTTGGTTCACCTGTCCCAGACTCGTTGGAGTCTGTGGCATCTGCGTCCTTGCACGACCAGGGTGTGCAGCATCACTCTCCTGACGCCGACCCCGACATGGTGATGTCAGCTGCACCTGGTCCGTTACATGAGTTTGAGTTTCACCACGAGATCGATGACGATTTTGACCCAGTTTTTCCCCTGGTTTCGATCCTGATCATGATGTCGATTTTATTCATATGGACCAGCCTTTAGAGGCGCCAGTGGCTCCCATTGATCCGCTGTTGGACATTCCTGCTGATTTTGATATGGATCTTGACGACCCTGAGCCCGTAGCCGCACCAGAGCCTGTTGTTGACCATGGCCATGTCCTTGTTGATGCCCCAGCCGATGCACCGCTAGATATGGGTGCACCGGTCATTGCACCTCTTGTTGATGACATACCCATTGCTGACCTTCCCGTTATTGCACCACCATTGTTGGGTGATCCTGTTATTGATGCACCCATTGTGGCACCAGTAGCACCTGTTTTACCCACTGTGCATGCTGATCATGCACCGTTCGCCACGCACATTGACCCACGATACGCCGACACCCTCAACGGGTGGATCGACGATGACGACTATCCACCGTATGTGGTACCCGTCACACCTGTTTCTGCGCCCACTGATATTCCACTATCCCACCCACACACAACCGATGTCAATCGTACTGACCTTCCGATTACCTTTCTCCAGGACATCCCTCCACCACGTCCTGGGGAGGGTTCATCGCGACAGCCATTTGGTCACGTACCTTTCATGTCAGGAGGCGGCCAGTTTATACCACAGATTCCTCATCCTACTTTTGCTCCACCTGTATCGGCGTCTGATCCGGTTATGTCACAGTTTCCTCATGTTGCACCACCTACTGCACCATCTTTCATGCCATCTAGCGAGCCATTTTTGTGGACTACGCCCCCTGTTATGCCATTGTCTGATCCGTACCACCCATTTCACGTAGGGTACACCACGGAGGATATACTTGCGTCGCTGCAGCTACAGCAGGACGCACTGGGCCGTCGTGTCCAAGAGTTGGAGCGAGCTCCACGTCTGCCTTGTCACTGTCAGACACCCTTCGTAGCACCACACACCCCTTGTCCACTTTCCCCCGATTCAGATGTTCGTTTCTTGACATCTGAGCAGCATATGGCATATTTGCTGCGCGCCTATCGTGCCTTAGAGGAGGACTGGTTACACATGCGTCGCTTGCTTTTCTCTCTTCTTCCTCCTCCTCCACCGCCATCAGCATAGCGATATCTCTGGTCTGTTGCAGGTAGTGATCACTTTTGGTGAGAAGACCTCGATTGAGCCGACTACACAGCCTTTTGAAGACCACATTTTGACATGATGACTTTTGATATGTGATTTTTGGTTGTTGCATATGACTAGATAGTCAGGCAAGGGTGATGTGACCCCTAGCCGCTTTTGATGTATGATACAGATGTAAAACTTGTAAACATTGTATTGTGGTCTTGATTATATAATAGCTCAATCGCAGTATTCTCATTATATGCGTTGTTGAATTATTTATTTATGGATTATGACATGGGATGTTATGTGTTATCGTGTTGATGGATGTTATTACGTACGCATATTATTTACTTACTATGACCTGACCAATATGATCTTCTTTTAGAAGATGCCTCCAAGACGCAATGTACGCATGCCTACTACCGAGGCGGAACTCCAAGGGATAATTACCGTGGCCATAGCTCAGTATGCGGAATCCCATGGAGAAACAACCGGAAATATCTCGAACAACAACGGCAACAACAATCCACCCAATGGTAATGACAAGTCGTTTGAGACATTTTACGATACATTTGGATGTTTCTAGCACGTCCGCTGATACCATCTGTAAATTTTAACACCTACAAGCAATTCCTTGACTGCAAGCCCGTAAATTTCGACGACACTGGGGGTGCTGTTGCATTTGTCCGGTGGGCTGAGAAGACAGATTCTGTTCTAAGAATGAGCAGGTGTACTCCCCAGCAACAAGTCACCTACATTTCAGGACTGTTTCTGGATGGTGCCCTATCGTGGTGGAACCTACAAGTGCAAACGTTGGGAGAAGCGGCAGCTTATGCGTTAACCTGGAATGAGCTAAAAGAACTGATGAGGAAGAAGTACCGCTCGCGAGCTGAAATACAGAAGCTAGAAACTGAGTTCTGGCATCTAAGAATGGATGGTCCTAAGATTACAGAATATGTTCAGATATTTCATGATTTGTCTCATGTAGTGCCGTACATGGTCACGCCTGAATTTAAACGAATCGAACGCTTTATCTGGGGATTGGCACCCTAGATTATGAGTATGGTTACCACGTCTAAGCCTGCAACGATCACGGAAGCCATCGACCTCTGTGTGGCACTTACTGAGGAAGCTATTAGATTGAACAAGTTCTCTGTTTCAGAACCAAAGAAGAAGGAGACTCATGTGGAGTCGTCTGGTGAAAACAAACGGAAATTTTCCAATTTCAAGAAAGGTACCAGCAATGTGAGCAAGAAGGGTGAGTCGAGCACACCGGCTAGAGCCACAACCGGTGTTGACAACAGAGGAAAGGGTTACATGGGCACTCTGCCCAGGTGTGATACGTGCCAGCGCCATCATTCTGGCCCATGCAGATTGAGGAAGTGCGAGTCATGTGGGAAGAACGGCCACTCGCGGGATACGTATTGGGCCGGAACTGGTACTGGGCGTGGTGGTAATCGAGGTTATGGGAATGGTAATGGAAATCGCCCACAAGGAAACGACGGAAATGGAAACCGTGGAAACTTTGCGAACCAAGCTGGGAGTGGAAATCGCAACCAAAACAACACTCAAGGTGGGAATGGAAATGGTAACGGTCGGGGACCGGGATGTTTCAATTGTGGAGATGTTGGGCACTTTAAGAGGGAATGCCCAAAACTGAACCAAGCACGGGGAAGAGTCTTTAACATTGGCACAAGGGAAGCGCGCCAGGATCCAAACGTTGTCACTGGTACGTTCCCTATAATCCAACACTTTGCATTTGTTCTGTTTGATACTGGTGCCGATTATAGCTTCGTATCGTTAGACTTTAAGAATATGCTTGGATTAACTGCTAATAAGTTAGACGTTTCGTACTCGATTGAATTGGCGAATGGGAAACTAGTTGAAACGGGTGAAGTCATCAGAGGATGCGTGATTGAGCTGGGAGGACACGAGTTCACTTTGGATCTACTACCAGTCAAGTTGGGAAGTTTCGACGTGGTGGTAGGGATGGATTTGTTATTGAGCAACAAAGCCGAGATTATTTGCCATGAGAAGACCATCCGCATCCCAGTGGCAGATGGAGAGACGATCGTAGTTCATGGAGAAAAACGCGATACGCCTCTAAGAATCATTAGCTGTCTGAAAGCTAGAAAGTGTTTACAAAAAGGATGTGTTGCATTCTTGGCACACATCGTGGATAAAGAAGCTGCGGAGCTAAAGATCAAAGACATTCCAGTCATAAAAGAATATCCTGAAGTCTTTCCAGAAGACTTGCCAGGATTACCGCCTCAAAGGCAAGTCGAGTTTCACATTGACTTGGTTCCAGGCGCCGCGCCTGTAGCCAAGGCACCTTATAGACTTGCGCCTTCAGAGATGCAGGAGTTGTCAACGCAACTCCAGGAGCTGTTAGACAAAGGATTCATCAGACCAAGCTTCTCACCTTGGGGAGCTCAAGTTCTGTTCGTTAAGAAGAAGGATGGTAGTTTTCGTATGTGTATAGACTACCGCGAGCTTAATAAGTTGACTATCAAGAACAGATATCCTTTGCCCAGGATTGATGACCTGTTCGATCAGTTGCAAGGTTCGAGCTTCTATTCAAAGATCGACCTTCGCTCAGGATATCATCAACTAAGGATACAAGAGGAAAGTATCCCGAAGACGGCCTTTAGGACTCGTTATGGACATTACGAATTCCTGGTTATGCTGTTTGGGTTGACAAACGCTCCAGCAGTATTTATGGATCTGATGAACAGAGTCTACAAGCCGTACTTGGATAAGTTTGTGATCGTATTTATTGATGACATTCTAATCTACTCGAAGACGAAGGACGAGCACGAACAACACTTAAGAGCTATTCTAGAGCTACTTAAAAAGGAGAAGTTGTACGCTAAGTTTTCGAAGTGTGAGTTTTGGCTACGCGAAGTCCAATTTCTTGGTCATGTGGTTAATGTAAATGGAATCCATGTGGATCCAAAAAGATCGAGGCGATCAAGAATTGGGAGACTCCAAAGACGCCAACCAAAATTCGACAGTTCTTAGGTTTGGCTGGTTATTATCGAAGGTTCATTGAGGATTTCTCTAAAATCGCTCAACCTCTGACCGCACTCACACAGAAAGACAAGAAGTTTGATTGGGGTGACAGGCAAGAAGAAGCGTTTTAGTTGTTGAAGAACAAGCTTTGTGATGCACCGATCTTATCGCTACCTGAAGGAACGGACGACTTCGTGGTATATTGCGACGCTTCGCGTTAGGGATTAGGTTGCGTGCTGATGCAATGCCAGAGGGTTATAGCATATGCGTCACGCCAGTTGAAGATTCACGAGAAAAATTATACCACACACGATTTGGAACTAGGCGCGGTGGTATTTGCGTTGAAGATCTGGCGGCATTATTTGTATGGCACACGATGCACGATCTTCACTGATCACAAGAGCCTGCAGCACATATTTGACCAAAAGGAGCTTAACATGAGGCAAAGACGCTGGGTTGAACTGTTGAATGATTATGATTGCAAGATCAAGTATCACCCAGGGAAGGCGAATGTGGTCGCCGATGCCCTGAGTTGAGAGGAAAGGATTAAGCCCATAAGGGTTAGGGCTCTGGAAATGATTGTACAAACAGACCTCTCTTTGCGCATTCGTGCCGCGTAGAGAGAAGCTCTCAAAGAAAGGAATATTGAGAATGAGTATCTACGTGGGATGGAGAAACAGTTGGTACCAAACGAGGAAGGAACTTTGTGCTTTATGAAACGAATTTGGGTTCCTCTGTTTGATGGATTGAGAAAGGTTATTTTCGATGAGGCTCACAAGTCGCGGTACTCGATCCATCCCGGTGCGGATAAGATGTACCAAGACCTCAAGGATTTCTACTGGTGGCCTAGGATGAAAGGCGATGTTGCAATATATGTTGGAAAATGTTTAACTAGCGCCAAAGTGAAAGCCGAATACCAAAAGCCTTCAGGCCTTTTGCAGCAACCTGAAATACCCAAATGGAAATGGGAACAGATTTCCATGGACTTCATAACGAAATTGCCAAAGACGCCCAAGGGCCACGATACAATTTGGGTAATAGTAGACCGTCTAACAAAGTCTGCACAGTTCTTCCCGATCAAGGAAAAAGACAACACGAGTAAACTTGCTGAAATATACATGAAGGAGATTGTTGCACGACATGGAGTGCCTCTCTTGATTATCTCTGATAGAGATGGACGCTTCGTGTCAAGGATTTGGCAGTCCTTCCAAGAAGCTTTGGGTTCACAGTTGAATCTAAGTACTGCTTTTCACCCACAAACTGATGGCCAGAGCGAGCGAAAAATTCAAACACTGGAAGATATGCTAAGAGCATGTGTAATGGATCTGGGTGGTAGCTGGGATAATCATTTACCATTAGTTGAGTTTTCGTACAACAACAGCTACCACACAAGTATTGGAGCCGCGCCATTTGAAGCTCTTTATGGACGCAAGTGTCGATCACCGCTATACTGGGCTGATGCGGGTGATAGACAGCTTGTGGGTCCCGAAATAGTGCAAGAAACAACAGACAAGATCTTTCAAATTCGAAAGCGTATCGAGGCGGCTCGCGACAGACAGAAAGCTTATGTAAATCAAAGGAGGAAACCTTTGGAATTTCAAGTTGGGGATATGGTTTTGTTAAAGGTTTCACCCTGGAAGGGTGTGGCACGCTTTGGAAAGCGTGGGAAGTTGAATCCGCGTTACATTGGCCCATTCAAAATCCTGCAAAGGATTGGGCTTGTGGCATACAAGTTGGACCTACCCGCTGAACTTAATGGTGTTCATGATACATTCCATGTATCAAACCTGAAAAAGAGTCCAACACAAGAGACAGTGATCATTCCTGCGGACGAAGTTCATATCGATGACACGCTCCACTTTACCGAAGAACCCGTTGAGGTCACGGATTGGAAATTTAACAAAACACGCAGGAGTAGTGTCAAGCTCGTCAAAGTTCGATGGAATGCACGACACAGCCCTGAATTCACGTGGGAACGTGAGGATCGTATGAAGGCCAAGTACCCACATTTGTTCCCCAAGACCCCCGCAACTAGAAGCAGAACCTTAAATTTCGGGACGAAATTTTCTTAACGGGGGGAGAATGTGACAACCCTCACAATCACAGGTACTGTACAATTAATTAATGATTAATTATGTGCTTAATGACTGTGCTTGATTACAACTGACAGTTTAAACTGCTTTATGATTTTTGCATCATACATACATAAGCATCATATTTCATACTGTCACTCCATTTATTACACACAAACACTAGTGACATACTTGATGCACACAGCACAGTTAGCACACTGAGCGGTTAATTCAGAAACATGCTGACAATACCAGCACATAGGCAGACAATGTTATTATGGCCAGTATGAGCTAGGGACAAGGTACTACACTAGTATGGAGTGTAGGGAAGTGAGGACCATAAAACTGCGTCACTAGGTGATAGTTAAAGTGCCGGGAAGTGCCTAAAACATACTTTAAATGCAGAATTCTGCATTTATTATTTAAATTCAGCATTGTATTATACTAGTAAAGTGCAAAAATATGGCAGAATGGTCCTGTATACTTTCCTAAGTGCCGGGAATAAATTGTGTTGCAAAAATATATATAAAAGACATTTTTCGGATTAGTTAAACACTTTAACAAAACAGTGTCTAACCGGACATTACCCGGGGCACTAAATTTTTGTCAGTTACATAGTTTTATTATTTCTGGCTAGTCATGATCCCTGTTTGCCATAACACCCACTAAAAACCTTATAACTAACACATAACTTCAAGTTACTTACAATCTAACTACCATTTACCATTTAGTTGAAAAATTTTCATTCAAGCCCCCCCCCCCAACCGAAAATCGGTCCCCATGGACCCACCAAATTATCTTCACCATACTTCCTATCTTATACTAGATTATAATCTATTATTTTATTAGATTCTAGCTTGTGTAAGTAACCAAGATATGTGTAATGATCTTTATAAAGCATGGCCACTTAGATTATCATCATCACTTCAAGATTTACACTCCTCACTCACACTCACACTCTCTCTCTCATTTTCGGCTCCCCCAAACCGCCACCCTCACCACAACTTAACATCATCATCTTCATCAATATCAAGTTCCATTCAAACCTTGAAGGTGATCCATGGAGGTTGCAAGTTGAGGAGCATTCAAAAGAGCCTTGTTCTTGCTTGTTTCTTCATCTTTTTCTCATAATCTTTGCACTAGAATTCTACCCTAGCCTTGTGCTAGTAGTAAGTCTTACTACACCTTGTTTCATCTTATTCTTAGTTAAAATATGAAGTATGATGATTATGGTTAAATCACAAGAACAAGAACACTAAAAACATAAATAGAAAAGTTTAGACATAATGTCTACTTGAAGATGTAAAATGATGAGATGATGTTGGTATAATATTGTAGGAAAAATGTTGTTATTTTTTTTTTTGATGAATCTTGGATGTGTGATGTTAATCACCTTATGAATCTTGTTAAATAACATCTAATAATATGATTTAACAAGATTAGGGAATGGTTATGTAATATATAAATAACCACTTCCTAGTTAGTCATGAACTTGAAAAAGAATGTTTTCCAAAATATAAACCAACTAGTAAGTTGATGAGTATGCTGATTCAAGTCTTACAAGAAACTTTTCTAAATAAACCAAGTAAAAGAATCGGTTTTTGGAAAAACCAAGACTTTACATACACTTACATTATTTTTATAAACAAAATAAGTGTAAGAACTTTTATTTACAAGAAAAGTTCAAGAAGTTTATTTTTGTAAATATTATTTACAAGTTGTAAACAAGTAACTCGTTTAAAATAATGGTTTTTAAAAAAATAAATACATTTCGGAGGATAACTAAGTCCACTAAAAGTCTTACCAAGTTACTACGCGCTTTCGAAATATATCAAGTTCATGACTAGAGTATAACGCATATATTTATGCTCTTGGTTTTATAAAGAATGATTGTTGATGATTGTTGATTGATTTCGAAAAGAAAACGATATGCTTATTAGCATGGACACTCCCGTTTTAAGGGAAAACTCTGGCGAAATTTTCTAAAAATCCCAAGACTTAGAAAATTATTTTCTAACAAGTATTTACAAACTGTTTTAACTTTGTTTTTTGGAAAGTAAACCTCGCCATAAGTTTTATTACAAAACTCCAAAATATCGGAGGTGGGTTTTTCGAAAATAAAAGCGAATAAATATATATATTTTTAAATATATATTTCACGTTAACACGCTGGTGTGATTATTTGTATTTTGGAAAAATATATGTTTTTGGGACATATTATTTTTGGATATATAAAATATTATATATTCTCTAAAGTGTGACTTAAAAATATATAATGTCAATACTCTAAATCGCAAAATACACATATAAATACTTGAGAAGTGTAGATACGAAATAGTTGCCTAACTATTTTTCCTAAAGACACAAGTTAAGTTAAAATAATTATTATTATTTTGACAAGTATAATATCAAAGTAACGCAACTCAAAACACTAAACCTTAAAGCCAAGGCACGGCCCGTTCGTCTAATAGACGTTAGTACGTGTAGGTCGTCGCGCAGCAGATCGAGTTTGAGATTGACGTTACAGGATACGCACTTCAGTGAGTTCATGTCCCCCTTTTCTCCTTACTGTTTTCAGTTTTATACTTCGGGGGTGAAATACATGCGACAATTATTACAAACAATTATTTACATGGTATGGTTAGCTTAGGGAGGGTTTATACTACTAGATCATGTGAAGGGTAGGCACAACACTTGAGGCCATTAATCCTCGTTGTTAGGACCGAGGGACACAAGAGTGATAGATCTATTTGGGTGTAGCGAGCCCACACCCGTGAGGCCGGGGCGGCCCATAGAGGTGACTGTGTCTTACAGCCGAAACCCGGTAACAAATTTGCTAGGTTTGAGTTTCCCTGCACCTTTTCACACATACCGATGGCTTTGCAACCCATTGGTGATCTCTTTTTCCTTAATGCTACATACCAGGGACTTTTAATACATACTTGAAAGGTTTATACATACTCACTTTTACATGAACTCGCTCAACTTTTGTTGATTTTTCAAACTACATGTATTTCAGGAAATTAGTGGATCTGGCAAGGTATGCAATAACGTCAAGCTGCGTAAGGAATAATGATGTCATCCTGGTTTAGGAAGTGTGACCCTTGCCTGGACGGGTTACAAGTCTTAAACCGTATTTCTAGTCAAGTCTTTTGGTCATGTCGTATGAACATGTTTTGATTATGTCATGGTTGTATGTTGTTTTATGTGTCGACTTTTAAAACAATGTTGTTGTGGTAACTTTTAAAACTTAATTAATGGATGACTATCATGTGTTTTAATTCATATAGCATTGTTGTGATTGTGGTATGGTATTAAGTAGTCACACCAATTAAACCCACGCTTCCGCAAAAGCCAGGGTGTGACACTATCGGTCGGTTCTGGAGGTTTCGGGTCTACCGTCAAATGGCTCAAGAGATGTTTCGATTTGCCGCCAATTACGACTCGAATCATCCGAGACCACAAGGCGTAGTTCTGACTGTTCAACTTGATGCTGATTTTTAAGGAGTCGGAAAGGCTTTGTTTTTGGGTTTGATTTTGGTTGTTGAGGCCGTTTTTAAGAAGGTTGGAAATCTGCAAAGCCAGATCATTATTGTTTGAATCTGTCATGATTGACTTTGGTTGTGGTTTTGAAAGAGGTAGATGATGAGCGGGTCGTCTTCTAAGATCGTATACACCGCTCTGATACCATGTTTTCAATTGGATCAGAAAGGTTTTCTATATCATTTGAATTGAAGTTGTTGAATACAATGAACTTAGAACAACCAAATAAATAGAGAAATACAATGAAATTAAAAGGAAATAAACAGCTGGAGATCCCCCTTGATTGTGTCCAACGGCTATCCATGATGCTAGCTGTGATTTTGTCTAAAGAAGGAAATGATGTAACAAACTGATCCTCTACTTTCTAACATTAGGATGTAGGGTGAATTTATGTAGAAACCTGAACTGTATCAAGTTGAAATGTATTAATCGATTCTTGTTGCATATTACTCAGATCCATCATCCCTTGTAACTTTTTTATACGTGATTATTTTTTAAAAACAATTACACCATAAAATATAAGTGTTTTATTATCTCTTCAACGGGTATACTATTGTTACACTTTAAAAAAATGAAATGGACCGGGTGTTCGTGAAAGTGGGTGTTTTTATGGAGTTTTCAGAAAACGCCATAAAAAGGCAAAGAAATGCCTAGTTGAAAACGACATAAAACACACAATTCTGAAAAAACGACATAAAAAACCAGTTGAAAACGCATAAAACAACAAAGTTGAAAATGACATAAAAGCCAGATCTTTTTTTGAAAAGATATCAATAGTATACTTATTGGAAAGATAAAAAACGCTGGATTTTATGGTGTATTTAATAAAATAATAATCACGTATTAAAAAGTTATGGACGTATGAATTTGATGGATAAAATGACATGTGATTAGCATGTGCACCATTGTTTGGATCTTCAAACTTTATCCCTCCTGGTAGCTCTAAGGTTCACAGTATTTAAAAACTCGTCATCTCATCAATCTCAGTCACAAATCACAAAGATCTTGTGGCTGAGAGACGTTCTTACCGTTTTTACACTTAGGACGTTTTCTCAAGAACATGTTTCTATATAACTTTTATTAGTAGTATAATATTTAAAATATCATAATTTTATAATTTATTTCTCAAAACTTTAGGTTTGTATTTAGTAATTCTTTATATCACCTTCACAAGTTAAAAGGGGAATAATTGTAGTCCATATAAAAGTATAAACATGCCAACTTACATAACTAGCTGATAAATAAACAAGGATACAACACGGGATGGTGATACAACGCCCCTCCCTCATCCCGCATGATCTCGTGAAGGGGAAGACCCCACCACGTTCATCGTATCAACCTACTTTCACTCTCTCCCCTTCTTCTTTCTCTCCTTTTCTCTCTATTTGATAATACAAGAAATATAGAAACAGGGAGTAAAGGTTTGGGATGGGTATAACATATGAGATGGAGTTGGTCGATAGACATAATGGTGATGTGACGTTGAGGTAACAGTTAAGGATGGAGGGGTAAGGATATGTAACACAACCTAATTATAGAGTATTAGTAGATTAGTTAATCAAATCTAGTTTTCACCAAATGGATAGTTTGGTTTATAGTTGATTGTCCGAATTACATAAACCGAAATAAAAAAAATGAACTAGTTACACATGGAAAAGAAATTAGAGTAAACTTCCGTTTTGCTCCTTGTGGTTTAGTTGTTTTAACAGTTTTGCTTTAATCCTTTAAAAATAACCATTTTACTTCCTGATGTTTTGGTTTTGTCACCAGTTTGCTCCACGACCTTAATTCCATCCATATTGTATGTTAACTGAAATGGTATTTTGGTAATTTCAAATATAAAATAAGGGTACTTTGGTAATTTATATTTAACATAACCATTTAACTATTTATTATAATATAAAAAATTGATTATTTATATATTAACATATCACACCGTCACCACTCCCACCTCAGTCTGCTGCTAATCGACCACCATCACCATCCAGCCGCCACTATCTACCATCACCACCATCCTCCACCACTTAATTTTCTTTTTCTTATTAACCCAAATATTCGTCTTTATCTACCTAATATCCACTCCTTCCTACCCACAAACCACCTCCACACCACCACGAAATCGACGCTAGAACCATTACACAAAACCGTCGGCCGCCACAAATTAACTGGCGCCACCACACATCGACCACGTCGTGAGTTATTTCATTATTCATTAACCGACTAAAGTCAAAATTAAAAAAAAGGGTGGTCAAAATTACGTTAGGTCAAAATATGAAAATCAATGACTAACCGCATCAGCAGTGGAATTATCAGCATCCATATCACCCCGGACCTTCACATAAAGCTCGGGGCTCCAGTACACCGATCCAACCGCCATGGACCGTTAAATTGCACCAGAAACTACGTCGAATTGCATGGTCCCGGAGTAAAACACCATACCGGAAAAGTAAAGAAGCGGTACAAATAACAAGACGCCCAGACGGTGAACGAGAAGGGAGAGTAAGATCCAGGCGAACCGGTGAAGGAATGATTGGTGGGTGAAGCGGGCGGAGGTTTTGGAGAGTGAGTGGTAGATGCGGGGAGATGCAGGAGTGAAGGGTTGTGGTTGTTGAGGCTGCATTTGCTTGGTGGATTGATTACATGATAAGATTGGGGGATTTGAGCTTTGTGGATTGAGATTAAAGAAGGTAGTGTGGGTTTGTTTTGGGTGGGATTGGGGGAGGTGAAGGGAGGATTACAGAGGATACTTATATCAACAAATGGATTTTAAAAATCAATTTAAATTCATATTTATAGAATTAACATAATACCTTTATCTTTAATAAACATTTTAGACATAGTTAGGGGCGGGGAGTGAAATGGAGATAGATTAAATAGATCAAGGAGTAAAATAACTATTTTTAAAGGATTGGGGCAATACCGTTGAAACGACCATACAATGGGGAGCAAAACGAAAGTTTACTCAAGAAAATAAAAAGCGGTTTTGGTTAAAAATGGTTTCATACCTTTTTTGACACCATTGCGCACAACACATGATATGAATCAACGCATGTAGATTTTATTTGAATCAACACCGCGTTTTGAAGATATGGCCATAAATGTTCAAAACTTTTGGGAAACGATTCTAGAATGTCAAATTTTTTTTTTGGAATATGATTATAAGTAGTAATAGGATGAAGAGACCTATAAATATAACTGTATGCAAGCCAGAAAACAAATTTACAACAAAGCAAAATAAACCTTGCAAAATATTGGATTGTAGTTCATAAAGGCAACATACATTTTAGCTTCCAGTTGATAGGAAATACCGTGCAAAAGAAACACCATTGATGATTCGATTTTGTTTCTCATTTCTTAATATTTTTCACCATCTTCTTGGCAATTGTGATGCTTCGTTTATTACCAGTGGATATCACCTCAGCTGAAACATTGAGAATCCCATTAGCATCTATGTTAAAGCAAACCTTGAACTTTTGTTCCCTAGCAGGGGCTGGTGGAACTCCGTCAAGAGTAAACGTGTCAAGAAAGACGTTTTCCTTCGTATATTTGCCCTCGCCCTGATATACATCAAATTTGCAAGACACTTGGTTGTCCTTAGATGTATGATAAACCTCCTCCTTGACGGTGGGTATGGGTGTGTTCCTGGGGATCACAACACTCATATCAATATCTTGCACAACCCATATGCCAAGAGAAAGAGGGGTCACATCAAATAGCACAAAATGCTGCACCTTTTGGTTTCCATACCCACTTAAGTTTGCAGCCAACACTGCAGCACCATAAGCGACAGCTTCATCAGCATTAATGCTCTTGCAAAGTGGTTTCCCATCAAAAAACTCCATCAGCATTTTTTGCACCTTTGGAATCCTTGTCGACCCACCGACAATAACCACGTCATCAACATCGCTCTTTTGCATATTTCCATCTCTTAAACAATTCTCCACGTGCTTAATGCACATGCTGAAGAAACCAGCATTAATCTCCTCGAATTTTGCCCTGCTGAATTTCGTTGAGAAATCAATTCCCTCGTACAAGCAATCGATTTCAATTGGTGTTTGAATTATTGATGACAAATCTCTCTTTGCTTTCTCACAAGCGATTTTCAACCTCATCTTTGCTCTTGCATTCTCACTCACGTCCTTTTTTTCTTTCTTTTTAAAGACTTCGACACAATGATTCACCATCAACTGCTCAAAGTTTTCACCACCCAAGTGAGTATCACCACCCACTGCTTTAACAGTAATGGTACCAGACTTGCTGATCTTAAGAAGAGACACATCAAAGGTTCCTCCACCCATATCAAATATCAATACGTGTTTCTCTTCGGGGCAGTTTACATCAGCACTCTTGTCTAGACCATATGCGATAGCTGCTGATGTTGGCTCATTAATCAACCGCATAACGTTAAGTCCCGCCAACACACCAGCATCCATGGTCGCCTGGCGTTGCTTGTCATTAAAATATGCAGGAACCGTTATCACCGCATCGGTAACTGTTGTTCCAAGAAATTCTTCAGCAGCCTCTTTCAAGTTTCTTAGAATCATTGAGGATATTTCTTCTGGTGAAAACTTCTGTTCTAACGACTCGTGTTGAAATACAATGGTTGTTTTCTCTCCAGACCCTTCAATTACCTTAAAAGGTTTACTTTCTATGTCTTTCTGCACTACACCATCACTGAATCTAGCTCCCATTAAGCGTTTAACATCTGCACATTATTTTAGAAATAAAATGCAAAGCTTCAAAATAGCATCAAATAAAGATGAGACGGGATACAAAATAAAGGGAATAACTATAGTTTTACATATTGCTCAGGGCCGGCTCCATAGGCTTGGCAACCTAGGCACGGGCCTAGGGCCACCAAAAAAAGCCCTAAACAGGTTTTTCATTGAAGGAGTTTAAAATAAATATTGTTTGGCAAAAAAAGCCAAGTTTCAAAGCCCATTTTGTCTGAATTTCCAGTTATTACAACACAACCACTATGACCTAATAAAAAAAAACTATGAAGGGATTGACTATGGTTTTATATATTTCTCCTAGAACTAGAATATGAAAATTCATCAAACATAAGATTGGATGATACTAAATGAATGAAATGGCTAGTATACGGAAGTTCATCCAGTTTAAGATTGGACCCTAAATGAAGGAAAGTACTTAGGTCATATATATCAAGAAGAAGAAAATTCACAAAAATGAAAGATGGAATACTAAACGAATGAAATGGCTAGAATATGAAAGTTTTTGATCAAAGTAACTTACCATAAACAGTGTTCTTAGGGTTCCTGGTTATTTGATTTTTTGCAGCCTCCCCTACTAGCATTTGCATTCCATCCCAAGCAACACATGAAGGAGTGATTTTGTTACCTTGTTGATTAGGAATGATCTCAACACGGTTGTGCTTATCAAACCAGGCGGCCACACAAGAGTATGTTGTTCCAAGATCAATACCAATAGCAGTTCTTTCGACTCTCCCAGCCATCTTCAATCAAACACACAAGAATATGTTATTTGAGAACCAATGTATGTTGAGAACTACTAGGACCACGTTAACCCCTTCTACCCTTTATTATATTAATTGAATAGAACGCATATGGATTTCATTATTTATTTAAAAAAAATAGTATTGATAAATATTAATTTTGTCTAAATGCACACATGCATATATGATACATGCAGTTGCTGTTAAAAAGAGATGTAGGCTGATCGATGTGAAGTGTTACCATATTTGCAGAGCGAGGAGCAACTGAACCGGATATGTGCAGGGTTTACAACAGTGTAAGCCAGCTAGGCAAATTGATTTTAATACATATATAGGATGATGGAAGAGGGATTTCAAATCCCTGTGATCCCGGTGGTTTGTTGGTGTAGCCAAAGGAAAGTATATCAGAAATTCATTCTTGTGAAAATCAACTGGGAAGATTTGATCGGTTGTTTCAATCCAAAAAAGTATGTCATACACATTGATTTAATTGCTCCTTTAAATCCAGTTAAAATCTTTTCAAATTCTTTAGAAAATATCTCTTTTTTTTTTTTTTTTTTTAAGTATATTAGCACCAAGAAGGATACCCAAATAAGAAAAAGGGGCATTACCTTTAATACATCCCAACAACTCCGCCATGCTAGATATTTCACCGTCTTCCACCCCTACCCCCATAAGACTGGACTTATGTATGTTAATTTTGAGGCCCGAGCAGGCAAAGAATATTCTTAAGATCCTAGCCACCACCAAAATATTCTCTTCCTCCCATTCTCCAATAATTAAAGCATCATCGGCATAAAACAGATGAGACATGGTCGGCCCCCCATTTGGCAGCTTAACCCCCTTGAATCTCCCGGACTCACAAGCCTTGGACATTAATCTAGAAAGAGTTTCCATCACAATTAAGAAGAGGAAGGGGGATAACGGATCACCTTGCCTCAAACCTTTTTGGCACTGAATCTCGAAAGTGGGAGACCCATTGACCAAGACAGACGATCTAGCTGATGAGAGAATCCCTTTAACCCATTTACACCAATCCTGAGAAAAACCCATTTGAGACATTACTCCCACTAAAAAGCCCCAGTTGACATTGTCATAAGCTTTCTCGAAGTCAATCTTGAAAATGAAAGCTTTTTTCCCCGATTTTTTCAACAAGACCAGATCTCGCTTAACATTAACGGGCTATCCAGAATAAACCTCCCTTGAACAAATGCGGATTGTGTATCTGATGTATTGTAAAATACATCTTTATTCGCGTCTAGGTTTGTTCGGTTTTAGTTAAATTTAGTGTCGTTTTAGATTAGAATGTATTTGCTTTTGATTTATTTGTGTTTCCAGGTTTTTGCAGCAAAACGGAGCAGATATGAGTTAAAATCTGGATGGGCGAAAGTCTGGAACGGAAGTCGGAAGTTCGGGAGTGGAACGGAGCGGAAATTGCAGTTCTGAAGGTTCCAGGCGGCCTGCATTAACTTAAGCTTAACCATCAGGCGGGCCGCATCAATTTAAGTTATGTTTTTCGGATAATAGGTGGCGGGCGGCCCGCATCAACTTAGCATAACTCTAAAGCGGGCCGCGAGGGGTCTATGTTCGCGAAACAGAGTCGTGATCAGCAAGCAGATTAGGGTTTCTTAATTATAAATAACCATGATCATCATCAGCCGAGAGGGGAACACAATTACGAATTTGGACGAACTTAGAGGCTGTTTAGAGGCTGATAAGGGCTGTTGAAGCATTGGGAAAGGCGTGGAATCATTGTTGAAGCGCAGGAGCACACGGGATTGGAGTTCACGGGTTTTATAATCTTGTTTCTCTCGTTTTCGTTTGTTTCTTGTTATTTGATGATGAATTCTGTTTTGACCATGATTGATACTATGTTTTTAGACATGATTATTGGCTAAATTTCTGTTACTACCTAGACATGGATGAATGATTGTTTAAGTTTGATTATTTTTGGATTTATGGAAGCTATGGATTGTTTATAAATTGTAAACGGTTTGTTCTATCAGTTAGATGTGTTTGCGTGCTTGATGTTATTTTATTATTGATTATTGCTTCGCTTGAATCTTGGTGACGGTCTTTATCACGGAATAGAGTCGGGCTAGGGTTTTAGGTTTTGGTGAGTGTCTATATCACATAATAAACCTTTGATCCTTTAGGGTGAAAAGTGCACAAGTAACCTTAGAAGTAATAGTTGGTAATCTTATAAAATCAAGTGTTCTACTAATCGTCAATAGCTGTAAGGTGCGAGATTATTGCTAGGTCTAAGTGATTAAACCGCAAGGTGGGTCCTTCGTAGAAAGTTAACCTATTTGCTGCTGTCTAGCAAGTCTAACTGAGAAAACAAACCTATCCTAGGTTTAGGTCTCGTAAGGGAGTGAGCCTTGTAGGATACTTTTATAAACCCAATTAGATGTCTTGTAAAGGAGTCTAATAACCGGTAGTTTAACAACCTTTAGGGGATCTTAGCGTGCTCTTGAGAAGGATTAGGGGTCCTTAGATTTCTCGATAGGTGAGAATTTCAAGATCCCGGTTCCATAGCAGACAACTTCCAATTATAATCATAACTAAAAGCAATCAGGATTCCTGTCTAGGTAGTTCTTTCATCATCCTTGAGTTCAGCCTTCGTGTGAGTTCGTGTCTAGTTCGTCTAGCTAGTTTAGTCATTATTTGCATTATTTAGGATTTTTAGAAACCCCCCCCCCCCAATCAACAAACATTTAGTTAAGTCGTGTCAGTTTAAGTCTAGATAGAGTTTTAGCGTAATCAGTAGAGTCTCTTGGGTTCGATACTCGGACTTCCTTAGGCTATACTACATTCGATCGGTACACTTGCCGGTTGTGTGTTTTAGGGTTTAGAGAGTCTTAGTCTTATAAATTTAAAACTTAGAGAGTCTAGAATTAGGGTAAATTTAGTTAATTTAGTTAACCCGTTTCGAGCACATCAAGTTTTTGGCGCCGTTGCCGGGGACTCTTAGGTAATTGCGTTGATTGCTTTGTTTGGACTTGTTTGACATATTACGTGCTATTTGTGTTCGTTGAGTCGTAGGAGTCTAAAAATTTAAAAAAAAAATATTTGCTTTAGTGTCTTTTCTAGGTTAGTGAGTCGTTGTTAGAGTCTTTTCGTTGTTCGTAGTTGGTGGGTGCCCCATACGCGCTCGCAGGGACCGCCGCCACTTCTGTTTCCAGTAGAGTCGTCTGTTTCGTCTTCTTCGTCTTTTTCGATTCCACAATCCACCCCCGCCTTTGATTTTACACCGAAGCCATCACCACACGTTTCCCCACCACCCTCCCGTTCTCGTTCGCCTAGTCCTCCACCCGTCATGGCGAACCGCACAGTCTACCAGCAGGCTACCACCGGTTTCACCGGTGCGACTTCACCCATCACCCTTCCGAATATTGCGAATGATAGGTCCTGGCAGATCCCTTCTTACATCATGACCGCCATCACAAATTCTTGCCAGTTCCATGGTCGTGATGACGAGGATGCACCCGCCCACATAAATCGCATCACTCGTCTTTGTGGCACCTACTCCATTCAGGGTGTCAATCTAGATGCTAGGTATCTTCAGGTATTCCCATTCTCGCTCGCTGGACGCGCAGCCGTCTGGTTCGATTCTCAGCCCGCAGGCACTTTCACTACTTGGGTTGGTCTTCGTGATGCTTTCCTAGCAAAATACTTCCCGCCAGCCAAGGCGTCTCGCCTTCGAGATCAGATCCACTCCTTCCGTATGGAGCCTGATGAGCCATATCATTTAGCTTGGGAGCGTTTCCAGACGCTTCTTTCTCGTTGTTCGCAGCATGGTTTGTCGGATTGGGCGTTAGTTGAGAAGTTTTACAATGGTCTTACTCCTGAGATTAGAGCGCGATTCGATACTTCAGCAGGAGGTCAGCTTATGGGAAAGAAGACGGTGGTTGAGTGCAATGATTTGTTTGAGAGTTTTGCACATTCTGATATGGACTATAGCACTACCAGCAGGACTTCCATTCCTGTTCGTACCACCTCGGCCGGTCGAGGGGTAAACCAAGTTAGCTTGGATTCATCGGTAGTTGCTGAAGTCGAGATTTTGAAGCGAGAGATTGATGAGTTGAAGAAGAAAGTCGATAGGTGTGAGGTTTGTAGGGGAGGTCACGACACGCTCGAGTGTCCCACACTTACGTTAGAGCAGGTTGAGTACATAGCAGGCCAGTCTAGGGGTCAGTTCGGTTGTAATAATAGTTTTAACCCTGGCTGGCAGGGTAGCGGTAATAGTGGTAGTTATCGTTCTTCAGGAAATCCCCCTGGTTTCTCATCTGGTCAGTATCAAAATAGGGGGCCGGGTCTTTACACGAGTAGTGGTTCGGGTCAGAGTGGACAGTATAGTGGTTCAGGTTCGAGTGGTCAGTTTGCGAGTGGAGGGTCGAATCAGGAGAGTCAAGGTAGTGATAAGGCTTTACAGGGTAGTTTGAGTAGGTTAGAGGAGATGTTTGCTCAGATGATGACGCATAATCAGACTGTAGCTAAGAATCAGGAGCAGATTAACAAAAATCATGAGCTTCAGCTTAAAAATCAAGAGGCCACTCTTCTAGATCTTCAGAGAACAGTAGGGGATATAGCTAGGCAGTTGAAAGAGTCCCCTTCTGCTCAGTATTCAGGTACTACTCACCCAGTCCACCATTCTGTTAAAGCAATTACTACTCGCAGTGGGTTGAGTTTAGGAGAGGTCGTGAGAGAGAATGTTGAGATAGGGAGTGATGATGAGGTAGATGAGGTGATTGAGATGGAGGCTCCAGGCAAGGTGCACATTAGGCTAGACCCAGCAAGTACCGCACACCTCGAGGAGTCGCCAGTAGAGAAGAAAGAGGAGAAGCAGCCGAAGAAGGTTCGGCCACCACCGCGAGTGATTGATATTTCTCGTCTTCCGTTTCCCGCTCGTGCTAGGCAGCAGATATATGCTAGGGAATACGAGAAATTCCTTGACATGTTCACCCAGCTGAAGGTGAATCTTCCGTTCATAGAGGCCCTGAGATCCATGCCCAAATACGTCAAGTTCCTTAAGGATTTCCTCAAGCGTAAGGATAGGGTAGGAGAGTGTTCGAGTAATTCATTGAGTGGAGAGTGTTCTGCTGTGATCCTAAATAAACTTCCTGAGAAACTCACTGATCCAGGCATATTCACGATCCCTTGTTTGTTTGGTGGTGATGTGAAAAACCACGCGTTGGCAGACCTTGGTGCTAGTATTAATTTGATGCCATATTCATTTTACGAAAAACTAGGCCTTGGTGATTTGAAACCAACTCGTATGACTCTCTCGTTAGCCGACAAGACAGTTAAGTATCCTAGGGGGATTGTAGAGAATCTGTTAGTGAAAGTGGATAAGTTTGTCTTTCCGGCTGATTTTGTAGTGCTAGATATGGAGGCCGATGATAGAGTGCCATTGATTCTAGGGCACCCGTTCTTGAACACTGCTAAAGCGCTTATAGATGTCTTCTTCGGCACAATCACACTTAGAGCGGAGGATGAGTCGGTAGTTTTTAAGGTGAATAATGCGAGAGGGGCGAGTGAGAGCGTGGGAGCGATAACATCGGTGAAGGAGAGTGAGAAGGTTGAGAGTGATGAGAAAAAGGTGGTGAGTGAGCCGAGTTTAGAAAAGGTGTTAAAACCCAAGTGTGGGGATCCACCTGATAGGAGAGTAGAGGAGTTGGAAGAGAGATTGATGAGGTTGGAGTCTAGGATAGAGATACTGAGCAAGGCTCAGTGTGGGGATAGGTTTCGATATGAAACGTCTAGATTCAAACCGCCCGATGACGATTTGAGAGAGTATGAGAGAGTTTGGAGAGGTGCGGGCGATGTTGGGAATGATAGTGCTACAGCCCGTAAGGTGCGGGCGATGTTAGAAGGTGAGCCCCGCGTATATGACCCTCCGTGAGTGCATGAATAGTTGTGACCCACTTCTAGAGTTTGTACATTGAGTCTTTGTCTGCGTCGTGTCTTTAGCTTAGTGTTTGTGTGTTTTAGTGTCTTTTGCGTCATTTTCGTGTGTTTGCGTTTTTGTGTGTCGTGAGTATATTTTGCAGGTTGCATCACATTTACGAAGGAGAGATTGACGTCCGAGCAGCTTACCAGGTTTGTTGAAAGTTAAAAACCGACGAAATACGTGCAGGGGCTGTTTGGGAATAAAGGAAAAATGAATTCTGCATAATTCTGCTGATGCTGCATGCTGTTCTGCTGTACCTGCTGTTCAGGCGGCCCGCGTAGGTTTCATTGTTTATTTGAAGCGGGTCGCGCGGGTTCTAAAATCATTGCCGGTTGTTTAAGTTTAAGCGGCCCGCCTCAACTTATCACACATCTAATGCGGGCCGCGAGCCCACTACATGTCGACATTGGGCTGTTCAGGCCCAATGGTTTCAGCAATTTCATCCATGTTCCATACTAATTTTCATCCATTTATTAATCATCATTCGGGTTGGTTCGAGTCGACGTTCAGGTATGTTTCCTGCATTTGTTGTTGTTGTATTTGAGTCGTTTGTTACTGGGTTTATTTCCATCTTAAGTGTGGGGAAACGGGTTGTATATTTTTAAGGAGTTAAAATGTGATTTTTCACTAAACCTTCAACCCGTTATCCGTTGCATCCACACTTGGTTAGGTTTAGCACTTGGGTTGTTCGAGGGCGAGCAAAGTGCGGGAGGGGGTAAGATGGTAATTCGGTGGTGTAATTTTGAGTCTTTTATTTTGTACCATGCGTCTAAGTTAGTAGTTTTTGAGTTTTTTTTTTGTGTTTCGAGTCGGTATTGCTTTGGTATTTTGCTGGTTTTTGTTGATGCAGGTTCGAATATGTACCACCCGTACTCAATCTCCATTCGGGTGATTTTGGAGCTGCTGATCGAATTTCAAGGCATTTATCAAGCATGTCAGTCAGAGTCAAAAGCCGATCGCGAATGAAATGCTATACGATCGAGCTGGATTGGACGAGAGTTTTGGAGCATCCGCGCGAATTAAACCAGCTAAGTCCTTTCCAATTTGCCCTTCGTCTTTTTATTTCTTGTTTATTTTTAGATTTTTGAGTCGGTTTCCATCCTACATTGAGGGCAATGTAGAGTTTAAGTGTGGGGATGGGAAACTATCGTTTAGTGTCATTAGTTAGTGAGTCTTGAGTCATAAAAGTCGAAAAATAAAAAAAAATTAAATTAAAAAAATTGAAAAATCCAAAAAAATTAAAAAATTAGAAAATGTCTTTTGAAATAAGAAGTTTGCAAAAATAAAAACGGAAAATGATAGAAAAGTTGGGTTTTTGTTCGGGTTCAAATAATAATAATATGAGATAATATAATCGTGCTTGTGTCTAGTTTGGGATGCGCGGGTAGGCTCGGTTCGGTTCTGGGTTCCTTTGATCTTAAATATACCTAATTGTCGGTCTACTAGTGGGTTCTCATCTAGGGAAAGTGGGGAAATTGAAACCGCCAAAAATAGTATAAGGGGCACCGTTATAAGCTAAGATCGTTAGAATTTTTAGTCATTATCTCGTTGTTGAAAAAAAATAGAATAAAAAGTGAGCTAGAAACTAAATGAAAGTAGCACAGGTCTATGTAATCCGAGTTGGGGATAGCGACTCTACAGCCGGAATGCCTCTGGGATGTGTGAAATCGCCTTGCTGAATAAAAGTACCGAAACCTAAGTAATCTGTGGTTGGGGATAGCGACTCTACAGCCGGAATACCTCTTGGTTAGGGAAAGCATCGTCTAGACTCACGAGAGAAAGAAAAAAAAAGAGCAAAAAGCAAAGTCTAAGCTCGTATGAAAAAAAAAATATAGATTTGATTCTAAACTCTCTGGATCTTGGTATAAAACGGTTAGGAAATAACCCAGTGGTTGTTCCTTTTGTCCTATAAGCTTGAGGGGGGATTAGGTGGACTTGAAATTCTTAGTGTGAGACCCTAGGTAGATTGACCGAACTTGAACTAAATTGCATGATAAGGGCTTGGAACTGGGTTGGGTTTAAGTGGATCAATATACTTGCAATCGCGGCTAACACGAGTTTCGATTTTAATAAAATAACTTATACTTTTGGCCCGTTCGAATATTCCGACTATGATTCCGTTTGCATAATTCTTTTTCGAGGACGAAAAAGAGTAAGTGTGGGGATATTTGATGTATTGTAAAATACATCTTTATTCGCGTCTAGGTTTGTTCGGTTTTAGTTAAATTTAGTGTCGTTTTAGATTAGAATGTATTTGCTTTTGATTTATTTGTGTTTCCAGGTTTTTGCAGCAAAACGGAGCAGATATGAGTTAAAATCTGGATGGGCGAAAGTCTGGAACGGAAGTCGGAAGTTCGGGAGTGGAACGGAGCGGAAATTGCAGTTCTGAAGGTTCCAGGCGGCCTGCATTAACTTAAGCTTAACCATCAGGCGGGCCGCATCAATTTAAGTTATGTTTTTCGGATAATAGGTGGCGGGCGGCCCGCATCAACTTAGTATAACTCTAAAGCGGGCCGCGAGGGGTCTATGTTCGCGAAACAGAGTCGTGATCAGCAAGCAAATTAGGGTTTCTTAATTATAAATAACCATGATCATCATCAGCCGAGAGGGGAACACAATTACGAATTTGGACGAACTTAGAGGCTGTTTAGAGGCTGATAAGGGCTGTTGAAGCATTGGGAAAGGCGTGGAATCATTGTTGAAGCGCAGGAGCACACGAGATTGGAGTTCACGGGTTTTATAATCTTGTTTCTCTCGTTTTCGTTTGTTTCTTGTTATTTGATGATGAATTCTGTTTTGACCATGATTGATACTATGTTTTTAGACATGATTATTGGCTAAATTTCTGTTACTACCTAGACATGGATGAATGATTGTTTAAGTTTGATTATTTTTGGATTTATGGAAGCTATGGATTGTTTATAAATTGTAAACGGTTTGTTCTATCAGTTAGATGTGTTTGCGTGCTTGATGTTATTTTATTATTGATTATTGCTTCGCTTGAATCTTGGTGACGGTCTTTATCACGGAATAGAGTCGGGCTAGGGTTTTAGGTTTTGGTGAGTGTCTATATCACATAATAAACCTTTGATCCTTTAGGGTGAAAAGTGCACAAGTAACCTTAGAAGTAATAGTTGGTAATCTTATAAAATCAAGTGTTCTACTAATCGTCAATAGCTGTAAGGTGCGAGATTATTGCTAGGTCTAAGTGATTAAACCGGAAGGTGGGTCCTTCGTAGAAAGTTAACCTATTTGCTGCTGTCTAGCAAGTCTAACTGAGAAAACAAACCTATCCTAGGTTTAGGTCTCGTAAGGGAGTGAGCCTTGTAGGATACTTTTATAAACCCAATTAGATGTCTTGTAAACGAGTCTAATAACCGGTAGTTTAACAACCTTTAGGGGATCTTAGCGTGCTCTTGAGAAGGATTAGGGGTCCTTAGATTTCCCGATAGGTGAGAATTTCAAGATCCCGGTTCCATAGCAGACAACTTCCAATTATAATCATAACTAAAAGCAATCAGGATTCCTGTCTAGGTAGTTCTTTCATCATCCTTGAGTTCAGCCTTCGTGTGAGTTCGTGTCTAGTTCGTCTAGCTAGTTTAGTCATTATTTGCATTATTTAGGATTTTTAGAAACCCCCCCCCCAATCAACAAACATTTAGTTAAGTCGTGTCAGTTTAAGTCTAGATAGAGTTTTAGCGTAATCAGTAGTGTCTCTTGGGTTCGATACTCGGACTTCCTTAGGCTATACTACATTCGATCGGTACACTTGCCGGTTGTGTGTTTTAGGGTTTAGAGAGTCTTAGTCTTATAAATTTAAAACTTAGAGAGTCTAGAATTAAGGTAAATTTAGTTAATTTAGTTAACCCGTTTCGAGCACATCAGTATCTGAGATGACTTTACCAATGTAATTCTTCACTCGAGATGCTAACACCTTCGAAATAACTTTGCTAATGATCCCAATTAGATTAATGGGCCTATAATCCCTCAGACTTACCGGATCTTTCTTTTTGGGGATGAGGGTGATAAAGGACGTACTGCAACACTTATCAATAGAACCCGATTCGTGAAAGTGAAACATAATATCTTTCAAATCTTCTTCAAAGAACCTCCAAAAGAACCTCAGAAGTTTAAAGTTAAAACCATCAGGGCCAGGGGCTTTGTCGATACCACACTCAAACACGGCCTCTTTAATCTCCCTCGACGAGAATTGACCCGACAAAGCTAAAGCATCCTCTTCGGATAGGATATTCCCCCCAAAGCAACTTCCGCCCGGCCTCGAGATAACCCTCTCCGAAAAATGGTTCTTGAAAAACCTGAGAATTTCTTTTTTAATGAGCTTGGGCTTGTCAATCCACTGACCATCAACATTCAAACCCGGAATGCCGTTTGAGCACTTTCTATTATTGATCAATCTATGAAAGAAGGCAGAATTTTCGTCCCCGTCAATGGCCCACCGACACCGGGACCTTTGCTTCAAATCCATATTCTCATGACGAACCGACTCGCAAATGTTCTTATAACATTCAGCTTTAATCCAAACCTCCTTTTCTGACAGATCCCTGGACTCACCAAACGAATCAATCAGCTCCATTTCTTCTTTGTTTCTATTAAAATCCTCCTTTTCTTTAAAGACAATTTCTCTCCTCCATTCCTTTATTTTATCTCTAATATGCTTAAATTTATTTGTAAGATTGACATCCGGCCGGCACCCCACTTTCTCGAAAGACCCCACCGCATTCTCGACGACACTCACAAAACCTTCTTTTTCAACCCACGAGTTGAAAAACCTAAAAGGAATAGCCCCAAAATTCTTACTATCCACGACTAACAGTAATGGACAGTGATCAGAGAACAATCTAGGAAGAGCCCTTAAACAAGCATTAGGCCACGCCTTAAAAAACTCTTTAGAAACAAAAACCCGATCAATCTTACTCAGTTTATTGGAGTTAGGGGCAAGAAAAGTAAACCTGCGATCCCTCATGTAGTACTCAACCAACTCAGCCGAATCAATAAAACCGTTAAATTCAAAAGCACAAGAGCTATTAAAGACATAATTTTTCCTCTCTTCCGGGGATCTAACAGCATTAAAATCACCCAGAAGGACCCACAAATCGGAGCCCGATCCCATAACCTCTAAGATGGAGTCCCAAACCAACTTTTTGTCTGTGACCCGATGAGGAGCGTACACGTTGATGACATTCAAGGCCTTATTACTACCCACCAAACGACCTTGAATGACAAGATAATGTCTATGTTTCGACACACAGATGGAGTCCCAAACCAACTTTTTGTCTGTGACCCGATGAGGAGCGTACACGTTGATGACATTCAAGGCCTTATTACTACCCACCAAACGACCTTGAATGACAAGATAATGTCTATGTTTCGACACACCCAGGGACCTAAAAACAGATGGATCCCATAAGCAGGTCAAACCCCCAGAACGGCCCGAAGCCCCCACAAATTCCATAGAAAAATCATTACTACCGCAAAAATAAGAAGCACGATCCTGACTAACCTCTTCGAACTGAGTCTCCTGAATGGCAATGAAACTGACCTTGTTTTCCTTTCTCAGATTCTTGATCCACCCAGCTTTACACTCGGACCCCATACCTCTAATATTTATAGATAAGAAGTTCATAATTTCTTGGATCGAACGCCTTCTTCCGAAATAATTTCCGATATCAGATCCTGATCCTGATGCCGCCCAAGATCCACTCCCACTTCGCAAGCCAAATTAATAGTATTCTCTGCTTCCTTTTTAATCAACTCCTCTAAAGAAAAGGGATCACTCCCAAAATCCAACATAGGAACATTACCACCAGCATGAATGTCCACCTGAACCGAACTCGATCCACCATCAGGGAGATCGACAGCTTCCTCTTGGGCCTCAACATTCAAATCCAAAGGATTTCCCATATCTCTCAGACTGGGATTTAAAGCCGCCTCAACTGAAGATTCCACCTGATCTAAATTTCCAAGAGGGAACGACCACACCTCCTCCGCTCTCCTCCTTTTCTTTGTTTTGGGCTCCCCAGAATTAATACCTGAATTGTCATGGGCCTGGGCATTACCCCCATTTTTCTTTTTGTAACCCCTAGCCCTTTTAGATGGACCACAAGACTTAGAAAAAGAAGGCCCAACTCCATCCGTAAAAGCAATATTGTCATTAATACCGAATACCCTAGCCCCACATCCCTTTGAGCTATTAGACGCCATAGATGGACCCACACCATTTCCCAAAACGGCCCCACCTTCATCATTACTCTGCACCGAACACCCATATTCTCAAATTCCCCAGAGGGACCCACCACCTTCACAGTATTGACGTTGTTAAAATGAGTATCCCCATGCCCATACTCCTCCTCTTGCATGGGGAAAACACCCATCACATTCAAAGGAGATTCGAAATCCTCCTCCAACCCTTTCGACTTCTGAGCCTCTCCACCTTCCTTTGCCTCGAAACTTACCATTCCCACGATCGGAGAAGACAACACCGGAGAGTCGGCCGTCGGGGAGTCACATACCTCTCCATCCAAACAATCGGGGACCCAAACATCTTGGTCCTCTTCCACCCAAACCCGAAAATTCCTGTCTTTCCACTTCAAAGACACCACCTCTCTGATTCGCTGAGCTTCACCGGCTAACACCCCAATCTTAAAAACAGAAAGATCACTATCCTGGAACAAGGATTTAGGAACATGTAAGACTTTTCCGAACAGTTCACCAATCTGCAACAGAACTTCAGGCTCCAAAAGGTGAAGAGGAATGCCATGTACACTAAGCGATGCCACCCTTTCCATAGGTAAGGACTGCCCTCCCCAAGCTTCTAATTTGGAAAACCAAGGCCCCCAAACGCGAGGAGACTCTAAGAACTTGTTAGCCGCAACCGCATCGGAGAAGGAGATAATCACAGAAAGGCCTCCCAAATACTGAATCCTGGCCACATCCACCTTAGCAATTCTGAAGAGTTTATCAAGATCGACTAGGGTTCCCAAGTCGGACGTTCTACCAATAACCGCAGAGCCCATCACCTCTTTGAAAGCAGATAACCGATCAGGAACAACCACCATCTTCTCCTTAGAAACCAAACCGTCCCCTCCGAAACCTCCCACACCGTTAATTCTGACAGGATCTCTCTGCTCTTTGCCCTTGCCCAAAACATCTCAATACGATCTCTAGTCTCTAAAATTAAAACTAAAACCCTTTGAGGTATTCTGACTTGAAGGAAAAACATTGGAATCACAGTCTTTCTTCTGACCAGAAAATCCTGAGTTCTCCACCGCAAATCTCGCCACATTAACCAGGAGTTTAGACTGACCCATCTTGATCCCCATTAACCTACCTTCTAACTCCTTCGGGTCCTTCACCCCTTAAAAGAAACAGAGAAAAATTTATTACCTTTCTTGTCTCGCTTCCTAGCCACGTAAACACCTGCCACCTCTCCAAACACACTGAAAAAAATCTCCGATATCCAAAGAACTGCAACGCTCAGGCAAGTTGGTGACGAAGAATTTCGTCAACCCTAAACAGGAATCCCCCATGCCAAGAAGATGAAAACAAAGAACGAGCCCCGGCGGCGAATGGGAGTTCCGAAGGACACAATAGGAAGAAAGGTCAAAACCAAAACCGGCGACCTCGCTCACTATGATGACTTCACCCCTCCGTCGAGCCAACCAGCAAAACAGATGGAAAACACAGCAAGCACGCCCCAACGGCGAATGGGAGATTCTGAAGGACAAGATAGGGAGAAAGGTCAAGCCAAAGACCGGCGACCTCGCTCGCTATATCGATCTTCTCCTCTCCGTCGAGCCCCCGGCGGACGGCATTCTCAATGGTAAATTGTTTTCTTTTTTTAGTACTAGTGGGAATGCTCGCGCGTTGCCGCGGGTAGCGATGCGGCGGCAGAAAAAATACGTATCAATTATTTTTGTGATATATACCAAAAAAATCTCTTTTGTTAATTGATGCCAAAAATTTATGTTCCCCTATAATGATAACCAACCTGATGAACAAAGTTTAACTCAGAATGCTTCTATTATCCATCATGCCACGATGCACCTTAAATGTTAGTTACTCATTTAAATTGCTAATATACATGTATGGTGTATACTTTTAGGTAAAATTAATGTAGATGACTCCTCAAGTTTTCAAACCCTAACACCCCCGCCCCCGTTTGGTAACCTCCACTGGTCCCGACTTAGCATCAATAATAAAGTCATACCGTCACAGGCTTCGAGAAGTTATAGATTGGATAAAACTTTGTTGTGACAAACTCCTCCTTCATGAACTCTATTGAGAAACAATGATGAGTCAAGAGTGAGAAGTATTTGACAAAAGATGGAAATATCTATCATGGCTAAATGTAGGACATAAACAACATGTCACCTTGATATTCATTTAGTTGATACCCAATGTATTGAAGCATTAATGCAAAGTAGACCTGGAAACGGGCCGGGTCATGGGTCAAAACGGCTCAATTAAAAAAATGATTGTTTTTGTTTGGGTCGAAACGGGTTCGGGTCAGAACGGGTTTTGGGTCGGGTTGGTTAAAAAATGCTTTTTTTAAAAGAGATTGTACATCAAGGGGCAATTTTTCGGGTTGAAACGGGCCCGGGTTGGTTCTGGTTGAGTACGGGTCAATACTTTTTGACACCCAATCCATGCTTATTGGCCGCGATTCTAAAATTCCATACCCATGGCTATTTGATTTACCTATGTGGCTATTATGTGAAAATGGGCCTGAAGAAACACTGACCTTAACGGTAGTATCCGATGAAGACTTCAATTATCAATGATCCGAACGGGCAGACTGCAAAACACAAACACCGTTAGGACTCGTTACAGGAATGGGGTTATTCCTGTAACCACCCTCCGGCGTGAGAATAAGTCTCGGGTTTGGGAGTATAAAAGTATGGAGAGAGAAAAAAGTTGTATGAGAGTTAGATGATTGGTACCTTATACGTTTACCTCTATTTATAGTTTATGATTAGGGTTTCCCTCAACTTAGGATGGGCTCCTATAAGTTAGGGATTTGCATGATCTTCCCAAAAAGTTGGAGATTTGGTTGCGTGACCTATCCACGTAAAATGGAATATTCCAGAACAAATATTTATATTTGTTTACTTATAATAAAATAATAGGTAATGACCGGGTCGGATTATCCGATTGGGGTCATACCTCGTGAATGGTCCAACGATATCCACTGCCCATTTCTGAAAAGGCCAAGCCGCGGTGACTGGGATTAGGTTGTTTTTTGGCCTAAGTGTTTGAGGAGCGAATTTCTGACAGCTACGACATTTTCTGAGCTCCTGTACCGCGTCTTCGTGCATCCCGGGCCAGTAGTACCCGGGGTTGTGGATTTTGGCTACAACTGCCCTGGGTTCGGCGTGGATGCCGCATATGCCCGCATGAATTTCTTGAATCAGGTACTTGGCTTCTATCGGAGAAACACATCGTAGAAGTGGACCCAAATATGACTTCCGGTATAGAATACCACCATATACTTCATATTGTAACGCCTTTGTTTGTATTTTCTGAGCATCGCCTTTACCGGGGGGTAACTCCCCCTTAGTAAGGAACTTTAACATTGGGGTATACCAACAAGGTTCCTCCGCTGTTACTGCGGAGACATTCCAGGGTTCAATTGAAGGCGTTTGTAACGTCTCTACTTTCACTTCCTTTTCCATGCCTGAAGTGGCGAGCTTGCTTAAAGCATCTGCTATTTGGTTTCTTCCCCGATGAACGTGGTTGAGTGTGACATTTTCGAAAGAAGCCATGAGCTCCTTTGTTTTTGCTAGATATCTTGCCATCGATTCATCCTTAGCTTCATACGTCTCATTAACCTGGTTATTAACCAGCAAGGAGTCAACATACGCCTCGACCCGTGTAGCTCCCATAGATTGAGCCATTCTTAAACCAACAAGCAGCGCTTCGTATTCTGCCTCGTTGTTGGAACATTCGAAGTCAAAGCGTAGGGCATACATTAATCTAATCTCGTCAGGGCTTATCAGCATTAAACCCGCCCCAGATCCTTTCTCACTCGACGACCCATCAGTGTACAGTCTCCAGGTCTGTCTGGTAGTGCTAGATTCCGGGATATCCCGGATGGCGGGATCCAATATGGTTTCTCCTTCAGGGATTTCTGCTAAGAAGTCGGCGATAACCTGCCCTTTGACTGCTGTTCGTTTTCTGTATTCAATATCTAAAGCACCTATCTCAATTGCCCATTTAGCCAATCTTCCAGAGATTTCCGGCTTGTGCAGAATTTGCTGTAGCGGGTAATTTGTCAAAACTTGCACGCGGTGTGCTTGAAAATATCTTTTCAATCGCCTAGTGGCGTGTACTAGAGCCAGGACCAATTTTTCTAGGGTTTGATACCTCGTTTCTGGTCCCGCCAGTACTCGGCTTATGTAATATATGGGAGTTTGCTTCCCATCTCTTTCCACCATGAGTACCGCGCTCACTGCGTTATGGGCTGCCGCCAAATACATTTTTAGTACTTCATTGGGAGATGGCGCTGTAAGCATGGGTAATTTTTTGATAAAACGCTTCATGTCTTGCAGGGCTTCTTCAGCTTCACCAGTCCATTTGAAATTCTTTTTGTTGAGGCAATCTTTTAATGTTTTAATGAACGGTAAAGATCTTTCTGCGTGTCTTGCTAAGAATCGGTTAATCGCCACTAAACGCCCGTTTAGCGCTTGTGCTTCCTTCAACGTTCTAGGAGAGGGCATTCGCCTTATAGCGGCCACCTTTTCCGGGTTAGCTTTGAAGCCCTCCCGGGTGACTACCACGCCTAAGAACTTTCCTTCTTCTACCCCAAAAGAACACTTCTTGGGGTTGAGTTTTATGTTGTATTCTCTAAGCTTTTGGAAGGTTTCTTCGATGTCTTCTAACATTTGCTTCTCCTCCCTACTTTTGATCACAAGATCGTCAACGTACACTTCCAGATTTTTGCCGATCTGGGTTTCGAAAGCTTTGTCCATGAGTCGCTGATAAGTTGCCCCGGCGTTTCGCAGACCAAAAGGCATCTTTGTGTAACAAAAAATGCCCACGTCGGTATGAAACGCTGTCTTTTCTTCGTCTTCCTTGGACATTTTGATTTGGTGGTACCCCTTATAGGCGTCTAGGAAGCATTTATACCTGTAGGGGACCAGAGAATCAACTTTGAAGTCCATCTCAGGTAATGGGTACGCGTCCTTGGGGCATGCTTTATTCAGGTCCTTGAAATCAATGCACATTCGCCATGTACCATCTGGCTTTTTTACCATCACCGGGTTTGACACCCATGTGTGATACTGTGTTTCTCTGAGGATTCCAGCTTCCACCAATTTTCGTACCTCTTTGACGACTGCTGCTTTCCGATCTGGGGCCATACTGCGTTTACCTTGCGCGACCGGCTTAACACCTGGGAGTGTTGCTAACTTGTGTTCCGCCTTATCGCGGGGAACTCCTGTCATGTCGGAATGTTCGAAGGCAAAAACGTCAACATTCCTTTTCAACAGTGCTTTCAAGTCGTTTTTAACTTCTGGGGAGAGGCTGTCTCCAATGGTAACCGTTTGATCTGGGTGGCGTGTGCTCAATACCCACCTTTCTGGACCGATAGCTCCAGTGGGGCCTTGGCGACATTTCTTGGTGCTTAATACCTCCCCTATTTTGTCTTGATACACTGTTGCAATGCCCCGCGGAGTGGGGAACTTCATGAAACCTCGCGCCGTTGAGACTATAGCGTCTAACTTACCCAGGGTGAACCTTCCAATAATCACATTGTGGTATGACTCAGCGCGTACCACAAGGAATGTTAGGAGTATGGTTCTTTCCCGGGGCTCTTGTCCAAATGTGATCGGGAAAGTAATTTGACCAATAGGGTCAACCTTTTCCCCTGTGAAACCTTTAATGGGGGCTTGTACAGATTCAAGCAACCTTTGGTCTTCCAGTTGCATTCTGTTGAAACAGTGTTCATAGATGATGTCTTCTGAACTTCCGGTATCGACCAGAATTTGCCTCATGCGGTAATCCCCTACTGCAGCGGATATGATTAAGGCGTCTGTAGTGAGGTGCAGGTCTTCCATGCGAGGTTCGATGGTCATGTTTGCTAGCATCCAGGGTTCGAGCGTGGAGAAACTCCGCTTTGCCCCTTTTCCTTTGTCAGCGTGCACCATATTCAATTCTCGCGGTCTTTTGCCCGCCGCTTTATCGTTTTCTTCCTTCACGACTGGTGGACCTTGTTTGATATCCCTTACTAAGTGCGCCAACTTACCCGCTTTCACAAAATATTCGATCTGCTTTTTCAGCTGAAAACAGTCTTTTGTGTCATGACCGCTCCCTTTGTGGTATTCACAGTATTTACTTGTGTCTTTGTTTGGGTTATCTTTTAGCGGCTTCGGAGGATTAAACTTGAGGTTTTCTGAGGCTAGGATTTCCGCCGGTGTCTTGCTTAGGTTAGGGTAGTCAGATCGAGGTTTAGAGGATTCGTTCCTTGAGTAGGCGTTTCTTGGTCGGTTGTACCGCGAGTCCGTCTTGTCGCTCCTCTGGTAACGGTCTCCTCTACCCCTACCTTTAGAGTGCCGCTGTTCTCTATCTTCTTGATTTTTGAGGGCCTCTTTCTTCCTATTGGCCGCATGACTGGCGGCTACGGCCTTTTCTTGTATGACATAAACTTTAGCTATTCGTAGTATTTCATCAATGGTGGGCGGCACGCCATCTCTCCCATGGAGGGTTCTTAGCAACTCGTCATCGTTCACACCTTGTAGGAAAGCTCCACAGGCTAGATCGTTTGTCACGCCCGAGATTGCCAAACTTTCCTTGTTGAATCTAACGATAAAATTTTCCACCGTTTCATTGTCTCGCCAGCGGATATGGAGAAGTTCGTTTCTATCCTTAGTGTGCCTGCGCTGCTGGCTAAATTGTAGGATGAATTTAGATTCTAAATCTTCAAAACTGTCTATTTCCCCTGTGGGTAAACTGTCCCACCAGACCCTAGCTGCACCCATAAGTGTTTGCACAAACATTTTGCACCATAAGGGCATAGGCCAACAAGCTACCTCCCCCGCACTTTTGAATAGGTTAAGATGGTCATCGGGGTCCCCTAGACCATCGTATTTGCCTACTGTTTGAGGCATCTTGGGTTTCTCCTTGATATGAGCTTCCGCTATTCTTCTGGTGAACTTGGATTTGAAAGTTGCATCTACTGGCTTGTAAGGTCTAGTGAGCTCGTCTTCTTCCACATTGATAGGTTGTACTGAAGGAATGACTCCGCCCTGGCTTATACCCTGAGTAGAGGTGGGTAGCGCCGAAGTGCTGTTTAGCATAGAGCTGGGGCCTCTACCCGGGGAAAATCTGGGTCTGGATGTGTTCCCTCTGTCATAGGCGGGTTCCGCTGTTGGCTGAGCTGGGGTGTAAACCGGTTGCGAAGTTGGAAAGGTCCACCATGGCGGCATATAAGCCGCGTATGGCGATTGTTGAACATGATTCTGCGTAGTTCCCTGGGGTGTGTATGCTGAGTTACCATATGGAGGTAAGTATCCATATGGGGGTGCGTAATAGTACCCGGGGAAATAAGCTTGATTTCCTGGCGTGATTGGAGCGTTCATGATTCCTGCCGGCATGACCACAGGCTGGTGAGGCGGCGTAGACAGTGCAGCTGTAAGCGCCGCTGTGTACAAGGGTGGCATGGCGTAAGTGGCAGATGGTTGATAATACTGAGGCATGCTCGCCTGCGGCATGATAGTGCTCGGGCTTGCCGACGTAATAACTGGCATAGAGTTAAAACGCGATGTCTGTGCACCAGTGGTTGCCACAGGGGTGAACATGTTGGTACCAGTTACTCCTGGTTCCATGGACTGTAACCGCAGGGAAGTGTATGGGAATACCTCCGCTTCAGTTGTTCCAGAAGCGGTGGCTACATTACCCGAAAAACCTGGTGGTGGTCCTTCCGCCTCAAATTCCAAATCAAGCGACCTGGTGACAACCGGTGAAACCGGAGTAGTGGTGATGGGGCCTGTTCCTGCCACCAGGTTGTTATTTGTAGCTGCTTGGCTTGGGGTGACTGCTGCGTTCCGATCACTGGCCATGGGGTTCGAACTGGTTGTTACCGAAAAGGTCCCACGGATGGCGCCAATGAAGAAACACTGACCTTAACGGTAGTATCCGATGAAGACTTCAATTATCAATGATCCGAACGGGCAGACTGCAAAACAGAAACACCGTTAGGACTCGTTACAGGAATGGGGTTATTCCTGTAACCACCCTCCGGCGTGAGAATAAGTCTCGGGTTTGGGAGTATAAAAGTATGGAGAGAGAAAGAAGTTGTATGAGAGTTAGATGATTTGTACCTTATACGTTTACCTCTATTTATAGTTTATGATTAGGGTTTCCCTCAACTTAGGATGGGCTCCTATAAGTTAGGGATTTGCATGATCTTCCCGAAATGTTGGAGATTTGGTTGCGTGGCCTATCCACGTAAGATGGAATATTCCAGAACAAATATTTATATTTGTTTACTTATAATAAAATAATAGGTAATGACCGGGTCGGATTATCCGATTGGGGTCATACCTCGTCAGGACCAATTCGGGTTGAATACATCTTCTCCAATTCATATATGCACTTGAACCTATATAATTAAAAATAACTCCTTTAAAGGCCTTAAAGTTGCTATGACATCAGAACCACTATCTATTGCAGATGAAATCATAGCAAAAATGTAAAAAATCAAACCAGAACCATAATTTTTTTTAACTATAACGGTGTAACCACAGAAACAAAACTAAAGATAATAATCACTGAATTCAGGTTACAAGTTAACGTCTAAAGAGCATAAATTAGAGTTCAAAAGAACTTAACACATCAGGAGACATAATTACTAACCTGCACAAAATTAAAAAGGGTAGCAAATCAGAACCTAACTGACATGAAACAGACCGATATCACCAGTCAGAATCGAACCAGCGATCGCCGTCCACACCATATTCGCCGTCCACTGTGACACACTCCACGGAACTGCCATAATCCTATGTCCCCTTTTTCATTAGTGAACCAGAATGTACTTGTTGGATCTGCATGAGAAAGGCACTTGTGGTCGATTGATTTGTTTCGGGTACTTGCTATGCCTCAAGCACTCGGTTTAGACCAGTTTTATTTTGTTGGACCAACCAGACCAATCTTAATACCAACACACAAACCGTATGAACAGGTTATGGTTGGGCCAGTTGTTCTGGTTTTTAGTTCCTAACCATATAACCTGTAGTCAGAATCTTCACAGGACCAGATGCGTAAAAAAAAATTAATAACATCAAATATTTTGGAAAACATGTCTATTTGATTTAAGAATAACAGCAAATATTTTGATATTTTAAGAAAAAACAGAGATTACCTTGAAAAGCAGGAGGCAACGACCATAAGGTAAGATGCTCAAAATCAACCGAATCAAATTTGAACTTTGGAATTTGTTCAGCAATAATGGGCTTTGCAATCTCCTTTGCGGTCTTGCATATTGCCTACGAATACAAACGGGTTACTAAAGAAACAGCAAAAACGATCAAAAGTAGCGTTACTACTTACTAATATACCTTGTCAAGATAAGGCCACATGTACTCGATGAACTTGTTAGCCAATCAACCTACATTGATCCACGAAAAGACCATACGAGATTACAAAATGCAGCCATCAGTTAATGTAGGATAGTTTTTAAAGGTGATATATTGATATGCATACCCGATCAAAATCCGGGTTCTTAACCCACAATGGTATCTCGGGAAGCATCCGTTCCAGAGTTTCGAAGTCCCGTTTGACTAACGAACGAATGACCGGATCCTGCCCAAATAATTCACCATCTTAAATCATAAATTAAAGAATTCCAACAATGCCCTTTAAACTCAAGTGAACAAATACTTGATCAAGGTTCTAAAACCTATAGACTACAAAAAAACCACAAAATTGGCTGGTTCAACAATCAACAATACCCATAATGTTGACGGATACCCTCGAAAGTTGATCGGACGTTTGCACAATAGAATCGAAAGTAGATCGGACGTTTGCACAATAGAAATTTCATGCTTTATTTCGCCTTTCAATAATAAGATGTGTATGAACGATAACATCAGATTACCTTTTACAAAACCGAAACCTATACGAAACAAACATCAATTGCAGATTAAGAACTGAAATGCATGCAGATTCATCAATGTATCAAAACCACGAAAATCGAGACCCAATTTTTCAAATGTAACACAACCACGGTTCATCAAATAACATCACATCCTCCTTCTATACAATGGAATTGAGACCCTTACCTACGCCATCATCTCACTGCCCGTCCGTCACCTCATGATGTCTGAAGCAATCTCCTTCTTGTATAAATGCCCCTCGCGCCTAGGCAGGTTTTTTAAACCAATACCATAACTACTACATGTAAGATTAAATATTTATTTATTTATATTTAATCTAGTAGCCATCATTATCATTTATATAATATAGATCAAAATATATTAATAACCTATTAATAATTAGTTGGTAATTGTTGATGGACCATATTACCCTTATTAACTAATTAGGTTTCCTCTTGGGTGTATAAATAAGGAGCTTATTAGAGAGTTAAAGGGTTAGACACTTTACACAATCAAAAACCCTCATTAACATCAATTTCGTATCTCTCTCTCCCTCAACCGAAACTAACCCTAATTCGGTTTCATCACCATCATCACTTTACACCCTAAGGAGGAACCAGATCACACTGACAACTATGTCGAACTCCGTGGCTGCGTCTCTGACTGGATTCTCTACTGATGCAATCAAAGGTATGTTATACATGTTTTCCATTAAGTTTAACCAGAACTGATCAACATGTGGTATCAGAGCATATGTTGATAAATCAGTTCTGATTTTGTATCCATTATTCTGGGATCAAAAATCTGGAAAAACGAATTTTTTAAAGCCTTGAATAATCACGGCTGTTTTCGAGTTTTGTTGCCGAAATCACTGTTTTTGGAAGTTAATGAATTAATGTTTTGACTCGAAATCATAATGGACAAACCTAATATTCGAAATCTGTTAACAAAAGTCTAAAATTTCAGATTTCGGAACCCAGAATTGTGTTTTAATTTTTTAGGGTTCATCATAATGTTCTAAGGAAATTCGAAAATTCCATAAATTTTGGAATGTAATTTGGATTAGTGGGTGTTTTAATGATTTTGATCTTAATTTTATCAATTACAATTTTCGAAAACTGTTAAAGGATTTACAGTTATTATTTTCGAAATCTTATGATAAGATTAGATCAGAAATAATAGGAAACATTATCTTACAATCCCTCAAATTTCGATTTTCAGTTAATTATCACAATAAACAGCATTAATAGTGGTTTTGAAATCATAATCGCACAAGTCCCTTTTGTCGCACAAGATCAGATCAGTTAAGATCTGATCGCACAAGACATTCGCACAAGATCAGAGAAAAAAAGAAAAAAAAAAAAGGTGATCTGATCGCACAAGGGAATCGCACAAGACCTGTGGATCGCACAAGATAGTGCTGATCGCACAAAACTTGGGCCTGACTAATCGCACAAGTTTTGGGCTTCACTGGTCGCACAAATTATTGGGCCTCACTGATCGCACAAGTCCTCACTGATCGCACAAGTCCTTATTGATCGCACAAGACTTGGGCTTTATTTAAATCGCACATGTTTTGGGCCTTATCGATCGCACAAGGCATTATCGATCGCACAAGGCATTACCGATCGCACAAGGCATTACTGATCGCACAAGTTCGATCCGCGCTAACAGGTGGTTTGCTATTAAATACTTGGTTTTGTTTATACTTAATTAATAAATAAGGATCAAATAATGTTTTACAAAACCAAACTAGCTTAACTTGAATGAGCTTCTGATGTATCATTTCTGGCCAAAGCTGATTTAATACATCTATTTATTGTTCAAGTATTATAAAAGGCTATGTTGAGTATGCATTACAAACGTGAAATGTCTTAATTCTGGCCAAAGCTGATTTAATTCATTTATGTTTAGCATGCTTGACAAGTGCATAACTAAAGTGATTGTCTCATTTCTGGCCAAAGCTGATTTGTCACGATTACTTTGCACACATACTTAAATGATTACACTTCTGGCCAAAGCTGATTTGTCTTTGTTTAAGTAGAATTTTACTAAGTCTATTATTTTGATGTTAGTAATAGACATATCACAATCTCTTCACTTAATGATCCTTATATTAATGATCCTTAATTAATTTTATGATCATTTCGTCTGTCTTATTCTTAGTACCCATATTTTTTTTTCTCACTATAATTTACTTCTACATATATCTCACCCACTCTAATTCCTAAACCTAAAATGTTTGCTTTATTTAAAGTTTCTATTAGAATTAGCTCTTAAAATTAAATCCTTGATTATTTCTTAAGACACGATAATCCTATTGCTCTCTTCTGATAAAGATTATAAAGAAGAAAATTCGAGCATGATGATTAGGACAAATCGAACATGATGTCTCTTATGATAATCAAGAACTTTCTAACATAATGCTATCACCAAAGTTATTTCAGATTAAGTCTTTCCTAAGGCTAATCTCTTATATATGGAATAATCACTAGAACTCCTAAGATGCATGCCTTAATTTGAAACTCTAAACTATAAAGTTAAGTGATATATGTGAATACATTATAATGTACAAAACCATGACCCATAAAGTTAAGGGCTTACGCATGGAAATAAGTACATTTTCCAGTACATTACATATTAAGATTTTCACTTGTACAATTTGATGCCTTATAAATCAACTATAACACTCAAAAATACCAAAGTATAATGAGTGTGTTGATAAGCAACATATGTACAAAGAAATAAATGTTTGAAGCTGGAAAAATAAGTTGTTACTCACCTTACAACCACTTAAAACCTTAAAAGAGGATTGTTCTAAGGTCCATAGACAAATTACAACTGTTAATTCCACCTCTAAGGTTCTTAAAGGGAAAATCTCAATGCATCATTATGTCATTCGACTAGACATAAGCAACGAGACTATCCATTATTCTAAAGAACAGTTGGATGAATTAATTAGATAGTCACTTATTAAAGATATTTAAGTCTACTAATTATAATATTCCTATTAACACATGATTAGTTGACTCTAGTTTTTTAAACGTTTCCTTACCAGAAATCAACAAATAACTAACATGAGAGTTAGTGACAAAAATTAAATGTTAAGACTATAAAGAACAATAATAAGCAGTCTTCTAACAACGTTTTTCGATACCGTCCATATATTCTGAGTATTAATCAGAATATAGTATCATAATTAAGCAATGTTATGAAGGTTGTGAGGTTTGCATAGTCAACATAAAGTCACACTTACCTTAAACTCTCATTTTATTTGTTCTAAATATCTGGATTGAAACATTACTAAGATGAAACTAGATGATATCTTACACTTTCACAACTTTTGTCATCATGCAAATGAAAAATTTGACAAAAGGAAAATGAGACTTACAAATTTCATCCATTATAACCCAAAATTCATGAGAAATCATGACATGGTTAATGAGGATGATTTCTTATCAAATCTCATTCTAAGTGATTTTAAATCATGACGTTGTAGCCCTAAATATTACTTGGCTTAAGGAATAAGTATGGGTCCATCATAAGTCATTCATTGACATTCGTGGAACTTATTCCAAATGGAATATCCAGACATAATTCATTTATCAATTAAAGACTATCTGCTTGTATCTAAATTTTGTCGCATATGGCCCATGGTCTTAAAGAAATCTACTCATATATGTGCTTAACATGATTACTATTAAATATGTCCCTAAGTTTTTTTATGACATCTGGACATTAAGGAAATCAAGTAAAGTTTAACATATATATATGATAGGTTCCCACGTCACATACCTAATTGAAACTTCTCTTGTAGCATTTCTAGAGATACTAAAGATCAGTGGGAGCAATAGTTGCAAGAGGTGGGGGAGTGAAAATTTTACATTACCTAAATTTACACCTCTTGTACAAGACACTGCTCCATCTTGACACTGTTCTATCATAACTTGTCTCCTTAAAATCTAATGCTACTCTTACAAAAGTTTCATTGTTGCTTAATTGTGGGCACACTTAGATTTCTTACATAAACTAATATAATCCTCAACAAGAGAAAATACAATGACTAACGTCATTAATATGTTCATTAATATGTTTTCTCTATTAGAATTTGTTTGGTCGTTAAATATTGACCCTAAGCATGCTGAGTTCCTAAAGTTTTCTAAGGTCAGTGGGAGCAGTCAAAGTCCTTATAATGACTTGCAAGGAATACAAGAGGCGGGGGGAAGAGTGTCATTAAATTTCACTCCAAATTTAACTCCGATTACACCTCTTGTACACCATACTGCACCAACTCTTACAAACTTAGAATCCTGAAAATGATAGCAACTTAATCAAGAGCTAATCCATAAAACTGAAACTTCTAACAAACCCAATAATCAACTCAGGAGGTCATCTAGGTTTAAAAACCTACTAACTTTGATGATTACATAACCTCCCTAATTTGGAGTTGAAATGGATTTTGGAAAACTCTACCGATCCTATCTCTTCTAATTAAGCCATTAGTGTCAATCAATCTTCTAAATAGAATAAAACTGTTTTCTAGTAAAACTGATTTTATGTGTTCTCATAACGTTTGGGATTTGATTGAATAACCTAAGAGTGTTCATAACTAAACCAAATCCTGATATAAACGTTAAGACACAAAGAAGCATGATTGATTGTCAAAGGTTATACTCAGGAAGAGATATATTATTAAAGAATCTTTCTTACATATCTAACAAAAGATTTCTTTTAGGATCATCACTGTTCTAGTAGCTTATAATAGTTTTGAGCTACATCAGATGAATATTAAAACAATTTTCCCTAACAACTGGCTGACACATTTACATGTTCATAAAACAACCTGAAAGTTCTAAACTTAAGGTTAAAGAACAGTTTATCTATAAGCCAATAAAATCCATGTATGGTTTAATGCAAACATCATAATGTGATGAAATCTTAACGCAATTGTTTTCATCAAGAACCAAGTGGAATAATGTACCTACCTCAAGATGAGTGGGAGCAACTAAGATAAACTTGTCTATATAGATGATATTCTTTTGAAAAGTATATGTTACATAAGTCAAAGTATTGTTAACACAAACTTTGATATAATAAATCTCAGAGATATCTCTTACATAATAGATATCATAACATGTTGAGATAGACCAAATGGGACATTACTTCCGTTCCATAAGTTTAACATTAAATTGGTCCTTACATATGTAACAAACAATACTGCTCTCCTTTAGAGGATAATAGGATAAATGAGATTATTTCTTACGCTTCATTAATTAGAAGCCTTAAGTAAGTTTAAGTCTATATTCGTTTAGATATTACTCACATTGCAACACACTAGATATGTCTAGATAAAACTGAAGCATCAAATAGAGTATTACAATATCTTTAAAAGAAACGAGAGGCTATAATTTAAAGAAGAAGTGAGAACTAAAACCGGTTGATTATTTTAACTTTGTAATGTTCAAAGATGACAAAATGTAATTTCGGGTATATCTTTATGTCAACAGACAAAACCTATCTCATGGAGGAGTCATAATAGACTGATATCAACAACCTAAGTTATAACGACATAATATAGTCACTAAATGTTGTTGGAAATTTATCAGAGGACTCATAAGTTTATTAACTCCATATAATTAATATTTTGAAGACTTGTTGTGATAAAGTCAGCTACCATGTCTCCTTGAACAGTAACAGTTCGAGAGGTGCTGCATTAAATTTCGATACACAATTAATTATTCGTTTATGAACGAATTGAGGAAACTAAATCTTTGTATCGAATACATTCATGATATGCTTAAGGATCCTATAATTGAAGGTCTATTACCCATAAGTCTTATTAAGAGTGCACATAAAAGAGACGGGTTTTAATTGATGACCATGTACAACTGCATATCGTACTATGAATGACTAACTATTAATCAATTTTCCTCATCAGTTTGATTTTGTATGTCTCTTACATATGTTCTGCCGGTGTAATGACATATAGACAACTATAAATACAAATCAAACGTTAAAGGGCTTACATATTTTGATCATAACTGTTAGGTTTTAAATTAAGGCTATAGTATGACTAATGGGGGTCCTGAGTCGCATAATGATTCAGCGGCTGTATTTCTCTGCTATAGTACTTGTTTAAGGCTAAAATGAGTATTAACTTCTGATCAGACTTATCTAATACTCATGATAAATGATTATTCGGCTAAGTGGGAGAATGTAAGATTAAATATTTATTTATTTATATTTAATCTAGTAGCCATCATTATCATTTATATAATATAGATCAAAATATATTAATAACCTATTAATAATTAGTTGGTAATTGTTGATGGACCATATTACCCTTATTAACTAATTAGGTTTCCTCTTGGGTGTATAAATAAGGAGCTTATTAGAGAGTTAAAGGGTTAGACACTTTACACAATCAAAAACCCTCATTAACATCAATTTCGTATCTCTCTCTCCCTCAACCGAAACTAACCCTAATTCGGTTTCATCACCATCATCACTTTACACCCTAAGGAGGAACCAGATCACACTGACAACTATGTCGAACTCCGTGGCTGCGTCTCTGACTGGATTCTCTACTGATGCAATCAAAGGTATGTTATACATGTTTTCCATTAAGTTTAACCAGAACTGATCAACACTACAGGCAAGTAAGGTGACAATTTCGATCTATTTGGTTATCCACAGGTCGATTTTAGGATAAGTTGCACGAAATAGAAACATGTTTTACAAAATTTACCCTTTATTTTAGTAGACTTTAGCATACTGACAAAAAGAAGCCAACCTCACAAAAGACTACTAAAAAAAATACATAAGAAATATAGAAAAATGATGATACTTACCAACCAAACTTATGATCCTATTAGAAGAACCACCGCAAACAAGTGTTTACGCTTGTATCGGAACTGTTTTACAACTTGCAGCAAAAAGATGATATCTTTCCATTAAAATGAGATTCACCTTTTTTAAAATCATCACCTTTTAGTTTTTAAAATAATCAAAAAAATTGTGGTAAATTAAACCATATTTACTTGAAAATGGGTGTATTTAAGCTATGCTTTATCACAAACGGGTCACAAAAAAAAACTTAGCCGGAAGAGGAATAGGTCAAACACGTTGATAGCAAAACATTGTGAAGATTCTGAAGATCACCGAACTTGTAGTAAGACTGGTGATTAAAACAGTTTAAGTCTTTAAGACATCATAATGTGATGATTGCATCATTTTGTTTGTAATCTACTTGAGCCCACTTAATAATATACCTGACAGACATCATTGAGGCTTCAAGTTTTGGATTTGGAAGAAGACCGGACATGAAAACAAGGAACTCGTAAGACCAATACTCCAAGCTTAATCACATACAGAAAAAAATCATGTTAGTTTATTGACAAGACAATTATAGGGATAAGTGATTATGTGATATCATATATCATCATATATAATCAACTAACCAGACCATAAGTGAAGATGGTATGCTCAACACAAGAAATGTTGGGTTAATCGGGTCGTTCACGGGTCATGATCCCGGGTCAGCGGTAACAGGTCAAGACCCAGATTTAATTCAGTAGTTTGAATGGGTCAGTTGGGTCCAGGTTTTCTTTATTCACAAGCTAACAAGGAAAAGTGGACGTTGAGGTTGACCAAGTTTTGCGGAAAAGACCGATTCATTTGGATGGTTACGTACGTGGGTCATGGTGCATGTGTTTAATTGTTTTAGTTTGGTTATTAATAGTTGTTTATTTTTCTTTGTTATGTACCCTTTACACATTATTGAATAGAGAGTTTATTTTTCTATTTTTGCTCCTGTGAGATTTCGTATGCGTAATGAGTTTTGTTTTGGGGCCTGAACCAACAAGAAACTCACCAAGATTTGTGATCCCTTCTTTACAAAAACTCGTCCATGTTTTCTCAAAATCGGATGAAAACTTGATAGGCTTAAGCAATACTTACCTAATTTTGTGTGAAATTACTTCGAGTTCTCTTCAATCCGAATGGCTTACTTTGAACCCTAATTGTCATCAAACAGAGAAGATGTTCAATCTAGTTCACTTGTAAGCGAAAGAAAAGATCACAAGAACCAAAAATTATAAGCGTCTGACAAAAGTGAAACAAAATACCAAATAGCAATGCTCAACCATACGAAAACGATTATGAAACCGACGATTATCTGCTTACACAGCCACACAACAACGATTTCAAGTGCAACTAAAAAGAACCTAAAGCAAACAAAGGCACCAAAAGCTAAATTAAACAACCATGACCTGCCCCACTATCACGCCACTGCTGTATAGCAGACCAAATTAAACAATGGGTCTGTTTCCGGCCGATCAGTTACAATGGAGGCTGTGAAGAGTTGTGGGAATTAGTACGTTTCAATTTTAGTGTAGTTTACCGTCCATTGAATAATGATGCCATTGAACGGTAGCATCTTTCTCTTCTCTGCATACGCAGTTGACAGTTCAAGTCACTGACATAAATGTTGGGTTATAAAACTCCATGGATGAAATCCCTACAATGCCCCTCTAGTGCTTTAAAACTTTGGTGATTATACCATTTCAAACCTTCTAAACATGCTTTATTTTCTTGTACATATTGTTATAAAGTTTGTACGTGATGTAAAATTACATTTCAGTACATCACATTTCCTTTATGTAGTATTATAGATTATCTGAACCCACCTCGCCCCCACCCCCTAACTAGTCAAACAAAAGATGCAAATTTCCATAACCAGTCAAAATTAAAAAAAAACTAAACAATCAAAATATTTGCTTTCGAAAATATATATCTATATCTATATCTATACTATATAATAAAAGAAATCATTTGAAGAGACATTACACTCTATTAGATGATCTCAATTATCTTTTCCCACAAAAATAAATTAATATGCATTCTATGATAGAGGTTCCGAATTAAGAATGGAATAGTGGATAGCAGAATGATTATTTTGGTTAGCAGGAATGATTATTTATTTTCTTATTATAACTACTAAAGTGGAGAGATTGTTTTATCTATATGAGTTATTTAATACCTATTAGGGTATACGGAGTGGTGCGGTAAAGGAGTTCGGCAAGGGGGTTTGCCGCGCGGGAACACCGCCGCCGACCCCCCTTTGCCGCTCGGTTTCAATCTTGATCGGTGACCAAACGCCGCTGCGGTGAAGGGAGGAAGGAGAGAGAGGGGGTGTGTGTGGTGGGGTCCATGCCATCTCTCAACCAATCACACATTTTTCCTGTTTTTTTAAGTTTACCACTTCACCAAGTGTCTAACCATTGCCAACACTTTTCAGCATAGTTTAACCACTTTTCACTAATTGACGTGGCACACTCTGATTGGTTGATTTTTTTGTTTGCCACTCTCAAGTATCTAACCACTCCTTATACCCTTAAACCATATATAACAAAGAGTATACTGTCATTTTGGTCCCTGTGGTTTGGGCAGTTTTGCCACTTTAGTTCAAATCTCAAACCTTTTACATCTGGATCCCTGTGGTTTCAGTTTTATTGCCATTTTGGTCCAAAAATGAAATCAGGTCTTGTTTGTTTTATAAAACCCTACTATTTTGTCCTTTTTCTCAGGGGCAAAATGGACATTTCATTTTTATAAATAAATACCAGCCGACATCTCCTTTCCTCTGCATTCTTCATTCTTGAAGAAACCCTAATCTACAACACCTCCACAGCCACACCCCATCTCTCTCTGTCTATCCGGCGCCTCGTCTTGCCGACAACGAACACCCACAACCATCCCTCAATCTCCTCTTCTCCTTTTCCTCTCAAATACACCACACCACCCCCATTCTGCCTCGATTTAATGGCCGGCCACCACTGTGGTGGTGTCGACGAGAGAGAGAGAGATTGGAGAAGATTATGTCCAGAGTGTTGATTATAATCGTCAATTTGATTATTTGATTCTGAACGGAAAAACAAACTTCTCCGGTGTCATTTCTGGGTTTGATTTTGAATTTGAAACGATTCTCGATTGTATGAACGATGTGGGTATGCGTATGATAATTTTGAACAGGATTTGATCACAGGTTTGATCAAATCTTTGAAACGGACTGATTTTGATTCTTGATCGAAAAACGGGGATGGAGTTTTCTAGTTTTGGTTCGATGATACTTCACAGGATTCAAGATTGATTAAACAGGGGATCAGATTGTTGATTGTGTGTTTGTGATTAGAGGGATGGTTGTTTCAGTGATGAGCGGTGGTGGAGGTTGAATTTGAGAGCGTGTTTGGTGGAGAAGAGTGGTGGTGGTGTGGTAGTGGTAGTAAGGTGTGGAGTGCGTAGGATAACTGTGGAGAGAGATGAAGACGCCATTGGAGTAGTGGTTGTAGAGAGGGAAGAAGAAGAAAGGGGGTGGGGGGATAGGATAAGGGGATTTAGAGGTTTTGGACCATTTTGCCCCTGAGGAAAAGGACAAAATAGCAGGGTTTTATAAGACAAACAAGACCTGATTTTATTTTTGGACCAAAATAGCAATAAAACTGAAACCACAGGGACCCATATGTAAAAGGTTTGAGATTTGGAATAAAGTGGCAAAAACTACCCAAACCACAGGGACCAAAATGGCATTTTACTCTATAAAAAATAATCCATAAGGAAGTTTATTTTTTATATATTGTTTCAATTAAATCTATTAGACCATATATAACAAATAATTCAGAAGGAAGTTTATTTTTTATATTGTTTTAATTAAAGAATATGTAACAAATAATCCCATGGAAGTTAAGTTGCTCTTTGTAATAATATAAACACCAAGAAAGATTATTCTAAAAAAGATTGGAAATGTAAGGAGGGAGTTTTGGTTATTGATTTGCAATATCAATAGTTGAGATTTGATAGTCCTTAAATTTAGAATTTACAAGGGAAACAAGTGGGAAAAATATAAAAATCTAATATTTTTGACTCATAAACTCATTTCCTCATTATTTTTAAACAGCTATAATTTTTTTATATGATAATATTTTTAAAAAAACAGTACACCGTATTAACAAAAATTTCATTCTCTTTAATTTTAGTAGGCTATTGCTATAGTTTTCTTAAAATAAAATAAAAATATTTTACAAGCTATAAAGATATAACTTTTTTATTATTTTACATATAAAATTAGATTTATTTAATCCATGCAATACACAAGATTTTTTTTTAAATACAACTAAATTCATTATTAAGTATACAAAATTACATTTATTTACCCCATGTAACACATAGGGTTTTTAAAGATGTAACTTTTTTTATTATTTGGTATATAAAATTATATGTATTCAACCCGTACAATACACGGGTTCTTAAATATGTATATTTTTTTTATTATTTAATATATAAAATTACATTTATTCAACTAATGTAATAAACAAGGTTTTAGAGAAATATTTTTTTATTATTTAGTATATAAAATTATATTTATTCAACCTGTGTAATACACATGGTTCTAACCTAGTTGTAAAATATAGAAGAAAGTTTTTAAGTTAATTAAAAATCTATCAGGTGAAAACGTTAATAATAGAGTATCAGTTGATTAATCATATCTAGTTATCAACAGTTAAGTTGTTTAGTTGACTTGTCCGATCTAAAAATTTAACATGACCCCAATTACCATATTAACTAGTTACAATTCTTTGTTTTTTCGCTTTTGGATGTGATTAAATTGGTCTCATATTTGGCCGAGTCCAATGCTAAGAAGGAGAGGATATATGGAGTTATTATTGTGGCGTGTTGAATTATGTGGAAGGCTAGGAATGATAAAGTCTTTAATGGGAAAGATACGAACGTGGCCCAAATTCTTGCGGACGTCAAATCCTTGGGATTTCTTTGGTATAGGAGTAGACATAAAATTATTATACGGTTCAAATATATAATATCGTTATCGAGGTTTTGAAAAGCGTATAACGTTAAAATTTTGAAAAGCGTATATACAGTTCAAATATATAATATCGTTACCGAGGTTTTGAAATAAATTATTATACCAAGTCTAGTGCCTTTCGAATACTATAAACGTTTAAATATTACACCGTTAATTATTTTTAAGTGTGCGGTTCGAATACTATAATGTTAAAATATTATAGCATTAAATAATTTGAAATACCCAGGTATTGTTTGAATATGTTACACCGTTTACAGCAAAAGTTTTATATATACAACAAAAGTTTGACATATACAGCAAAAGTTTGTACCTAAATAACAAAATGATAAAATACTATGGCAGTGGATCCTGCTGCTCCTCCTGCTCATGCCATTTCGCAGGCGGAATGAACTGACGTGGAGGTAACCCCTCACCTGTGAAAGCCTCTGCAGCTCTACAGCCATCCACTCCACCACAAACGTCAGTCTGTCAACGTCGCGACGTAGCCACTGATATGATGGGGCAGGACCGGGCCCAAAATGTCGTGGGAACTGAGTCGCCCCGGGTGGTCCACGCGGCTGTGGTGGCTCCGGAATGACCATGTCCGGCTCATGCTCCTCCGGCACCTCCGGATCGCGCAGGGGATATACCAGCTCGAACTGTGCCGGCAGCTGTGTAAGCGTGTAGGGCAGGCCGTCCGCACCCTTAAACCGCTTCCCGCATGGGAATTTTTTGGTAACGTGCATTCCCGATATCGTGTTCATCCCCATCCGCTTCGGCTGTATCGCAGGGCCTACACGCGGGTGGTCATTCTCCGGGTGATAGCCCAACGAAAGGGCTATCCTAGTGACGTAGGCGCCACCGTATAACTTTCCGCGCTTCTGTCGATGATGCGCGGATGCAAAGTACTGCGCCAACCCGTGTGCGAGAGCGCACGACCTCTTGTACAAGAGGCAATATAAGAAAAATAGGTCACCGCTAAAACAATAATAATATAATTTCAACAATAATATTAATAATAACAATAACAATATAATTTTGACAATAATAATAATTATTATAAGAATAATACAAATATTACTGTGATACCTCCTGTATTTGAAACGGATTGCCCGGGGTAGATGGTTCATAATCATCATACAGTGGTGTGTTACGAGGCTCATAACCGTATCCACCGTATCCTCCGTATCCATAGTATTCTCCGTGTCCACCTTCAGCCACGTATCCACCATCACCCACGTATCCACCGTATCCTCCGTATCCACCTTCACCCTCGTATCCGTAACCCGAATACGATTGCTGCATCGGGTAATATATCAGCACCGTATCCACTTTGTTGCACGTACGGAGATTCATACTCGTATCCGTAATCCGGATACACTTGATGCGCCGGGCAATATGGTTCATCAACAGGTGGAGTCGGAGTCTCGTTCAAGTCTGGCAACTGTATTTTTTTATCAGCAGGGACTCTAGAAACAACCTCCTCCTCCTCGTTAGCATCATTTACTCCCCATGCGTCGTTAGAATAGCGATTAAAGAAATAATTCTCGTCCCAAAATGATGACATTTTAACAATATTGTGTTTGATACAGAGGAAATGAATATATACAGAACAAAGGAATTGAACCAACTTAACTTCTGTTTGAAGTCAAAGGCAGAGATGCATGTCTAAATAGACTTTTGAATTTACAATCATACCCCTCGTATAGCTCTATACTCTGCGTATAGCTTTATTCACGTGCCTAGACAACATCGTATCAGTGTCAAATCTGTCTGACATATGCTGCGTATAGGTCTATACGCAGTGTCTTACTTTATGTACATACGCTGCGTATAGTCCTATACGCAGCGTATGTCAGACTGACTTGACATGGTACTAAGTTTGACTGTCTGGTCGTGTACCTACCCCTTATCTACGATGCGTATAGGTCTATACGCAGTGTAGGTAAACTCTAAATGTGTAGATAGCCAACCAAGGTATGCAGATAATGTGAGGCTACACCAAAATATGTGTAATTTGTATCCTTGCCATTTATCTCTCTTTTCAGTTATTTATCTACTTGCCAGCTTTTTTCACTTGTAAACATCAGTTTTGTTATATAACCATGCACAATCAACCAACTTAACTTTTTACGCCGCCGCAACGCCCAACGGGTAAAATTCTAGTTAACTCTAATCTTAATCTTTATTACAATATTGTTAATAATCACAACCCTCCCAATGGTAAAATTGTATTGTTTTTTTAGTATTATCTGAAACCACCTCGCCAGTCAAACAAAACATGCAAATTTCCGTAACCAGTCAAAATTAAGAAAACTAAACAATCAAAATATTTGCTTGAAAATTTTAAAAATCTATCAGGTGAAAACGTTAATAATAGAGTATCAGCGGATTAATCATATCTAATTATCAACAGTTAAGTTGTTTAGTTGACTGTCCAATCTAAAAATTACCGTATTAACTAGTTACACAACAAGAAAAAAAAAAAAAAAAAGAAGCTGATTTTAGTTAGAAAAAGTTCAGTGGTTATGAAAAAGTTCAGTGGTTACTTAAAATACGTACATAACCCCTACAACACATGATAATCGATGCATGTAGATTAGATCTGAATAAGAGAGTCAAATATTTATATACTTATATGTAATATATGGTTGTCAAAAATATTAGATTTCGGTTCAGTGTAATAGGACTGAAGAGTATGCAAGTCAATGTAAAAATATTTGCTTGAATATGGTTGTAACAAAGCAAAACACCACCTTGCAAAAGATTGTATTGTTTGTGACCAAGTTAAAGGCAACATTTGACAGGAAACACCTTACAAAAGAAACACTACTTCATCGTCTCGTTGCTTAGCCTTTTTCACCATCTTCTTGATGTCATCCTTGGACAAATCTCCACTCCTAGCAATTGTGATACTTCTTTTATTACCAGTGGATATCGTCTCAGCTGAAACATTAAGAATACCATTTGCATCCATGTTAAAGCAAACTTTAAACCGTTGTACATATTTAGGGGCTGCTGGAACGCCATGAAGGCTAAAAGTGTCGAGAAAGATGTTTTCATTGGTATACTTGCCCTCGCCCTGATATACATCAAATGCACAAGATACTTGGTTGTCCAAGGATGTACAATAGATCCCCTCCTTGATGGTGGGTATGGGTGTGTTCTTGGGGATCAGAACACTCATGTCAATCTCATTACCAACCCTGATGCCAAGAGAAAGAGGGGTCACATCTAATAGCACAAAATCCTTCACCTTTTGGTTCCCATAACCACTTAAGTTTGCAGCCAACACTGCAGCTCCATAAGCCACAGCTTCATCCGCGTTAATCCTCTTACAAATTGGTTTTCCATCAAAGAACTCCGTCAGCATTTGTTGCACTTTGGGAATCCTTGTCGACCCACCGACAATAACCACATCATCAACATTGCGCTTGTACATAGCTCCATCTCTCAAGCAATTCTCCACATGCTTAATGCACATCTTGAAGAAACCAGCGTTGAGCTCCTCAAATTTTGCCCTGCTGAATTTGGTTGAGAAGTCAATTCCCTCATACAAGCAATCAACTTCAATTGGTGTTAATGGCTTCCATCAAACCCCCATCCTTCTCACTCATGATCCTTATCCTAGCCATCCTTCTTTCCTGTTGCTGGGCCTTGGGTGCTGGTTGTTTTGATTGGGACTTAGAAATTGAAAATGTTTGGGACAGGTGTGATTGGTGGAAAAACTGTCTACTGCAGCAGTTCAGCAGTCATGCTGTTTTAAAATTACTACAGATGTTGATATATGGCAGCTACAGGTCAGTTTTTGTGATGCTGCTGGATCTTGGTCAAGCTCCTATCCTTATGTTTACGGCTGCTGAGAGCTGGCTGCATCAGAACCTCTTCTGGACCTGCTTAATCTGGTTGCATGCTGTTAAGGAGCCTGCTTTAAACATCTGGAAGGTTCTTATTTCAAAAGTCCAACTTGAACTACTTATGCAAATGAAAGGGGACTGGGGCTGTAGGGGTATTTTGGAAAAAAATATTATTGGCCTTCTTGAGTTTGTAATCTCATTCAGGTGTGAATGCAAGGTTGGGCCGAACAGAAGAACTATCCGGATTTTTTGGAGTCATGATTTATGGTGTATATTGCCTTGTGTGAATAGGCATTTTTGTAAAGGTTTACTCAAACTTTGGTTAGGATCCATAGTTACTGTCGTGGCTGAAAATGCTAGGTATTTTTGTACCCCAAAACGGGGGAGAATGATTTCTTATTTTTGGTCCCCAAAGTATGTTACGGGGAATAGTCGGGGGTATGCCCCTTTGATGTTGTAATTTTTTCATTGGTTCTATGTTATGTTTGCCGGGCTATGCCCTTTATCCAAAAAAAAAAAAACTTCAATTGGTGTTTGTGTTGTTGATGACAAATCTCTCTTCGCTTTCTCACAGGCAACTTTTAACCTCATCTTTGCTCTTGCATTCTCACTCACATCTTTTTTTTCTTTCTTCAAAAAGATTTCAACACAATGATTCACCATCAACTGGTCAAAATTTTCCCCACCCAAGTGAGTATCACCACCCACTGCTTTAACAGTAATTGTACCAGCCTTGTTGATCTTGAGAAGAGACACATCAAAGGTTCCACCACCCAAATCAAATATAAACACATTTTTCTCTCCAGGACAGTTTGCCTCAACATTCTTGTCCAGACCGTATGCGATTGCTGCTGATGTTGGCTCATTAATCAAGCGCATGACATTAAGGCCCGCCAACACACCAGCATCCATAGTCGCCTGGCGTTGCTTGTCATTAAAATACGCAGGAACCGTTATCACCGCATCGGTAACTGTTGTTCCAAGAAATGCTTCAGCAGCCTCTTTCAAGTTTCTTAGAATCATCGAAGATATTTCTTCTGGTGAAAACTTCTTTTCTTTTGACTCATGTTCAAATACGATGATTAGTTTATCTCCAGAGCCTTCAATCACCTTAAAAGGTCTAGTTTTAATGTCTTTCTGCACTACAGCATCACTGAATCTAGCTCCCATCAAACGTTTAACATCTGCAAATTATTTTAAAAAAAATACAAAGCTTCAAAATGTCATCAAATATAAAGATAGACGTTATGTGAGGGAGTGACTAGGGTTTTATATAATGCACCTAGAAAACGAAATTTCATCAAATATCAGATTTCATAGTAAAAACACAAAGCTTCAAAATGTCATCAAATATAAGATTTATATAAGATGAATGACAAGGGTTTTGTATATTGAACCTAGAATATGGAAGTTCATCAAATATAAGAGTTATATAAGATGAATGACGTACGGATAGAACATGGAAGTTCATCAAATATAAGATTTCATAGTAAAAACACAAAGCTTCAAAATGTCACGATGACAAGGGTTTTTTCATTGAAGGAGTCTAAAATAAATATTGAATGGCAAAAAAAGCCAAGTTTCAAAAGCCCTAAATATAGCGGCAATCATCGTTCCCACCGAAAAAAGTAAGGGTAATCACTCATGGCGTCAGGAAAGGACATAGGTCATATATCAAGAATAAGAAAAAACACAAAAATAAAAGATGGAATACTAAACGAATGAAATGGCTAGAATATGAAAGTTGTTGATCAAAGTAACTTACCATAAACAGTGTTCTTAGGGTTCCTGGTTATTTGATTTTTTGCAGCCTCACCTACTAGCATTTGTATTCCATCCCAAGCAACGCATGAAGGAGTGATTCTGTTACCCTGTTGATTAGGAATGATATCAACACGGTTGTGCTCATCAAACCAGGCGGCCACACAAGAGTATGTTGTTCCAAGATCAATTCCAATTGCTGTTCTTTCACCTCTCCCGGCCATCTTCAGACACACAAAGATATGTTATTTGAGAACCAATGTAAGTTGAGAACTACTAGGACCACGTTAACCCCTTCTACTCTTTATTATATTAGTTGAACATATGGATTTCATTATGAGATTTATTTTAAAAAACAATAGTATTGATAAATATATATTTTTTTTTGAACGGTACGGTTAGGATATCGCTAACCGGGTTAGTAGTTAGTATGTTAGTATCACCAAGTTTGTATTAAAACCCCATTGCCTGGACTTGAACTCCAAGAGAAGCAAAGCTTCCCATCTCCCCCTTAACCACACATCCATATATATGATATATATGCAGTTGCTGTTAAAAAGAGATGTAGGCTGATCGATGTGCAGTTGCAGTTAAAAAGTGTTACCTTATTTGCAGAGCGAGGGCAACTGAACCGGAGATGTGGAGGGTTTACAAGAGTGATATGGAGGCTAAAAGTGATTTTAATATTTAGGATGGTGGAAGAGGGATTTCAAATCCCTGTGATCCCGGTGGTTTGTTGGTGTAGCCAAAGGAAAGTATATCAGAAAATCTTGTGAAAATCTTGTCATACACATTGATTTAATTGCTCCTTTAAATCCAGTTAAAAATCTTTTCAAATTCTTTAGAAAATCTTTTTTTTTTTTTAAATCTTCGAGATTTAATAGTTCATTCGTGTAAAAATGGAAAATTAAAAAAAAAATGTATTTACATGTATTTAGGGAACTATTTTTATTTTGAACGGCCGACATAAATGATTTTATTAAATGAACAAAACAAGACGGCACCTTGCCTGGAGCTAGGAAACCACACACCCTACCAATAGAACCAGAAAAATACACCACAAATAAAAACGTTACAAGAAAATATTAAAACTTCTTCAATTCTCCATGGTTAAGCAAGCTTCTTTGGATCTATTTTTGACCCATAAGAATCCCATCGCCTTTGTTTCTTCCACCACTCTTGCTAACGAAACAGTTTTGCTTTTAAAAATCACTTCGTTCAGCATGTTCCAGATGCTCCAAATGTGGATTAAGATAACCGCGTATAAAGCTTTTTTCCTCTTTCTTGACCCATGCGTGAACTGAGGGAGACCCAATAAATCTTTGAAGTCAAAAACATAAATGAAAGAAATCTTACACCATGGAAGCAGGACCTGCCTGACAGACTGAGCAAAAAGGCAAGAAACAAAGATATGTTCGCTTGTTTCGATCGCGGCTACACATAAGCTATATAAAGTCGTGTTAACCGGAATATTTCTTTTTGCTAAAGTATCCCTGGTCGGAAGCCGTTATCATTCTGCACACCACACAACTATACTCACTTTGACGAGAACCCATTTATTCCCCGGAAAAGTGAAATGTGGTTTAGGAATAGAATTTCGAATAGCTTTTTTGACCAACTTGACAGAGAAAACTCCAGAAGACCGCCAACTGTCCGGGGCATTCGTGAGACTAGTCGGGCTGTCACTGGACAAAAGAGAACAAAACCCAACAAACTCCATCTCCACGATAGTAAAGCATGGGTGCTTCCATGACCAGCCCCAACCCGCATCGTAATTCCCTGAAACCCATCTATCTAGAACCGAGCAACCTTTATCCGCTTCAAGGTCGAACAAGGCTGGAATTTTTTTTGCTAGAGGCTCAGAACCAATCCAAACATCTAACAAAAATAAGATACCCACACCCCTACCAACCATCCCTTTGATAGCATTTTTTAATATCTATTCCCATTTTTAAAAACTCCTCTGAAATCCGACAAATACGTTTCCAAGGACCAACATTAGATACCTTGGCCTGGATGGCTTGCCAACGTCTAGAGTGAAAGTGATAATCCCTACACATCCTAAACTACAAGGGTTGTATGGTAATTAATTAGAAGAGTGGCGGTTACAAAGCATGGGGACTGGTTATGTCAAAACAGAAGTTGATAACCAACTTCCTACAACTAATCGACATGTCCAAAGGGACATGCCTATTCGCGACCAGCCACACACAAGGAGAAGGAAGGGACGCAACTTTTAAGATCGAATGGACACACCTCTTCACATTCAATCTCATCCACACAATCCAAGAGACGCAACCATTGGCGAAGGGACACGTCTATTCACTCGTACCCTTAGAAAACTATAAATAAGGATAGTTAGATTCATTTGTAGTTGTTCATTACATTCGATCATTACATTGTACAAATTCTCAGTTTATATATTCAAAGTTATCACGCTCATTTAGAGATCAAGATCCATTTGTTGGGGCCAACAAATTGGTATCAGAGCATCAGGCTCTAAGCGTGGGAATTGCAAGGCATCGCAGGGAATTCGCGATCAGGTTTCAATCTTGTTTCAATTCGCAAAAGTTTATTTCAGAATTTTTATTCTCGGTTCTAGTGCAATCGGTTGAACCGAAGGGTTGGTTAGGAATCTAGGGTTTGTTTTGATTCCGGGGTTTAGTGCGAATTAGATTATTTGGTTGTTTGATTGTTACACGATTCGGGTAATCGGGGTTGTTGAGATCTATTGAAACCAAAAGAAAGTTTATTAGAAGTGAAGATTATTCGGCAGGAAGATATGTCAGGATCATCCGGACAAAATCAGATAATAATACAGAAAGATGGAAGTTCTCTTTCCCAGTTTCAGTGTCCGATTCTGAAACCAACAAACTATACGGTTTGGGCTATTCGTATCAAGACGATTCTTGAAGCGAATGGTTTGTGGGAAACGATCGAACCGACAGAAAATGCAACGGTAGACACTAAGAAAGATAAGTCTGCAATTGCATATCTGTTTCAAGCAATACCAGAAGACGTTGTATTGCAAGTTGCAAATTGTAAGACTGCAAAGGAAATTTGGGATAATCTAAAGGTTAGACACGTTGGTGTTGATCGAGTACAAAAGGCGCGTATGCACACTCTATTGTCAGAATTTGAATTGTTGCAAATGAAGGATGACGACACTATTGATTCGTTTACCGCAAAGATTAATAGTATCGTTACCCGGGCAACTGAAGTAGGAACGACATTGAGTCAATCGACTCTAGTACGCAAACTCCTAAATGGCGTACCGGATAAGTTTACTCAAATCGTTGCCTCCATGGAACAATACTCCGATCTAGAAACTATGACGCTAGAAGAAGCGGTCGGGAGATTAAAAACGTATGAAGAAAGGTTAAAGTTGAAGAAAAAGGAAAGCCCCGTGAACAATCTAGAAGAACTCTTGTATGCGGGTCATGGACAACATGTTGGAAATCATGGACGAGGGAGATTCCGTCCGTCACAAGGCCGAGGAATAGGCAATTATCAACATAGGGGTGAAAGACACACCTCTTACGAGTCGGAAGGAACCGACAAACCACAAAGGGATGATAGCAAGCAAGAAACATCGGCTATGAGAGATAAGTCAAAAATCACTTGCTACAGATGTGAGAAACTTGGGCACTATGCCTATGAATGCCCAACCAAGAAAACCAAAGAAAGTGAGACACTCTTGGTCGAAATAGAAGATGATGATGAACCGGCACTTCTGATGTGCCTAGACGATGAAGAGCGGTAGAAACATGGAATTTGGTCGTGTGAAACGATCAAAGGGAAAAAAAACAGTGTGATGCGGAGATGACCTGTGAAAGGTATGATAAAATAGTCCAGTGAGTGGATCGGATCAAAGCGAAGAATCCGTGAGGGAAGCATTCAATGATGAAAAAACCCGTTGTGAGAGACAACCGTGAAGAAGATATTTAATCTGTGATAGATCAAGAAGAAGACACGCGTATCCTGTGACTGGGTCAGAAGAAGGACTGTTGTGTGATACAACCGCAAGACAAATCTAAGTGAGTTAGATTATCCAAAATCTATGCGAGATGAATGCAAGTCATGTGATATGATAGTGAGCAAGTTAATCAAGACCGGGTGGAGTTCATGTTGATACAACTACACAAGAAAAGGTTCGTGTGATACAAATCAAGTACGGTCAAGACAAGTGTGAAGCAAAATGTTCGTGTGAAGCAAGTTCGTGTGAAGCAAGTTCGTGAGGAGCAAGGTTCGTGAATAAGAAGATACATGTGAAGTGTTAGATACCGAGGAATTTCAAGAAAATGGAATTGATCAAAGTTCAAGATCTGCAACTCAAGGATGTTCGTGATTAGGGGGGTGAATGAAAGTGATAATCCCTACACATCCTACACTACAAGGGTTGTATGGTAATTAATTAGAAGAGTGGCGGTTACAAAGCATGGGGACTGGTTATGTCAAAACAGAAGTTGATAACCAACTTCTGTTGATACATATATGTGGACGCGACTCGACTCGACGCGACTTGGTTCGGTTCGACCCGGTTAGGTTCGGCTCAAGCCCGACGTCACGACATTCCTCCGTCGTGCGTCCCAGAGTTCGACACGCGAAGCATGGAGCGCCGCGAGCCGGTTCCCGCAGCCACATCATCATGACATCATCATGATGATGTCATGATGATGTCACAACTTGTCTAAACTTCAAATATGAAACAAGTGGATCTGTACGTGCATGGGTTAAATAATTTGGTCCAATCAGATTCTTTGGGCCACCAACATTGGGCCGAACCCCTTATCCAATCAGCTTCCTTCATGGGTCAGAACCTTCGATGGATGAGCTCGAAGGATAACTCGAAGGATATGCCATCCTTCGAAGCATATGTGGATCATTCGATGGTTGCATGATCGAAGGATGATGTTTCGATCAGTAATTCTGATCCTTCGACCAGCCGTGCGGTGATGGATATAAATATCCAGGTGTGTGTGTGAGAACCAGAGAGAAGAGAGGCAGAAAACTAGAGAGAGAGTGTAGTGAGAGAAAGTTCCGGTGAGCTTTGTATTTGTCAAATATTGTACCGAAACTTTGTCGAAATCAATACACGTAACTGTTAATCGTTGATATTTTTACGTATTGTTCACTTTCTCGATCTCGGTTTGCATCTCCGGTTGGATTCCGCACAACCGGGTGTGTTCGATAACAAGGATTAGGCGACTAGATCCTCCTAGCCGGACCTACAAGTGGTATCAGAGCCTTGGCTCTTATCCTTGTTAAAACCGAGGTGTTCTTGGTGTTTTTCGGGATTTTATAGTTCATATTTTCTGGAAATTTTGCTGTTTTTGCTGATTGTTCTTATAAAAACCTTGTCACTTTTCATTGTCACATGTTAAAAATGGGTTTTTAGTGAAGTTGCAAGCAAAAACGGGTTTTGGATAGTTGTCGGTTTGCTGGAAATTCTTGTATTTCTGGGTTTGTTCTTCATAATATTACACATTTGATCTTAAAAAAAAAAATTTGAATCACAAAGTGTTTGTGTGTTGGAAGTTGTATTTTGTTTAAAATATTGATCATTACCCGGTTGGTGAAAAACCTGCATGTTCAGACCTGAAAGATATGGTCTGAACATACTTTCTGCCGAAAGTTCTCACCAACCCGTCAACCCGTCAACTTTTTCACCAACTTGTCACCGATTGTCAACTGTGTCAGAACCATTCGAAAGATATCCTTCGAACTCGAAAGACCATCTTTCGATCAGTGGAGGTTCGATAGATCATCATCCTTCGAACCAAGGAATCATTTCGAAACATTCATCTTTCGGTCTACTGTTCATTCTCGAAAGACTAGGATCCTTCGATTGGGGAGTCTTTCGAAGTCATCTTTCGATTTCATCTTTCGGTCTACAGTACTTTTTCGAAGGATAAGGATCCTTCGGTTGGAGAATCTTTCGAAAAACATTGTTCGAAATTCAACAGAGATCTTTCGAACCCTGTTGATCCTTCGAACAGGTGTGGATCTTTCGATCATCAGTCTGTTTGTGCTTAACAGTTTGTGTTTTTCAAGTGTCTTTCGAACAGGTATCCTTCGGTTGATCAAAAATGAATTCGATGTGGGGTGTTCTGGTAAATGCAGAGATGTATTTTGGTACTCCAACTCCGGATTCGGGTTCGCAAGCTAATGCTACATCTACCGGTCAATGGGCATTCGTATCAAATCAAGCTCCAAGTGTTCAAAGTATTTTACTAAGCGAAAGTGAAACGGGAAGTCTGAATAGGCCTCCAAAGTTGATGCATTTAAGTGAATATCCGGGATGGTTTGACAGATTTCATACATATGTCCTTGGTCAAAATACAGAATTGTGGTTGCGGTTCATCACAGATTTTGATCAAACGATAGAGGTTGCCGCTTCATCTGCTGTTACGTTTGCTGATCTTACGGAAGATCAGAAGAAGGTCTATGACTTAGAGAAGAAAGCGTATGCCATTCTTACTCAGGCATTAAGCAAAGACATTTATCATCAATTTGTCAGTTTCAAGACAACGAAGCAGTTGTGGGACGCGTTGAAGATAAGGGGCGTGGGAAATGAAGCAACACGTCAATTGAGAAAAGAACTGCTGAAGAAAGAGTTTGATGGTTTTGTTTGTATGCAGAATGAATCTCTAGGAGATTTGACAAGTCGATTTACTCATTTGCTGACTGAATTGGCAAATACTGGGGTTGTAACAACTTCAGCAGAGATAGTGAAGAAGTTTGCTGATGCACTGCCACCTCAATGGAGTAATTTCTTAGAAATCATGAAGTACAATGGCACTTTGGAAACAACAAGCTTCAGTGATTTTGCTCAACTCCTGGAAAACAAGAATCAGGAAGAAACTCTCAAGGCAAAAAGAGTTGCAGTGCCACAAAATCCTGAAATTTATTATGGAACTTCTAGCACTTCTACAAAACCTTCCTCACACGCTCCAATTCAAACAGCATTTGTGTCTAGCACGAGCTTGTATGGCACTCCTCCTCCAACAACAGATATGTTTGGAAATCCGCTTAATCCAGCTCCTCAACCAGCACCACAACAGCAACAGCAAATCAGAACAACTGATATGTTCGGGAATCCACTTCCTCCTCAACAGCAAGCGTGTTTTGGAAGCACATCATCTGCTGGTCAACAATCAAAGCCAAATACAGTACGGCTCGACACCTCAAGCTTTTCTAAAGTCAGTGTGGAAGTAGCAAAGGAACACATGGAGCTGCTAAACACTGTGGTGAGCGCATACTGTGGATTAGTGGAAGGTCAGATTGGCAACATTAATCTGACTCAAGAAGACTATCAGCAGATAGATAAAGAGGAGATGGAGATGATGGATATAAAGTGGGCCTTTGCCAGTGCTGTTAGGCGAGCAAAGGATTTTATGGAAAGAACAGGCCGAACCAGCTTGGAAAGCAAGAAAGACACCAAGTATGGGTTTGATAAGCAAGCTGTTAAATGCTTCAATTGTGGTGAACGTGGTCATTTCAAGCGTGAATGTACAAGGCCAGCTCAACATGGGAACCAGAATCCCTTCAGAGGTCAAGGAAACAGGGCCAATCAGAACCAAGCGAGGAACAATGATCGCACACTGGTGCCTGTCAACAACCAGACTCAAGCAGGACCATCAAATGCCAATCAGGCACTTGTGGTTCAAGTAGATGAAGGCTGTGATTGGTCAATCCAGTTGGGAAATGATGCACCTGATGGAACAGCTTGTTTTGCTGAAGTGGTTAATGATCTTAAACACGCCAGTGGTGGAGAATCTTCCACCAATGGTGTTGAATCTTCTGAAGATGAAGACAGCTCCGGGTACAGTGGAAGTTCAGATGAAGAGTCCTCTGCTTCAGGCAATGATCAGGAAGATGACACATCAACTGCATCAGTTAATGCAGACATTGATGAACTTTTGGAGGAAGCTGCAGCAGAAATTCAAAGAAGATCTATTTTGGTGGATCAAGCTGCTTATTCTTCGTCTTCTCTCCATTCAGCCTTTATGGCGAATGTCGACAGTTCATCAAGTCAGGTATGTGTCGATGAACCCACTTCTGTTAGCTGTAATAACTGTGATAGTTTGCATGTTAGATGTGCTGAGTTGGAAGCAAACATGTCTGAGTTGCAAGGCAAACACGATGCTTTACAAGCGAGTTTGTTTGAATTGCAAGACAAACATGTTTCTGTGAATGATAGGTGGTGTGAATTGCAAAGCAAACACGAGGCTTTGCAAGAGAAATATGATGTGACATTCATTCACAATCAGAAATTAACAGTGGATCTTTCAAAGTGCACTGAAGCCAACATGTTTTATGGAAACCATGAAAAGGAATTTAAGTCAATGATTGAAACGTTAAAGAAAGATAAAACAGAATTGACAAAAATGGTTTCCAGAAAGCAAACTGACATTAACCTGTATATAACTCGTCTTGAGGTAATGCAAAAAGAGATGGCTTGTGTTAAAACAGAAAGTGAGGCGATCCGACTCAAGTTAGACAGTTATTTGAGTTCTAGCTATGTGTTGGATCACATCATTGATGTTCAGAAAAAGAAACAGGATGTCACATGCATAGGTTACAAGAAATGTCCACCACCCGTGAGAAACAATTTTGATGCTTTGCCTGATGAGGAGTATAGGACTCACTTTGAGCCATCTGTTCCTTTGGACGTTGAGGAATTTGCAACAGGGCTCGGATACAAGAAAGAAGTATCATCCGATTCAGATGTGTCAGCGGATACATTTGTAACTGCTGAACAGAATCAGGATCCTCCAGTTGTGATTGAGGATGCTGATTCTTCTGATGACGAGTCTGATGATACTGATTCGGAAAAGTCTGATGCAGTAATCAAAGAGGAGGACATACCTCTTGAGAATCATATCCTATGTGATCCTCCCACAAAACCTGCTAAGACTGTTCCAACCGAGTCCACATCAGCAAAAGAGTCGGAGAGTGTGGATTTGCTGTACACTCTGGTTGGTGATGATAAAATTTACTCAGACAAAGATTTTCCTATTAAGAATGTTAATCAATCTTTAATAAGTAAAGTCTTTGAAAATTCGACAAGTAAGTTTTTGGGAAAGACAGGACCACATGTTACAGTCACACAGTGTCCTCCTATCCCAAAGGCTGAAGTCAGAAAACAATTTGGGAATAAGAAATTACCAACAGTGCAAACCCAGCAAAATCATACCAAACCCATTGGTAAGGCACCGACTCAAACTCAAAAGAAGCCGAATCAGAAGAAGAAGAAGAATGTGAACTTTGTGAAGTCGAAGGGAACGGACAAAATTGCAAAGTTTGAAAATCAATCTAATTTAGATTTTGTCCAAAAAGCAACTGTGATGAAAAGGAATGAACCAAGTTGTTCAAAACCTAGTACCTCGGGATCACAAAGTTCATCATCGGCAAGACGACCACATGATACTTCGGGGTTTGTTGAACGAAGATCATGTTTTGAGTGTGGAACAATCGGGCATATCATTCGAAATTGCCCGTATCTTCATAAGTTAAAAGGAAAAGATGATGATCCCCGTGGCCCAACTGACCGCAGGCAATCTGTTTCTGTAAAGCAAGATCCTCGACTCATAAGAGAAAGGGAAAAGAAACAGAAACGCCAACAGGTCAAGAAAATTGAAAAGGCGATTAAAAATGATGTGGTTAAAAAACAATCTGTTCCAGTTAAACCAGAAAGTTCAAAAACTTCAAACAATCACGAAGTTAAATTTTCAAACAATCAAACTGGTAAAACTCAACAGACCTGGAAACCAAAATCTGTTATTGAATCAGGGGGATCATCACAATTTCCGAATCATCAAAAAGTGGAAGTTATTGTTGTTGATAAAAATGGAAGACCCAAGACCACAATGGCTTGGGTCCCCATCTCCAACTAATTATGTGAGTTCATGTGCAGGGTGTTCCAGGAGGAACTATCAGTAGTCACTGGATTGTTGATAGTGGGGCATCCAGGCACATGACAGGCGACATGAAGCTTCTCTACGACGTCAAATCTATTAGAGGAGGTTATGTTGCTTTTGCTGGAGATAAGGGCGGATATATAACGGGTGAAGGAATGATTTCCAACGGGGTTGTTAGCTTTGACAAGATCAACTTTGTGCAACAACTTGATCACAATCTTCTTAGTGTTTCTCAAATTTGTGACAAGCAGTTCTCAGTACACTTTGATGCTAATGGATGTTATGTGCTGAAACCCGGCTTCAAAATTCCAAAAGAATGGATTCTCTTGTCAGCTCCAAGGATAAATGATCTGTATGTCCTTGATATGAGCCAAGCTATCACAACGTCTGCACAAGCAACATGTTTCGTTTCCAAAGCCACAGAAAAAGACACAATCTCTTGGCACAGACGAATGGGTCACATTCACTTACGCAAAATGAATCATTTGGTATCAAATGAATTGGTGAATGGTGTTCCTCTTAAAAACTTCCATCTTCAAGACGTCTGTGTTTCGTGCCAAAAAGGAAAACAAACGAAGAAGCGACACCCTTCAAAGAAAGTCAACACGGTGGCTGTTCCTCTTGAACGTTTGCACATGGATTTGTTCGGTCCTGTCAAGCACAAAAGCATTAGGAATGATCAATATTGCCTCGTGATTACTGATGATTATTCAAGATTTTCTTGGGTGGCGTTCATGGCACACAAGAGTGAAACCTTCGGTATTATCAAAAACTTGATCATTCAGATTGAGAATCTTTACAACTTGAAGGTTAGGCGGATACGTAGCGACAATGGTACTGAATTCAAAAATCATGCCATGGCGGAGTTTTGCACTTCAAAAGGTATTCTTCACGAATTTAGTGCAGCTTATACTCCTCAGCAAAATGGCGTCGCTGAACGTAAGAACCGCACATTGATCGAGACCGCTAGGACTATGTTGGTAGAGTCGCAGCTGCCCATTCCATTCTGGACTGAAGCTGTGTCCTCTGCATGCTATACGTTGAACCGAGTCCTTACAGTCAAAAGGCACAACAAGACCTGCTTTGAGCTTATCAACAAACGGAAACCAGACTTGTCCTATCTTGAACCGTTTGGAGCTCCTTGCACAATTATCGATCCTAATGGAAAGTTTGGGGCTAGAGCCATTGAGGGATACTTTCTTGGGTATTCCACCCCAAACTTAAGAGTCTGGAATCTAGAGACTAAAAGGGTTGAGGAATGGTCTGAAGTCAGAGTACAAAGGCACACTTTACCAGTCAGAAATCCTGGTCAGCCTTGGATGTTTGAGTACGATGACTTTTTCAATTCGATCAATGTTGAAGCAGTTGAAGAAAGTGCTGCAGCAATGATGTTTTTCGAGAGTGACAACGCAACAGATTCACCGTTGGTTCGTCCAATTATTGTCAATCAAGAACCATCTTCAGTGAACAACAATGCTCTCGACAATGAGGATTTTCAAGATGCTACCGAATTGAACGAATCTTCAGAGGATGACGAATTTCTCGATGCAGATCAAGGACCAACAGCAGCAGTACATGGTACTTCAGAAGGTACACCTCCAGTGGATGTCCCTCGAACAGCTGAAGCTACTGCATCATCCTCTTCGTCAATTCCGGGCCTTGAATTGATTGTTGATCTCAATCTCAACAATCTGGGTACAAATATTCCAGTTCAAGATAATCCAGAAACAAGGATTCACAATACCCATCCTCAACAAAACATCATCGGAAATGTACAAAGTGGCGTTCAAACAAGAAACATGTTGCGGAACAACAACAATGCAGGCTTGTATGCAACTATCCGAGAATCTGGTCAACAAAATGATTGGTCTTTCGCGTGTTATGTCTCACAGGAAGAACCAAGAACTTGGAAAGATGCATTGAAAGATAGCTCATGGGTTGAAGCGATGCAGGAAGAACTGCAGCAATTCCAGAAGCTTGGTGTCTGGAAACTCGTAGAGAAACCTGCTGGTTACAAGAAGATTGGTACCCGTTGGGTGTTTAAATGCAAAAAGGATGACCGTGGGATCGTTATCCGAAACAAAGCACGATTAGTCGTTCAAGGTTTTCGTCAGATTGAAGGGATCGACTACAACGAAGTCTATGCACCTGTTGCACGTCTAGAAGCAATTCGGATCTTTCTGGCTTATGCCTCATTCAAAGGTTTCAAGGTATACCAGATGGACGTGAAAAGTGCTTTCTTACATGGTGTGGTGGAAGAAGAGGTGTACGTCGAACAGCCTCCAGGTTTTGAAGATCCTATCCATCCCGATCGGGTTTGGTTGCTCAACAAAGCTCTCTATGGTCTACATCAAGCACCGCGAGCTTGGTACGCAACCTTATCTAATTATCTGCTGGAGAACGGTTTTCGCAGAGGTCTTATCGATTGTACTCTCTTCATCAAAGAACAAGATGGAGATCTTCTACTGGTACAGGTATACGTTGATGATATTATTTTTGGTTCTACTAATGATGTTTTGTGTAGGGATTTCGAGCGTGTAATGCAGGATAAATTCGAGATGAGTGCTATGGGGGAAATGACCTTCTTTTTGGGCCTACAAGTACAACAAACAGAGTCTGGGATATTCATCCATCAGACTAAATATGTTGGTGACATCTTGAGCCGGTTCCAGATGTCTGATGCAACGCCCATCGGTACCCCATTGCCACAAAATCACGGAATTACTCCAGACTTGAAGGGTCAAGATGTTAGCCCCTCATACTACCGCGCGATGATCGGATCTCTTATGTACCTCACAGCATCAAGACCAGATATAATGTACCCAACGTGCCTACTTGCCAGATATCAAGTCAACCCGAAGGCCTCACATCTTGCAGCTGTAAAAAGGATTTTTCGTTATTTGAAGGGTTACCCTGACACCGGTCTGTGGTACCCTAGGGATAATAACTTTGACTTGATCGCATTCAGTGATTCTGATTTTGGCGGATGCAAAATCGACGGCAAATCCACAACGGCTGGATGTCAGTTTTTGGGAAATCGCCTAGTCACATGGCAGTGCAAGAAGCAGACATGCGTCGCTACATCAACATGCGAAGCTGAATACATTGCTGCCTCAAGTTGTTGCTCCCAAGTCCTATGGATCCAACAACAAATGCGTGATTACGGTTTTGAATTCCTAACTACTCCTATTTACGTTGATAATTCTGCTGCATTACAGATCACTAAAAATCCTGTGCAGCATTCAAAGACTAAGCACATCGACATTAAGTATCACTTCATACGTGATTGCTTTGAGAAAAGGCTAATCGATGTTGCTTACGTCCACACCGATGACCAACGTGCCGACCTTTTTACCAAAGCATTTGACAAATCAAGATTTGACTATTTATTATTGGTAAACGGCATTAAGGTCAAGCAAGAGTAAAACCAACATCGGAAAATCATTTTTGTAAATACCTTTGTGTTTTAAATTTGTCTTAGTTTATTGATTTTAGGGGGAGTAAATCCAAATTTGAAAATCCAAAAACATTGAAAAATTTCAAAAACACAAAAACAATAGAAAAACAAAAATGAGTTTCCTGGCGAGCAAAAGAGAAAATGATAGTACATCAGTGGTCTGTCCAAACCTCTTTAAACCTTAAATGAAAAACGATAAGCAGCTCTATATAAGATGTATCGGTAGGCTCACAATCATTTTAAAGTGTGCAGGGTGATATAAACTTAAAATCGACTGAAGACTGGGTGGGAACCATTCATTGGCATATGGTCTTAGTACCGAAATTTCGTTTGAGAGATTGCCGAGGTTCTGATATATTCGGTCTTTATGCTGCTTATCATCTGGGTATCATGGTTGTATCTTTTACCGAAAAATAACGGGGACGCAAGTCTAGATCTTCCATGATACTATACATACGTGTACATACTGCATGCGACCTCAATAAGTGATCAACAATCACATGTCCAAACAAATAAGTGATAAAATATCACAAATTCTTTCCGGGAGTCAAGTTCGTCTCTCTGCTGTACGAAAGTACTGACCTGTTCACGGACTTGCTCCTGTGCCCTCATGCATATGAAAATCAAGTTCCTCATCAATAAGTGATTCTATCACATAGGGCTTGTTTTCATTCAAAATAAGTGAGAATCTCACATCATATACGGTCAAACAGATGATAATCGGTATACTCACCGGTAAGATGAACCCTCGTGCATACCTTGATACGGGAATGTGTCGTGATGTGGATGAACACCGGTCGGTAAGTATAAATCATACCTTAACGTATCCCCTCGCCATGATTACATCTGATAAGTTGAGCTTATGTGGACAACAATACCGATAATTGTTATAGGATGCTTATCTTAATGTTAACTAATTGAACAAAGAGAGTGTTTTGGCATGACCGTAAACTGATATGATTCTCTTACCCTCGAAACTCACAAAAAGAATGTCTGTAAATATTTATTTACTGCTTTCAGTCTTTAAATTTGAAATATTCAAAAATACCAAAAAGAGTTTAGGAGTGTTTTAATATAAACTTTGTAAAAGCCAAAAAGATTTTGTTTCTATTTTATTTTCGATCGTACGATGTTGGAACTCAAGTCTTCGTTACCTGAAACCTGAACGAAAACCGAAAATGACTATATCTTCATAAACGGTCGAAATTTGCAAGTGTTGAAAGTTAAAATTGAAATTGATAAAATTCTTTAAACTTTCAAACTGTCGGACGGTGTTTGTTTAAACAATGGTCACATGTGTGTCGTTTGCTTATGATATTCCAGGCGGCTGTTCTCATTACGCGTTTAGATTTCTTGCATGTGCAGATTCTAAAGGCTAGGAGAACATGGTCGATGACAAGCTTCGGATTGAAGACACGACGTGAAGGCACTCAAATGATGAAGATGATCGAGTTGCCGCTGACCATCATCAACACCACAAGGATCTCAAGTTGTAAAGATCAAGACATTCACGAGCATAACTCAAGGGGGAGCTTATGTTAAGGGGGAGTTTGTCAACACACTTCCTAAATGAAAAGGGAGTTTGTTGATACACTTTCTGCTTTCAAGACGTGAAGACTTTGAAGATCCTCCGACATAGAAGACAAGAAAGGCGAAACTCGCGAGTAGCGTCCAAGGGGGAGTTTGTTGATACATATATGTGGACGCGACTCGACTCGACGCGACTTGGTTCGGTTCGACCCGGTTAGGTTCGGCTCAAGCCCGACGTCACGACATTCCTCCGTCGTGCGTCCCAGAGTTCGACACGCGAAGCATGGAGCGCCGCGAGCCGGTTCCCGCAGCCACATCATCATGACATCATCATGATGATGTCATGATGATGTCATAACTTGTCTAAACTTCAAATATGAAACAAGTGGATCTGTACGTGCATGGGTTAAATAATTTGGTCCAATCAGATTCTTTGGGCCACCAACATTGGGCCGAACCCCTTATCCAATCAGCTTCCTTCATGGGTCAGAACCTTCGATGGATGAGCTCGAAGGATAACTCGAAGGATATGCCATCCTTCGAAGCATATGTGGATCATTCGATGGTTGCATGATCGAAGGATGATGTTTCGATCAGTAATTCTGATCCTTCGACCAGCCGTGCGGTGATGGATATAAATATCCAGGTGTGTGTGTGAGAACCAGAGAGAAGAGAGGCAGAAAACTAGAGAGAGAGTGTAGTGAGAGAAAGTTCCGGTGAGCTTTGTATTTGTCAAATATTGTACCGAAACTTTGTCGAAATCAATACACGTAACTGTTAATCGTTGATATTTTTACGTATTGTTCACTTTCTCGATCTCGGTTTGCATCTCCGGTTGGATTCCGCACAACCGGGTGTGTTCGATAACAAGGATTAGGCGACTAGATCCTCCTAGCCGGACCTACAACTTCCTACAACTAATCGACATGTCCAAAGGGACATGCCTATTCGCGACCAGCCACACACAAGGAGAAGGAAGGGACGCAACTTTTAAGATCGAATGGACACACCTCTTCACATTCAATCTCATCCACACAATCCAAGAGACGCAACCATTGGCGAAGGGACACGTCTATTCACTCGTACCCTTAGAAAACTATAAATAAGGATAGTTAGATTCATTTGTAGTTGTTCATTACATTCGATCATTACATTGTACAAATTCTCAGTTTATATATTCAAAGTTATCACGCTCATTTAGATATCAAGATCCAGTTCGGGCCAACATAGAGTTGTCATAAATAAGATACCCGCACCCCTACCAACCATCTAGATCTTGACACTAGAGCCAACTTCACAACCATCCTCCTCCATATCCGTGGAGTCATCTCCCTCTTCAAAATCCCAGTCGACAATACCCTCTTCTACCCATACATCAACCTCCAGGTTTCCCCACTTGATGCATACAACCTCTTCTATCTTTGACCTTCGGTTTGTAAGAATCAAACATGACCCTGAGGAAAAGTATAGGAGAGGAGACAACCACCTTGCCAAAAACCTTTCCCACTTGATCATACAGGGATCTATCTCGGAGAAGTAAAGGCACTTCTGACACCTGAACGACTGCCAATCTATCAAACGGGATGTCTTCTCCATTCCAAATGGTTGTATCTGATCAGAAGTCCCCGTATACATTCACAAAACTTCAGCTGCTTCTTTGTCAGGGAAGGTTAATGTTACATTTACAATTTACAAATCTATTACTATGAATACAAATTACATTACAAAACTCTAAATATTTCTTTGTAAACAACATTAGATGTCCTACTCGGAAGATTATCATCTTTATCAACAGTTAACAGTTTAAGTCCATCTCTAACTCTATATACAAACCATGTGAAAGCACTGATTATTTAAAAAAAACAACTATGGATATTGATTGTCCTATTTTATTTATCGTCATCGCGAAACATACAACTAGAGAAAACGATTTTCTTTGATCTCGGGTATTACATTGTAGCTGAATAAAAAGGAAATGTATACGTATTTATTTAATTTTTCAAATTGATTTTTTTAATTGATTTTTATCAAGTTATCCCTTCTTTATAGAATCTAAATATATTATTAAATTTAATAGTAAACTTGTTATTAAAGGACGATTATGTAATAGGATTTTAAATCTGAAAACTAAAATAATAGACGATAACAAAAATTAGTTTAGAAATAATTTATGTATGAATTTAAATTTGAAATTGTACAATTTGTAACGAGAGCAGATAGGATCATAAAAACACAAATGGAAAGAAAGTACCAGAAAAAGTGTTGTGATACTTTCCTTTAACTTCCCGGCTTCGACGAATGTGCGGATCAAATTCACCATAAAATATTAACTAGCCTCAACGGATGGTATGATGCGTTACCCAGATAATGGGGAGCCATGGAAATACTTTAGTAATAGATATCCTGACTTTGCCAAAGAACCCTGGAACGTCCTCTAGATAAAGAATCCTGTTGTCACACCCTGGAATGGTTTTCATAGTATTCGATGTGTAAACGTCTACATGATTGTAAATAAATAACGATGTCGAGTCAAATACTTTAAGTTTTTTTGTTTACAAACATGAGCCAAATACTTTAAATTTTTGCAAAGTATATTTAAACAAAGATAGTTCTAATAATTAGACTTTGGCCTATATATTCCGCAGGAAGGTGGAAGATATAAGGCAAACCCTCAAAATGGCATCGTTCATGCATCCTTAGTCCTTGACTTCCAAAAACCATGCAACGTCTTTTATGCCTGGCTTATGGGCCTCAACGTTTGTAAAACCCTTTTATACCTGGCTCTCTACGCAAGACTTGCTAGCGTAGAGGCTTATGGGCCTGAAGTCCACTGCGCTACCCTTAAAACAAGCCCAATTGTTTTAAAACCATTTAAAGCCCAATTTGTTGTGGTTGCCGAATCACTCTAGAATTCAAGCTTTGTCATGGAACCAGTGGTACATTATCGATTTATCATGTATGGGGATGTGGTTGGTTGATTGTGTTTTTGGAGACCTTGTCTGTTTTTCTTTTGCAGTCAACGATGTAAATGGTGGGGTTAACTCACTGTTATCGTGATTGTTTATATGATGGTGTTTTTGTTGTCCATTCCAGAAAAAGCATCCATGATGTTGACCTATCATATATTATCAAGGAATTCAACGACACTACTAAATTGTGATGCAAAATAAAAGACTTGTTTATATTCCCATATCTTCATTGACAAAATAAAACACAAATGGTTGTAAGTATTGATATGGCCACCCATGATTTAGTGCTCTATTGATATGGTGCTTCCTTTTCAGATAAAGTAACTAAGATCCTTACACGCATAAGTAATGTAAATTCAGATCCTTAGAATGGTAAGATTGGGTTGTATTTAAGATGACAAAGAAAAGGTAATCATAACAAAACTCACATGTTACAATGCGTTGCCCGGAAAAAGTTTGTTAGGAGTGTTTCATTTGTAAACAAATAAATCTTGAAAAACTCGTGTAAAATAAACAAAAACTTGAAATAACTAACAAGCATATATGGGTTGGGTTTCTTTGGGTTAGAAGCATAGTTGTAAAACAAGGTATCCAAGGCCGAGTACTCCCCGAGTAATTGCTACAAGCTCGGCTGTCGAGACGACTTTCTTCAACTCCGCCTAATTACTCGGAATCTATCAAACGCAATCAACCTCGGTCAGAATCGGATCCAATAAGTCAACTCATCCTGAGTTTGACTTAAAGAAAATAAAACATAATTTCTATGCCTATCATAGTAAAAAATGAATATCATTTTCACGTATTTTATTATAAAGATTAGTAAATTTATGTTATTTGACCTAGATTTAATTTCTGAAAAGTAATTTCTTTATAACGTAACATGTCCGAGTATTCCACGAGTACTCTCCGCCTAAGCTGAGTACTTTCAACTCCCCCATTGACCGACTAGGGAGCGCCTAGCGACTTTTGCAACCATGGATAGAAGTAGATTAAAAGCGAGGTCCATGTCGTGAATCGAGTGGTGTGATTTTGTTTTTTGTTTTTTTTTTTTAATTATGTAGTGTTCTTGTGTGTCCGCCCCGTTTTGTAGGTTGGTAGTTTCTATTGAAGTTTGCTTTTCAAAAAAAATAATAATAATAATAACAAGTATATGTAACTTTTAATATTATTTATATTTGTAATCGGTATGCTTTATGTCACCTTCACAAGTAAAAAGTGGAAGAAAAGTAGTCCCAACTAAAACATGCAAACTTACATAAGTCATCAAAATTTTGCATGATAAATGAACAATCAATTTGTCAGCTAGCGTTTGAAAATGTTGAAGTATTGAAGAAACTTTTATATGTTAAATTTATACTTTAGCAGGTGAAAACATTAATAATAGGATATTAGTAGATTAACCAAACTACTTACACAAAACGTAAAGAAAAACAAATTAAATGGTTTTGGTTTAAAGAAGTTAAATAGTTTCTTTTAACACCGTTGTAAAACCCGTTTAAGGTTTACGTGGTTGTTATATAGTAAAATCATGCTACAATAAATGATATATGAATCGATGCATGTAGTTTAATTTGAATCAAAAGGGGGTTTCCCTGACACAAAAAAAACGATCGGATTCTAAAATCTTGAACGGTATGGCACCAAATATTATGGGGGGTTTGGGTTTAGGATCGTTATGGGCCGCAAACATAGCGATGTTGACAAAAAGGTGGTGGCGGTTCAAAACGGATAGAAAAGTACTTGTGGGGAAAGGTAATATATATGGAGCCTACACCATAATTCAAGAAGTTTGAATTTGATTTCGGTTAAATTATCCTCTTTTTGCCCGTAGAAACAAGTGGTAAACATTTCTAAAGATCTTGCGGAATTGGGTATGGTCCTGTCAACTTTTTTTTTGGGGTCTCAGGGAGAAACGAAGATTGTTTTCTGGAAAGAGGTATGGCTGGGAGAAGAGCCAACGTGTAACAGATTCCCATGCATCTTCTTGCTGGGATGTTATAAACGGGTCACCATAGACGATTGAGTAAAGGTCTGGGATGGGGTTGTTGACCTTTGTTTCAACTGGTCGAGGCAGCCAACATCCCAGGCAGAATTGGCTGAATCTTTAAGCAGTTGTGTACTCTTTCAATTAGGTGTGGGTAGCGACATTTGGGAGTGGAAAGCTGAACTTCCAGCAGGTTCACAGTCCGTAGCATCAGGTATTTGGTCGAGAAGGCTTTATTTTCAGATTTGGGGATAGACTTTAAATGGAACGCATTGGTTTTTTAAAGGTTAATTTTCTTGCGTGGCATGTGACATTTGATAGACTTCCTACTGCGATGGATTTGAGGAGAAGAAATGTGTATGTTCAATTAGACTGTGTAATGAAGACAACGAGATGGCGACCAATTTATTTATTCGTGTAGGTGGGTCTTTGTTTGCACTTGAGCTGAAAGATTTGTTTGCCAAGCACAACCTATGTCGTGGCTCCACAAAATGGAAAAAAGATGGTTCTTTCCTTGATTCAGATATCGGTTTGGGTCAGTGGTAGATCTATACCAAAATTTCAGGGGTAACGTTCAATATTTTATTTTTCACCGTACTTCATACAATGTAAACAAAACAAAAATAGAAACACGATAATAAATAAATTTAAACACATACCTGCTATATTTCTCCTTTTCAGTTTTTGAAAGCTTGAAATCGAGTTATTACATCCTCTTCTTTACTTTATTAAAGGTTTCTCTTCCGACCGCACAAATTAGAGTAGGGCCGTTCAAATCGCTCGACACTCATTCGGATATTGCTCGGAATTTGCACGTTCGATTTGACGCTCGGTTGTAAACGAGCCGCTCTGCTCGGTTCGGTTTGTAAACGAGCCAAGCAAGAGCAAAGGTCCGCTCAGCTCGGTTCGGCTCGAATTATTATTTTTAATTAGTGTATATATACATATACACATACATATATAAACATGTATATACACATATATAAATTATACATATGCACACACACCTATATATACACACACATTACGCATACATGCATACTTAAATATAAATTAAATTTATAGTTTTAGATATACCACTCTATTAGATTTTGGTCCACTATATACAAATTTACAACCCTATCTATACGTACTAGCCCAATCACGCAAATAAAAAAATAATATCAAATCTAAAAGTTAAACCCTAAACCAATAAAAGAGAGTCTGCTCATCGCCTCAATGTTTCATGTCGTTACCCTAAATCGATTGTCTCCCGCTCTTAACGTTATTGTTCGTGCAATATGATCATCTCCTCGTCGGCCACAACATTGTTATTCATAAGAAAAATATTATGCCATGAAATGTGCTTGTTTTTTAAAGACATAAAAACTTGAGACCTAACATTGTCATTATCTCTCTCAACAAATTTAAATCGGGCGACACGGTTGTCCAAATCGCTCGAACTTCGCTCGACGCTCGCTCGGAATATTTACTGCTCGGAAAATGCTCATTTGATTTGAGGCTCGGTTTTAAATGAGTCTCTCCGCTCGGTTCGGCTCGGCTCGGCTCGTGAACAACCCTAGTTAGAGCATTGCAAAGGCATAGCCTTTAAACACCTTGGGAGGGGAGGTCTTGGGTTCAAGTAACACAGACGACAAGAATAAAAGAAATTTGCCGTTCAAAAAAAAAGAGCATTGTTTAAATACTCCTCACCCAGGAAATAAAGCTGTACACAGTTCTTTTTTTCATTGTACTTTTTTTTCATTTTTCAAACGTTAAAACTTCACTTTAGAAAAAACACTGCTTCTCAACTTTGTTTTCCCCACAAACCTCTAGTAATCTCTCGTCACTGCCTTTTCTCTTTGCAGGTTAGTTCTATGCCTACTTTTTCGTTCCATGTACATGAAGCGTAGAAGCCCTTGCTCGTCGCCTCGTTTAGTATCGTTCCAAAGCGTACTTCCTATATACTCTGCGCATTTAGTAGCGTAAAGCTTTTTAACAGTAGCGAAACCATGATTTTGCACCGGAGGGTCACTAAGTTTTAATATTTTTTCTTCCACAATTGTATATTTTTTTATTAATCAAGTATTATAAGCAAAAGGATGGTAAATAGTTTAGATTAAAAAAAATTAAATAAGGGTGGATTCAGTTAAGGCCCAAGGGTTACACAGCCACCCCTAAGCTCCAGCCCACAAGTGTAAAAATCTTAGAAAATGAACTAAAAAAATTTGGACACCCAAGCATTTTACTAATAGGCCCCCTTAAGGCCCCTTGCCAGAATCAAATCCACATTGAACCCCATCCATCACAAAATCAAAATCCCTCAACAACGCAAAAGCGAAATCCAGGTCACAAGCATTGTTCCAAATCAATATGAAACCTGAAAACCGTTGACATTGCAATCATCCAAGCCTATAATCATAGAAGCAGGGGCGGTTCTTAGTGGAGAGGTGGCAGGGCCGAGTTTTTCGACCGTAGTGCTAATTTTCCGCATTTCGATCGAAATTTTGTATATATACTATGTTCGGCCCTGGCAAGTTTTTCGGCCGTAGGGCTAATTTTAGTGCCCGTGTCTTTCGGCCCTGGCAGGTTCAACGGGCAAGATCCGCCACTGCATAGAAGAAGATGGTTTTGTCTTTGCTACAGTAGAGTAAAAATCTTGTGAAGGAGATGTTGAGAGGAAAAGTGAAGAAGAAAATGGATTTTTGTATTTCTTTTGATGATCCCCACAATAGGGGTGTTTTTACTCATTATCTATTCTAATGTTCCCATTAAAGTAAAGCTTCCAACTTTTAATTTTCACCTTTGGATAAAGCTGAAATCAAATCCTGGCCGTAATAATTCACAGAAATCTTCTAGAAGGGGAAGTTGGGAATGGTTTTTGATTCCTTCAATTTCTCCCCCACGTCAGAACCCAACAGTTAAGGGGATACGGAGTGGTGCGGTAAGGGTGAGCGGCAAGGGGGTTTGCCGCGCGGGAACACCGCCGCCGACCCCCCTTTGCCGCTCGGTTTCAATCTTGATCGGTGACCAAATACCGCTGCGGTGAAGGGAGGAAGGAGAGAGAGGGGGTGTGTGTGGTGGGGTCCATGCCATCTCTCAACCAATCACAACTTTTTAATTTTTTTCAAAAAGTTTACCACTTCACCAAGTGTCTAACCATTGCCAACACTTTTCAGCATAGTTTAAACACTTTTCACTGATTGACGTGGCGCACTCTGATTGGTTGATTTCTTAGTTTGCCACTCTCAAATGTCTAACCACTCCTTATACCCTAAGCTACTCAGTGTGGAGGAGGGTAGTCCTCAAAGGATGCTCCGCCACGTAGGATGGGTGTGAGGATTATTGACAAATAGAGAATTGACAGGAATTGTATTGATTAAATTTTTCGTATATTTAAATACAAGAGACAGAGCCTCAATTTATAGATATTACACAAGACATAAAAAAGGAATATAAAGGTTGTCATTCAGCTGTAAATGAGAGGGAAATTGATCCTCTAATTTGGGAGATGATGCATACCAAAAAAAGTTGATCCCTTGTTTACCAATATATTTTTTGTTGATGCAGATTTTGTGTCCGATGCTTGTCGAATAGATTAGTTTTATTTTACGCTGAATTTGTAATAGTTAGTGAAACGGTCTATCGAACGTGTATAGACCCGCTCGTTTGAAGTGGTCAAACGAGAGGGTTATTCGGTTGACCGTGTGTGTTTGCAAGACAAGGGGTGTGACTATAAATAGAAAACCCTTGCCATTTGCAACACAAGGAGATTTTAGGAGGTTTGAGACCTCACCGGGAGAGATCACCACTTGGTCTCTCCCCGGATGTGTACTCCTTTGGTATTAGTTCGGTTATCTTGTAATCGGGCCGCTTTGTAATGTTATACTACCGGATTAATACAAAGAAGTTGTTTGTTTATCTCTAATCTCTCCCGTCTTGAACCGATCTCACACGAATCACGGTTTCGGTCACGAAACTCGTTCCTACAATTGGTATCAGAGCCATGGTGCCCGATTTAGTAAATCTAACCGTTTACTAAGTCACATGTGCTCTAGATCTGTGATTTTAGTGATTTTTGTTCAAGAAGAAAAGTTGGGTGAAAATGAGAAAAACTCAGATATGGACCCGAATATTCAGATCTGTGCGGAAACAAGTGTTCGGTTTTATGTTTTTCACCTATATAATCAAGTTATCATCATCAAAAATCAAATATACAAAGTTTTTGTCAAATCTGCATAAGAACAGTCGCTGTGTTCTTGAGATGTTCTTGGCGGCTGCTTAATCCAGATCTGGGTCGAAGGATGTTCTTTGGGTCGAAGGATCCAGATCTGGATCGAAAGATACCAGATATTTGTGGGAACCCTCAACAACTTCGAAAGATGATCCTCGAAGGATATCTTTCGACTTTATCCATCTTTCGAAAAGTCTGATCGAAAACCCCAAAAGTTTGTGAACTCGAAAGTTTGTGAACTCGAAAGATGATCCTCGAAAGATATCCTCGAAGGATATCTTTCGGATATCTTTCGACCTTATCCATCTTTCGTTGACCAATTCGTCTTTCGAGCATCAAGATTGAGATCGGAGTTTGAATCTCCGATGAAGATGTCGGCTGCTGTTACTGTTCATCGAAGAAAATAAGTTGTTTGCTGCCTGTGAATGATGTTGTATCGCAGAAATATAGAGAGGATTGGGTCTGAATGAGCTGGTTATATTGAAAGTGAAGAATGGTGGTTGGATATGTATCGATAATGAAGATGTTTGCTGTTAATTGGGATTTAAATGAATGTTTATGAATCGCTGGTTGCTACTGCTGTTGGTATCGCAGAGAAGAAAGAGGAGAAAGTCTGATGTTGTTGGCTGATGTTGTTGACTACTGTACAATGAAGATGTAGATACAAAGTAGGAGATGTCGGCTGAACTTTTGGGCAGATAGGGTTTCTGTTGGACCCACATTATTTACTTATTCACAATTGGGCCAATTTTCTTTGCTGGGTATATTGGTGGATACTTGGTGGGCCTCACACATGTGATCAATTTAGTGGGTATCGCAGATTGAAAGATGATGGTGTATGATAATACTGATTGAAAATGAGAATCTGGGTTTTGAGTTTGATTGAGAAAGAATGGTTGTCGGCTGGATATTTATTTTTGATTTGGGGTTTTGGATGAGAAAGATAATGTCTGTTCTGGATATTGGGGTTGCAAAGATTAAAAAAAAAAAAAAAAGGGGGATTTATTGGATTTATGGTATATCATCGATGAGAGAGACAAACACTTTTCTTTTTGGGGTTTGACAAAAGTGATTGTGTGTAGTAGAGATATGCTATTAATAAAAAAAAAAAAGAACAGAGTGGGGTCGGGTGTTCGCGAAGATTATTTGAACCGGGCTTCCAAATCTCAACATCAAATTCGTACGGATTTTGGGAGCGCGCGGGATGATGAAGCTTGATGAAAACAAAAGGTGATGAAAACTTGATTTTTGAGTGAAAAATGTGGGGTAGTCACGGTTACCGATGCAAATGTCAAAAATGGTGACGCGACTATTATGGGCCAAAAACGGAACGGTATGTTCACTTCCGCACGTCAATATTTATGATTGTTACCGGTTATTCGTAAATGTTCGAAAGCATTTTGTTTATTGTCATATTCTCGCATTTGAAAACGAACGTATGAACCTAGAACGTCAATACCGGTCCTAACGAGTTCACAAAGTCTTTGGAGGGATACAAGTCGGATCCTACGGGGTACTAGGCGAAATTTCTTTATCAACTAGAATATGCAACGAAGAAATCTTTTTTGTTTATTGTCATATTCTCGCATTTGGTAACGAATGAATGAACCTAGAATGTCAACACCGGTCCTAACGAGTTCACAAAGTCTTTGGAGGGATACAAGTCGGATCCTACGGGGTACTAGGGGACGTTCTTATTCAACTAGAATATGCAAAGAAGAAAGTCGTTTTCGTGATTTTTCGGAACCGAGAACAGTCAATGAAGATTGACGACAGTTCCGCTCAGTGGAGGGAATTGGTGAACATTTGACGACAGTTTCTTTGAAGTGGAGAGAATCTGTTAAGGTTTAGAAATCTTACCAAAGAAATAGGGGGAATAAAAATTTCGTATGTTGAATTTCTTCGGTAAATTTCTAAACGCAATCACAGGTGGTAGAGTTTGTGATTTTCTGGTGATACTAACGGTTCGGCGTGGAATGTTTTGCACATACACATATTTGAGGATTTTAATTAATTCTCCAGCCAGCGTGAAGGGTTTTGCACGGAAAAATACAGGTTTCTAAAGTCTACAGTAGTTACAAAAGCGCTGTTCACTGAAGACCTGGGGAATCTTTATGAAAGCTGATAGTTCAAGACTGAAGACCTGCAGGATTCGGTTTTGGGTTTGATGTTTCTTTGGGATTTTACAGGGATCTGGGGGTAACTCAATTCGTTGAGTTTGCAAACGATGTACTTGGTCTAGCTGACTTCCTGAGTACTGATGCTGAAGATCCGTAGTGCATTACGTGGTCAACTTCACAAAGGCGAGACAATGAGATCTGGATGTAGTTCAACTAAGCATGCTGGTTGAGCTTGCAAGGGATACACTTGGTCTAGCTGACTTTCCTGAGTGTTGATGCTGAAGATTAAAGTGCATTACTTGGTCGATTCCACCAAGACGGTTTACAGAAGACAGTTCACCAGAAATCTCTATCAATGTAGTATGCTTGTATGAAACAGAGTTCTTATGACAAGATCAAGACTTGATGCAGTTCTTAAAGATTGGAACCCTTATCAAATGCCGTTTGGAGTATTGGAAGATCAGCAGAAGATCGGTCAATTGATGAAATTGCACAACACCCAACACGGATACGCGTACTTTAAGGGGGAAATATTTTACAAGGAGCGTCAAGATACTACTTACCTGGATCATCGGTCAAGGGGGAATTTGTTAACACAGAGAAGATGAATACTTGACTGAAGATCGATTGCAGTTGCATTTTCAGCATTCGACAGCAACGGACAAGGGGGAATTTGTTGATGCAGATTTTGTGTCCGATGCTTGTCGAATAGATTAGTTTTATTTTACGCTGAATTTGTAATAGTTAGTGAAACGGTCTATCGAACGTGTATAGACCCGCTCGTTTGAAGTGGTCAAACGAGAGGGTTATTCGGTTGACCGTGTGTGTTTGCAAGACAAGGGGTGTGACTATAAATAGAAAACCCTTGCCATTTGCAACACAAGGAGATTTTAGGAGGTTTGAGACCTCACCGGGAGAGATCACCACTTGGTCTCTCCCCGGATGTGTACTCCTTTGGTATTAGTTCGGTTATCTTGTAATCGGGCCGATTTGTAATGTTATACTACCGGATTAATACAAAGAAGTTGTTTGTTTATCTCTAATCTCTCCCGTCTTGAACCGATCTCACACGAATCACGGTTTCGGTCACGAAACTCGTTCCTACATTTTTTTCCTTTTTTCTAACACTCCCCCTCAAGTTGAGTAATGGGATTCCCAAAACTCAACTTGTGTAGACAACCATAAAAAACTTTTGCGTTGACTGCCTTGGTTAAGATGTCTGCGAGTTGTTCTTCGGATGAGACAAATGGAAGTTCAATTATGCCTGCCTCTATTTTTTCCTTGATGAAGTGTATATCCACTTCAACATGTTTTGTTCGGTCATGTTGCACTGGATTTTCTGAAATTTGCATGGCTGCCTTATTATCACACATAAGTTTAATAGTTTTATTTGGAGGAAAACCAATATCTGTTAGAAGTTTTGTATCCACAAGATTTCCGCTACACCTCGTGCAATTCCCCGAAACTCAGCTTCAGCACTTGAGAAAGCTACCACTTTTTGTTTTTTGCTTCTCCAAGTGACTAGATTTCCACCTACCATAGTGAAGTATCCTGATGTTGACCTCCGGTTATCTTTACTTCCTGCCCAATCTGCATCTGTATATCCTTGAATCTCTAGGTGCTTATTTGTTTTAAATAGGATGCCATGCCCAGCTGTACCTCTGAGATACCCTACAATCCTCCAAACGGCCTCCATGTGATTCGCTTGAGGCTGATGCATAAATTGACTAACCACTCCCACTGCATAGGCTATATCTGGCCGAGTATGAGAGAGATATATTAGCTTCCCCACCATTCGTTGATACCTTTCTTTATTAGCTAGTTTTGCTCCTTCTTCCATATGTAATCGATGATTCACAATCGTTGGAGTGTTTGCTGGTTTGCATTCAATCATTCCAGTTTCAGCTAACAAATCCAGAATATATTTTCTCTGGCAAATAAATATTCCTCGCTTGGATCTTAGAACTTCAATTCCAAGAAAATACTTGAGCTTTCCCAAGTCTTTCATTTCAAACTCTGTGAACAGGTTTTCTTTTAATCTTGACATTTCCTCGCGATCATCTCCTGTAATTATCATATCATCAACATAAATAATTAAGCAAGTCACAAGAGACCCCCTTCTTTTTAAGAAAAAGGTGTGATCAGAATTGCTTTGTTTAAAGCCATATTTCTTCATAGCAATAGTGAACCTCCCAAACCAAGCCCGTGGAGACTGTTTAAGACCATAGATCGATTTCTTCAATTGACATACTTCTCCTGTTTTGAAGTCTCTAGTGAACCCTGGTGGAGCTGCCATATAAACCTCCTCCTTTAATTCTCCATGTAAGAAAGCATTCTTTACGTCAAACTGGTGCAGTGGCCAATCTTTGTTAGCCGCAATAGAAAGAAGCACCCTAATTGTATCAAGTTTTGCTACTGGAGATAAGGTTTCTGAGTAATCAATCCCATAAGTTTGTGTGTACCCTTTGGCAACCAATCGGGCTTTATACCTTTCAATGGTACCATCGGGTTTGTGTTTAACAGAAAACACCCAACGACATCCTACTGTTTTTTCCTATTGGAAGCTTCCCTTTTTTCCATGTATCATTTTTAATTAGTGCCTTCATCTTTGTCTCCATTGCATCCTTCCACACTTCTGATGCTAAGGCTTCCTCAACAGTGGTTGGAATTTCTTCTGAGTATAATGAGGAATCAAATGCCTTAGCATCTTTGGACAGATTTCCTTTGGCAATGTTTGCCATAGGATATTTGGAGCTCCGAGACTCTTTTTCTGGAGAGTACCGTTTAGGAGGAACTCCTCTATTTACCCTTGGAGGTAGCACATAACGATTATTTGTTTCATGTACTCCTTGCTCATTGTCATCAGTAGTTTGTTCCCCCCGTTCAACTACTTTTTGCTGAAAAACATTGTCATTAGTTGTTTGTTCCCCCTGTTCAACTACTGTTTGCTCTTCATCATGATTAGGAGTAAATGAAGAATTATCATTTGGTTCAAGTGTGGAAGATTCAAGTAGGGGGATTCACTTACCTCGAGTACCAAGCCAAGAGGACCTTGTTCAGTGACACTAACGAATGGTTCCGCAGGCTGTGTGGATCTTAGTGACTCATTGTGAGAAGTTTCTTCTGACGAAGACAACCAAACCAACCAACTTAATGGATCAACATGCTCCTTCTCCCCCTGACCATTATGTTGGGAGTTATAAAAATATTCTGTTTCAAGGAAGTCACAGTCCATTGTAGTATACATGTGCCTCTTTTTCGGATAGTAACACCGGTATCCCTTTTTGAGTAACTCCATATCCTACAAAGACACACTTTTCTGCAATTAGAGGAATTGATTATGAGATTTTGGGTTTGAGTTCAAAATTTCTTTCGGATGATGAACAGATTGTGCCATGAATCAGAAACCATGCTCTGATACCATATTGACAAATAGAGAATTGAAAAGAATTGTATTGAATAAATTTTTCGTATATTTAAATACAAGAGACAGAGCCTCAATTTATAGATATTACACAAGACATAAAAAAGGAACATGAAGGCTGTCATTCAGCTGTAAATGAGAGGGAAATTGATCCTCTAATTTGGGAGATGATGCATACCAAAAAAAACTGATCCCTTGTTTACCAATATATTTTTTTTCCTTTTTTCTAACAAGGATGGGCCTAAAGGGGATGGTGTCACACCCCAACCGATGGCGGAAACATCGGGATGAGATGAACAAATCGCTCAAAGCATCATAACACTATTGTGACAATATAACTTAAGTCAAATTTCATAAAATACTAAAATGTCATACATCGTTCAAATAAATCAAACATGAAACAATTGTTTAAACATAATTTATTTTATAGGTGAGTTTCTAGTCCACCCTAATCTTGTTTCTTCAACATCTTGGCTATCAACCTGCAACATGTATTAAAATAAAAATCAACAAATATGTTGACGAGTATACAAGTTTGATACATAGCATAGTAGAATAAAATGTTTAAATGTGCTCATATCCAATATGAATAAGATGATACTAGTTAACAGTTATGCCGAAACGATGTTACTCTACATGCTCAAACCAATGTTTACTCAATTAAAGTTCCTATCCCAAAAGTTTAGCGGGAGGTTAACATGTTTAACAATACCCAAGGATAGCGGGCGGGGCGTTACAATCTATAGCGCTATAATTGTTAAGGTAGGCTTGATCGAAGTTAATGAGCATATAGTTATGAAGTGTTTACATTAGCATCACATGTATAACAAGAATCAAACATTTCATGTGTATTTTGGATAGAGTGTGAATAAATAAAGTTTAACGTGTTTGTGAATTTGAATATGAATACAAGTTGCACCTAAAAGTGTTTAAAATGAAAATGGGATCATGTATACTCACATTGATTGCGTATGGAGATTCCTTTAAATAACGCACGAGTAAGATTGGGAATTCCAAAAGAACGAGCGAGAGCGATTATCCTAAACGATAACGATCTTGTTAATATTTATACGTTAAGTATATTCCTAATATTTAAGATTTATGACTTGATTAATTAGGTATTCTAGTTTATCAGATTATTACCCCTTAAAAATTATAGAAAGAAGTATAATGAATTATCATATATTAATGTGATTATTACTTTTTCTTTTTAAGATTTAAATTATAGAAGAAAGTAAACTTAAAAAAAAATTAGAAACTGTTAAAAGAAAGGGTTTAATTTAAAAGAATTGCTAAAGAAAATGATGAAAGGAAAATTGGATTTAGCAAAATTAAATACTGAATTTAACAAAATTAGATACTGAGTTTAACAAAAGAAATGGAATATATTTTATATGGATTTTAAAAAAAGAACACTGCATTTAAACAAAAAAGAAAATGATGTGCAGCGGATATGTCGGGGTGTCGGGTCTCGAACCCGCGACCTACCCGCATTGTTTCAGCACCTTAACCACTGAGCTATGACATTAGATTTGAAATGTTTTTGGTTTGGATTATACTTAAACATAGCTTATTGTTGTCATCTTCTTCATTTATAAAACATGAACGTAACTGTGATAAATGGTTTCATATACTTAGTTGATTTGAGAGCTCCTAGACATTGAGAATATATAATGTTTCAACAGTATCAAAAGAAAGAAATAATAGAATTACACCGAATACCGCTTGCAGGTTTCCGGCGGCGTCTCGAATATTCCGGTGGTGCTCCGGTGTATGTCCGATCTCCGGCGAGTTCCGACGATGCCTTCGTAATTCCACTGCGTTGCGGGTTTGCGCCGACGAGCTCCAGTGGCAGCCGATTGCCGTGGTTGTTTGTAACAGTTCAAGAAAGAAAAGGTTTCGGGTTCTAAGAATGGAGAAAGGGGTGTTTATAAGCTTGGTATGTTGAAGGCAAAATAGGAAAAACACGTAACTGCTCAATCAATCCCGGCAAATCAGCGTGTTGTCGTAAATAGTCTTGGTACGTTTCGGTTAAAAAGGTGTCTAGGTTCAAGGTTCATGATTTGTGCCAAAACGGAAACGCGTAAAATCATTAATCATCGAAAAATCAGTGCAAGTTAAGAAGGAATTATGGTTGTTCAAAAGGAAATGCCGAAAATGATATAAATCCCGAAAAATCAGTGAAAGCAAAGATGTAGCTTAGCTGGTTTGTGCGTTTGATATTGAAGGGGAGGACCTGGGTTCGAAACCCGTCCTCACCCATTTTTGTTTCTTTTTTTTTAGTTTAAAGCTTAAAAAGGTTACAATGAGGTCCCCTAACTATGAGAGGTTAATAGGTTAGGTAAAGTAATTTTGTTTTAGTTTATATTTTCTAACATTACAATTAGAAAACTCCTTTTTTTATGTCTATAAATCTAACTAGTTTATATATATAAACATTTAAATTAATTAAATAAGTAACAATATTGATATTTAACAAAAATAAATAAATAACTAAATAAAAATCTTGCGTCGTTTCTTTAAAATTCGCGAAAAATTTCTGAGGTTTCAAAGGTTAGGATTCAAATTTCAAAACGGGTCGGATTTTGAGAATCCATTTTGACGGATGTTACAGATGGACCTAGGGAAATGGAGGATGGGCCTATATATGTGTGTGTGTGTGTGTGTGTGTGTGTGTGTGTGTGTGTCTCTGTGTTGTATGTATATATGTGTGTGAGAAGGGGGAGGCCCGGCTTGAACAGCGAGCAGAGGACGATCTCAATAGGACGGGGCAGCAGAAATGGTGTTCCAGGGCGGCGCCGGGGATAGGACGTCCCCCACACCGGGTAGCCTTATATCACATTCTCCTCATCCCAGCAACACCGCCACTCATCACAATTGTCGACTCCTCTGTCGGATGAGCCTCACCCCTATGCGATTCCATCTCCTATTTCTATGAACCCTCAATCGCTGACTACTACTACGACCAACCTCACAACCTCATCGTCCGTTACTTTCATCACAATAATATGGAAATCATATGGTTGTTTCCTGTTGGTCAAGAAGATGTCTGGAAGTTCCATTTCAACAATTATGTTGATTTTCTAGCGTTAGTTACGGTGGATACGGTTCAGGATCTCAGCGCTTGAAGGGCCAACTATATATACGAAATTGGGATTCTATGGTTTATTATCTGTTCTGGTCAATCGCATTTTCATATTTGGATTCTAGGGTTCATATTTAGAATTCTAGCAATGCTGATACTGACGCTTAGGAAGGAGGAAAGATCTGGCAGCATAAATTAGCACGATGACCAACCCGGGTAATTCACACTTTCAATAGATTACAGTTGCCTCTAAAGATTACTGTTTTTACAAATCCATTTTCAGTTTTGTTGAGTGATTAGTGCGATATCAATTACAGTTCTGCCTTCTACAAATGGGATACTTTATACTCTAATCGCATATTATTGTTGTACAATGATGAATTAGGGCTATTTTAATCCGAGCTTCTTGACTTTTTTTTTTATTACAAGTATATCTATTGTAAACCTACGCTTGTATGTATCACAATTAGAGGATAAATATTGGATTTTATAGTAATAATTTTTATGTTCTACATTTGGTGATTGTAGGAACTCATATTACCTTCTTTAATTACAAGCCTCTAATTTGTTGGCTACATTGTGCTAAGATGGTTGCATATAATATGCAGGTTAACATTAGTTTCTACTTGTACAAAATAATTTGGCATCGTCTACCTCGGTTTGTTTCTCAAAGTTTATTCACTGAATCTCATTGTCTATTGATTGATTCTAACACATTTTAGTTCGCGTGATTTGTAATTTCATGATGTGACAACCCTCAATTTTCCGTGTATCCGTACAATAATTAAACAGTGATTTGTACCTTAATGATTGTGCTTGATTTGAATTGATGACATGGATGATTTTCTGCTTACTGTCATATACATTTAAGTGCATTACATATTGCATGATTATTTATCAATATTGCATGCAACACATTATAATTAAATTAGTGCACGAAACAAAATAAGCACAGTTATCAGACAAGTTAGAAGTACTGACGGGAGTTCAGTACTCAGACAGACATGATGTTAAGATGCAGAATGAGCCCGAAACCAAGAGTTACACTAGTATAGTGTGTAGAAAAGTAGGGATCATAAAACTGCCTTCCTAGTGATAGTTTAAGTGTCGAAAAGTGCCTAAAACTCACACAAACTGCAAAATTCTGCATAATTCAGCAAAAATCAGCACTTTAATAACAAAATACAATGCAGAATTATGGTTAAATGGTCCAAAATACCTTCCTAGGTGTCGGGAATCAAAACTGTCACAAAAGGGAACATAAAGCACACTAAACTGCGTAATTTAGCACCTTAACGAACCGGTAACCAACCGAACAACCGGACACTACCTGAAACACCAAATTTTCACTAGAAGCACTGCTTTAACATTTCCGAACTAGTTATGGTCACCGAACAACATAATGCATCTAATAAACAAATAACACATATAAACACTAAACATTATACTTAGAAACTAACTAAACAAACTAACTTACCATTACATTGCAACCATACCCCCCCTCATTTTCACGGTTACAAGGGTGGACCCACCCCCTTTGTCACACCCCGATATTTCCACGTATTACCGGTGGGGAGTATCGTGACGTAGTTGATATCATCATAGTCAATAATCACAGTTTATATGCACAGCGGAAGTCTAAATTAAATATTACAAACCGCATGAAAGTAACATAAGTATTACAAACGGAAAGTAACAAGATCCACAGGCGGATCCAAATAAAAGAAACATAGTTCAACAGCTTATTAAGTGACCAAGCTTGCAAGACTCTTTATTTAATCACTCTTGGCGTAGCCAGCCTATTTCGCATAGTACCTGCACTTAACCTTTTGGAAAATACGTCAGTTTACACTGGTAAATACAATTAACCGACTCATTTTGAAAAGAGTTTAAGAAAATTGATTTAGATGCACAAGGCACAAATAATATTTTATAACTTGGGATAATTATTTAAATATAAACTTGTAAAAGAATTACATGTTTGTTATACGTTCAGTAGCCCGGGTTGAATACCGGGTTAAAGATTAATTGACACCCCACATGATATAGTCCCGCGGCGAGTTATTCCCGAACAGGCGGTTATATCTTTTATATATATGCACCGGCATGTTTATGCCTACACCCCGTGCTTAGATCGTGCCCATTTCATTGAATGATGCCAAGGATATCCGGGACATGGTCATTAACCCCCCAAAGGCTTTAAGCAAACAAAACAGTTCAAACGGGTTATCTCAATTACTTAACCACCATACGATTAAATATTCAATACCCGACCAAGCGGTATTTTATATACCGAACCCCAAGCCCGTATAAGGGAAAATAAGTTAAAAGTATTTACCTGAGCTTAAAATAATATTTAAATCTCAACCGCAACCAATTGGCAAGTGCAAGTAGCTTTTACCGGGCTCCTAATCTGGAATGAAGGTTTTAATAACCTATTAGATTCCTAACGGGTCTTACTTAAGTTCAAACTTAGACCGGTTAGTTTTAAAGAAAGCTTTACGGTACTAAACGCATGATTAAGCGAAGACCGAATTAGAGTGTGGTTTAGACCCAACAAGTTTGAGGACTTGTATAATATGGGTAAACTAAACACATTTTGTATTTTGAGACAATAATGATAAGGTTTGACCCGTTTTGGTCAATTTATGTAACCTAGTTACATAAACTGGACCGAACGCGAATAATGCATAACGGGTAACCAAATGAGTCATGAACAGGTTTCCTAAGTTAATATGCTTTAAATATGTTGTGATATCAATAGGATACCTTCCATTATGCCCAAAACGAATTTAAACTCAAATTAAGCCCCGTATGGGTATTTTGGTCATTTTAAAGGTTATAAAAGGGATTAAACATTAATCTGAGGTTCAGGTCTGAAATGATCAGTAAAAAGATTTATTTTTGCAAGTCATATCAGTAAAAATATTTATTTTTGCAAGTCATATCAGTAGGGTATTGCATATATGTGAAATTTATCATTTAAAACCAAACTATGCACCGTAGGGGCATTTTGGTCATCTCACATAAGCTTTAAGGGTCAAATTCGGAAATCTGAGTTTGAAACTTTTGCTTATTGTTAAAATATAAAAATTTACTTAAAACATCAGTAGGTATTAAGTCTTATATGACAAAAATAGTTTTAATCCATACTATGCGTTTAAAACGCTTAAAAGTCGCTATTTGGCGATTTTCGGGTTATTTAAAGAAATCCGAGTTCTTGATTAGTTTATAAAGTTCGAAATACTCTATTTATCATAAGAAATCATTAGCAAAATTTTTGGTATTAAAATGTTATGCAAAACTCATTTTATAAGCAAAAAGGGTATAATCGGCAATTACCGAATTAAGGCAAGAACCCTATGTTATGATCAGTTTAAAAATAAATAAAAATCTTCAAAATTTCCAAAATATTATATTACATCATTGGGTAAAAGGTTTGGTGTCAAGATTTGGGTTTAAATAGGCTTTACGCCAATTATACCGTTTAATTAATAAAAAGCTTTCAATTTACGCTATTGAGCATAACTCCCAATCTAGACCTCAAACTGACGTAAAATTTTTAGGACAAGTTTATAATTTAGTAATAAAGGTTGTTGTCCATTCACATTGTCACAAATCTCGTTTTAATATCAAAAGGGCATTATGGTCAACATTTAAGCAATTAACGGAAACATGCAAATGAATCGGATAATTAAGGACCTATGTTGTATAATCTCAGAGGGTTATAATAACATGTAATATGGTCCTAAAGGAACCTTAAGGCATATCTAAAACATGCTAAATCGGGTCAGAACTGAAAGTCAATGCAAAAGTCAACTTTTGCGACTTTTGGTTACGAACCGGGTCTAAACTCAGAAGTGTCCGGTTGAACATGTTGAAACATGTTCTTACATTAATTTCCAAGTTATTTCAATGTTAAAAAAGGTTCCATATCTTCTACATTGCTAATTATGAATTTATTTGCAAAATAGCTTCCTGTTGACTTTTTAATATTAGGTTTGACCTGACATTTGACCAAGTTAGGCTGATAATCAGTAGGTGCCCTCTTAGGGGTTTATTACCTACATAATTACCAACTTATAGCTACTTTTAATTTGACTAATTACTGGACCATTAGTGATTAATCACTAAGTCAAACTTTAATTACGATAAGTTTGACTTTTGCTCATAAAACTAATTATAATTGAAATTAGGAGGTTAAGGACACTTACAATGGTCCTAAGAATGGATTTGGAACTTAAGGAAACTTGATTGAGGATCAGGAAGCTCCAGAGGAATCCTTGAAGTGAGTTAGAAGTGAGCAAGAATAATGTTTGCAACTTCATTCCTTTATGTAGGAATTTTAAACTCATGAGATCATTCCACCAAGGCCTACAACTGATCTCAGATCAATTCCAAGTGTCCCTATGCATGAAAAACCGTTGGTGCAGCCCATGGGATCGAAAAATGGTAAGTTAAGGCGGTGCAACCAGCTGTAACAGGTAACTGTCCAATTTTTCTGCGTCTGACACTTCTACGCGACCCGCGTAAAGTTTGGTTAACCTTTACGCGGCCCGCGAGAATCTCTGTCTCCGGTTCAAATCTTTTAAAAGTTACCATTTCAGTCCCTGGTCCTTATAAACTCGTTTAAACTTGTATTTCTTGCACTTTTAACCCTCAAACTTGACTTTTAAGGGTCTTGAACCTTCAATCTTTTAACAATAGGCCTTCGGTTAGTTACGGGGTCACCCGGATGGTCTTAAATTGCAACGTTGATGCTTTTAACCCTTATTACTTGTAATTAACATTTGGATTATTTAAATGCGTCGAAACTCCATGAATTCAATATTCGTTATTCTTTTGATCAAAATAAATTATCACAATGCTTTCGGGATTCTTAAAAGGTCACTCAGAGGTTACTTTCAACATGGTGACACTTTTAACCCCTATGTTTCACAAGATCCTTGTTTTAAGCACAAACGACTTTCAATGTCCGATAAATTATTCATCAAAGAATACGAACGTCGTGTGAGGTCACTCAGAGGCACAAGTTAGGCATGTTGTCCTTAAAGATTAATTCATTACACGTTTAAGTCCGTGACACGTGTCTTCATCACTCTGGTCATGAATTTTCCAGGTGTTACATCCCCACCCCCTTAAAAGAAATCTCGACCTCGAGATTTACTAAAATAAATGAGGGTATTTCTGTTTCATTGTGGACTCAACCTCCCACGTGTATTCGGGACCTCTACGGGCATTCCATTTAACCTTCACGATCGGTACGTGCTTCTTTCGAAGCTTCTTAACCTGTCGATCCTCGATCGACAAAGGTTTTTCAACAAACTTTATGCTCTCATCAATATGCAAATCTTTATGTGACATGGCTAGCGATTCATCGGCTAGGCATTTCTTCAAGTTGCAAACGTGGAACACGTTATGTATTCCACTGAGCTCTTCAGGCACATTTAGCTTGTAAGCTACAGTTCTGACACATTCGATAATCTCGAATGGTCCTATATATCTGGGGCTCAACTTGCCCTTCTTGCCAAAACGCATTACCCCTTTCCAGGGTGATACTTTAAGTAGTACCTTGTCACCTACCTCGAATTTAAGAGGTTTACGTCTTAAATCTGCGTAGCTTTTCTGCCTATCCCTGGCAACTTTGAGACGATCACGTATCTGCACAATCTTATCTGTCGTCTCCAGGACTATATCAGATCCTGTTAGTTGGACATCTCCAACTTCCGCCTAACAAACGGGCGTTCTGCACTTCCTACCGTATAAGGCCTCGAAAGGCACGGCTTGGATGCTTGAATGATAGCTATTATTATATGAAAATTCAATTAATGGAAGATGATCATCCCAACTTCCCCCTAAATAAAAAACACAAGCTCTTAACATATCCTCCAGCGTTTGGATAGTACGCTCGCTTTTACCATCCGTCTGAGGATGATAAGCAGTGCTGAAGTTTAATCGAGTGCCCAGCGATTGCTGAAAGCTTTTCCAAAAGTGAGACGTGTATCTAGTATCCCTATCGGAGATAATAGATACTGGCACTCCGTGGAGAGATACAATCTCATCCACGTACAGCTGAGCTAACTTATCTGAGTTTTGTGTTTCCTTAATTGGTAAGAAGTGGGCTGACTTAGTCAGTCTATCTACTATAACCCAAATAGTATCATTCCCAGGCTTTGTCTTTGGTAACTTAGTGATAAAGTCCATGGTTACCATTTCCCACTTCCAGGTGGGAAGTTCAGGCTGTTGTAGCAAACCCGACGGCTTCTGGTGTTTAGATTTAACTTGTGCGCACGTCAAACATTTGGCCACATAAGTGGCTATAGATTTCTTCAAACCTATCCACTAGTAATTTGCCTTTAAATCCTGGTACATTTTATCACTGCCAGGATGAACTGAGTATTTGGAATTATGGGCTTCTTGGAGAATCACATCTCTAAGCCCTCCATGGATCGGAACCCATATTCTTCCATTCAATCTTAGGATTTCATCCTTGTCATATGATAACTGTTCAGCAATTACTCCTAACTTCTCATTCGGGTAGTTAGCTTCTAATACAGCTTCTTTTTGAGCGGCTAACAATCTTTCATTCAAACTGTTTTTCAACTCAATGCTCTTGGCGTTGATTCTAATGGGTTTAACCCTTTCTTTTCTGCTCAAAGCATTGGCGACTACATTCGCCTTGCCTGGATGGTATCGGATTTCACAATCATAATCATTCAGCGTCTCCATCCATCGGCGCTGCCTCATGTTTAGATCCTTTTGGTTAAATAGGTGCTGGAGGCTCTTGTGATCAGAATAGATCACACACTTGGTACCATATAAATAGTGCCTCCATAGTTTCAGTGCAAATACAACGACACCCAATTCCAAGTCGTGGGTGGTGTAATTGTTTTCGTGCACTTTTAATTGTCGGGAAGCGTATGCAATAACTTTTCCTTTCTGCATAAGCACACATCCCATGCCAGTGTGCGATGCGTCGCAGTAGACCACAAACTCTTCAATCCCTTCAGGCAATGTCAACACAGGTGCATTGCTTAACTTCTGTTTAAGAATATCAAAGGATTCTTGCTGCTTGGGACCCCAGTCAAATTTGACATTCTTGCGGGTCAACGAAGTCAAAGGTGCAGCAATCCTTGAAAAATTTTCAATAAAACGCCGGTAATATCCTGCCAAACCCAAAAAGCTGCGAATCTATGTGGGCGTCTTCGGCTCTTGCCAATTCATGATGGCTTCTATTTTAGCGGGATCCACCTGGATACCACGCTCACTAACCACATGTCCAAGAAATTGGAATTCACGAAGCCAAAACTCACATTTTGAAAACTTGGCGTAGAGTTTTTCTTGTTGTAGAAGTTTAAGAATACATCGAAGATGTTCCTTATGGTCAGCTTGATTCTTTGAGTATATAAGTATGTCATCAATAAAAACAATGACAAACTTGTCCAAATATGGTTTGCAGACGCGGTTCATGAGATCCATGAATGCTGCTGGTGCATTAGTGAGCCCAAAAGGCATTACCAAGAACTCGTAATGACCGTATCGAGTTCTAAATACAGTCTTCTGGACATCTTCATCCTTGACATTCAGTTGATGATAACCTGATCTTAAATCAATCTTGGAAAAGTAACTCGCTCCTTGAAGCTGATCGAACAAATCGTCGATCCTGGGCAATGGATATCGATTCTTGATAGTAACTTTGTTAAGCTCCCGATAATCAATGCACAGACGCATCGAGCCATCCTTCTTCTTCACAAATAGGATTGGTGCTCCCCAAGGAGATGAGCTAGGTCTAATAAATCCTTTCGCCAACAAATCATCCAACTGAGTTCTCAACTCTTTCATCTCAGTCGGTTCCAATCGATATGGTGCTCTTGCAACGGGTGCTGCACCAGGAATGATATCAATCTTGAACTCCACTTGCCTATCTGGGGGTAAACCAGGTAGTTCTTCAGGGAATACTTCTGGATATTCAGAGATGATAAGGATGTCCTCGATCTTGGGTTTTGGTTCATCCATAGTTACTTGTGCCATGTAGATGACACAACCCTTCTTCATACACCTTGATGCCTTAAGCATGGACACTTGCTCAGGCAATCCGTACTTAGTATCTCCTTGAATTGTCAAAGGCTCGCCAAGAGGAGTCTTGATAACCACTTGCTTCTTATCACAAACGATCTGGGCTTGGTTGTGAGACAACCAATCCATGCCTATTACTATATCGAAACCGGCTAATTTCAAAGGAAGCAAGGATAGTGAAAAAGAATGGTTCCTAATGGATATAGAACATCCATCTAACACGGTTGAAGCAGTTTCTATAGTACCATCAGCCAACTCTACTTCATATTTTATGCTTAAGGTTCTAACAGGCAGATTTAATAGCTTACAAAATTTATTATCCACAAATGACTTATCCGCCCCCGAATCAAACAATACCCTTGCATAAATATCATTTATAAGAAAGGTACCTGTTATCACGTTATCATCCTGCACTGCCTCCTGGCATCCATTCTAAAGACCCTAGCATTGGTCTTTTTACCTTCTTCAGGTTTCTTGGCATACTTTGGGCAGTTAGACTTAATATGCCCTTTTTCGTTGCAGTTGTAGCAGGTTGCATCTTTTATCTTCTTGCAGTCTAGCGTTTTATGCTCACTTGACTTACAAATGCCACAAGCTCTAGGCTGTGATTGGGATTTTGATTCATACCTGCATCTTCCCAGATGGCGTTTCTTGCAGATCTTGCATTTGGGCTTTTCATCTGATTGCTGGTTGCCCTTGTTGAACCCTGCACTCTTATGATTCCCTTTGTGTTTCTTATCTGAACGACGTGAGTTTTCATCCTCACGTTTCCTCTTTCTTTCATCTGAATGCCTAAGCGATCTCTGTCTGACCGCATCGAGCGTAAGGGATAACGATAGATCAGCCACAGACCTAAAGGTAGTAGGTCTTGATGCTTTCACACTCGCCTTAATCTCTAGAGCCAAACCTCCTATGAAACGAGCTATACGTTTCAACTCTGGTGTGACCAAGTATGGAACCAATCTAGACATGGTATTGAAACTCGTGAGGTACGCCTGACAGTCCAAGTTCCTAATAACCAACGTCAGGAAATCAGTCTCAATCTTCTCGACCTCATGTTGAGGACAGAAAGTATCCTTGATTAAAGCAACAAACTGATCCCATGTCATGTTATAAAGCGGGATCTTCCCAGTAGCTTGAATTAACGATCTCCACCATGCTAGAGCTTCTCCCTTAAATGATTGCGACACAAATTTCACAATATCCTGCTCGGCGCAACCACTAATATCAACCACAGTGTCCATCTCGTCGAGCCAGGTCATACAATCGACGGCTCCCTTTTCTCCCGTGAAGTCTCTAGGCTTGCAGGAGACAAAGTACTTATACGAACAGGTCTTGACCCGAGGCTCCTGGTTGAGCACAACCTGTTTAGACGGGACACTTTTCTGATTCGAAGAGTGATGAGATTCACTCTTTCGGGCTGTATGAACCTTAGAGGGTGGTTTTGTGTGTTGTACAGATATGGTCCTACTACGGGTACCACTTGATTCATTGTCTCTTCTATCCAGAGCTCGAGTAACGGCATTGTCTATCAATGCCTGTAGTTCTGCACCCGCTATGTTAATTCGGGTAGTATCATGGTTCTCCCTCGGGTGACTGTTGACTTCATCTGAGCCAGCCATGTAGCTTGATTTGCTACATAAATATTGACAATAATTTATTCAGGAGTCTATTATGGAATCATGATTTCTTGACGATTCATCAACCATGGTAAACATAGACCATATTTGGTTAATTTGTTAATCATATTTATTTAGGACTTTTCATTATAAGTTATCCTAATTATAAAGCAATAAAGGTATTATTAGTGGCACAAAAGGCCTAGTCACAAGGACATTTTAAATCATAAGCCATGATTTCAGAGAATCAAGGCATTGAGGCTTGAACATAGTTTATTGCCTTTTTCCTGACAGGGAGTCGTAGACTACAACTGTCTTTTGTCTTATTTGACAATTATTATGGCCCGTAGGCACTAAGGTTTGAACATAGTTCATTACTTTTTCTTGACAGGGAGTCGTAGACTACAACTGTCTTTTGTCTTAATCGACAATTATTATGGCCCGTAGGCACTTCATCACTAATGGATGTTTAATATATGATCATCTTAATTGATGATTTGAACCCATGATTTATATATCATTAGGATTAAAAAAGGATTGGAAAGATCCAATATAAAGATGACATGTGTGATTTTATCGTATCACTACTGCCAGGAGTGCTAACATGTTTTCAGATGTTAACAAGGATTTGAACCTCTTTTTAAATAGGTTTTACCATCATTGCCAAGTCTATAATGACATATAGGCTAGGTTATACCTTTTAAGATTCTTTTTAATATATAATGGCAGATTAATTATAAAAAAGGAATGATATTTTTGATTTATTTCATATATTATTCACACATAAGATGAAAATGAAATTTAAATAAAAACATTCCACTAAATTTTAAAATGAGTACATAATTGTCCTAAACGGGACTTGAAAGAAATAACATTGTCCTCACAGGGACTAAAAAGAAATACAAGTCCTCGCAGGGACTGGATACATAAATAAATTGTCCACGCAGGGACTAAATTGAAATAACAACAATACAAATAGGGATTTAATGATCCCTCTTCTTCTTCCCTTTTATTAAGCTTGCTAGGACCTTGAGAAATCACCGGTTGTTCCTACGTTCCTCTAGAAATTCTTGTTCTACTCGGCTCAGCCTTTGGAGGATTTCCTCCTGTTCCGGTGGAGAAAACCGTGGCGGCTGCGGCTGCTGCTGAATCGGAGGTTGAGGAGGTATCGGGTATTGATACCCATGCGGTAGGTACCCCGATTGGTACGAAGTCCCAAAAGGTCCTTCGGGGTGAAGGGCGTTGTAGGCGGCCGCCTCAGCGTAAGGGTCGACGGCAGGGGCATTATAGTAGTTATAGCTAGGATAAGCTGGCTGTTCAAAAGGGTTATACGTAGCTGAACCGGCGTAAGTAGGAATTGGGTTATTATAACCCATGTGTGGTGGTGGTGGTGCAGCTGGTGCAGAATCCACCTCTGAAACTGGGTTTGAAGGCCCACCCATTTGCGGGTCTTCATGCAGTGGCGGGTAGTGGCTGCCACTGGAGTGTTGGGGGGTGCTGAAGTGGAAACCCCCTTCTCGCACGGACATCCGTGCACCTGATCTTCTCCGCCTCGGTGGTTCTGGAGGCGCTTGCTGTACTGGCGGTGGTGGTGGCGCTGGCGTGACCGCCACGAAACGCGAATCCTCATAGGGATCCTGCTGTTGTTGTTGTTGTGGGTTGAAAGAGGGAGTGTACTCCCAGATGTGTGTGGCCCATCTCTCGGCAAAACTGTCCGGGCCGTTGTAAGGCGAACCATGGAATGATGATCCGTCTGATATCTCGATGGGATGCGTAGGCGTCCCGGTCGGCGGTTGGGCTGGTTCCGGATCTTCATCCATGTCCATCGGGAAATGGTCCTCCGGTCCCAACGGGTTATATCCCGCTGGTTCTTCGATCTGGTTTGCCGGGTTAAACCGGCTTTGGAAGTATAGGGTAGGGTCATTGAAGGTGTGGTGTGAATTTGAGCGTTGGAGGGGTATGAAGGAGTGATGGGAATCATGGGGCTCATTTTCTGATTGTGGCCCGAAAGAGTTTAAGTAGGAGGGTGATGAGCTTAGCGATACTGAACGCCTCACGGGTTCCAGGTAGGTTCTCCAATCCTCTTGGGGATCGGAGCTGAGGTTGATTGATGGTGTACGCCGGTGCGAAGGCCCGGCTTCATGATCGTTTCCCATGATATGACCCTTTCCTCGTCCTCTTCCCCTCATTCTGGGTGGCATTTTCTTGTTCTTGTCAAACAAAATAACAAACAAGGAAAACAATAAAGGACAAAATAAAGATTAGGATTTAGCCCTAAGTCCTTTGCCTAGACTCGGAAGTCGAGGAATGTGCAACTGTGTCATTGAGATTAAACACAAAAGGCTAGTGTTTAATTCACTCAATGTTGGCTCTGATACCAACCTGTCACACCCCGATATTTCCACGTATTACCGGTGGGCCCGGTGGGGAGTATCGTGACGTAGTTGATATCATCATAGTCAATAATCACAGTTTATATGCACAGCGGAAGTCCAAATTAAATATTACAAACTGCATGAAAGTAACATAAGTATTACAAACGGAAAGTAACAAGATCCACAGGCGGATCCAAATTAAAGAAACATAGTTCAACAGATTATTAAGTGACCAAGCTTGCAAGACTCTTTATTTAATCACTCTTGGAGTAGCCAGCCTATTTCCCTTAGTACCTGCACTTAACCTTTTGGAAAATACGTCAGTTTACACTGGTAAATACAATTAACCGACTAATTTTGAAAAGAGTTTAAGAAAATTGATTTAGATGCACAAGGCACAAATAATCTTTTATAACTTGGGATAATTATTTAAATATAAACTTGTAAAAGAATTACATGTTTGTTATACGTTCAGTAGCCCGGGTTGAATACCGGGTTAAAGATTAATTGACACACCACATGATATAGTCCCGCGGCGAGTTATTCCCGAACAGGCGGTTATATCTTTTTATATATATGCACCGGCAAGTGTATGCCTACACCCCGTGCTTAGGTCGTGGCCATTTCATTAAATGATGCCAAGGATATCCGGGACATGGTCATTAACCCCCCAAAGGCTTTAAGCAAACAAAACAGTTCAAACGGGTTATCTCAATTACTTAACCACCATACGATTAAATATTCAATACCCGACCAAGCGGTATTTTATATACCGAACCCCAAGCCCGTATAAGGGAAAATAAGTTAAAAGTATTTACCTGAGCTTAAAATAATATTTAAATCTCAACCGCAACCAATTGGCAAGTGCAAGTAGCTTTTACCGGGCTCCTAATCTGGAATGAAGGTTTTAATAACCTATTAGATTCCTAACGGGTCTTACTTAAGTTCAAACTTAGACCGGTTAGTTTTAAAGAAAGCTTTACGGTACTAAACGCATGATTAAGCGAAGACCGAATTAGAGTGTGGTTTAGACCCGACAAGTTTGAGGACTTGTATAATATGGGTAAACTAAACACATTCTGGATTTTGAGACAATAATGATAAGGTTTGACCCGTTTTGGTCAATTTATGTAAACTAGTTACATAAACCGGACCGAACGCGAATAATGCATAACGGGTAACCAAATGAGTCATGAACAGGTTTCCTAAGTTAATATGCTTTAAATATGTTGTGATATTAGTAGGATACCTTCCATTATGCCCAAAACGAATTTAAACTCAAATTAAGCCCCGTAGGGGTATTTTGGTCATTTTAAAGGTTATAGGGATTAAACATTAATCTGAGGTTCAGGTCTGAAATGATCAGTAAAAATATTTATTTTTGCAAGTCATATCAGTAAAAATATTTATTTTTGCAAGTCGTATCAGTAGGGTATTGCATATATGTGAAATTTATCATTTAAAACCAAACTATGCACCGTAGGGGCATTTTGGTCATTTCACGTAAGCTTTAAGGGTCAAATTCGGAAATCTGAGTTTGAAACTTTTTCTTACTGCTAAAATATAAAAATTTACTTAAAACATCAGTAGGTATTAAGTCTTATATGACAAAAATAGTTTTAATCCATACTATGCGTTTAAAACGCTTAAAAGTCGCTATTTGGTAATTTTTGGGTTATTTAAAGAAATCCAAGTTCTTGATCAGTTTATAAAGTTCAAAATACTCTATTTATCATAAGAAATCAGTAGCAAAATATTTTTTATTAAAATGTTATGCAAAACTCATTTTATAAGCAAAAAGGGTATAATCGGCAATTACCGAATTAAGGCAAGAACCCTATGTTATGATCAGTTTAAAAATAAATAAAAATCTTCAAAATTTCCAAAATATTATATTACATCCGTGGGTAAAAGGTTTGGTGTCAAAATTTGGGTTTAAATAGGCTTTACGGCAATTATGCCGTTTAATTAATAAAAAGCTTTCAATTTATGCTATTGAGCATAACTCCCAATCTAGACCTCAAAATGACGTAAATTTTTTAGGACAAGTTTATAATTTAGTAATAAAGGTTGTTGTCCATTCACATTATCAAAAATCTCGTTTTAATATCAAAAGCGCATTATGGTCAACATTTAAGAAATTAACGGAAACATGCAAATGAATCGGATAATTAAGGACCTATGTTGTATAATCTCAGAGGGTTATACTAACATGTAATATTGTCCTAAAGGAACCTTAAGGCATATCTAAAACATGCTAAATCGGGTCAGAACTGAAAGTCAATGCAAAAGTCAACTTTTGCGACTTTCGGTTACGAACCGGGTCTAAACTCAGAAGTGTCGGGTTGAACATGTTGAAACATGTTCTTACATTAATTTCCAAGTTATTTCAATGTTAAAACAGGTTCCATAGCTTCTACATTGCTAATTATGAATTTATTTACAAAATAGCTTCCTATTGACTTTTTAATATTAGGTTTGACCCGAGATTTGACCAAGTTAGGGTGATAATCAGTAGGGGCCCTCTTAGGGGTTTATTACCTACATAATTACCAACTTATAGCTACTTTTAATTTGACTAATTACTGGACCATTAGTGATTAATCACTAAGTCAAACTTTAATTACGATAAGTTTGACTTTTGGTCATAAAACTAATTATAATTGAAATTAGGAGGTTAAGGACACTTACAATGGTCCTAAGCACGAATTTGGAACATAAGGAAACTTGATTGAGGATCAGGAAGCTCCAGAGAAAGCCTTGAAGTGAGTTAGAAGTGAGCAAGAATAATGTTTGCAACTTCATTCCTTTATATAGGAATTTTAAACTCATGAGATCATTCCACCAAGGCCTACAACTGATCTCATATCAATTCCAAGTGTCCCTATGCATGAAAAACCGTTGGTGCAGCCCATGGGATCGAAAAATGGTAAGTTAAGGCGGTGCAACCTGCTGTAACAGGCAACTGTCCAATTTTTCTGCATCTGACACTTCTACGCGGCCCGTGTAAAGTTTGGTTAACCTTTACGCGGCCCACGAGAATCTCTGTCTCCGGTTCAAATCTTTTAAAAGTTACCATTTCAGTCCCTGGTCCTTATAAACTCGTTTAAACTTGTATTTCTTGCACTTTTAACCCTCAAACTTGACTTTTAAGGGTGTTGAACCTTCAATCTTTTAACAATAGTGTAACAACCCGCACTTTCGTGCGTTGTTACCACTCGATATACTCGTTACGCCTAGCACCAGAGATTCGGATCATAATGTAACTATATCGTATATATCGTTATTCGAAGGATAATCGCATATTTTCGAAATACAATGTCACTATACTACACTATTATCACACTAACACTCACGGAGGCATTGAGTGAGGACCTATTCTACCCTCCTCAGTGGCCGTGATGTGTCGAGCATAAAACAATTAACGCTAACAAAGACTCTCGGGTGAGTGCTATAACTCCAGTCGTCGTGACGATGATGACAATACGAGTGAATGGTACCCCGTCAGTCATTGTGGCACAACTCTCAATAACGTTCACGATGACGTCGAGAGAGGACCTATACTACCCTCCTTGATGGCCGTGAAACGTCGCTTATAATCGCACACTCGAAATGGAAACCGATTGTTAAGTATCGAAACTTTGGGATATGGATACGTAAATACGACCCTTGGTGATATGTATACATGTATAATAATAATAATATAAATTTACTATGAAAAGCGCGTACCTCGAAATCCATCAAAACGATCAAAAACGGAGAATTCCATCTCATCGGAGTGGCCATCCGGACGGATAGCCATCCGGACGGATGGGCTATCCGGACGGATAGCAATCCGCGCGAACGGGCAATCCGGACCGGAACCCCTTCTTATCTCTGTTGCCTATAAATACCATGTCACATCACTTGAACAGTGATGTGACAGCTCCTACTCGACCAAACACGCTCAGGACCCTTTTCTCTCGATTTCCTCGCGATTCCGGTAAGATTTCAACCTAAAACTTGTACTACTACAATCTACACTCAATTCTACATCATTCTATCTTTCAAAACTCAATTTCTAACCGTGAAATATGCGGATTTGATGCGTTTTGAGGTGATGTCACCAAGAGTTCTTATGAACTTCCAGTTGTGACCTCATCCCACCATAAACGACTCAGATCTGGGTGATTTCCACATGTTTTGGTAACAAATCTCGCTTAATTCTAAGTATTTACCCAAGGAACTGTGCGATTTCGAGTTAACTATGAAGAACCATCACGAACGACCAGATTTGATGGAACGGGGTGATTCCCGGCCGTTAGAGCGGGTCGGGGTTGACGGGACTTCAAGTGTTAGTGCGAGATTACACTGTCCCGGTAACTTTACACGTATTTCCTTCCGTCAAACACTCAGAAACAGTAGTTAGAGTGCGAAACAGACGTGTTGTCCGCACGGATAACATGTAATCCGCACGGATAACATGTCATCCGCACGGATACATGTCATCCGGACGGAATACATGTCATCCGGACGGATGACGCTTATTCGAACGAATGACAATCCGCACGAACCACCACTTATCCGCACGGATGACACATTATCCGCACGGATCACACATCATCCGCACGGATCACCTGTTATCCGGACGGATAACATGTCATCCGGACGGATGACTTGTCATCCGGACGGATAACATGTCAATCGCACGGATGAGCACCATTCGACCAAGTGAGTGACTTTTCAAGGCTAATCTCGCTTAACCGTACATCGTTTACTCTATTCTTCAAGGATCGACACTGACGTACTCGCAACCGACTCAATCAAGTTGTATTCTCGCTAAATACGCACTGTGAGTATACTTGACCCCTTTTTAATCGAATTTTGGGTGTAACATACGTTTCTAACAAATCGAACTTATCAAACGAATTATTCAATCAATCGAATCATCACTTGCGAATAACTGAATGCATAGATATACGTGATGCTAGTTGCATATGTGCTAGGGCTTATACTCGCGACGTCCCACCACGACTAGTATAGTACTATTGCGCCCGACGGGGTCTAGTTTGCCATCGTACATTCGAGCATCGAGGACTTAGTTGGTAGTATCAGCTTTGTGAGTGTATATGTCGTGTGTTACGTTTATGCATGTGGAAATTCGCTACACGTTTTATTCTATTATGCTACTTATCAAACCTGTATACTCGCCAATACTTTTGCATTGACAAATATTTTAACGTATGTTGCAGGTTAGGTCGCAGACTATATCAAATCAAGCTAGGAAGTCTAGAAACTCAACTAAAATCTAGGTTGTCGGGTTTGTATTGTTCGAGAGGACAAGAAATCTGTGATAACTTATGTGATTGTATTGTTTGTTAGTATGGGATAACGAATGTAATAAATATTATCGCAACGTAGTTGTTATGGAATCGCTTGAGCAATCTGATCCTCCTAGTGTCGCGCTCCGATGATTCCGCCATCGGTTGGGGTGTGACAAATAGGCCTTCGGTTAGTTACGGGGTCACCCGGATGGTCTTAGATTGCAACGTTGACGCTTTTAACCCTTATTACTTGTAATTAACATTTGGATTATTTAAATGCGTCGAAACTCCATGAATTCAATATTCGTTATTCTTGTGATCAAAATAAATTATCACAATGCTTTCGGGATTGTTAAAAGGTCACTCAGAGGTTACTTTCAACATGATGACACTTTTAACCCCTATGTTTCACAAGATCCTTGTTTTAAGCACAAACAACTTTCAATGTCCGATAAATTATTCATCAAAGAATACGAACGTCGTGTGAGGTCACTCAGAGGCACAAGTTAGGCATGTTGACACTTTGGATCTTTTTATTCACATATTTACATTGTTTGACAATTTTAGTCCTTAAAGATTAATTCATTACACATTTAAGTCCATAACACGTGTCTTCATCACTCTGGTCGTGAATTTTCGAGGTGTTACATCCTCACCCCCTTAAAAGAAATCTCGACCTCGAGATTTACTGAAATAAATGAGGGTATTTCTGTTTCATTGTGGACTCAACCTCCCACGTGTATTCGGGACCTCTACGGGCATTCCATTTAACCTTCACGATCGGTACGTACTTCTTTCGAAGCTTCTTAACCTGTCGATCCTCGATCGACAAAGGTTTTTCAACAAACTTTATGCTCTCATCAATATGCACATCTTTATGTGACATGGCTAGCGATTCATCGGCTAGGCATTTCTTCAAGTTGCAAACGTGGAACACGTTATGTATTCCACTGAGCTCTTCAGGCAGATTTAGCTTGTAAGCTACAGTTCCGACACATTCGATAATCTCGAATGGTCCTATGTATCTGGGGCTCAACTTGCCCTTCTAACATATCACTAACTGATCGATTTCCCCGGCCTATTTGACCCATATTGACTTGTCCATATCGTACATCCGTTGACGAAAAATCATGGATCCATCACTGAAAATAAATAATCAAACAAATTAAAGTTAAATCAAATGTACTTTCTCTTTGCAATAAAGTATTAGGGTGGGAGTTGGCTATAAAGTCCATTTTTCCTACAAAGTGTAAAAAGTCATAAAACACCATAATATCAACCATAAAACACAAGGCCTGTAAACGAACCGAACGAACGCAGACATAGGCATGTTCGTGTTCGTTCATTTAACTTTAACCGAACACGAACATGTAATCGAACACATTTTTTTGTTCGTGTTTGTTCAGTAAGAAATCAGGCATGTTCGTGTTCATTTATGTTCGTTCGTTTAAAGCCTAAACGATCAGTTCACGAACATAAACAAACATAAATTAACATGATTGAACAAACATAAACGAACACAAATGAACGTGATTGAACAAATATAAACAAACACAATTTAACATTAGTGAACACAAACAAACACGTCTAATATATTACAGTTTATCCGAAAACACATTTAAATTTGGGTTCATAGATGTTAAAATTAAGTAGATTTTTATATAAATATTAAGTAAGTGATCAGTTACAATCTAAGAAAAAGTTTAGGTTTTATTTTTTTACTAGAAAACTTAATTACTAATTAGTTATATTTATGTAAGTAGTTAGAAAAGCTAATATTCATTTAAATATAGCTATTGATGTATTTACTAAAATTTAAACGAACATAAACGAACGTTCACGAACATAAATGAACGAACATAAACGAACGTTCACGAACATTAATGAACGAACACGATGTGTGTTTACGTTCGTTCATTTAATTAAACGAACAAAATTTCTTGTTCGTGTTCGTTCGTTTATTAAATAAACGAACATAAACGAACTTCCCGCCGAACAAGTTCATGAACGTTCGGTTCGTTTACAGGCCTACTCAAAACCCACAAATAACATAGTGAAGATTACTAAAACACCATATTTGCGGATTTTGTGTTGTGTTATGGATGATAAGCCTTTGATTATCGAATGACTAACATTAGTGTGTTTTATGTTGATTATCATGTTGTGTTTTATATTCATAGTTGTACGATGATGTGTTTGAAGTTTTTAAGAACTGTTAGGGTTTGAATATTGTGTTTTAGTGATATTCACTATGTTACTTGTGGGTTTTGAGTATGTTTTGTGGCTAAAATTGTGGTGTTTTATAACTTTGTAGGAAAAATGAACTTTGTAGCCGAACCCCACCCTAAAGTATTAATAAATATTAGTTTTGAGATGCAAGTTCTCTTTGCAATAAAATATTAATAAATACTAGTTTTGAGATGCAAGTCATAATGAAAAAAAATGAAAAAGCCTAATTGATAAAACGCATTTATTTCTAGCAAGCGTAGGATAAAAGTTGTAGTGATACCATTTTCGACGTTTATTTTTCCAAGTTTTGAACCTACTCTATTACTCGATGTTGCCACTATGCGTAACATTAACTCTCGTTTTCATTTTCTCTCTCACACTCTAGTCGCCGCACTTAGACTAAATTCACACACATACTATATACTATATACTACACCACGAAATAATGTGTTTTACCCTCACTACACTCTTAGAACGAGGTACGATATACGTGCAAGGAACGATTAATCACGGGTGCACACGGAATTATTTGGGTCAGTGCACGGAGATCGTAGTGAATTCTAAGGTGCCATAGTGTTCTGACAAAAGGTGACACCAAATCACGGGATCTAAGTAGAAGGGGTCAAGTAAGGTGTGCTTTATCATACTACCAAATTTCCGTGAAGAAAGTGCCACGTGGAGTTGAACGTTATTAGACCTATTATACTATTGTGATTATTTTCAACACACTACACTCAATCGCAATGCGTAACAACTGAAATTGCATCATCGCAAGACTTGTCGTAAGTCTGCAAACGCAATGCAATCGCCTCATCGATGGACTATGGGGAGTCTACCTCGCAGGACAATTGCATCAACGCAAGACTGGTCGTAAGTCTATAGCAATCAATCTCCTCAAGCGCATTAACGCCCACGATGTTGTCGGGTGAGGACCTATTCTACCCTCCTCGATAACCGTGATGCGTCGCAACGTAACGTAACGTTAAGCTTATTCGAAACAAACCCGACTAATCGCAATCGCTTACCTTGTGTATCTCGCAATCTCTATCGCTTATTATGTGAATCTATATCGTTTGCTGTGTATCAATCTATCGCTATACCGTTAGCTGTGATATTCGTGTTAAGTTAGCACACATGACCTTGCTTCACGAGATGAAGCTCATATGGTTAAGGCAGGGTGTTTTAGCCATATCAGCGACCTTTCGTGGCAAAAGGCCCTGTGGGGTCTAATGCTAGTCAAACTCTGCGGTGTTAATCAATCGAATCGAACCGCGTAAATCGAACCACATACCTCCATCGCTTGCAACGCAACTACCGATTATTGTAATTCGTTTATCATCGTCGTCATCACAAGTGTTTTGTGTTTATTCGCTTAATCACCAAATCGCTTATCGTCTATCGTATGTAGCCTACCACTTATTCGTGTATCGCGTACCGTTTATCGCTCGTTTGGTGTTCATTTCAGTCTGTGTGGTGTACACATGACATCGCTTCACGAGGCGAAACTAACCTAGTCAAACATGGTGTTTCACTATGTTAGGAAACCCTCGTGGAAACATGCCATGTGGGTTTAATATGGAATCTAATCGCAAACACACTATTCGCTTATCGCTCGTCGCTCAACGCCTACCCAGACACGACACAGAAATGTTTCGTGTCATCAGGCTACTCGCACACGCTGCTACAACTACGTTCGTAATTCAACTCGCCGGCTAAACTTATTCGATTCTATCTTATACTCGGTCTGACTTTCTGTCCATCGGGCCGAGTAAGCGCAATTCTATCCATGTCGTATCGGCACCCATGACACCGCCTCACGAAATGAAAGTAATATGGGCAAAACATGGTGGATACGCCGCTGGTACTTCCTATATATAAGTGTTTAGTCATATTAACGACTTTCGTGGGAAAGTGCCAAGTGGGGCTCGGTGATCAACTACATTTTGTACTATTAAAACTTGTTTTTATAAAAATTTTGATGTAAAACCGGTGGGCAAAGTGAAATTTTCTCACAACGTGGAGATAACATCGAATCAGCTTAACTCCATGTCCAAGAAAAGTTTCATAAGCCCAAGTTTTCCTTAAAAGTTTTACAACATTCAAACGAAATCCTTCTTAAGACATTGGTTCGACATCGAGTTCAGCTTGAACCCATGCCGTAGGAGAGTTTTCGTAACTTCAGTTTCATCTTCGAATTCCTTAGCATGTTTAAAACCTAAAACTTCCTTGCAACATTGGTTAACATCGACTCAGTTGACCTTATGCTAAGGGGAAAATTTTCAAAATTTCATCCTAAATTTCTTTTTAAATATCTAAAAATAAACGTTTCTCGTAACGTTGGTTAACGATCGACTCAGTTAATGCTACGTCAGGAGAGACCTTTTCAAGCCCTTTAAAGATTTCAATCGCATCGAACTAACAAATTCTTCGCCACACGAAGCACTTGGGAACGCCAACTCGTGGGATATTGTTTTTCTACGTCGCCTCCTCGCTATCGTAGTCGATCTCTCTTATTCGAAACGTCTCGCTGTCAAATTACGGACAAATCACTCGCTGTATCGCTACTCATACAAGATCAACTCTTAGAAGTCTGCCTATTGGATTAATTTCGGGACGAAATTTCCTAAAGTAGGGGAGACTGTAACAACCCGCACTTTCGTGCGTTGTTACCACTCGATATACTCGTTACGCCTAGCACCAGAGATTCGGATCATAATGTAACAATATCGTATATATCGTTATTCGAAGGATAATCGCATATTTTCGAAATACAATGTCACTATACTACACTATTATCACACTAACACTCACGGAGGCATTGAGTGAGGACCTATTCTACCCTCCCCAGTGGCCGTGATGTGTCGAGCATAAAACAATTAACGCTAACAAAGACTCTCGGGTGAGTGCTATAACTCCAGTCGTCGTGACGATGATGACAATACGAGTGAATGGTACCCCGTCAGTCATTGTGGCACAACTCGCAATAACGTTAACGATGACGTCGAGAGAGGACCTATACTACCCTCCTTGATGGCCGTGAAACGTCGCTTATAATCGCACACTCGAAATGGAAACCGATTGTTAAGTATCGAAACTTTGGGATATGGATACGTAAATACGACCCTTGGTGATATGTATACATGTATAATAATAATAATATAAATTTACTATGAAAAGCGCGTACCTCGAAATCCATCAAAACGATCAAAAACGGAGAATTCCATCTCATCGGAGTGGCCATCCGGACGAATGGGCTATCCGGACGGATAGCAATCCGCACGGATAGCAATCCGCGCGAACAGGCAATCCGGACCGGAACCCCTTCTTATCTCTGTTGCCTATAAATACCATGTCACATCACTTGAACAGTGATGTGACAGCTCCTACTCGACCAAACACGCTCAGGACCCTTTTCTCTCGATTTCCTCGCGATTCCGGTAAGATTTCAACCTAAAACTTGTACTACTACAATCTACACTCAATTCTACATCATTCTATCTTTCAAAACTCAATTTCTAACCGTGAAATCTGCGGATTTGATGCGTTTTGAGGTGATGTCACCAAGAGTTCTTATGAACTTCCAGTTGTGACCTCATCCCACCATAAACGACTCAGATCTGGGTGATTTCCACATGTTTTGGTAACAAATCTCGCTTAATTCTAAGTATTTACCCAAGGAACTGTGCGATTTCGAGTTAACTATGAAGAACCATCACGAACGACCAGATTTGATGGAACGGGGTGATTCCCGGCCGTTAGAGCGGGTCGGGGTTGACGGGACTTCAAGTGTTAGTGCGAGATCACACTGTCCCGGTAACTTTACACGTATTTCCTTCCGTCAAACACTCAGAAACAGTAGTTAGAGTGCGAAACAGACGTGTTGTCCGCACGGATAACATGTAATCCGCACGGATAACATGTAATCCGCACGGATAACATGTCATCCGGACGGATACATGTCATCCGGACGGAATACATGTCATCCGGACGGATGACGCTTATTCGAACGAATGACAATCCGCACGAACCACCACTTATCCGCACGGATGACACATTATCCGCACGGATCACACATCATCCGCACGGATCACCTGTTATCCGGACGGATAACATGTCATCCGGACGGATGACTTGTCATCCGGACGGATAACATGGCAATCGCACGGATGAGCACCATTCAACCAAGTGAGTGACTTTTCAAGGCTAATCTCGCTTAACCGTACATCGTTTACTCTATTCTTCAAGGATCGACACTGACGTACTCGCAACCGACTCAATCAAGTTGTATTCTCGCTAAATACGCACTGTGAGTATACTTGACCCCTCTTTAATCGAATTTTGGGTGTAACATACGTTTCTAACAAATCGAACTTATCAAACGAATTATTCAATCAATCGAATCATCACTTGCGAATAACTGAATGCATAGATATACGTGATGCTAGTTGCATATGTGCTAGGGCTTATACTCGCGACGTCCCACCACGACTAGTATAGTACTATTGCGCCCGACGGGGTCTAGTTTGCCATCGTACATTCGAGCATCGAGGACTTAGTTGGTAGTATCAGCTTTGTGAGTGTATATGTCGTGTGTTACGTTTATGCATGTGGAAATTCGCTACACGTTTTATTCTATTATGCTACTTATCAAACCTGTATACTCGCCAATACTTTTGCATTGACAAATATTTTAACGTATGTTGCAGGTTAGGTCGCAGACTATATCAAATCAAGCTAGGAAGTCTAGAAACTCAACTAAAATCTAGGTTGTCGGGTTTGTATTGTTCGAGAGGACAAGAAATCTGTGATAACTTATGTGATTGTATTGTTTGTTAGTATGGGATAACGAATGTAATAAATATTATCGCAACGTAGTTGTTATGGAATCTCTTGAGCAATCTGATCCTCCTAGTGTCGTGCTCCGATGATTCCGCCATCGGTTGGGGTGTGACAAATAGGCCTTCGGTTAGTTACGGGGTCACCCGGATGGTCTTAGATTGCAACGTTGACGCTTTTAACCCTTATTACTTGTAATTAACATTTGGATTATTTAAATGCGTCGAAACTCCATGAATTCAATATTCGTTATTCTTGTGATCAAAATAAATTATCACAATGCTTTCGGGATTGTTAAAAGGTCACTCAGAGGTTACTTTCAACATGTTGACACTTTTAACCCCTATGTTTCACAAGATCCTTGTTTTAAGCACAAACAACTTTCAATGTCCGATAAATTATTCATCAAAGAATACGAACGTCGTGTGAGGTCACTCAGAGGCACAAGTTAGGCATGTTGACACTTTGGATCTTTTTATTCACATATTTACATTGTTTGACAATTTTAGTCCTTAAAGATTAATTCATTACACATTTAAGTCCATAACACGTGTCTTCATCACTCTGGTCGTGAATTTTCGAGGTGTTACATCCTCACCCCCTTAAAAGAAATCTCGACCTCGAGATTTACTGAAATAAATGAGGGTATTTCTATTTCATTGTGGACTCAACCTCCCACGTGTATTCGGGACCTCTACGGGCATTCCATTTAACCTTCACGATCGGTACGTACTTCTTTCGAAGCTTCTTAACCTGTCGATCCTCGATCGACAAAGGTTTTTCAACAAACTTTATGCTCTCATCAATATGCACATCTTTATGTGACATGGCTAGCGATTCATCGGCTAGGCATTTCTTCAAGTTGCAAACGTGGAACACGTTATGTATTCCACTGAGCTCTTCAGGCAGATTTAGCTTGTAAGCTACAGTTCCGACACATTCGATAATCTCGAATGGTCCTATGTATCTGGGGCTCAACTTGCCCTTCTAACATATCACTAACTGATCGATTTCCCCGGCCTATTTGACCCATATTGACTTGTCCATATCGTACATCCGTTGACGAAAAATCATGGATCCATCACTGAAAATAAATAATCAAACAAATTAAAGTTAAATCAAATGTACTTTCTCTTTGCAATAAAGTATTAGGGTGGGAGTTGGCTATAAAGTCCATTTTTCCTACAAAGTGTAAAAAGTCATAAAACACCATAATATCAACCATAAAACACAAGGCCTGTAAACGAACCGAACGAACGCAGACATAGGCATGTTCGTGTTCGTTCATTTAACTTTAACCGAACACGAACATGTAATCGAACACATTTTTTTGTTCGTGTTTGTTCAGTAAGAAATCAGGCATGTTCGTGTTCATTTATGTTCGTTCGTTTAAAGCCTAAACGATCAGTTCACGAACATAAACAAACATAAACAAACATAAATTAACATGATTGAACAAACATAAACGAACACAAATGAACGTGATTGAACAAATATAAACAAACACAATTTAACATTAGTGAACACAAACAAACACGTCTAATATATTACAGTTTATCCGAAAACACATTTAAATTGGGGTTCATAGATGTTAAAATTAAGTAGATTTTTATATAAATATTAAGTAAGTGATCAGTTACAATCTAAGAAAAAGTTTAGGTTTTATTTTTTTACTAGAAAACTTAATTACTAATTAGTTATATTTATGTAAGTAGTTAGAAAAGCTACTATTCATTTAAATATAGCTATTGATGTATTTACTAAAATTTAAACGAACATAAACGAACGTTCACGAACATAAATGAACGAACATAAACGAACGTTCACGAACATTAATGAACGAACACGATGTGTGTTTACGTTCGTTCATTTAATTAAACGAACAAAATTTCTTGTTCGTGTTCGTTCGTTTATTAAATAAACGAACATAAACGAACTTCCCGCCGAACAAGTTCATGAACGTTCGGTTCGTTTACAGGCCTACTCAAAACCCACAAATAACATAGTGAAGATTACTAAAACACCATATTTGCGGATTTTGTGTTGTGTTATGGATGATAAGCCTTTGATTATCGAATGACTAACATTAGTGTGTTTTATGTTGATTATCATGTTGTGTTTTATATTCATAGTTGTACGATGATGTGTTTGAAGTTTTTAAGAACTGTTAGGGTTTGAATATTGTGTTTTAGTGATATTCACTATGTTACTTGTGGGTTTTGAGTATGTTTTGTGGCTAAAATTGTGGTGTTTTATAACTTTGTAGGAAAAATGAACTTTGTAGCCGAACCCCACCCTAAAGTATTAATAAATATTAGTTTTGAGATGCAAGTTCTCTTTGCAATAAAATATTAATAAATACTAGTTTTGAGATCCAAGTCATAATGAAAAAAAATGAAAAAGCCTAATTGATAAAACGCATTTACTCATTTGTTTGGGTTTATTTCTATAGGCTTATTGGGCTCGAAAAGTTGTCTAACTTAAAACAAATAAATACAGTAACCTTTCTTCTTCCTCATCTAACAGAATAACTCCTCACTCAGCAGTGCCGCCGCCATTGTCGCCAGAAAACCAAACATCCAATCAGTTGTTTCTCTGTCAGCATGAGGAGGGGTAACATAACTTTTTTTTCAAATGTAAAGAAATCCAAAACCGTCAAAAAAAAAACATAAAAATGCACTTTTGGCAAAAAGTTGAGGGGCAGTGGAGAGGCTATCTCTGCCACCATGACAGGTCCGCCCCTATTTTGGGTTATCACTAGAACAGAAATGATGTTATTTTTAATAATAAGCGGATGAACCTGACAAGGCTAAAGGATGATATTACGAACGTATGGGTATCTTTGGGTTAAAAATAGGGCGAAATGTAGAGTTTTAACATGGGAAGATTGGTGTAATTTTGAGCTATCGGGGTTTAAAGTTTTTGTGTATGTTTTGTTTTTTGGTGTACATGTAATCTCGCCCCGTTAACATTTGTTGACCGGTAGTAAGTAGTTCTTAATAAAAGTTTGTTGGCCTTTCAGAAAAAAGGGGGTTTCGACTTAAAAAACATAAATGTTTAAACCATTACCAAAGTGATTTTAGAGTGTCAAAAAACGTTTATACTTTGAAATTATATGATTGTAATTATAGAATTGAAGAGATCTATGATTATAAATAGCACGCAAGTCAGAAGCCACTGTGACCATGTCAAAAAGATCTGCTTAATATGGATTGTAACAAAGCAAAGCAAAACAAAACCTTGCAAAAGATTGGATTGTTGTTCATAAAGGCAACATACATTCAGCTTTGAGTTGATAAGAAACACCTTACAAAAGCAAACATCACTGAATTTTCTCATTGCTTAGCCCTTTTCACCATCCTTGGATAATCTCTACTCTTATCAATTGTGATACTTCTTTTATTACCGGTGGATACCACCTCAGCTGATGCATGCAGAATACCATTAGCGTCTAAGTTAAAGCAAACCTTGATCTTTTCTACACCTTTAGGGGCCGGTGGAATACCAGGAAGAATAAACTTGTCAAGAAAAATGTTGTCTTTGACAAACTTGCTCTCGCCCTGATACACTTCCTCTATCACATATACTTGGTTGTCGTCGACTGTTACATAAACACTCTCCTTGGTGGTCGGTATGGGTGTGTTCCTGGGGATCACAACACTCATTTTATCGTCCTTAATCCTGACACCAAAAGAAAGAGGGGTAACATCTAATAGCACAAAATCCTTCACCTTTTGGTTCCCATAACCACTTAAGTTTGCAGCCAACACCGCAGCACCATAAGCCACAGCTTCATCTGCGTTAATGCTCTTGCAAAGTGGTTTCCCATCAAAAAACTCCATCAGCATTTGTTGCACAGCTTCATCTGCGTTAATCAAGTGTCGCAGGTGGATAAAGATATGTTAGTTGTGAGATTTTCAGAAGGCGAGATAAAAGAAGCGGTTTTCAGTTGTGGTGATGATAAATCCCCGAATCCAGATGGATTTAGTTTTCGGTTCATAAAGAGGTTCTGGTCTTTGTTTATTAATGAATTTGTTGACATCATGAATAATTTTTATGAGCAGGGGTCGATTAGTAAAGGTGTTGGGGCTTCTTTTATTACTCTTATTCCGAAAAATAAGAGTCCAGTTGGATTGGGGGAATATAGGCCTATCAATTTGATAGATGTTATTATTAAAGTTGTATCGAAAATTTTGGCTACTCAGTTGAAGTTAGTTATAGGAAGTATAACTTCTGAAACTCAGTCAGCCTTCTTAAGTGGTAGATATATTTTGGATGGTCCGTTAATAATTAATGTAATCTTATCGTGGGCTAAGAAGAATAAGCAACGTTTTTTTTTTTTGGGTAAAGGGTTACCCCGGTAAAATTTTATAACATCAACCAAATAAACACAAGTGAGGAAGAAATAATCCCCAGTTCTCTAGCATGACATGCCATCCTAGAGTTAACAAGCAACAATGCACAAACCAAAGAAACTAGTTCATACTAAGACACTCGGTCACTAAACTCAAAACAAGTTATAAAATTAGCCGAGATCATCATCAGCAACCACGAGACCACGCGGCAAACTCCAATCCCGCAAAATCCCTTCAATCTGAGTCGTTCTTTTAAACCTCATTGTATGAAGTTTTAATCGAACGGTAGACAACACCACCTCTATAAGCTGATCCGAGCTTCTCTTTTTATTAGAAAAGAGTCTTGTATTTCGTTCCTGCCACACAAAGTAAGCCGCAGCCCCAACAATAAGTTTTGCAATAATATGTTGGGCCTTCGTAGATGTCGCGACCTGATCCAAGTAAGCAAAGATTATATCCCAATTAGCTTGAATATGGCCCATACCCGCTTTCACTTTAACACCATCCCAAACTCGAGAAGCATATCCGCACTCAAAGAACAAATGCTCATGAGAGTCCGGACCTAAAACACAAAGCGAGCAACACAATAAGTTAAAATTAGTGTTACCCGTGGAACACCATTTACTCATAACATCCTGCGTTTTTAGTTTCTTATTCACAAGAAGCCACATGAAGAACGAGTGCCTTGGAATCGCCTGCTTGAACCACACCATGTTAACCCATGACACCTCGTTTTGATGAATTCGAATATCTTCCCACACCATTGAAACACAATAATCAGCCAGTTCACCTGACCTAGTTTTCCACATCAAACGATCCTGGGTAGACAAGTTTAAAACAATACTTTTCAAGTTATGAAGAACCGGAAACCGCTGAACCCAATTAGTCGGCCATCTCCACCCCCTTTGATCCCACACCTCCGCCACTGTCGAATTTAGAGAAAATCCAGCATTAGCAATCAACCGCGGAGTTATAAACGATTTTAACGGGCATACGTCATCCCATCTATCAAACCAAGCTGAGGTTCTAGTTCCATCACCTATCTTGGTCCATATGTGTTGTTGAATAAGCGGCCGCATACCCAATAATTTCCTCCATGTCCAAGATGTATTATTACGTAAAGGAACATCCCAAAAACTCATATTCCGTAAACGATACGAGTGCATCCATTTTACCCACAAAAACTCTCTCAAAGATAAGAGACTCCAAACATGAGCTATCATCAGCGAAATATTCATATCATGCACCCTACGAACACCCAAACCACCCTCCTGCTTCGGCAGACATACATTACTCCATTTAACCTTGGCTTTCCCCTGAATATTGTTCCCTTGAGCCCAAAGAAATCTCCTCATCTTTCCCTCAAGATCATGAATAACCTGTTTTGGTAATATGAATACCGAGGCCCAGAAAATGTGCATAGAAGACATAACTGATTGAACAAGTTGTAGCCTTCCCGCAAATGATAACGATTTCGTCTTCCAGTTCGTGATCCTAGACTCCAAGGTTTCCACCAACTTTTTACAGTCATTACTACTCAAACGCAAAGTGATTAAAGGGACACCCAAATAACGAACAGGCAATACCCCTTCATCAAAAGAAATAATATCTCTAATACGGACCTTAACTGCATTAGCCACATTTCCAAAAAAGACTGTACTCTTATTAATGCTCGGAACCAAACCAGACATGCTCTTGAAATCATTAATAGAATCAATTATGACTTTAGCTGATTTGTGATCCCCACGAGAAAATAGAAACAAATCATCTGCAAAGCACAAGTTTATAATTCTTTGTTTCTCACATTTATGATGAAACCTGAAATCATTAGACAAAGACACCTGTTTTTGCAAGATCAGAGTTAACACTTCCATAACTAACGTGAACAAGTACGGAGACATTGGATCACCTTGTCTTAACCCACGTTTCCCTTTAAAATACCCATACAGATTCCCATTAATTGCAATAGAAAACGATGTAGAGGTAACGCATGCCATAATCCATTTCACCATTTTCCAATGGAATCGAAATCCCATTAGAGTTCTTTCAAGAAATTTCCAGTCAACCGTATCATAAGCCTTTTGAATATCAACCTTAAAAGCACATTTCGGAGGCCCCTGATTTCGATGATAGTTATGCATAATCTCCTGAGTAAGCAGAATATTATCTGTAATTCTTCTACCCGGAACAAACGCTGACTGATTTATATTGACAATGTCACACAAGCCCTCTTTAATACGATTAGTAATAATTTTACTAATACACTTGTAAAGAGTATTGCAACATGAGATGGGTCTATAATCCGTGATCAACGAAGGAGTACAAACTTTTGGAATTAGAGCGATTACCGTATGGTTTAACTGTTGCAAAAGCTGGCCGTTATCAAAGAAATCCTTCACAGCATTACATACGTCATTGCCCACAATGTCCCACGCCTTCTTGAAAAAAACTGAAGTGTATCCATCAGGCCCCGGGGATTTGTTACCAGCTATAGAAAACATCGCCAATTTAATTTCGTCATCAGTAATATCCCTCACCATATTAACAGCTTTCTCTTGCGATAAAGCATTCCGAAACAATTCAGGTGATGGCTGCATAGTAATATTCCCCACTTTCCCGAAAAAATCCGTATAATGATCAACCAGAACTTGCTTCACCATACCTCCTTCATGCAAATTTCCACTACCATCTCTAATGGTAAAAATCCTACTCCGATGGTTCTTCGCTTTAATAGTGTTGTGAAAAAATTTAGAATTGGAATCCCCCACCGCAAGCCACTCAAGTTTAGATTTCTGTTTTAAAAATAACCCTTCATCTTTAACCGCCTCCTTATAATCATGCACCAACTGATCAAGCTTGTCTTTGAAAAAATCATTTAGAGGATCATTATCAATGGCCTTTTGACAATCCTCCAAAAGTTTCCTAGCCACTTTAACCTTTTCATGTAAATTCCCTTGCTTAAAGAACAACTTCCTTAATGGAGTTTTGAGCAACTTAAGCTTATTCACCACTTGGAACATACGAAACCCGTGAATATGCTTACTCCAAATCAAAGTAACTTCATCCAGGAACCCAGGTTTCTCAGCGATCAAATTAACGAACTTGAAAGGTTTCGGCTTATATCTCGTCACATTTGGCAGCTTCAGAATACATGGGCTATGGTCAGAGATTCGATACGGCAGGAAATAAGCACAAGTAGCTGGAAAAGCATCAATCAAGCGCACATTACCCATAACCCTATCAAGCTTCTTTAATACAGTGGCACGGTTTTTCTGATTATTTGTCCACGTAAACTGAATGCCCGACCGATTAAGATCAAACACCTCAATTTCATGAACACAATCCTTAAATTCCCTACTCCCAATACTTAGATTCGAAGAACCAGCAAAAACATCATCATGAAACAACGCCTCATTGAAATCTCCCAGCACGGACCACGGTTTATCATGCATTAACGTACCATGCCTACAAAGATTACTCCATAACTCTCTCCTTCTCTGATACTGATTGTGCGCATACACAAAAGAACAAAACAGAGACTTTCGGTCCATCTTAAAGACAATCTGGGTGTGAATGACTTGATCCGAGTGAGATAAAATCATAACATCCACCATATTAGGATCCCACCCCACCATTATTCGAGTTCCCTTATCACAACAGTCATCATTTGAAGCACAGTCCCAAAACCCACAAACTTTCTTACAAACTGTAACCACATTAGACGAATCTACATGAGTTTCCATAATTGCACAAACCTGAACGTGATAATCAAGCAACATCTGTCGAACCTCCTTCTGTTTCAGGGAGCGGTTCAACCCCCTTATGTTCCAAGCAGCAACACTACCCATTTAAACCTTCTTGACCGGGTGTGCTTGCACCCTCAGATTTACCTTTATCCACCTTCGCATCCAAGAATTTAGGTATTTCAGCTAAGAGGTCGTCAACCTCCACTCCATCCACCAATATCTCATCCTTGTTTTTCTTATTACCTTTTGTTTTAACCAAAGACGGATCCTTCTCACTATGCGATGGCTGATTATTCAGGTCTTCCACATCCATATCTTTTAAAACATCAAATGGGTTTGAGACAACAACATTAGGATTAGTTTTTACCGTAGGACCTCTAGATGATGACGATGTTTCTCCAGCTGACTTTGCATTCAGAACTGGCCGATAAACTAACTTTTGTTTCTGGTTTTTCACATGAAAACCTTGCTGAGCAGGTTTTTTATTTTTTCCTCTATAATTAACATCCTGAAACTCATCCGACATCTTCCTATTATTATCCGGTATAATAGTTTTTGGATTTTTAGGACAAGAACAATCCTCATGGCCAAACACACCACAAGCAGCACACCTTAACGGTTCCCAATCATACTCAATATTAATCTCAACGAAAGAATGTCGAATACCTTCCAAATCCGGAACCGCAATTTTTATCTTCCTAACCAATTCCCTACCAGCATTGACCTCGATCAAAGCCCTTGCAAAACTGCTTCGACCCCATGATTCCGAACACATCGTCGCAGTAAACGAGTCAAGCATCTTAGGAACACCTATTTTCGTTGCTAATAAACTCAATCCATCCTCAGTAAAAGCCGATAACGGAACATTATGCATTTTTACCCATACCGGTATCGATTTGATATCCTCCTTAACTAGCACAGTTGACGGAGACCATTCATTAAGAATTATAGGAACATTACGAATCAGCCATGGACCATCCTCCATTAATTGTTGAAGACCTCTTTTAGTCTTAAACTTAAAAAAGAAAAAACCATTGGAGTTCATCATCATCCTCATCAAACCATATTTCGCCCAGTTGTTTTTAACAAAATAATCTACGACAGGAAACGCAAGCCTCTTCCCTAAGAAGTAACCATAAAGAGTGTTCTCAAACCTATCATTCACCTCCTTAACCGAAGACAAAGGAATAACCACATCAACCCCATCCATTGTATCCAATGTTTCCATCGACCTAAAATTTACCTTTGGAGCATCCTTTTGATTCTGAACAATCTTCGCAAAAGATAAAGGCTTGGCTGTTCTATTACCCGAATCATTAGAATTACTACTCTCCTGGGTATCCTTTCCAACATTAGGGTTTGCATGAAAGTAATCAGCCTTCATGTCATCCTTATCATGGGTCGATTTAAAGTTAGCATAAGAAAGATCAGGAAATTTCGCATCCCTATAATCATCAACCCTCCCTCCCTTGGAATCCAAATCCACAGGTTTAGACATTTCATATAAACCATCAATAACCGAAGGGTTATTAATTGTGTACATACCACGTCGTGCCAGCAGAGGATTACCCTCTATGTTTGTGACTTTCAATCCAATACCCCTAACCGGACTAGCACTAGCCTCACCTTGAACCGGGGATGTACCCCCTTTATCCACCTTACGTTCATCCATGCTCAATAATCACCTCTCTCAAAAACAATAAAGAAGCCAAACATGCACAAAAACCCTAGCCAACCTTACGTCCACCAACAGAAGACAAAAACCAAAACCCTAATCCTATAAACCCTAGATTGAAACCTGAACCCTTAATCGATTAAACCTGAGCACCAATCTAGCTAAATTAAACTCAGTTAACCGCAATCAGTGACTACCAGTGTAATAAATCAGGGTTCTTGAATCAATAACTAGAGCGGCGATTACAATAGAAAACGAAAAGAAATCCAGATTCTCGATCGATCCCTAGTGCTAACTAGTTTGTTATAGAGTTTCGAAAGATCAAATCTCTAATCACAGACTGTTATACACAAGATTTCGAAAAAAACCTAGGATTCATGAAGATCAAAAAAATCGCCTATAGGAGAGAGAGAGAGAGAGAGAAGGGTCTCGTATTTATAAGAATAAGCAACGTTTATTTCTTATGAAGATTGATTTTGAGGAGGCATATGATAATGTTAATTGGGATTTTCTGATGGAAGTGAAAAGATAAATGGGTTTTCCGGACAGATGGTGTAAGTGGATTCGGGGGATTCTAGAGTCGGCCTCATCGTCTATTTTGGTGAATGGGTCACCTACATTCATGTTTGACTGCTCGAAAAGTATTAGACAGGGTGATCCGATTTCTTCATTTTTATTTATTATAATTATGGAAGCTTTTGCAGGTATGTTTCGTAAAGCTTCAATCTTAAATCTTTTCAACGGTATTAAGTTACCGAATGGAGGTCCTTGTTTGTCGCATCTTTTGTATGCGGATGATGCGTTGGTTATGGGAGATTAGTCTTTGGAAAATGTTAAAACCGTCAAAAGAATGTTGAGAGTTTTTAACATTTGCTCTGGTTTGAAAATAAAATTTTCTAAGTCCAATTTATTCGGATCGGGGGTGGACAATATAGAAGTTGAGAATATGGCGAGAGTTTTGGGTTGTAGGGCGGGTAATGTTCCGTTTGTTTATTTGGGAATAAAAGTTGGAACTAATATGAATAGAATTAGTAATTGGGACCCGGTCATGCAAGTTGTTAAGAACCATTTGTCTAAGTGGAAAGCATCGGCTCTATCTATAGGGGGAGGCTTACTTTGATTAAAGCGGTTCTAGAAAGTATTCCCACTTACTATTTTTCGCTTTTTAAAGCGTCCGCTAAAGTTATTGGGAATCTGGAAATGTTGATTAAAAAATTTCTTTGGGGTGGTGATGATGTTAAAAAAAAAGATTCATTGAGTTGCTTGGCAAGTAGTAACTCGACCAAAGAAGCAAGGGGGTTTGGGTCTCTCGCGTCTGGAGTGGTATAATAAATCGTTATTATCTAAACGGATTTGGCGATTCAAAGATGATAATCAAGCGATGTGGAAGAATGTTATAGAGGCGTTACATGAAAATAAAAGACAATGGGAGGCGATTCCTTCCAACTCTCGTTTAGCATCGAATTGGAATTCTTTGGTTAGATTTGAGAAACAATGGAAACTGGGCGGTAAACGAATAAGCGGCAGAATTCAAGGTGTTATAGGGATGGTAATAATGTGAGGTTTTGGTTGGAGATTTGTTGGGTTTGGAGCAGCTTGAAGTTGTTTATCCTGAATTGTTTCGGCTTGAATCTGACAAGAAATGCCGAGTGGTGGATAGATTAAAAGAGAGGATGGAACGGGGAGTTTTTGGATGGAAATGGAAGAGGCAGCCGACATCAGAGTTAGAGATACAACAGCTGGTTGATTGTTGTAGCGTTTTGGATCAGGTTAGATTGCGGACAGGGCCGGATGCGTGGCGTTGACTGGGTATGCGATCAGAAACCTTCTCGGTTGCAGCTGTCAAACGGATTATAGTGCAGGAGGAGGTGTCGAACAGTGAAGTGCTGTTCAAAGGGGTCGAATGGTTCCTAGTAAGTGTAATGTTTTCATGTGGCGAGCTTTATTGGATCGTTTACCGACAAGGGTGGCGCTCAAAAGAAGAAATATTAAGGTGGATGAGCAAGTTTGTAGTTACTGTGGGGAGTTGGACGAGACCGTAGATCATGTTTTCACAGAGTGTATTTTGGCAGGCTGGGTTTGGCAAGCATTAGTAACTTGGTGACGTATTCCTCCTATATTTGCTTTTTTCGATTAGAGACTTAATGGGGATTCATAAGTACACAGGAGTTTCCAGAGTAAAGGGTGAAGTGATTAGAGGGCTAATTATTGTGGCATGTTGGAGAATTTGGAAGGCGAGAAATGAACGGATCTTCTCACAGCGATCATGCAATTGTGTGGAGATTATTTCATCGGTCAAAGCGATTGGTTTCTTGTGGTTTAAAAAGAGGTCTAAATGTAAAGATATAGATTGGGATAGGTTGGTGTAGTTTTAGCATGATGTAACCGGTTTTCAGGGTTGGCGCTCCTGTTTTTTCTCAAAACAGGTCGCCTTCCGTTGGTGGTTTTCTTTTAATGATATTAAAAGAGGTCTAAATGTAAAGATATAGATTGGGATAGGTTGGTGTAGTTTTAGCATGATGTAACCGGTTTTCAGGGTTGGCGCTCCTGTTTTTTCTCAAAACAGGTCGCCTTCCGTTGGTGGTTTTCTTTTAATGATATTGATCTTTCAAAAAAAAAAAAAAAAATCAAACAAAACATGCAAATTTCCATAACCAGTCAAAATTAAGAAAACTAAACAATCAAAATATTTGCTTTCAAAAATTGTAAAATATAGAAGAAAGTTTTTAAGTTAATTAAAAATCTATCAGGTGAAAACGTTAATACTAGAGTATCAGTTGATTAATCATATCTAGTTATCAACAGTTAAGTTGACTGTCCTATCTAAAAATCTAACATGACCCCAAATACCATATTAACTAGTTACACAACACGAAAAGAATAAAAAAAAAAAATTTTATTAGAAAAAGTTCAGTGGTTACTTAACATAATTAAGTACATAACCCCTACCACACATGATAATCGATACATGTAAATTAGAACTGAATAAGAGAGTCAAATATTTTTATACGAGTTAAATGCCATTTTAGTCCCTGTGGTTTGGGCCATTTTGCCAGTTTAGTCCAAAGGTTTCATTTTTAACCTGTGGGTCAAAAAAGGTTTCACAGTTGCCATTTTAGTCTACTGGGTTAACTTCATCCATTTTTTCTGTTAACGAGAAGGCCAATTCGGTCATTTTATATGGCTGAATTGCCCTTTTCGTTAACAGAATTACATACAAAATGACTGAATTGGCCTTCTCGTTAACAGAAAAAATGGATGAAGTTAAACAAGTGGACTAAAATGGCAACTGTGAAACCTTTTTGGACCCACAGGTTAAAAATGAAACCTTTGGACTAAACTGGCAAAATGGCCCAAACCACAGGGACTAAAATGGCATTTAACTCTTTTTATATATAATATATGGTTGTCAAAAATATTAGAATTCGGTTCAAATTGAAGAGTTTGCAAGTCACTGTAAATGGTTTTGCTTGAATATGGTTGTAACAAAGCAAAACACCACCTTGCAAAAGACTGTATTGTTTGTGACCAAGTTAAAAGATTCATAAAGGCCACATTTGACAGGAAACACCTTACAAAAGAAACACTACTTAATCATCTCACTGCTTAGCCTTTTTCACCATCTTCTTGATGTCATCCTTGGACAAATCTCCACTCTTAGCAATTGTGATACTTCTTTTATTACCAGTGGATATCGTCTCAGCTGAAACATTGAGAATACCATTTGCATCCATGTTAAAGCAAACCTTAAACCGCTGTACACCTTTAGGGGCTGCTGGAATGCCATGAAGGATTAATCTGTCAAGAAAGATGTTTTCTTTGGTATACTTGCCCTCGCCCTGATATACATCAAATAGCGCAGATACTTGGTTGTCCACGGATGTACGATATATCCCCTCCTTGATGGTGGGTATGGGTGTGTTCTTGGGGATCAGAACACTCATGTCAATCTCAAGACTAACCCTGATGCCAAAAGAAAGAGGGGTCACATCTAATAGCACAAAATCCTTCACCTTTTGGTTCCCATAACCACTTAAGTTTGCAGCCAACACCGCAGCACCATAAGCCACAGCTTCATCTGCGTTAATGCTCTTGCAAAGTGGTTTCCCATCAAAAAAGTCCATCAGCATTTTTTGCACCTTTGGAATCCTTGTCGACCCACCGACAATAACCACGTCATCAATATCGCTCTTTTGCATATTTCCATCTCTCAGACAGTTCACCACATGCTTAATGCACATGTTAAAGAAACCAGCATTAATCTCCTCGAATTTTGCCCTGCTGAATTTAGTTGAGAAGTCAATTCCCTCGTACAAGCAATCGATTTCAATTGGTGTTTGTATTGTTGATGACAAATCTCTCTTCGCTTTCTCACAGGCAACTTTTAACCTCATCTTTGCTCTTGCATTCTCACTCGCATCTTTTTTTTCTTTCTTCAAAAAGATTTCAACACAATGATTCACCATCAACTTGTCAAAATTTTCCCCACCCAAGTGAGTATCACCACCCACTGCTTTAACAGTAATTGTACCATCCTTGCTAATCTTGAGAAGAGACACATCAAAGGTTCCACCACCCAAATCAAATATAAACACATTTTTCTCTCCAGGACAGTTTGCCTCAACCTTCTTGTCTAGACCGTACGCGATTGCTGCTGATGTTGGCTCATTAATCAAGCGCAAGACATTAAGGCCCGCCAACACACCAGCATCCATAGTCGACTGACGTTGCTTGTCATTAAAATACGCAGGAACGGTTATCACGGCATCAGTAACTATTGTTCCAAGAAATGCTTCAGCAGCCTCTTTCAAGTTTCTTAGAATCATCGAAGATATTTCTTCTGGTGAAAACTTCTTTTCGTTTGACTCATGTTCAAATACAATGATTAGTTTATCTCCAGAGCCTTCAATCACCTTAAAAGGTCTACTTTCAATGTCTTTCTGCACTACAGCATCACTGAATCTAGCTCCCATCAAACGTTTAACATCTGCAAATTATTTAAAAAAGAACAAAGCTTCAGAATGTTAGTTCAGGCCCCTGATTACACACACAACACACACGTATGTATGTGTATAATATGCAGAGAGTATACAGTGATAAAAGAAAAGGGTTAAAAGCTTCTGTATTATAACTAAAAGATGAAAAAGGGTGTACCTGTTTATTAAACAAGTGAGGCTATTTATAGCCATACAATTACAACATGGGGGAATAATAAATAAAGAATATAGTCCTTATTCTACTAAAACTAAATATTCGATTTTCTTTATTCATCATGGAGCATGCAACGTGATTATATGAAACTAAGTTTATAATTTCATACGACAATTCACTGCATGTGACCCGTGACTCGTGTCGTGTAACCCGCGAACAAACCCGAGTAAATAAGTAACCTGTTTGACCCGTTGAACCATGACCCGATAACGTGCCGACCCGTGACCCGTAAACGAACCCGATTAACCGAACACAGAATGCCATCAAGTATAAAGATAGAAGTTATGTGAGGGACTGACTAGGGTTTTATATAATGCACCTAGAATATGAAATTTCATCAAATATAAGATTTCATAGTAAAAACACAAAGCTTCAAAATGTCATCAAATATAAGATTTATATAAGATGAATGACAAGGGTTTTATATATTGCACTTAGAATATGAAAGTTAATCAAATATAAGATTTCATACTAAAAACACAAAGCTTCAAAGTGTCATCAAATATAAGATTAGATACTAAATGCAGGGAATGACAAGGATTTTAATAGAATACTAAAGTTCATCAAATATGAGATTGGACATTAAATGAATGAAATGGCTAGAATATTGAAGTTCATCAATAGGAAACTTCACCAAAATGAATGAATACTGAAGTTCATCAAGTTCAACATATGAAAGTTCACCAAAATGAATGAAGTGGCTATAATATGAAAGTTCACCAAAATGAATGAAATGGCTATAATATGAAAGTTGTTGATTAAAGAAACTTACCAAAAACAGTGTTTTTAGGGTTCCTGGTGATTTGATTTTTTGCAGCTTCACCTACTAACATTTGCATACCATCCCAAGCAACACATGAAGGAGTAATTTTGTTACCTTGTTGATTAGGAATGATCTCAACACGATTGTGCTTATCAAACCAGGCTGCCACACAAGAGTATGTTGTTCCAAGATCTATTCCAATTGCTGTTCTTTCGCCTCTCTCGGCCATCTTCAAACAAGTAGATGGATGTGCCGATTGTTGCAGAGAAATGATCAGTTTGTATACGAAACTAAAACAGTGAAATGAAGATCACTTCAAATATCAAATCCATGGGCAGAGAAATGATCAATGTGTATACGAAACTTAAAACAGTGATCACTTTAAATATCAAATCCATGGGTCGCCTTGATAAGCTAAAAAAGCTACTCAAAAAGTTTTATTATTGGAACTTGAATTAAAACAATGGTTTACCCAATAATGAAATTCTCTTTTTTATTTTGAAACTAAAATAAATTAGTGCGACCTTATTTTTTTATTATAAAACTTATTCTAAATTTTTCTAAGGTTTCATGTAATATACTTTTACATCTCACGTTGTTAAACGGTTAAAAAATTAAGCCATCCTTATTTTTTTTAGCTTGCTGGTGAAAGAAATCAGCGATGTGATTTTCAACTAGAAAAAGTGTAGCCCGTAAGATATCATAGGGGAGATAAAATCGAAAAGTTATGTTTGGGTGAAAAATAGATCATCATGTAATTATATTGGCTGGACGGAATGGTGTAGATACCCATTGTATATGTTGTAATTTTTCTGGTCCTTTGCCGGTTTGGGTCTGGGGCGCTGTTGTTCTGTTTAGCCTTTTGCCCGTTTGGGTCGAAGGTATGTTTTAATGAAGTTTAATTTAAAAAAAAAAGTTAAAAAAATAAGCTGTGAGTTATGTGTTAAAAAAGTATTTATGTTAGCTTCTGAGCTAGCTATTATCCCATGTATAAGTTTGCAACGTATTTGTGCATTGTCACTTGTAAATTATGTTTTAGGTGATTTTAAAAAAAAAAAGTTAATTTTCTATTTTTAACCTAAGGGTTTTTACTTTTTACAATTTTTACCTTATATAATTTGTTTTTTTAACTTTAACCCAAAACTTTTCATTATTTGCAATTTAACTTCACAACTTTTGTCACTTATACTTTTCATCTTTCGCAAATTTTTGTTTTACGTATAGTTCTAAATTTTTCGAGTTAATACGACGCAACGTGCATGTGTGGTTCAACGTTTTTACCTCTATTTTTCCATGTTTGACAAGTTCGTCGCAACACGCATATCCTAAGTCGAGTCAGTGTTGGTGGTCGATGACGCTTGTGTGACATTAGTACTATTTGACACCGTTTTACGCCACGACGCAATGCGGGGTGTGTTTTGGGGGGTTTTCAAAGAAAAATGGTTATGCATATGGTTGTCGTAACGTTGGCTTTGGGGGTTTTCCAAAAAAAATGTTTTTTTTTTTTACTTTTCACCCAAAAGTATTTCATAAATTACTTTTAACACAAAACTATTTGTTTTTTTACTTTTAACCCAAAACTTATTCTCTTTTGCAATCTATCCTCATAACTTTGTTTACTTTCAACTTTGGTCCTTTATAGTTTTTATTTTTCGCAAATTTTTCTCTTTATGCTTGGTTCTAAATTTTGTGACTTAACAAATCGCAACGTGCGTCTTTGGTTTAAGGTTTTTACGTTTCGTTCTAAATTTTGTGAGTTAACACGACGCAACGTGCGTGTGTGGGTGAACGTTTTTACATCGTCTATTTTTTCCCTGTTTGACAGGTTTAACATAACGTGCGGGTCCTATATTGACTTAGTTATAACTAAAGAATCCCCGCCGTATTGCGGCGGGTCGCAATCCTAGTTTAATATAATTTTACATTTAAGATTGTTAAAGCAGTTATAAAGTTAAGCAGCGAGTTATGTGTTGTTAAAAAAACTATGTTAGCTTCTTAGCTAGCTAAGATAATAGGTAATGGTTATACAGAGTGATATGAATGTACTTGGGCTAAAGAGTCATCACCTTACCATTGATTAGACATTTCATATTGTTGAATTGTAACTTGAAACACTGAATCTCTAACCTAAGGGTGTAGGGAGTGGTTAAACACTTTGAGTGGCAAACCAAAAAACCGACCAATCAGAGCGCGCCATGTCAATCAGTCAAAAGTGTTTAAACTTTGGTGAAAAGTGTTGGCAATGGTTTAGAAATTTGGTGAAGAGAAATGATCAATGTGTTGAGACACTTGGTGAAAAAGATCACTTTATCAAATCCATGGGCAGAGAAATGATCAATGTGTATACGAAACTAAAACAGTGATCACTTCAAATATCAAATCCATGGTTCGCCTTGATAAGCTAAAAAAGCGAACTCCAAAAGTTTTATTAGGCTACTCGGTATGGTGATGGATCATCCTTGGAGGATGATCCGCCACGTAGGCTCCACGTCATCATCCTCCCAAGGATGGTCCATCCTCCAAAACTAGAGGGCATGGTTAAGATGGTCCTAGTCATCATCCTCCACCACTTTTTATGTTTTTTTTTATTTTTTTAGTCTTCTATTTTTTTTAACATTTAACAAATATACTAACAAAATATTTTCATTAATATTAAAACCACATTACATAAACATAAAAAAAAACATAAAGTTAATAAAAAAAACATAAAGTTAATAAAAAAAAAACCAAAGACTTAAAAAAAACATAGACTTAAATAATATTATGCTTCTTCATGATGTCGTTTTGAAGTTTTTTCAACATCGAACGTTTCGGCTCGGGTTCGTCATCGACATTCATCATCATTATTTCCCATTCCTTGAGCCGAATTTTTTCATCGGAAATTCGGATTTTCTCATTCGACAACCGCACCTTCTCGCGTAACTTTTCTTCCTCTACACGAGCTTTTTCTTCCGCGGCCCGGTCCTTCGCCTTCGTCTTTTGGGCTGTGACGTCATTGTACACTTTTAAGTGTTCCATAAACTCAACCATGTTCGGGTTCACCTTTTCCTTTTGTTTCCCCTTGGCCCGCTCCTTCTTTTCCTTTTGTTTCCCCTTGGCCCGCTCCTTTTGTTTCCCCTTGGCCCGCTCCTTCTTTGATTAAGCAGGAGTTATATGTTGTTAAAAAAACTATGTTAGCTTCTTAGCTAGCTAAGATAATAGGTAAATGATTATAGAGAGTGATATGAATGTACTTGGGCTGAAGAGTCATCACCTCATCATTGATTAGACATTTCATTTTGTTGAATTGTCACTTGAAAGTGAATCGGTAACTTAATCTAGTTAGTCCGAGCCAACTCAATGAAATCTAGCTTAGGGTGAGGGGGGCACTCCCCTAAGAGGGGAGTCCCCTCTCTTACGCACCACCAATCAGCTAGTGCCACGTCAACTCCCCTCCTAAACTCCCCTAACACCCCATTTTGATGGCGGCACTCCCCTCTTAGGGGACTTGGGTTTTTTTTTTTATTTGTTGTAAAATTATGCATGTTTTTAAATTAAAAAAATATTAATAAAAATAAAAATAAAAATTAAATAAAAGACATTTCATTAAATTAAAAAAAAAACAACCTAGAAAAATAAAAATTACATTCAAACTAGAAAAATAAAAATTACATTCAAACTAGAAAAATATAAAAACAAACTACTCGTCGTCGGAACTCACTTCAAGGTGAGGTAGATCTAAACGTCCGAGATGCTCAACGAGATCGTGTTTTAGTCTCCAATGCGTGTCTTCGTCTGGTGGGTTACCGGTTGCAAGTTGTTTAATCGCAGAAGTAACCTTTTGCAACGGCGTGAAACTTTTCTTCATTCTCCCGTCCAAGCCCTCTTGAAACCACTCGTCGTTCGCTTCGACGTCACTAACAATTTTTAGGAACAAAGACTTGGACATACGAAACCTCTGACGAAAAATATCGGCATTAAATTTTGGATTTTCTACAAAGTAATCGGCCATTAGTGTTTCGTGGCCACCCTCACGATCTCGAGGGACAACTTTTTTTTTTACTAGACGATGCCGTGTCTAGTATCTCCGCTTGTTGGATGAGATTTTGGAAGAAAATTAAGCTACTATCGTTTGACGGAGATCCTTCATCGTCGGGAAAGTCGGGTAGGGGAGGAAAAAACGGGAACTTGGGATCCATTTAGTGAAGTGGGTGTTGTTTGAGAGTATAAAAAATAAGAAGTGGGTGTGGTTTGAGAGTATAAAAAATAGTGAAGTGGGTGTGGTTATTTATATTTGTTTAAAAAGTGATAAGTGGGTGTGGTTTGAGAGTATAAAAAATAGTGAAGTGGGTGTGGTTATTTATATTTGTTTAAAAAGTGATTTTTTTTTAAATTCGACCGTTTAAACGATCGTTCCTCAATATGCGTGCCATTTCAAAGCGGTGAACAAGTGCCGAAACCACCCCCCGAATCGGGTCCCCGCGGTGATGGCGGCGGTGTTCCCGATCGGGGAAGGTGGTCACCGAATTGGTCCCCGCTGTACGCCCCGGACACCCTTAAGTGGTTGGAGAATTTAACTTCTTCTTTAAATTCAATTCTCATCATTCGGTGCAAAGAATGAGACATTGATCTGTAGTGATAGGAGACACAGGGAAACCTGTGTTCAATCCTTGATCCAAAGAGTTTTACCGGTAATTTTATCGTAGTGCCTATGGACGGGTGGGTTATCGGGTTGCGAGGCGCTAAGCCGAATATTTTTTAGTTTCATACACTACTAGAAAACCTGGTTTTTGTCATGTAATTTTTTGTTACAAAATGGTAGCAATTTCTTTGCTGTCACCAGTTTGCCACAAAAAATACGGTGACAAAAACACCATTGTCAATTGCCCTAATGCCACCAAATAGCCACCATTTTTATATTTTGCTACCATATTTTTACCATCACAAAATTAGTCAAAATTATTTGCAACCTCTTCATGTTTGCTACGCTCCGCCTTGTTTGCCACCGAATTATGACGTGCTTTCATACCATTTAGCCACTGATATTGCCACCATTTAGCCATCGGTTTTTGCACATTTTGATACCATTTAGCCACCGATATTGTCACGATTTTTTACACCATTTGCAACCATTTGCTACCATTTACTGGTTACTTGGTTTGGAATATTGGTTTTTAATTCAGATTTTTTCTCTCTGCTAATTTCATCAAAATTACATATCAATAAAACTACAAAATTATTTAAAAAAAGTAAAATAAAATCCAAAAATTATATAAAACATATCGTTTTCAAAAGCATATAATAAATACCAACTAAAACATAAAACTAAAATTATCCTAATAAGATAAACATCTAAACATTCAAAACCAAGTATTTATAGCATATCTTCGAACTGCAACTGTTAACATAGCTTCAATTTGTAACATCCTATTAAGCATAACATCTTTATCCACCTTATCTTTTTTCTTTTTCAGCCAACAACCCGACAATAATTCCATTGAACCTTTCTTTTTCTTCATCTTTTTCCTTAACGAGCTCCGTGATAACTAAGTTCAACTTTTCAATCTACAAAACAACCAATGAATAGAATCAAGAAATCAGAATTAACGAAAAGTAATAATGGGCCAAGTTGGTTGCAAAGAAAACAAAAAACAATTGTGAGCTACAATTCAAGTGGTAGAAGCTAAATAGCATGTTCCAGTTTGTTTACATATTAAGAAGGAAATAATATACCTAAGAGTAAACTGCAATTTTACACCCTGAGGTTAGGGGTCATTGGCATGTCTACCCCCCTAAGGAAATAATTGCAAATTTCCCCCCACTGTTTGCTCTTATGTCACAGTTTTACCCCCCGGGCCAACTTTCCGTTAGAGTTTCCGTTAGAGAGTGATGAAATGTCCAAATTACCCCCCCCCCCCAACGTATTCCTCTTCCTCATTTAAGAGGTTCAAGCCCTAATTTGTCTGTGTAAACCCCTGTTGTCATTGTCTTCTTCAATCGACCCCCAAAATCGCTGAACATGTCTTCATCTTCTTCCTCTGTGCTGCGATCCAAGGAAACCATGAGCAAAAGTCAAGCTTCAGACATCATATGTCCTTGTGGTGCGAAAACAGTGTTCAAAGAGTCACAATCCAAAGCTAATCCTGGTCGATGGTATCTTAGATGTGTAAGTTTCTTCTGTTTAATGGTTATTGAAACTCAAGTTTCATTCTTCTATTGCTTATGATGTCCGATAACAGGTTGGAGGATGTGGATTCCTCAGATGGGCTGATGTTGGTGAAGAACAGGGATGTCCGATTTGTCGAGAGGTAATGCCTGCTTTAATTCAAAGCATTAAAGATAAGGATGAGTTGGCTAAGTGCAAAGAACAGTTGGCTCGGTACAAGAATGGCGATGTGTTGAAACTGGAGATATACTTTGTGATTACTTGGGTCTTGATTGTTCTACTTTTTTTGCTTAAGTAGTTTAATGTGGAGAAATTGGATTTGGTTGTGTATTTTGAGTGTAACCGTATTTGAGTTATGAGTTTTGAAGTTTATGCAAAGGTCCTTTTCAAGTTCTTATATGTTTGTTTTGGTAGCCTGCTTGTAATTCTGTAGGTATGGCTGACAAAGAGAATGATAAAGTTGAGAATGAGAAAGATATTGCTAAGGATGAAGACGTCGTTGCAGCCGAAGAACCAGACAGTTATGTATACTTTCACTACAAAAAAAATGCCATCTAGTGGCACACAAAAAGTGCCACAAAAAACCAAAAAAAATGCCACTAAAGACCATTGTTGGAATGTGCGGCACACAAAAAAAGTGCCACTAGAAGCGGTGACGCTAAAGCCTTTTAGTGGCACTTTTTTTATCTGCCGCTACAAACTTTTGGGCTTTTAGTGGCACTTTTTTGTTTGCCACTATATAGTTTTGAGCTTTTAGTTATACAAATTAAATGCCATTATAGACATTTATCATATTAATTTTGATTATTTAAAATCATTATTTATTTACAATATAGAATAAAAATAAAACTCTAAAATATAGAAAGCATAATATCATTACTTCGATTATCTTCCAAATGTCTAACAAGTATCACATTCAGTCTAAATATCTAACATATAAAACAAAAACCTAACCAATATTTAAATAAAAACTCGAAACATCATTGTGCTCATAAATAATATGCTCATCAATTGTGTCATGGTTGATGGTTATCACCAACTCCCATTATGCAAAGTTTCATATCCTCTTCACCATTTGGTCCTTCACCCTCCTTACAGTGGTTTGCAACAGATGACATCCATATTGCTAAACCAACTACTCCCTGATTGAAACATTGTACAAAAAGTATTATTTCTAAATTCTAGATGCACAAGTCAAAGTTTTTAAAAGTTTAAAAGTAACTAATTAATAGCAACAAGCTTTTTCAAGTGAAATTTACAATGAGAGGAAGCAAGATTGTATAATAATTTGCCAATTGAAACAAAAGTGGAACTAAGGTCAAGGGTACATAACAAACTTAAGCCATGGTAGTAACGATTCCACCCTGTCATGCACAATCGAAGACACAATTAGTTGCAGAGAGCAAAAATATTAACATGTGAAAGTTGAAATTAGAGTTAGCAATTTTAGCTCATTTTATAAAGAACTAGCAAGTGCACCCGCGCATTGAGCTGGCCTCGTGCTATTTGTAAATTTCAAATCTATCTATGATTAGCCAACTTTGAGAATAAAGTAGTACTAACTGTAACCATGACGACTCGGAATGGTACCAGTATTTTGGTTACTTTAACGGTAAATACCGGTACGGAATTGTAACTATGACGGTTATTTTTTGTACCGGAACCGGTACTCGTTTTTCGGTATCGGTACAACGCTCATCCCTAGAATAAAGCGTTAGAATAAATTATAATAACATAAGCTTACGCATTTACACTATAAGATGCACAATCAATTGCTAAATAAAAGAAGATAATATTGTACTCTTGATATTTACCAATGGAAGTTTGTTGGTGCTAATATTCCTGTTTCGAGTATCTTTCACACAGTTCATTAACTTTCTATAAGTAACCAGTTTATATTGCCAAATAGACCTGAAAAAGAACATTATACAAACCAATAAATATATTCACTAAAAGTACATGTAAATAATACATCATTCCATGCTAAATTATTAGAATGATGTTAAGTACCTGAAGTCACTTACCGTATAATTGAAAAGTTAACTGTCAGATTTTTCCGTTATATATGCTATGCCCCAGCATTCAATTTTTGCTAGCTTCTTATGTGAGCTGCAAATAAGACTCATAAATAACAAATTAAATAAATTGAACTAAATGAGCTGCAGAGGACGCACAGATTTAGTAGAACTAGAGGTAGTAATTTTTATCCATTTTTTGTTATGAATAGACAATTTTGGCTTGCGTCTCAATCTTAGACGGGTCAATCTTAAAACATGCTAAAAAGAAATGGGTCGAATGTGTCAAATGAGTGAAAAGTTGCTCGAACTCTATATTTTTATGTATAACCTCCCAAATATTCAAAAGACTCCGATTATAATTTCAAAAATAGTGTGCTTTTTTCTCATGAATCTATTTTACATCAACAGATTGAGACAATTACCAACAACAGATTCCATATCATATGTTGGTACTGTGAAAGCTTGTTTTCCTTCAAGGATAAAACTTGATGTGGTTGATGAAATAACTGATGCTAATATAATCATTGCAGTTGCGAAAGGGGGGATAGTTTTTAGCACGAAGAAGCCTTAACACAGTCTCAATAGCAAATAAACAACCAGCAACTGCTACATTAAAACCTGAAAAAGGTAAAACAATCAAACCAATGTTGCACCATTATCTATCTTGCAAGCCCTTTCTGATGTCAAATCAATCAGATTTGAAGAAAATGACTCATATTAACCCATACATGTAGGTTATTCTCTTCTCCTAGATATCCTAATAACGCTTCGAGTAAGGGCGTAGATTTGCTAGTTCTGTGAACAGTGACTCTGCCATTCAAGTTAAGCTTTGGTGTGACAATATATAATTCAGTTAAACATCAAACATGCAAACAAACACTAATGGCCTAGGTACTATGATTAAAAAGTTCACAAAAAGTTAAGCGTTAGGTGATTTTTATTTGGATAATATCTTTTTTCACACATCAAAATCGTTAAACTTCAATTGAAAATCTTGCAAGTTTGAGGGCTCATTCGTGTGGGATGCTTACAAAACTAGAAACCACACCTACACCAAACAAGGTTTATTTCTTATGCAGCTTTTTTTAAGAAACTACTATTTAAGGACTCGCCCCTACTTAAGCTAGGAGGAAGAAACGTTATAGCTGAAGTAGCAACACTAGCAATAATTAGTGTATTACCAATGTCGCCACCACATGCGTCTGCTTTAAAAACAGTAAATGGAATCTGTAAAACATGTCAGATACCTGCATGAATAAAACAACAAAAAACAGAGTACAAATCAGTAGTCTACTAAATAAATAATAATACATAAACCGATTTTTTAACGTTTTAGAGCTTCACCCATCTAACTATGTTTCCTTCCATATTGTAATATATGTGGATTAAATGTCTAAAGGTTAATTGATGATTTAGTATTAATATAAGAACAATACATCACAATATCCTTTACCTAGATACAAGCAAAATGGAAAAAAATAAAAATAAAGTAACAAACATACAGTAAAAGAAAAGCTTAGGCAATAAAACAAACACTTGGGTGTGCACAACCTTTACTTCACAAATTTAGCAGCAAGATCACGCCCAATATACATATTGTATGCTCAATGCCTCAATACATTTCTTGATTGTCCATTAAAGAGGTACAAAAACTTAATTTATCTTTCAAGGATTGCTCAATTAGGTGTTTTGAAATAATATACTTTACCACAAGATACTTTAAGGGTGATATGAAAAGATGTGCTAGATTAGGTCTTTTGTACGCATCAATTCATAAACTTCAAACAAATGAACATCATTACATATATTTAAATAAACAAACATTCGAACAAGAGGTAACTTAGATCTAAGGCCATCCGTAGTCATAACGCCCCTTTGTGGGCGTTATGCGACACGTGGCGCGCCACGTCAGCGTGTGGGCGTTATGGGGCCTTATGCATTTAAGCCCGTAGTCATAAAGCCCCTACCCATCATTACCTATTTAATAATTTTCAGTTTTATTAATTATTTATAAAAAAGTTTGCTTGTTTTTTATTGGTCCAATTTTGAAAAGCATCTCCATACCGCCCCCACTCCCCCGCGATAATTATAGCGCTGCCCCCAATTTTCTGAAACATGGCGCCCGGCGTTTTGGTGTTCCGGGGCGTTTTCCGGTCATGGCGCCGGGCATACCGCCCCACTACGTATGCTCTAATGGTAACTATAATTTTTTTTTTCCAAAAGTTAAGGGAACAACTGAGACCACAAGAAAAGAATTAGATGATAGGGGTACCTGTAAATTCCTTCCAAACAGAAAGTAGCAACGGGTACCTTTGGCGCTCTCACCCCTGACGCGGTGCGGTTCCTCAAGCGGGTTCAACAGGTGGTAAGCAGTAACACCACGCATGTTAAGGGGCAAAATTTTGTGTTTAGCAGGGTAGGGTTTGCTATTCAGGAGGGTGTAGCCACTACTAGAGAATTAGGTATTTGCTACCACATTTTCGGTCGCAAAACGGTAGCAATTGCTCTTTTGCCACCGTTTTGCCACCAAAAACTCAGTGGCAAAAGCACACGTAGCAAATGCCCTATTGCCACCTATTTGCTACCGTTTTATTTTTTGCTACCGATTTTGCTACCGTTGATTCGCCACCGTTTTGCTACTGCTTTTTGTCACCGTTTTGCTACGGCTATTTTGCCACCTTTTTGCTACCGCTTTTTGTCACCATTTTGCTACCACATTTTGTTTTGCCACCGTTTTGCTACCGCTATTTTGCCACCTTTTTGCTACCGCTTTGTCACATTTTCCACCGTTTTGCTACCATTTATGGTATATTGGTATTCCATTCTATAAATTGGCTATTCCATTTCATAAAAACATAACAATTTATAACTTGTTGTCATTCCATTAAAATGTAAAAATTTATACATCCAAATCAAAACATCAAATAACTAAAATTAAATTTTCCAAATCCAAACATCCAAACTAGCATCCTATAGTTCAGTTCCTTTCCATCCAATTGAAGTAACTTAACTACAATCTTCAGTCCTCAAAAGAAAAGAAAAAAAAGAGCCTAAAAGCGTTTGATCTGCTGCTGCTTGTACCTTCAACTCCTAAAAGTAGTACTTGCGTATGAATGGATGGAGAAATGGCGATTGATGATGAGCACCAGCAACCGGTGATGATGAAGCAGTGTTTGTTGATTTACCGAATCCTGATGATGCTCCAGCAGGAGAGAAGAGAGGAGCTGCATATGCCCAATTTGGTGCTGGTCTCATACTCTTCTCCATTGATGTTCCCTGATCATGATGAAGCGGGATTAAATGCTATCAAATATTCAGATGTATATGTTTTTGAGTTAATAAACATTGTAGATACCTGGTAAGCAGAGAAAAAACTGAAAGTCGGAATGATGAACTTCTTCAAGGGATACATATGGTTAAATTTTAAAAGGTAAGATAACACATGAACTGAATATGTAATTTTAAAGGAAGTTTTACCATATGTATCCCTTGAAGAAGTCTTAAATGATACCAATAACTCTTTTAATCGTTTTGTAGCCATGGAAGCTTCTTCTGTCTTCCGTTGTAAAACCTTAAGGAATATAAAAATATTCACATGAGATTTAGAACAAAAAGGAGAAACAAATAAATAAAAACAGGGTATTTTAAACATACAATTTTCTGCCTTTGATTTAGAGCTAGTAATTTATGCATCTCATATTCATTCCTTCTTCCCTCTTTCTTAAGCTGTCCATACACATATTATAAGCATGTTAACGTCTAACAACAAAATATATTTTTTGCCCTTCTTCAATAAATATACATTTTCCCACAAAAACATCATGATAATGTATGAAATCATACATAAATTGATAAATCAACATGAAAAGAAGATCCATGTTATATATGAAGATAGTAAATGACTTGTCAAATATCGATACCTGAAGTACTTCTTTTTCCCGTGAGGCCTTCCATAATCTGAACTGCTCAGATTCTTGCTTTATTTTTTGTTGTAATTGAACCTGTATATCCACAATCACAAAAGTACACACACGGATTTAGTAAAAAGTTATCTTAAAAACGCTGCTTATAAACTTTAGAACATAAAAAAGGACCTTTTGTGTTTTGATTCTATGAATTTCATCTTGAAGTTTTTTCGCTGCCTCGTCACTCCTTTGTTTTTGTCTTAGCAATTGTGCTTGTGCATCTTGCTTCTTCAACTCCACAACCTAAAATTCAAATACTGTTATTCAAGGGCATATTTAAACCTATTACTCTCAAGGTTTAAAAAGGCTAAAACGGGTATCGAGGCGTTTTCCCTTAGCCTCACGAGGCGTAAGCCTCGAGGCAGGTCGAGGCGTAAGCCTCAAAACATTATTAAAAAAAATTTAAAAAATATATAGATGTCTCGTAAAAATCACAAATTAGCATAAAACAAACATCATAAATAGAAAATATTTCAACAAACAAGGTTTAAACATAAAACAAACATCATAAAATAGTTCAAACAACTTAAACTAGTAATGTTATGACATCTAAATATCATAGAACTCGTTCCACTCCGCATCATCATCACCTTCTTCCTCATTTGACCCGTCAACTACACCAATGCCATCTTCATCCCCACCTTGGTTTTAAAAAGCAAGAAGCGCACAAAAGCGACAAGGTCAAAAACCGAGGCGCAAAGCGCCAAGCGCAAAAGCACACCGCTTTTCGTACCCGAAGCGCACGGTATTTATTAATACTTTTTTATAAATTTCTATCATCAAGTACCCAAAAAAACCTATATTTATAACATAGAAAAGCACAAAAACTATATAACACACCCAATGTATAACTAACCAAGCTATATGTACAACTAGATAAAACTCAAGAAAAAAAATAAACAAAATAGAAAGTTTAAGGTTAAATTTGACCAATAGAAAGTTTAGGGTTAAATTTGACCAAAACTGTAATATTGGGATGAAAATGTAGTTTACTTAAAAAAGAAATTAAGGAAATATAAAGATGTATCAATTAAAACCCTAAAACATATGCCGTTAAAAAAAAAAACCCTAAAACATAAACAGCCGTCACATCTTCTCTCCATGGCAAAGGTCGTCTTCCTCCATAACTACTCGCAGGTAACTCTTCTTCATCTCCCAGCTCCATTTTTATGGGCAGGCCATCATCTTTATCTTCATTAGTCTCATCATCAGCACTAATTTTGCTCTTAAAGTCCTAAAAGCGTGCGCAAAAAACTAAATGGGCTGAAAAAAAAAAGTCCAGAAAACAAAAAACTGATCAATTTGCACAAGTCTGGTGAGGCTTAAGCCTCAGCGCCTCGCCTCACCGCCTCAGCGCCTCGAACCGCCTCGTATGGCTGAGGCTTAGGTTTCAGTTCCCCCTGTGAGGCTAAGCCTTGATTGCGATTTTTGACCGCCTCACCTGAGGCGTACGCCTTGAGGCGCGCCTCAAAACGCCTTTTTAAACCATGATTACTCTCACAATTACATATCAAAATTTCAGTTGCTTCATATTTTATATGATATTATATGAAGGAATTTTTTAGAAAGCACACGTTACTTTTCATGTTAAATCCAAACTGGCGTAAAGTGAACTTACCTGGGATTCCATCAAAATTAACTTCTGAAGATAACTTTCTTTCAACTTTTGAGTACTGTCATCAGAGGTGGAAGAAATATTTGTAAGATTACACCTAAGTTGGTCAATCTCTTTCTGTCAATTAACCAAAGAAACTTCAGCAAATTTATACAAGTTAAAGAGAACCAAGAACTAAAGATGGAAAAAGACCTACAAACTTAACTTTTCTTTTCTTGTTCCAATTCTTGCACTTTCTTCTCGTAATGTTGCTTAAGAACTGAGGTATCAAGGTTAGGACAACAGCAAAGCTGTGATACTCAACTTTCTTGCCACCAAGCCATTGCACTTTTCACCTGTGATGGTATAAATACTAATAGTTATTTGAAAGCAATAAAATACCACATACAGTAGGAAGAGTGAAACCATACACACCTGGAGAAATATAAACGAGAGGCAATTAAGTAAATATAAACGAAATCAACAGTCTAAATTCTCAACAAATTACATATGAACAGTTTTTCGGATTAACAACAGTCTCAACAAAATCAATACTCAACAAACCCTAACTATTTAATAGAATCGAGGATCATCACGTTGGAGAAATATGAATTTGATCAAATTAACCATCGAATTAACAAGAACTGAGGTCGATAATTATACCTTGCCAAACCCTAATATGTGGAAACAATCTGCTATAGACGGTTCTCGATGACTTTGACGGAAATCAATGTTCGACATCTAATCTTCAATTTGATAAACAATAAAAACAGGCATAAGAACAAGTATCACCGATTCAACAACTAGTAAATTGATAAACAAACAACAAAAGTTTCAAGAACAGGTGCAAATTGAACAAATATCATCAATGCATCGACATGATTTGAACAAATAAAAAATAAAAAACATGTGTAGATTGAACCAGATCTGTGATTCGATTGAAATTACCTTATTGAAGAACGGTTCAGATCGTGTTCAAATTCGATCGCAATTACTTGTCAGGACCTAATCGTGTTCGAGATTCATCCGTGTAATCAATGACCTAATCGTGTTCGAATTTGATTGAAGAACTGAAATCAATCAAAAGTTCAAACCTAACACAATTCAATCCCTAACAAACATATTATCACATTCACAATATTATCATAACCTAACAGAACAACACATATTCAACAACACAAACAATATTATTCACAAATTCCGATTAGGTTTAGCAATGAATGAATGAATCAATCAATCAATTCGATCTACACCGGTGCAAAATTACAGCATTTGAACACAGATTTACACTAGGTCAAACTAATAATCGAACGAACAGAACAAAACAATCACTGATTAAGAACCGAAAACTAACCTTACGCGATGAAGCATCAAACACACGGTTGAAATGCGAGAACGAACAGCGGTGATAACTTGACGTCTGAATTAACTAGATGATCGAAAATCTAGTGAAATTGTGAAGTTTTGAAGTGATTTTCTTGGAGAATAATAAACAAGAAGAAATTGAACGCCGATTCGATTCGATTCAACAAAAAAACAAGAAGAAATTGTATAGATAACATACATTCTTCGTCGCAATCAAGGACAAAATCGAAACCCTAGACACCGATGTTGATGATTCGGAAGGTTTGTTGATGAAATTGAAGTCGTATTGTGTACGACGGTGTCGTGATTTAGGGTTGAACGACGTGTGAATCGTTAGATTTAGGGTTCTTCAGGAGGTGAATGTGTGAACTGTGAATAGGCATAGCGTATATTTGGAGGTGAATGTGATTTTAGGGTAAATCAAGTATAGAGTATATTTGCCACCAGTAGAATACGGTAGCAAATTTGATGGCTTAGCGTGTCGCCATGTAAAATATTTACTTATTTGCTACCTATTTTTTCGGTAGTAAAATTTGGTGGCAACTGCCTTTTTTTGTAGTAGTGAGCGGCGCAACTTGTTGCTCGTCTACCTGCCATTAGTCTGTAATCGTGTCTGAAATGATATTAAGATATTTAGATAATAATAAAAATAATTTCATTCCTAACAAAAAAACATAGTAAGCTTTGAATAATTAGCTAAACAAGCAAGTATTACGAATAGCATAAAACGGTTGGAATATCACAACCTAGGGTTCAGAGAGGTGAGAGTAACCTTCGTTTTATACACAAGTCGAGCGGAATCTAACTTCATAGAAACATGTATATATTTCACCGGTCTTCGGTGATGTGAATGAGAGAGTCTGATCTCACGTTTTTTGAAGGGGAACATAGAGAGGACTATGTAGAAATTAGGGTTTAGGAAGATGATTTGGTGTTGGGAGGGAAAATAAATTTTAAGGGGAGGGAAAATAAATTTTAAGGGGAGGGAAATTTTAATAGAGACTGCAAGTTGTATTTTTTAAGTTTTTAAGGAGGGAAATCGGAAAATCTCAAAAGAAGCACTTGAAATTTTTATGGCACAAGTAAAGTGCCACTAAAATCATTAAATAATGGCAAAAACGCTGAATGCTACTAAAAGTATATTATAATCAAATATTACATACACAAAGTGTCACTAAAAATCTAATTTAGTGGCACAAAACATAAATGTCATTAAAAGTGTGTGTCACTGATGAATGGCATTTTTTTGTAGTGTTTGAAGATCAAGAGTCTGAGATACTCAGACCTTACATGGAGCAAGAAACTGATTATGAAAAGATATTCGGAGATCCGACAAAGGATTATGACCATGAAGTGCTGGAACATGCATAGGATTACACATATTGAGATGAAGATGATGATTGGTACTTTCACCCATATGAAGGGGAACATGGTTTTGATTCGGATTGGTCTTGTTTGGATGATTGTCACTGGAAATAGGCTAGATTTGTTTGGTTGTATGTTTATATTTTGGACCTCTTATTTGTACTAAATGTTGCAATGTAATCGAATGACCTTCCGGCAAAATTCTGTTTGAACACATTTTTTGTACTAAAGCAGCCGTATACAACACAAACATAAAGCAGCCATGACATTGTAAAACAAAATACTAAAGCAGCCATATTGTCTTGAACAAACAGTTGTAAACCAAAATACAAACTTGACAAACCAAACATAAAGGTACAAACCAAACATTGTCTTGACAAACCTAACATTGTCTTGAACAATCAAACAAATAAACATAGTCTAAAGTTACAAACCAAACATTGTCTTGAAGAAACTTGACAAACAAACAAACTCTAAACTTACAAACCATCCATCACTCATCAAGATTGTAAATTGGTGCACCTTGAGTTGCAGTGTGTGATTCCTGTGAAGCAGTGGATTGTTCACCACCTTGTCCTTTGCAGCTCCTGACATTGTGACCCATGTTCCCACATTTACCACACTTGATGCTAGTTCCCTTTCTGGTCATTTTACCTCCTTTGTCGAACTCCTGCTCAAGATCTTTTTCACCAAATGCCTTCTTTCTTTTCTTCTTTGGCCTTCCAACTTGTGTATGATGCTTTGGTGGGATGAGTGTTGTTGGACACTCTGAAGGAGTCCACATCTCCGGCCCGTTGATTGGATCTATCACATTGTGATAGACTTTCTTCCATGTTGACAGCCAATACACATCATCCACCCACTCTTCTGGTATGCCAGCATCAATGTTATTCCTTGACATATCCCATATGGCTGCAATTGCATGTTTGCAAGGCATCCCTGTCAAATCCCACTTCCTGCATGCACAAGTTTTATGTTTGACATTCACAACACACTGTGATCTCGGACCTGTTACTTGATACTTGTCTGAATCAACCATCAGAACAGACATTTCAGCAGCCTGTTTCTTGATCTCATCGAAGACCTCAGTGGCATGAGGTGTCAGTGGCCCCATACACTTTGCTTGCAATTTCTTGACATTCACTATCCTCTTGGCCATGTACTCCCGAATGAATTCTTGGCATGTGATAATCGGCTTGTCCCTTGCTCCTACGATTTGTCGGTTAAAAACCTCACATATGTTGTTCAGCAACATATCACATTTAGCTCTTCCAGAAAAATATGCTCTTGACCAAGCGGTGTATGGGATCTCATTCAGCCAGTCATACATAGCTCGTTCTGTTGTCTTAATTTCTTCCATAGCTTTGTTAAAGTATGGAATAGATGTCTTCCTTCCGGCTGACCAAAGAAAATTCTTGTAAAGATCTCCACGCCACTTGGATTTCATATTCTCATGGATGTGCCTCAAACAAAATATGTGCTCACCATTAGGAAAAATATCAAGCATAGCAGGAATCAGACCATGTGTTGATTATGAATGGTCTTCACACACCACTTATCCTTGTCCGTGTTTCTTGAGATGTGAACTGCCCAAGGACAGGTGGGCTTGATATGCCTTTTAAGGTGCTTGTATTTTTGCTTTACTTTGGTGCATTTACTATTTTGCCCCTCTTCTCCCTTTTTTTACAGGACCAAGTAGTGGTGGATTGCTTCCAAAACATACTACCCTATACCTTAACAATTCATTTTTTAGAATAAACACATCCCCTCCTTGCCTTAAGAGCATAACTTTTCACCATCTGATTCATCTTTTTCTTGACATCAATAAGCTGACCAACATAGAATGGCAAATCATTTAGACCTTTAAAGCACTCTTGTTTCTCCTCGTTATCTTCCTGGCAACCTTATCTCTAAAGATTGAATTGTCATCAGACCCACTTTCAAAAACCTCCAGGTCAACAGGCTGATGACCTTCTTCGCTTCTCTCATCATCATGATCCCCATCACTTGAACCATCCAGTTCTTCCCTAGTAAATTCAACATTAGCCCTGAACCTCTGCATATCCACCTCTATTTCATAAACCAAATTATCTTCCTCAACATACTCATAATCAAGATCACTTCCGTCACTCTCTTCCTCATCTTCATTCAGACTATCATTCTGCTTATTTTTTGTAAATGATGCTGGAACAATTGCTTTACTAGCCCCTACAGGACCTTCACTTGTATTTTCCAATATTGTTGACCTCCGGTGTTCAACATACATGTCTATCATATGGACTCCTTGACGCACATGATCAAAGATAGGCTCTAAGTCAACATCACATTTTAATGTCCTAAGACCAAAATCCAACGAACAGTACGGTTCCTTGTAATGAATGCAGAAAAACAACCCATCATTGTATCCTAATTTCTTAACCATCGCCTCTAAAACATCAGTATTCATCACTGTAAAATCTACATGATCAATGTAGTTCATCTTCCCACCAAGGTATATCCTATTTGGGTTTTCTACAAAATTACCTCCATGGTGAAATTTTATGCTAAATTCAGATTGGGTTTCACCTGTAATCAAACAACAAAAACAAATTAACACAGAAATAAGTTAAAATTTTAGCTGATTCAAACGTTGTGAGCTTGCATGTCACTTACGGTACATTTCAGCCGGTTTGAAATACTGATCTTCAGCTCGTACCTTCCACAATCGAAGATCCACGCTCGTAACAGAACTTCTAATCAGCTGTAATTGTTGAAGAATGCCTAATCGCGAGTGCGGAGTTCTTCAATTTTGAGTTAGGTTAACCTCAGGGTTTCAAAGTGATGAAAGGGGGGTTTTATGAGGTTGCAGGTCAACAGGAACGCGAATTTACCTATTTGCCCTTTGACCATTAACAGAAAACGCTAAACTCTAACGGAAAGTTGGCCAGGGGGTAAAACTGCGACATAAGAGCAAACAGTGGTGGGGGGGGGGGGGAATTTGCAATTATTTCCTTAGGGGGGTAGACATGCCAATGACCCCTAACCTCAGGGTGTAAAATTGCAGTTTACTCTATACCTAATTTTAAAAACATATTTTTGTATGAAACAACCCGTAAATAAGGTGTAATTAAATCAATATGAAATTCCTTAACATTCTCACTAATTTAAGAGCATCAAACCTAACAATAAAAAACAAGCATCACAAACCAAACAAACATAATAACACTGGGAAACGATATAAATGCACAAAAGTTATTAGTCTAAAAGGATTAAAAATACCTCAGGGTCTTCTCTGCTATGTACACACGAGTCACTAACATTGCCTAACCAGTACACTTTTCCTTTATTCTTGCCCTTAGCTCGTGACCATAAGTCTTTGTCAAATTTTGGATGTTTATTACGTTCTTTCCCATACTTCTCCACAAGAAAACCTTCATTTGCAACTGTAAACGACTGCCAGATGATAAAAAAGTAAAACCACAATTTCCACAAAATACAGGATTCAACAACACAATTAAGCACTCATGATTATCAAACAAACCTGTGTATGATCAGATGTGTGTGAGGCGACCTAACATAAACTTTGGTGATCATACTTGACACGTTAACTATTATTAAAAAAAACTAAAACTTCTGAACAAAAAGTGAGTCGAGTCGACCCCATCTGTTGTAACTTGTACCAAAAAATTACTCCTTTTGACCCGTTACCTGATCCACTTAATCAGCCCATTTTCCACCACTAGAAGTGACTCAGTGACGATTAGATTACCGGAAACGAGGCTTGTTAATGACAATGCTCTAAGCTCCAAAAATATCCCTTCTTTACACTTGTTGTCGACAAGAATGTAAAAATCATACGCACCATGTCCGTGAAGTACCGAGATCAAAGAAAAAAATGTAAAAAATCAAACAGGAACCATAAAACTAAATATAATATTTTGGAAGGAAAAAGAGGTATTCATTCCATTAAAAAGCAATAGACCACAACAAGATACTGCCAACCCGAGCAGCCCCAACAAAAAGGTCAGACGACAAGCAATTCAAAAGAAAAACATAATGCCTTGTTTTAAATCAATCACCATTAAAATAACAATATAGTGAAATTTGTTAACGTAACTTCATTTCCTTTTAGGGAAAATGATAAACAAACTATTTAAACAAGCAAACTTAAATTGTCTGAAACAAGGTAATGAAAATATGCATCTAAAAATACTACCTTAGATGGATGTTCCAACAAAGCTGCACCAGATAACAGGAAATCGTCTATGAGATAAATCTCCTCCCTGCAAACTAAAAAGAATTAGTTGAGCATAGTTATTTTAAGGTTCATCGAGACATTTGTAATGTTCAGAACTAACCCATCGGCATCGGCTTCATGTTCTTCTATTATATTGTTTATTACTGATTAGCAAAATCTCCTTAGTTCATAAAAAAACCCAGAAACATATATAAACTACAAACACAAATCTACACAAAGAGTGATCTGACATCAACTTTGCCTATAAAAAAAAACAATCTGCCAACAGAAAGTAAAACAGAACTAAACATTTATTTTTACGACACATGAGATGGATTGTATTAGATAATAGAGAAATCGCATGGCCTGAATTTGTCACTGATGTAATGAATTAGTAATGATTCAAAATTCATGATGATAACTACAGTGTTAAGCTAATCAAGGAAGAAGCCTAAGGAATTATCTAAATTTGCAGGCGGCTTACACGGAATGTAATCAAAGTTAAAGGATGCTAGTAAAGCAGTATTGCTAAACAAAATATAACTAACAATACCGAGAGCCACACAGTCACATTCAAAAACAGAAAGTAGGTAAAATGATATATAAAAAGTATAATTACAAATATATGTAAAGTATTATGAAAGGCAGAATGATGGAGTAAGTAGCAAACATATGACCCCACCAGTTTGTTTTATTTCTTTTTGATTTCCATAAATAGACGAAGCATTCGTTGTGATTTACTTACTTGAGTGGTGTAATACAGAGAAGAATAGAGAAAGTTTTAATCTCGATCCTTTTGTTTTATAACACGTTATCAGCACGAGGGTTCTCTACCAAACATATCAACAAAGGCAAAGGAGCTATACCATACTCAATGTAAGAATTTCATACATTTAAATACATACATATGTGTACATATATATATAGGTTGAAAGCCTAAGGGTACACCAGTGGATTGTAAAACCACACATCTTTAGGATGATCTTTTAGATCCCGTTTCTCCTTTATATATATATGTATATTTATAATAGAGTTCTTTGATAAATAAAAATGAGTACAGGATACCTATTGCTATGGAGATATAATAATAATAATGGGACTACTAACCAGCTAACATTTATTTATGCAAGCTAACATTTATTTATGCAAGTTAACATTTATTTATGCAACTAACATTTTAATTATGTGTATTGTTATATTTTGTCTCATTTTAATAAGTATGTAATCCTAATATTTACATATTTGTATTTAGTAACAAAATGGCAAATATCGCGAAACTGGAATTTCCAGCATTGAATATCTCCGGAGAAAATTATATGACTTGGACAGCAAATGTCAAAGGACACCTAAAAGCAATGGGTGTAATAGAAGTCATAAATGAAGAGAATAATTGTTCGAATCAGGAAAAGGCCAAAGCTGATGTGTTTATTCATTAACACATTGATAATTTACTACAACATGAATATTTCAATTCTGATGATCCATATGAATTATGGACGGATTTAAAGAACAGATTTGATAATCAAAAGGAAGTTTTACTTCCCACAGCTAAAAATGAATGGAACAGTCTGAGGTTCCAAGATTTTACAAAAGTAAATGATTACACATCTGCTCTATTTAAAATATGTTCAAAATTAGAGTTTTGTGGGCACCCTGTTACTGAGGAAGAAAAATTGGAGAAAACTTACTCTACATTTCATGCGTCACATATAAGTTTAGCACAACAATATCGATTGTTGAGATTTTACAGATACTCTGATTTGAATGCACATCTCCTCGTAGCAGAACAACATAACATACTTCTGATGAAAAATCATGAAGCCCGTCCCACAGGATCATTAACTATACCTGAGGCGAATGTTGTTAATAATTATCAAAATAAAAGGGGACAAGGCCGTGGGCAAGGCCAAGGACAAGGCCGTGGGCAAGGCCAAGGACGAGGCCGTGGCCGCGGTCGTGGGTATTATGGTAAAGGTCATTATAATGGTCACAATCATACTTTCATAAATAATAAATATTACCGAGGTCGTGAGCGCGGTCGTGGCCGTGGCCGAAATCAAAGAACTACAAATAATCATGCTCCACAAGATAATACTTCCAATTTTCATAATCAAAGGAATGAAGCCGGTGTGTCCGGAAAAATTGATAATTCTTGTTATAGATGTGGAAGTATAGATCACTGGGCAAAAACTTGTAGAACAGCTCCACATCTATGTGAGCTTTACAAAGCCTCGCTTAAAGAAAAAGAGAAGGAAGTAAACTATTTGGATAAATTCAATGTTCAGCTAAATGCCACGGATTTTAATGAAGACATTTAAACAAAATGTTGCTTGATTTTCAATGATTTTATGTAACAATTAAATGTGTATTTTTATTATGTCTTTCCTTCATATAAAGTTTTTTTTATATAAAGTTATTATCAATAATTATAATATATTAATCATACTCTTATCATTTTTTTTTGTAATTGTAAGATTAAAATGGATATCATTGAAGCTCAAGATCGAATGAATGAAGCAAATATTTGTATAGCTGATAGTGGAGCCACACACACTATATTTACATCTAAAAAATATTTTTATGAATTGAAACCAACAAGAGGAACTGTCAATACAATATCAGGTCCTAAAAACTTGATAGAAGGAGTGGGAAAAGCTAATATAGCACTACCAAATGGAACACCACTTGAAATAGAAAATGCTTTATTTTCACCCAAATCAACAAGAAATTTGCTAAGTTTCAAAAACAAATATCATAATGGATATGATACTCAGTCAAAGACTGTTGATAATGAAAAATATTTGTATATCATGAGCAAAGATCAAATATTGGAAAAACTGCCAATGTTTCAATCTGGTTTGCATTATACATATATTGATGTGCCTCAAGTACATATGGCAGTAAAAGAAAATTCTTGTGATCCTGAAACATTTAACTTATGGCATGACAGATTAGGCCATCCAGGATTAACAATGATGAAAAGAGTGATTGAAAATACTCATGGACATCCATTGAAGTATAAAAAGATCCCAAAATCTGATAAAATTCCTTTATGTGTGGCTTGTTCTCTGGGAAAATTAATTACAAGACCTTCGTTTATAAAAGTTGAAAAGGAAATTCCAATGTTCCTTGAAAGAATTCAAGGAGATATATGTGGACCAATCCATCCACCATGTGGACCATTTAGATACTTCATGGTTCTAATAGATGCATCAAGTAGATGGTCTCATGTGTCTTTGTTATCAACTCGCAATATGGCATTTGCAAAATTTCTTGTACAAATTATTAAATTGCGAACGCATTTCCCAGATCATAGTATTAAAAGGGTGAGACTCGACAATGCTGGTGAATTTACATCACATGCTTTTAATGATTATTGCATGTCTGGAGGAATTATTGTTGAACACCCTGTTGCTCATGTGCACACACAAAATGGTTTAGCTGAATCATTAATTAAACGTCTACAACTAATAGCTCGACCATTAATAATGAGGACAAAACTTCCTGTATCCATTTGGGGTCATGCAATATTACATGCTGAATCATTAATTCGCATAAGACCAAGTGCAAATCATGAATTCTCTCCCCAACAAATTGCATCTGGCCAACAACCAAATATTTCCCATATTAGAATTTTTGGATGTGCAGTTTATGTCCCAATTGCACCACCACAACGCACAAAAATGGGACCTCAAAGAAGGTTGGGAATATATGTTGGATATGATTCACCTTCTATAATAAGATATCTTGAACCTTTAACAGGTGATGTCTTTACATCACGGTTGGCTGATTGTAAATTTAATGAAACAACTTTCCCTGTATTAGGGGGGGAGAATAAAGATAAAAATAAGGAAAAGGATGTCACATGGTGTGAACCTTCATTGTTATATCTGGATCCAAGAACTAAACAATGTGAGATAGAGGTTCAAAAGATAATACATTTGCAAGAAATTGCAAATCAATTGCCTGATGCATTTACTGATATAAATAGGGTTAATAAATCTCATATACCAGCTGCTAATGCTCCAGCTCGAGTTGAGATCCCTAATAAGGCAATAGATAATAATGTGACTCATGAATCTCAGAAACGTTTAAAACGTGGAAGGCCAATTGGTTCGAAGGATAAAAATCCTCGAAAAAGAAAAGCGCTTATAAATGAAATTGACCATAAAGATAAAAATCTTGATCAAGTGGTAAATACCGAAACCTCTCATGAGGAAGATGTTGATGATACTAACAAAGAGATATCAATCAACTATGGTCATACACATATAATATGGAACCGAGATGAAATGGAAAATATGGATGAAATATTTTCATATTCGGTTGCCAGTGAGATTATGAGTGGAGATGATACTCCTGAACCAAAGTCTGTAAATGATTGTAAAAATAGACATGACTGGGGAAAGTGGAAAGATGCTATGCAAGCTGAATTAAATTCATTAAACAAACGAAAGGTTTTTGGGCCTATTGTTATCACTCCTAAGGCAATAAAGCCTGTAGGGTATAAATGGGTTTTCATACGGAAACGAAATGAGAAAAATGAGATTACAAGGTATAAAGCGAGACTTGTAGCTCAAGGTTTTTCGCAAAGGCCAGGGATTGACTATGAAGAAACATACTCTCCCGTGATGGACGCGATAACCTTTCGATACTTAATCAGCTTAGCAATATCTAAAAAGTTAGAAATGCATCTTATGGATGTTGTTACAGCTTATTTATATGGATCACTTGATAGTGACATATATATGAAAATTCCTGAAGGATTTAAACTCCCTGAAGCGTTAAGTTCAAAACCCAAAGAAATGTATTCGATCAAATTACAAAGGTCTTTACATGGGTTGAAACAATCTGGGAGGATGTGGTACAATCGTTTGAGCAATTACTTGATAAGTAAAGGTTATACAAGTAATCTTATCTGTCCATGTGTCTTTATTAAGAAGACAACTTCAGGATATGTGATCATAGCTGTATATGTTGATGATCTAAATATAATTGGGACTCAAAAGGAAATTCATGAAGCAATTATTCTTTTAAAGAAAGAATTTGAAATGAAAGACCTTGGAAAAACCAAATATTGTCTTGGTTAACAAATTGAACATATGAACAATGGAATACTTGTCCATCAGATGAATTATACTGAAAAGCTATTGAAACATTTCAATATGGACAATGCAAATCCTTTGAGTACCCCAATGGTCGTTAGATCACTTAATGTTGAAAATGATCAGTTTCGTCCTTGTGAGGACAACGAAGAAGTTCTTGGTCCAGAGACACCATACCTTAGTGCAATTGGAGCACTTATGTATCTTACTAATTGTACGAGACCTGACATTTCTTTTGCAATTAATTTGTTAGCAAGATTTAGTTCAGCTCCCACTAAAAGACACTGGAATGGGATTAAACATATTTTTCGATATCTTCAAGGTATTGTTGATTTAGGCTTGTTTTATCCTAACGATTCAAAAGAAGGGTTAGTTGGTTATGCAGATGCAGGTTATTTATCTGATCCCCATAAAGCAAAATCTCAAACTGGATACATATTCAAGACTGGAGGAACTGCAATTTCATGGCGTTCTAAAAAACAAACACTTGTTGCAACATCCTCAAATCATGCTGAAGTAATTGCACTACATGAAGCTTCAAGAGAATGTGTATGGCTAAGATCTTTGGCACAACACATACTAACATCTTGTGGACTAGAGAAAGTTGTAAATCCAACTCCAATCTATGAAGACAATGCAGCTTGTGTCTCACAAATGAAGGAAGGGTATATCAAAAGTGATAGAACAAAGCATATACCACCAAGATTCTTTGAATATACTCGTGACCTTATTAAAGCTAATCAAGTCGAGATGAGATATGTCCAATCCAGCAACAATTCAGCCGATCTTTTCACAAAAGCACTACCTACATCAATTTTCACGAAACACGTTCATGATATTGGAATGCGACATGTACGGAAAATGTGATAATCCACACATGACAATTTGAGGGGGAGCATTATACACGTTGCACTCTTTTTCCCTTAGCTATGGTTTTATCCCAACGGGTTTTCCTTAGCAAGGTTTTTAATGAGGCAACATATTTGATCCACTGTGTATAATGCAAGCTGCACTCTTTTTCCCTTAGCTTTGGTTTTGTCCCACTGGGTTTTCCTAGCAAGGTTTTTAACGAGGCAGCATGTCAAAGCCAAACACCAAAGTTGTAGAACAACATACCACAAGGAGCAAATGATTTATTCCTCAAATAAATAAATGGGCATATGTTTGAGGGGGAGTATTATGAAAGGCAGAATGATGGAGTAAGTAGCAAACATATGACCCCACCAGTTTGTTTTATTTCTTTTTGATTTCCATAAATAGACGAAGCATTGGTTGTGATTTACTTACTTGAGTGGTGTAATACAGAGAAGAATAGAGAAAGTTTTAATCTCGATCCTTTTGTTTTATAACATAAAGGTAGTTTTAGATTATATAAATAAATAATTAAAAGAAAAGTAAATACTGTAATAAACAAGCAAGCAAACATGAAAAACTACTCATGTGCAACCTTTAGAAATAGAGCTCAAATTGAGTAGAGTTCAAGCTCTCTTATGTTGTATGGGCCAAGCTCGGGCTCTGCTCGTTTATGCCCTGTTTCTAAATATTTCTTAAATTGTAACAAATTAAGAAACCAATATAAGAACATATTGGTTACCTCATCAAAGAGACGAGCCATCGCCTCATAATTAAATTTTGAACCAAATTTCTGCACAAAATAAGAAAAAACAGCTAAGTTAAGACAAAATACCAGTACAATCATTTTAACTTATGTTGGTCAAAATTACCTTTGAAAAATGTTGACTAGCAGCTTCTCCCGTTGTTTGGGGAGGCTTAATGTTAGCCTTTACCTCTCTTTCTTTTGATTTTCTGTTTTCACGTCATATCATACATTTATAAATTAAACGAGCTCGAGCTCGAGCCCGAGCCTAAAAGCAAGCTCATTTAGTAAACGAGTCCGAGCCCGAGCTTCGGTTATCGAGCTCGAGCCAGCTCATGAGCCTAATCGAGCTTTCTGTTTATATATTTTTATTAATATATTAAACATATATTTATATATTAATAATTACCATTTATATAAATATAAAAAAATAACTAAATTATATGTATAATAATAATTATAATTAATATAAATTTATTAATAAATACTAAACAAGTCGAGCCCGAGCTCGAGCTTCAAAAATTACCTTCGAGCCCGAGCCCGAGCCGAGCTCGAGCTTCAAAATTTACCTTCGAGCCGAGCTCGAGCTTTAGAAATAAAGCTCGAATCGAGTCGAGCTTGAGCTCGAGCCTGGTCGAGCTCGGGCTCAGTTCGGCTCGTTTGCACCCCGACTTGCAGCCTCCTTAGCAGCAGCTTCCTTAGCAGCTCGTTCCTCGAAGAAAAGAGGGTAGGTTGACACAAAACGTTAGTTTGCCCAAAATTCATTTTTTTTCATAACTAGTGTCTCAAAAGTTATGAGTAAAATGGACTGCAAAATACACTTCCCGTTTCCTATTAAGCTAAATGTTTTAATGTTAGCCATTAAAGATAATCGAGCCTTTCATACATAACTAATGAAGAAGTTAGTTAATCACCTGCGTATTCTCTTTTCCTTGATTAGTTCCCATAGTTTCGTCTTATAAGAAATTTCTTCAGGGTCAAGTATGTAGCCAGTGATCTACAACACAAAATATATGTAAATATATCAGCACAAAATATAACCTACAGCTATGAGCTATCATTGAATTCTCAGTGTGTTATTTCATGTTTGAGAGATAGTGTAGAAGTATACAGGGCCGTATATATAGATGATATGTTTATGTATTATTATTATTATTATTATTATTATTATTATTATTATTATTATTATTATTATTATTATTATTATTATCAAATAAAAGAGTTGTGGCAAAGGAATTTTGACAATCGTTCCATGTTTTAACCTGTGTGATACCGATTATCAGCTTCAAATAACAGTTTCACTTACCTCAGAATCATCCAGATCATCAAAGGCATCACTTTCATTATTATCATCCGTATCATTTTCATCAGCAGGGGCCTCCTTTGAGCTTTCAACAGCATCAACAATATTGTCAAGTTTTCCAGAGTTGAGAACTGATAAAATTGTCACAGAAGCACAACAACAAACAGTAACATCAGGAAATCCTCTCAACTGGAGAAAAAGAAATGAAAAAAAGTCAACATACCAACGCGTTCGACTTCTGTTGAAGTGACTATATTTTCAGTTTCTTTCATGTTACCCTGTCTTCCCTACAATTATGAACAAGTCAAAATCCTAATTTCACACTAAGCATAGTAAACATAATCATGACTTCTACATGTACAAAGTACACGTATTAGTGTTAGAAAACTGGATCGAGCAATCACATAACACGATATTGGTGACAAATCACAAGTCACGTTTAAAACTTTGATAAAAGCAAAAGATCATCCGTGGCCCCTAAACCATATATTTATACTCGATACAACCTGATGTGTGCAAAATGTAACATATAAATTACATCAAATGAGACATAAAACTAACCCTTTTTAGTACTAATGTTGGAAAAAGTGTGTTTTTGTCTTCCTTTTGATTACAGGACCAAATGAGCTTAAATGAGCAAAAGGAACAAATATATAGCCAAAACCAACATATATACAAAGAAAAGGAATAAACGTAACATGTCCGACCCCTCGGCAGTATCCCCAAAGCAAAAATAAGACAACAGAGGAATGACCACAGGGCTGTGCCCACTAGAAACGGGGGCGTGGTCAGGTGCCTGCAGGAAAGACAAACCTGTAGAAGCTTCTACGCCCACCACGGGGGCGTGCCCAGCTCAACACGGGGCGTGGTCAACGCTAAGATACCCAGAATCTTGCAAAATCTTGATAGTACAGATACGATTCTGACCACGGGGCCGTGCCCACTTGACACGGGGCCATGTGGGGCCCTCTGCTGACACTTGCATTTAATGAAGGAAGAGAAAAGGCTAGCCACGGGGCGCACTTTCTAGCAATCAAGGAAACTAATAAGTTCTCACAACTTACAGCTGTTCATCTTAAAGAAGTGGTTTCTAGGCACGGGGTGCCAACCTCTATTATTTCTGATCGTGACCCGCGTTTCATTTCAGATTTGTGGCAGTCGATGCACAAATCATTCGGCTCACGTCTCGACATGAGCACTGCTTATCACCCACAGACGGATGGTCAAAGTGAACGAACCATCCAGACACTTGAAGACATGCTGCGAGCGTGCGTGATTGATTTTGGCAAGGGTTGGGAGAAACACTTGCCTTTGATAGAGTTTTCTTATAACAATAGCTACCATACAAGCATCCAGGCAGCTTCGTTCGAAGCATTGTAAGGACGAAAATGCCGTTCTCCTCTGTGTTGGGCTGAGGTGGGTGACAGTCAGATCACATGTCCGGAGCTTGTACTTGAAACTTCAGAGAAGATTGTTCAGATTAGGAATCGTATGGCGGCAGCACGTGACTGTCAGAAAAGCTACGCTAACAAGCATAGGAAACCCTTGGAGTTCGCTGTAGGCGATCGTGTCATGTTGAAAGTCTCACCCTGGAAGGGTGTGGTACGGTTTGGAAAACGCGCTAAGCTTAATCCTCGTTATGTAGGGCCTTTCAAAATTCTGGAACAGATCGGTAAAGTGGCCTACAAACTTGAGTTACCTGCTGAGTTGGGTAACGTTCATGATGTCTTCCACATGTCGCAACTAAAGAAGTGTTTATCCGATGAAACACTTGTGGTACCATTTCAAGAGCTGAAAATTGACGACAAATTGCAGTTTGTCGAAGAATCCATCGAAATTATGGATCGGGAAGTCAAGGTCCGTAAGCATAGTCGAATTCCGATCATGAGAGTTCGTTGGAACTCAAGACGTGGACCGGAGTTCACGAGGGAACGCGAAGATCAGATGAAGCTCAAGTATCCTCAACTATTCCCAACTGATCAATCTAATCTTGATGCAACTGGTGAATTTCGGGATGAAATTCCCATTCAAGTTGGGGATGATGTGGCACCTGGGGAAAATCCCCAGTCATCCTGTTCTAACACCTTGCTGCTTGGGTTTACTCATCAAATTTCGGGACAAAATTTCTTTCAAGTTGGGGATGATGTGACAACCCAAAATCTCAAGGTCTTTTCTCTACGCATCACTTGCTCACAATTCTGTTTTCATAATTCGTTTTAGGTGTAACGTGTGCACGATTTATGTTTGAATAAAGTAATGATATGTTTGTTTATAGTATTGATAGGTTTGGTTGTTAGATGAAAACCTAAGAGTTGTTAAATGTTTCATGATCATACTTCACAACTTATTAGCGAATAACTATTGATTCTTCGTCGACTCCTCTTCTCGACGAAGAAGGACCTTCGTCGCAACTCTTCTGGACGAAGAGTTGATTCTTTGCCATATTCACTCTTGACGAAGTTCAATGCTTCGTCAAGATGGTTGTTCGCCAAGAAGGGCTCTCGGCCCAGTTCATTCATCAGGCCCAACCCACTCTCTTTAGAATATACGCATGTACATGTGCATACTCTACATCTTTTGCAACCCTAGACTCGTCTCCCTCGACGGCAGTCCTCTCCTTCCTAGCCTCCTTTCTTTTGTGAAGCTTGTCTCTTGTGATCAGCCCATTCGATATCTCGGTTAGTGTTCCATCATTATTAGTTTGTTTGCTATGTAATACTTGATGTTTTGATTGTTATGCTTGTATGAACAATGACTGTTAACCAAGACTCTATATCGTAATGATAAACAGACGTATTCGTATGACTCGATCTGAATGTTTGAATCATGATTAGTTGATAATTTCTGATAACATGAATCACTAGATCTATGAAAATTATCAGTTACGATGTGATGTGATAAACTAGGGTTATGTGATTTACATAAAAGCTTTGTAAACTGTTGATGACAATGATGATTGGGCTCGCATAATAAACATAGTAATTAAGTGGATCATGATCAGTGACAAAGTAACTGCCTAAATCATTAGGGTTAGGAAACCATGATCACCTGTGAAGTGCAGCGACGAAGAACCCAAGTCGACGAAGTATGATCCTTCGTCGACTGGCCTTCTCGACGAACAATCATGGTCCTTCGTCGACTGGCTTATGATGAACCATAAGGATACTTTGCCATACTCCTTAACGATGAAGTATGATACTTCGCCATATGATTCTTCGCCGCATTCAACCCTGACGAAGGATAAAACTTCGCCGGAGGATCCTTCGCCATGGGAGCATCCCATGAAGAATGGATTCTTCATGGGGATGCTGCTTATGTGTAAACCAACAGTAAAGTTTATGAAGTATAAGATGATGGATGTTTGTGTTTATAAGATTTATTTGTTGCTTAGAATGAGAAATCTGGTTTGACTTGTGAGAGTAGCAAACCCTCCAGTTATGTGTTGCTGTGTGTCATGCATATGGGATGTGAACTTGTATGCGAACTGAGTACTTGCTACATGTTATATAGTGATCTTTGTGATGAATACAATCTATGTGAAATACGTGACTTAATTTATTACGAAACTGATTCCATTGGTAACCACAGTAGGATTGGTTGACTAACTGGAACGTGTAACTTAATATACCGAGCAAATCTAAGGTGAGTTCACTGTCTTTTTCAAGCATGCATCCCAGGGAGGGACATCTGGTAAATATTCCGGGGAGGAATATTGGGTAAATGGGTTTAACTGGAATGTTAAACTTGGGATGTTGGTTAATACACTCATATCTATCACTTAAGTCCCATCATATACCGAATTGGTTGCCGGGGAGGCAACGGGGTTATTAGTTGATAGCGCTATTAGGTTTGGCACCCTCACACCGTACCGGGGAGGACGGGCGTGAACTAATTACCTTAACCACTCGACCAATGTTTGATAGAGCATTGGGGAAGGGCAAATAATCTGGAGCCATCTTGCGGTACTCGAGTTATTAACAACATTGTATTTCTGAAAAGCTTTAAACTTATACTTGGTAACTAAACATGATAACAAACTTTGAACTTACCAGCGTTGTCTGACACACTTGTCTGCATGCTTGTAGGTCGTTAGATTCATGATTATGGAACTTGCTATCTGGGAGTGCTGGAGTGGTCATGGGTCGTGGCTCTTGGATACATGTTCATTGTTTTCGCACATTTGTTTTGAAACACTTGAATAACGATTTACATTATCCTTCCGCTGAAGGTATTTGTTTTAAGTTGTGATTTGATATTACTTTATGAAATAAATGGAAACTTTTATTTAATATCATGTTATAGTTCAATGTGATTGGTGGCTGGATCCTGGTACGTCACACGTCCAGCGGTGTTTCCGCACGTGGTATTTTGGGGGTGTGAGCGGTTCGCTACCGCCTCATGTTTCTGCTACTCCTACTGCTACTACTACCCCTGCTAGTGATAACAAGTGCAAGTGGAATGATACGGACAAGGTGTCCAACCTGAATCAGTCGCAGAAAAGGCCAGACATCAGCAATAATCGTAGTTTCAGTCAGTCCTCCTCTGTTAACCAAGGTCAGAGTAGCAATCCAAACCAAGGCTCCTACGCTGAAAGGCAGCCAAAGTGCAACAAGTGTGGTTGTCATCATCGTGGACCGTGTGTTCGAGTGTGCCATAGGTGTGATAAGGTGGGCCATATGGCAAAGGATTGTAGAGATCCGTACCAAAAGCAACAGCAGCAGCAGAATCAGCAGCAATAACAGCAGTACCAGCAACAGCAAAAGCAGCAGCCCCATCAGAACCAAGGCAATAGGAAGGGGTGTTTCCAGTGTGGGGACGAGGGTCACATTGTCACACCCCCAAAATCCACCATGCGGAGTATCACCGCTTGGAGGTGTGACATGACCAGGATCGAGCCACCAATCATATTGAACAATTCAATTAAGTAAATAAAACCAAACATAATACGATTGGTGACCAAAGCTAGTTAACCTTGTTTGGTTTAAACAGCGGAAGCATAAACGTGAGTTCAAAACATAAGTTCACAGTTCATAAGTTTAAAGTCTCAAACATAAGTTCCAAAGGTTTATAAAGTTCAATTATTAAGTATGGGATATAACAACCCATGTTCCACAACGACTCCTTCCCCGTGCAAGCTCCAAGCATTTAGCGACCTGTAAGGCATGTAACAACTAGTCAACAACAAAGTTGAGTGAGTTCACGTTTGGTTGTTTAGTTAATGAGTTCGTATCAGGAATCGGAAGTTCGTTTCATAACCAAGTATTACCCATTATTCTTGATTCCCAAACCTTTACGATATTTAGTGGGGGCTTCCCATTATGTATGTTACTAGACTAGGTGTATCCATAAGAGTCCTTCCCAATCCGAGGACGGTGTTAAGTATGAGTGTACGTAGGTTTTACGTACGTGCCCTTCTCATCCGAGGACAGTAGTGAGTGTGAGTGTACGTAGGTTTTACGTACGTGCCCTTCTCAATCCGAGGACAGTAGTAGGTGTGAGTGTACGTAGGTTTTACGTACGTGCCCTTCCCAATCCGAGGACAGTAGTAGGTGTGAGTGTACGTAGGTTTTACGTACGTGCCCTTCCCAATCCGAGGACAGTAGTAGGTAGTCTAGTAGTGTTGATAATATAAATAGTTATTCAATCCCATTCCCAACCACCGGGAATCCCATGCCTTAGTAAGGGTGTGAACTCACCTCGGTTTGCTCGGTTAGATTCTCAATATAGCTAACAGTCAAGGTCGGTCAATCACGTCCTAGTATGATTTACCAGTTAGTCATTTAGTGGCTTTCAAATAGAACACAAAGTTCCTACACGTATCTATCACACAACATGCATCACTGTAACGGTTTATGCCCATCTAAGTTTCCCGTCCATTCCCCACTCAAAATCAAACATACGATAATGCACATAACATATATAACATGTCAAATCATTCACAGATAGCATACTCGACATTTAGACACGCAAATCACTACTTATGTCGTTTCAGCATTAATACTCAAAACCGGCTGTTTTCGGACATTTAAATAAAATAGTTAGATTATTCCAAAAATTCCCAAATTTTTATAGAACATCATAAACATTCCATATTTTATTGTGTAAAAATATCGGGGTCCGGTTTATCACCAATATTTTATAAAAATTCATATTCGGGACTGAACTCAGATTTATGTATTTCTGACCACAGTCCACGAAACAATTTATTACAAATTCATCGTAAGTCCGATTTGCGAAATTCCAGTGGGGTAATTACAAATACTTCAGTTATCATCTACAGTAAAATTTTCATGGTCCGATTCATCACAAAACTCAGGTTATGACCGAAAGTACGACGCCCATTTATTGCTGTCAAAATTCAGCTTAAGTAGCTGTTACAAATTAACACTTTAAAAATAGTAAACGGAGTCCAAAAATTACGATTCCGGTGCCATTAGAACCGTATTTCATAATAACATATTTTAGATTCAAAATATCGATTTTTCGTTGAGGTTAAGACCTGTTTACAGCCAACAGAAGTGGGCTGTAAAAGTTAGACAGATTCTGATTTAAAGTGTTTAACCATCTAAATCATGTTCGATCGATTCCGTTAACGAGTTTAGTGACCACAACAACATCATATACTAATATCATTCAGTAAAGCATCAGATAATTACCCAATCATCATAATCACACAAGATCTACATGATTTACACACATATTCATCCATTAACCACCTTGTTCATCACTTTAGTATACTTTTAGTTGGTGATCTTATATGTTAGTGATTTTTCAACCGACGAAACTCTTATTAACCACTTTAGAATAGATCAAGAAGATGTTTAGAGTCACTTACTACTAGCTCGAGGCTAGGGAAGAAACTAGACGAAAAACGGGTGGTTAAAAGCGGCGTAGAGAGGTCCTTGGCAATCCGCAAGCACCGGGCTCCCTCGTATGCGATCCTCCACACTTGAGTGCACTTGGAATGGTAAGATCAAAGTGAAAAAGTGGGTGGGTGTGTGGCTATGGTTTCAGCCGTGAGTTCCAAAGTGGGAAAGAGAAGTGTTTTATAAGAATGAGAATTATAAATTCTAGTGTTTATTTATAAATCATTACCTTTACCCACTAGTTAATATGTTACCTAGATAATGAGCACTTGGAATATAATAATCGATTAAGGACAAGGGTGGTCTCCTCATGGTGAAACCGATCGGACATGGGGTGGGGGAATTCAATTGGATTCTAACTAAATGATTAGAGTTAGTTGATTTAGTTAGGGAGTTTAATTAGTGTATTATGTGTGTGGTAATTTATAACGGGTGTTAGGGTATTTGGGGACCCTAACTGGCTCAGAAAAAGAAAAATAGTGTCAATGTCAATATTTTTATGTTCCGGGTAAAGTCCGGTTGTCCGGTTGAACACCGTTCCGTTAAACTGCTTAATTAATCCGCAGAGCGTCCTATATATATATATATTTGCAACGTTTTTAATTTTTAACACCCAGGAAGTCATAACAGACTATTTAATGACTTTTCTGTACACTACTAGTGTGTCAACATGCACATGTAAATATAACACAGATATCAGAAAGTAGTTACGTAATTCCACACAGTCGTCAAGCACATTAATTATTATTAATAAATTGTACGGAATACATGGGGTTTTGAGGGTTGTCACATTCTCCCCCTGTTAAGAGAATTTCGTCCCGAAATTTAGCGCGTGGTTACTGAGGAAGCTAGTTAAGTTGCGTTGTTTTTCCTGATTTTCCTGGGGTGTCACATCATCCCCCCGTTGATTTGGAATTTCGTCCCGAAATTCTGCGGTAGCTTCAGCCTCAGTAGTGGTTGCGTTTTTCTTAAACAGTTGGGGATACTTGAGTTTCATTTGGTCTTCTCGTTCCCAGGTATACTCTGGGCCACGACGAGCATTCCAACGAACTCGAACGAGAGGTATTCTTGTGTGCTTGAGAATCTTAACATCTCGATCAGTAATCTCTACTGGTTCCTCGACGAACCGCAGCTGGTCGTCGATTGTGAGTTCCTTGAGAGGAACTATGAAGGTCTCATCTGACAGACACTTCTTCAGATTTGATACGTGGAATACGTTGTGAACTCCGCTGAGTTCTTCAGGTAGATCCAACCTGTAGGCGACTTGGCCAATTTTCTCAATGACTTTGAACGGTCCGATATAATGTGGATTGAGTTTGCCTCGTTTGCCAAAGCGGACTACACCTTTCCAAGGTGAGACTTTGAGTAGCGCTCGATCCCCAACCTGGAGCTCGAGTGGTTTTCTTCCCTTATCAGCATAACTTTTCTGACGGTCACGAGCTGCCGCCATTCGCTGTCGTATCTGAGCAATTTTCTCGGTGGTATCTACCATATGTTCTGGGCCAGTGATTTGGCTGTCACCAACTTCTGCCCAACAGAGAGGCGATCGGCATTTGCGTCCGTACAATGCCTCAAACGGAGCGGCTTGGATGCTGGTGTGGTAGCTGTTGTTATATGAGAACTCCACTAGCGGGAGGTGCTTTTCCCAGCCGTTACCAAAATCGATTACACATGCCCTAAGCATGTCTTCAAGGGTTTGGATGGTGCGTTCAGATTGCCCATCCGTCTGCGGGTGATAAGCGGTGCTCATATCTAAACGTGAGCCAAAGGACTTGTGCATTGCTTGCCACAGTTCAGAAGTAAAACGTGCGTCACGGTCAGATATAATAGAGATTGGCACTCCGTGCCTTGATACCACTTCCTTTAGGTAAATGTCTGCAAGAGTAGAGAACTTGTCCGTTTCTTTGATAGCCAGAAAATGTGCAGACTTGGTTAGTCGATCTACGATCACCCAAATGGTATCGTTTCCGCGTTGAGATCTGGGCAGGCCGGTAACGAAATCCATGGAAATTTGCTCCCATTTCCATTTCGGGATCTCCGGTTGTTGAAGTAGGCCTGATGGTTTCTGATATTCAGACTTGACTCTCGCACAAGTCAAGCACTTACTGACGTAGGTTGCTATGTGGGCTTTCATGCCAGGCCACCAATACGTAGTCTTGAGGTCGTGGTACATTTTATCCGAACCAGGATGTACCGAATAACGAGACTTGTGCGCTTCGTCCATCACAAGCTCGCGTAAGTTTCCATAAAATGGAACCCAGATGCGTCCGTTTACATAGTAAGCACCGTCTTCCTTTTGTTCTAGCCGTTGCCTCGATCCTCGTAGGGACTCAGCCCTGATGTTCTCTGCTTTCAATGCTTCGGCCTGGGCATCTCGAATCTGAGCGGGAAGGTTGGATTGGATGGTAAGCTGTAATGCTCGTACACGCTTAGGTTAGGTATCCTTTCGACTGAGGGCGTCAGCCACAACATTGGCTTTGCCCGGATGATACTTGATAGCGCATTCGTAATCATTCAAGAGTTCGATCCATCGGCGTTGTCGCATGTTTAACTCTTTTTGCTTGAAGATATGTTCGAGACTCCTGTGGTCGGTGTAAATGGTGCACTTGGTACCGTACAGGTAATGTCTCCATATCTTAAGCGCGAATACAACTGCTCCCAGCTCCAGATCGTGAGTAGTGTAGTTTCTTTCGTGAACTTTAAGTTGGCGCGATGCGTAGGCAATGACCTTGTCACGTTGCATCAATACGCAACCAAGTCCTTGGATGGAAGCGTCGCAATAAACCACGAAATCATCGGTGCCTTCTGGCAATGAGAGGATAGGCGCGCTACAAAGTCTATCCTTTAGATGTTGAAATGCGGACTCCTGTGCATCACCCCAACGATAGATGACACCCTTCTGAGTCAGTGAGGTGAGAGGTTGCGCAATCTTGGAGAAATCTTTTATAAACCTTCTGTAATATCCGGCCAAACCCAAGAATTGGCGGATTTCCGTTGGTGTGCGGGGTGCGGGCCAGTTCTTGATCGATTCAACCTTAGATGGATCCACATGAATTCCATCCTTGTTTACCACGTGGCCTAGAAAGTGGACTTCGCGAAGCCAGAAATCACATTTCGAAAACTTGGCATACAACTGTTCTTTTCGAAGAAGTTCCAGCATAAGTCGTAGATGCTGCTCGTGTTCCTCCTGACTCTTAGAATAGATCAGGATATCATCGATGAACACAATAACGAACTTATCCAGGTAAGGCTTGCACACTCGGTTCATGAGATCCATGAAGACTGCCGGTGCATTCGTCAGCCCGAATGGCATAACCAGAAACTCGTAATGGCCGTAACGAGTTCTGAATGCTGTTTTGGAGACGTCCTCATCTCGGACTCTCAGCTGATGGTATCCCGATCTCAAATCAATCTTGGAGTAATAGCTCGACCCTTGCAACTGGTCAAACAAGTCGTCAATACGTGGAAGAGGATAACGATTCTTCACAGTCACCTTGTTAAGTTCGCGATAGTCAATACACATCCTGAAGGTACCGTCTTTCTTTTTTTACGAACAAGACTGGAGCTCCCCAGGGTGAAGAGCTCGGACGTATAAAACCCTTTTCCAAGAGTTCTTGTAGCTGTGTGGACAGTTCTTCGAGTTCTGATGGGGCTAGACGATATGGTGCTCGAGCTACTGGCGCTGCTCCAGGAGCTAGCTCGATTTGAAACTCAACTTGGCGATGAGGAGGAAGACCAGGTAATTCCTCAGGAAATACCTCGGGAAATTCGCACACAATAGGGATGTCTTCAATTCTCTTCTCTTCCGTGGATGTGTCAGTAACGAGTGCTAAAATGGCAGTGTGGCCCTTTCGCAAACACTTCTGGGCCTTAAGGAAAGAGATGATGCCTTCGACAGCACCACTCTTGTCGCCACGAATCACGAGGGGTTCTTTATCAGAACGAGGAATGCGGATGATTTTCTCCTTGCAAACAATCTCCGCTTGATGATGAGATAGCCAATCCATCCCAATAACGACGTCGAAACTACCCAGTGTGATAGGAATAAGATCGATAGAGAAAGTCTGACCAGCCAAGACGAGGTTACAACCTTTATCTATGTGTGTGGCTTCAAGACTTTTACCGTTAGCTAGTTCTACCGTGTGTTTGGTGTTCAGAAGTGTTGGAGTGCGCTTAAGCTTTTGGCTAACTTTTAAGGACACATAACTAGTATCGGCACCCGAATCAAACAAAACAGTAACAAAGAAGTCGTCCAGAAGGAACTTACCCATTACTGCGTTGGGATCGTTCTTTACATCACTCTGAAGGTTTCAAGGAGTGATCACCGAGGATCGAGAGTCGAGCCTTCCAAACTCTCTATGCTAGAGGGTGTTCATTTCAGTGTCTTTGCATGGTGGAGCGAGAACGAAATGTCACTGTGGTAAGAGAATGACGGTTTGGTCTAAGCAAATGGTAGAAATTAGACATAACATAAACCAATAACCATGGGTCGGTACAAAAGCTAGTATAAAGATTCCGCGTTTTTAAGAAGACTCTCATGGAATAGTACGATTTCTTATAGTGTAAGGCGGGTCAGGTAAGCGTATAGATTTTCGTGTTCGCCTGTAGGTTGAGTAATCCATATTTCTGTCCTTGAGCGTCCTGATGACTATCCTATCAGTAAGGGCATCCATTCGCTAGGTTGGGTTTTCGAAGGAGTAAATCAAGTAGAAGAAGCATTAACCACCCAATAAGGTAATGGGGGTAAACTTGTGATCGGTGGAAATAGTGGTGTGGTTGTTGGCGTTTCGTTAAATCAGTTGCCAATCGAAGAAACAGGGAGTTAATGAGGTTCATGCGAAGAATCGAGCGAAAACAGGGGTCCACCAATAACAGAAGAATTCAACCAAGTAATATGTCGCTTAGAAGCAATTATAGTAGTGAGGTGTGGCGGCATGACACAAAAAGGGAAGTTCGTTGCATTGCGGTCGCGCGAGTGTATCACTTGTCCAAAACAGAGCAAGGTTTCGTGTTTGCACAACGACTAACGCGCGTAACTGTGACTGCTTCGCTTCTAGCGATGATGACAGGTAAAGTTCGTCAACCGGGATGCGTGGGTTTTGTTCTCCTAAGCCCGAGTTCGTGCAAGCCAAGTCTGGTCTTCGCGGATGTTGACGTACGAACCGGCTGTACGGAGGGTCAGATGGCGACGTCGTGTCGAGGTGAACGTACGAGTAGATAGATCGCATAAACAGTCGTTGTAGCGGGGTGACAAAAAAATCAGGAAAGAATTTGACCACCTTAGTCAAATTTCAAGTAAACGATTGTGTGCCATAAAGAACACAATAGGGCTAATAGACAACACGCTGCTTTCCTATTTAAACATACCATAACATCACACCATGCAAAAGTAATCTAGCAAGTAGGTAATATAAACTCAAATCATACCACCTAGTGTGTTGAGTCTTGCACGTGGAGCGAAGCGTCGTTGTGGATCGTTGAGCACTGTACTAGTTATAGTCTGGTTTTTGTCAAAAACTTTTCCCCTTTTAAAAACCAAGTTCACTATAACCAATGGCTCTGATACCAATCTGTCACACCCCCAAAATCCACCATGCGGAGTATCACCGCTTGGAGGCGTGACATGACCAGGATCGAGCCACCAATCATATTGAACAATTCAATTAAGTAAATAAAACCAAACATAATACGATTGGTGACCAAAGCTAGTTAACCTTGTTTGGTTTAAACAGCGGAAGCATAAACGTGAGTTCAAAACATAAGTTCACAGTTCATAAGTTTAAAGTCTCAAACATAAGTTCCAAAGGTTTATAAAGTTCAATTATTAAGTATGGGATATAACAACCCATGTTCCACAACGACTCCTTCCCCGTGCAAGCTCCAAGCATTTAGCGACCTGTAAGGCATGTAACAACTAGTCAACAACAAAGTTGAGTGAGTTCACGTTTGGTTGTTTAGTTAATGAGTTCGTATCAGGAATCGGAAGTTCGTTTCATAACCAAGTATTACCCATTATTCTTGATTCCCAAACCTTTACGATATTTAGTGGGGGCTTCCCATTATGTATGTTACTAGACTAGGTGTATCCATAAGAGTCCTTCCCAATCCGAGGACGGTGTTAAGTATGAGTGTACGTAGGTTTTACGTACGTGCCCTTCTCATCCGAGGACAGTAGTGAGTGTGAGTGTACGTAGGTTTTACGTACGTGCCCTTCTCAATCCGAGGACAGTAGTAGGTGTGAGTGTACGTAGGTTTTACGTACGTGCCCTTCCCAATCCGAGGACAGTAGTAGGTGTGAGTGTACGTAGGTTTTACGTACGTGCCCTTCCCAATCCGAGGACAGTAGTAGGTAGTCTAGTAGTGTTGATAATATAAATAGTTATTCAATCCCATTCCCAACCACCGGGAATCCCATGCCTTAGTAAGGGTGTGAACTCACCTCGGTTTGCTCGGTTAGATTCTCAATATAGCTAACAGTCAAGGTCGGTCAATCACGTCCTAGTATGATTTACCAGTTAGTCATTTAGTGGCTTTCAAATAGAACACAAAGTTCCTACACGTATCTATCACACAACATGCATCACTGTAACGGTTTATGCCCATCTAAGTTTCCCGTGCATTCCCCACTCAAAATCAAACATACGATAATGCACATAACATATATAACATGTCAAATCATTCACAGATAGCATACTCGACATTTAGACACGCAAATCACTACTTATGTCGTTTCAGCATTAATACTCAAAACCGGCTGTTTTCGGACATTTAAATAAAATAGTTAGATTATTCCAAAAATTCCCAAATTTTTATAGAACATCATAAACATTCCATATTTTATTGTGTAAAAATATCGGGGTCCGGTTTATCACCAATATTTTATAAAAATTCATATTCGGGACTGAACTCAGATTTATGTATTTCTGACCACAGTCCACGAAACAATTTATTACAAATTCATCGTAAGTCCGATTTGCGAAATTCCAGTGGGGTAATTACAAATACTTCAGTTATCATCTACAGTAAAATTTTCATGGTCCGATTCATCACAAAACTCAGGTTATGACCGAAAGTACGACGCCCATTTATTGCTGTCAAAATTCAGCTTAAGTAGCTGTTACAAATTAACACTTTAAAAATAGTAAACGGAGTCCAAAAATTACGATTCCGGTGCCATTAGAACCGTATTTCATAATAACATATTTTAGATTCAAAATATCGATTTTTCGTTGAGGTTAAGACCTGTTTACAGCCAACAGAAGTGGGCTGTAAAAGTTAGACAGATTCTGATTTAAAGTGTTTAACCATCTAAATCATGTTCGATCGATTCCGTTAACGAGTTTAGTGACCAAAACAACATCATATACTAATATCATTCAGTAAAGCATCAGATAATTACCCAATCATCATAATCACACAAGATCTACATGATTTACACACATATTCATCCATTAACCACCTTGTTCATCACTTTAGTATACTTTTAGTTGGTGATCTTATATGTTAGTGATTTTTCAACCGACGAAACTCTTATTAACCACTTTAGAATAGATCAAGAAGATGTTTAGAGTCACTTACTACTAGCTCGAGGCTAGGGAAGAAACTAGACGAAAAACGGGTGGTTAAAAGCGGTGTAGAGAGGTCCTTGGCAATCCGCAAGCACCGGGCTCCCTCGTATGCGATCCTCCACACTTGAGTGCACTTGGAATGGTAAGATCAAAGTGAAAAAGTGGGTGGGTGTGTGGCTATGGTTTCAGCCGTGAGTTCCAAAGTGGGAAAGAGAAGTGTTTTATAAGAATGAGAATTATAAATTCTAGTGTTTATTTATAAATCATTACCTTTACCCACTAGTTAATATGTTACCTAGATAATGAGCACTTGGAATATAATAATCGATTAAGGACAAGGGTGGTCTCCTCATGGTGAAACCGATCGGACATGGGGTGGGGGAATTCAATTGGATTCTAACTAAATGATTAGAGTTAGTTGATTTAGTTAGGGAGTTTAATTAGTGTATTATGTGTGTGGTAATTTATAACGGGTGTTAGGGTATTTGGGGACCCTAACTGGCTCAGAAAAAGAAAAATAGTGTCAATGTCAATATTTTTATGTTCCGGGTAAAGTCCGGTTGTCCGGTTGAACACCGTTCCGTTAAACTGCTTAATTAATCCGCAGAGCGTCCTATATATATATATATTTTTGCAACGTTTTTAATTTTTAACACCCAGGAAGTCATAACAGACTATTTAATGACTTTTCTGTACACTACTAGTGTGTCAACATGCACATGTAAATATAACACAGATATCAGAAAGTAGTTACGTAATTCCACACAGTCGTCAAGCACATTAATTATTATTAATAAATTGTACGGAATACATGGGGTTTTGAGGGTTGTCACACACATTAAACGGGATTGCCCTCAGCTGAATCAAATGCCAATGATAACAACAACCGTCAGAATAACAATGCTGGGAACAACAATAACGGCAACAATGGGGGCAATGGTGCTCGTGGAAGTGTATTTACGATTGGTGCTGGTGATGCTAGGAACGACGGCAATGTCGTGACTGGTACGTTTTCTGTGAACAATCTCTTTGCTTCTGTGTTATTTGATTCCGGTGCCGATTGGAGTTATGTGTCCTTAGAGTTCAGTCAGCAATTAGGGTTAACTCCAACACCTCTAGAAGCTAAGCATGTAGTAGAATTAGCTGATGGAAAAATGATTGAAGCTTCACATGTTCTTTTTGGGTGTAAACTAGATCTTGTGGGTCAAGTGTTTGACATTGACCTCCTTCCTGTTACCCTCGGAAGTTTTGACATAGTGGTGGGTATGGATTGGTTGTCCAAGCACCGTGCTGACATACTTTGTAAAGAGAAAATCGTACGTATTCCTCTCCCCAGTGGAGAATCTCTATCGGTTCAAGGCCATCGAAGTGGTGCAATGGTTGGCATCATTTCTGCTATGAAAGCCCAGAAGTGTTTACGAAAGGGGTATCCTACTATTCTAGCACTTGTTACTAACACTCCGCCTGAAGAGAGGAAGATCGAAGACCTGCCAGTTGTTCATGAGTTTTCCGATGTGTTTCCTGAGGAACTTCCTGGTTTACCTCCTCACCGTCAAGTGGAATTTCAGATTGACCTTACACCAGGATCGGCCCCGATTGCTCGTGCTCCTTATCGTCTTGCACCAGGAGAGTTGCAAGAGTTGTCAAATCAACTCCAAGAACTATTAGATAGGGGCTTTATCCGACCCAGTTCTTCGCCTTGGGGAGTCTCAGTCCTATTCGTAAAGAAGAAAGACGGGTCCTTTCGCATGTGTATAGATTATCGAGAACTCAACAAGGTGACCGTCAAGAACCGCTATCCTTTACCACGTATCAACGACCTGTTTGACCAGTTGCAAGGGTCAAGTTTTTATTCGAAAATCAATTTAAGATCGGGCTATCATCAGATGAGCGTCCGAGAGGAGGATGTTCCAAAAACAGCTTTTTGAACATGGTATGGCCATTATGAGTTTCTGGTTATGCCATTCAGGTTAACAAATGCACCAGCGGTTTTCATGGATCTCATGAACCGCCTGTATCCCAACGATTTCGTCATTGTGTTTATCGATGATATCTTGATCTACTCTAAGAGCAAGGAGGATCACGAGCGACACTTGCATCTTATCTTGGAGCTTCTGAGGAAGGAACAACTCTACGCGAAATTCTCTAAGTGTGACTTCTGGATTCGAGAGGTACACTTCCTTGGCCACATTGTTAATGAAACGGGGATACACGTTGATCCTGCTAAGATTGATGCTATCAGAAATTGGGCGGCACCGAAGAATCCTTTAGAGGTGTGACAATTTCTTGGTCTCGCTGGGTACTATCGCAGATTTATTAAAGACTTCTCAAAGATCGCTCAACCTCTCACCGCACTAACACAGAAAGGCGTCGTATATTCTTGGGGAACAAAACAGGAGGATGCTTTCCAACTCTTGAAACAAAAACTCTATAGTGCACCGATCTTGTCTTTACCCGAAGGTACCAAGGATTTTGTGGTGTATTGTGATGCTTCTATTCAAGGTCTCGGTTGCGTGTTGATGCAACGCGAAAAGGTGATAGCTTACGCTTCTCGGCAGTTGAAGGTTCATGAGAAGAATTACACGACTCACGACTTAGAGTTGGGGGCCGTGGTGTTTGAGCTCAAAATCTGGAGGCATTATTTGTACGGTACTAAATGCACTATTTATACCGACCACAAGAGCCTTCAAGATATCTTTGATCAGAAGGAATTAAATATGCGACAGCGTCGCTGGGTAGAACTTTTAAACGACTACGACTGTGCAATCAAGTATCATCCAGGTAAGGCTAACATTGTAGCTGATGCCCTTAGTCGGAAGGAAACGAAACCTAAACGTGTCCGCGCCTTGCTACTCACCATCCATTCTACTTTACCTGACCAGATCTGTTCTACTCAAACTGAAGCGTTGAAAGGGGAAAACATTGAAGCTGAGTATTTGCGGGGCATGGAGAAACAACTCGTAGAGAGATCTGATAGCATTTACTATTTCATGGAACGAATATGGATTCCTTTGTTTGGAAATCTTGGAGAGCTTGTTATGGACGAAGGGCACAAGTCTCGATACTCTGTTCATCCGGGTTCGGATAAGATGTATCGAGACCTCAAAGTTTTGTACTGGTGGCCGAAGATGAAGGCCCACATCGCGACCTATGTGAGTAAATGTTTGACTTGCGCGAAAGTCAAGGTAGAGTATCAGAAACCCTCAGGCCTGCTCCAGCAACCAGAGATACCCATGTGGAAATGCGAGCAAATTGCTATGGATTTTGTCACAGGTTTACCAAGAACTCAAAGCGGGAACGATACCATCTGGGTGATCGTTGACCGTCTCACGAAGTCAGCGCACTTTCTAGCAATCAAGGAAACTGATAAGTTCTCACAACTTGCAGCTGTTTATCTTAAAGAAGTGGTTTCTAGGCACTGGGTGTCAACCTCTATTATTTCTGATCATGACTCGCGTTTCATTTTAGATTTGTGGCAGTCGATGTACAAATCATTCGGCTCACATCTTGACATGAGCACTGCTTATCACCCACAGACGGATGGTCAAAGTGAATGAACCATCCAGACACTTTAAGACATGCTGCGAGCGTGCGTGATTGATTTTGGCAAGGGTTGGGAGAAACACTTGCCTTTGATAGAGTTTTCTTATTATAATAGCTACCATACCAGCATCCAGGCAGCTCCGTTCGAAGCATTGTACGGACGGAAATGACGTTCTCCTCTCTTTTGGGCTGAGGTGGGTGACAGTCAGATCACAGGTCCGGAGCTTGTACTTGAAACTTCAGAGAAGATTGTTCAGACCAGGAATTGTATGGCGGCAGTGCGCGACCGTCAGCAAAGCTACGCTGACAAGCGTAGGAAACCCTTGGAGCTCGCTGTAGGCGATCGTGTCATGTTGAAAGTCTCACCCTGGAAGGGTGTGGTACGGTTTGGAAAACGCGCTAAGCTTAATCCTCGTTATGTAGGGCCTTTCAAAATTATGGAACGGATCGGTAAAGTGGCCTACAAACATGAGTTACCTGCTAAGTTGGGTAACCTTCATGATGTCTTCCACGTGTCACAACTAAAGAAGTGTTTGTTCTATGAAACACATGTGGTACCGTTTCAAGAGCTGAAAATCATCGACAAATTGCAGTTTGTCGAAGAACCCATAGAAATTATGGATCGGGAAGTCATGGTCCGTAAGCTTAGTCGAATTCCGATCGTGAAAGTTCGTTGGAACTCAAGACGTGGACCGGAGTTCACGTGGGAGCGCGAAGATCAGATGAAGCTCAAGTATCCTCAACTTTTCCCAACTGATCAATCTAATCCTGATGCAACTGGTGAATTTCGGGACGAAATTCCCTTTCAAGTTGGGGATAATGTGGAACCTAGGGAAAATCCACAGTCATCCTGATCTAACACCTTGCTGCTTGGGATTACTCATCAATTTTCGGGACGAAATTTCTTTCAAGTTGGGGATGATGTGACAACCCGAAATCTCAAGGTCTTTTCTCTACGCATCACTTGCTCACAATTCTGTTTTCATAATTCGTTTTATGTGTAATGTGTGCACGATTTATGTTTGATTAAAGTAATGATATGTTTGTTTATAGTATTGATACGTTTGGTTGTTAGATGAAAACCTAAGAGTTGTTAAATGTTTCATGATCATACTTCACAACTTATTGGCGAATAACTATTGATTCTTCGTCGACTCCTCTTCTCGACGAAAAAGGACCTTCGTCGCACGTCTTCTGGACGAATAGTTGATTCTTTGCCATATTCACTCTTGACGAAGTTCAATGCTTCGTCAAGATGAACTTCGTCAAGAGTGTTGTTCGCCAAGAAGGGCTCTCGGCCCAGTTCTTTCATCAGGCCCAACCCACTCTCTTTAGAATATACGCGTATACATGTGCATACTCTACATCTTTTGCAACCCTAGACTCCTCTCCCTCGACGGCAGTCCTCTCCTTCGTAGCCTCCTTTCTTTTGTGAAGCTTGTCTCTTATGATCAGCCCATTCGATATCTCGGTTAGTGCCCCATCATTATTAGTTTGTTTGCTATGTAATACTTGATGTTTTGATTGTTATGATCATATGAACAATGACTGTTAACCAAGACTCTATATGGTAATGATAAACAGACGTATTTGTATAACTCGATCTGAATGTTTGAATCATGATTAGTTGATAATTTCTGATAACATGAATCACTAGATCTATGAAAATTATCAGTTACGATGTGATGTGATAAACAAGGGTTATGTGATTTACATAAAAGCTTTGTAAACTGTTGATGACAATGATGATTGGGCTCGCATAATAAACATAGTAATTAACTGGATCATGATCAGTGACAGAGTAACTGCCTGAATCATTAGGGTTAGGAAACCATGATCACCTGTGAAGTGCAGCGACTAAGAACCCAAGTCGACGAAGTATGATCTTTCGTTGACTGGCCTTCTCGACGAACAATCATGGTCCTTCGTCGACTGGCTTATGATGAACCATAAGGATATTTCTCCATACTCCTTAACAACGAAGTATGATACTTCGCCATATGATTCTTCGCCGCATTCAACCCCGACGAAGGATAGACCTTCGCCGGAGGATCCTTCACCATGGGAGCATCCCACGAAGAATGGATTCTTCGTGGGGATGCTGCTTATGTATAAACCAACAGTAAAGTTTATGAAGTATAAGATAATGGATGTCTGTGTTTATAAGATTTATTTATTGCTTAGAATGAGAAATCCGGTTTGACTTGTGAGAGTAGCAAACCCACCAGTTATGTGTTGCTATGTGTTATGCATATGGGATGTGAACTTATATGCGAACTGAGTACTTGCTACATGTTATATAGTGATCTTTGTGATGAATACAATCTTTCTGAAATACGTGACTTAATTTATTACGAAACTGATTCCATTGGTAACCACGGTAGGATTGGTTGACTAACTGGAACGGGTAACTTAATATACCAAGCAAATCTAAGGTGAGTTCACTGTCTTTTTCAAGCATGTGTCCCAGGGAGGGACATCTGGTAAATATTCCGGGGAGGAATATTGGGTAAATGGGTTTAACTGGAATGTTAAACTTTGGATGTTGGTTAATACACTCATATCTATCACTTAAGTCCAATCATATACCGAATTGGTTGCCGGGGAGGCAACGGGGTTATTAGTTGATAGCGCTATTAGGTTTGGCACCCTCACACCGTACCAGGGAGGACGGGCGTGAACTAATTACCTTAACCACTCGACCAATGTTTGATAGAGCATTGGGGAAGGGCAAATAATCTGGAGCCATCTTGCGGTACTCGAGTTATTAACAACATTGTATTTCTGAAAAGCTTTAAACTTATACTTGGTAACTAAACGTGATAACAAACTTTGAACTCACCAGCGTAGTCTGACACACTTGTCTGCATGCTTGCAGGTCGTTAGATTCATGATTATGGAACGTGCTATATGGGAGTGCTGGAGTGGTCATGGGTCGTGGCTCTTGGATACATGTTCATTGTTTTCGCAAATTTGTTTTGAAACACTTGAATATTGATTTACATTATGCTTCCGCTGAAGGTATTTGTTGTAAGTTGTGATTTGATATTACTTTATGAAATAAATGGAAACTTTTATTTAAAATCATGTTATAGTTCAATGTGAATAGTGGCTGGATCCTTGTACGTCACACGTCCCGCGGTGTTTCCGCACGTGGTATTTTGGGGGTGTGACATGAATTTTCTTTATCATTTGTCTGTGGTGTCTTGGCGTTACTTTACTGTCTATATTAAGTAAAAGATTATACCGTTCATGTCTCTACGGTCTATATAGAGATATGTTGGCTTCCTGGTTGGGGGTTAAGGGAATGGTTTAGTAAGTTTTGCTAATCCAGGAACCGGTGAGTTTGACGAAGCCTCGGTCCTGATACGACATGTTCGGTTCGTTATTATTACTAAGAAAAGAGTAGAAGATAGATACGACACCGAGCAGTCACTTATAATCTGGTCTCTATTGAAATCTTGACAAATACAGCACCATGAGACTAGTTGGACAGCATGTCCCCTCTGGGAACCAAAATCTTGTCCAAATGGGAACCCCACATCCCTATTTAAAGGCAACAGCCTATCCAGTCCAAATGAGCTAGTGTCCATCCGTCCGGATATTAAAACCTAGTCGAACGGATGGGGTTTGGACTATTTTATTGTCCATCCGTCCGGATGGACTTTGACAATACTAAAACCTGTCCAACTTTCTATTTTCTATACAATATTCAACACATGCTCTATCTAACTATTCGCACAGTGGCAGACGTACGAAATATGCACCAAAAGATTCCCCCTCGGCTGTCACTGTCGAATCGTCTCTAACACTTTAAGAACCTTGAGCCGTGTTTGAATATTCTGTAATCTTCAATTTTTCTGCAACTTCAATCAGGCATCATGAAATTTGACAATAGATTCCCCCTCAATTGATGATTCTGGTTTGTTTTACCGAGTAAAGCGTCAATTCCCCCTGAAATTAATCTTCAGGTATTTTGCACAATTCACGACTCCCTCTGCTTCGCTTAACTGCAATCTTCACGAACAATCAACAATTTGAAACTAGTCAATGCAGCATCCTCTATTTCAGCTTTAACCGCATCCGAGCTCAGTTTTTGATATGACATGTTAGCACCACGATCTCGCATTCCTCTTGCTCGATCTAAGAATGTACAAAAACTCAACCGGCAATTGATAGAAACTTCAAATACCCCACTGGTTAACTTCAAATCCGTGATTCCCCCTAAAGATCTGATATACCGTTTACCGTTATCAATGTTAACGCACCGTAAGAATGATAGATCCGTGTAAACAGTATTCTCCACAATCAGCAAATCTTCATCGGAAAACAAATCACCTGGTAATGTAATCCGATCTCCGAAGCATTCGTCCACAATCAGATTCATCTCCTCGGATAATCTAGATCTCAGAAGCTATCATCCACGATCACTCTCAGATCTCCGATGCTTTCGTCCATGAACAGATATCAACACCTCGGATCATCTTGATCTCGGAAGCTTTCACCCACGATTAGATTTACATTCCCCCTGACAATCGGAATTCGAAACCACCCGAATACTCTTACAGTGTCACGAATTTCAAAAATGCTGGAACATCTGAAAATTTTTATTCCCCTTCATTTTTGCAAATTCTGACGTCTTTATTACTGATTTCCCCCCTCAAACTGAGCAATTCAGTCCTCTTTTATCTGTGAAAAACTCGACTATGCCGAAAATATGACAATTTTACTCAAAACGTTAGTTTTTCATCATTGCGGATTTTACGTTTTGGCCCATAAATAGTTAGAGAACCTGAATGATAAACATTCTGCACCAATATCATGACTACCCTTCTAATTTCCACAATCCGTGATCTCATCATCAAATCTGTTCACTGAAGCCCCAGACGGTGTCCACGAACAACCCAGCTTGGTCGTTAAAAACCCGAAAAAATTTTCAATCACCAAAATTTTTCTGGAGACTCTCCTCGTCGTTGCGATCAGAAAATGCCTTTTTTTAGGCATTAGTTCATCTGGTCGAATGGCTTGTCCGGATAATCATTCGATCAAATGGGTCTTCTTGTCCGGATGGTCATTCGACCGAATGGCAAAAGGGACAAACATGTGTTTGTGGATCAGATGGTTATCCAATCGGATGGTCATCCGATCGAATGATCATTTGAGTGAAAACCAACTAATCTTTCAAACACAAGATAATGAAATGGTTCGGATTGTCATCCGATCGGATATGTTCTAACAGCTTAAGAACACTCCAAATCACGTTTTTTCGATCCAAAATCTTTATTTGTGTGAATTTCATGATGAAACTTCACAGGATTGTGCGCGAATCAATTCCGCACAGAATGATGTCTTCAATTCCAAAATCCATCCGTGAATTGACCTTTATTTTGATGATTTTCTCTGTTTTAACGTCAAAACTCCCGTTTAACCCAAAATTGATGAGGTTGGGTGATTTAACCGACTGTTAGATCGATTAAATCAGTACCGTAGCTCTGATACCACTGCTAATCCGGGAACCGGTGAGTTTGACGGAGCCTCGGTCCCGATACGATGTGATCGGTTCGTTATTATTACTAAGAAAGGAGTAAAAGATAGATACGACACCGAGCAGTCACTTATAATTTGGTCTCTATTGAAATCTTGACAAATACAGCACCATGAGACCAGTTGGATAGCATGTCCCCTCTGGGAACCAAAAGCTTGTCCAAATGGGAACCCCACATCCCTATTTATAGGCAAGAGCCTATCCAGTCCAAATGAGCTAGTGTCCATCCGTCCGGATGGACTTTACATTATCAAAACCTAGTCGACCGGATGGGGTTTGGACTATTTTATTGTCCATCCGACCGGATGGACTTTGACAATACTAAAACCTGTCCAACTTTCTCTTTTCTATACAATATTCAACACACGCTCTATCTAATTATTCGCACAATGGTAGACGTACGTAATACGCACCAACAAGAGGCCTACTTCTATAATTAAGATAATCTCGTAAAAAGTCCGAAAGTGCAAAAATCATCAAAGGATACATTAAAGGCAAGTCGGATCCAAGTGATTCATCTTGTCTATCTGTTTTTATTTTATTTTATTTCTGCATTTTTAGTTTTTATTTTTCATGTTTCAAACCTTTTCTCAAAAATTTAGATTGATTAGACATTGAGGATAAACCGGTACTAAAAGCTCTTGTGTCCTTGGAAGACCTCGGTATCTTACCAACGCTATACTACGCTCACGAGGGTTGCACTAGCCCAAGTGTGTGTTTAGTGTTAGTAGAATATCGTGTTTTATAAATTTAAAACTTGATTAATGCGTAAAATGGGATTAAATATTAATTAAATCATATCACACCTAACACACACCAAGTCACAAGGATTTTAAGAAAGTTTGGAATCAACGACCTAATTATTTTTACTTATTTTTCTATTTTTTTAGGATTTTTCTTATTTTTTTTTAGTATTTGTAGACTTCAGCATGGGCCGTGCCTGGTCGGACACGGGGCCGTGCCCAGCAAACTTACTGGCAGTTTTTGTTTTCTAAGTTACAGAAGAGTGACCACGGGGTCATGGCGGTGCACCACGGGGCCGTGCTGAACTCCCTAGTAACTAAGATCCAGAAAACAACCACTGTAACCATGACCACGGGCTGTGGTCAGCGACCACGGGGCCGTGGTGAGACATCTGACCAACGTTCTTTTTTTTTTTATCTCAGGACTTGGAACCCAGTCGCAACACCTGAACTTTATACGCAGTGCATGAGCTCCAGTTCCAATAAAGACATAAAAAAGTCTCTAGACGAACCTGAATGCTTTCTAAGAAAGAGACTAAAAGCTAAAAATCAGAGAAAGCTTTGGGGGACCAACTTCCAATGGCGGATCAGCGTAACCTGATGGATTACCTACGGCCAACGGTAGGTATTCTCGGAGCCGCTATCAATGCACCGAATGTCGATGCCAAAAACTTCGAACTTCGACCGCATTTGATTCAAATGCTCCAAAATTCCGCAACCTTCCATGGCCTAGCAGATGAAGATCGCCATTTACATATTACCGAATTTTTGGAATTATGTGATACTTTCCGGATCAACGGAGCATCAAACGACGTCATCCACCTTCGAATGTTCCCGTTTTCACTGAAAGACCGAGCTAAGGATTGGCTTAACACCCTCCTAAGTGGTTCGGTAAACACTTGGGATGAACTAGCCCAAAAGTTTCTATATAAGTATTTCCCGCCCTCTAAAACCGCTAAATTAATGACTGAAATCAATACATATTCACAACAGGACGGGGAATCCTTATATGAAACTTGGGAAAGATTCAAGGAGCTATTGAGGAAATGTCCTCATCATGGTCTCGCAGTGGGGCAACAAGTATCCACTTTCTATAATGGGTTGTTGCCACACACAAGTCAAACACTCGACTCTAGCTCCGGGGGACTCCTAGGTAATCGTCGCCCAAATGAAATTTATAATCAACTTGAGGAAATTGCTCAAATCAATTTTCAATGGCACACTCCCCGAGGCACAAAATCTATTGCCCCGGGCGCCCATAAAGTGGATGAAAACACCTCTTTACAAGCCAAAATCGAGACCCTATCTTCAAAAATCAAAAAGTTAGAAACGGCAAAAACGGCCTCGGTTATGGCTTGCGAAGGGTGTGGTGGGCCACATGAAAATTGGAGTTGTATGAAAGAAATGGATAATCAAACGGAAATGGTAAACTACATTGATAATAGGCCTAGGCCGTCAGGTCCCCCAACGGACACCTACAACCAAGGATGGCGTAACCACCCTAACCTTAGTTGGAGGGTGCCCGACAATAGTAGTAACCAACAAAACCAAAACCAACGAACAAACTTTCAACAACAACCAAGAAATGAGTCACAAAATTTCTCTCAACAACAACAAGGGGGACAAGAGAGGCTTAAAGACATTGTTTGACGCCTCTTCTCCAAAACCAAAAAAAGGAACTCGGATCGATTCCTACAAGTGCAAGCGAACTTTAGAAATCAACAAGCTAGTATTCAAAACATTGAAAAACAACTAAATCAACTAGCCCAAAATTTCTCTGAGAGGCCACTAGGCGCGTTACCTAGCAATACCGAAACCAACCCAAAGGCGCAAGTACATCTCATAACACTCAGAAACCGGACTGTAGGTCCCGAGGAGGCCCCACTACCCCCATCCGACAAAAATCCACCCATTCAAACCACGACCTCACCACCAACCCATAAAGGAACAACTCCTCCGTCAAATCCCGAACCTACCAAGAACCCCTCGGTACCCTACCCCGGTCGGTTACTTCGCCAAAAGACCGACAAGCAATTCACCAAATTCATAAACTTACTAAAACAATTGCATATCAATCTTCCCTTTGTGGAAGTCCTCACTCAAATGCCAAAATATTCAAAATTTATGAGAGACTTCCTCACTCACAAAAGGAAGATTGAAACATTGCAATTGGTCAATTTAAGTGAAGAATGTTCCACCGTACTACTCAACAAACTCCCACAAAAGAAAATCGACCCCGGAAGCTTCACCATCCCTTGTTCCATTGGGGGATCACCTGTACGCAATTCACTAGCCGACCTTGGGGCTACCATCAATCTCATGCCCGCATCAATGTTTGACCGACATGGACTAGGTAAGACGAGCCACAAAGATGAGCATACAACTCGCCGATAGGTCTATCAAATACCCGCAAGGTGTCGCCGAGAATATATTGGTAAAAGTCAGAGACTTTGTCTTCCCGGCCGACGTTGTCATACTCGACATGGAGGAAGACACCGAAGTACCACTCATTCTTGGAAGACCATTCCTTGCCACCGCTCACGCAATGGTGGATATGAGTGATGGGAAGTGAACAGTGAGGGTCGGAGACAAAGGGATGAAATTCGGGGTTGGGAAAAGAGTAGAGGATGACCCGGTCAACTACATGGATGTCATAGACTCAAGCTTGGATGACGCTCTCCGATGGTGCAACACGGGATGCGAGACATCCCGCTCAGGTAACATATGACTGACTTAGGGTCTAGCCAAAGACCCTTATAAACGTGGCGCACCACGGAGGCATTCCGTGAAACTATTCGTAGTTTTTAGTTGAGGGTAACGTCACCTTCAAAAGAGGGGCCTACTACTATAACTAAGATAATCTCTTAAAACGTCCGAAAGTGCAAAAATCATCAAAGGATACATTAAAGGCAAGTTGGATCCAAGTGTTTCATCTTGTCTATCTGTTTTTATTTTATTTCTGCATTTTTAGTTTTTATTTTTCATGTTTTAAACCTTTTCTCAAAAATTTAGATTTATTAGACGTTGAGTATAAACCGGTACTAAAAGCTCTTGTGTCCTAGGATGACCTCGGTATCTTACCAACGCTATACTACGCTCACGATGGGTGCACTTGCCCAAGTGTGAGTTTAGTGTTAGTAGAATATCGTTTTTTTATAAGTCTAAAACTTGATTACTGTGTAAAATGGGATAAATATTAATAAAATCATATCACACCTAATGCACACCACAACCCTTGCTAATCATTAATCAAGTCAACAAGACCTACAAGAATTCTAATCTAATGAAAAACTACTCTCCTAATCTAATCATTACGAAACAAAATCAAACAGATCTTCCAGCGGCATCCGATACTTTTCTAATTTATCTACCCATTAATTTCAACTTTAAACACTTTATCTACCCATTAATTTCAGCCGATACTTTCCTGGAGACCTGTAATTTATATTATGAACAACATATAAACAACCTGCAATTTCAATATTTTGAATCAATACCTGGAACATGTGATTTTTTAACAATTTGGGGTTTGGTTTCATGACCCGGGACTAGCGATTTTGGGCGAAGGGCAATTACGATTCCGGTTTCAAGACTGGAGCAACGATTAGAATGAAACCAACTACTTTCCACCTTTAATTTGGATTCAGTTTGGTAAGGGGGCTGTTGCTATAGATTGAATGAGCCAAACAACTATCCGCCCGTCTTCGCTGACAAACCGAGCAAATTGAAAACCGTCTATTCGAATTCGGACAATGAAGCTGAGTGGTAGAAAATCTCAAGGATGTTGGGGTTGAGCGGAGGAGGCAATTAACTTTGGGGGGTTACCTCCTCATTAGATCAAAACCCTAACTATATTGTAGCGATGTGAAATTAAGAGCAGGCCTCTAAAAATTAACCCGCTTAATTTAAGTTTTCATCTTGCCACCATTAACACGGTGGCAATTAAAAAAGGACCTTTTATTTCTAATGTATTTTCGATGTTTTTAATTTTGTTTAGTATTTTTCCTACGGATTTATCACCAAAATTAAACGGTGGAAAAATTTCCAACCATTTAGCCATCATAACCATTTAGCCACCATATCATAACAAGTACGCTTAATTTAAATTTTGGGGGAAGCGACTTGCTAAATTTGCTACCATTTTTTTTCGGTAGCAAATTTTAGTGACAATTGCCCAATTTTCTTGTAGTGATAACATGTACGCATATATTTTGATTACTTGTACATACTACTTATAACACGATCTAAAAAAATATATCGAGTCAACCAATTAAACCAAAAGACTATCATAGTTTAAAAAAAAACTAAAACGATGGCAAGCCTATAATTTTGAGCTGGTGGCCAAAATAGCAATTTGTCAGGACCAATGATCGAATGCTAGACAGATGCTTGACACAAAGAGTTACATTGAGTCAATCAAATAAAATAAAACACTACTATAGTTTTGAAAAAAAAAAGCTAAAAACTGTGGCCAAAATCGTAATTTTTGAATGGGGGCAAAATCATAATTTTAAACTGAGGGCAAATTTGTAAATTTTTAGCTGAAGGCAAAACAATAATTTTGTTTTGAACTGGGAGAAAAATCATAATTTTGAGATGAGGGCAAAAGCATAATTTTATTTTAAACATGGATCAAAAACGTAAAATTGAACTCATGGCGAAATCGTAATTTTTGAAATGAGGGCGAAATCATATTTTTTAACCGAGGGCAAATTCATGATTTTAAGCCAGGGGAAGAACATAATTTTATTTTGAACTGAGGGTAAAAACGTAATTTTAAACTGAAGGGGCAAATGGTAATTTTAAATTGCGGATAAAATCAAAATTAAAATGACCAATGAGGAAGTTTCAAGTATGTATAATAAATGTAAACATATAATTATTGAAATCGAAAAAAGCAAAAAAAAAAAAAAAGGCTGGTCGCCCAAACCCTGCATACTATTGCTCCTCATGGGGTTTGTAGATATTGAAGATGTTGACGTTTTAAATGAAAAATTAGAGCAGTAATGTGTCAAACCGAAGCTAAGGTCTAGTAAACTCAAAATGAATTAGATAAGGTCTTGGACTACACCTTTAAATTAAACCCATCTATCCCGGTTGAGATGTCTTCATGTGTGTGGAAAACGATAGTGGGCATTGACATGTTGGGCATCGAGTTTTTCATGAGAGCATGGCCGATGAATTATCCACACATAACAAAATCGATTGAATTTTCTTGTCAAATAATTCATTGATCAGTTCTTTTAGTCAAACTGTCCGACACGTGGGGACACTAGCCGCCATGTACTCCGCCTTGCAATATGATAAAGTAATTGTATTTCCCATCAACATCTATATGTTTGACCACTTACTGACTAAGAACAACACTAGAAGAGGAACTTACTTCATCGACAGGTTTCAATCTCTTTGCTACACCAAAATTAGGTAGCTGTGAGTCATGCTCTGTTTCCACACAAGCTTCGTTATCGTTGTTATCCATTGCCCTGTTTTGGTGGTAGGAGAAAGGAGGTAAACGTTTCTTACCTCGGTGATCCATTTCTACACTAGAATGGTATTCCACTACCAAAATATAAAACACATTTGTATTTATAGAACATAATTTGAAAAGTTACGGTTTCATTACATAAACTAGCCGTTGGTAAACATACAAAATTACTTTAGTAAGTTAGACAAACAGTATATTGCAGACATTTCACCACATGACTACACAGATCAGAAACAACAATCAAGAAACACCTAACACAAACTCGAGTCTTCGAGCTTCAGCACCCTTCTCAGCAGCTTCCTTTTCCTTCAACCTCATCAAATCTGAATTCTCCTTTTTTGACCTCATCAGGTGTCACACCCCAACCGATGGCGGAAACATCGGGGCGCGGCACTAAGCGTTCAGATTGCTCAAGAGATTCCACAATACTATTTGTTTCAATAATTGTTTTGGTAAAAAATCACACAAGGATAATGCAACCAAATATGATTTTGTTAGGTATGATGCTGGTTAATTGTATGAACAACAAGTATATGAAATCAACGATGAACACCGAGATTTATACGAGGAAAAAGCCCTTGATCTTTAGAAGATCTCCGGCATAAAAAACCTCGGGTGATGAAAACTACCGATCACCAACTATATTGCAAAAACAATAATGATCCTTGTACAACTTCGGAAGAAAACAAGCTCAATACAATGGATTGCTAGTGTAAGTGTGTGTATTTCGCTAAGTGTTTGCAGAGAGTTGTGTGTTTTTGTGTGTTGTATTCGAATTATGCCTAAAATGAGTTGTTTTCCCCTTTAAAGATAGAAAAATATCTAGTAACCAACTTTCCTAAAAAGGTGGAGGTCACCCATGTTCTCCAAAACGGTTATTTTTCCATCAAGCACATGCCTATGAAGCATATTCCACGAGATTCCAGCAAAGACTAAGCCCATGTTGTCCATTACCTGTGTATAAACATTAAAAACGTGACAAATGTTAAAAACATAAACAATAGTAAGGATCCTGGATCCTCAGACTCCCTGCATCATCCGTTAAGGATCCGTGATCCATGCCCAGTCTCAGGATAGATGATCCTTAGCATAAAATTCATGCCCTAACAATTGCCCCCAATATGGCAGTTGTGATAAGGATTCACAGCTGTCATATTTCCGTTAGAAGCGGACTAGCCGTTGCTGCTGGTAACTAGTCGTTACACTGCCTGTTGTCACTGATAAGACCTGCTATAATCATCATTGCAAAATATAGAGTTAGAGATAACTCCTCAAACGCCTTTACAGACAAGAAGATCCTTCTGTTTGTGGAGAATGAATCCTTCTACACCGTTCGCTATTAACCTTCATGCAGTTTAATTTCTGCATAGACAGTTTAACTGTTAGATAGCCCTATCCGGCCTGGGTGGATGGTCCATGGTTTTGCTGGTGAAATCCAAGCCAGATGATTTTGATACATAATGAATGGGTAATAATATTAAACTTTTTTAGCTACATCTGTTGTTGTTTCTTCCCTCTTTATTTTTCATTTATGCTTTCTATTTTCAAAGGTATCATCTCCAAACAACTGGAAAGTTATTGGAAATCTGATGATAATGTTAATTTTTTTACAAAAAACTTGAGGTGTTCAAACAAATGTGGATAAATTATCCTTAACCAAAAAGGATAAGAGACAACTTGCAGCTTAGAAAAAGTTAGAATATAACATACCAGAGAATTCAAGTTAGGATTCTATATCCTTGTAAATTAATACTGAATAAACAAATTGTGAAAAGTAAAGTTTCGAGGATCCAGGATCCTTATTGTCAGAACTTGTATAACTTTAGAGCTCCAAGATCCTGTAAGAAAAACAAACTTGGGACCAAGCCAGATAATTGGGAATGAATCTATAATAACTGGGGACAAGCCCAAATAAACTGGGGACAAGCCCAACAAAATGGGGACAAGCCCAAATAACTGGGGACAAGCCCAAATAACTGGGGACAAGCCCAAATAAACGGGTGTAAACTGGAGTATGGCCCAAACTGGTGACTATCCAAACGTGAGCGCATGAAAATGCCGAAACCTTAGCTAACGTGAAAACGTTAGAAACCTTAGGAACGGATGTATGGTACGTCTACCATTATACGTAAGATCCTGAATACAGCCAGTACAATGAAATTGTCAGCCCCTAAAGCGGGTACTGGTCCCATTGCCTTGAACTGCACCAGGATCATCGTGCACTACTGGCGAAGCTGGGGACAGGCCCAAAAACTGGGGACAAGCCCAAATAACTGGGGACAAGCCCAACAAACTGGGGACAAGCCCAAATAAACTGGGGACAAGCCCAACAAACTGGGGTCAAGCCCATAAACTTTGGGGAGTTGGCCAACCACTTTGATCTTCTATAAAATGATAACAACTCTGCAAAAGCTTAAACTTTATGAAAATAGATGTTAAATGTTTAACATCTTCGACTTATGATTAGTAATAAGAATAAAATGAATGAAAATGAAAGTAATATGTTACCAAAGATAGAATCATATATCCTTTGAGGATCGCGGATCCTTAATTAGAATACTAGTATCGCTGAGGATCCCTGATCCTTCTTACTTAAAGTATTTCTTTAGATGAACAACATTCCAAGCTCTTGGTAAGAGGTCACCATCCATTATTAACAAATGATATGCCCCCTTTCCTGCTTCAGCTTCAATTAAGTAGGGATCTTCCATTTTGATGCTAATTTGCCATCAGCCGAATTCGTAGTGTTCTGGAATGCTTTCCTTAGAACAAAATCACCAACTTGAAATCTTCAGAACCTGACATTCTTGTTGTATGCTCCAGCAATTCTGTGTTGATAACTGGCCATCTGTCACAAAAGTTAGTAGTTCTACTCCTAATAAATTGGGATCCATTATCACAAATAATTTCAGAAGGTATTCCAAATTTAGTAATAATGTTTCGCTTAATGAAGGATATAATTTCCTTTTTTTCTGACTTGTGCAAAGGCTTCAGCTTCTATCCATTTAGAGAAGTAATCAGTCATGGCAAGCATTAACACTTTTCCTCCCGGTGCCTTGGGAAGTTTGCCAACTATATCCATTCCCCATCTCATGAATGGCCAAGAAGAGGATATAGGATGTAGGAGCTCTGCTGGTTGATGAAGGATATTGCTATGTCTCTGGAAAGCATCGCATTTCTTTGCATAATCCACAACATCCTTCTTCATGGTAGGCCAATAGTATCCTATCCTAAGGATCCTTGAGAACAATGCCCAGCCCCCAGCATGGTTTCCACAATCTCCTTCATGAAAATCCTTTAGGACTTCTTGAATTTCAGGATCCTCAATGCACCTTAGATATGGACGGACCTGCAAGAGATCGTTTATATAACATGTTATTTAATATTGTAAATTGAGATACCTTGACTTTGAAAGCTCTGGGTTTTCTCCTGTAGGAATCTCTCCATGTTGTATATATCTCATGATCGGAAGGATCCATGATCCTGATTGAGATTGTGTATCATCACTAGGTATGATTGCAGAATCCTCTTTGATCTCCATAGCTACATGATCCTCCATAGCAGGAGCCATGATATGAATAATAGGAATTTTGATATCCTCAGGAATCTTCAAGGATTATCCAAGATTGCCTAATGCATCAGCTTCTGCATTTTCTTCCCTGGGTACCTGTGATAGACTGAAAAAAGCAAAAGAATCTGTCAGTTTCCTAACTATTTCTAAGTACTTGATTAGCTTTTCACCTTTAATAGTATAGGAACCATTATAATGATTAGTAATTAATAGGGAATCTACGAATACTTGAATATAACTGATCCTCATATTCTTAGCTAACTGCAAACATGCTATCAAGGCCTCATACTTTGCCTCATTATTAATGGTTTGGAATTCACATGTAATGGATTGGGGTATAATGTTCCCCTGTGGCGATTTTAGTAGTGTGCTTTGTCTAGTTCCTTTAACATTTGAAGCTTCATTCGTGAAGAGTGTTCAAGGATCCTTGGTCTTCTCAAGTTTTTGAACTTCTAATTCAGCTTCCCTTTGTAGATCACTACTGAAATCAGCCACAAAGTCAGCTAAAGCTAGGGACTTGATGGAAGTCTTGGGTTCATACTTAATGTCATATGCACTAAGCTTGACTATCCACTTTGTCATTCTACTTGACATTTCAGGTTTCCTAAGAACATTCTTAATAGGAAAGTTAGTTTTCACAAAAATAGTGTGAGTTTCGAAATAATGTCTAAGTTTAGTAGAAGCCATAATTAAATCAAGAATTAATTTCTCTAAATGAGAATACCTGGCCTCAGCATCAAGTAGAATTTTACTTACATAGTATACCGGATGTTGAGAGCCTTCATGATCCTTAACTAGGATCGCACTTACTGCTTTAGCTAAAACAACTAAATATAAGGATAATGATTCTCCATTTTCTGGTTTCGTCAGGGCTGGTGCTGAGGATAGATAATCCTTAAGAGCCTTGAGTGCAGCTTCATGCTTATCAGTCCACTCAAACTTCTTATTCTTCCTCAATATGTCTTATCTGCCTTAAGCAAATTGTCTACCTCTTCTTGGATAATGGCATTTGTTTCGGGTGCAAATTTCCTCCTTTTTGGTGTATTGGCTAGAAAGACCTGTCAATACCAAGTTTGTGAGTAATAACATCCTTAGATATACCTGTCGTGTCTTCATGTTTCCAAGCAAAGGTAGACTTTCTTCTTTTCAAGAAGGATATTAAATCCTGCTCAATACTGTCTAGGATCCCGGATCCTATAAAAATTTTGGATTCAGGATCCTCTGGGTTCAACAGAATATCATTAACGACTTGATTTCTTGCCTCCATGACGTCTTGCTCCTTGGAGGTTGGCTTCATTGAAGAAGTGTTACAGTTCTTTGCCTCCTGCTGATCACTTTCTATCTTCACCACATCCCATAGAGTTGGGTGCTTGACACATTGATGATATGTTGAGGGGAACTGCCTTCATATCGTGTATCCATGGCCTGCCAAAGATAACATTACAACAAGATAAGCAATCAATAACATAGAATTTTTTAACACAATTCACTCTCTCTATATAAATAGGAAGTTTGATGTCCCCCAATGTAATTTTGTCTCTCCACTGAGTCCCACAAGGACAGATGATCTTGGGACAATATCAGATTCAAGGATGTTCATTCTTTTGAGGACATCCAACTGGATTATGTTCACTGAGCTTCTCCCATCAATGAGAACCCTGCGAATAAAATGGTTAGATATAAATAATGTAATAACCAAACCGTCATGATGAGGATCCTGTATGTCCACATGGTCATCCCCATCAAAGGATATGACTTTTTCCTGGGTAAGAATGGAAGTTCGAACAGGTCTATCCCCATTCTCCATCTTTGTTTCCTTTGCATGTCTCTTAGCTGCTGAGAACCTCCGGAGATGAAATGGATGATTTGAGCATCAACTGGTGGAGGAGGAGCATCTCTAGGAACTTTCTCTGGATCGTGGATCCTTGACTTTTTCCTTCCCAGCAATTCCTTCAAGTATCCTTTGCTCAAAAGATAACCTATCTCCTTCCTTAATGCTATGCACTCATCTGTGAGATGACCAAAATCCTCATGGTAAGCACACCATTTCGATTTGTCTTTGGTAGCAGGCGGTTTGTCATTCTTCCTTGGCCACCTAGCCTTGTCACCTAAATTCTGCATAGCAAGGATTAGTTCACTATTATTTTTTTGGTAAAAAATCAGACTAGGATAATGTAACCAAATCTTCTTTTGTGAGGAATGATACTTAGATCAATGAACAAATGTATGAACAACTTGTAGATGAAATGAACAAGTAACACAAGGATTTATACGAGGGAAAAGCCCTTGATCAATGTATGATCTCCGGCATAAAAAACCTCGGGTGATGGAAACTACCGATCACCAACTATAATTAAACAAATGATCGTTACAACTCGGGATGATAGCAAGCTTGTTACAAGGATCACTAGTGTGCAAAATGTATATAATCGCCAATGAGTTGCAGAGAGCTTGCGAGAGTGTGTGTGTTTTCTAATTGTTCTAACTATCAAGCTTGTTATCCTCTTTAAAAATAGAAATAAACTAAGTAACAAACTATCCGCCAAATGTGCAAGCTACCCATGACTTCTAAAACGGTCATTCCAGCCATGCACGTGTAGAATATTAGAGCATATTCCCCAGGAATATTGGTAAGACCAAGTCCCACTCATTCCTTCCTGCAAAACAAGCTTAAATGTAACGAAAACAACCGCTAGTGTTAGGATAACAATGAGGATCCTGGATCCTTAAATCTGCAACGTGTTCTGAGGATCCTTAATTCAAACAGAATTGAGGATCCGTGATCCTGGCTGCACTTGTGGATCCGTGATCCTTAGTTATGGAAAACTATCCCTAACAATTGCCCCCAAAATATGAGGAATAAAATATAACTTAATGAGTCATATTTTTGATCTTATCTCCAACGAACCGACTAACGGATATATAGCCGTTAAAATTGAACTAGCCGTTGCACATCATACGTCAGCGACGTGACAACCTGCAAAATCATCATTATAAATTTGAGATTAGAGATAAGGATCGATAGGCATTTAAATTTGTGCGTTACTTCCCTTTAAATCCTCATCCCAAGACCGATCAGGTATCTCTCTTTCTCATTCTCTCTTCATTTGCTTATTTTGATCTTTATTTTTCTGAACACCCATGACGAAGAAGGTTCTTAGATCCTCACCGGCCAAGGATCCAAAGAAGGATAGTCCCTTGAAAAGCCAAGGCATTATCCAAAATCCTTCAAAGGAACTTTGCCGCTTCACCGACCCAGAGATTGACCGGATTCGCCATTGTTTCTCGGCGGACACCGTCTTTAAACCTTTTGACCCCACTGCCAAAAGTGATTCTGTCTCCGACACTTGGGTTGCTTTTCTGGCCACCCTATTCTTGATAGGATTCTCCTATCCTTTCCCTGCCTTCACTCAATCTTTCTTTGCACTCACCGGCATGTGCTATATCCAGGCCATGCCGATGATGTGGATGGTTCTATGCACCATAGAGAATATCATTGAGCAAGAGGGTATAGAAATAGGAATGTCTGAGTTGGCCGAGTTATATAATCTTGTCAGCCATGGTTCACACCGTTTCTTATTTAAGCATAAACCTGGTGATCCTCACCCAATCCTCAAGACCACAAAAAACGATACCCACTGGAAAAACCGATTCTTCTTTGTTAGGAGGGATTCTATCCCAGACGGGAAGGATCTCCCCAAAAAGTGGGCCACCCATGGTAGGATATAGGATCCTTATAGAAGGATCATAGGATGACTCTGTTTTTATTGAGGATAACTGATCTTCTTCTATTTCTATTGTGCAGCTATTTCAGTTTCTCATCTCATTTAGTCACCTGCAACAAAAGAAAGGATCGCTGCCTTTTGGAACCTTGATCCTTGTTTTGGTCAAAAAATCTGTTGAGGATAATGCAACCAAACTCTTTGTTACGGGGAATGATGCTTTAAATGTAGAACAATGATAAGGATCACTTCAATGTAAATTGCACAAACGACACAAGGATTTATACGGGGAAAAAGCCCTTGATCAAGAGTTGATCTCCGGCACAAAAAACCCCGGGTGATGGAAACTACCGATCACCAAGCTCAAATAAATCAATAAATGTTTATAACTTCGGATAGTAACGAGCTAGGTACAAGGATCACTATGGTAAAATGTGTAAAAGTGAGTGAAAACTGTTAAGTGTTTGTCGAGAGCTTCAAGAGTGCGATTGTACGAGAGTGTGTGTAGCTGAAAATGGCTAAGTGTTCTAATTACTAGCTCGTCACCCCTTTAAAAATAGAAGTTAACTACACTAACAAACAATCCGACTTTTGTGCCAAGCTCCCACGTTCTCCACAACGTCCATTTCCAGTCAAACGTGTACGAAATACCCGTGGAATATTCCATAGTAACGTTGCCAAGACCAAGTCAAGCTTATTACTCCTGCAAAATAATACGAAACATAAACAAACAATTGTTAGTATGAGGATCCTTAAGGTGATCCATGATCCTGATCCTGAAGCTCTTCTGAGGATCACTATCTGTCACAGAAGTAAGGATCATTAATTAGGATAACAAGTAAGGATCACTAATTGTTAGAAAATCCTCCCCTAACAATTGCCCCCAAAATATAAGGAGTGATATGTAAAATGAGCGAATTATATTTTCTTGATCTTATCCGCAACTAACTATCGTAAATATAGCCGTTGTTGTAGAACTATCCGTTGCAACTATGACGTCACAGAAGTGACAACCCTGCATAATCATGATTATAAATAGGAGATAGAGATATGATCGTTTGCATTTAAATTTCAGAGATACTCCCTTTATAACTGCATCCGAAGATAAACAGGTATTCTCTCTTCATCTTCTTCCTTCTTGTGCTCTGTTTTCCGTTTCTTTCCGTCATCTTGTCAAAAATGTTACTCCGGAACTCCCCAGCTAAGGATCACCCGAAAAACAGCCCACCGAAAAGCCAGGGGATCATCGAAGATTCCATAAAGGAACGCTGCTATTTCAACGATGCACAGATTGATAGGATCCGCCACTGCTTCCCGGCGAACACCGAGTTTAGACCTTTTGATCCCAATGCCCTGAGTGATCATACTTCCGACAAATGGGTTGCTTTTCCCGTCACTCCGTTTACCATAGGCTATACATATCCTTTTCCAACCTTCACCCAGTCTTTCTTTTCCCTAACCGGCATCTCTTATATCCAAGCCATGCCGATGATCTGGAGGGTTTTGTATACCCTTGAAAGGATCATCGAGCAGGAAGGAATAGACCTAGGAATGTCAGAGCTGGGAGAGCTGTATGATCTTACAACCTTTGGTTCTCATCGTTATTTGTTTAAACGTAAACCTGGTGAGGAACATCCGATCTTCAAAGCTACCAAGAATGATGCTAACTGGAAGCGACGTTTCTTTTTCATCAAGAGAGATTCTATTGCTGACGGAAAGGATCTACCCAAGAAATGGGCTACCCATGGTAGGGTGGAGGATCCTAAGAAGGATCACCAGAGAACTCTCTTTTGATATAAGGATCACTTATATATTTTTGCTTTCTTGTTATGCAGCTATCACCGTCTCACACCTCAGACTGTCTCCTGCTGCTAAAGAGAGACTCATCGCTTTCAAGAAACTTGATCCTGAAATACGGTCTTTCAAGACAACCACCCAGGATTCTCAGGAGGTATCCTCAGGCTCTGTCACGATGTCAAGTAAGTATCTTTGTTTAAAAATTTAAATAAATAGTGAAATATAAGCGAAGTAAAGATACTTATCTTATTTTGGTTGTGTAGGTGCTGGAAAATCCACCAAGTCTGCTTCAAAGTTCAATGTCACCGATCTCACCACCGTCAGATCCTCCAAAAGAAAGGCTCCTACCAGCCCGACAGCTTCAGTCCCCAAGGCACCCCTCAAAGGAAAGGGAATCAAGAAGAGAAAGGCCTCTGAAGCTGAGGATCTGCAGGGTCTGCCTCTGATTCGCCACCAATTCCTCGAGTACTTCAACGATGTAAGGATCACTATCTCTGCTAGTATATCCTGCTGATATATCCTGCTGATTTGAGGATCACTTGGTCCTGACCTTATCTTTTATCCCCTTTGCAGAAATTCACTGAGATTGAGGATTATGTTGGCCACGTTGAGGATCAGGATAGGAAGATTGCCGACCTCCAGCAGGTTGCATTGCTAAAGGACCTCAAAATTGCTGATCTTCAGAAGGAGCTCTAGGATGCCAAGACTAAGACGGCTAAACTTCTGATCGACCTTGACTATGAAAAGCATGATCTCATAGAGGGTGCAAAGGTCTCTGCTGCCATCACAATGTATCAGACAAAACTAAAGATGGCCCAGGAAGCTCAAGATCCTAACTTCGACAGAAGCGGCTGGGACGTTGAGGACTGGAAAGCAAGGTTGGCTGATCTTGAAGATGATGAAGAAGCTGAGGAGGTTTTGGCAATTGAGGCTGGAGGCAAGGGTGAAGGTGGTGAAGCAAGTGGAGCCGGAGGTGGTGATGCAGGGAAGGTTTAGGCTGCATGATTGGGCGATGATGGAAACTTCTAGACATAGCCGGAGTCCAATTTTTTAGTTTAATGGTTGTTTTGTTGAACAATTTGATGGTTTGTACTGAACAATAGTTTTTAGGATTAAGGATCATGTATGATCCTTTAGACAATAGGTAGGATTGCAAATGGTGGAGGGATCCTCTGTTTGGGGGATGAAGCCTTTGTGATCCTGCCGCCTTTATATTCCTGCACTACTTTTGAACCTATTATCATGGACACCCTTTACCTACCCCAGCGGACGGGCCACGTATTGCTGGTAGATGCTCGGGGTAGGTAATTTTAACAACCTTTTAAGGGTTAATCTTTTGTTAATAAATAAAACCTTAATCTTTTGTGGCTTATCTTGTATTGTTGTCCTTTTTGTTTCTTTAATTCTCAATTGTTTTGATACACACTTACTGAATAAGTAATTTTGAACAAGTCAGATTAAAAATATTTAGGACATGATCCATGAACAAATATCCTATAGTTAAAGAATCCCAAAGAGTAATATATTTTAAGGATCACAAGTTTAGTTGTCAAATTTTAAGGGCTATTCAAATAAACAATGAATAGAATTAAAAATAGTTAAGGATCATACCTGAGGATCCAAGTTAGGATCCTAACCATAATCAGGATAACTATAAAATAAACCTTAGAGAGAAGTAAGGATCAAGGATCCCTAGTTGCTTATCTTCAAGGACCTGAAATAGAGCATAACTTGGGACTAAGCCAATATAAGATAAGAGTTAGCAACTGGGGACAAGCCCAAGGATAACTAGGGACAAGCCCAAGGATAACTGGGGACAAGCCCAAGGATAACTGGGGACAAGCCCAAGGATCGTTTGTAAACTGGAGTATGGCCCTAACTGGCGACTATCCAAACTTAGTGACATGAAAATGTCAAAACCTTAGCTAACGTGAAAACGTTAGAAACCTTAGGAACGGATGTATGGTACGTCTACCATTATACGTAGGATCCTAGGTATAGCCAGTACAATGGAATTATCAACCCCTAAAGCGAGTACTGGTCCCACTGCCTTGAACTATACCAGGATCATCATGCGCTACAGGCGGAACTGGGGTCAAGCCAAAATAACTGGGGTTAAACCCAAGGAACGGATTGCTTCTGCAGATAACCAATATTTTGCTAAGGATACATGAACTTTCAAAACTTAAAATCACGTGAGAGATGGATAAAGGACACACGATCCTTATCCTTACATGAGAAAATAAAGAAATGAAATAGTTCAAGATTAGGATATTACCAAAGTAAGGATCACCGATACTTTAAGGATCCTTCTAGGATACCCCTAACGTAAGGATCATCTGTGCCATGAGGATCCTGCTCACATGAAATATTTCTTCAAGTGGACAGCATTCCAAGCTCTTGGTAGCAAATCACCTTCCATGGTTAGCAATCTATATGCCCCCTTTCCTGCTTCAGCTTCAATCAGATAAGGGCCTTCCCATTTTGGAGCCAATTTTCCATCAGCAGGATTGGTGGTATTCTGAAATGCTTTCCTTAATACCATATCTCCAATTTTCCATCAGCAGGATTGGTGGTATCCTGACATTTTTGTTGTAAGCACCAGCCATTCTTTGTTGATAACTGGCCATCCTTATCCTAGCCAGATCCCTGATTTCTTCAATAGTATCCAGGTCTTGAGCCAAGTTCTCATCATTTTCCTCAGGATCACGGGTACTTGTTCTAGCAGTTGGAACCACCATTTCTGTTGGGATCACTGATTCTGCCCCAAATACCAAAGAGAATGGCGTTTGACCAGTAGCATTCTTAGGGGTTGTCCTATCAGCCCAAAGCACATAAGGTAGTTCTTCTACCCATTCCCTTTCTTGGATCCAAGCTTCTTCTTCAAATTGTTGATGATGATCTTGTTGGATGATTCTGCTTGACCATTAGCTTGTGGGTGGACTGGTGTTGATGTTATCATCTTAATCCCCCAGCTGTCACAAAAGTTAGTGGTTCTGCCCCCAATGAATTGGGAACCATTATCACATATAATTTCAGAAGGAATTCCAAATCTAGTTATAATATTTCTTTTAATGAAGGATATAACTTCCTTTTCTCTGACTTGGGCAAAAGCTTCAGCCTCTATCCACTTGGAGAAGTAATCAGTCATAGCAAGCATGAATACTTTTCCACCAGGTGCCTTAGGAAGCTTACCAACTATATCCATACCCCATCTCATAAACGGCCAGGAGGAGGATATAGGGTGTAAAAATTCAGCCGGCTGATGAAGGATATTGCTGTGCCTCTGACAAGGATCACATCTCTTAGCATACTCCACAGCATCTCTCTTCATGGTCGGCCAGTAGTATCCTGTCCTCAGGATCCTTGAGAATAATGCCCTGCCCCCAGTGTGGTTTCCGCAATCTCCTTCATGGAAGTCTTTTAAAACTTCTCGGATTTCAGGATCCTCAATGCATCTTAAGTATGGTCCTGCAAGAGATCGCTTATACAACATATTATTTAAAATTGTGAATTGAGATACCTTAATTTTGAAAGCCCTAGGGTTTTCTCCTGTAGGAATCTCTTCATGTTGTAAGTATCTCATGATTGGTGAGATCCATGATCCTGATCCTGAATGGGTTTGAGTATCCTCACTAGGGATAATTGCAGAGTTCTTTCCTATTTCCATAGCTACATGATCCTCGATAGCCGGGGTCAGGATATGGATAATAGGGATCTTGATATCCTCCGGGATCTTCAAAGATGATCCTAAGTTAGCCAATGCATCAGCTTCTGTATTTTCTTCCCTTGGTACCTGTGTCAAACTAAAGGAAACAAAAGAGAGTGCCAATTCTTTGACTATCTCTAAATATTTGGTTAGCTTTTCACCTTTAACAGCGTAGGATCCATTAAAGTGGTTTGTAATTAACAATGAGTCTACATGTACCTCAAGATACCTGATCCCCATATGCTTAGCAATTTGCAAACCAGCAATTAAGGCTTCATATTCAGCCTCATTGTTAGTGGTTTGGAACTCACAAGCTATAGAGTGGGGTATTATGTCCCCCTGTGGCGATTTTAGTAGTATTCCAAGCCCTGTGCCTTTGACATTTGAGGATCCATCAGTATAGAGTATCCAAGGATCCTTGGTCTCCTCTAGCTGCTGGACTTCTAACTCAGCTTCTTTTTGTAAATCACTACTGAAATCAGCCACAAAGTCAGCTAATGCTTGGGATTTGATGGCTGTCCTAGGCTCATATCTTATATCATAGGCACTAAGCTTCACTGCCCACTTGGCCATCCTTCCTGACATCTCTGGTTTCCTGAGGACATTCTTAAATGGAAAATTAGTTTTAACAACAACAACATGAGTTTCAAAATAATGTCTCAACTTAGTAGATGCCATAATTAATGCAAGAATAAGCTTTTCAAGGTGTGAATACCTGGATTCGGCATCAAGTAAACTTTTACTTACATAATAGACAGGATGCTGTGTACCTTCATGATCCTTAACAAGGACCGCACTTACTGCTTTTGAGGATACTGCAAGATACAAGGATAGCACATCGCCTTTTTCTGGTTTCATCAAGGCCGGGGCTGAGGATAGGTAATCTTTGAGGGCTCTTAAGGCATTTTCATGCTTCTTAGTCCACTCAAATTTCTTGTTCTTCCTTAGGATATCATAGAATTCTTTGCACTTCTCTGAGGATTTGGATATAAATCTGTTCAAAGCTGCTATCCTGCCAGTTAGCCTTTGAATATCCTTAGCATTGGCCGGAGATTTGATGTTCACTATTGCTTTGATTTGTTCTGGACTGGCTTCAATGCCTCTCTTGGTCACCATGTATCCTAAGAATTTGCCTGCTTTAACACCAAAGTGACATTTTGAAGGATTAAGTTTCATATTATATTTATCAAGGATATTGAATGCTTCCTCCAAGTCTCTTAGGTGATCCTCAGCCTTTAATGATTTTACCACCATATCGTCTATGTAAACCTCCATAGTTTGTCCAATCTGATCCTTGAACATCATATTCACTAGCCTTTGATAAGTTGCACCTGCATTTCTTAATCCGAACGGCATAGCAATATAGCAGTATATACCAGTTGGAGTCATGAAGGCTGTATCCTCTTGGTCGGATGGTTCCATTTGGATTTGTTGAAATCCAGATGAAGCATCCATAAAAGTTAACAGTTCATGACCCGCAGTTGCATCCACCATGGAGTCAATGTGGGGTAATGGGAAAGGATCCTTGGGACATGCCTTATTTAAATCTGTGAAATCGACACATACCCTCCACTTTCCATTTTTCTTTTGAACAACAACCACATTGGCCAACCATCTTGGATACTTGACCTCTCTAATCATACCTGCCCGGAGCAATTTCTCTACCTCTTCCTGGATGATGGCATTTCTTTCCGGTGCAAACTTTCTTCTCCTTTGTTGGATTGGTTTGAAGGACCTGTCAATGCCAAGTCTGTGAGTGATTACATCTTTAGATATACCTGTCATGTCTTCGTGTTTCCATGCAAAGGTAGTCTTTCTCCTTTTGAGGAAGGATACGAGGTCTTCTTTCATTTTGCCAAGGATCCCTGATCCGATATAGATTTTGGATTCAGGATCATGAGGATCCATGAGGATTTCTACCACATCCTGCTCTCTTGCCTCCAAGACATCCCTTGGAGGATACTTTGATTGCTATTGCTCCCTTGACTTCGAGGCTGGTTTCATCGATGAAGTATAACAATTCTTAGCCTCCTGCTGATCACTATCAATCTTGACTATTCCCCAAGGACTAGGAAGCTTCACACATTGATGGTAAGTAGATGGGACTGCCTTCATATCGTGTATCCAGGGCCTGCCAATGATAACATTACAACAAGATAAACAGTTAATAACACAAAATTTTTGATAAGACTGTAGGTCTTAGATGTATATTGGGAGCTTAATGTCCCCCAGGGTATTCTTAGTTTCGCCACTAAATCCCACGAGCACGGAGGATCTTGGTATGATATCTGATTCAGGGATACCCATCTTCTTTAGAACATCAAGCTGGATAATGTTTACTGAGCTTCCTCCGTCTATAAGGATCCTGCGGACAAAATGGTTAGAAATAAAAAGAGTAATAACTAAACCATCGTGATGAGGATCCTGGATATCAACACGATCATCCTCATCAAAGGTTATGACTTTTCCTTCGGAGACACTTGATGTTCGAACGGGTCTTTCTCCATTATCCATTTTAGTTTCCTTTGCATGCCTTTTAGCTGCTGAGAAGGATGTGCCACAAATGTCTGATCCTCCAGAAATAAAGTTTATTACTTGTGCATCCGCTGGAGGGGCTGGAGCCTTCTCAGGGATCCTTTCAGGATCCTGAGTCCTTGACTTTTTTTTACCCAACAATTCTTTTAGATGCCCCTTGCTTAACAAGTATCCAATTTCCTTTCTTAATGCAATGCATTCTTCTGTGAGATGCCCAAAATCTTCATGGTACGCACACCACTTTGATTTATCTTTAGTTGCAGCTGGTCTGTCATTTTTTCTGGGCCATCTGGCTTTATCTCCTAGATTCTGCATCGCAAGGATTAGTTCATTGTTATCAACAGAAAAACAATATTCAGAAATTGGAGGATAATCCTCATCATCCTCTTCCTGATCAATAGCATGCACGTTCTGATTATCAGATCTGTTGTAGGATCTGAACTTCTTGTTCTTGAACGAGGATCCTTGCTTCTCTTGGTTTGAGGATCCTGCTAATCTTTCCTGGATCCTCTTATCGTCCTCTAGCCGGATGAACCTGAGTGCCCGGGTTCTTACCTCATCTAGGTTCCTGCATGGTGTCATAACAAGATCATCATAGAACAATGAATCCCTAAGCAATCCCATTTTAAATGCCTCAACAGCCGTGGCTATATCCAAGTTGGGAATGTCTAAGGATTCTTTACTGAATTTGGTAATATAATCCCTTAATGATTCATTATGACCCTGGGTTATCCTATATAGATCACTAGTTAATCGTTCAAATTTTCTACTACAAGAAAACTAATTATTAAATAGGTTAACTAGATTAGCAAATGAGGTAATAGAGTAGGGGGGAAGACTTAGCAGCCCTTTGAGAGCTGATCCAGTAAGAGTGGATCCGAATCCTTTGCATAGGTATGCTTCCTTCAACCTTTCTGGGATTGGATTGATCTCCATCCTCTCCCTGTATTGTGCTATGTGTTCTTCAGGATCCGTCGAACCATCATACAGCTTCATGGTTGGTACATGGAACCTCTTGGGTATCTCAGCATCACAGATTGGTGGTGCAAAACGAGATATCTTGTGGCTCCCATCTGCAATCTCTGGGATAGGTTTGACCACTCCTAGAACACTTGATATCATATCCTTTAACTTTTGTAACTCTCTGGCCATGGCATGATTGATACCTGGATCCTGCATAAGGCCATGGTTAGTAGTATAAGAATTATTAAAAGTGTTACCTCCCATTGGATTCAGATTAGGAAGAATGGATGTTAATCCATATTGTTGGGGCTCTGGAATGATCGAAGGACCAGTAGAAGCAATGGTCTGCATCGGAATAAAATCTCCCTGATGGACATCTGAACTTCCTGTTTGCAAACTCCTCAAGGATCCTGGCATCTGGAAGGATCCCTGAAACTGGGATGATCCTGGAACAAAGGAGGATCCTTGAACCTGGGATGATCCTGGAACAAAGGATGATCCTTGAACCTGGGATGATCCTGGAACAAAGGAGGATCCTTGAACCTGGGATGATCCTGGAATAAAGGAGGATCCTTGAACCTGGAATGATCCTGGTACAAAGGAAGATCCTTGAATCTGCTGCGCTCCTGAGTATCCTCCTGTATTCATGAAGGATCCCATATGTTGAGGATAGGATCCTGCTGGCTAGAAATATGAACCTGCTGCCTGGGTCACTGTTGTTGCTCCGTAGTGCACTCATTTTGGTCCACCCACATATTGAACATCTGGAACCACTGATGGCTGAGAAGTAATCACCGGAGTATCAAAATTCAAAGATTTGGGCACCAGTGGGGAATGATCCTCTGCCATTTTCTTTTGTTTCTTTAGATCTCCGATTTCTTTGAGAATCCTTTCATTGGTCTTATCCTGTTGCTGTATATGACCCTTCATCTGCAAAATCAAAGTAAACATGTCACTAGTAGTGGGAGTGTAAGAAGCAGAAGAAGTTGGAGGTTTGGAGAAAATGGGAGTTGGTTTCTTCTCGGCATTTTTCTGAGGTCCAGAAGGTGGTGGAGGCAAAGGTGGAATGCCCTGAGATGAATTGACCGCAAACATTGCAGTAGAGGTATTCTTCAATGAGGAAGCCATGTATTTGTATGCAATGAACCGGAATGATCACCAATAGAAAAACTTCTTAGGAATGAAGCACCAATCGCCCCACGGTGGGCGCCAAACTGTTTTGGTCAAAAAATCTATTGAGGATAATGCAACCAAACTATTTGTTACGGGGAATGATGCTTTAAATGTAGAACAATGATAAGGATCACTTCAATGTAAATTGCACAAACGACACAAGGATTTATACGGGGAAAAAGCCCTTGATCAAGAGTTGATCTCCGGCACAAAAAACCCCGGGTGATGGAAACTACCGATCACCAAGCTCAAATAAATCAATAAATGTTTACAACTTCGGATAGTAACGAGCTAGGTACAAGGATCACTATGGTAAAATGTGTAAAAGTGAGTGAAAACTGTTAAGTGTTTGTCGAGAGCTTCAAGAGTGCGATTGTACGAGAGTGTGTGTAGCTGAAAATGGCTAAGTGTTCTAATTACTAGCTCGTCACCCCTTTAAAAATAGAAGTTAACTACACTAACAAACTATCCGACTTTTGTGCCAAGCTCCCATGTTCTCCACAACGTCCATTTCCAGTCAAACGTGTGCGAAATACCCGTGGAATATTCCATAGTAACGTTGCCAAGACCAAGTCAAGCTTATTACTCCTGCAAAATAATACGAAACATAAACAAATAATCGTTAGTATGAGGATCCTTAAGGTGATCCATGATCCTGATCCTGAAGCTCTTCTGAGGATCACTATCTGTCACAGAAGTAAGGATCATTAATTAGGATAACAAGTAAGGATCACTAATTGTTAGAAAATCCTCCCCTAACAATCCTGCTGTTAGAACATTCCAGGCCAAAACAAAGGATTCACAAGAAGTATCCTATGGTTCAGTCACCATGTCAAGTAAGTATTCTCATTTATGCATAATTAAATATTTAAATAGATATAGAATAAGGATACTTATATGTTATTTGTCCTTTGTAGGTGCCGGAAAGTCTTCAAAATCAGCCTCTCGCTTCAGCGTCAGTGATCTTAACGCATTTGCTTCCTCCAGGTCCGACAAAAAAATGACTTGCTGCTAGTCCCAGCGTCCCAGTTCCTAAGGCTCTCAGCACCAAAGGCAAGGGTGGAAAGAAGAGGAAAGCCACTGACACTCTTGAAGGCCTGCCTCTCCTCCAGCATCAGTTTGAGGAATACGTCTCTGAGGTGAGGATCCTTGATCCTTAAATTTGTTCTACCCATATTGAGGCTAATGGATCCTGATGCGTGTCATTCTTTTACAGAAATTTGCTGAGATCCAAATGCTCATGGATTCCTATGCTGAAGAGGCTGAGCAAAAGGATATGGACTTCCAAAAGCTGTACCTGGCTAAGGATCAGACCATCTCTTCCCTTGAGAAGGAGCTCAACTTGGTGAAAAAGCAGCTGGTCATGGCCCACATCATTGCTGATCAGGAGAAGGCTGAAGTGATGGAGGGTGCTAAGCTTTCTGCCACAATTGCCATGCTCAAGATTAAACTGCAAATGGAAAAGGAAGATGAGGATCCTAGCTTTGACAGGACCACCTGGGACCAGGAAGGTTGGAAGGCTAAGCTGGCTGAGCCTGACGATGAAGAGGAGGCTGGAGAGGTCCTGATGATTGAAGCCAGTGGCAGCGGGGTGAAGGATCAGGCTGAGGATGCAGAGGCTGGGGGTGATGGTGATGCAGCGAAGGTGTGAGCTGCAAAAATGGACGATGTGGAAATTTCTAGACGTGGCCAGAGCCCATTTTTTATAGTTTGGTAGTTTTTTTTGGTTGTTGATGTTTTGATGATAAACAATGCTGGTCTGTAATAACTCTAAACAATAGTTCTTAGGTTTAAGGATCACTGATCCTTCAGACAATAGGTAGGATAACAAATGGTGGAGGGATCCTCTGTTTGGGGGATGAAGCCATTGTGATCCTGCCGTCTTTCTATTCCTGCACTTATTTAGAACTCATTATCATGGACACCCTTTACCTACCCCAGCGGACGGGCCACGGATTACTGGTAGATGCTTGGGTAGGTAATTTTGACAACCTTTAGAGGGTTAACCTTTTGCTAAATAAATAAAAGTTTAATTTTTTGGCTTATCATGTGTTGTTATTTTTGCGAATACTTTATCTTTCAATTGTTATGATACACTTTGTTTGAATTCATAAGTTAAGAACAAAAGTTTAACAGATCTTGTCAAAAAGTTTAGGATATGATCAAGGATCACATATCCTATAATCGAAAAATTCAAAAAGGTGACGTTATTTAAGGATCACTAAAATAAATAAAGAATAAAATTAAGGTGATTAAGAATCATACCTGAGAATCCAAGTTAGGATCCTAAACCTTCAATACTTATAATTAGGATAACTAAAAGACAAACCTTAATAAAAGGTTAGGGTCAAGGATCCTTAGTTGTTTAGCTTCAAAAACCTGAAATGGAACATAACTTGGGACTAAGCCAATATAAGAGAAGAGTTAGCAACTAGGGACAAGCCCAACAATCTGGGGACAAGCCCAATAAACTGGGGACAAGCCCAAAAAACTGGGGACAAGCCCAAAAAACCAGGGACAAGCCCAAAGGATCTTGTGTAAACTGGAGTATGGCCCTCACTGGCGACTATCCAAACTTAGTGACATGAAAATGCCAACACCTTAACCTTAGGAACGGATGTATTGTACGTCTACCATTATACGTAGGATCCTGACTATAGCCAGTACAATGAAATTGTCAGCCCCTAAAGCGAGTATTGGTCCCATTGCCTTTAACTGCACCAGGATCATCGTGCCCTACTGGCGAAACTGGGGACATGCCCAAAAAACTGGGGACAAGCCCAAATACTGGGGACAGGCCCAAATACTGGGGACAAGCCCATAAAACTGGGGACAAGCCCAAAAAACTGGGGGCAAGCCCAAATACTGGGGACAAGCCCAAATACTGGGACAAGCCCAAATACCGGGGACAAGCCCATAAAAGTTAGGAGACTTCTGTGGATACTCGATCCTTCATTAAGGATACATCAACCTTCTGCAAAACTAAGAACTAAGTGAAAGAAGGATAAAGGATCCAGGATCCTTCTCCTTGTATATAAGTTAATTAAAGAAATGGATAAATTGAGGTTAGATCATTACCAGAATGAGGATCATTTATCCTCTAAGGATCCTTCAGTTACATTGGACACGAAAATAGCTAAGGATCCTGGATCCTTATTACATGAAGTATCTCTTCAGGTGGATAGCATTCCAAGCTCTTGGTAGCAAATCACCTTCCATTGTTAGCAATCGATATGCCCCCTTTCCTGCCTCAGCTTCAATCAGGTAGGGGCCTTCCCACTTTGGTGCCAACTTTCCAACAGCAGGATTTGTGGTATTCTGAAATGCTTTCCTCAATACCATGTCACCAACCTGGAATTTTCTGATCCTGACATTCTTATTGTAGGCTCCAGCCATCCTTAGCTGATAACTGGCCATCCTTATCCTTGCCAAATCTCTGAGTTCTTCTATGGTATCCAAATCTTGAATCAAGTTTTCGGCATTTCCCTCAGGATCACGGATGCTTGTTCTTGTGGTAGGAACCACCATCTCTGTAGGGATCACTGATTCTGCTCCAAACACTAAAGAAAATGAAGTTTGGCCAGTAGCATTCTTTGAAGTTGTTCTATCAGCCCATAGCACATAAGGTAACTCTTCTTCCCATTTTCCTTTCTTGGATCCAAGCTTCTTCTTCAAATTGTTGATGATGATCTTGTTGGATGATTCTGCTTGACCATTAGCTTGTGGGTGGACTGGTGTTGATGTTATCATCTTAATCCCCCAGCTGTCACAAAAGTTAGTAGTTCTATTCCCAATAAATTGGGATCCATTATCACAAACAATTTCAGAAGGGATACCAAATCTAGTAATAATATTTCTTTTAATAAAGGATATCACTTCTTTTTCTCTGACTTAAGCAAAGACTTCAGCCTCTATCCACTTGGAGAAGTAATCAGTCATGGCAAGCATGAACACTTTTCCTCCTGGTGCTTTGGGAAGTTTACCAACTATATCCATTCCCCATCTCATGAATGGCCAAGAAGAGGATATAGGATGCAGGAGCTCTGCTGGCTGATGAAGGATATTACTATGTCTCTGACAAGCATCACATTTCTTGGCATAATCCACAACATCCTTCTTTATAGTAGGCCAATAATATCCTGTCCTAAGGATCCTTGAGAACAATGCCCTGCCCCCAGTGTGGTTTCCACAATCTCCTTCATGAAAATCCTTTAGGACTTCTTGAATTTCAGGATCCTCTATACACCTTAGATATGGACCTGCAAGAGATCGTTTATATAACATGTCATTTAATATTGTAAATTGAGATACCTTGATTTTGAAAGCCCTGGGGTTCTCTCCTGTAGGAATCTCTCCATGTTGTATATATCTCATAATTGGAAGGATCCATGATCCTGAATGAGATTGTGCATTATCACTGGGAACGACTGCAGAATCCTCTTTTATTTCCATAGCTATATGATCCTCAATAGCAGGAGCCAAAATATGGATGATATGAATTTTGATATCCTCTGGGATCTTCAATGATGATCCAAGATTGGCTAATGCACCAGCTTCTGCATTTTGTTCCCTAGGTACCTGTGATAAACTAAAGGAAACAAAGGAGAGTGCCAATTCCTTGACTATCTCTATGTATTTGATTAGTCGTTCACCTTTAACAGCATAAGATCCATTAAAGTGATTAGTAATTAGCAATGAATCTACATGTACCTCAAGATACCTGATCCTCATATGCTTGGCAATTTGCAAACCAGCTATCAAGGCCTCATATTCAGCCTCATTATTAGTAGTTTGAAACTCACAAGCTATTGAGTGGGGTATTATGTCCCCCTGTAGCGATTTTAGTAATAATCCAAGTCCTGTTCCTTTGACATTAGAGGCTCCATCAATGAAGAGTATCCAAGGATCCTTAGTCTCTTCAAGCTGCTGAACTTCTAACTCAGCTTCTTTTTGTAAGTCAGTACTAAAATCAGCCACAAAGTCAGCTAAGGCTTGGGATTTAATGGCAGTCCTTGGTTCATATCTCATATCATAAGCACTAAGCTTCACTGCCCATTTAGCCATCCTCCCTGACATTTCAGGTTTCCTAAGAACATTCTTAATTGGGGAGTTAGTCTTAACGATAATGGCATGAGTTTCAAAATAATGTCTTAGTTTAGTAGATGCCATAATCAAAGCAAGGATAAGTTTTTATAAATGTGAATACCTGGATTCAGCATCAAGCAAACTCTTACTTACATAATAGACATGATGTTGTGTACCTTCGTGATCCTTAACAAGGACCGCACTTACTGCTTTAGAGGATACCGCTTGATATAAGGATAATATATCCCCTTTTTCTGGTTTCATCAAGGCAGGAGCTGAGGATAAGTAATCCTTAAGGGCTTTGAGAGCATTCTCATGCTTTTCAGTCCACTCAAATTTCTTGTTCTTTCTCAAAATGTCATAGAATTCCTTTCATTTTTCTGATGACTTTGATATGAACCTGTTCAAGGCTGCGATCCTCCCTGTCAATCTTTGTACATCCTTAGCATTGGCAGGATATTTGATATTCACAATTTCCTTGATTTGCTCTAGACTTGCTTCTATGCCTCTTTTTGTTACCATGTAGCCTAGGAACTTGCCTGCTTTAACACCAAAGTGACACTTTGAAGGATTCAATTTCATATTGAATTTGTCAAGGATATCAAATGCTTCCTCCAGGTCTCTAAGGTGATCCTCAGCTCTCTTGGACTTAACCACCATGTCATCTATATAGACTTCCATAGTGTGTCCTATTTGTTCCTTAAACATCATATTGACTAGCCTTTGATAAGTAGTACTTGCATTCCTTAGTCCAAATGGCATAGCAATATAACAATAGATACCAGTTGGGGTCATAAAGGCTGTATCCTCTTGATCAGATGGTTCCATCTGAATTTGTTGAAATCCATATGAAGCATCCATAAAAGTCAACAACTGACGACCCGCGGTAGCATCCACCATGGAGTCAATGTGGGGTAATGGGAAAGGATCCTAGGGACATGCCTTGTTTAAATCAGTAAAATCGACACATGCCCTCCACTTTCCATTTTTCTTTTGAACAACAACCACTTTGGCTAACCATCTTGGATACTTAACATCTCTAATCATACCTGCTCGGAGCAGTTTATCTACCTCCTCCTGGATAATAGCATTCCTCTCAGGTGCAAACCTCCTCCTCTTCTGATGTATGGGTTTGAATGACCTGTCAATGCCAAGCTTATGAGTAATTATATCTTTAGAGATACCTGTCATGTCTTCATGCTTCCAGGCAAAGGTAGGTTTTCTCCTCTTGAGGAAGGATACCAAATCCTGTTCGATGTTGCTGAGGATCCCTGATCCTATGAAGACTTTAGATTCAGGATCATGAGTATCCATAAGGATATCTTTCACATCTTGTTCTCTTGCCTCCAGGACATCTCTTGGAGGATGCTTTAATTGCTATTGCTCCCTTGGTCTTGAGGCTGGCTTCATTGATGAGGTATAACAATTCTTTGCTTCTTGTTGGTCACTCTCAATCTTTATCACCCCCCATGGACTAGGAAGCTTTACACACTGATGATATGTAGATGCAACTGCCTTCATGTCATGTATCCATGGCCTGCCAAGGATAACATTGCAACATGATAAGCAATCTATATTACAAAATTTTTTATAAGAATGAAGTCCTTCTATGTAGATGGGAAGTTTAATGTCCCCCAATGTATTCTTGGTTTCTCCACTGAATCCCACAAGAACTGAGGATCTTGGGATAATATCCGATTCAGGGATGTTCATTTTCTTGAGGACATCAAGTTGAATGATGTTTACTGAGCTCCCTCCATCTATCAAGATCCTGCGAACAAAATGGTTAGATATAAATAAGGTAATAACAAGACCATCATGATGAGGATCCTCAACGTCAACACGATCATTCTCATCAAAAGTTATAACTTTTTCCTTTATAACAGTAGAGGTTCGGATGGGTCTATCCCCATTATCCATCTTGGTTTCCTTGCATGTCTCTTGGCTGCTGAAAAGGAAGTGCCACAAATGTCTGATCCACCGGATATAAAGTTTATAACTTGTGCATCTGCCGGAGGAGCAGGAGCTCTTTCTGGAACCTTTTCAGGATCCTGGATCCTTGACTTTTTTCTCCCCAAAAGCTCCTTCAAGTGCCCTTTGCTTAACAAGTAACCAATCTCTTTTCTCAGTGCAATACATTCTTCAGTGAGATGACCAAAATCTTGATGATATGCACACCATTTGGATTTGTCTTTTGTTGCAGCTGGCTTATCACTTTTTCTGGGCCATCTTGCTTTTTCACCTAGGTTCTGCATTGCAAGGATTAGTTCATTGTTATCAACAGAAAAGCAATATTAAGAAATTGGAGGATAATCTTCATCATCCTCTTCCTGTTCGACTGCATGCACGCTCTGATTATCAGATTTATTGTAAGACTTGGACTTGTTGTTCCTGAAGTAGGATCCTTGCTTTTCCTGCTTCGAGGATCCTGCCAGTCTTTCTTGGATCCTTTTATCATCATCTAGTCGGATGAATCTAAAGGCCCTGGTTCTTACTTCATCAAGATTCCTGCAAGGGGTCATGACAAGATCATCATAGAACAGTGAATCCCTAAGTAAACCCATTTTAAAGGCTTCCACAGCCGTAGCAATATCCAAATTAGGAATATCCAAGGATTCTTTACTAAACTTAGTGATATAATCTCTAAGTGATTCATTTTGACCTTGTGTTACCCTATATAGATCACTAGTTAAACGTTCAAATTTTCTACTACATGAGAATTGGCTATTATACAGATTAACTAGATTAGCAAATGAAGTAATAGAGTAATAGAGTTAGGGGGAAGACTTAGCAGCCATTTAAGAGCTAATCCTGTTAATGTGGATCCAAAACCCTTGCACAAACATGCTTCTTTTAATCTCTCCGGGATGGGATTGATCTCCATCCTTTCTCTATATTGAGCTACATGTTCTTCTGGATCCGTCGAACCATCATACAGCTTCATGGTTGGTATTTGGAACCTCTTTGGAATTTCTGCATCACAAATGGGTGGTGCAAAACGGGATATCCTGTGGCTTCCATCCGCAATTTCAGGAATGGGCTTAATCACTCCTGGAACGCTGGATATCATTTCCTTCATTTTCTGTAATTCCCTAGCCATAGCCTGATTGATACGTATATCCTACACAAAGCCATGGTTAGTGTTATAAGAATTATTCAAAGTGTTACCTCCTGAAGGATTCAAGTTTGGAATTCCAGATGTGAATCCATATTGATAGGATTCTGGTACAATTGAGGGACCAGATGAAGTATTAGTTTACATAGGAATGAAGTCTCCTTGATGAACATATGTACTTCCGGGTTGCACATTCCTTAAGAATCCTTGATCCTAAAAGATGTTGGATCCTAGATGTGCTGTGACTGGGGGTCTTGGAGGATAATCCATGGATCCATAAACCTGAGATGAGGATCCTTGAACCTGAAAGGAGGATCCTTAAACCTGAGAGGATCCTTAAACCTGAGAGGAGGATCCTTGAACCTGGGAGGATCCTTGACCTGGGAGGATCCTTGAACTGTGTGCGTCCCCATATATCCTCCTGAGCTAACGAAGGATCCCTGATGCTGGAAAGAGGATCCTAAAGGCTGAAAAGAGGATCCTGAAGGCTGGAAGTGGAACCCTACAGCCTGACTCATAGTTGTTGATCCATAACGCCTTCCCAACGGTCCACTCTGGTACTGGATATCCGGAGCTGCAGATTGCAGGGCGGTTATAGCTGGAGTGTCAAAATCCCGTGATCTAGGTACCAGTGGAGAGTGATCCTCCGCTTATCTCTTCAATTTTTTGATGTCATCAATCTCTCGAAGGATCCTATCATTAGTTTTGTCCTGCTGCTGCATGTAATCCTTCATCTGCAAAATCAAAGAATAAAGATCACTGTTAGAAGGGCTAGAAGAAACAACAGAAGTTGGTGGTTTTGGGAAGATGGGGCTTTGTTTCTTCGCAGCATTTTCAGGATTCTTCTGGGATCCAAAAGGTGCAGGAGGCAAATGTGGAATGCCCTGTGAAGAAGTGATTGCCGGCATAGAGCTTGAAGTGTTCTTCGCTGAAGAAGCCATATGGTTGAAGATAATGAACCGAAACGAACACAATGTACAAATTTTTTCAGAAATGAAGCACCAATTGCCCCACGGTGGGCGCCAAACTATTTTGGTAAAAAATTAGACTAGGATAATGTAACCAAATCTTCTTTTGTGAGGAATGATGCTTAGCTCAATGAACAAATGTATGAACAACATGTAGATGAAATGAACAAGTAACACCAGGATTTATACGAGGAAAAAGCCATTGATCAATGTATGATCTCCGGCATAAAAAACCTCGGGTGATGGAAACTACCGATCACCAACTATAATTAAACAAATGATCGTTACAACTCGGGATGATAGCAAGCTTGTTACAAGGATCACTAGTGTGCAAAATGTATATAATCGCCAATGAGTTGTAGAGAGCTTGCGAGAGTGTGTGTGTTTTCTAATTGTTCTAACTATCAAGCTTGTTATCTCCATTAAAAATAGAAATAAACTAAGTAACAAACTATCCGCCAAATGTGCAAGCTACCCACGTGTAGGATCGGTTTTGACTCCGAAACGATTGCGAAATGAACGTGTGACGTGCAGAATCCATACACGAACGTGACCTAACACACAAGACGTAATATATCGGTGATTCTATTAGAAATGTATGAAATTATACACCACCTGAATCACTTTCTCTCTCTACAATCTCTCTCTAGATCTCGAGCTCTCTAAATGTCAAATAAGCATAAAGTCACTAAACTATGACATAACATCCCTATTTATAGTCCAAGGCTTTTAATGAGATTTCTCATTAATTACAAGATTGCCACCTTGCCTTTTGACTAGTTATTACAATATAAGCTTGTTATCTTCAGTTTCTCGCTACGGCTCGGATTGACGAAGGCGATAGACATAAATGCACTAACAGACTCCCCCTTGGATATTGCCGCAGTCAACCTCGTAACGTCTTATCTTTCTTTCTCTCTTTGAGTCTTCTTGAAGCTTTAACACGTTTTCATCAACGTAGACTCCCTCTTGCTAGAACTGAATCCCCGTGGATCTGTCATCAGCTTCAGCTCCCCCTTTCTGTAGGCTCTTTTCTTCATCAGTCTCCCCCTTTCGTCAAGCTTCCGTGCTTTGGGATCGACACCTGGCTTTCCGTATACAAGCTCCTTCAGAATAGTTACATGGCTCCTTGAATCCACGCTTCCTCTTGCGTTGAGCTCGTCTTCAGACTCCCCCTTAGACTCTGCTGTCGGGATCGTAGTCTGGATTAGTATCTGCAACTCTCAAACATTTATAAGTACAAACATTTTGAACATTCGATTATCCAGGAATTGTGACCTGGCTCTTTTAAACTTTCTAAATCAAGATCCTGGCTTTAAGATATAATAATATGAATATATCCAGGATTCACTTGATACTCTCCCCTATCAACAAACTTCATATATTTAGCAGTTTTAGCGAACATAATCCGAAACTTGCTCTTTTGTAGATTTTAACAATATGAGCATCCAAATTCCTCATAGTTAATCATCCAAATCCAAATTAATGACCTTGGAGATATCACAAACTGTTTTTGATTTTAAAACTTCAAGTTTCAAATTAATGAACTTGTTTATTTTTCAGGAAACACAATCAGCATACTAAGATTTTGAAACTTAGCATCCCAGACATCGGTTGTCGAAACTAAAGTGAAATAAAAATCTTTTTGTATTTTTCTGAAATATAAAGCAGTAAAGAAATATTTACAAACATATTTACAGACAATTTTTTTTTGAATTCGCGACAGAGGATCATATCAGTTTATGACAAATCACTAGCACTGTTGAGCTTTAAACACTTTAAGTTCTAAACAATTCACATTGATTGGCAATATTGTTGTCCACTTAAACTCAATCTAAAAACTTTCGAAAAGCTTACTGATACTTTAAGGTATATTAATTTGCACTAAATTCTTATGGACCCCACGATCTCAGCATATCCCCTCATCATGCAATACACTAACTCAAGTAATGCTTTTAAACTTTCATCAACTGTGATATGTGTAAAAACAACTCATAATGTTTAAACATTAACAATCAGGTCGATCTTTCGATACGCAGAGAAAGTCCAATGTTTAAACAAAATAAGAAATAAAAACAAGTTGAAATTGTTTAGGCTTTAACCACCAGTTCGATACTCCTGTATACGCAGAGGTGATCCAAAGCTCAAACGAAACACCAAAGAAAATAAAGCAGAACATTTAGGCAATAACATCCAGTTCGATACTCACGTATACGCAGAGGATGTCCAATGCTTAAAGAAAATAAAGAAATAAAACAAGTTTAAATCTTTGCAAAATGAAATGCACAATCACAGTGACTTTTCAGTAAGTTGTGAAAGTTCACAAACTGGCCGATTTTTATGCTCTTTCAGCATTCAACGATTACTGAGTAGGTACACAGTCATGAAGGATAAAACTAAGTACTATGCTTTCAACCGCGTTTCCCACTAGAACTAGGCTTTTTCATTTAAGTTTGTATCGTTATCGCAAATCTACTAGTATAGCTGAGCCTATTGTCACATCTTTAGTGAGACTGTTTATTGCTTTTTAACTTTTCATTTCTTTAGCGTACTGTGATTGTCTACTGATATACTATCATTTCCTCTTTTTTCACAAAAACTCATTTTTGAATTTTATCATGTTTTTTACTTTTTCAAATTTTCTAATGTTTTTGGATTTTCTGACAATATTACTCCCCCTAAAATTCAAAACCATTATAAAGAAAATTTGATAACCGATGTAGATAGCTTTATCTCACCATCCATTGCCTGCATCTCATGCTCTGTTTTGTAGAAAATAACGTACCCCCATGATTTACAACACATTGATATTTTTTACAGTTTGAAAACCGTTTTTCAATCTTGTGAAATTAATCATGTTTGTTCCGCCGTGAGGGTTTCGGCATATTCAAGCAACATATTTTTGAATTTTTGGATTTTTAACAAATTTAAAAACAAACATATTTTTTATTTTTCAAAATGTTGACAAAATAAAAACATATTTTTGGTTTTTAAATTTTTAAATTTTTAGGGTTTTTGAAATATTGTTTATTTATGTACAGAAATCAAACAAACTCCCTGTTTCAACCAACACAGGGTTCATCAGCCTTCTCTTCCTGTGCCAGGCTACTCCGATTTCCATTCTCACAGTCTTCAATTTTCATGAGCACCTGCACATTCAAACTATTTAATCACTTGAACAATTTAGCCCAGGTCTGTTGGACCTTAGGCATTTCAACACAATATGCATCATTCAACTTCGGAAAATCTTTGTCATTTTGTACAAAGACTTTTTCAACTTTGACTTCAACTTTTTCATCATTTACCGAAGTTACTTGTTTTTAACACTCCATGTTTGACCTTTTGGAGTACCTCTTTTGTAAAAATGTGACTCTTTTTGAACATTTTGATGTTGAACAACAACTTTTGGTTTCCAAAACTCGTTTGGTTTTGTTGCATCGATAGTTGTTTTCCAACTTTGTGTTGTTCTTAATCTGGGTGTGTGAGAATTCCAGATCTGTCTTGAATCGAACCTATTTGGGTTTGATTTCCAAGTTTGATTCGAAGCAAGCTTGTTTGTGTTGTACCTCCAAGTTTGTTTTGAGTTAAATCTGGTTGACCTTTGTTTCACATCCCCAGATTTATGTTTCTCAACATTTTCAGACTTCTTTTTCGACTCAACATCAACAGGTTTCAGATTCGGACACTTGCGTGCAAGATGTCCAATTTGATCACATTTAAAACATGTTCTTTTTGAAACATCTTTGACCCGTGGTTGTTGCTTTTTCTTTTGAGCATAGAACTCTTCATTAGACTATCGTCTAAATTGGAGTTCTTTCTCTTCTTCTGAACTTGTTCCATGAACAAAATTCATCTTTGTCTGATAATTTGGCGTTTCATTTTTATTTCGACTTTGTTTCTTCTTATAACGCAACCCAGCCTTCATGTTTTTCTTTTTGAAACCAGGTTTACTATAAGAAGTTTTATGACCTTTTCCAGCAAATTTTGAAATCTCAGACTTTTCAATCTCCACCATTTTGAAAACTTTGTCAATCTTTTCTGAAATCACATTCTTAATTGGGAATACAATATCTAAAAATAATTTGTCCAATCCAATCATGGTATAAACCAATCCTTTTGAATCATCATTCAATTTTTTCTTGGATTTTGAGTTTTTCAGATATTCTTCATGAAAACTACCTTCATTTTCATCCTGTGATTCAGATTTACCTTTTTCAACCGACTCTTCTTTCAACACACTTTCAACGACCTTACCAACCACCTCTGAATAAATAGAATCATCAGATTTGGAATAGGTTACGTCAATGTTATCTGGCAATTGATCTACCATGTTGAAAGCTTTTTCGACCTTTTCATCATCATAAAATGCAAACTTTTCCGGTGGTGGAACTTGATGAAATTCTGAACCAATGCCCTTTTTTTTTCTCAGAATCACCATCTCCCGGTTTTATATTGAAAATACGTTCAAGCACATATGATGACGCGTGATAACTTTTTAACTTGTTATTATCCTGTTCTAAATCAGCAATCTGACGCTTAAGCTTAGCAACATCCTCAATGTAAGAATTTACAACTTGTTGCTTTATTTCATACTGTCGCTTAAACATATCAGTTGTTTCATAACAGTATCTCAATCTCGATTGAACAAGTTTCATTTGACTCTTCACATCTTCATATGACTTTTTAGTAATGTGATAAGCCAATTTTATTGAATCATATTCTTTTTTCATTTCTTGACACTTGTCATTTTCAAAACTTTTTCTTTCAAATTTTCATTTTCTTTTTCTAATTTTTTACAATTTTCTGAAATCTTTTCATCATTATCTTTCAAAAATTTTTCATTTTCAATCATTTCTTTGTATTTATTTTTAAAAACTTTTTCTATTTTGGTAAATTCAATATCTCTTGTTCTGAACTTTTCGTCTTTCTCAATACAAGCACTGCACGTTTCCATGCATTTCTTGCACTGTTCAACAATTTTCAAGATTTCAGAATCAGAATTTACCTTAGTGATTGGCACTTCGGTGTTTGCTTCTGTTTGCTTCAACTCAGCTTCACTATTCTTTTCTTCACCAGTACCAGCATCACCAACACTATAAGCTGAACTTTCAACCTTTAATTCAACCGATCTTTCCAACTTCTCCTCAGCTTCTTCAACCTGCTGTTCTTCAGTAACAACTTCTTTTCCAATAACTTTTTCTTCTACCTTCTCTTCATCTACTTTAGCTTCTTCAACAACTTTCTTCAAATCGTTCACCATCTCATCAACATTCTTCTTCATTCTCTCTTCATCCCTCTTCCTCAGACTTGAAGTCATAACATCTCTAAGAAGTTTTTCAAAACTTTTCACATATGTTTTATCTTTTCCAACATTTGTGTAGTATTCGACTGATCGAGTGATTACTAAAAGAACATCATCAAAAACTATGTCCTTTTTGGGAACAACAGGTTCACCATTTCTGTTGACATAGCATTCTCGCTTCTTGTCCCATCTTTTGTTACTCACAGCACTTTCATACTCCTCTTGCATTTCATTAATTCTGTTCCAAGCAATGTTTTTCTCTCTGTATGTTTTCTCCTCCAGAATCTCTTCTCTGGTTTTCTCTTTGATCTCAGCAACAAAAACATAATGTTTGCCTTGTGATATTTTTCTTCCATGAGCTGTGACTTTTTCATCAACACAATCTTCTTCATTTCTTTTCTTGATCTTAGTAGCCAATCCTGAATCAGATGGAATGTGTTTGTCCCAACTGAAACCCTCTGCCACTTTTTCATCATCTTGGCTTTCTTCTTGGGATTATTTTCAATCATTTTTGGCTCTTCTTTGCTACGGTGGTAAATCGCCTTTCGGTAATAATCATCATTGAAAGGATTTTCATTTCCATCAACTGAAGAATTTTGACATTCTCTCTTGAAATGACCTCTTTGCTTGCATTTGAAACAAGTCACTTTAGATTTATTAAATCCTAGCTTAGTTGATGGACCACCGATTGACTGCTTTCCCGTAATCTCCTTATATCTCCGAGCTCTTCTAATGCAACTCGCTAAACACCAGCGAATATCGATAAGTTCTATCTCTTCCGGATCAATCTGGTCATAGTCTTCTTTGGTCAATTCAGAATTTCCAATTTTGCCAGCTACTAGACCTTCATATGATTCCAGAACAGATGCAAGAAAACTCATTTGTTGCTTGGCTGCATTGATGCTCATAGTCGGAGAATTCTTCAATTTGAGAGCAATGTTGCAGAGAACTTCTTCAGATTCTTCAACACTTGCTTTTGATGAAGACGAATGATATCCCAGATTATAGCTTGATGAGCTTGTCGGAGGTTCTTTTGTCTTCACACCACTGAATGCTGTTTTTGGTGATTCACTAACTTTCACCAAAGGTATTGCACCTTTGTAATAAAGACCGACATTCTGTTGATGCGAAGAACTGCTCATCTTATTCTGCTTTTGCAATTCAAGCTCATGACTTTCTATCTTTTCTATCAAGACATCAAGAGAAATTGTATCATATAAAGCATCATTTCAATATGAATACAAACGTTTGCCACTGATCAACTCATGGTAACGCTTCTATGATCTTATCAATTATTTCTTCTCGAGTTTTAACAATGCCAAAACGATCAAGTTCAATTTTTAGATGACCAAATCTCTCTATCATTTGTCTAACTGATTCACCTTTCAAACTATCAAACAAATCAAATTCTTTCTTTAATAATGCAATTTTATTTTTCTTGATTTGTTTACCCCCCTCAGCTTTTACCCGTAAAGCTTCCCAAACAGATTTTGATGACCTATCATGTTGAAGTAAAGCAAACAGGTCATGTCTAATTGATGATTGAATTAAAGCAATCATTCTCTGTTTAGCTGAGAATTCTCTTTTGTCTTCTACTGATAAACTTTTGAGCGGGGTTTCTTCTCCTTTATCTTCGGTCGGCCTACTATAACCAAATTTCAAACAAAACCAGCTTTCATGAGCGTAAGCTTTTGCTCAGTTGATGAACCGCTCTTTCCACCAAGTGTAATCTTCAATGCTTTCAAGTGTTGGTGGTTTTGAATTTGTTCCGTAGAAATTATCATGTTTAATGTTTTCATTAATCGCTTTTGTAATGGTTTTTGGTGTGACAATTGAAGTTTCGGAAGACTCGGATGTAAACGCGTTGTAGAACGTGTTGTAAAATTCTTCAGCCATGATGTGATCTTCTAAAATTACCTGAATCAAACAAGAAAACAAACATAATCAGTTTAAACAATATCAAACAACTTGAACCAAACTGACACTCGGACTGGTGACTATTTTATGCGGACAGAGTTTGATGCGAACTGAGTTTGATGCGAACTGAGATTTAAGTTGTCAAACCGTACGAACTGCTATGACCCGGATCAAATTCAAACGACCTGAAGACATTCAATCCATATGAACTGGTTCAGTTTCAAGCGATCTGAATCGAATTCAAGTGACCTTTTCAAATGACCTGACAACTCCACACGACCCGGACCAAATCAATGTGAACTAGAGTGACTTCGAAATGATTGATGGTACTATACAACAAATATGCCTGGTTGATCAGTCAGCCTTTTGATCTTAGCACTATTAATTAACTTTCTCACATGCAAACATTTAAGCTTTCACATGCAAATGACTAACAATCTTTGCAAAGATCACATGCACTACACTGAGTTAATGGCCGACAATTGTGGTTCACAAGATTAATCTATTGGGCCGATAATCACATGGGCTGCACCCAACTTCCTTTTTAGAATATTAGTTGGATTTTAATTGGACCACAACTATTACACATGCAAACCTTTAATTTATGTCCGACCATTTCAAATTTCAATTCAATCTAATTGGACCTCAAATTCTTAGGCAGTTGTACAATTAAATGCGCCTGACAATCTTTCATTTAATTGGGCCGATACTTCTTGAAACAACTAATATTCAATTCTTTTAGTCCGACAAAAGCTGTTGTATTATTAAATGTGATTTGGCCGATAAACTGTTGACTACTGAATTGAAATAGACATGTACATGTACACTGATTGCATATAATGTTTCACATGTAAACTGACAACCTCAAACGAAATGAAGTATTTCGCACGAAATATCAATTTCACACGAAATAGAGATCTGATATGAAATGGTGACACATTCACATGAAATAGGCAGCTTCAAACGAAATAGAGTATTTCGTACGAAATAGGTGAATTTTTTCAAACGAAATAAGGTATTTCGTGCGAAATAAGGTGAACTTTCAAACGAAATAAGGTGTTTCGTGTGAAATAAGTGAACTTTCAAACGAAATAAGGTATTTCGTGCGAAATAAGGTGAACTTTCTGTTAGGACCGGTTTTCGACTCCGAAACGATTGCGTGTAACACGTTCGACGTGCGGAATCCGTGAACGTGACTGACCGAACACACGAGACGTACTAAATCTGTGATTCCATTGATAATATGAAACGTACAAATAAACTGTGAATCACCTCTTGCACTTTCTCTCTCTACTTTCTCTCTCTAGGATCCAAGCTCTCCAAAGTAGCAAATGTGCAAAAGTTGCAAAAGTTCTAAATCTAAACCCTAAGGCATCTATTTATAGGCCAAGGGAAATAAGGAGGTTCTCATTATTTACAGTTATGCCACCTTGCCTTTTACTAACTAGATATTACAAAATAAGCCTAGAATTAATCTATTTCTGCTACGGTCTTGAGATGACGGAGGCGATAGACATACTGCACTAACACTTTCAAACGAAATAAGGTATTTCGTGCGAAATAAGGTGTCAATTTGATGCGAAATAAAGCTGTTGACACGAAATCGGACAGAAAAAGTTAGATTTCTCCTAAACGCCTTTGAATTAGGATCTGAAACTTTATAGGGTTGTAGATCAGGTGTTTTCGCACAACATATCAAAAAAACATGTAATTTGGACCGTAAAAACCCGTTCAATTTTGAAAAATTCAGAAAAAAACGTGAAAGAAGTGTAGAAGATGAAGAAAACGATGAAATCTGATGCAATTCAGATCTAAATCTGTGCATTTGAACAGTGAAATCGAACTCCTGCTCTGATACCACTTGTAGGATCGGTTTTGACTCCGAAACGATTGCGAAATGAACGTGTGACGTGCGGAATCCGTACACGAACGTGACCTAACACACAAGACGTAATATATCGGTGATTCTATTAGAAATGTATGAAATTGTACACCACCTGAATCACTTTCTTTCTCTCTCGAATCTCTCTCTAGATCTAGAGCTCTCTAAATGTCAAATAAGCATAAAGTCACTAAACTATGACATAACATCCCTATTTATAGGCCAAGGCTTTTAATGAGATTTCTCATTAATTACAAGATTGCCACCTTGCCTTTTGACTAGTTATTACAATATAAGCTTGTTATCTTCAGTTTCTCGCTACGGCTCGGATTGACGAAGGCGATAGACATAAATGCACTAACACCACGACTTCGAAAACGGTCATTCCAGCCATGCACGTGCAGAATATTAGAGCATTTTCCCCAGGAATATCGGTAAGACCAAGTCCCCCTCATTCATTCCTGCAAAACAAGCTTAAATGTAATGGAAACAACTGTTAGTGTTAGGATAACAATGAGGATCCTAGATCCTTAAATCTGCAACGTCTTCTGAGGATCCTTAATTCAAACAGAATTGAGGATCTGTGATCCTGACTGCACTTGTGGATCCGTGATCCTTAGTTATGCAAAATCTATCCCTAACAATTATCAGCAGAAAAACAATATTCAGAAATAGTAGGATAATCCTCATCATCTTCCACTTGTTCCACAGCATGCACATTCTGGTTGTCATGCTTGGAGTATTGCTTGGATCAGTTATTCTCGAAATAGGATCCTTGTTTGTCTTGCTTTGAGGATCATGACAACCTCTCCTGGATCCTTTTGTCATCCTCTAAACGGATGAACCTAAGGGTCCTGTTCCTTACCTCATCTAGGTTCCTGCAAGGCATCATAACAAGATCATCGTAGAACTGAGAATCCTTAAATAAACCCATTTTAAAGGCTTCTACAACCATAGCTATATCCAAGTTAGGGATTTCTAAGGATTCTTTACTAAATTTGGTTATGTAATCTCTAAGTGATTCATTTTGACCTTGTGTTAGCCTATATAGATCACTAGTTAATCATTCAAATCTCCTACTGCATGAGAATTAGCTATTAAACAAATTAATTAGATTAGCAAATGAAGTAATAGAGTAAGGAAGAAGACTTAGCAGCCATTTAAGAGCTGATCCTGTCAGCGTGGATCCAAAACCCTTGCATAGACATGCTTCTTTTAACCTCTCAGGAATGGGATTGATCTCCATCCTTTCTTTGTACTGAGCTACATGCTCTTGTGGATCAGTAGAGCCATCATAGAGCTTCATACTTGGTGTTTGAAACTTCTTTGGTATCTCCGCATTACATATAGGTGGTGCATAGCGAGACACCTTGTGACTCCCATCTGGGATCTCAGGAATGGGTTTAATCACTCCTGGGACACTAGACATCATATCCTTGAGTTTTTGCAACTCCCTAGCCATGGCCTGGTTGATCCTTGGTTCCTGCACAAGACCATGGTTAGTATTGTTAGATGTATTGAAAGCGTTACCTCCCGATTGATTCGCGACTGGGATTCCAGATGTGAATCCATGATATTCACCAATTTACACATATTTTAGTCCCCCATTTTATCCCCATTTTATGCGTTTTCGGCCGTAAAACCGTCATTCAGATACTTAATCATGTATACTTTTGATTATAGGCCTAAAACAACATACCAGACAAGATGATAGTGAAAACGAGGACTTTCCGGACGAAACAACAAAGCTGCGAACATTCTGTGGAAATTCTGACCTGGGTGTTTGGCACGGTCGTGCGATTAGTGGAACGACCGTGCATATCCGACAAATGTAGCCCAGCCCGGCAATGAACGACAGTGCAATCCGGGGTGCAAGACTTTCTCGGATCGGAACGATCGTGCGGATGGAGGCACGGACGTGCAACCCCGACGACCAAGCCATCCCGGAACTGCACCACCAGTGCAGCTGCATGTGCAACTCTAACCCGGAGATGCACGATCGTGCGGTTAATGGAACGGTCGTGCGAGATCGAAGACCAGTCAAGATCTGTGATGTCATGCGGTATGGTGAACAGTAACTCCAATAATGCAAAAAGTGAACGGTCGTGCACTTTATTGGCATGACCGCGCCGATTCAAATTGTTATAAAAAACATGCAGAAACATTATGCTCATAACTCTGGATATTTTGGAAGCGATTCTGGCGATTTTCAGGCTCCGGAGGCATTAGCTTTCACCCGGATTCAAGCCACATTGTGCCGATTAGCTTCGTTATCTTCCGGATTCTTAATCTAGTGCTTGTTTATGGTTTAGTTTTCTAATCTTTCCATAATTTTGTTAATCTTTAAAGCATTTAGATTAATGTTTATGTATTATTGTAGCCTTTGGGCAAAAACACAACAATCCCTTGCTTAATTGTAACCATTAGTATGTTAACTTTGTTTGTAATGACACTTGGAAGTATTTTCTATGTTAATCTTTGATGATTAGTTTGCAACCTTGTTATTGTTGTTGATTTCTGATGTGTGCAAAATGCAACATGTAAATTACATCAATTGTGGCATAAAACTAACCCTTTTTTAGTACTAATGTTGGAAAAAGAGTGCTTTTGTCTTCCTTTTGTATTTTCAGGATTAAATGAGCTCAAATTAACAAAAGAAGCAAAAAGGCAGCTAAATCTAACATAAATACAAGAAAAGGAACAAACGTGGCATGCCCGACCTCCCCGACAACATCTCCCCAAGCAAAACAAGAGAACAAAGGCTGAACACGCCCCGTGCTCAGTGAACACGGGGGCGTGCCCAAGTGCCAGCATAAAAGACAAAGCTATAGAAGCTTCTATCGCCCAGCACGGGGCCGTGCTCAGCGGACACACGGCCGTGGTTAATTATAAGATTCGCAGAATCCAGGCAAATCTTGATAGTACAGATACGCTTCTGCACACGGGGGCGTGCCCAGCGGACACGGGGGCGTGGTCAATTAATGCAGACAAACTGCAATTAATGAAGACAGAGAAGAGGATGGACACGGGGCCGTGCCCACTGGACACGGGGCCATGCCCGAGCTACTGTTCAGGCTATAAATAGGGGTGCTTGGCTCATTTGCAAACCATCCCTTGGCACACCACCTCTCTCACACTTCACCCACCACCCACCACCATCACAACACCATCATCCACCACCATCATCCATTGTCCATCATAGAGTGTATGAGTCGTCTCGGGATCCAAGATTGATCGTAAGAGTTCTTGACAATCAAAGGCCATGTTTGCCTAAGTCTCTTACATCACTTGGTGAAGACAAGTGTCTAGTGTAATACTTTTTATTTTTAATCTTTTCGCACTTTTTACTTGGTTATGTATTAATGACTTTAATAACTAGTTTCTTATGTTGAAGGTGATCCTTCCTTATCGTTTGTCCGTGGTATCTTGGCATTATTTTACTGTCTATATAAATAAAAGATTTTCACCATTCATATCTCCACGGTCTATATGGAGGTATGTTGGCTACCTGGTCGGGGGTTAAGGGAACAGTTTGGTAAAAGTCTTGCCTTGTTCAGTGTATATATCCTGCAAGGACCTGGGTCAAATTTAGTAGGACCTCCTTCAATACCCACCGGTATTGGATGGCGGGGGTCCAAACTCTTTGATCCCCTCATATGTAAGCTACTATTAATACTTTAACCCGGCTACTTAGGACTGTATCCCTGCTGACTCAGACTACTTAGCCGAGGGTAACGTCACCTTCAAAAGAGGAGCCTACCATAATACGCATTAATAACTTAATTAATTATCTTTCAATAATCCGACCCTTTAGGATTGTATCCTTGCTGACTCAAACTACTGGGTTGAGGGTAACGTCACCTTCAAAAGAGGGGCCTACTACAATAACTAAGATAATCTCTTAAAAAGTGCAAAAGTGCGGAAATAATCAAAGGTTACACTAAACACGAGTCGGAGCCAAGTGATTCATCTTGTCTATCTGTTTTATTTTTATTTTATTTTTCAGCATTTTAGTTAGCTTTTATTTTTCTAGTTTAAAAACATTTTTTCTAAACTTTTGACTTGATTAGACGTTGAGGATAAACCGGTATTAAAAGCTCTTGTGTCCTTGGACGACCTCGGTATCTTACCAACACTATACTACGCTCACGATGGGTGCACTTGCCCATATGTGTGTTTAGTGTTAGTAAATATCGTGTTTTGTAAATTTAAAACTTGACTAAAAAGTGTAAAAGGGCTTAAAATATACATTAAAAACCATACACACTTCACACGCATCAAGTTTTTGGCGCCGTTGCCGGGGACACAAGGATTTTAAGAAAGTTAGGAATCAACGGCCTAATCGTTTTTCTTATTTTTCTATTTTTTAGGGTTTTTTTCTTAGTTTTTCTGCTTCTGCAGAACTCAGCACGGGCCGTGCCCGCTGAACACGCCCCGTGCCCAATCATTGGAACTGGCAATCCTGGGAACTGGCAATCCTGTTTTAAGTCAGACAGTAAGCTGAACACGGGGTCGTGCCCACTCAACATGCCCCATGCCCAAGATTCAGTTACTGAAAACAGAACCGTAAGATCCCGACGGTTGGTAATTTCTGACACTAACATGAGTGATACTGATATTTTTTACTTTCGGCACTCTTATGGTACGTGGTGTCAAATATGCGGCGGCCCCCATAAAGAATTAGAATGTTATTTTCTAAATTATAAGCCCCACTATATAGACCCATTGTTTTCATGTAGCCTTAAGAGGGGCGAAAGCAAAAATAATCCCTATCTCTCCCTCGAATACTCTCAACCGGATCTTCTAGGAGAAATGCTTCTTGATGAACTATTTTCAAATGGAAGATCTAATTCTTAATTGGTTAGAAGAACTTAGGATAGATTTCAATAATTTATCTCAAGACGATAACCAAGAAGAATTGTTGGGATCACATTTAAACAACTTCGTTGTTACCAATGTTACCTCTAACTCTAGTGAGGACTTGAGCGATAGTCGTCCCTGTGTCGATTGTGCCGTGAAGGACTCCCCATCGACTTCGTTTAATGCATACATAGACCTGAGCGATTCGGCATACACCTTCTTTAACGAGAGCCCGGGAAAGGGTTGGACTTGTCCACCTACATATAGCATAGGAATCACCCTCACCGACAACCTCTTGCGTTCTCGTCTTAATCTAGAGCAATTAAGGTATCTTAGGCACTTTGGGGTTGTTCCATCCAGTAAGGAACCGCCCGATCCGGAAAAATTCCTTAAAAGCTCCTTAAGACAGCTTCTAGACATGGGGCCATGTCCAGGTCAACACTCCCCCGTGTCCACCCAAAGATTCCCGTCTGATTTCGTGTCAGAATACGGACAAAATATGTCAGGATTCCACCTGCACAGCCGACACGGGGCCGTGTGCAGCATGCTATCATTTTCTATAAATGCAGCAAGATTCCTGCACATATGGACCACTCCAAAGACAAAGATCTGGTGGATCTTCCCACATACCATCCTAGGTATATTCTAAAGAAGGTTCCCAACAACCATCTTGTCTTTTCCACTTTTATCCATTACCTTCTTCTTCAATTTCTCTTAACACCTCCATTAGAGCTTGAAATCTCCATAATTCCAAGCCTTATTGAGATGTTTGTTAGATTTTTATCCAAGGAATCTTGTTAAAAATAAGTTCTACAACAATGTTTTAAGTTGTTTCTGCTAAAAAACGTTTTATAAATCACAAAAACAAATTAAAACACCAAGATTCCTTATTCCAAAAATCTGCAGACATCTGCACACGGGGCCGTGCTCATTGAGCACGGGGCCATGTCCGAGGTTCTGTTTACATAACATTGTGCTCTTTTCGGTATGACTTCTCAGAATGGCGAGCAGAACTAGCGGAACATCTTCATCGCACTCTAGGAACAACCGACAAGGAAGAAGGTCATCAACGGTTGAAGATTCTCTTGTAAACTATGTTTACGCTTTAAGAGAAGCCATTGATGAAATAACAGGAGTGGAAGAAGCATTGGTCGACCGTATCAATCATTTGACGGTGGGACTAGAGGGATGTCTTCGAGAGGTCAACCTTTTGCACCAAAGGTTAAACATTCTTGCTTCTCCTCCTTTGGTTCCAATCATTACCCAAAGAGCATGGAATGTGGTTCCCGAAGTCATCATACCAGCCGAATGGTACGCCATGCATCCGGAGCCCCCTCGGGACGTTCTACAAGGGGTTCCGGTTGGTGTCGCTCCTCCTCCACAAGATGTTGAGGAGAATGACGCCGCCTTCTTCCTCCCAAGAGAGATAGAAGAATGTCTTTAACGCCCCTCGGCTCGGAGTTCTACAAAGCTTTTAGATACCGGAAAACTATTTCCGGATTTTTGGTTCTTATTGTACTCGTAGAGCTCCATAGGATAATTTTACTTATCACTTGACCTATCTAATTTAGGACCCTTTAATTTTATTTTCTGCTTTGTTTTTAACTTTTTAGGATTATTATGTAATTCTCTCTATAACTTAATGAATGATGGTTTTAATTTGGTGTTTGGATGATGTTGTAATGAATAAAACACACTCAGGATGGTGAAGGATAACAAGGGAAACTTGGACCAGCACCCCATGCATGAAAACAGGGCCATCCGACAAAATTTTCTTCATTACAGCAGGTTCAGCACGGGCCGTGCCCGCCCAACACGGCCCCGTGCTGCACATTCTGCAGAAAATGCCCAGTTCGGGTAAACTGGACACGGGCCGTGTTCACCCAACATGCCCCCGTGTCCAGGCTTCTGTTTCTTTTTTTTTTACTTTTTGTTACTGGCACCTGAACACAGGGCCGTGCCCGGACACCACGGGGTCGTGTCCAGACGCCCAGTAACAAAAAAATTTGTTTTTTCACACCTTTTTACACATTCAATCAACCTAAAAACTTATTTTTGGGACACATTGAGGACAATGTGTAATTTAAGTGTGGGGGATGCTAAACCTTTGAATCTTGCAAGTCCTAATTACAAGCCTTACACAAAACTCTATTGGAACCGCTAATCACCTCAATTTTTTTCAAAAAATTTCTTTTTTTTTACTTGTCTAGGTTTAACTTGGGAATTTCAAATTCTAAAAAGGTTATATTTTTACAAATTTACAACCGATAGCGTCGTGATAAAAAGAACCAACATAAGAAAATTATGAAAAGGCATGACAAGCTTAGTTAAAATTTAATTATATATACTTGATCACATAAAAACCCATTCCCACAAAAGTGAGTTTTGAGCCTTTATTGAGCATACAAATACATATCTTTAAACTAAATGCTCATTTTTCGTTTCTTGTGTGAATAGCCGCTTGGTTCTTACAACTCTAGAACTTGCCACGACGATACATTCCCGGTCCTTACCAACTTAAACCTGAGTAAATAAATTATGAAGGCATTAGGACTAACCCTTTTTATTTCTACACCATTTTTTACCACCTACCCAAAATCCCCCTAGTTAACCCCTTTGAGCCTAAACCTTTTCATTTCTTAACCCAAACCAAACACCCTTTCATCCACCAAACCCTTTTATTTTTAACCCTTTGTTTTAGTAACAAGCTCGGTTTTTCGTATGACTTTTCAAAAAAAAAATGTTGATGATGAAGCAAAAGAAATAAACAAGCAAGTTCATGAAAAAAATAACTTTGTTTGAATAATAGCTTCGTCAAAATAAAAAATAAAAAGTCTTACGAAAACCGATGTTTTTACGCCCTTTTCAACTAACCAATAACCCAACCTGTTGGTACACTTTATGTGGACACGACTAGGCTCGGTTCGACTCGGCTCAGTTCGACTTGGTTTCGACACGGTTAGGTCCGGCTCAAGTCCGACGTCACGACATTCCTCAGTCGTGCGCCCCAGAGTTCGACACGCGAAGCACGGAGAGCCGCGGCCTTTCCCGCCGACACATCACCATGACATCACCTTAGTGATGTCATGATGATGTCACTAGTTTTGTCCTATCTTGAATTGAATCAAAGAATTACAACAGAAACGTAATCTGGGCCGATTCACTTCATTTGGGCCTAAAGCTTGAAGTTGGACTTTGACTTGAGGTTGGGCCTTTGACCTTTGTTTTGGGCTTCAACAACAAACGACGAAACAGGAAGATTTGGTTTAATATATATGTGGACGAAACACTTTTGTTTCGTCGACTTTTAATGTTTCCCTGTGCCTTGTTCCGTTTCGTCATGTCTGTGTCTGTTTTAGTATAAATACCCCTCACAGTTTCTGTGTGAAACTGATGAGCACCGAGAGACTTAGAGAGAGTCTGTTAAAACATTGTTTGTATATGTTTGTGGTTGTACTCATCCCTAATCAATAGATATTGAATATTTGGTTACGTGTGTGTTTTATACACTTTGTTTGGTTTGCACCGTCACGGGGATTCCGCACCCGTTACCGTGTTTGTTATAAACAGGGAATAGGTTTTCGTTATCGATCCTCACCGGAAAAATGGGACCTACAAGTGGTATCAGAGCCTTGGCTCTTTTCCTTGTTTAACACCAAACATTGTCGTGTTTGAAACAAGTGTGTTATTGTGTTTTTCAGATTTTTGTTCTTGAAAAACCCATCATTTTCTGGAAAATAAACTCTTAAAAAAAACTGTTGGATGTTGTTTGTTTGCTAAAAGTTTTATCGAAAACCTTGTTTGTTTGAGTGTTTACAAATTAGGATTTGGTTTTTGTTAAAAGTTTTAAGCAAAATCGTGTTTCGGAAAATTATTCGGTGACCGGAATCTTCAAATATTCATCGTGTTCTTCTGTTGTCTTCAAACTGTTCTTGAAAGTTTCTATTGTTTGATCTTTGTTTGGAATTTGTTTAAAGTGTTAATTGATTATTATATAATTGTTTGACATTTGTGACTTAATTTGATGATGTTTTGTTGAAAATAGAGATGTCTCGAATACAACAAGTTTGAAAATTGAGGCTTTGTTTCAGAAGATAAGGTCCAAGAAAATATCTACCATCTGTTTCGTCGACATCATTACAACAACGTGTTTCGTCATTCAAGATCAGTCAACATGTGTGGTCATCAGTCAAACTTCACGGCTGGTATTATTTAAATCACACAAACATCAAAACAAGTGTTTCGTCGATCAACCCTTAACATTCTGTTTCATCACATTGAAGTGGGCCGGGTATTAACATTGATTTGGGCTTTACTTTGTAAATTGGGCTTTCAAAGGGTATTGGGCATTCAAACTGAATTGGGCTTCATAACCTGTTTCGTCGAAGGTTATTAAAAGACTTGTTTCGTCTCCAATCAACAAATATAATCGTTTTCGTCGATTATAAGCCTCATTCATTTTCGTCGCACATCAAGCATTATTCTGTTTCGTCGACCTGAGATTAAATAATCTGTTTCGTCGCCAAGGATACAAACAACCTGTTTCGTCGATCAATATTCAAATTTGTTTCGTCATCATCAAATAAGAATCTAGTTTCGTCGGACCTCATCAATCTGTTTCGTCGATACTTATAAATTTTTAACAGAGGACTTCCAAAAGTGTGATAACAGTCTGTTTTCAAGAGTGTGATCAGTTCTTCACATACATACATCAAATATGAGTTGTACGAGTCCATGTGATTGGAGTACGGACTCACAATCAGCGTTTTATGCTGAAATTGTCAAGAATATCAAGAGTGCCAAGGAGATGAAATGTCAAAATTCTGACTTGATCAAGAAAGCTGATGCTACATCAAAAGAAATGGAGAAGATTCTCACTGAAGACGGATCTTTCTCTTCTCAGACTGCCTTTATGGCTAATGTCACAACTTCTACAAGTCAGGTAAAATCCGAAACTCCTAGAATATGTAGTGATTGTGCTTATATGAAACAGGAATGTGATAGAGTGAAACTTGAATGTGACACAATTCATGGTCACAATCAAAGTTTGGTTGTTGAAATGTCAAAGTGCAAAGAGGCAAATATGGCTTTAACAAGAAACGAAAAGGACTTTAAATCTTTAATTGAAAATTTAAAGAAAAGTGTTTCCGAAACTACCAAAGTTGTTTATCATAAACAAATTAGTATTAACGATTACATTAATATCGTTGAGGAAACCAAAAAGGAATTAGCCATTGCCAAGTGCGAGCATGATGCTATCAAGCAAAAATTGGAGAGTTATTCTAACTCCCGATTTGTGCTTGATCACATTATTGACGTTCAACAACTGAAGGGAAATGTGAGCGGTGTTGGGTATAAGAAATGTCCGCCCCCTTTGAGACACAATTATGCTCCACCACCTGATGAAGAGGATATGCCTCGTTTTGAACCCAGTGTGCCTCTTAATTATGGGGAAGTTACAACTGGCTTAGGGTTCAAAACGGACAATTCATCGGAGGGATCATCTGATCGGAAGGAAAAGTCATCATGTGCCTCAAATCAAAGTCCTCCCACAGTTGAGGACTATGATTCGTCCGATGATGAGTCAGACGTGAGTGATGAGGATAAATCTCTTGACGATAGAAAAGGAGTAGAAGTGCCTTTTGAGAATCATATTCTGTGTGATCCTCCTACTCCTGCTGTGCAATCAACTGGTGCTAAACAAGAGATAGATCCTATCACTGAGACAGTGTCTACTGTTAAAAGTGATAACGTGTTGTACACTTTAATCGGTGATGATAAAATTTATTCAAACACAGCTTTTCCAATTAAAAATGTCAATCAATCTTTGATTGATAAAGTGTTTGAAGATACTACCAGTAAGTTTTTGGAAAAGGGGATCCCGAGAGTTTCAGTAACTCAGTGTGATCCGATTCCAAAAGCTGAAGTTAGAAGAAAATTTGGAAATAAAAAATCACCAACGAAGCAACAACCTATCGCTTTTAAGGGTAAACAACAACAACTAGCTCAAAAGCCTAAGGTTATACAACCAAAGGCTGAAACAAAAGGAGCTCGTTTCAAGAAGAAAAACAAAGACATTAAATTTGTGGCCTCCAAAGGTACTGATAAAGTGGAGACTTTTGAAAATAAGTCAAATACCGATTTTGTTCAAAAAGCCAACATTTTGAAGCGTAATAGTGATAACAATTACACCCAACACACAAACGGGTGTGAAGCTAGTACCTCTGGGTCTACAACTTCTACGTCAGGCCGTCGATCAGATTCTCCTAAGTTTGTTGAAAGGAGAAAATGTCTTAAGTGTGGGAAGTTTGGGCACATCATTAAAGACTGCACAAACTCGCCCAAACCAAATTTTGTAGAAAGAGCCCCTTCTGAACAAGGTCACTCACAACGTCGTTCTGTTTCACCAAAACATGATAAAAGAACTGTTAAAGAACAAGAAACAAAACAACGACGTCAAAACGTCAAAAAGGTTGAAAAGGCGTTAAAACCGGAGGTTGTCCTAACAAAATCCGTTGAATCAAATGTTAAATATGAAAAACAAAAACAGATTTGGAAACCAAAATCGGTAACTGTTTCAGGGGAAGCTTACTCCATTCCGAATCATCAGGAAATCGAAGTCACAATCTTCGATGATGAAGGACGACCCAAGTCTGTTAAGGCATGGGTCCCCCTCTCCAACTAATCTCTGAGTGAGTGTGTAGGATGTTCCAGGAAGAACTATCGATAGTCATCGGATTGTTGATAGTGGAGTGTCCATGCACAAGATAGGCGACTCAAAGCTCCAAGATATTGTTATTTCTAGGAGTGGTTGCCTTTGATGGAGAGAAGAAAAAGAAAAAGAAGACAGAATTGTCTATCGAAAGAGATTGAAAAGCTTCGACAAAATGAAAATCATTCCAAAAGTTTGATTGTTCAAGGCTTTAATCGGGTCCCCAGGGTAGATTCAAATCAAAATGTACGCACCTGCAGCACGTCTGATGTTCAAAATCAACAAGATGAACGTGCAGTGTACATTTCTTCCCAGTGTGATTGAAGAAAATGTGTTTGTTGAACAAACCAACCGGGTGTGCGGATGCCTTGGCATGGATTGAACAACCGCACACTACTTCTCAAGGAGAAAGACAAAGACCTTCGCTGGTGCAATGTGAAAGACCAGCCGGACCTAAAGGTTTCTGATCTTGTTGCTGTCAAGAGATTTCTCAGTAGCTACAAAATCGACTTTGAAATCCACACCGGGTGGATGTCCAGTTTGGGAGAGCACTCAGATTCCTTGCAATGCACGAAGCAGTTGCAGGATACGGTTTTAAATTTCTAATCTCTCCTATACTTGTCGATACTTAAGCTGCTTTATAAATTATTATCATCTCGTACAACACTCTTTGGCCAGACAATGTTGTCATGGTCCGCACCGCTTACCGACATGCCAACTGATTTTTCCAAAATTCGATAAATCATTTCTGATTCAAAATTAATTTTGGTAAACAGCATTGAGGTACAACATGAGTTAACCAACATCGGGAAATCCTTTTTGTAAATACCTTTGTGTCTTTTAAATTTATCTTAGTTTGTTGATTTTAGGGGGAGTAAAATCCAAAATTTGAAATTACATCGGGAAATCGTTTTTGTATATATCTTTGTGTCTTTTAAATTTATCTTAGTTTGTTGATTTTAGGGGGAGTAAAATCCAAAATTTGAAAATTCAAAAACAGTGAAAAATTTCAAAACTCAAAAACAATAGAAAAACAAAAATGAGTTTCCTGGCGAGAAAAAGAGAAAATGATAGTAGATCAGTGGTCTGTTGAAACCTCTTTAACTGAAATGCAAAATGAAAAACGATAAGCAGCTCTATATAAGATGTATCGGTAAGCTCGCATTCATATTAAAGTGTGCAGGGTGATATAAACCTTAATCGACTGAAGACCAGGTGGGAACCGCACATTGGCATATGGTCTTAGTACCGAAATTTCGTTTGAGAGATTGTCGAGATCTGAAATATTCGGTCTTTATGCTGCTTATCATCTGGGTATCATGGTTGTATCAAACCGTAAAAATAACGGAGACGAAGTCTAGATCTTCCATGATACTATACATACGTGTACATATTGCATTCGACCTCAATAAGTGATCAACAATCACATGTCCAAACAAATAAGTGATTATATATCACAAATTCTTTGCGGGAGTCAAGTTCGTCTCTCTGCTGTACGAAAGTACTGATCTGTTCACGGACTTGCTCCTGTGCCCTCATGCATCGAAAATCAAGTTCCTCATCAATAAGTGATTCTATCACATAGGGCTTGTTTTCAAATCAAATAAGTGAGTTTCTCACATCTTTTATACGGTCAAACAGATGATAATCTGTATACTCACCGGTAAGATGAACTCTCGTGCATACCTTGATACGGGAATGTGTCGTGTGTGGATGAACACCGGTCGGTAAGTAAAAATCATACCTTAACGTATCCCCTCGCCATGATTACATCTGATAAGTTGAGCTTAAGTGGACAACAATACCGATAATTGTTATAGGATGCTTATCTTAATGTTAACTAATTGAACAACAAGAGCGTTTTGGCGTGACCGTACACTGATATGATTTTCTTACCCTCGAAACTCGCAAAAAGAATGTCTGTAAATATTTTGTTTACTGCTTTCAGTTTCTGCATCTTTGTATATATTTATTTTTTGCTTTCCGTCTTTACATTTAAAAAAAAAATGAAAAATTCCAAAAAGATTTTAGGTGTGTTTTAATATAAACTTTATAAAATCCAAAAAGATTTTGCTTGTTTATTTTTGATTGACTGATGTTGGAACTCGAGTCTATCCTACCCAAAATCCTGATTGTAAGCCGGAAAACAATTGCACCTTCATAAATGGTCGAAGTTAACAAGTTTTGAAAGTTAAAGGATTAAAACTGAACATTTTCTAAACTTTCAAACTTTTGTCGGTCGGTGTTTGATTGAGATTTGATCTCATATGTGTCATTTGTTTAAATGTTAACTATATTCCAAGCAGTTGTTCTCATTATGCGTTTAGCTTTCTTGCATGTGCATATGCTAAAGGCTAGGAGAACATGTTCGATGACAAGCTTTGGAATGAAGACACGAAGTGGAGGCACTCAAAGGATAAAATGATCGAGTTGCCGCTAACCCTTCATCAACACCACAAGGATCTGAAGAATTGACAAGTCAAAAGATTCACGAGCATAACTCAATGGAGAATTTATTTTAAGGGGGAGTTTGTTAACACACTTCTTAAATGAAAAAGGGAGTTTGTTGATACACTTTCTTCTTACGACGCGTGAAGACTTTGAAGATCCTCCGACATGAAAGACACAAAAGACGAACCATCACAGAAGACGAACCTCACGAGTAGCGTCCAAGGGGGAGATTGTTGGTACACTTTATGTGGACACGACTCGGCTCGGTTCGACTCGGCTCAGTTTGACTTGGTTTCGACACGGTTAGGTCCGGCTCAAGTCCGACGTCACGACATTCCTCAGTCGTGCGCCCTAGAGTTCGACACGCGAAGCACGGAGAGCCGCGGCCTTTCCCGCCGACACATCACCATGACATCACCTTAGTGATGTCATGATGATGTCACTAGTTTTGTCCTATCTTGAATTGAATCAAAGAATTACAACAGAAACGTAATCTGGGCCGATTCACTTCATTTGGGCCTAAAGCTTGAAGTTGGACTTTGACTTGAGGTTGGGCCTTTGACCTTTGTTTTGGGCTTCAACAACAAACGACGAAACAGGAAGATTTGGTTTAATATATATGTCGACGAAACACTTTTGTTTCGTCGACTTTTAATGTTTCGCCGTGCCTTGTTCCGTTTCGTCATGTATGTGTCTGTTTTAGTATAAATACCCCTCACAGTTTCTGTGTGAAACTGATGAGCACCGAGAGACTTAGAAAGAGTCTGTTAAAACATTATTTGTATATGTTTGTGGTTGTACTCATCCCTAATCAATAGATATTGAATCTTTGGTTACGTGTGTGTTTTATACACTTTGTTTGGTTTGCACCGTCACGGGGATTCCGCACCCGTTACCGTGTTTGTTATAAACAGGGAATAGGTTTTCGTTATCGATCCTCACCGGAAAAACGGGACCTACACAACCACCTACCTTTAACCCAAGCCTAACCCTTCACCCAAAAGTCCTCTTGATATTTACAAAGGTTTGTAGTTAAAAAGGAGGAGGATTGATTGCTTGGCAAGCCTATGGTAGGAGTAAGTTCCATGCCGCTCTCGAGTGATTCACTAAAATACATCTTCGACCGAGTGTTGAGTGATCCCCCGTGAGGTATGTGAACTTGTATATAAATAGAATTTTAAAGAGGCATGTTATGCCCTAATAAGTAATTTATCTTATGAAAAGTTTTAAATAAACCATGACGAATAGGATTGTAAATAAGTAAAAATAAACTTAATAAAGAATCTTGGAAATCCCGACACTCTATGACAAGCCCAAAAACCTTCTCTTCTACGCATTCCATTTGGGAGTGTAAAGCCACATTATAAAGAGTTTTGCTTGAGGACAAGCAAAGATTCAAGTGTGGGGGTATTTGATGTGTGCAAAATGCAACATGTAAATTACATCAATTGTGGCATAAAACTAACCCTTTTTAGTACTAATGTTGGAAAAAGTGTGTTTTTGTCTTCGTTTTGTATTTTCAGGATTAAATGAGCTCAAATTAACAAAAGAAGCAAAAAGGCAGCTAAATCTAACATAAAATACAAGAAAAGGAACAAACGTGGCATGCCCGACCTCCCCGACAGCATCTCCCCAAGCAAAACAAGAGAACAGAAGGCCGAACACGCCCCGTGCTCAATGAACACGGGGGCGTGCACAAGTGCCAGCATAAAAGACAAAGCTATAGAAGCTTCTATCGCCCACCACGGGGCCGTGCTCAGCAGACACGCGGCCGTGGTCAATTATAAGATTCGCAGAATCCAGGCAAATCTTGATAGTACAGATACACTTCTGCACACGGGGGCGTGCCCAACGGACACGGGGGCGTGGTCAACTAATGCAGACAAACTACAATTAATGAAGACAGAGAAGAGGATGGACACAGGTCCGTGCCTGAGCTACTGTTCAGGCTATAAATAGGGGTGCTTGGCTCATTTGCAAACCATCCCTTGGCACACCACCTCTCTCACACTTCACCCACCACCATCACAACACCATCATCCACCACCATCATCCATTGTCCATCATAGAGTGTGTGAGTCGTCTCGGGATCCAAGATTGATCGTAAGAGTTCTTGACAATCAAAGGCCATGTTTGCCTAAGTCTCTTACATCACTTGGTGAAGACAAGTGTCTAGTGTAATACTTTTTATTTTTAATCTTTTCGCACTTTTTACTTGGTAATGTATTAATGACTTTAATAACTAGTTTCTTATGTTGAAGGTGATCCTTCCTTATCGTTTGTCCGTGGTGTCTTTGCATTATTTTACTGTCTATATAAAATAAAAGATTTTCACCATTCATATCTCCACGGTCTATATGGAGCTATGTTGGCTACCTGGTCGGGGGTTAAGGGAACGGTTTGGTAAAAGTCTTGCCTTGTTCAGTGTATAGATCCTGCAAGGACCTGGGTCAAATTTAGTATGACCTCCTTCAATACCCACCGGTATTGGATGGCGGGGGTCCAAACTCTTTGATCCTCTCATATTTAAGCTACTATTAATACTTTAACCTGGCTACTTAGGACTGTATCCCTGCTGACTCAGACTACTTAGCCGAGGGTAACGTCACCTTCAAAAGAGGGGCCTACCATAATACACATTAATAACTTAATTAATTATCTTTCAATAATCCGACCATTTAGGATTGTATCCTTGCTGACTCAAACTACTGGGTTGGGGGTAACGTCACCTTCAAAAGAGGGGCCTACTACAATAACTAAGATAATCTCTTAAAAAGTGCAAAAGTGCAGAAATAATCAAAGGTTACACTAAACACGAGTCGGAGCCAAGTGATTCATCTTGTCTATCTGTCTTATTTTTATTTTATTTTTCAGCAGTTTAGTTAGCTTTTATTTTTCTAGTTTAAAAACCTTTTTCTAAACTTTTGACTTGATTAGACGTTGAGGATAAACCGGTACTAAAAGCTCTTGTGTCCTTGGACGACCTCGGTATCTTACCAACACTATACTACGCTCACGATGGGTGCACTTGCCCATATGTGTGTTTAGTGTTAGTAAATATCGTGTTTTATAAATTTAAAACTTGACTAAAAAGTGTAAAAGGGCTTAAAAATATACATTAAAAACCATACACACTTCACACACATCAATTTCTTGATTATAAGTAATTGTGTTGGATGATTGGTATTTGGTTAGTTAAGATAGTTGAAAAATGAAGCTTAATTAATCTTGTATTAGTAAACTTTAAACTTGGTTAACTAGTTTAGCTTGGTTAAAATGTGTGCACCATAATACTAGAAATGGTTAGTGGTTTAATAAAATGTAATTATTATTAATCAAGAAAGCTTTCTGTCACGTAAGGACCTTAACGGGTTAAATGGTGTTGTTATGAATTCTTGCCATGATTTGTTAGCTTAGTTAGTAGTTTAGGCCAAAATTGCTATCTTGGTGAATTTTTGTGCAAGATTTGTAAAATGAACTCGGTTGTGATTTAATCTAGTTTATGCTTGTCTCGGTGGTTGCATTGTATTTATCGATGTCACTTTCCTTGTTTAAGTGAGGTTAGAAAACTCCTAACGGATGACTAACTTATTTTTAAGAGATTTTCATAGACATTTATCAATTGCACGTTAAAGAACAATTTTAGGTGGTTAAAGTGTGTTTATCGTTTTAGCTTTCCGAATGATTGTCATGTTAGGATTCCCGAAAGGGATACTAATTGTCTTGAAAATGGAGAATTGATCGAATGTTTCTAGTGCCAAAACCGACTTAGTTGATATGCTTTGGTTGTGTATTAAGCAAGGCTAATTATCTATTTTCATATTTGAAGTCTATTATGTTTTTATTAGTACTTGTTTATGCTTACTTTAGTTTTTAGAAAATCATAAAACTTATCTTTCTTCCGTTAATTTAAAGGCAAAGGTCTAGTATTATTCCTCCGCCCATTTCCTTGGATCGATACTTGGTTCTTACCGATACTTTACTACATATATGACGAGGTACAGTTGCCTCTTTCGTGTGTGTTTTGATGTTGAAGTATAAATCACTTTTATAAATTTAAAACCGAATCGTGTGTTTATTCATTATAAAAATATGTATATACGCGCACACGTCAAGTTTTTGGCGCCGTTGCCGGGGAAATGCCGAGCTTTAGGAACGACCCGAGTCATTGTTTTATCGGTATATATACTTGTTAATATTTGTGAATATTTTCTTGATTATTTATTTGTTTATTTATTTGTTAATATTCCTTGCTTTTAATTCGATTTATTCGTTTTCTAGATTATTTTGTACACTTGTAATTTTTGCTCCTTTTATTTGTTCGAATCCGGATTTATTTATTCATTTATTCTTTGAATTTTTGGCTTTGAAAATTCATTTTTACTTTGGCCGATTCATTTATTTTTATTGTTGTAATTTTTATAAAATTTCGAGCCCATTTTCCTATTTTTATAAAATTTTCAGCCCATTTAAAATAATATTCTGTTTCTTTTCAGCAAAAAAAAGAGCATTATTATATTAATAAAATATTCATTGTGTCAAATTTTCGTTTGCAGGTTAATGTCCTCAACCCCCGCTCCCAATCCTGTTGAGCCGTCAGACGAACCGGAGCGTGATCTGAGGAGACGTCTTCGTGCGAGATCTCGTGCGGTTGGGCTACTGCTCGCAGCTGGTGAGTAGGAGCAGGTGGTACCCGCTGAAGCCGAGGGCTCAGGGGCAGCAAGGAACGCAATCATGGAGGACGATGAGCGACCTTTGAATGAGACGAATCAGCCCGGAGCGGCAGGCCTGGAGCCAAGTATCCTTCATCCTACTATAGATGCACCTACATTTGAAATTAGATCTAGTATTATTAACACGGTGCAAAATTCAGTACAGTTTGATGGGCGTGAGCATGAGGATCCCGGGAGACATATCGTTGCTTTTCTCGCTATTTGTTCGACATTTAGGATTACAGGTGTTTCGGAGGATGCAGTTCGGTTGAGATTGTTTCCTTTCTCGTTGCTTGACAAAGCTAGAGCTTGGCTTATGTCACTACCAGCTGGGTCCATCAGGACCTGGAATGGGTTGGCGGAGCTGTTTATGAAAAAAATATTTTCCACTTGAGAAAACAACCAAGCTACGAAACCGAGTTGTGACCTTTCGCCAGGACGAGGGAGAGTCGTTGCATGCAGCCTGGGAGAGATTTAAAGATTTGTTGATTGATGTTCCACATCATGGCTTCTCCTAGAGACAGCTGGTCTTGACGTTCTATCAAGGTCTCAGTTACAACATGCAGGAGCGATTGGACGTGAATGCAGGAGGCGATCTAGGAACGAAGACGCCGAATGAAGCGTATGATATCATTGAAAGAGCTGCGATGAAGTCTAGCTCGCGTCGGGAAGGAGATAGAGGCCGGGCAACATCATCATCATCATCTCGCGCAGGAGTACACGCGGTGGATGACTACATGGCCATTACTGCACAAATCTCGGCTCTTGCAGCAAAATTCGATAAGTCCCAGATAGTCGCGCAAGCTAGTTCGGGATGTGACCAGTGTGGAGTGTCACATGAGCCTGGTGCGTGCTTTCAGGGAGCCGTGTATGAGGACCACGAAGAATTAGATTTTGTGAGTAATCAGGTGAGGCCACAGAACAATCCCTACAGCAATACCTATAATCCCGGATGGAGGAATCACCCAAATTTTGGGTGGCGAGCGAATACAGGCAATCAAAATCCATTGGGATTCACTCAGCGCGCTCCAGCGCCGCAGCAGGGTCAGGGTCAGCAGTTCCAGCCCTACAACCAACCTTACCAGCAGCATCCAAATTCGTATCAGAATCAGGGCATTGGGAGCAGTTCCCAGCAGCAGGCCCCTCAGTCTAGTTCCAAGCTGGAGGATATGATGGCTCAGCTTCTTACTAGCTCCTCGAGTGTGAATCAGTTGGCGGAAAAACGATACCAGCCGAGCGAGGATCGTTTTCTTTCCCATGAGGGAGAAATGAGGAGCCACAAAGCCTCGATTCAGAATATCGAGAACCAGGTTGGTCAGCTGGCTCAGATGATGTCTAAAAGACCCCCAGGTGGTCTTCCGGGCAATACAGAGCCAAACCCGGGCAGGCATGTTGTAGGTCCCCTTGATGTATGGATCTTTCACAGAATTGTATATCTAATCAAGAGTGCGGAATCCTCTTGATCAGAATGTCACAGAAAACGTGTAGGAACAACAATTCACAATCAACCGGGTTTCTATTGATTATCAAACTCACGTATTACAATCAATCAAAACCCTAATTCGTCTAAGCTATGGCTCTCACGAAAATCCTCTCTCACAAACTCTGTTTTGGCTGATTAACCTAAACCCTAAAGCATAACCTTGTTTATATAACACAAGGTTGCAACTTGGGCTAAGGTTTCCTACATGGGCAAAGCCCAATTCGTCCCCCTAGACCCAAACTGGGTTTTGTTTAGCCCAAACTCTATTAATTCACTAATACAGAGCTAAACCCGCTAACTGTTTATCGTTTTACTAATTACAAGATATCCAAAGACCAAATCTAAGCTTTTGTCACAAATATGCACCAACACATGTGAATGCGATCATGACCAGGAGTGGAAAGACTACCGGACCCGTCATATCGGACTAATCACCGATCACTGGAGCGGTCCCGAATGACACACCGGACGAGGTGCAGGCCAGGCTACGCCCAGCAAGTATAGCACAAGTCCAGGAGCCAGTCAAAGATTACACTCCACCAGTACCATATCCAGGCAGGCTGAAGAAACAAAAGAACGATGAACAATACGGTAAGTTCCTTGAGCTGTTTAAGCAACTTCACATAAATATACCGTTTGTTGAAGCCTTGGCCCAGATGCCAAAGTATGCCAAATTCCTGAAGGACATCCTCTCGAATAAATAGAAGCTCGAGGATATATCATGTGTGGTGATGAATGAAACTTGTTCTGCCGTTTTGCAAAACCATCTGCCCATGAAAATGGGAGATCCGGGTAGTTTTACGCTCACGTGTTTGATTGGAAACATGTCTGTTAGCCATGCATTGGCTGAATTGGGAGCGAGTATCAACCTTATGCCATATTTTTTACTAAACTGGATCTGGGTGAGCCGTCACCCACTAGAATGAGCATTCGGTTGGTAGACCGTTCAATCAAGTATCCGCGGGGATTTGTTGAAAACATGCTTGTTAAAATCGATAAATTTGTTTTCCCCGTGGATTTTGTTATTCTTGACATGGACGAAGATTCAAGAGTACCTTTGATACTTGGACGCCCGTTCCTCAATACTGCGAGGATGATTGTTGATGTCGCAGCTGGACAAATCACGCTCCGAGTAAATGACGAGCACGTGACATTTGATATCAAAAGATCAATGCTGCATCCGCAAAGTAACAATGACATGCTTTATTATGTCGACATTGTCTATGCATGTGTGTGCTCTCATTTTCAAGGCACTATTGACGAGATTAATTCGGACACACGTCTGTCGTGTGGGGACCTGATTGGCATAACGCAGAAGGGCCACGATTTCGAGCAGCCAGTCTATCAGATTGGTGACGATGGTTCCTAGAGTCCGGAGAGGTTTCTAGAAATTGGCCATGTAGATGAGGAGAAAGCAAAACCTTCGGTTGAAGATCCACCGTCTTTGGAGTTGAAAGAACTCCCGTCACATCTCGAGTATGCATTTCTGGACGAGGAGCGTCGCTTACAGGTCCTAATTTCGGCATCATTGGAAAAGGATGAGAAGAATCAGCTTCTCGAGGTTCTGAGACTTCATAAGAGAGCCATTGCGTGGAAAATTATGGATATCAAAGGCATCAATCCTTCTTTTTGTACTCACAAGATTATGATGGAAGACGAGTACAAGCCTTGTGCACAGCATCAGAGGCGGTTAAATCCGAACATTCAAGACGTGGTGAAGAAAGAAGTGATTAAGTTGTTGGATGCCGGGTTGATTTATCCTATATCTGACTCTGTGTGGGTGAGTCCAGTGCAGGTGGTACCAAAGAAAGGTGGTATGACTGTAGTTTCAAATGATAGGAATGAGCTAATTCCTACCCATACCGTCACTGGGTGGTGATTTTGCATTGATTACCGCAAACTCAATGATGCTACTCGTAAGGATCACTTCCCGCTTCCATTCATCGATCAGATGTTGGAACGTCTGTCGGGGAAGTTGTATTACTGTTTCTTAGACAGGTTCTCTGGGTACTTCCAAATTCCTATTGCTCCTGAGGATCTGGAGAAGACTACCTTTACCTGCCCCTTCGGCACATTCGCCTATCGGCGGATGCCTTTTGGGTTGTGTAATGCACCGGCGACCTTCCAGAGATGCATGGTTGCAATTTTTCATGATATGATCGAGGATTCTATGGAGGTTTTCATGGATGACTTTTTCGGTATTTGGGGATTCCTTCGATCATTGTTTGGAAAATTTGAAAAAGATGTTGAAGAGGTGTGAGGAGATGAATCTGGTCCTAAACTGGGAAAAATGCCACTTCATGGTGAAAGAGGGCATAGTTCTGGGACACAAGATTTCGCATGCTGGTATGGAGGTCGATCCAGCTAAAGTTGACATTATTTCACGACTTCCGCCTCCCACCTCTGTGAGAGCGATACGGAGCTTTCTTGGTCATGCGGGGTTCTATAGGCGATTCATCAAGGATTTCTCAAAAATCGCTAGGCCCATGACCCGTTTGTTGGAGAAAGACGCTCCGTTTATCTTTGGAGATGATTGCTTGAGGGTTTTTGACCTTCTCAATAAAAAGTGGATTGAGGCCCCTATTTTAGTTGCACCTGAGTGGAGTCTGCCATTTGAAATTATGTGCGACGCGAGCGATTACGCTATAGGGGCCGTTCTGGGTCAAAAGAAGGAAAAGCACTTTCACCCAATCTATTATGCGAGCAAGACTCTTCACGACGCTCAGGAGCACTACACCACAACTGAAAAAGAGCTCTTGGCGGTTGTTTTCGCATTTGACAAATTTAGATCGTATTTGGTGCTTTCGAAAACAATTGTGTATACTGATCACGCAGCTATCAGATATCTTTTCAGCAAACAGGACGCTAAACCGCGTCTCATCAGATGGATCTTATTGCTGTAAGAATTTGATATTGAAATTGAAGATAAAAAGGGTGCGTTGAATGTAGCGGCTGACCATCTATCTCGGTTGGAGCATGGAGACATAGATGACGCGCGTTGGGATTCAATCAATGACAATTTCCCACATGAGTCGTTGATGGGTGTTGAGATATGCGATGAGTCACCTTGGTTCGCCGACTATGCGAACTATCTTGCTTGCGGAATTCTGATTAAAGGGTTAACTCACCAGCAAAAGAGGAAATTCTTTTCGGATGTCAAGTACTACATTTCGGACGATCCTTTCTTATTTAGGGTGGGTGCTGATCAGGTGATCAGAAGATGTGTTTCAGGGAAGGAGGCGACCGATATTCTGTGCCATTGTCACGAGGGACCTACTGGAGGCCACCATGGAGCCAATTTCATCGCCAATAAGGTGTTGGATTCCGGGTTTTATTGGCCTACTATTTTTCGTGACGCGTAGAGTTGGGTAAAAGCGTGTGATGCCTGTCAGAGGGCGATAAATATATCGGCACGTGATGAAATGCCTCAGAACTGGATTCAGGTATGTGAAGTCTTCGACATTTGGGGGATAGACTTCATGGGACCATTTCCCCCTCACGAGGTAATAAGTACATCCTGGTCGCAGTTGACTATGTATCAAAGTGGGCGGAGGCACAGGCCTTACCCACCAATGACGCTAGGGTGGTCGTGAGATTCTTGAAAAGTTTGTTCGCCCAGTTTGGCGCTCCGAAAGCGCTTATCAGTGACAGAGGGACTCACTTCTGCAATACCCAGCTTGAAAAAGCTTTGTCCCGCTACGGTGTGCATCACCGTTTATCCACGCGACGAGTGGACAGGTGGAAGTCACAAACCAGGGGCTAAAACGAATCCTTGAGCGGTCTGTAGGTGCAAACCGCAAGGATTGGTCGGACAAACTCGACGAGGCGTTGTGGGATTTCCGTACAGCTTTCAAGACCCCTATCGGGACTACTCCCTTTAGGCTTGTATAGGGAAAAGTGTGTCATTTGCCGGTGGAGTTGGAGCATAAAGCGATGTGGGCTCTAAAAACCGCAAATCTGGACTTAAAAACCGGAGGTGAAGCCCGGTTTCTTCAGATTCATGAATTGGAGGAGCTACGACAACACGCTTATGAGAACTCCGTGTTGTATAAAGAGCGCACAAAGAGATTGCACGATAAACGCTTGAAGGACCACAAACAATTCCAAGCAGGCGATCTTGTTCTTCTTTACAACTCGCGGTTGCGCCTATTTCCAGGAAAACTTCATTCACGTTGGACAGGACTATACACAGTTAAAGAGGTATTTTCTTATGGGACTGTTGCAATAGAGAACGCGGACGGCGTTATTTTCAAGGTGAATGGGCACCACTTGAAGCTTTACGTTACCGGGCCGATCGAGTCGGTGGTGGAGGTTATCGAACTCCATGCCCCGCACATATCATAAGTGTGGGGAGGAGAGTCTACGCTACTGACTCGCGGATTAAAAATGTAGCAAGAGCGTCTTTGGCGCTTTAAGGGTAAAATCGTCCACTTTTATGTTTTTGTAGTTTTAGCGTAATTTAGGTGTGTTTGGTAGTTTACGTTTGTTTGTACAATTTTTATACGTGTCGAGCGAAGGTTCTATGTTGGGATATTGTTAAAACAGTTTGCGTGTTGAAGAAATGGCGAAAAACGGCCAAAACAGGTGATGAAAATGCATTCTGCAGAAAAAACTGATCTGCAGCTGTGGCACGCCCGTGCTTCCTATCGCACGCCCGTGCGAATCCAGGTTGGCCGACACCATGAGTCGCACCCTCGGTGCATTGCCGAGATCAGCGTGCAGGGTTTGAACGATGCCGGTGACGCACGACCGTGCGACTGGTCGAACGACCGTGCATGAGGCTAGGGGCATTTCTGTCATTTGGTAGTATAAATACCCTTATCTGCAGCCCCCATTCACAATTCGCGAACCCTATCCGCACCAGCCGTTCCAGAGCGATTTTGCCTCAAATCGCACGATTTCTTCGCACGGTTTCACACATCTCTTCGCACGGTATGTTCTTTCTTGTAGATTTCCTGTTTCATCTTTGTCTAGGTTAGATTCGTTTGATTCTTCAAGGCTTTTTAGGGCTCCCTTCATAAACACAAGCGAAGCCCTAACCCTTGTAAGATTGTTATGATTCGTGAACACCCGGTCAGATTTCTAGCCCCTGTTTGCCAAAAATTTGAAAATTTTCGGAAAAATCAGGCTGTTCAAGGTCAGGGGTTTGAAATCTGCAGAAACGTAGTCGCACGGAAGTTCCTCGTGTGGAACGGTCGTGCAGTTCCGGCTGTCCACGAAGGTTTGCTGTTGGCTCGGTGATGCACGGTGGTGCCGTTGGTCGCACGCCGTGCAGTCACGATAAACACCGACCACATATGCTGATATTCGGTGACGCACGACCGTTCGTCTGGTCGCACGTCCGTGCCGTTTGGCCAGATCAGCGAGACAGAACCTTCATAACAGTGTGTTCTACTGTTCCAAATAAAATTTTTGATGGTCTCCTGTTTTAACTATTTTCCCTCATTCCAGATGGATCATCCCTTCTTACACTTTGACCCCGATAACGAGAGAGAAAGCCTTTGTATCCCGAAACGTGACGCTTTATGGAATAGACGAGGGCAGTTTGGCATCCCCCGGAGGCTAGATTGGGAGGTTATGAGAGATCTAAATCAGCGCGAACGTTTAGAAAACATGCTTACTATTCTGCTTTCGCGTTTGGTCGCTATCGACCGCCCCATCTATCATGAGCTAACGATAGAATTCTTCGCGTCCTATTCATACGAAAAGCCCAGAGCGTATAAAGTCCCCAATTTTTGCTACAAAGAAAGGGTGCATTTCAGATTGGGCAGACGTTGGCATCATTGGTCGGTGGGTAGATTGGGTCGGAGACTTGGGATATACACAAATGAAGACATGGATTCAGAGTTCTTCACAGATGAGTTCACCTTCCCGAGTGATGAAGCGCGGGCCGCGTTTTGTGCTCAAAATGCAGTTAGTGACCTTTACGATCCAAGGATGTCGAAAGCTTCACGATTGAGAGACCCTTTGCATCGAGTGATGCATCGTATATTCAGCCATACCATCTGCGGGCGCATGGACAGTTTGGGGAACTGTCCAACACCGGATTTGATATTTCTTTATGCGCTGGTTGAGGGAGTACACATCAACCTAGCTGCGAGGATGGCGGAGTATTTCGTGAAGAGATCAGGGAGAACGCCCAGCAGTCAGATTCACGGCGGTCAGTATGTGACCGAAATTGCCTACAATTTAGGGTTGATGATTGATGAGGTACTTCAGGGTCTCACTCTGGTGCCCGAGGGTTGTCTCACTCTGGTGCCCGAGGGTTTATATGTTGATATTCGGTCATTGAAGGCGATGGGGTTGACTGCTGAGACGGATCGCGGGGATCGATTGAAGGGTTTAAACAACGAGGTCTGGGACCCGTTGCCTCCGGCTGAGGAGGAAGATGAGGATGAGGATGAGGAGATGCATGAGCAGCACGAGCAGCACGAGTAGCATGAGCCACACACACCACCACATTCACCACAGCATCATGGATACCACTAGCACCAGGATTGGCTTGAGGGCATCCCAACTTACCCTGAGTTTTACCAGCAGTTCCAACAAATGCAGGTTAGCCAGGAGCAGCAAAGGATTCATATAGAGCAGATAAGGGCTAACCAGGACCAGATCAGGGCGAACCAGGACTTCATGCACCGGGAGGTGCATGATGGATTCTCGTACATATTCGGGGGGCTTCAGAACGCCTACCCGAACTACTTCGGGGAGCCCCCACAGTTCCCATACGGGAACCCACCTGGTTATGGAGGCGCTGACCCATCCCACACGGGAGGGGATGAAGGTGACGAGGACGAAGATTAGGTGGAGCGGTTTGTTGGTGGTTTTATTTATTTATGTAGTTTGTTTTATCGGGTGTTCATTTTGGTTATTATTTTAAAACACTCCCGGATATGTACTCTATATTTCTGACACTTTCGTATGTTTGCTTTATGTCATGTTGGGATATTTAGTACGTTTATTTATGTAAATTATGGTTTATTTGTGTTTATAGTATTTCTGTTCTGTTCTCCTGTACCTTGTGACATATTTTCAGATTTTGGCTATCAAGTCTTGGACCGGAGCACATAACAGGACCAGCTTTGGAAGTCTCGTTTCATCAGAATCATCATCAGGGGAGTATTATTCTCCTTTATCTCTATATTTCGGGTTTTGCGTTGGGGACAATGCGAAGTTCAAGTGTGGGGAGGGGTTTAACTTGTAAACTTTGTTTGTCCTAAAAAAAATCAGAAAAAGCATTCAAAAATATATGTATTATGTATATATTATTTTTAGTAAATAAACCGGTTGGTTGTGTTTTAGAAAACTTCGGACATGATAAAAACTCGACAAGCAAAATAAATTTTGAAAAAGAAAACCGGAAAGCATGACAAACAAAGAAAGACTTGCATGATAGTTTTCACACTTTTACCCATTCCTTCCGTTACGTGAGCATATTTGAGCCTTGAAATGTTATATATTTGTTCATTTCGAAGTAGGAGTGAGCCGGATGTCATGTGTAATTTAGAACTTGTCAATAGCATGCTTGTTAAGACCATGAACTTGTGAAATTGTGTAGAAGTGATAGAGGCACTTAGAAAACCCTTTGTGTTATCCCTGTTCTTTGTGTTGTGTTATCCCGTAAACCTTACATTACCTTTAGGATTAACCATGTCGAGCCTTCCCGTTTACCTTTGTTTACCCAACATGATCGCCCACTTAGCCAAATTTAGTCTTTTTATGTTTTAAACCTTTTAGTGTTGAAACTCGGTCAAAATAATCGTTTAACTAGCGCTTGTTATAGTTTATTATTCATTGTATAAATCCATTAGTTTGTTAAAAAAAAAAAACAGAAAATAAAACACCCTAAAATAGGGTGAATTCGACAAAATTCGAGCAATTTTGAATGATAAAGCATTGCGTTGCGTATTATTGTGGGTAACCATTACAATGGTATAATTATATAATTAGCACAAAAGTTTCCGTGTTTCAACTTGCGTTCAAGCTAGGTTCACGTCTAATAAGTTTCAAGTATCAAAGTATCAAGTATCGAAGTATCAAGTATCAAGTCTCTCGTTCTATAAAGAATCCAAGTTTCTCGTTCAATAAGTATCAAGTTTCATGCACCAAAGTTTCTTGTTCCATCAAAGTATCAAGTATCAAAGCCTCTTGTTTAATAAGCATCGAACATAACAAGTGTCAAGCTTCAAGATTTAAGTTTCAAAGTATCAAAAGAGTCTAGATTCAAAGTATCACAAGTTTCAAGTATCATAAGAGTCAAGTATCATGAGTCAAGTTTCACAAAGGATCACATCGAGCAGAGTTTCGCATATTTTAACATAGTTGAAGGTTCAAATAGGCAACGTTAAGTGTTACAGGGACGAGAATTGCCAAAAAGGTAAAAGTTTCAAAACGCAGGGCGTTACATCAGGGATGGAAAAATCCTCTCACATCTGGGGAATGAAACTGGAGGTTCAATCTACCGAAGCAAACCACAGCCATCGTCTGGAATGTGATAAGAAAACATAACACACTACTTATCATACATAAAAGTCACTAAAATCGATGATCAACAAACAGATAAACCCTTACACAGCAAAGAAAACGTCTCCCGTGATTAGCTTCAGTCCAGGATGTTCTAATGCAAGTCGCAACACCACATGAGCATACTGCATTTGAGCGAATTTAGCATTGCTTGTCCACGATGAACCTGATGACATTTTTAGGTTACCTTGGCTTGTTTGATAATGGTGAACATAGTTGCAGACTTTATAGAGAAGACAACATCATAACACGAGTTGCAATTTCAGTCCCTGATGGGCATTCTAGTCATTTAACACAAAAGGTAACGGCAGACTAACAAAATACTGGAGCAGGGACCTGATTGAACGCAATCGACAACCCTAGTGACTGGATTGTTGCGTTTTTTTTTCAAATGAGGGCTGGTACTGCGTTTTGGTGTAAACCACAGGGACGCAAATTGACATTTACTAAAAAAAATAGGAAAAATAGATTACAAAAAATTGTTAAATAATTTGTATGAAATATCATTTTACATATGCATACAACAAAATTAAGATATGAGATTTTACATCCACTAAATATAAACTATTAAGCTTATCATTTGTGTATGATAATGGGGAAGTTACCCTAATTTCCTTTTATACAAATGAAAATTTTAATTTAGCATGTAAGTTAACAGCAAGCGTCCCATGCCATATCCAGTGACTGAAGGATCTGCATCATTCATGTTGTTGATACATATATGTGGACGCGACTCGACTCGACGCGACTTGGTTCGGTTTGACCCGGTTAGGTTCGGCTCAAGCCCGACGTCACGCCATTCCTCCGTCGTGCGCCCCAGAGTTCGACACGCGAGGCACGAAGCGCCGCGAGCCGGTTCCCGCTGCCACATCATCATGACATCATCATGATGATGTCATGATGATGTCACCATGTTGACTAAATACAATTTCATGAACTAAGGCTTACAATTTACGAAATTGTTGAAGACTGTACGTGCATGAGAATCATGAACTTTGGACCAATCAACATCTTGGGCTAATCAACTTCACATGGGCCGAACCAAGCCCAATCGCACAAGTTAAACAACATATATATACCGAAATCAAGTGTGATTTCGGCAGAGAACACGGTGGACAAGGGTGTGCAACAAACAAGAAAGAAAAGAAACGCACAAAGGAGAACCGAGAGATTTCTTAGAGAGTTTGCAAAGATTGTTTTGTAAACATTGATTTGTAACCGACTTTTCAAGTATTAATACATTGGTGTTAATCGTTGATTCTCGGTCTTGTATCTCGTGTTCTTGTCGTGTTCGTTCTCGGTTTGCCATTTCCGGTTGGATTCCGCACAACCGGATTGGTTCGTACACAAGGAGTAGGCGACTAGATCCTCCCCTAGCCGGACCTACAAGTGGTATCAGAGCCTTGGCTCTTCTCCTTGTTAAAACCGAGTGTTTTCGGGTTGTTTTTCGGGTTTTAAAGTTCATATTTTTCTGGAAATTCTGCTCATAAATTCGAAATTTCTGATGTTTGGCTGCTAGTTCATCAAGAAACCTTGCTTAAAACTGATTTGTGAATGGTGTGTTAAGGTTTTTAGTGAAGTTTCGGGCAAAATCGGGTTTCGGAAAGTTGTCGGTTAACAGGAAAATTCAAATTTTCTGGGTTGTCCTTCATATCTTCAACACATATTCAAGTGTTCTTCAAAGTTTTATCCTTTTTGATCTTTGAAAGTTATTGGTGAAAGTGTTTGTGTCTTGAAAATTGCTAAAAGGATTATAATATTGGAAAGACATCATCATGTGGTTTGTGTGTTGGAAACAGTAAGCCGAGAGTTGGTGTACTTTGTGTCAGGTGATGAAAGTCAAATCTTTCAATCGCACAACTTTTTCAATCACACAAGAAGTTGGAACGTACAAGTTAGTTGAATCACCCAACACAGTTCCTCGCACAAGTGATCTGGATAGTCACACAAGAACTGGGCCTCCATATTGGGCTTCTGTTTACAAAGGATCATCAATTAAATTTTATTTGGGATCGCACAATATTGTCAGTTGCAAAAGACAATCTTTCAGTCGCACAAGACCTGATATCCAGTCGCACAAGAGGTAGTTGGCTCGCACAAGAAGTTTGATTGCACAACAAAGATTGGGCTTCTGATTTGGGCTCCTGTTTCATCGACACAGATCAGTTAGTCGCACAAGATTTGTTAGTCACATAAGAAGTTGGGCTCGCACAAGAACTGGACTCGCATAAAAAAAAAAAAAAAAAAAAAAAAAAATTGGCTTCTGTTCTAATTAGGCTTAAGACTGTTTCGGGCCTAGTTTGTCTCGTGGAAAAGAGTTGGGCCTGTTTCGTCAAGTTAAGAAGCCCAAAGTAAACAAATCTGTTTCGTTGAGCTTCTGATTCGTCATTAAAGTGTTGGGCCAGCTTCGTAGTCTTTGGCTTGTTTCTGTTTCGTCGAGTGGAAGCCCAAATCATAAGTGGGTTTGTTTCGTCGACTAGGATTGGGCTCCCTATTTCGTCATTTTAAAGTCCAAGACAGAATTGGTTGTCTAGTTGTTTCGTCGACACAAGTCTAAAGTATTATTTTTCTTGATAAAAAAAAAAAAAATGAATCCGATTTGGGGTACTCCGATAAATACGGATATGTATTATGGAACTCCGTCTCCGGATACAGCTTCCTCAAGACCAACGGCGTTTGTCACAATCACAAATTGTTTTGGCACTCCAATCCAAGTTCCGGTCCCTCCAAAAACAGACATGTATGGAAATTCGCTTGAACCAGTCCCTCAATCAGTACCACAACAACAAATCCAACGACCTCTCAGACCAACTGATATGTTTGGAAATCCATTACCAGTTCGATCTTCCGGAACAACAGACATGTATGGGAATCCACTTCCTCCTCAATCTACCAGAACAACAGATATGTACGGAAATCCGCTTCAACCAGTTCCTCCAACAGTTGCCTCACAGTGCCATCCTTCTACGGTAGCACCATCATCTCTTGATACAAGGAACTGTAGTCAGACAAAAACGGCGTTGTATGCTGAAATTGTCAAAGATGCCAGCAATGGTGAATCCTCGGGAAATAATGACAGTTCTGAACATGACAGTAGTTCAGATGAAGATGTTTCAACTTCAGTTGAGGATGATACAACTTCAAGTTCAAGCGAGGATGGATCTGAATATGAATCATCAAGGGAGATTGTTGATTCTGATGCAGAAAGGTCAACATCTGAGAGTGATTCCAGTCAGGTATGTGTCGATGAACCCACTGCTGTTAGTTGTGATAACTGTGATAGTTTGCGTGTTAAATGTGCTGATTTAGAGGCAAACATGTCTGAGTTGCAAGGCAAACATGATGCTTTACAAGCTAGTTTGTTTGACTTGCAAGACAAACATGTTTCATTGAATGATAAGTGGTGTGAATTGCAAAGCAAACACGAGGCTTTGCAAGAGAAATATGATGTGACATTCATCCACAATCAGAAATTGACTGTTGATCTTTCGAAGTGCACTGAAGCCAACATGTTTTATGAAAACCATGAAAAGGAATTTAAAACGATGATTGAAACTTTAAGGAAAGATAAAACTGAGTTAACGAAAATGGTTTCAAGAAAACAAACTGACATCAATTTGTATATAACTCGGCTTGAGATAATGCAAAAAGAGATGGCTTGTGTTAAAACTGAAAGTGAGGCGATCCGACTCAAGTTAGACAGCTATTTGAGCTCTAGCTATGTGTTGGATCACATCATTGATGTTCAGAAAGAGAAACGGGATGTCACATGCATTGGATATAAGAAATGTCCACCACCCGTGAGAAACAATTATGATGCACTGCCTGATGAGGAGTATAGAACTCACTTTGAACCATCTGTTCCTTTGGACGTTGAGGAATTTGCAGCAGGACTAGGATACAAGAAGGAAGTATCGTCAGATTCGGATGTGTCAGCAGATACATTTGTAACTGCTGAACAGAATCAGGATCCGCCAGTTGTGGTTGAGGATGCTGATTCTTCTGATGATGAATCTGATGATACTGACTCAGCAAAGTCTGATGCGGTGATCAAAGAAGAGGACATACCTCTTGAGAATCACATTCTTTGTGATCCACCTGCTAAACCGTCTGTGATTGCTACAGCCAAGTCTGTTGAATCCTCATCTGGAAGCTGTGAAAGCGTGAACTTGCTTTACACGTTGATTGGATCTGATAAAATATATTCAGACAAGGATTTCCCTATCAAAAATGTCAATCAATCTTTGATTGATAAAGTTTTCGAAGATTCTACCAGTAAGTTTTTGGGAAAGTCGAGCCCAGGAGTTGTAGTAACTCAGTGTGCTCCTATCCCAAAATCCGAAGTTAGAAAGAAATATGGGAATCAAAAATTGCAAACACAAAACAATCAACGAAAGCAAAATCACGCTGCCCAAGGAAATGGAAAAGGCAAACAGAGCCAAAACAAGAAAAAGGACAAGAATGTGAACTTTGTGAAATCAAAGGGAACGGACAAAATTGAAACGTTTGAAAACAAATCTAACTTAGATTTTGTTAAACAAGCAACAGTGTTGAAAAGAAATGACCCGAACTGTTCGAAACCTAGTACCTCGAGATCACAAAGTTCATCATCATCGGCAAGACGATCACATGATACTTCGGGGTTTGTTGAACGAAGATCATGTTTTGAATGTGGCACAATTGGACATATCATTCGAAATTGTCCATATCTTCATAAACAAAAAGCCAAAGTTGATGCCCCCCATGGTAACAATTACCATAAAAGATTTGTTTCACCAAAACAGGATCCTCGTCTTGTTAAACAACAAGAAGTGAAACAGAGAAAGAAACAACGGAAAAATGTTGAAAAGGTTTTAAAACCGGAGGTTGTCCAAACAAAATCTGTTGAATCAAATGTTAAAAATGAAAAACAAAAACAGATTTGGAAACCAAAATCGGAAATTGTTTCAGGGGGAGCTACATCAATTCCGAATCATCGGGAAATGGATGTCACAATCCTCGATGATGACGGACGACCCAAGTCTGTGAAGGCTTGGGTCCCCCTCTCCAACTAATCTCTGAATGAGTGTGCAGGATGTTCCAGGAGGAACTATTGATAGTCTTAGGATTGTTGATAGTGGAGCGTCCATGCACAAGATCGGCGACACCAGACTCCGAAACATCATTATATCTAGGAGTTGTTGCCTTTGATGGAGAGAAATGAGAAAAGAAAGGAAAAAGATAAGAAGACAAACATTCCGATGAAGGAATGATGGTGAAAGAATGTGGTTGAATGAAGTTGAAAAATTCGACCAGATGAAAAATGTGCCAAAATTTTGGTTGTTATGGTTTTTGATCGGGTCCTCAGGAAAGATTCCAATGAAAAGTACGCGCCTGTAGCACGTCTGAAGCTTTTTGAAGATTCATGGATTTTTCTTCCACAAGAAGTTCAAAGTCCACAAGATGAACGTGTAGGGTACTTTTCTTCACGGTGTGATTGAAGAGAATGTGTTTGTTGATCAAACCAACCGGGTGTGCGGATGCCTTGGCATGGATTGAACAACCGCACACTACTTCTCAAGAGAAAGATAAAGACCTTCGCTGGTGCAATGTGGAAGACCAGCCGGACCCAGAGGTTTTTGATCTTGTTGCTGTGAAGGGATTGAAGTAGCTACAAAAATCGACTTTGAAATCCACACCGGGTGGATATCCAGTTTGGGAGAGCGCTCAGATTCCTTGCAATGCACGAAGCAGTTGCAGGATACGGTTTTAAATTTCTAATCTCTCCTATACTTGTCGATATTTAAGCTGCTTTATGAATTATTATCATCTCGTACAGCACTCCTTGACCTGACACGTTGATCTCGAATATCACCTCACACGTGATTGTTTCATTATGAAACTCATCAATGTTGTCATGGTCCACACCGATGACCAACGTGCCGACCTTTTTACCAAAGCATTTGACAAATCAAGATTTGATTTTTTTATTATTGGTAAACGGCATTAAGGTCAAGCAAGAGTAATCCAACATCGGAAAATCATTTTTGTAAATACCTTTGTGTTTTAAATTTGTCTTAGTTTATTGATTTTAGGGGGAGTAAATCCAAAATTTGAAAATCCAAAAACATTGAAAAATTTCAAAAACACAAAAACAATAGAAAAGCAAAAATGAGTTTCCTGGCGAGCAAAAGAGAAAATGATAGTACATCAGTGGTCTGTCTAAACCTCTTTAAACTTTAAATGAAAAACGATAAGCAGCTCTATATAAGATGTATCGGTAGGCTCACAATCATTTTAAAGTGTGCAGGGTGATATAAACTTAAATCGACTGAAGACCAGGTGGGAACCATTCATTGGCATATGGTCTTAGTACCGAAATTTCGTTTGAGAGATTGCCGAGGTTCTGAAATATTCGGTCTTTATGCTGCTTATCATCTGGGTATCATGGTTGTATCTTTTACCGAAAAATAACGGGGACGCAAGTCTAGATCTTCCATGATACCATACATACGTGTACATACTGCATACGACCTGAATAAGTGATCAACAATCACATGTCCAAACAAAATAAGTGATAATATATCACAAATTCTTTCCGGGAGTCAAGTTCGTCTCTCTGCTGTACGAAAGTACTGACCTGTTCACGGACTTGCTCCTGTGCCCTCATGCATCGAAAATCAAGTTCCTCATCAATAAGTGATTCTATCACATAGGGCTTGTTTTCAAATCAAAATAAGTGAGAATCTCACATCATATACGGTCAAACAGATGATAATCGGTATACTCACCGGTAAGATGAACCCTCGTGCATACCTTGATACGGGAATGTGTCGTGATGTGGATGAACACCGGTCGGTAAGTATAAATCATACCTTAACGTATCCCCTCGCCATGATTACATCTGATAAGTTGAGCTTAAGTGGACAACAATACCGATAATTGTTATAGGATGCTTATCTTAATGTTAACTAATTGAACAAAGAGAGCGTTTTGGCATGACCGTACACTGATATGATTCTCTTACCCTCGAAACTCGCAAAAAGAATGTCTGTAAATATTTATTTAATGCTTTCAGTTTCTGCATCTTTGTATATATTTATTTACTGCTTTCTGTCTTTACATTCGAAATATTCAAAAATTCCAAAAAGATTTTAGGTGTGTTTTAATATAAACTTTCTAAAAGCCAAAAAGATTTTATTTCTATCTTATTTTCGATTGTACGATGTTGGATCTCGAGTCTTCGATACCTGAAACCTGAACGAAAACCAAAATCGACTGAATCTTCATAAACGGTCGAAATTTGCAAAGTGTTGAAAGTTAAAATTTGAAATGGATAAAGTATTTTAAACTTTCAAACTGTCGGACGGTGTTTGATTAAACAATGGTCACACGTGTGTCGTTTGTTTATGTTACGATATTCCAAGCAGTTGTTCTCATTACGCGTTTAGATTTCTTGCATGTGCAGATTCTAAAGGCAAGGAGAACATGGTCGATGACAAGCTTCGGAATGAAGACACGACGTGAAGGCACTCAAGTGATGAAGATGATCGAGTTGCCGCTGACCATTCTCAACACCACAAGGATCTCAAGTTGTAAAGATCAAGACATTCACGAGCATAACTCAAGGGGGAGCTTATGTTAAGGGGGAGTTTGTTAACACACTTCCTACATGAATCGGGGAGTTTGTTGATACACTTTCAAGACGTGAAGACTTTGAAGATTCTCCGACATAGAAGACAAGAAAGGCGAAACTCGCGAGTAGCGTCCAAGGGGGAGTTTGTTGATACATATATGTGGACGCGACTCGACTCGACGCGACTTGGTTCGGTTTGACCCGGTTAGGTTCGGCTCAAGCCCGACGTCACGACATTCCTCCGTCGTGCGCCCCAGAGTTCGACACGCGAGGCACGAAGCGCCGCGAGCCGGTTCCCGCTGCCACATCATCATGACATCATCATGATGATGTCATGATGATGTCACCATGTTGACTAAATACAATTTCATGAACTAAGGCTTACAATTTACGAAATTGTTGAAGACTGTACGTGCATGAGAATCATGAACTTTGGACCAATCAACATCTTGGGCTAATCAACTTCACATGGGCCGAACCAAGCCCAATCGCACAAGTTAAACAACATATATATACCGAAATCAAGTGTGATTTCGGCAGAGAACACGGTGGACAAGGGTGTGCAACAAACAAGAAAGAAAAGAAACGCACAAAGGAGAACCGAGAGATTTCTTAGAGAGTTTGCAAAGATTGTTTTGTAAACATTGATTTGTAACCGACTTTTCAAGTATTAATACATTGGTGTTAATCGTTGATTCTCGGTCTTGTATCTCGTGTTCTTGTCGTGTTCGTTCTCGGTTTGCCATTTCCGGTTGGATTCCGCACAACCGGATTGGTTCGTACACAAGGAGTAGGCGACTAGATCCTCCCCTAGCCGGACCTACACATGTACATGTCATCATTAATCCAAAATTGTAGGGTCAACTATACCTATAGTGAACCGTATTTGTACTAAAAGATAATAAAGAATATATACAACACTCGAGCTCTGAACCAATTTACTAGATCAATAACAATCAAAACCCCATGAATCACTTGGCATAACTTGTATATATATTTTCTTTTGCTTCACTTATGTGTTCTTAAGTTCCATGTATATTTTGGTATACCAGTAAATATATAGTAAAAATTCTATTTGCATTTATAATTTTTAAAGTGGTTGTCCAGGGTTGTAAGAGCAGTGGCGGATCTAGAAAATCCTTATAGGGGCAACGTTTCAAAGAAAATGGGTAACGAAATGGAAAAAACGTCAAATTTTTCCAAAATTCACACTAAATTTACACTACCGTAGGAGCATCAAGGGGCAACGTGGGTTACCCCTTGTTAAGAGGTAGATCCGCCTCTGTGTAAGAGTATTTATCCTTAAATACACTATAATTCTGATAGAGACTGAATTGATGAAGATGATGAAAACAAAAAAACTGTAACTATATTCGATAAACTGAAGAAGATAACAATACAGAATAATAACCACTGAAGTGGCCAGGGCTATGCCCTTCTCAATGCCATAAGCATGAGCCTAACACTTACTAATTTCTCCTTATCCTTTACTAATGACTAATGCCTTATTTATAGAAAAGTAATTATACTAATACCCCTTACACTATTACAATATACTAATACGTATGCGATTTCTATCAATACTCCCCCCTTCAAAACAGTCTTGTCCTCAAGACTGGAATCCGACAACGACTTCCGGTGGCCGAGGCTGCCCATGCACGACCCATAAATGCGATGTAGCCGAAAACTTCAATCGCGTTCCAATGAGAGGACGGTGAGACAATGAACTCTTTCCCCTGTCAAATGGAGCATTTCCCTTCTCACACAAGCCCAAATCAGAAAAAATAAGGCCCACAACCTTTTTTTGCTCCACACCTTGGCCCAGATCTGGATAATCCAAATCCACAACTGTTTTCAGCTCCACATCGTGGCCCACCACTGGTTCTGAGCCCAACTTCCAGTTCCAGTGTACATCATCAGATATAACCCATTTAGCCCTAGTCGACATCAAACGTCCCTGACCAAATGACTGTTCTTCAGATCCAGAGATGATCGCAATCAATGGAGCCACAGGAGACAGTGATCGCGACTGAAAATCTAAAGAGCGATCCACCGCATGTTCAATCAAACTTCCGTTGTCAATCGAATTGCCGTAAAATTGTGATTCAACTTCCGCAAATTGTTCAAGGGAAGAAGGAGCTTGAGCAATTGGAATTGGCGATGTAGAATTCAAACCTGAAAAACGTGAAACCGTATGGCCACGCAAGCGTTCTTCAGATCTGGAGACGATTGCCTCCAATTGCTCTATTAGAGATGGAGGTGGAGAAATAGAACCTGAAGATGAAGCTGGAACATGTGAAATCGACATGGAATTAGACCGCGAATCCTGATGGTGCATCCAATTGAAAACGAACTTCTGGAATACTCTAGAATCAGACCGATCATCATGCAGTGCTTTAAGAGAATCCTTTATCGCTGTAACATCAGATTGTAGTTGCCGGATTTGCTGCTCATGAATATCCAATCGAAATGTCTGATTCATCATAAGTGAATCAGAAAAACAGATGGAAGAATTGGATTGAATTGGAAATTGAAGGAACAAAACAAGAGGAATTTTGAGGTAGAACCGGGAATTAGAAAGCAGATGTAGATCTGATAATCAAAACTGAAATCGCATTGGATCTGAGATCCGAACGTAACACAGATCTGGAAATTGAAATCAAAAGGAGAGCGGAGGTGAGGCAGGTCGGACCAATGATAGAGACTGAATTGATGAAGATGATGAAAACAAAAAAACTGTAACTATATTCGATAAACTGAAGAAGATAACAATACAGAATAATAACCACTGAAGTGGCCAGGGCTATGCCCTTCTCAATGCCATAAGCATGAGCCTAACACTTACTAATTTCTCCTTATCCTTTACTAATGACTAATGCCTTATATATAGAAAAGTAATTATACTAATACCCCTTACACTATTACAATATACTAATACGTATGCGATTTCTATCAAATTCCTAATGGTTTAATAAATTGATGATTTTTTTTTCAAGGTGAGCTAGAAAAGTCTTAAGTGTATTATTGAGGTTTTTGAAATTGTTTTAGTTTCTAGGGACTCCGTTTTTAGTCGAAGGAACAAACTCGCTTTTTGAGTTTTGCCATGTTGAAGTGAACTCCCTAGATTCCAAAACAATTCCAAAAACCTCCTACAAACACTTATCATTTATGGTTTGTATTATATGATTGTTTCCTATACATAGAGACGCACGTTCAAGAAAAGTCGATCAATTACAGAGCAGATGCTTACCATAAACAGCTTTCGTAAGATGTTGAGAATGTCTTCCTCACACTCCTCCAAGGTTTCTGTGTACATTGTGTCATCCTCACACTGATTCAATGTTGCTGTGTAGAATGTCTCATCGTCACGATCTTCTAATGTCGCTGTGTATAATGTCTCGTCATGACATGCGGGAATTTCGTCGTACTCTTTTAAAAATTCCAGCATCTGTAATTCAGATTCTACAGTATAGGAGCTTCTAAAACACAATTCTGCAATCTGTTGCATTGACATTTTTCCATGTTGGAGCAACTTATAATCAACTATATCGAGCTCCGTTTTATTGAAGATGCGTCTCCCTGTTACCACCTCAGCAAAGATCACTCTAAAACCTGATAGACCCATTTGAAGGAATTCCCCTTCAAACAAAGTGACTTCATTCAGATGTGTCCGAACTATATATGACAAATATTATATCATATGTATGTGTAGGGGATGGGGGTTATTTTATTATAATAATGGGACCGTTATTTATACCTTGTGTTTTTATTTCAAGATGTGAAGATTGTTTTCTCTTCTGTAAAAAAAAAGTAGGAATCCTATTCTCGAAGTAAAAGCATTCGTATAATCAGTTTTAAATTGCATGTTGGAATTAACTGTTTAATTGATGCAGAAACTGTCATACTAAAAAAAAAAAAAAAAACCAAAGAGGGAATCATCGTTTGATCTCACCCAATTTAATTTGGTTAATGATATTTCTCGAGTCAGAAAATCTTGGTTGTTTTCTCATTTGTTTATACAGAACAAACCTAAAAACCAATTCAGACCACGTGTGATCAGTTCAAACAAAGAAGAAAAAGGAGAGCATTGAACAAAGATCAAGAAAATAAGACTCAAAGAAGAAAGGGGGTGACGATGCGAATTGATTTATTGATACACGTTTGAATTTAGTTACGGGTTGATGATGTAATTTATCTAAATTTAGTTTAGAGTCTAAATTGTAATGTTTATCTAGAGCAATTAGTGTTTATCAAAATCATTTTATACTTTTTTCACATGGTGATAACACTGTTTTAAAAACCGGTTTGGCCGGTTGGTTATACCGGTTGAACCGCGTACTGGTGGTGAGTCCGGTACAACACACCGGTTTAAATGGGGTATTCAGTCTTGGATTGAATCGACAGTTTTTCCGATATAATAGGTTTTAACCAACGAACCAGTTTCGTTTAGCCCAATGTTGCACCTATGAACAAGTTGCAAAGCTTAATTTTGCACCATAAAAATAAAAAAATAATTATAAAAAATTTGTGACTAATCATGACAAGTCATTGTTTAGACCAAATTCAACATGTATAAGTATAATAACTTACATAGTTTAACATGAAACATTGCAAAAGTTTGTACTAAGTTTGCTAATTGTTACAGTTACATCATTTGTTGAAGATGACTTTTTTTTTTCATTTTGATCATCACATATTGATCATGTGTACCAGTGCATCCAAGAACAACTTAAATAATACAAAAATGTGAACGGTTTGTTAACATCTATTTAGGATTAAGATGAGTGTTGAATATCCAAAGTATGAGGATGACGATGATAGTAAATTCATCTTTTAAGCAATTGTGAACTTGATGCATTCAACACTATAATGCCATAAACCTATCATAAACTTCTATTCAATAGAATTTTGTTGGAAACTTTATTATTTATCATGGAATTATGTAATTTAGATTATTTTTAGAGTTGAAGTAATATTTTTTTTATGAATTATAGGGTTAATTGGTTTGCCGGTTGAACCTTCTGGCATAACCCGTTACAACCAGTTAAACCATTTCTAAGCCCAACACGGTATGATTAAAAAACCGGTTTTTAAAACATTGGTGATAAATCCACATAATTTAATTACATACCTAATATAAAGAGGGGTATTCATTTGCTATGACTGAATAAAACCGCGTAACATCAAACATCATTAAACTGACAAGCTGGGGCTTTGGGCCCCCACTTGAGAAGCACCCTGAATTTCTAAAAGAAAAACAGAACTTTGTATAGGGGTAATTATGGCTTGGAAAATAAAAGAGTTTTGAGCAGACAGTGGGTTTTAATGGCGACGTTCATGAATCCAGGCGTGAGACATATAAAACTGATGTAAAAACTAGAGAAACAATAAAAAAGCCAATGGAGAGAGAGAGAGAGAGAGAGAGAGAGGAGGGCGAAATAGGGGAGATATCCGACGAATATTCCAGAGAAGACAAAAATGATAATGAAGAATTCAAGAAGGAGAACGCGACAACATTCTATATTTCGAACATCTATCCTCACATTTCTGATGGTGAGTTATGGACGGAGTGTAGGAATTATGTTAGGCCTTTGTACAGGATCTGTTCGTCACGAACGTGGATGATTCGACCTCGATCAATGTGCGGAATCCATGGATCAAGTCACAGAATCATGACAAAGTATTCAACCTTTAACACCGTCTGATCTTTCTATTCAAATAATGTGAAAGTACACAAGAGCCAGTAGAGAGTCAGACTTGACAGAGTTTCCCAACAGAATGAGCAAAAAGTCTTAAATGACATACCCTAGCCGGGTATTTATAGACAAACTCAGGGACTTAGTAAGTGTTGTCCGATCGGGTGGCTGTCCGATCGGGTGGCAATCCGATCGGATGGCCATCCGATCGGGTGACACAAGTCATCCTTCAGACATCACTTTTACATAAAAGTGCCATTCCCTGAGCTGTCGATCTACACAAATATATACATAAACATACTAGTTCACAAAAGACATATTTAGTTACAAAATAAGACTCTATACTGACGGAAGCTACAGACGCATGAACTAACAAACTCCCCCTCGGATGTAGCTGCAGTTCCTTCCAGCATAGTCTTCATTCCTTTCTCTTATGTCTTCGTTCCCTGGCCCTCTGTCTCCTCTTTTCGGCTTTTTCTTCTAACATTTTACGTCTCAGAAGCCTTCCTTCCTCTATCCACCATTTCCTGTACACCGGATCACCATCATGCTTTCTGTCTTACTTGGGAATCTTGTTTTCTTCCTTTTCTATCGGTGTTTGATCTGTTGGCGGTGGTCTCATCAGCTTACGCTTTCCAATTTCAGCTACTCTATCAGCGATCTCTTTAAACTTCTTACTGCGCTTGTATCTTTTCAAAAATTCATCAATCTCCCAATCTCTCCAGTTAGTCTTCCAATACCTGCCGGAGTTGATGTCTTTCGCATAACACACATCCACAATCTTTTGATATTGCATTGCTTGCACTTTATCAGGCTTCTCGTAGACAATTTTGTTGTAGAACAAGCAATCTATGTCTTTCTTTGAACAATTAACAAGCCACATTGGATCTAACACGCAAATCCTTCTTGATTCACCAGTGGTCTTATTGAATAGAGAGATTATTGCTTCAGCCGTTCTTTGATTATATAGCTAACCTTCAAATTCTTCATGGAAATCTTGTTCCATTGCCCGTAAAGGCATGTTCTTTAAGCATCGTGGAGGCTTGATATCCAAAGTAATATCTTTCTCCCCATTCTCCATAATAGTAACAATCTGCTTTGGGTAATGAGGTTTCCAATCAGGATATCTTGCTTTTGACTGCAGCTTCACATAATCCCACAGATGTTGGTCATGTTGTTTCACATCCAAACCATGATAAAATTCTTTAATGTTCTTCATCTGGACCAACTCATCAATATCCCACCACGGGAGGGTCTTTATGTCTGATAGAAATTCGAAATACTGCACACCCTGCTCCCGTCGAATAGCATATACCTGCAAGTCTTCCAGATAACCCCAAAATAATATGTCGCCCCAAGAGATCTTTGCATCGTGTGTGAAATACTGTAACGCCCTGATAGACTTTCTCTCTTTTGGCATCACTTTAAACCATTTCTTTCTTTCTTTAGCAAGATTCTCTCTGGGTATGGTCTTTGGAACACCTTCAGTGGTTATCTTTTCAACTATCTTTCTCCTGATTTCATCTTCATTCTGATCTTTGAACATTTCCGCCAGAAAAGGAAATGTCTCATCAACCCCAGAGTAATGAAAATCAGTTTCTTCATCACAGGAATCTGAAGCTTCTTCAACAATCACATCATTATAATTACCAGCTTCCTGAGCATACCTAAACTCATACTCCCTTTCAAGTGACGGAGGTATCTCATCTTCAATATCGAAGTTAAATTTCCCATCCTCTAAACCCAACTCCTCCAACATCTCTGCCCTAGACCTAGGTGCCTCTAGCTCTCCCTCATGACGAGTATGCAAATATATGACAGTTGGATTTGTGAGGAATACCTGGTCGACATGTTGCTTTCCTGATGTAGAGGCTTCTTGATGTTGACATCTTCTTGTTCATTTATCTCATCATTCATGAAGTCTTCTATTCTTTGTTGAACATTAGGATTCACTATCAGCAATCCATACGAACCTTGATCTTCATCATCATCCTTTTTATCAATAAATTCATCCCATGAGGGATCATAGTTCTCAACCGCGTCAAGTTCTTCTTCTAATTCCTTATTGACAACTACTTCCTCTACTTCTTCTTCATCTTTCCATTTCAACATCAACACTTCCTTTGCTTTCTTTTTTTTTTGAATAACATGCACTCGGCGAAGGATATCATTAATATCGAAGGATTCAGAAGACTCACCAACAAGTATGAATTCTTGATCCTGTTCAACATCTTCAACATCAACCATTTCAACATCTGCTAGACTTGAAGAACCTGCAGCTTCAGGTTGACTTGAAGACCCAAGAATTTCTTCTGTATCAACTACCAACCCTTTTCTTCTTTGATTTGCTTCTTGAGCCAACTCTCTTTCTCATTCAATCCTATGCTCTTCAGCTCGTTTGACTTCTATGTTGTTGAAAGCAGCATGGACATCAATATTCAGATGACTTTCCATTACAGTGTATAACATATAGAGCTGTTCATCTTTCATGACTTTATCAGCCTTCATCGCTTCCATCTCCAACTTCATCGCTTTCATTTCATTTGACGAAGCTTCATTGATTTCGCTCAAAAGCTGATTTAGTGTTTGATTCACCTCTTCCAACTTCTTCATTTTCAAACTCATTGTAACATTCTCTACTGAAAGAATTTCAAACAGTTGTGTGTTATCATGAACATCATCCTTCATTTTCTTTAACTTTTCTTGTTGCTTTATCATGACAGTTTTTATTTCTTCGTTTAATTTCGTTAACTCCTCAACTTGCTTCTTTAATACATCCCTTTTAGCTTCAGCTTTGTCTTTCTCTAGTTCACCAACTTTCTTCGTCAATTCTTTCACAGCTTCATTGTTGAACATATCATAATCTTCATCTGGAATATCATCTCTATATACCCCAGTTGCATGAGGAAGCTCTCCAAATAGATCAGCAAAGATGTATTCTTTGGTTGTGATGATTCAGGATCTTCAGGAATAGGTTGATCTTGTGGTGGAGGTGGAGGTGGTGTAGCTGCTTTAAACCCCGTGATTTCAACATAATCATCACCACCTATTTTCTTTTTAATGTCAACTTCTGAAACACTTTGTGTTTGAACCTCTGGAGCTTTTGGAGCTTCAACACTTTGAACTTTTTCTGCTTCTTGAACCTTTGAAGTTGTAACATGCTTCTCGCTCTTTCCATCTTTATCTTTAGGCAATGTAGCACCAGTTTTCTTTGCGCGAACATTTCTTGGAATCACTCCAGTCTGAACAGCTTTACGCTTTGCTCTTAGCTTCTTTGGCTCATCGACTGATGGAGTGTAAGTAGAATCCTCTTCATCTGATCCCTTCGTTTTCTTTGTCGGCTTCTTTTTCAGCTGAGCTTTACCTTTTCCAAGTGTTGTAGGATCCAGTTCTGACTCTGTCTCAGTAGACTCATCATCTGATTCGCTTGAATCATCACGAGCAACACCTTCAGGCTCTTTGTCTTTAACACTCTCACTTTGAACACTTGAACTTTGGTCTTTCTGAGTAGCAACTTCCTCATTCCTTTTTAGAAAGCTTTCAAGTGAATGTTTTAGAAGATCAGCTCCTTGTTGAACAACTTCTGAAGGATCTAACACTGGTTCGTCCACTAATCTTTGTTGTGGTTCTTTCGAAGACCCTACAAAACAAATTTTGACAAATTCATTAGAAACATATAACAATTTAAAGTTCTAACTACCTTATGACTCCCCCTTTCACTATACCCTTAACAACTATCTTCAGTGTCGGTTCCTTAGGAATAGGAACTATAGGGGATGTCTTCGGCGTTCTCTTTCTCTTTCCATCTCTCACAAACCACCAACGGGGTTTCTTTTCAATCATCTGATTAATCTTTTCATCTTCATTATCATAATCACTATTTTCATGTCTCCACCTATCACTCTCTGGAGCAACATATGCTGGATTATTGATTCTGCATATCTTTCCCTTAACTCTTGTTTCAGATCCTTTAATCAATCTGGTAATTGTTTTAGATGTCGTGTTCCTAAGACCTAGAATATCACCATTATCCTTCTGAATGTCTGTGAATTGATTATCAATCATCATCATGATGAACCTTGGATACATGATGTATTTATTACTTCCTGCTCTTATGTTTTCTTTTAAGTATTCAAAAATCACATGTGAAACATTGTATGGCCTATTCAATACCAGACATGTGATTATGTTCATGATGTAGTCAGATGTTTCGTCGTATGCTCCTTTCCTGTGTGATATGGCATGAACTACACAATGAATCATGAATTTGTAAGCATGACAGAACAATATCTTTCCCATTTTCCCATTCAAATGACCTGTGAATCCCATCCTGCACCATAATCCTTTGCATAAACGTTCTGGAATAATGGTAGGATCGTCATCAGAATCACCTAACTCTAATACACGTCTCAAATCACCAACATTGAACTTCATTTCCAGATCCACATCCTTTCCTTTTTCATCCTTCTTTCTCACAGCAGAACAAATCATCTTATCTTTCTCTTCATATCTCGCTGAGTTCCAAAACCGTCTCACATGAGTTTCATAAACAATGGTTTTATCAGTTAAAGCTTTGGCAATCTTGCTTTCTCTCAAAAACTTTGCAATATCTTCAACAATCTTTATATCTGTATAAAGAGCATCTAGTAGACAGTATATGTTGTGAGACTTGTCCCAATCTGAACCCTTTCCCTGCAAAAATATTCATTATTAATCATTTGCACAAAGTTCGAGACATAAAGATGAATGATGAAAATTTTGAACACCTCAAAATTTTCTAACTCTGGAATAATCTCTATGTGCTAGTACTGAGGATCGGATGGCTGTCCGATCGGATTGCCATTATGTGCAATGATAATTCAACATAGTCAACATGCATTTGAATCGGATGTCCACTCGATCGGATTGCCACCCGATCGAGTTGCCACTCGATTCATGTGACAAGCAATTGGAAATTTTTGACCAGTCAGCTCTTTGAGAATGAATGTTTTGAATCGGATGACCACCCGATCGGATTGCCACCCGATTGGGTTGCCATTTGATTCTTGGCAATTTTGAAACAATTGAAATGTTTTGTCGTTTAGTGGTTGTCCGATCGGATTGCCGCCCGAACGGATTGCCACTCGATCAATGACAATGAATGCACATATTTCAAAACATAGTAATGTGGATAAGAGGGCTATCCGATCGGATTGCCACTCTATCCATTGAACAGTGAATGAATGTCTTTGGAATGAGTTGCCACCCGATCGGATTGCCACCCGATCGGGTTGCCAAACTTTCCAAAAAAAACTGTTTAACATTTGAAGGCATAAATTTCAAGGCAACTTATCTAACAAACAAGGCACAGATTCCTAGGCACTTACTTAGAAAATTATTCAACATAAGCATACATTGAATCGGGTGGTCTCCCGATCGGATTGCCACCCGATCGGGTTGCACCTTCTTCAAGAACATTGTAGAACAACTTGAACATTCAAAGTATCATCAAAATTTTCTAAGTCAAAATATCAAATTGAACATAGATCTATGTAGAGAATCTAAGCGCGATCAAAACCCTATGTTCATCATGTTCTAATTTGGCCTAAACAGTGACTAATTTGACAAAAACCTCTTCGACTGCAGACACGTTCTAACTACAGATCTGTGAATTCTAACAAGCTATGGCATAAATTAAGACGGTAAACTTGTAGATCTAACACTTGTGATCAAAACCTCATGCTTAGATATCATCAAAACAAACTAAAAATGTCTAGATCTGAGTTTATCTCTCCGAACAAACGCCGACATTCAAGAACAGTCAATAAACATCAATTTTTAACAGTTTTTGATCAAGAAATCATGCCTTTGGCATTGAGAAGGTTGTGCAAACCAACAATCCAATGTCTTGTGCAAAGAGAAAGTGAAGAAATCAGATCAAAAGTGAGAGTGTGTGAGAGAGAATAGGTTGGTTGATCGAGTGAAAGATTTGACTGAACCATTGACCACCTATTTATAGTGAACCTTGAATTGAATTGTTGTCCGATCGAGCTGCCGCCCGAGCCAAGTACACATCTCTTTGACTTTTTGAACTTTAACCTTTGACTTTTTGACCTTTTGTTGTTTTTATCAGTTTTAAGAATCCACTTAAGTATCTAGGTCCAAGATAATGACCCTAGGCACTTAATTTGCCGACCAAGTCCAACTTAATGACCTTTGTTGACCCGAGACAGAACAAACTGACATTTTGTTTCAACTTTTTTTTTCAAAACATTCTTTTCTGAAAATTACAAGTTTCAAATTAATGAACTTGCTTTGACTTTGCTTTTTGCTGATTTTTTTATGATAAGCTCCCAACCCATCTGTTCAGCTCAAAAACTTCCTGCATCTGCTTCAAGACTGCGAGTCTGAAGATCAGCTTTCCACCTTGGTTTGTCGATAAAACAAAGTAGAAATATAAAATCTTTTTGAAATTTTTAAGAAAGTTTTTGGACTAGAAAGCTATGAAATCCTTTTGGGTTTAAGATGCTGAACTGAAATAAAATGAAATACAGTAAACGTAAACTATTTACAACATATTTTTGGTGAGCGTGTTAGGGGATTATATCATCTGCTGACAAGCTACTAGTACCGTTAAGCTTGATAACATACTCAACATTAAACAATTCACAGTGATTGCCGGTATACTGATCCAATTTAAATTTTCACACAAATTTCAATCTGTTCAGGATATGAATTAGTGTTTTAAGGCTTAACTTATATGCGTGTCCCACCTCAGAATATACTCCCATATCCAGACTTTCTATATTCGGTCTTACAGGTGAACGTACAATAATGATATCTGTAAACGGGTAATGCGAGGCCATGAGAGCTCAGGTTAGAACTTCCGTTCAGACAGAGAGATGATGGCTCGACTTTTGGTGTGTCCCGTTTTGGGGATCTTTTCTTCAATAGCACATGATTAGCATTTTTCAATGTTTCATCATTTTTTATGCTAAGGGTGAGCTTTAAGAATAAAGCGGTGCAGAGTATTATACGAGGACTAGGCTATTGCTTCCGCAAAATAAGAAGTCCTGGTATAATACCCTATATATCATTACGCACATAGACCTCGTATGTCAGAAATAGAAAAATCTTTCAAACAGGATTTCAGGGGTTACCTATATATCCGAGAGATGTTCCTCACATAATAAGCAAGAAATGATTTAGGTTTATATCCCGAACAAACTTACTAAATGTATAAAAACCTATCGGCATATCATCAGCGAGACTGTTTAAAACTTTAATCTTTACATTTCTTTAGCGTACTGCAACTATCAAGCTGGTGTACTATCATATCCCCTTTTTACACAAACCCTTTTTCGGTTTTCTATTGTTTTTGGATTTTGAAATATCTCATGTTTTTGGGTTTTTGCATTTTTTATTGTTTTTGTATTTTCTGAAAATATTACCTATCTCCCCCGGAATACCAAAACAACTACAAAATCGACAAACCATTGCAGATTGCTTTTCAACATCATTTATAGTGGTACCTTCATCTACGCCAAGAATCCCCTCTGCAACCGACAATAGCTTCATACCATTAAGTTTTAAAAGATATTGAAAACGTGTTTTATCAAACGCTTTGGGATGTAACTCAGCTTTTTGTTCATCGGTGTGGATTTTCTCAATTCATATCAACTTCTTCTCAAAACAGTCTCGAATGAAGTGATGACGAATTTCAATGTGTTTGGTTTTAGCGTGATGAACAAGATTTTATGTTATATAATTAATGGCTGCCACATTATCAACAAAGATAGGGATAGTAAGAAATTGCAAACCGTAGTCGCGCATCTGTTGCTGGATCCACAGGATCTGGGAGCAGCAGCTGCTAGCAGATACATACTCAGCTTCACATGTAGACAAAGCAATAGAGGTCTGCTTCTTACATTGCCAGGTGACCAATCGGGGTCTGAAAAACTGGCATCCCGCAGTTGTTGACTTAGCGTTCACTTTGCAGCATCCGAAATCGGAATCAAAGTACCCCTCAAGCGTGAAATCGCCATCCTTTGGATACCACAACCCAAGCTTGGAGTTCCTTTCAGGTAGTGTAATATCCTTTTGACGATTGTCATATGCGAAGCTCTGGGACTTGATTGAAATCGGGTTGCGAGGCAGGTTGGATACATAATATCCGGCCTCGATGCCGTTAAATACATCAGCGATCCAATCATGGAGCGATACAACGTTTTATCCACCCTCTCTCCGGTGAGATCAAGGTTTATTCCATGGTTCGTCGCTAACGAGGCGGAATTTGGAGCTGTCCCGGACATCCCGAATTTCTCCAGAATATCATGAACATACTTCGTCTGATGTATGAACGTTCCCTCGGGTAGTTGGTCAACTTGAAGCCCTAAGAAGAATTTCATCTCACCCATTGATGATATTTCAAACTTCTGCTTCATTACCTTTTCAAAATCTTTGCAGAGTTCTTCATTTGTCGACCCGAAAATTATGTCATCCACGTAAATCTGGACTATCAGAAGATGGCCGTCGACTTCTTTTGTGAAGAGGGTGGCGTCTACCTTGCCTCGGATGAAGTTGTTGGCGAGCAAATATTGCGAGAGTGTCTCGTACCAGGCTATCGGGGCCTGATGCAAGCCGTATAACGCCTTATCCAACAGGTAAACCTTATTTTTGTGGATTGGGTCGGTGAAGCCTGGTGGCTGTCCGACATATACCTCTTCCTTCACTTTGCCATAGAGAAAGGCCAACTTCACATCTAGCTGATACACTTTAAATCCTTTCCAAGATGCAAATGCTAGGAAGATTCTGATTGCTTCAAGTCGAGCAACAGGAGCATACAATTCAGTGAAATCTATACCCTCTTGCTGATTGAAACCCTGGACCACGAGTTGAGCTTTGTTGCGAATAATAACCCCTCGGTCGTCCCTTTTACACTTAAACACCCACTTCGTGTTTATCTTCCTATGACCATCAGGCAAGTCCACCAGTTTCCATACACCCAACTTCTCAAACTGACTCAGCTCCTCCTACATTGTGATGACCCAGGAATCTTCAGTTAGTGCTTCCTTGTACGTTCGCGGCTCAATCTGCGAAATGAAACAACTAAGTGAAAACTCCGTTTGTAAAGGAGCAACTTTTGTATAAAAGCAAGTAAGGCCATGGTCAATCTGTCGTCTGGTCCGAACGCCTGATTGCAGCTCTCGAATAATCAACTCTTCTGGATGGTATGAAAGAGTCCTCGGCATCACCTCGCCAGGAACATCCACATCGCCTTCCAAATTTGTAACATTCTGATTCGCAACATCTTCATTGACAGGAATAGTCTGATCTGAATTCTGGATTTGCTCCCCCCCCAGACTCTCAATCACCACGGTCAAATATTGGCCTATCATCAGATTCTAAATTATCATTGACCATCGTCTGATTTTCAGGAGCATGTTCACGTTCCGAAGATGTCAGAGTTTGCTGAACATCATCATTCTCTCCAGCGTTGCTCGGACCAGCTTCATCATCATTGGAAGTTTGATATTGATGTCTAGAAGGCTCCGCTGGGAATCTTTCCTGAGCTGCATCATATTCTCTCAAAATGTCCAACTCGTCGAAAAACTCTGGTTCTTCCTCTATCTCGAATGAGTCCCACGTAGTATCATAATTGAAGCGCCATGAGTCAGCGGGCTTCTATGGTGGCATTGTATAACCCTGATACTCAACATGATGTTCTTCGATGATCCGCTTCAAGCTTGGAACAAAGACTCTTCTCATTAGACTTGCATAACCTACAAAGATACCTTCAATGCTCTTTGGACCAAATTTGCCATAGGGTTCTAGAACTGTGCAGGGAGACCCGAACGGTTGCAAATACCTAAGGTTAGGTTTGCGGTTGTTGATCAGCTCAAAACACGTCTTGTTGAACTTCTTCACCGTAAGAACCCTATTGAGTGTATAGCAAGCGGCTGAAACTGCTTCTGCCCAGAAATTTATTGGTAATTTAGAATCAGCAAGCATCGTCCTGGCCGTTTCAATCAGCATCCTATTCTTCCTTTCTGCGACTCCATTTAGTTGTGGAGTATAAGGCACACTGAATTCTTGCAGTGTACCTTTTTCATCACAATATTCTTCCATTCTGTTATTCTTAAATTCTGTACTGTTGTCACTTCTTAATCTTCTGATGCGGGTTCGGTACAAATTTTCAATCTTTCTGAAAAGTCTCAGCAAACTCTCGAATGTTTCATCCTTTGACTTCAAGAACGTCACCCACGAGAATCTCGAGTAGTCGTCTATGACTACTAAGCAGTAGAGATCATCAGTTATGCTTTTGACATTCACAGGATCAAAGAAATCCATGTGAAGTCTCTCCAATGGCCTCGAGACCGAGTTCATCTTCTTTCTAGGGTGAGATTTCTTCCATTGCTTCCCTTTGATACAGCTAATACACTCCCCCTCAAGATGGAAACCCTTCAAATGAACACCTTTTACCAAGTCATTGTGCACCAGGTAGTTCATTTTTCGCAGGTGAATGTGGCCCATCTTCCGATGCCACAATTGCGACTCCTTTTCAGTGGCTCTTGACATGAAGCAATGAGTCTGACCCGTGGTAGTAGTCGCTACGCTCATATCCAACACGTACAAATCGTCGACTCTGGGTGCTCTCATGATGACCCACTCCTCAGGGACGACAAACCCCGGCTTCAAGATCAGACATTCTTTATCCGTGAAATGTGTCGAATACATTCGATCACAAATTTGAGATATGCTCAGAAGATTGTTTTCCAGCTCGGCGATGTAGTTGACTCTTTCAAACGTGATTATCCCATTCGATAAAGTTCCCTCACCAATGATACGACCTCCCTGATTACCGACAAAACCAACATAACCTCCGTTAAATCCTCTCACGTCGTACAGCAGGGCTTTTATCCCTGTCATGTGCCGAGAAGCTCCACTATCCATAATCCAACATGAGATGGATCTCGGAAGCTCCTGCACATATCACAAACATTTAGTGAGATTTGAAGCAACCCAAGCCTCTTTCGACTCAGGTAGCTTGACATTGATGCGTGTGGTTTTGGTGTACAAAGGTGGGAAATTCTTGTCATTTATCTTGAGACTTTCTTCAGACCCAACCTCAACCTCTTTATATAACCAGAACTCGTCTTTCAGAGGTTGACCAGATGGTTGGTCTTTCTTTGGAACATTCTTCTTCCCAGGTGGGATAGAAGTTTGTTTCTGTTTCTCATAGTAATCCAAAGGTACATTCATATTCACAGATGTGGTCGAAGATGATTGTTTTGCAGTCTCAGAAACCTTTGGTTTTGGAGAACTTGGTGTCTTAGACTCAGATCTTGGTTTCCATGTTTGTTGAGACGAAGCGACCCGTTTGTAAAATTTATCAGTTTTAGTTACCGACCTTTTTAAGGGTTCAGTTTTAACTTTGGTGTTTTCATTTTTCAAAACTTTCTTCTCAGCAAACATCAGAGCCTTGCCTTTTACATCGACTTTCTTATTCAGACTCTCGACAACCACAGACTTAGGCTTCAAGTTGGTGCACTTTCGTGCAATGTGTCCAACTTTGTTGCATTTAAAGCATGTTCGGGTGTCAACTTCCCGACTTTTGCCTTCGGTTTGAGGCTGTGAGGCCTTCTTCTCAAAGAATTCTTCATTTGATTTTGAAAAAATCTCAGATTCTTGCTCGGAATGTGAACTCGAGCTTTTCACAAACACCTTTTTCTCAACAAACTTCTTGTTTTGAAAGTTCCTTCTTTGATTATTCTTACCACCCTGATAACTACCCGACCATTTGTTTTTGTAACACCTGTGCCTCCACGGCCATCAAACAAATACCAAACCAATGAAATATTGTATTTCATACTTGGGATTTGTAAAAATATGTGTATCATTTGCACATATCAATTTCTGTTCAATTTCAAACTCTAAATCGCTTTCTGGAAGGTTATACGCGCACTGATGCGTAAATATAACCAGTTTAATGCAACGAATACTCCGGAATAGTGAAATAGGCTTAACATACCTTAAATAACCTTTACATAACTTAGAAATAAGTTTTAAAGGCTTTGGTATGGCAAAAACAAGCTAATTCGCTTACAGGGACTAAACTTGACAAACTGCGAAAGTATGCCAATTTGAACTGTAACAGACATTCCGGAGCATGACCATAAATTAAACATACCATAAATGCCCTTCACATAGCTTAGAAATAGGCTTTGAGGTGTTCGGTATGCTAAAATAAACTTTTGTGTCATTCAGGGACTAAAAGTGTCAAAAAGTGCACAAGTTTGCATTTTCGCGCATAACTTACGTTCTGAATACATCCGGACATCCAAAAATTTATGTAAGCATGACTATATTATGCTTTAGTGTTCGCCATAAGAAAAATCCATTCGTTTCGTCATTTGGATCGTTTTTCGCGCTTATGCGCATTCCGTCGTAATTAAGCGAACATCGCGATCGTACGGCCAAACGAACCGACATCCGAGATATTTTTGAGCATCTTTTGAGTTCCCTATACTTTAACTTCATTTTAGAGCCTTGAAATGAGGTTAACGGGGTTCAAACGCATCGAAAAAGGCCTTAAACACGTGCAGGGACCATTCTTGCCACTTTTGAAACATTTCTGAATCAGGGGAGTGCTAGCGTAGCGCGACTGCCTAATGCCTTGGCAGTAGCGCTACGCGACTGCCTAACCTGACCAGATTCAGTGTTTTAACATCTGATTCCAGCTGTTTCGTTCACAACCACACATTCCCATGAGTCTAGTCAGATGATAAGGATGGATTTTTAGTCACCATAAGGTCCCGACACTTGTACGGGTGGGATTAAGGCACGTTTTCCATGAAACGATCTTAACGGTGGACCGAAAACTATAAATACCCATCCACCCTCAACCCCAAAACCCACAAATCTGATTGAAAAGACTCTAAGTTGGAACCTTCGTTTCATACCTGAGCTATTTTGATCTGGGTTAGCATTCGGGGACCCTTCGTAAGTATTCTTTCGTTCTTTTCCTTATTTTTACTGCTTTTCGAGTCAGAAAGTCAAACTTTGTTTGACTTTCAGCATTGACCAGTAATGGTCAATGCGAAGTTCGTTTGAACTTCGCAACGTGATTGTAATCACGATGGTCATAGTCCCTTGGGACTATGCCTACTGATTACCACGTTGTCTAGGGTCGTAGGGTAAGCGATCTAATAAATCGCTTATACCTCGAACCCGACCCAGTTTGGTCGATCATTAGGATCCGACCAAATACATTAGGTGACCCTAGTATAGGGCATAACCTTCCGAGGTTATACCCTATGGTCGCATCGTTTAAGTAGTTGTATGATAGGTAGTTTATATGCCTTAGGTAAATTACCAGAATACCCTTTTCATGTATAATTGGTAATTAAGCATATGTAACCTAAACTTTTGTCACATAACTGATTATGTAACATGTCTAGGCATATAACACTTGTCATAGGACTAGTTAGACGGTCCGAACGCGTTTCACGCGCACGACACGTTAAAGTAGCATATGTTACCTTAATGGGTCCCGATGGGTCGAAAGCACTTAGGTTAAGTTTCATTTAGTATGTAGGCTTTGTTAAACCATATCATATGAGTTCCTACACTCATTTGGTTTACAAACCCTCCTGCTACCCAGTCTTCCGATTTAGGTCCGGGTTAATTATGTAGTTACCTATATTAGGTACCGTTTGATTTCCGGGACTCCTCTAGCTTTCTTGGTAGTTGTTCAAGACTCCTAAGCACTCCCAGGCGAGTACATTTTCCCCTATTTTACTGTTTTCAATTGTTTTGGGGTGACTCATATGTGCTAAATGTTTTCGATGTTATAACGATGGTTTCAAAAACGATTAAGACGATTTATACAAAACTAATAACGATTTCATAAAGTGAACAAACTTGTTGGTTGTAGTTACATAACAAATGACATTCATTAGCAATGATCAAGCCGACCAGTATTAGGTTATGGTACCATAGGATCTGACAAGTCCCGTTATTTACTACACCCGTAGTTATGTGTGGGTGTTGTGGGTAGCGACTGAATCTGTAATTGTTAATTTACTCTTTGGTAAGGGTTTATTAATGCGAGTTGTTAATCTATCCTTTGGTAAGGGTTTATTAATGCGAATTGTTAATCTATCCTTTGGTAAGGGTTTATTAATGCGAGTCAAGAAGGTTTGAATGTTATTAGCGAGACGACCATTTAAGTAGTTTCACGACCTAAAACGAATTTAACGATTGGGTAAACAATTGGTTTTCACACGATGTTTTAACGATTGGGTAACGATTGGGTTTCACACGATGTTTTAACGATTGGGTAAACGATTGGCTTCAAAGCGATATACGATATTATTTTGGTTATACATATTACATGATTTACATTTGGGCATGAACATTACTTTGGTGGTTTGGTTTGGATTAAGTGATTAAGTAACAATGCGTGTGGAATATGATACAAGCATGGTGGATACGCCGCTGGTACTTCCTATATATAAGTGTTTGTATGGTATTACATATTGTAGCGTTATTTGAATCATTTCAGTTTGAGACATAGAACATTTTATACAAGTAACATACTTTTCACAAGACAATTATTTACAAACAACTTATCTTATACAAACTCATTTTACATGGTTATTCATTTAATCATGCATTATTCTCTTATTTATACATATCACCTGAACTTATCATTGTTTTTCAAATAATTTATTAAAACAAATGTTTTTGGGTTAAGAGTCATGGCTACGAGGTTTTACAAATTATAACCCGCTTGATTTGAGTTGGTTAATTAAGTTGCAATATTATACTCTTTTCAAAACAAGGTTTTTAAATAAAGTATTGCAACGTCTAAACTAGCCATGATTTCGACACTCCTACAAAACCTATGTACTCGCCAGCATTTCTTTGCTGACCTCGTTTTCACATATGTTTCAGGTATTGTTGAATGATATCGATTGATAAGATGCATGCTCACATAGGACTGGACAAGGCCTTAGTGACTCAATAACAATGATAGACTATGTTTAAATAGTGTATTTAGATTTCAAGACGATGTAATTATTCAATGATTAATAAAACGAAACACTTTTTGGTATCCATGGTTATGAAACATTAATTCTGTTGCAACACGCCCCGATGTTTCCGCCGCGATTTGTTGTTTTACGCGGTCGGGGTGTGACAGAAAAGATGGTATCAGAGCCAATGGTTATAGGGAATTAGGTTATTAGTAATTAGTAATGCTTTGACCTAGTCTATAACCTTCTTAGGACCCTAACGCGAGTTTACTTGCGTTTAGTCATAAAACAATACCGTCACCTATCCTTAGGCGACGACCACAACAAGAACATAAATTTCAAAACCGCTTTGAAAACTAATCATCTGTTCTAGGATGATTGATTACTAGGTTTTGAACCCTCTATTGTAAGGTTTTGAACTCTCTATTATATGGTTTTGAACCCCCTTTGAGTTTTCAGAACCTCGTCAAGGTTTTGGGTTCTAAATAATGTGAACACGTGCAAACTGGAAGGGTGAATGCCTGTATTCTGGGTTTTCTGTCTAGGCAAGCACTTCGTATACATCTCATCAGACGCGAGACCAGTTGTGCTTACCTGGGAATTCTTGGGATGAGTGTTCACTTATAGGCGAGCATGTCTTCGCGATACATTATTTTTGACCTATTTACTTTGATTAATCACCGAGGTTGTTTGTTGCTTTGTAGTAACCAACAAATGACCACTATCCTTGCTTTCATCAGATTTGTTTCATCTCATTCTTTTCGTCTAATTCTCTCACTCGTTTCCTTGTCAGACAATGCCTCCTCGACGCGATACTCGAACCGATACTCGGACTTTTACTATTGAAGAACTCGCAGCCCTGATCTCTCAACAGGTGGCTGCTGTGGTTCCCGGTGTTGTAACCCAAGTCCACGAGATGTACAACAACGGCAACAACAACAACAATAATGCACCGTGTAATTTCAAGAACTTCAATTCTGCGAAGCCACTTAAGTTTTCTGGGTCTCAAGGAGCAACTGCGCTCCTGCAGTGGTTTGAGAGTATCGAGAGCACATTTAGACATGTGCAGTGTCAGGATGCGCGTAAGGTGGAATTTGCTTCGAGTGTGTTTGAAAAGCGAGCGCTTACTTGGTGGAATGGTGTTATGCGAGATAGGGGTGCCGAAGTGGCGTTGGCACAAACATGGGCAGAGCTTCGGGCTCTCATGATGAAGGAGTTTTGTCCCCGTCACGAGATTCGAATTTTGGAACGAGAGTTTGATGACTTAAAGCAGGAAGGGGCTGAACACCGTGCGTACACGGATCGTTTTGAAGAACTCAGTCTATTGTGTCCCACCATGGTTACCCCTTTGGAGAAAGCAATCGAGAGGTATATCGATGGTTTACCCGATTCTATTATGGATATTTTGATAGGTGTTAATCCTACCACCCTTCGTCAAGCAATCGAGTTGTCAGCTACCCTGACTGAGTCTCAAGTCAAAAAGGGTAAACTCACCCGCAAGGGTGATAAAAAGAAGGCAACCGATTCTGGAAAGGACAAGAAGAAGGATAAGGAGAAGGGTAAGGAAGGTGAGACGTCGAAGAAATCAAAGAAGCGGAAGGGTGCCCAAAATTTTGCTGTTACAGCACAGACTGCTCAGAACCTACAGAACCCACCAGCTCAGCCACATGCAAAGAAGGCATATGCTGGTACCGCACCACATTGTGCCCGTTGCAACGGTCATCACGTTGCACAGCGAGATTGCAAGAAATGCACAATGTGTGGTAGACTTGGGCATTTGGCCAATGTTTGTCGTCTGGGACAAAATCAGGCTGCTCAGGTTCAAGCTCCGGTTCAAGGGAATGCTGCGAGATTCCCACTGGGTTCATGTTTCAACTGCGGAGAGATGGGTCACTTCCGCCACAACTGTCCGAGACTGGTGAATGCAAATGCTAACGCAAACCCGAATGCGAACGTTCACGTCAATGTGAATCCAGCACGTGGTCGAGTGTTTAACATCAATGAGGCAATCGATGATGAAGGAGTAAACTTTTAGTATTTTGTATTTTCTCTGGTTGTTATCTTGTAACATTTAAAGACAATGCAGTTGCTATATAAATAAAAATTTGTGGTTTTTATTTTTAACTAATGCAATTGTATGAATGTTTGATCCAACCTTAGGATGTTAACACAAAGACAAAACTACTCGTGTGGTTCTGTCATTTTTATGATCACTTGTGATCTCCCTAAGAAACTCAAACACTTGTTTCTTTTAAATCTAAAGTATCTTATCGTCTTGCACCGTTCGAGATACAAGAATTATCAAAACAGCTTCAAGAGTTGTCTGATAAAGGATTCATCCGTCCGAACTTTTCACCTTAGGGGAACTCCTGTCCTCTTTGTGAAAAGAAAGATGGATCTTTTCGAATGAGTATCGATTAACGTAAGCCTATTAAGTTTACCATCAAGAGTCGATATCCCCTACCTTAAATCAATGATCTCTCCGATCATCTGCAGGGTACTTCATGCTTTTCCAAGATCGATTTGCGTTCTTGGTATCATCAACTTCGTATTCTCGAAGAAGATGTTCCCAAAACGGTTTTCTGCACGAAGTATGGTCATTACGAGTTTACAGTCATACCTTTTGGTTTGACAAATGCTCCAGCCATCTTTATGGACTTAATAAATAGGGTCTGCAAGCCTTATTTGGATCAGTTCGTCATTGTTTTATAGATGACATCTTGATCTATTCAAAGTCCCGAGCCGACCACGATCAACACCTTCGTTGACATCGGAGCCCTGATTGGATTCCTTGTACACCGTAATATGTACATTACAACTCAATTAGGACAAGCCGAATTCCTTTTAAGATCTTCCTATCTTCATAGTTAGATTCTTGAAAATATTTAAAGTGCCAAATGAAATCCACGGATTGGATTTCTAGTATGCTTTAAATACCCATGTCCAAAGATAACAAATTAAACGATTTTGCGATTAAACGATTATACAATTATGCGATTATGTGTTTATGTGTTATGTGTTCTCCTCTATGTTTTTGTGTGATCCAATTTTCGAATCCTCATAGAATCTTTCGTATTTTTATATGAGGGATTCATAGTAGGATATTCAAAAGGTACTACCTTAAATCCTTATGGGCTTCTACGCGGTAGTTAAGACCCTTGGGTTATATAGTACCATTCCATGATTCGATGAGAGACCCTTTAGTGGTCTAGTCAAAAAGATTGATTCACAATTTGGTTAAAGAATGACATCTAGTGATGTAACTGAACAGACTCCTTGATAGTCTATTTAAATCATTTATTGATTTAGTCTAAAGGACTCTATGGCAGTCTAGTTACACTCATCACAGGATTATTCATTTGGTTTTACACTACACATTATAAAATAGACTGTGCGGACTGTACAAGGAACTACGTAATTATGGAGGCCTACATAATTATGGAATTCAATGCACAGAAACCCAGTAAGATTTATTATGTGTAAGAACCGATAGCGACAACAATAACAAAATGATAACGATGTAATGGAGGTACGGTGGACGCACCAATGACGCTTCATATACTTGTATATAAGTGTCCCTCTTACATTGCAAACATAATGTTATTAAGGTTACTAGAAGTTCAAGAACCCTAACCAAAGTTGTTTGATCTTTTCAACTTCATGTTTTAAACTCTCACAAGTTTCCTCTAAATAAATTTCGGGACGAAATTTCCTAAAGTAGGGGAGACTGTAACACCTGTGCCTCCACGGCCATCAAACAAATACCAAACCAATGAAATATTGTATTTCATACTTGGGATTTGTAAAAATATGTGTATCATTTGCACATATCAATTTCTGTTCAATTTCAAACTCTAAATCGCTTTCTGGAAGGTTATACGCGCACTGATGCGTAAATATAACCAGTTTAATGCAACGAACACTCCAGAATAGTGAAATAGGCTTAACATACCTTAAATAACCTTTACATAACTTAGAAATAAGTTTTAAAGGCTTTGGTATGGCAAAAACAAGCTAATTCGCTTACAGGGACTAAACTTGACAAACTGCGAAAGTATGCCAATTTGAACTGTAACAGACATTCCGGAGCATGACCATAAGTTAAACATACCATAAATTCCCTTCACATAGCTTAGAAATAGGCTTTGAGGTGTTCGGTATGCTAAAATAAACTTTTGTGTCATTCAGGGACTAAAAGTGTCAAAAAGTGCACAAGTTTGCATTTTCGCGCATAACTTACGTTCTGAATACATCCGGACATCCAAAAATTTATGTAAGCATGACTATATTATGCTTTAGTGTTCGCCATAAGAAAAATCCATTCGTTTCGTCATTTGGATCGTTTTTCGCGCTTATGCGCATTCCGTCGTAATTAAGCGAACATCGCGATCGTACGGCCAAACGAACCGACATCCGAGATATTTTTGAGCATGTTTTGAGTTCCCTATACTTTAACTTCATTTTAGAGCCTTGAAATGAGGTTAACGGGGTTCAAACGCATCGAAAAAGGCCTTAAACACGTGCAGGGACCATTCTTGCCACTTTTGAAACATTTCTGAATCAGGGGAGTGCTAGCGTAGCGCGACTGCCTAACCTGACCAGATTCAGTGTTTTAACATCTGATTCCAGCTGTTTCGTTCACAACCACACATTCCCATGAGTCTAGTCAGATGATAAGGATGGATTTTTAGTCACCATAAGGTCCCGACACTTGTACGGGTGGGATTAAGGCACGTTTTCCATGAAACGATCTTAACGGTGGACCGAAAACTATAAATACCCATCCACCCTCAACCCCAAAACCCACAAATCTGATTGAAAAGACTCTAAGTTGGAACCTTCGTTTCATACCTGAGCTATTTTGATCTGGGTTAGCATTCGGGGACCCTTCGTAAGTATTCTTTCGTTCTTTTCCTTATTTTTACTGCTTTTCGAGTCAGAAAGTCAAACTTTGTTTGACTTTCAGCATTGACCAGTAATGGTCAATGCGAAGTTCGTTTGAACTTCGCAACGTGATTGTAATCACGATGGTCATAGTCCCTTGGGACTATGCCTACTGATTACCACGTTGTCTAGGGTCGTAGGGTAAGCGATCTAATAAATCGCTTATACCTCGAACCCGACCCAGTTTGGTCGATCATTAGGATCCGACCAAATACATTAGGTGACCCTAGTATAGGGCATAACCTTCCGAGGTTATACCCTATGGTCACATCGTTTAAGTAGTTGTATGATAGGTAGTTTATATGCCTTAGGTAAATTACCAGAATACCCTTTTCATGTATAATTGGTAATTAAGCATATGTAACCTAAACTTTTGTCACATAACTGATTATGTAACATGTCTAGGCATATAACACTTGTCATAGGACTAGTTAGACGGTCCGAACGCGTTTCACGCGCACGACACGTTAAAGTAGCATATGTTACCTTAATGGGTCGCGATGGGTCGAAAGCACTTAGGTTAAGTTTCATTTAGTATGTAGGCTTTGTTAAACCATATCATATGAGTTCCTACACTCATTTGGTTTACAAACCCTCCTGCTACCCAGTCTTCCGATTTAGGTCCGGGTTAATTATGTAGTTACCTATATAGGTACCGTTTGATTTCCGGGACTCCTCTAGCTTTCTTGGTAGTTGTTCAAGACTCCTAAGCACTCCCAGGCGAGTACATTTTCCCCTATTTTACTGTTTTCAATTGTTTTGGGGTGACTCATATGTGCTAAATGTTTTCGATGTTATAACGATGGTTTCAAAAACGATTAAGACGATTTATACAAAACTAATAACGATTTCATAAAGTGAACAAACTTGTTGGTTGTAGTTACATAACAAATGACATTCATTAGCAATGATCAAGCCGACCAGTATTAGGTTATGGTACCATAGGATCTGACAAGTCCCGTTATTTACCACACCCGTAGTTATGTGTGGGTGTTGTGGGTAGCGACTGAATCTGTAATTGTTAATTTACTCTTTGGTAAGGGTTTATTAATGCGAGTTGTTAATCTATCCTTTGGAAAGGGTTTATTAATGCGAATTGTTAATCTATCCTTTGGTAAGGGTTTATTAATGCGAGTCAAGAAGGTTTGAATGTTATTAGCGAGACGACCATTTAAGTAGTTTCACGACCTAAAACGAATTTAACGATTGGGTAAACAATTGGTTTTCACACGATGTTTTAACGATTGGGTAACGATTGGGTTTCACATGATGTTTTAACGATTGGGTAAACGATTGGCTTCAAAGCGATATACGATATTATTTTGGTTATACATATTACATGATTTACATTTGGGCATGAACATTACTTTGGTGGTTTGGTTTGGATTAAGTGATTAAGTAACAATGCGTGTGGAATATGATACAAGCATGGTGGATACGCCGCTGGTACTTCCTATATATAAGTGTTTGTATGGTATTACATATTGTAGCGTTATTTGAATCATTTCAGTTTGAGACATATAACATTTTATACAAGTAACATACTTTTCACAAGACAATTATTTACAAACAACTTATCTTATACAAACTCATTTTACATGGTTATTCATTTAATCATGCATTATTCTCTTATTTATACATATCACCTGAACTTATCATTGTTTTTCAAATAATTTATTAAAACAAATGTTTTTGGGTTAAGAGTCATGGCTACGAGGTTTTACAAATTATAACCCGCTTGATTTGAGTTGGTTAATTAAGTTGCAATATTATACTCTTTTCAAAACAAGGTTTTTAAATAAAGTATTGCAACGTCTAAACTAGCCATGATTTCGACACTCCTACAAAACCTATGTACTCGCCAGCATTTCTTTGCTGACCTCGTTTTCACATATGTTTCAGGTATTGTTGAATGATATCGATTGATAAGATGCATGCTCACATAGGACTGGACAAGGCCTTAGTGACTCAATAACAATGATAGACTATGTTTAAATAGTGTATTTAGATTTCAAGACGATGTAATTATTCAATGATTAATAAAACGAAACACTTTTTGGTATCCATGGTTATGAAACATTAATTCTGTTGCAACACGCCCCGATGTTTCCGCCGCGATTTGTTGTTTTACGCGGTCGGGGTGTGACAGTTTTGGTTGTTGTTAGAAAATCATGGCGATACAACAGGTTTTCTATAGTAAGACTTTTCTTTTTCCAAGTTCAACTGCCTTTTGGAACATTTCAGACCTTCGATTTCAGAAACATCAATCTCAACCAGTTTAAACACATTTTTCAATTTGTCGAGATTCACATTCTCAAGTGGGAATTCAAGATCTGAATACGACTTATCTGAACCCGACATCTTGTACATCACAAGAGTGGGTTCTTCACTTAAGTTGTTTTTAGATTTTGATTTCGGAATGTAATTATTCAAAAAGCATTCTTCGTCCTCAGTTGAGTCACTGTCAGATTTCAAAACATTTTCAACCACATTTTTAACAACTTCGGACTGAACACTGTCTTCATCAGATGATGAAGTAAATGTGATATCAATCATTTCTGGAAGTTTAACCTCATTTGTTTCATCATCGTTAACCAACCTAGACTTTTTCTTTGAAAAATTATTCAATACTGGAGGTGGAACTTGATGATACCCTACCCCAGTTCCGTCTGAATAAACATCTTCACCAGCTTTGTTCTTCCCAATGGGTTTGGGAACTATGTGTTGAAGAACAAAGCTCGCGGAGTTGTAACTGTTTAATTTCATATTGACTCGTTCGTTTTCAATTTTAGCTTCCTGAAACTGAAGCTTCAGATTAGCAATCTCATCCAACTGTTGGTTGATTTGCTTTTCTTTCAACTGAAGGACTCCTGACAGTTGAATATTTTCTTTGGATGTTTTACTGTTACGCTCATCAGAATCTTTTATCGTTCTTTTTAGCTTCTCATGATTTTCAGAAAGTTGTCGGTTTTCATGAATTAACTTTTCATTTTCTTTCCTAACTCGTTCTACATCAATTTTATCTTTTTCAATTCTCTCAGTTAATTCTTTTGTTCTGTCATTTGAAGCTTTCACTAGTTGATCACGATTTAAGATTTGATTTTCAACTTCTTTGACTCTTTCAGTTAGTTCTTCAGTCTTTTTGGCATTGAAATATGTCTGTGTGCTACAAACCTTGCAGTCTTTCATGCAATTTTTGCAGTCACTCTCATTTTTGGCCTTATCAGTCTTACCTGACCCATTTCTTGAATCACTACAACTGACCTGGCTCTTTGACTCAGATGCAGACTTAGAATCTACCTCTAATTCCTTTGCTGCTAGCACTTTATCTACCATTTTCTTCAGATTCTCTGCAGTCATTTCTTTTGATGTGTCGATTATCCCATCATCGATTTTTTTTTACTTTAACTTTTCTTCTTCTTCTTGCCTTGCCCATTCTCTCTGTCTTTCTTCTTCCTGTTGTGCTATTTGTTCAATGAGAGTTTCAACACTGATTGTTGATGGTTCAACAACTATGTTTCCTTTTGGGTCCAAATAGCATTCCCGATCAGCATCCCATCTGTTTGCACTTTTTGCCTCTTTCCTGGTTCGATAAATTTTATCTTTCATGTTTTGAGCTAACATCTTTCTATAAACATATTTCTCTTCTTCAGTTCGTGTATCTTTGAATGGAACAATTTTTGCCATCAATGCAAAACCCACCATATCTTCTTCAGTTCGTGTATCTTTGAATGGAACAATCTTTGAATGGAACAATTCTTAAAACACGTAACTTTCGATTTGTCAAAGCCTAGCTTCGTTGACGGTCCACCAATGGAGTGTCTTCTGGTTATCTCCATGAACGTCTGAGCCCTTCGAACAACACTTGCCATACACCATCTAATGTCAATCAACTCCATTTCTTTGGGGTCGATTTGATCATAGTCTTCTTTGGTCAAGTTTGTGTTCCCGATCTTTCCGGCTACTAAACTTTCATAGGATTCCAAGATTGAAGCCAGAAACACCATCTGCTGCTTGGCTGCTTCTTAGCTAAAGTTTTGTGCATTGTTGAGATTTACAGCAATGTTGCACTGGAAGATGTTTTTCGGAACAGATTGTTGTTGTTGACTTAGAGCAGATGAAGACGCTCCTCCATGATATCCACTGCTTGGAGCAGAACTGCTGTTTTGATTCTCTTGATTCGGCATGCTTGAGTTCTCAGCTGAGAACGCAGTCTTTGGTGACACAGTCTTTGGTATCATGCTTCCCCTATAGTACAGATCAACATTTTGTTGGTACGGGGTGTTGTTGACTTTGTTAATCTTTCTAATCTCAAGTTCGTGGCTTTCGAACCTCTCAATCAGCAAATCGACTGTCAAATTAGACATCTTCACTGTGTTCCTCAACACCATCACATAATACTGCCAGTCTTTTTCGTCGGGCAGTGAATCCGACAGCTTTCCAACTAATTCTTCCTCAGTAAAAGTAATCCCATGTCTCAAAAGCTCAATCTTTAAGTGACAAAACCGCTCTATCATCTTCGAAACTGATTCATTCTACATACAACCGAACAAATCAAATTCTTTTTTCAATAATTTTTTCTTGTTGTTAACAATTTCTGCTCCTCCTACACACTTCTTTTCTAATTTTCCCCATAAATCTCTTGAATCTTTGTAATCAATCAAGGAAATGATATCATCCCAAACGGATTGATGTAGCAATGTAATACACTTCTGCTCAGCAATAAAACTTTCTTGTTCTGTATCAATCAGATTTTCATAATCACTCCTTCCAATATTGAAACCATTTCTTAAACACTTCCAGCTTTGGTAGGAGAATGCCTTCAACCAGTCCTCGAACCTACTCGCCCATCTGTTATAATCTTTGATGGCAATGAGCTTGGGCGGTTTGTTGTAAGTGCCATAAGCGTCGTCCACACTTAGTGAGTTAGCAATGGCTTTCTTAGGATTTGGGTTTGGTGCTGTGTTGTTTGTGTTTCTTGTTGTGGTGTCTCCCGTACTACTGGTGTAAGCAAATACGTCGCTAAATGGGTTTAGAAAATCGTTTCCCATTATATAGTACCTGAAACAGTTTTCAAACACATAGACAAATTTTTAGAATTTTCAAAAGTTTCACACTGATGCACTTGAATCGGATGGTGATCCGATCGAGTGGCACAGTCAGATAACAAGTGATGTACACAAATCAGATTGCAACTCGATCGGGTGGTAATCCGATCGAGTGGTTGTCCGAACGAGTGACACAAAGGCTTTTGAAAACTTTGACTTTTCAACCTTTCACCGATCGGGTAGTAATCCGATCGAGTGACAGGATGACGTGAGCAAATGAAAACAAGAACTAACAATGTCGTCCGATCGGGTGGTGATCCGATCGGGTGACAAGGTGACGTCAGCTAGTGAAATGTAAACAACAAAGCTTCTCCAATCAGATGGTGATCCGACCGAATGACACCGATGACATCAGCAAGCAACAACCAAGAACAATCTAAGCAAAATCGTTCAGACAGCTGTCCGAGCGGGTGAATGACGTCAGCATGCACGAATAGTTCAACATGGTTTTTGATGATTTTGATTCAGTTTTTGAAGGAATTTTCTTATGAAATTTTGAAGGATTGTACTATGATTGATTGCGAACCGATTGATAACAAATTTATCAAATTTTATCCGTAGATTCACGTTCAATTTTAAGTTTTTCTGGTTTTTAAGGTATAAAAGTGAAGAACACAGTAAGAAGTGAGTAGAAAGTGAGAGAATTCGTCAAATTTCCGGTAAATTTAACTGTAAACGGCAAGAGTAGCTGATATTTCGGTGAATTCGTTGTCATAGTTCTCGATTCACCGCCTTTGTACAGGATCTGTTCGTCACGAACGTGGATGAATCGACCTCGATCAATGTGCGGAATCCATGGATCAAGTCACAGAATCACGACAAAGTATTCAACCTTTAACACCGTCTGATCTTTCTATTCAAATAATGTGAAAGTACACAAGAGCCAGTAGAGAGTCAGACTTGACAGAGTTTCCCAACAGAATGAGCAAAAAGTCTTAAATGACATACCCTAGCCGGGTATTCATAGACAAACTCAGGGACTTAGTAAGTGCTATCCGATCGGGTGGTTGTCCGATCGGGTGGCAATCCGATCGGATGGCCATCCGATCGGGTGACACAAGTCATCCTTCGGACATCACTTTTACATATAAGTGCCATTCCCTGAGCTGTCGATCTACACACATATATACATAAACATACTAGTTCACAAAAGACATATTTAGTTACAAAATAGGACTCTATGCTGACGGAAGCTATAGACGCGTGAACTAACAAATTATGGGCATATTGTGGAAGCCTATATTGCGAGGATACCGGATAAGAGGGGGCAACGATTTGGGTTTCTCAGATTTATGAAGGTTAAAGATGAAGAGAAGATGATAAAGGCACTGAACCAAATGAGATTTTATGGGTGGAAGATAAGAGCCAATGTGGCTAGGTTTGTCAAGGTTGTCAAAAAACCTGAAAATAACCAGAGCAAAACTTGGGCAAGGAAACCAGGCAGCTTTGCTCAGCCGGGTAAAAAGGGGGCAGAGGTACCAAAAAACACATTTTTGAAATAAGGAGTGTCGTGGGCGAATGTGGCAATGGGTAAGAAAGTATGGCAGGAGGATGAGAGATGTTTAACTTTCCCCAACGAATCCAAACCATATGTAAGTTGGAAAGCAAGGTTAGTAATTGGGGAGTTGTTAAACGTTGATTTACTAAAGGAAGTCAACATTATGAAGCAACAACTGCGGTTGAGAGAAACTCAGGTAAGATATGTGGGAGATCTAAAAGTGCTAGTAATTTTTGATACAACAGCAAAGATGGAGGACGTGCTGAATAACGTAGCAGATGCATGGAATCGTTGGTTCAGTAGTCTGAAAAAGTGGACCGGGGATTTCATTCTGTTTGAAAGGATACCATGGTTGAGGATCAGAGGCGTTCCACTACAGCTTTGGATTGATGAAGTCTTCAATTGCATAGGAGAGAAGTTCGGAAGAGTCATAAAACCGTCTGATGGAGATGAAAAAGACCTAAGTTTCAATTACGATATGGTTAGAGTTATTGTGAAACATGGAGCAACGATTAATGAAAAGATTACTATAAGGTGGCAACACTTGCGACACGAAGTTTGAGTGACGGAGGCAAATCAATTCTGGGTGCCGGAGTTCGTAACAGAATTGGACTTGGATAAGGAGACAGAGACGACACAGTCAGTTCCGGTGCCGGAAAACATGGAAACCAAAGAAAACGTAGACAAAGAGTTGGATTCGGTACCGAAAAGGAACCGTTGGGACCAAAAGGTGGCATCGGTTTAGATAACGAGGGTAGTCACAATGAAGGACAGTTAGAGAAAGAAAAATCCAAGGAGGCGCATGAACAGACATGTCATGATCGTATGGGGTACAAGGAAAATCCAATAATTTCGCAATCAACTGTTGAAGGCAGAGAGACACATTTAATGTAGAAGTCTTCGGATCTAGTTTGGTCCACAACAGTTTTTCTTTCCGGGCCAAATGAGAATAATGATGGTAAAGACATTGGGCCTACACCTACAGCCCAAAAAAAGAGAAAGAGGTCTAATCTTGCTGAAGCCCGGTCTTCTTGTTTGAAGCCCAACCTAGTTGTTCGGAAATGTAGAATACCGGACCTAAACGTGGAACTATTCGATGAATCCAAAATTAGACCTAAAAAGAAGAGACCCCTGTACAAAAAAAGGCAAAACTAATAAAAGGAAGAACAAGGTAAGGATAAGGCTTACAGAGGAGGACTTCAACAATCTCGAGCAAGGAGATGATAGCTTAGATGACGAGCTAAATTCGGAGTGGGAAGAAGAATCTAACCCAGATACACCTCAGGATGATGTAACGGTAGCTGAAACTCAGGGGGTGTCTAACGACAACACACTCAACGAGCAAGCGACTGTGATTGAAACAGAGGTAACGATAGAGATGGGGGCGAAGCTAGGAGTTGACTTATCAAGGCTTGAATCGATAGTAAAGGTAGCAGTTCCTGAAGATATTGTGGATGCTGTGATTCAATGAATTACGGGTCTATAAATATAAAAGGTGAAGGAGGGGTAGGTAAAGCTGCAAGAGTCAGAGAGTTATTGGCGAAGTTTAATTTGTCATTTGTTGCCATTCAAGAGACACACTTTAAGGATCTGCCTTTAAGTAAAATAAGAAGATTTTGGGACAGTTCTGTTTTTGAATTTTCAAAGGTGGATGCAGATGGCAAATCCTAGGGCCTATTGTCTCTTTGGAACCCATATTTATTTAAGAAGGAATTGGAGGTGAAAAATCATAACTTTATAATAATAAAGGGTATGGTTACAGGGGCGGATGATAACCTGGTTATCGTGAATGTGTATAGGTCAACTCTAAAAGGAAACAAAAGGAGGATGTGGGAAGAGCTGCTAGAGGCAAAGAATTCTATAACGGGAAATTGGATTGTGTTAGGCGACTTCAACGAGGTTAGATTCTCTGAAGATAGATATAATTCTCAGTGTGAAGCGAATGGAGCCATGTGCTTCAATAATTTTAACAGTAGAGGGGGATTCCAGGAGTATAATATGGGCTGAATGAAATTCACATTTCTATCCGAGGATGGCACAAATTTAAGCAAGATAGATCGTGTGATGGTTTGTGACAACTTTATGGGCAAATAGCCGAATGCGTCTCTATTGGCTCTTAATAGAGAAATATCCGATCACAATCCATTAATATTAACCACGGTGAACAATAGTCTCGGTCCATCTGTTTAACAGATGGTTCACATTATCAGACTTTGACGATGCGGTGAGAAGAGGTCTTGACGAAACATGTGAGTTAAGCTTTAAAGATGAAGTAGTACCAGTTAATTTAAAGGCAGTCAGAGAGGAGTTGAAGAATTGGCGAAATAACTGAAAAGAGGAGGAGGAGAGATTTCTTTTGGAAGCACAGAGTAAGCTGAAACACCTGGATGAGAAGGCTAAAAGTAGATCATTATTGCAAGACAGACTCGCTCTTTGGCATGGTTGTAAATCTACGATAAAAGAATGGCCTAATAAGGTGGCCTTAGACTTGCAACGAAAAGCAAGACTAAGATAGGTAGGGTTGGGAAACGAAAACACAAATGATTTTCACTCTTTTGTGAATAATCACATTGCAAGGAAAAAAATCTGTGGTTTATGGATTAAAGGGTCACGGGTGTTGGATCCGGTAGAAATTAAAGCACAATTTTGGAAAGCTTTTAAATCGATATTCAAAGAGCCAGTGGGCTCTAGGCCCAGAATCGGACCAGGAGACTTTAAATAGTTGAGCACAAAACAAGCCAGCAACCTAATTTCACTATTTTCAGTTGAGGAGGTACTCAAGGCCCATTGGGATTGTGGAATAAATAAATCTCCAGGCCCGGATGGAATTACAATCAAGTTAATTAAATCATATTGGGAAGAGTTGAACGGGCCTCTTATGCAGATCATGAACCAATTTTTCACACACAACTCAATTCACCTTACATGCAGTGCTTCATTTATCGCCCTTATTCCGAAGGTATTGGAACCTATGACTATCTCTTATTTTAGACCAATATCACTAATAGGTATGGTGAACAAAATAATATCTAAAGTTCTTGCTAATCGAATATAAGGAGTTATAAAAAGTGTCGTATCGAATGCTCAGTCGGCCTTCATGTCGGATAGGAATATTGTGGATGGACCTTTGATATAAATGAAGTGATGGCTTGGGCGAAAAAGACCGGAAGACGTATTTTGTGTTTAAGGCTGACAATGAGAAAGCGTATGATACGCTTAATTGGAAAATTTTAATTTCCATATTAACGCACATGGGGTTCCCATCATATTGGAGACATTGGGTCATGGGAATACTATTCGCGGGAAGAGGTTCGGTCTTGGTAAATGTTTCCCCAACAGATGAGTTTCAATATAAAATAGGGTTAAGGCAAGGGGACCCTTTATCACCTTTTTCTTTTTCATTGTGGCTATGGAAGCATTGCAGATCATGATGGAAAGGAAAAAAATAATAATCTGTTTTCTAGAATAAAATTACCAGGTATCGGTCCATATTTAACCCACATGTTGTTTGCAGACGACTCAATTTTTGTGGGCGACCGGGAGGAGATTAATGTGAGAAATCTCAAAAGAATTCTCCGAATTTTCTATCTTATATCAGGGTTAAAAGTGAACCTCGCGCAAAAGCAAGCTTTTCGGTGTGGGTATATCAGAGGAGGAAGTAGAAATTATGGTATAGGTATTTAATTGCAAGGTTGGTAAATTTCCATTTATATATATTGGTTTGAAGATGGGCGCAAATATGAATAGGATAGCGAATAGTAAAGTGGTTATTGATATGTTTAACAAAAGACTTTCCAATTCGAAGGCAAAAAAATAGTCTTTTCCAGGAAGGGTCATTCTCGTATAATCAATGTTTGGAAGTTTACCTAACTACTATCTATCCCTATACGAGCCTCCTATAGGTGTACTGAAGCTATTGGAAGGGATTCGTAGAAAGTTCTTATGGGGCGGATGTAATGTAAATAACAATATAAGATGGGTGAAATGGAAAAAGTTATGGCCTCGAAAGATTTCGGAGGTCATGGCATTGGGAACATTAGAGACTTGAACCTGGCTCTACTGGTTAAATGGTGGTGGAGACTAAAAGTGGAGCCAGGAAGCTTATAGGTAAAAGTGATCAAGTCGATCCACGTTAGCCAAAGGAAAGTGGAATCAATACCGATTAAAAAATCTATGTTCGGCGTATGGAAAAATATCGGTGAGATAGAAAAGGAGTTTACAAAGAATGGGGGACAAAACTCTATTTTGCGTTGACACCTGGTTAGGAAATGACCCACCGAGAGTGCAATTTCCAAGTGTGTATCAATTAGCCTATGAAAGACAAGACAAACTTTGGGGATGCTTATTGTCTGGTGGTTACTGATGACTACTCTAGATTTTCTTGGGTATCGTTTATGGCACACAATAGTGAAACTCCTGAAATCCTCAAGAATCTTCTTACTCTTCTAGAAAATTTGTACTCGTTGAAAGTAAAGAGGATCCAAAGCGACAATGGTACTGAGTTTAAAAACCGTATAATGGATGAGTTCTGTATCTCAAAGGGCATTATTCATGAATACAGTTCTCGATACACTCCACAACTAAACGGTGTCGCTGAGAGGAAAAATCGAACGATAATAAAAACTTCAAGAACCCTGTTGGTAGAGTCGGAGCTTCCTGTTCAGTTCTGGGGGGCAGCTGTGTCTACTGCTTGCTACACTTTAAACAGAGTTCTCACAGTTAAAAGGCATGACAAGACTTGTTTCGAACTGTTACACAAAAGGAAACTGGACGTTTCTCACTTAGAACCATTTGGCGCTCCATGCACTATGATTGAACTACACGAAATGTTTGGCGCCAAAGCTATTGAGGGTTTCTTCCCTGGATATGCTACTCTGAATTTTCGTGTATGGAATTTGAAAACCAAAAAGATTGAGTTATGGAGTGAAGTGAAGGTTCAAAGGTATACTGATCCTGTTAGAGCTCCGGGTGATCCTTGGATGTTCGATTATGATGGGCTATTCGACTCCTTTAATCTGCCAACCTTTGATGAAGCTTCTGCAGCTGCTCAAATGTTACTGGAAAGTGATAATGCTGTTGACTCGTCTTTGGTGCGATCAATTGTTGTTACCCCTCAAGCTTCTACTTTGGTTAACAACATTGATCAAAATGAGGACTTTAAAGATGCTACAGATTAAAATGCATCGTCGGAAGATGATGAGTTCCACGATGCGACCGAAGGCACTTCAGCTCCAGTTGCTCCTGTTCAAGGTGCTTCTGAAGCAACTACTCATGTGTAGAATGTAGATACTGCTGAAGGAAATGCATCCACTTCTACATCAACGCCAGGCGTGGAATTGGTTGTTGATCTTAATCTTAACAATTTGGGTATTAATACTCGTGTTCCTGATGTTCCTGATGTTCCTGAAACGAGAATTCATGATACTCATCCACAGCAGAATATTATTGGAGATGTCCATAGTGGAGTGCAGACGCGTAATCAGCTGAGAAACAACCAAAATGCTGGGTTGTATTCAGCTATCAGAGAATCCGGTTTACAAAATGATTGGTCCTTCGCGTGTTATGTTTCACAAGAAAAACCAAAGTCTTGGAAAGAAGCTCTAAAGGATAATTCTTCGGTGGGAGCGATGCAGGAAGAACTGCAACAATTTCAAAAGCTGGGTGTCTCGAAACTTGTTGAAAGGCTTGAAAATTACAAGAAAATTGGCACACGTTGGGTTTTCAAATGCAAAAAGGATGATCGTGGAGTAGTCATTCGAAACAAGGCGAGATTGGTTGTTCAAGGGTTTCGTCAGATCGAAGGAATTGACTACAATGAAGTTTATGCACCGGTTGTACGTCTTAAGGCTATTCGAATCTTTCTAGCTTATGCATCATTTAAAGGATTCAAGGTCTACCAAATGGACGTGAAAAGCGCGTTCTTACATGGCGTGATTGAAGAAAAGGTGTATGTTGAACAGCCTCCAGGTTTTGAAGATCCTATTCACCCTGATCGGGTTTGGTTGCTCAACAAAGCTCTTTATGGTTTACATCAGGCACCGAGAGCTTGGTATGCAACCTTATCTAACTATCTGCTGGAGAATGGTTTTCGGTGAGGTCTTAACGATTGCACTCTTTTCGTCAAAGAACAAAATGGAGATCTTCTATTGGCACAGGTATACGTTAATGATATTATATTTGGTTCAACTAACGATGCTTTGTGCAGGCAATTCGAGCGTGTTATGCAGGAGAAATTCGAGATGAGAGCAATGGGGGAAATGAATTTCTTTTTAGGCCTACAAGTTCAGCAAACTGAGTCTGGAATATTAATCCATCAGACTAAATATGTTGGTGACATCTTGAAATGAATTTCTTTTTAGGCCTACAAGTTCAGCAAACTGAGTCTGGAATATTCATCCATCAGACTAAATATGTTGGTGACATCTTGAGCATGTTCCAGATGTCTGATGCAACGCCCATTGGTACCCCACTTCCGCAGAATCACGGGATTACTCCAGACTTGAAGGGTGAAAGCATTAACTCTTCATATTATCACGCAATGATCGGATCTCTCATGTATCTCACAGCCTCGAGGCCCGACATAATGTATCCTACGTGCCTGCTCGCAAGATACCAAGCCAACCCGAAGGCCTCACATCTGGGAGCTGTAAAAAGGATTTTCCGCTATTTGAAGGGTTGCCTGGACACCGGTCTCTGGTACCCTAGGGATGATAGCTTCGACTTGATCGCGTTCAGAGATTCTGATTTTGGTGGCTGCAAAATCGACGACAAATCAACAACGGCTGGATGTCAATTTCTAGGAAATCACCTGGTCACATGGCAGTGCAAGAAGCAAACCTGTGTTGCTACATCAACTTGTGAAGCTGAATACATTGCTGCCTCTAATTGTTGCTCCCAAGTTTTGTGGATCCAATAACAAATGCGCGACTACGGTTTTGAATTCCTATCTACTCCTATTTTTGTTGATAACAATGCTGCCTTACAAATCACTAGAAATCCTGTGCAGCATTCCAAGACCAAACACATCGAAATTAAATATCACTTCATACGTGATTGTTTTGATAAGAAACTCATCGATGTTGTTAAAATCCACACTGATCACCAACGTGCCGACCTGTTCACTAAAGCTTTTGAAAAATCACGTTTTGATTATCTTCTTTTGGTCAATGGCATTAAGGTGATACCCGAGTAAACTTCTTTGGCTCATCATTTTTGTGAATATTTTCTTTAAAAAACTCTAAAAAATTCAAAAAGATTTTCCTTTTCGTAACCTTTTCACCTTTTAGGGGGAGAAATTTCAAGAAAAAACAAAAACATTTGAAAAAGTCAAAAATCCAAAAATATGTCTTTACTTTCTGTCTTTATGTTTGTTTGAAAAATTCAAAAATTCAAAAAAATTAGAAAACCACCAAAAATGAGTTTCTTGGATAAAGGAAAATGATGAGAAAATTTGAGAAATGATAAGTATCTCTACCAATGATATATTGGTAGGCTCACAATCAGATTAAAATGTGCAGGATGATACAAACCTAACAGACTTCAAGTCAGGTGGGAACCATTCATTGGCATATGGTCTTGGTACCGAAATTTCGTTTGATTGATTGCCGAGGTTCTGAGATATACGGTCTTTATGTTGTCTTATCATCTGGGTATCATGGTTTTATCTTTTACCAAAAAATAACGGAGACGAAGTCTAGATCTTCCATGATACTATACATACGTGTACATATTGCATTCGACCTCAATAAGTGATCAACAATCACATGTCCAAACAAATAAGTGATAAAATATCACATTTATCCGGGAGTCAAGTTCGTCTCTTTGCTGTACGTTTGTACTGACCTGTTCATGGACTTGCTCCTGTGCCCTCATGCATCTGAAAATCAAGTTCCTCATCAATAAGTGATTCTATCACACAGGGCTTGTTTTCAATAAAAAATAAGTGAGTATCTCACATCTTTCATACGTTCAAACAGATGATAAGCGGTATACTCACCGGTAAGATGAACTCTTGTGCATACCTTGATACGGGAATGTGTCGTGAGTGGATGAACATCGACTTGTAAGTATAACCCTTACCGTAAATCGTATCTCCTAATTATGATTACATCTGATCAGTTTGAGCTTATGTGGACAACAATATCGATAATCGTGGTAGTATACTTATCCAAAGCTTTAAACCGAAACAAAAAAAAAATCATGTTGACAAAGACCGTAAGCTGGTATGATTCTTTTTCCTTGAAACTCATAAAAGTTTGACATTGTATAGTCGTTTACTGCTTTTTATTGCTTGTTTTTAGTTTACCGCACTTTAATTTCAGTTCTAGTGTAAGTTGTAAAGTTCTTTTTTGATTAGCCGAAGTTGAAACTTGGAGTTTTCTGCCGTAAAGCCTGAAACCGACTTCATAAAATGTCCTTTGCATTTGGTAAACTTGATCACAAGAAAAACCTGATCAAATCAGTAAAATATGTTCAAACTGTGAAATTTCAAAGACTTGGTAATTTTGGGAAAAAGTGTTCACGAAAAACCTAAAGGTCAATGAAAAACCATTCCTGGTCAACTCTGGTCAAGTCTTGGTCAAAATCAAATGTGTTCACGGCGAAATACCCTTTTTCGTCGAGGTCACGATGAAAAACCCTTGGGCCTTATGGACTTTCGTCATGGGCTTACTGTGAAAGCCCATCAATGTTTTTCGTCGAGCCCAACATGTGTTTCATCGAAGATGGTTTTTCGTACGAGGGTGTCACACCCCGAAATTATCAGAGCATGGCGTGACTGGACTGGTATCTTCATTGCACAGCGGAAGCAAATAAGCTAAGTCTTTTAGAAAATTGAACGCCACTAAGTACTCGTATCTCCAATGGTTCTCCTATTCCAACCGTGCCTTGTCTTAGAACTGTAACCTGAGAAAGAAACATGCGAAAAAGTCAACATAAAGTTGAGCGAGTTCATCGTTTGTTTGTAAAAGATTTGAAATAAATCTTTTGAGTTGTGAAAGATTTGAAATAAATCTTTGGAATAACCGGTTTTTGAAATAGTATTGAGAAAACGAATTTAAAAATCATTTTCTTGCCAAGTTATATGGAAACGTTGTGTTTGTAACACAGTATGTTCATAAAAACCATGTATTGGTAAAGTCTTGTATTTGTAATGTTCGTATAACCGTCAATGCCCACCCTGACTTGGACTCCATACCCGCATAATCCTATGCTTTGAATTCTGTATAAAACATGGTATTTAATTTGTATGAACAAGTATTTTCTGTAAGTATAGAATCCCTAGTATGTAGCAAATAAGGAAAAAGAGATCACCAATAGTTTGCAAGGCCATTGATATGTGTGAAGTGCAAGTAGGAAGACTCAAACCTAGCGGATTTTGCGTTGGGCACAAAGTCACCCCGAGGTCCATTCTCCTGGGCCTGGGGCTGGGCTCGCTACACCCAGATAGATCTACCGCTTATGTCCCTCGGTCCTACAATGAGGATTAATGGCCTCCAGTTCCCGCCTACCCACTCACATGATCTAAGTAGTAACCCTCCTTACGCTAACCATACCATGTGTAAAAATGTCTGTAATCATTTTGTAATATGTCTATATGTATGAAAATCCATGGTCTCCCCGACCGTAAATCCCTAGTCTCCCCGACCGTAAATTACTGGTCTCCCCGACCAAATCCCTGGTCTCCCCGACCAAATCCCTGGTCTCCCCGACCAAATCCCTGGTCTCCCCGACCAAATCCCTGGTCTCCCCGACCGTAAATCAATCACATTTCGAAAATAAGCATTTGTTTTGTAAAAACCGGTATGTTTAGTATAAACCTTTCATAAATCATTTGAGTTCCTCGAAATCCCTTCGTAATATGATTTAGAAATACGAGTTTTGCGTTTGTTCAAAACTTTGTATGATTTTGCAAAACGTGCATGTCTTTCCACCCCAAAAACATTTACAAAAATGTAAAAACAGTAAAAAGTGGGGGTTATGAACTCGCCTGAATATTCCTTGTGCGAAGCTAGCTAATTACGACTTCGTGATGTCGTTTCCAAGACAAAACTCGCTAGCGTGCATTCTACAATATTCCTAACATGGAATATTTAATAAGTTTCTAAATAACGCGGTAACTAATCTACGTGTTACCGAGCTCTACCGAATCGAAAGAAGCGAAGAAGTTACGCTTGCCTAGTTCGTTTATTCGTCGGTATTTAAGGAGTCTTGAAAAGACTTAGTTCTCGAGAGGTTTAAAATATATGAATATTTATATAAAAGTATATAAATATACTAGTATAATCGCATTAGTTGTCTCGAGAAGTCGTACGTTCATGTAAAGATTATAAATATGAAAGTAATATATAACAACTCGTGTCGTGTATCGCGTTTTATTTGATAAATATCGGAATATGTGTATATGCTGCTTAGGCGTTTGAAATAAATATAAAAACTATATTTATTTTTATAAAACAAATTCGTTTACGCGATGTTTGAAATAAATATATATACTATATTTATTTAATAAAGGATTCGAGTTTACGTTTGAAATAAATATAATAATAACCATATTTATTTCGTATAAAAACGAGTTCGTGTCGTTTGAACTTTGAAATAATTTATAAACTATATTGATGTTTACAAAAGAATTGTCGTCTTGTTTGATATCTGGGATAAATATATAAACTATATTTATTTTAGTAAGAGAATCCGAAGTGTTCGATGTTTGAAAATAACTATAAAAGTTATTATATTTACTTTATAAAATACTTCGCATTATTTACGTTTTCGTAGATTATAAAATGTCGTTTAAATCAAATATACTTTGTATTTGATTTTACAAAAATTTTTAGTTTTGCTTCGTAGTAAAATGCTTTGGGAATAACATACGTTTCGTGTTTCGGATTTTTATGAAAATCGGGCAGAGTTTCCCCTGTTTTTAGACGCCCCGGACAACCAAGTTGTCGTTATATTTTCAAAGTTCACAAGATTCAACTATTTACTCAACCATTTTTGTGCATAGCCAGTTTATATAAACGAAATAATAAATAAGACCAAGTTAATATTAACTAATAACTCATTGTTTTGTGCGGTTCGAGCTCGTTTTCCACGTATGAAATAAGGAATAATCAATGAAAATAATATTCATCCTTAATCTTTACCGAATCTCCGTGTTGAAACGCCGAAAAAAGTTAGCTGAGTTGACTGGGTCAACTGAGTTGACTCGCTGCGTTGACCGAGTTGACCCGGTTGACCGAGTTGACCCGGTTTGACCGAGTCAAACTGAACCGAGTCGTCTGACCGCGAATCGAAGCCGAATCTATCCCCAAAACTTGAACCATATCAGAATCTACATACTGAACAAACAAAACAAAACCCGAACCGAACCATATAATATCCTGAGCTGAAACCCGAGTCGGACACCCTTATTACCGTCGCCGGACTCCACAACCGTCGCCGGCGATTTCGTCGAGCACCATCACTGCTGACCTCATTAGCATCATCACCTTCGACCCAGTAGCCATAACATCACAAATCGACTCATCAGCTTCATCAAATCTCATATAAACAGAAGAAAAGAAATCGGTGAGAGAGGGGGGGTTTACCCGTAATCTGTCGGGTAATAACAAGGACCGCCGGAAAAACGGTGATACCCGTCGGACAAAGACAAAGTCCGTCGGACAATGACGCGAAACACCGGTCCGAGACCACCACCACTGCCGTTTCCGGCGCTTCAGGTCGCCGGTTTGACGGCTCCGCCGTCTGTCCGCCGTCGCCATGCTTAACCAACTCCGCCGCCGCCACTCACCACCACCCGACGATGGGGTGGTGGTCCGTTTTCATCCAACAAGGAAGGGGGCTGATGGGAGTCGTCTAAGAGGGGAGTCACCGGATCGGAAATCAGCGCCGGTGGGAGCTCCTTTCTCTGGTCGTCGGACTGAAAACAAAGGGGGGTAAGGGGTGTGAGAGTGATGATGGTTGCCTGTGTCTTGAGGTCTGACCCTTGGAGTTGTTCTCTGAAGTTTGTTCATGTGATCTAGGGTTAGGAATGATAAAGAATGGGATTGTCTGGTTTAGTGTTTAGAGAATACAAGTTCTCTGTGTTTTATTTTGGGTTATGAATGTGTGTAAGAGACTAAAGAGTATAAATAGAGATAAATGAGATCTTTGTAAGATCTTGTGATTTAAAAAATCTAGACAAAAATCTCTTGTATAGATTTTGCAGGGATTTTGTAAGATTTAGCGGAGATCTTGATAAGATTCTAAACTATTATGTGTAGGTTTAGGCTTGTAGGTTTTGGGCTTGGGCCCAGGGCCCACAAGCCCATCCCATGTGGAGGTGGCCCGTAATTCCTACGAGACACGTTTTCGCAACCCGAACATGTTGTAACGTCAAATGATAAAATTTTTCTATTAAAACACATATACGGTCGGTAGTCATTGTTTGTGCGTTTAGTCGTCGGTTGCGTAAAATGCGCGTAATTTCGCGAAAAATTATATCGTTGTCGTCTTTACTCCGTTTTTCGATCCGGTTTCAGCTGTAGTTACTGAAATTTAATTACGAAGCTAGAATATATCGTAAGAATTTAATGTTTGTCGGCGTTGTCAGTATCTTGTACGGTATCAGTTCGTCGTCGCGTAATATTTAGCAGGTTTCTCTGTAAACCACCGTTCGCGCTCTGTAAAGTCGTATAGACGTTCCTAGGCACTCCAAAGGCCTAATTAATTTAATTTGCGTCTTAAACACTTATTTATTGTCGCGTTAATCATCTGTTAATCACGTAATTAGGAGCCGTAAATCACCGGTTGTCACATTCTCCCCCTGTTACAGAAATTTCATCCTCGAAATTTAGACTATGTTATCTCTTCAGAATTATGTTGTTCGCAGGTAAGTCCGAATAATAACAAAGTGAATGACTGCGTAATCAAAACAAGACTTATTCGAATCATGATATTCCTCAACAATAAGAACCCAATGGTTTTAAAAGAAATGTGTTTCAAAAATTGATGTCAAAGGAAACAAGTCGTATGGATACAGTCACTAGTGTAACTAAGTCAACAAGGATCCAACAATGAACAGGAACTTCGACCAATCGAATTCCATATGAACGTTTATAACATGTGAACGAGTTCTAGAAGCAATAACATCCACTGGATGAACTTAGAATCAACAATCTCAAATATAATAGTTTGCATGAAATGCCCGATCGTGATCAGCACAAGCTGCAAGTTATACCGACGCCACAAGGTGTCGTAATGAATGAAACAATTCAATATTAGGGGTGATCGAACAAGTATCACCTGTGTTTTACAGTCAATTGAAAGCGCAACGAAGTAAATATGAAAATTTGCTTCTAACAACGTCATAGGATTTTCAATTGAAATTTGAACATCAAAGAAATAATGTTTTCGATCGAAGACGAGGAAGCAATGAATATCGCAAAACATTCGATCGATGTTTGAAAAGACCGTTAGGAGGTACACCGGAATATCCAATGAATTTGGTGTACCATCGTCTTAACACACGATTGTGTTAAGACGGTTGTAATGTGATAAATCAAAGCGGATTTAATCCGAATCAATAAATAAATAATTAAATCTGTGCATAAGATATGTAAACGAGTTTAGCGCAAGGTTCAAATAAGTGAAGATACCACCACAAGGTGTCGAAATCAACAAACAATTTAATGGAGTCGACTGCCAAACAAGTTTACTTCGACTCAGAACAATTGGAACACTTGTTAAAACGAATTTTGAATATGATGCTCCCAATATATCATATGATGCTCTGAAGTGAATATGTGTAATGGACAAGTTCAAACAGTTGAACTTGGTTTTAGCGCAGTCCGCCAATAAATACTTGTATCGACAAGAAAGACTTTCGGCATGGTCACAACGAAAACCATGTATGTAACTTGAAAAGATAAGAAATTTCAAGAAAATGTGTTGACTTGATAACAAAGAAGCCAACAATTACAATAATGCGGGTCATTCGAATCACAAATCAATAATTAAGTTTAGCGAAACAATGTTTGAATTTTGATGAAACGCTTATCCGAAACGAAACCACATGCGTAACAAACGATGCATGCGTAACATATAAATTTTCAAGAAATGAAGCAATGAGTGTTCGCTATAGTGTAAGAAGTTATTGTGATGCAATGACCATTAAGAGGAGTAGAGATACGAAAATCTACTCAGTAAATGTGAAAGTCGAAATTTCAATAAAAGAAATTTGAGGACTTTACCTGGGGTTGCGTGTGACGACCAGTTGTTAGGTGACATTACCATGGAATGTCGAACATAGCGTATTCGTCGTTAATAAGATAGGGGGAATGTGAAGAAATACGTCTTCTCCCTGGCGTGATCCGTGTCATTGCAGGATCGCGTGGCAAGTTGTCGTTTCCTGATCGTTAGTTCTCCTGCTGATAGGAATCTAGCGTCGTCGTTAAATTGCATCATCGTTTCTTCTCAAAGGCCTCGCCTCGATAATCGTATGTGTCGTACTTCAACCTCCGTTGATGTATAGCTTAAGTTTCACATATACCTGTGCACTAGCGTTGTGTGCCACGTAGAAGGTGATGTACCCTGACATCCGTTGACGTAGAAATTGAGTTCCATGTATTCTCATGCGCTAGCGTTTTGTTATGCGTAGGCTGCCTGCTCGGGAAGTTAAATATTATAGGCAATATGGATAACAGTGTGCGTCCGAGTTAATATTCGTGGTTCCTACATGATGACCTTTAATAAACACACACATGCACAAATAATCAATCATCTAATCAAATAAACATGTTAGTCACCAATAAGCAATCAAGTAATTCCCCTAGTCCCACTAGTCTATCCTCCCAGCCTCTCAGACTGAACTTCCTAATCCCACTAGACTATCCTCCCAGCCTCTCAGACTGAATCTCCTAGTCCCACTAGACTATCCTCCCAGCCTCTCAGACTGAATCTCCTAGTCCCACTAGACTATCATCCCAGCCTCTCAGACTGAATCTCCTAGTCTCCCTGACCAGATCCAGCCACCCGGCTGAATTCCCTTTTCCGAAGGTCTTAAATGCATGTTTCCTAAACTCTCAGAGTGTTGTGTACTGTATGTAATCGTTTCGTGTACCGTGTGTAAAACACGACTTTAGCGTATGTTTGAAAACAAAATTTTGACTGTTTGTTTTTCGGTAACGGTTGGAGACCATATTCGAGTACTGGGCGTTCTGTATGTATTCAATGTCTTAATAGTCTAAGTCCCAGAGGAAAGTGAGGTTAGAGCCTAGGTATCACGTCAGAACCTAATTCGCTGTAACCTATAGCTCTGATACCAATCTGTCACACCCCGAAATTATCAGAGCATGGCGTGACTGGACTGGACTGGTATCTTCATTGCACAGCGGAAGCAAATAAGCTAAGTCTTTTAGAAAATTTAACGCCACTAAGTACTCGTATCTCCAATGGTTCTCCTATTCCAACCGTGCCTTGTCTTAGAACTGTAACCTGAGAAAGAAACATGCGAAAAAGTCAACATAAAGTTGAGCGAGTTCATCGTTTGTTTGTAAAAGATTTGAAATAAATCTTTTGAGTTGTGAAAGATTTGAAATAAATCTTTGGAATAACCGGTTTTTGAAATAGTATTGAGAAAACGAATTTAAAAATCATTTTCTTGCCAAGTTATATGGAAACGTTGTGTTTGTAACACAGTATGTTCATAAAAACCATGTATTGGTAAAGTCTTGTATTTGTAATGTTCGTATAACCGTCAATGCCCACCCTGACTTGGACTCCATACCCGCATAATCCTATGCTTTGAATTCTGTATAAAACATGGTATTTAATTTGTATGAACAAGTATTTTCTGTAAGTATAGAATCCCTGGTATGTGGCAAATAAGGAAAAAGAGATCACCAATGGTTTGCAAGGCCATTGATATGTGTGAAGTGCAAGTAGGAAGACTCAAACCTAGCGGATTTTGCGTTGGGCACAAAGTCACCCCGAGGTCCGTTCTGCTGGGCCTGGGGCTGGGCTCGCTACACCCAGATAGATCTACCGCTTACGTCCCTCGGTCCTACAATGAGGATTAATGGCCTCCAGTTCCCGCCTACCCACTCACATGATCTAAGTAGTGACCCTCCTTACGCTAACCATACCATGTGTAAAAATGTCTGTAATCCTTTTGTAATATGTCTATATGTATGAAAATCCATGGTCTCCCCGACCGTAAATCCCTGGTCTCCCCGACCGTAAATTCCTGGTCTCCCCGACCAAATCCCTGGTCTCCCCGACCGTAAATCAATCACATTTCGAAAATAAGCATTTGTTTTGTAAAAACCGGTATGTTTAGTATAAACCTTTCGTAAATCATTTGAGTTCCTCGAAATCCCTTCGTAATATGATTTAGAAATACGATTTTTGCGTTTGTTCAAAACTTTGTATGTTTTTGCAAAACGTGCATGTCTTTCCACCCCGAAAACATTTACAAAAATGTAAAAACAGTAAAAAGTGGGGGTTATGAACTCGCCTGAATATTCCTTGTGCGAAGCTAGCTAATTACGACTTCATGATGTCGTTTCCAAGACAAAACTCGCTAGCGTGCATTCTACAATATTCCTAACATGGAATATTTAATAAGTTTCTAAATAACGCGGTAACTAATCTACGTGTTATCGAGCTCTACCGAATCGAAAGAAGCGAAGAAGTTACGCTTGCCTAGTTCGTTTATTCGTCGGTATTTAAGGAGTCTTGAAAAGGCTTAGTTCTCGAGAGGTTTAAAATATATGAATATTTATATAAAAGTATATAAATATACTAGTATAATCGCATTAGTTGTCTCGAGAAGTCGTACGTTCATGTAAAGAATATAAATATGAAAGTAATATATAACAACTCGTGTCGTGTATCGCGTTTTATTTGATAAATATCGGAATATCTGTATATGCCGCTTAGGCGTTTGAAATAAATATAAAAACTATATTTATTTTTATAAAACAAATTCGTTTACGCGATGTTTGAAATAAATATATATACTATATTTATTTAATAAAGGATTCGAGTTTACGTGTGAAATAAATATAATAATAACCATATTTATTTCGTATAAAAACGAGTTCGTGTCGTTTGAACTTTGAAATAATTTATAAACTATATTGAAGTTTACAAAAGAATTGTCGTCTTGTTTGATATCCGGGATAAATATATAAACTATATTTATTTTAGTAAGAGAATCCGAAGTGTTCGATGTTTGAAAATAACTATAAAAGTTATTATATTTACTTTATAAAATACTTCGCATTATTTACGTTTTCGTAGATTATAAAATGTCGTTTAAATCAAATATACTTTGTATTTGATTTTACAAAAATTGTTAGTTTTGCTTCATAGTAAAATGCTTTGGGAATAACATACGTTTCGTGTTTCGGATTTTTATGAAAATCGGGCAGAGTTTCCCCTGTTTTTAGACGCCCCGGACAACCAAGTTGTCGTTATATTTTCAAAGTTCACAAGATTCAACTATTTACTCAACCATTTTTGTGCATAGCCAGTTTATATAAACGAAATAATAAATAAGACCAAGTTAATATTAACTAATAACTCATCGTTTTGTGCGGTTCGAGCTCGTTTTCCACGTATGAAATAAGGAATAATCAATGAAAATAATATTCATCCTAAATCTTTACCGAATCTCCGTGTTGAAACGCCGAAAAAAGTTAGCTGAGTTGACCGGGTCAACTGAGTTGACTCGCTGCGTTGACCGAGTTGACTCGGTTGACCGAGGTTGACCGAGTTGACCCGGTTTGACCGCGTCAAACCGAACCGAGTCGTCTGACCGCGAATCGAAGCCGAATTTGTCCCCAAAACTTGAACCATATCAGAATCTACATACTGAACAAACAAAACAAAACCCGAATCGAACCATATAATATCCTGCGCTGAAACCCGAGTCGGACACCCTTATTACCGTCACCGGACTCCACAACCGTCGCCGGCGATTTCGTCGAGCACCATCACTGCTGACCTCATCAGCATCATCACCTTCGACCCAGTAGCCATAACATCACAAATCGACTCATCAGCTTCATCAAATCTCATATAAACAGAAGAAAAGAAATCGGTGAGAGAGGGGGGGGGGGTTACCGGTAATCTGTCGGGTAATAACAAGGACCGCCGCAAAAATGGTGATACCCATCGGACAAAGACAAAGTCCACCGGACAATGACGCGAAACACCGGTCCGAGACCACCACCACTGCCGTTTCCGGCGCTTCAGGTCGCCGGTTTGACGGCTCCGCCGTCTGTCCGCCGTCGCCATGCTTAACCAACTCCGCCGCCGCCACTCACCACCACCTCGGTCCCTCTCTCTCTCCTCCGTTCGTTCCTGTTGCCGTCGCTCACCACCACCCGACGATGGGGTGGTGGTCCGTTTTCATCCAACAAGGAAGGGGGCTGATGGGAGTCGTCTAAGAGGGGAGTCACCGGATCGGAAATCAGCGCCGGTGGGAGCTCCTTTCTCTGGTCGTCGGACTGAAAACAAAGGGGGGTAAGGGGTGTGAGAGTGATGATGGTTGCCTGTGTCTTGAGGTCTGACCCTTGGAGTTGTTCTCTGAAGTTTGTTCATGTGATCTAGGGTTAGGAATGATAAAGAATGGGATTGTCTGGTTTAGTGTTTAGAGAATACAAGTTCTCTGTGTTTTATTTTGGGTTATGAATGTGTGTAAGAGACTACAGAGTATAAATAGAGATAAATGAGATCTTTGTAAGATCTTGTGATTTCAAAAATCTAGACAAAAATCTCTTGTATAGATTTTGCAGGGATTTTGTAAGATTTAGCGGAGATCTTGATAAGATTCTAAACTATTATGTGTAGGTTTAGGCTTGTAGGTTTTGGGCTAGGGCCCACAAGCCCATCCCATGTGGAGGTGGCCCGTAATTCCTACGAGACACGTTTTCGCAACCCGAACATGTTGTAACGTCAAATGATAAAATTTTTGTATTAAAACACATATACGGTCGGTAGTCGTTGTTTGTGCCTTTAGTCGTCGGTTGCGTTAAAAACGCGTAATTTCGTGAAAAATTATATCGTTGCCGTCTTTACTCCGTTTTTCGATCCGGTTTCAGCTGTAGTTACTGAAATTTAATTACGAAGCTAGAATATATCGTAAGAATTTAATGTTTGTCGGCGTTTTCAGTATCTTGTACGGTATCAGTTCGTCGTCGCGTAATATTTAGCAGGTTTCTCTGTAAACCATCGTTCGCGCTCTGTAAAGTCGTATAGACGTTCCTAGGCACTCCAAAGGCCTAATTAATTTAATTTGCGTCATAAACACTTATTTATTGTCGCGTTAATCATCTGTTAATCACGTAATTAGGAGCCGTAAATCACCGGTTGTCATAGAGGGTCTGGTATATAAGGGGACCCGGTGCATCAGAGATTTCACTTTTTCAAACCTACTCTTACTATTCACCTTCTTACACACTCAAACCCCATACCCTTTCACCGACTTCAAAGTTCAAACCCCCCTTTCATTTTCTCTAAAATTTTCATCCAATCAAAGGTATTCAAAGGGATATTTTCTGTTTCAAACCATAAGAGACCCTGTGTTTTGCTCGAAAATGTTTTAGAAATCCTCAGACTCCCTTTATGTTTGATGCCTACATATAGTCCTCTGTTTATTGTTCTTTGTCCTTGATCAAATCTGATAAATCTAGGGTTTGTATGTTGATTTTTACATTGTTTGGCTTTATGTTTTCGGGTGCTAAAACAGGGGTTGGGTTATTGTTTGATGTTTAAACCGGTTTGGGTGTTTTCCGGTCAAACTCAGGCCGGGTTCAGTTCTGGGTTTGTGTCATTCATGTTTGGGTTTAACAAAATGTCATTTGTGTTTGATTTTTCTGAATCAATCGTCGATTCAACAACTGTCGGTGAAAAACCTCTATTCGAAAAACCCCCAAATTGTTGTTCATCGAAAAACCCTAACTGTCGACGAAATACCTCTGACGACGAAACACATCTTTCTTCAAACTGCCAGCTTCGAAACACCTGTTTAACAAAGGAGTATTTTTCGTCGAAAGCCTGTCGACGAAAAACCAGTGGTCAATGTTTACTTTGTTTGACCGAGGGTTTTTCGCCATGAAAACATGTTTTTCGTCGTAGTGTGAGTCTTTCGTCGTCCAACACTTAGAAATTTTTCTGCTGTGTGCACTTTCACAGAAGATGTATATATACATGTTAATTGTTCACATTACATATAAACATGTATACACTTATGTCTAATGCACATAATATGGCATTTTAACTTATTGTGAATGTTTTCGAATACAGAATGGCACCTAAAGAAAAGAAACGAAAGCCCGCGACCAAGAAAACCGACAAACCGGAAGAACAAGTTATGTCAGAAAAGCGTCACAACATGGTTGCATATCTTGATCCTGAAGGGAAGTTTATGGAACTGAAGGAGATCACTCAATGGATAAGGGAATCTAGGATAAACAAGGCCGTTACTTTTTCGACACCAGTTTACAAGTCGCTCATCAAAGATTTCTGGAATTCTGCAAGTGTTATTGAAGTTGATGGAACTGAGCTTATACAAGGGCAAGTGAACGAAGTGAATGTGAACGTCTCTCCGGACATCCTAAACACCGTACTAGAACTTCAAGACGATCCGAATGCACCGTATTATGTTCCAATCATATGCACTTGTGGTTGTTTGCTAAGGATGAAGTGTACCGGTGATATTTTCAGCACTCAAATCAACAAAGGAGATTTGCCAATGCGCTACAAGTTTCTACTACATGTACTCATTCAGTGTATTAGCAACAGACGTGCTGGATACGACATGGCGGGCAATGATCATGTGGGACTCATGGTGGCCTTGGTGTTAAACAAACCGTTCAGCATTTCAAAGTTCATTTATGCCAACATAAAGGAGAATATGAAAAGAACCGGTGGCCGTACAACAAGAAATAAGTTCTGGATGTATCCTCGATTTTTGCAAATGATCATGAATATCCAGCATCCCAATCTTTCGAAGGCTGATAATGATATTCTGAAGATAGATACGATGAACGAGCATTCACTAAAGATATTCAGGGGTATTTCAGAAAAACGGTACAAAGAAAGCAAACCACCAAGGAAGTTGATTGGTGCACTTGATAAGACAGACTACGTCTCTCCAGAAAACGATAAATGGCGTCACAATGACAGCCAATCTGACGATGAGGAGCCGAAGTTGAAAAAGATGATGGAAGACAAGTTTGGACGCAAAAAGATTAATATTTTCGGTGATTCTACCGAAAGCGACAGCGATGGTGATAGTGATGATGAAGGTGGTGATGGTGGAGATACTTGTGTTGTTGGTGCATCTGCTGCTGGCATAACTGGTGCTAGTTCAGCTGGGGGCAATGCTGAGGATTCGGAATCTGATGATAATCAACCTAAACCAGGATACGAGTTCTATCTCGATGAACGTGGTGTAAGAAAAGTCAGGAAGATTAGACAAGAGGATGATGTTGATTACGTTCCTTCGGATACCGAAGCTAAACGTTTAAAGAAGAAGAAAACTGATGCACATCGAAAGAAAAAGGCAAGGAAGTACATTGGTGCTTCATCTGTGCAGCAAACTGTTCCACCACAAGAGCCTATTCAAGATGCCGAAATGAATCCGGAGTTTGGATTAACTGCCGAAGAAGCTGATGCTTTTGTATCAACTCCTCCAAGGTCTTCCGAACCAACTCCTGTAGTCACTTCAACTGCTGAAACTCCAACAGTGACACCACAAGAACCTGCTCGCTCAATAGCATCCACTATTCGAGCAACGACTGTCACACCCCGACCACGTGAGACAACGAAACGTGGCGGAAACGTCGGGGAGTGTTGTAACAGAATTAATTGTTTCACAACCATGGAAATTAAAGTTTCGTTTTATTAATCAAATAAGAGAGTTACATTTTTTTAAACAAGAAACAAAGAGTACATAACAAAAATTAACTAGTTCTTGTCTCGTTTTAAGTCACTAAGGCACAGGTCTGCCTAAGTATGTCTTGATAAGTCCTATGCACCAACTCCTGAAAACACATGTGAAAATAGGTACGTCAGCATAAAAATGCCTGTGAGATACATAGGTTTTGTGAAAACAGGATTCATGACTTATGTTTGAGAAAATGTTTAGTCATTAACCTTGTAATTTGCTTTGTGTTGTAAATCATTTGAAAAACAATAAGATCAGATAATATGTATAAATAAGAGAATAATGTATGGTTAAATGAATAACCATGTAAAATGAGTTTGTATAAGATAAGTTGTTTGTAAATCAATGTCTTGTGAAAAGTATGTTATTTGTATAAAATGTTATATGTCTCAAATTGAAATGATTCAAATAACGCTACAATATGTGATACCATACAAACACTTATATATAGGAAGTACCATCGGCGTATCCACCATGCTTGTATCATATTACATACGCCTCGTTACTTAAATCACTTACTCAAACCAAACCACCAAAGTAAAATGTTTAACAATTGTAGAAATGTTTATGTATAGTCAAATGTCTATAGTCAAATGTAAATCATGTCAACAGATACAACTGGTTCACACGGTTCAATAGTTACAAACGGTTCATAATCAAAGGGTTACGACGGTTCACATAGTCAAATGGTTACAACGGTTCAAAATGTAGTATAATGTGTTCATATGCTGGATGTGCATATGCAACAGAAATGCAATGTAAAACAATGTACTAAGTATGCACGTAATGGACATACATAGCATAAGTGTAATGTAAAACAATGTACTAAGTATGCACGTAATGGACATACATAGCATAAGTGTAATGTAAAACAATGTACTAAGTATGCACACAATGGGCGTACATAGCATGAAATGTATTGTAAAGTGATGTACTAAGTATGCACACAATGGGCATACATAGCATAAAATGTATTGTAAAGTGATGTACTAAGTATGCACACAATGGGCATACATAGCATAAAATGTATTGAAATCATGTACTATAAATGTACTAATAAATATAGCAAGTATATGATGTGAAAACAGGAAAGCATGAAAGTAACAAGTAGGCACATGTGTTTCACCCCAAAACAGTTTGGAAAATAGTAAAAGAGGGGTCTATGTACTCACATAAACACCTTGAAAACATTTAAAAGGTGGGGTTCTATGTACTCACTTGAGATTTGTTGGTGCACAAAATGTCTGTTGACTTCGTCTACATTAAGTCTTAGGTCAAGATAGATCAACATAGGGTCTTGAAAGTCAAAATTAGGGTTTTATGTTGTAATTTCGCTCATGTGTACATAATATATAGGTGATTTCGCTTATAGGTTCATTAGAGGTTTCGCTTATGTGTCATTAGGGGGTTTCGCTCATAGGGTTAATCAGGTAGTTTCGCTTATGTGGTCAGGAGCTAGTTTCGCTTATGTGTCAGGTCATTGGAGCGAAACCACATAGACTATATATAGTCTTTATGAGCGAAACCAGGTCATTAGTTGTGAACTTGGAGTGAAACCTGGTCATTAGCTTTGTAACGAAACTCTGTCAAAATCATTCTAGAAAGCTTATAAAGAGAAGGAATTGGAAAGGAAAAGCTGTGTAACTTCATATGCATTGATTCCGCCTTTGTATGTGAAGATGAACTGCCTTGACTGACTTTTCAGGGTCTCAAAACGGTCCAACAAGTGGTATCAGAGCTTCAGGACGAGGAGTTCATACTACTACAGCTGCTTCGACCAGATTCTCTCATTTCTACTCACTTTCTCTCATACTTTTTCGATTTGAACTGGTTTCTACGGTTGAAATGACCTGATTTTTTAGTATAACGTGTTAAATACAATCATAACAAACCCTAGAAAGAATCAGATTAAAATACGGCTTAAAAATGGTAAAGATCAGTTAAAAACCTAGTTTCGCTCATACGGACATAACTAGGTTTCGCTTATTTGGACATTGAAGAGGTTTCGCTTTTATGGTTTCGCTCGAAATAATAATCTGATAGTTTCGCTTATTCGGTATTTTGCTTTTTCGGACATCCTATTTCGCTCATACGAACAACATAGTTTCGCTCATAAGGACATTCATATTTCGCTCATAAGGACATACCTAGTTTCGCTTATAGAGACACTGTTGATTTCGCTTATTGTGACATTCATCTAGTTTCGCTTTTGTGACATAGCTATTTTGCTTTTGTGTCACATACTGCTATTTTGCTTATCAGTCATTGATCACAAATTGGTGATTTCGCTCACAAACTCTTTCCTAAGAAGTATTTGTTGATTTTACAGGTACATTCAAGATGGATGACATATTCTTGAACCCGTTTAGCGACATGTACGCATTTGCTGGAAATTCAGGAGACGATACATCTTCAAGCAACAACAATGAAAACCCGCAAAATGCCAAGAAGAAATTATCGGAAGCTTTGGAGGTTGAAAGTACATTCGGAACTTACAACAAACCGCCGAAGTTGATGGCTATCGAGGATTATAGTCGATGGGCAAAGAAATTTGAAGATTGGTTGATGGTGTTTGCGTTTTCTAGTTGGAAGAATCTCAAAAATGGTTACGATGGTGGAAACAAAAAGGGTGAAACTTTATCATCATCTGATGAGATAGAGTCGTTTGTTGCTGAGCAGAAATGTATTGCATTGATGTTTCAATCTGTTCGTGAAGATATAATCTCTCTGATTGAATATTCTAGTTCTAAAGATCTATGGGAAAAACTAGAAAATAAATGTATAGGTAGTGAAGAAATCAAGAAAAACAAAAAGAAACTTCTTAGGAAAGAGTTTGATATGTTTGGGTGTTTAAAGAACGAATCAGTGTCAAAAATGATCGAGAGGTTTGGCCACCTGAAGCTGGAACTAGCTAGATATGGTATTAAGTATCCTGATGATGAGCTAGTAGACAAATTGTTCGATTCATTGCCAGACGAAATGGATTGGAGATATTATGCGCTGATGCTGAAAAATACTATCAAGGCACCAGAAGTGTTAACACCAGATTTGCTGATTGAGAAACTCAAGAGTCACGAGTTGGAATTGAAGAAGACATTTAAAGTCAATCACTCATCTTATCAGCAAAATTTGGATTTGTATTATCCAAAAAGCATGATGCCAAAAGCAAGTTCTCCCAAGACGGCGTTTTCTGCTGAGAATGTGTTCACAACTAGCAAAGAAAGTCAAAGTGGTCAAAGCAGTGGAAATCACAGTGGTTATCACAGTGGATCTTCATCATCTGCAAGTCATTCTGATGCAAAGAATCGTTTTCAATGCAACATCGCAATAAACTTGAAGAATGCTCAGAATTTTGATGAGGAATCTGCTAAACAACAGATGATTTTCCTAGCATCTGTGTTGGAGTCGTATGAAGGGTTAGTAGCAGGGAAGATAGGAAACACCAACCTAACGAAAGAAGATTATGACCAAATAGATCCTGAAGAAATGGAGTTGATCGACATTCGTTGGTGCATGGCCAGTGCTGTTCGTCGAGCATAGCGTTTCATGGAAATAACCGGCAGGAAGACAATTGGTGGTCCAACTACCAAGCTGGGTTTTGATAAGTCCAAGGTGACGTGCTTCAAGTGTAAGCAAAAAGGTCACTTCAAGCGAGAATGCAGAAACACATATGCTGATGAGTCAGAGAACCCTTTCAGAGAAGATTACTACAAGAAGGCAATTTATCATCAGAATAAATCTGAGCCGCCTAGATTGAAGCAGGTTGAAGACAACAAAGAGAAATCTAGAGCTCTTGCGGTGATTTATGATGATGAAGGGTATGACTGGAGTGAAGAGGTTCTACCGGAAGAAGATGCGATCGGTTATGCTTTCATGGCAAAGAATGAACCTGTTCCGTGGAAAGATGACAGAACTGAAGAGCAGAAGTATAGATACAGAAAAATGTTAGCTGAAAACAGAATTACTAGAATATCTGGTATCTATTTGGAAGCGAAAAGAGCAAGAAGATGGGATTCAGACAGGGAGTGTTATCTTGACCCATATGGAAACATTGCTATTGATCACAACACTCTTGATATAGAAGCCATAATCAAAGAGATCAAAATTGATATTGATTATTGGCAGAATAAATGGTGGGGAACTGGAGACGAAAAAGAGAAAGAATAGAAAGAGAGGAAGGAGAAAGAAGAGAAAGAGAGAAAGGAGAAAGAAGATAGAGAGAAGTCAAAGAAGATTGATACTGGGGTTATTGACACAATGCAGGAGTTGACTGCTGAGAACCTGGGGAAAATGGCTGACAAAGTGCTGGCTGCTAAGGCACTTGAGGTAGACTCTAACTCCGTGTCTGAGTAAAAAAGCCAGGTCAGTTCAAATGTGTCAACAAATGCGTCAGGTAAGAAAATTGATGGAAATGCTGATTGCAAAAATTGCAACAAAGAGTGCAAATTTTGTAACACAGTCACGTATCTCAACGGAAAGAAAGTTGATGATCTGACAGCAAAAGTCAGAAGCGTTGAGAATCAAATTCTTGAGTGTGACAAAAGTGTTAAAGCTTCAACTGAACGGATAAGAGAATTAACTAGTCAAATTGAAAATGATAAAATTGATCATGACAAAATTAAACAAGAAAATGAAAAGTTAATTCTTGAAAACCGTCAGATTTCTGAGAAGTTTGAAAAACTCAAAAGCACAATGAAAGATAATGATGATCGAAATGGTAAAACTTATAAAGAAAATGTTCAACTAAAAGCAGTGCTTAGAGTAAAAGAAGAATCAATCAACCAACAACTGGATGAAATCGCTAAACTAAAACTTAAATTTCAAGAGGCTGAAATTGAAAACTAGCGAATCCAGTTGAAGCTTAACAGTTACAGCTCCGCAAGCTTTGTTTTGCAACACATTGTTCCCAAACCCATCGGGAAAAACAAAGCTGGTGAAGATGTTTATTTTGATGGAACCGGGGTGGGTTTTCATAAAGTTCCACCGCCGATTTTGGATAATTACACGAAAAAGCAATCAGGGTTGGTTGAAATTGAAGACGAAAGTGAAATGAATCTTCCTGATTCAATTGATGTCACGTTCACATCTTCCAATGATGATAGTGTCCAAAATGATATTGTAAAAGGTGTTGTTGAAAATGTGCGAAAAACGGATAATGACACTACTGAGGAAGATGGGTGTTTCTTGGACAATTACATTCCGAAACAAAAGTCCAAGAACAACTTAAATGAAGAATCAAATCTTGTCATGTACAAGATGTTGGGTTCAGATAAGTTGTTTTCGGATTCTGAGTTTCCGATTAAGAATGTTAATATGAACAAATTGACAAATGTTTTCAAGTTGGTCGAAGTTGAGTTGTCAGAAGTGAACAATCTGAGTCAAACAAAGAGAAAAATGAGTTTTGAGAAAGATAAATCATACTATAAGAAATCTGTTAATCCGTCACGTTTTTATAATAACAATCGATATAACTGGTCGGGTGGTTATCAGGGTGGTAGAAATTATCAGAAAAGAAATGTTCCAAACAAGAGATTTGTTGAGAAGAAAACGTTTGTGAACAGTTCGAGTTCACTTGCTGATGAAGAGAAAGAGATTTTTTCAAAATCGAATGAAGAGTTCTTTGAGAAAAGAGCTTCACAGTCTCAGTCTGAAGGCACAAGTCGTGTTGTTGATACTCGAACATGTTTCAGATGTAATCAAGTTGGTCACATTGCACGAAAGTGTACCAATGTCAAGCCTAAGACTGAAACTGTGAAGATTCAAAAGAAGAAAGTTGACGAAAAGGGTAAAGCACCAATGGTTGTTGAGAAAAAGAGTGTGAAAAATGACAACATCAAAGTGAAAAATGAACCCGTAAAGAGAGTGGTAACTAAAAATGACAAATTTTACAATCGGGTTGCATTATCTCAACAAGTTTGGAAACCAAAAAGTGAGAAAAAGATTTCACCTTCTGAGGATTCAATTCAAATTGATTATGATGCAAATTTTCCACCTTTGAAGGCTGAAAACTTCAAAATTCAAATTGCGAGAGTCAAGGTTACACCTAAGGCTGATGAGGCCTGGGTGGACTCCATGTTTACTAAACAGTTTGAATTGCCGGAGCTTCCTTGATCGCGAAGCATGAATCGGCATCTTTATTAAAGTTTAAGTCAAAGTTTGTTATGTGCAGGAACTTCCAAAATTTGTATCCAGATGGATCATGGATAGTGGAGCTTCAAGACATATGACAGGGAAGACTGCGTTGCTGTATGATGTGAGAAATATCAATGGTGGTTACGTAGGTTTTGCGGGTAATCAAGGATGAAGGATTATAGGTGAAGGAACGTTATCCAACGGGATTGTGACGTTTGAAAGAGTTAACTACATTGCTGAGCTGGAGAATAATCTACTGAGTATCTCGCAGATCTGTGACAGGATGTATACTACTCACTTCACTGATAAAGAATGTTTGATCTTGAAACCAGGATTTGTTATCCCTGAAGAATGGATTATTATGCGGGCACCTAGAGTGAATGATTTATATGTGTTGGATATGAGTGTAGCAACTATAACAACAGGTCAAGCACATTGTTTTGTTTCCAGAGCAACTGAGAAAGAATCGAGATTGTGGCACCGGAAGATGGGGCATATTCACCTAAGGAAGATGAATCACTTGGTACACAATGATTTGGTTCTTGGAGTTCATGTCAAAGGTTTTCATCTGGAAGGGGAGTGCATTAGCTGTGTCAAAGGCAAACAGAAGAAAAAGTCACACCCTACAAAGCAAGTCAATTCAGTTTCCAGACCATTAGAGAGACTACATATGGATCTGTTTGGTCCAGTAAACGTCAAAAGTATTACAGGGGATCTCTACTGTCTTGTGGTTACTGATGATTATTCCAGATTTTCGTGGGTATCATTCTTGAAGTCGAAAGATGAAACATTTGATAGTTTGATAGCGTTGTTCAGAAAAATTGAGAATTTGTACCAAAGGCGTATCAAAAGAATTCGTAGTGACAATGGTACTGAATTCAAGAACAGTAAGATGGAAGAATTTTGTGATAAAGAGGTATATTGCATGAGTTTCGTGCTCCGTACACTCCGCAGCAGAATGGAGTAGCAGAACGCAAAAATCGGACACTAATCGAGACGGCTAGAACTATGCTCGCAGATTCAAAATTACCGATAATTTTTTGGGTTGAAGCTGTTTCCGCCGCATGCTATACGCTCAACAGGGTTCTCACTGTCAAGAAGTTCAATAAAACATGCTTTGAGCTAATCAATAACCGCAAACCGAATTTGAAGTATCTAGAACCGTTCGGGTCACCCTGTACTGTTATAGAGCCTTATGGAAAGTTTGGTCCGAAGTGCATTGAGGGAATATTTGTTGGTTATGCAAATCCGATGCGACGTGTCTTCGTTCCAAGTGAGAAGCGGATTATTGAAGCTGCAAATGTTGAATGTCAAGGTTATACTATGCCGTCGCAGAATCCAGGAGATTCATGGCGTTATCATTATGAAAAACTGTGGGATTTGTTTGACATGAGAGAAGAATCAGAGGATGATGAAGATTTCTTTGATGAGTTGGATATTTTGCGCGAATACGAGTCACAGCAAAGGTTCCCAGCTGAGTATTCGAGGCGACCACGGGAAACTTCAAATTGTTGGACCGTTTTGAGACCCTGAAAAGTCAGTCAAGGCAGTTCATCTTCACATACAAAGGCGGAATCAATGCATATGAAGTTACACAGCTTTTCCTTTCCAATTCCTTCTCTTTATAAGCTTTCTAGAATGATTTTGACAGAGTTTCGTTACAAAGCTAATGACCAGGTTTCACTCCAAGTTCACAACTAATGACCTGGTTTCACTCATAAAGACTATATATAGTCTATGTGGTTTCGCTCCAATGACCTGACACATAAGCGAAACTAGCTCCTGACCACATAAGCAAAACTACCTGATTAACCCTATGAGCAAAACCCCCTAATGACACATAAGCGAAACCTCTAATGAACCTATAAGCGAAATCACCTATATATTATGTACACATGAGCGAAATTACAACATAAAACCCTAATTTTGACTTTCAAGACCCTATGTTGATCTATCTTGACCTAAGACGTAATGTAGACGAAGTCAACAGACATTTTGTGCACCAACAGACTCCCCCTTGGATGTTGACGAAGTCTTCAGCTCCAAGTCTTCAGTCTTGGTCTTTTCTCCAACTCTTTGTCTTCACATCATAAGCATTCTATCTTCACAGGTTCAGAATCACAACCTAGCTCCATCTTCAAACTTCCCTTTGACTGTTGATCCAGACTCCACCTTTCACAGACTCCCCCTCTCAATATGCTAGAATCTGAGGTCTTGATCTGGTTCAAGCTTTGACATTTAGCTTCCGTGGGAATGATGAAGTCCAAAACCTGTGTCTCAAACATCAATCATTACAAACTTATCTTTTCAACAATAAATCACAAACTCAATCAGTTTTAGAAATCCACTCAAGTATTCAGGTCCAAGTTAATGACCCTGATCACTCAATTAATCTACCAAGTTCAATTTAATGACCTTGGTTGATCATTTGACGAATCAAACTGATTTTGAAAACAACAATTTACACATTTTCTGAAAATAACAAGTATCAAGCTAATGAACTTGTTTTTGACTTTTCAATAAATCAAACTTCATTAAGATAAGCTCTCCTCATTCTTCAGCTCAGAATCTCCTGCATCTGCTTCACTCATCTGAGAATCCAACAATCAACTCTCTACTTTGGTTTGTCGGAAAATAAAGCAGAAATAAAAAATCTTTTTGGATTTTATAAAGTGTTCTAAACTAAGAAATGAAATACAGAAAACTTAAATTGCAGAAAGTAAACAAAGTAAACTATTTACAAACATATTTTTGGCGAGCGTGTCAGGGAATCATATCAGCTATCAGACAAATTACAAGTACCGTTAAGCTTCATTTCATACTCAGACTTAAACAATTCACCTCGATTGTCGATATACTGATCCATCTTAAATTCTCACACAAATTTCAATTTAATCAGGATACGATTTAGATGTTTTGTGAACTTAGCTCATTCATGTGTCCCACCTCTTGATTATACTCCCGTATCCAGAATCCCAATATTCAGTCTTACAGGTGAGTATACTACAATGATATCTGTACATAAATTAGGTAATGCGAGGGCCGAGGGATCTCAGGTCGATACTTCCGTATACGCAGAGAGATATCAGCTTCGACTTTACGGTATCTCCCCTTTAGAGGATCTTTTAGCTACAACAGCAATGATTATCAATTTTATTATCTAATCAGCTGAGGGTTTATGCTATGTTTCAAGCATTTGCGAAAAGTATTATCCAAGGACTAGGTCAGAACTTCCATTCAGCAGAAGTCCCGGAATAATACCCCAGACATCATTGAGTATAAAAACCTAGTATATCAGAATACGAGACCTTTCAAACGAGATTTCAGGGGTTACCTATATATCCAAGTAGTGTTCCCCACGAATTTCACAAGTTTGAAATTTTAGGTTTATATCCCGAATAAATCTACTAAATGTGCGAAAACCTATCGACATATCATCGGTGAGACTGTTTAACTCAATTAAACTTTACAAATCTTTAGCATACTGTAATTGTCTAGCCGATGTACTATCATTTTCCCTATATACACAAGCTCTTTTTCAAATTTTATCATGTTTTTGTATTTTTGCATTTTTTTACTGTTTTTGTATTTTCTGAAAATAAATCTATATACATCTATCTACTCCCCCTAAATACCAAAACAAGTAAAAAATCGACAAACCATTGCAGATAGTTTCTCATCTTCATCCGCAACAGTACTCTCATCAACGCCAATTATACCATCCGACACCGACAGAAGCTTCATACCGTTCAGTTTAACAAGTATTTAAACCAATTTTTATCAAAAGCTTTGGTATGTAAATCAGCTTTCTGTTCGTCAGTGTGGATTTTCTCAATTCGTATAAACTTTTTCTCAAAACAATCACGAATAAAGTGATGCCGAATTTCTATGTGTTTAGTTTTAGCGTGATGTACTGGATTCTTTGTTATATTTATTGCGGCCTCATTATCAACAAAAAGAGGTGTGTTAAGAAACTGCAAACCGTAGTCGCGCATCTGTTGCTGTATCCACAGGATCTGAGAGCAGCAACTGCTAGCAGAAACATACTCCGCTTCACATGTAGATAACGCCACAGACGTTTGTTTCTTACACTGCCAGGTAACCAATCTAGTTCCAAAGAATTGGCATCCTGCAGTTGTTGATTTGGAATTTACTTTGCAGCATCCGAAATCCGAATCGGAATACCCTTCGAGCGTAAAATCGCCTTTCCTAGGATACCACAACCCCAATGAAGGAGTTCCTTTCAGGTAGCGCAATATCCTCTTCACAATGATCATATGCGAAGCTCTCGGGTTAGATTGATATCTTGCTGCGAGGCACGTTGGGTACATGATATCACGACGTGAAGCAGTTAGGTACATCAAAGAACCTATCATGGAACGATAGAACGTTTCATCAGCCCTGTCTCCGGTGAGATCTGGGTGAATCCCATGATTTATTGCAAGTGGGGTAGCAGCTGGAGTAGAACTTGACATCCCAAATTTCTCTAGAATATCATGAACGTACTTCGTTTGATGAATGAAAATTCCCTCAGGAAGTTGTTCAACTTGTAATCCCATAAAGAATTTCATCTCCCCCATTGATGACTTTTCGAATTTTTGCTTCATCACTGATTCAAAATCTTTGCATAGACTCTCATTTGTTGACCCAAAAATTATATCGTCCACATAAATCTGAACTATCAGAAGATGACCATCGACCTCTTTAGTGAAGAGAGTGGCATCCACTTTTCCACGAATGAACTTGTTGGCTAGTAGGTGTTGAGACAAAGTCTCGTACCAAGCTCCCGGGGCCTGGTGTAAACCATACAACGCTTTGTCCAATAAGTAGACCTTGTTTTTGTGGATTGGGTCGGTGAAGCCCGGCGGTGTCCGACATAAACCTCCTCTTTGACCTTCCCATAAAGAAACGTCGATTTTACATCTAACTGATATACTTTGAAGTTTTTCCAAGATGCAAATGCTAAGAAGATTCTGATAGCTTCTAGTCGTGCCACAGGAGCATAAACTTCTGTAAAATCAATTCCCTCCTGTTGACTAAAGCCTTGAACAACGAGTCGAGCTTTGTTCCTTACAACAACTCCTCTGTCGTCTCTCTTACACTTAAATACCCATTTAGTATTGATTTTCCTATGACCATCCGGCAAATCTACTAGTTTCCACACTCCCAACTTTTCAAACTGACTTAACTCCTCCTGCATTGCAATGACCCAAGAGTCTTCAGTAAGCGCCTCTTTGTAAGTTCGCGGTTCGATCTGCGAAATGAAACAACTTAATGAAAATTCAGTTTGTAAAGGTGCTACTGTAGAATAAAAACATGTAAGGCCCTGGTCTATTTGACGTCTCATGCGAACGCCTGCTTGCAATTCTCCTATGATCAACTCCTCTGGATGATATGAAAAAGTTTGCGGCATCACTTCGCTTGGAACATCTACATTGCCCTCCAGATTAGTAACATTCCGATCTGCATATTGTTCACCAACTTGGTTTGTTTGACTTGAAATCTGAATTTGCTCCCCCTCAGAATCTGAATCACCATGATCAAAGACTGGCATGTTTTCAGCTTCTTGATTATCAATCTGATCCGACTGACTATCCTGAGCAACTTCATTCTGTTGGACTTCATCATTCCCACGGAAGCTAAATGTCAAAGCTTGAACCAGATCAAGACCTCAGATTCTAGCATATTGAGAGGGGGAGTCTGTGAAAGGGGGAGTCTGGATCAACAGTCAAAGGGAAGTTTGAAGATGGAGCTAGGTTGTGATTCTGAACCTGTGAAGATAGAATGCTTATGATGTGAAGACAGAGAGTTGGAGAAAAGACCAAGACTGAAGACTCGGAGCTGAAGACTTCGTCAACATCCAAGGGGGAGTATGTTGGTGCACAAAATGTCTGTTGACTTCGTCTACATTAAGTCTTAGGTCAAGATAGATCAACATAGGGTCTTGAAAGTCAAAATTAGGGTTTTATGTTGTAATTTCGCTCATGTGTACATAATATATAGGTGATTTCGCTTATAGGTTCATTAGAGGTTTCGCTTATGTGTCATTAGGGGGTTTCGCTCATAGGGTTAATCAGGTAGTTTCGCTTATGTGGTCAGGAGCTAGTTTCGCTTATGTGTCAGCTCATTGGAGCGAAACCACATAGACTATATATAGTCTTTATGAGCGAAACCAGGTCATTAGTTGTGAACTTGGAGTGAAACCTGGTCATTAGCTTTGTAACGAAACTCTGTCAAAATCATTCTAGAAAGCTTATAAAGAGAAGGAATTGGAAAGGAAAAGCTGTGTAACTTCATATGCATTGATTCCGCCTTTGTATGTGAAGATGAACTGCCTTGACTGACTTTTCAGGGTCTCAAAACGGTCCAACAAGATTGCTCAGTAGTCCTTGAGTGACAACCAAACAATGCTAGAGATCACGGATATCAAACGGCACCTAATATAGGTAACTACATCAATAAACCGGACCTATAATCGGAGGATTTGATAGAATGAGGGCTCGTAAACCAAATGAGTAGGGGAACTCATGTAATATGGTTTAACAAGGCCTACATACTACAATGAAACCTAACCTAAGTGCTTATGACCCATTACGACCCATTTAGGTAGCTTATGCTACTTTAACGCGTCGTTCGCGTAAAACGCGTTCGGAAAGCCTAACTAGTCCTATGATATGTAAAATATTCCTTAACATGCCTAATATTGTTACTAAATCAGTTTAGATACCAAAAGTTATGTTACATAGGCTTAAAATGAATTTTGGCGTTAAAAGGGCATTTTGGTAATTTACCTAAGGCATATAAACTTCCTATCATACAACTAACTAAACGTCGTGACCATAAGGTATAACCTCAGAAGGTTATTCCCTATATAATATGGTCACCTAATGTGTTTGGTCGGATCCTAATGATCGACCAAACGGGTCGGGTTCGAAAGTATAAGCGATTGTTTAGATCGCTTACCTTACGACCCTATATAAGCACTAAACTAAAAGTGACGAGCTAAGCATGTTAAAACATGCTTAACTAAGTTTAGAAAACAGGTTTTGTATCAAAACAAACGGTTTTGATACCTAAGAGTAGTTTGGTTACAAAATACGCAAGAATGCGTATTTTGGCCGAAACTACGACTCGTCACTGAGCCTAGATAATGTGGTAATCAGTAGGTATAGTCACTAAGGACTATAACCATCGTGATCACGCTCACGTTATGAAGCTCAAACGAACTTCGCATTGACCATATACTGGTCAATGCAAAAAGTCAAACAAAGGGTCCCCGCAAGATTGATTTCCAAGTAATCTCAGGTAGGAAGTGTATAAACACAACCACTTAGAGAAAAACTCAGATTTCAAGTGGGTTTTGCAATGGGGATGGATGGGTATTTATTGTAAATGGACCACCGTTAGGATCGTTCCTCGAATAACGTGATCGAATCTCATCCGTACAAGTGTTGGAATGTTATGGTAGCTCATTTTGCCCCCACCACCAGTTATTGACAATTGGGGGGTTTAAAGGCTAGAAACAAGCTGTTAAAACAAGTTTCTGCATCTGACCCCTGCTTACGGACCTCAACGTCCTGAGTGTTGAGGTCCGTAAGGACCTTGCAGACCAGAAAGTTTGAAAAATGGCAGAACAGGCCCCTGCAGCTCCAAACTTGGTTTTTGATGCATTTTTTACACGTTTAAGCCCCGTTAACCCCATTTCAAAGCTCTAAAATGAAGTTAGGGTATAGGGAACTTAAAATGTGCTCAAAAATATCTCGGATGTCGGTTCGTTTGGCCGTACGATCGCGATGTTCGGTTAATTACGACGGAATGCGCATAAGCGCGAAAAACGATCCAAATTGCGCGACGAATGGATTTTTCTTATGCCAAACACTAAAATAAAATATTATGCCAAACACTAAAATAAAATATTTTAGTGCTTACATAAATTTTGGGATGTCCGGATGTATTCAGAACGTAAGTTATGCGCGAAAGTGCAAACTTATGCACTTTTTGACGCTTTTAGTCCCTGAATGACACAAAAGTTTATTTTAGCACACTGAACCCTTCAAAGCCTATTTCTAAGCTATGTAGAGGATATTTATGGTATGTTTAACTTATGGGCATATTCCGGAATGTATGTTATAGTTCAAATTGGCATACTTTCGTAGTTTGTCAGCTTTAGTCCCTGTAGGCGAATTAACTTGTTTTTGCCATACCAAAGCCTTTAAAACTTATTTCTAAGTTATGTAAAGGTTATTTAAGGTATGTTAAGTATATTTTGATGTTCCGGAGTATTTGTCGCATTAAACTGATTACGTTTACGCTCCAGTTTGCGTATAACTCTCCAGAAAGCGATATAGAGTTTGAAATTGAACAAGAATTGATATGTGCAAAAGATACACATATTTATACAGATCCCAAGTATGAAATACAATATTTCGTTGGCTTGGCATTTGTTTGATGGTCGCAGTGACCCAGGTGTCACAGTCTCCCCTACTTTAGGAAATTTCGTCCCGAAATTTATTCGTAGGAGTCCATCTGTGACTTTGTGTCAAGTAACCACCAGATATACAAGGCATAATCCTGTCATTTCCTTAATGGACAATCTTCAGAAATGAAAATGAACATACGGAGTCATTTTCCTCAACGAGTATTCTTCAGAAACGGAAATGAAGGAATAAACAAACGGGGATTCATTTCCTCAACGGACAATCTTCAGAAACGTAAAATGAACTTTACGGAGTCATTTTCAACGGTTGCTTCATCAGAAATGGAAATGAAAAGGATAATCAAACGGATATTCATTTCCTCAACGGACAATCTTCAGAAACAAAAATGAACAAACGGAGTCATTTTCAATGGGTGCTTCCTCAGAAATGGAAATGAAAAGGATAATCAAACGGATATTCATTTCCTCAACGGACAATCTTCAGAAACGAAAATGAACAAACGGAGTCATTTTCAACGGGTGCTTTCTCAGAAATGGAAATGAAAAGGATAATCAAACGGATATTCATTTCCTCAACGGACAATCTTCAGAAACGAAAATGAACAAACGGAGTCATTTTCAATGGGTGCTTCCTCAGAAATGGAAATGAAAAGGATAATCAAACGGATATTCATTTCCTCAACGGACAATCTTCAGAAACGAAAATGAACAAACGGAGTCATTTTCAACGGGTGCTTCCTCAGAAATGGAAATGAAAAGGATAATCAAACGGATATTCATTTCCTCAACGGACAATCTTCAGAAACGAAAATAAACAAACGGAGTCATTTTCAATGGGTGCTTCCTCAGAAACGGAAATGAATAGAGTTAACTTCTAGGCACATGACAAAGCTCGCTGTGGTTTCTGTGCACTAAATTCCATAATTATGTATGCATCCATAATTACGTAATTCCTTGCACAGTCCGCACAGTTTATCTTGTAATGTTTAGGGGAAGAAAATCAAACCTGTGATGAGGGTGACTAGACTACCATAGGGTCCTTTTAATTAGATCGACAAATGATCTTTTTAATTAGGCCACCAAGGAGTCCTTTCAGCTATATCATCACATGACGTTCCTAACCAGATTTTTGGATCAATCTGTTTAACTAGACCACTCAAGGGGTCTAATTATGGAGTAGTACTTTATAACCCAAGGGACTTAACTACAACGTAGAAGTCCATTAAGGATTTTAGATAACAAAAACTTGGATTACACCAAAAACATAAAAGGGAACACATAAGCACATAATCACATAGTTGCTTAACTCAGTTATTAATTTGTTATTAACTTGTTAGTGATTGAATATGGATATTCAAAGTACACCAGGAAACCAGTCGCTGGACTTCAATGTCCTCTGGGATCTATCTGAAAAGATAGGATGATCTCCCAAAATTCGATTTTGTTTTCAAAGAAACGTAATATTCGAATTAAGGAACACAAAAATTTTAGGATTTACGGAAATATCCTTAAGTACTCTTATTAAGGATCTATAGTGGTACTTTGGGTATTCGTCTCATGTTGTAACTTGCGCCTTGTACTTCGTTTCCTTAGAATAAACGGGTACTTAGGAATTTCGTGGAAACGCAAGAGATCATAAGATGGAAGAAAAAAAAATTGGGGGTAGTTTGCTTTACAAGGGATACGATTCCTTGATTGTCGGTATTGTAAGAGATATGTTGTTTATACATGCAACCACATAAATACATTGCAATGTAAATAAAAGATTTATTTATAAACAATGATAACAACTGTTTCTTGGACCTTGACAACAAAAGAAAATAATACATAAGACGTGATTATTTCTAAACGATGTTGTCTTCTAGTCAGTCAGATGCTCATCCCTGTGCTGGATTTGCATTAGCAAGCTTTGGGCAATTTCTTCGGAAATGACCCATCTCGCCACAGTTGAAGCAAGAACCTGGTAGAAAACGACCTTGAGCAGGATTGTTGCCAGCTTGGTTTGGTGCAGCTACAGCTGCAGCTGGGCAGACTCTTGCTGTATGGCCTATAAGTCCACAAGTTTGGCATTTGCGGCACTTTACATTGGCATGATGATGGAGGCTACATTGGTTGCACAAGGGTGCAGTTCCATTGTATGGCTTCCTAGCAGGGGGTTGAGCTGGTTGGTTGGGGACGGCTTGATCATTGTGAGTAACCATGGCGAAGTTCTGAGAAGCCTTTCGCTTCTTTGACTTCTTAGGGGATCCAGTCTGTTCATCCATGGTCTTTGATTCCTCGATTGGGTTCGATTCCTCGACCGGTTTCTTGTCACCTTTTCGGAAAAGTTTACCTTTCCTGATCTTTGATTCAGTCAAGGTTGCAGATAGCTCAATGGCCTGTCTAACTGTAGTAGGGTTGCTACCAGTCACAATGTCTTGTATTGAGTCAGGGAGGCCGTCAATGTACTTTTCGATTGCCTTATCCAAAGGCGTGACCATGTTTGGGCATAACAGACTTAACTCCTCATAACGGTCCGTGTAGGCTCGATGCTCACCGCTATCTTGCGTAAGATCGTCAAATTCATTTTCCAAGGCCCTGATCTCATGACGAGGACAGAATTACCTCATCATAAGGGCCCTAAGTTCAGCCCATGTCTGTGCTAGAGCAACTTCTGCACCACGATCTCTCATAACCCCGTTCCACCACGTAAGGGCCCTCTTCTGGAACACACTCGAAGAAAACTCGACCTTGCGATTGTCAGGACACTGCACGTGGCGGAAAGTATTCTCAATGCTCTCGAACCATTGAAGAAGCCCAGTCGCTCCCTCTGAACCACTAAACTTGAGTGGTTTAGCCGAGTTAAAACTCTTGAAATTGCATGGACCATTGTTGTTGTTGTTGGCTTGGTTCCATTGAGTAAAGAGGTTCGGGAATTGAGCAGCCATTTGCTGCGCAATGATTTCTGCCAGTTCGGCAGTCGCTATCTGGTTTTCGCGTCGAGGGGGCATTCTAAAAGAGAAACAAGAAAGAAAATAAATGAAATGGCATTGGGTAAGAATAGGATGTTACAATTACCGACCATAATCATGGTTGATGGTCATTTGTTTGAACCACGAAGCAAACAAACAACACAAAGGCTGAATCGAAGCAAATAGATCCTCATAGTGTATCGCGAAGACATGCTCGCCTATAACTGGACACTCACCCCAAGAGTTCCCAGGTAAGAGTGACTGGTCTGATTATGTGGATTTGTACGAATACTCTAGCCTTAGACAGAAAACCCAGGGTACAGGCATTCACTCTTCCAGTTTGCACGTGTTCACACTATTTAGGACCCCAAAACTTTGACGAGAGTTTTGAAAATTCAAAGGGGTTCAAAACCTAGTAATCAATCATCCTAGAACAGATGATTAGTTTTCAAAGCAGTTTTGAAATTTATGTTCTTGTTATGGTCTTCGCCTAAGGATAGGTGACGGTATTGTTTTATGACTAAACGCAAGTAAACTCGCGTTAGGGTCCTAGGAAGGTTATAGACTAGGTCAAAGTATTACTAATAACCTAATTCCCTATAACCATTGGCTCTGATACCAACTCTGCTGTCACACCTCGACCACGTGAGACAACGAAACGTGGCGGAAACGTCGGGGAGTGTTGTAACAGAATTAATTGTTTCACAACCATGGAAATTAAAGTTTCGTTTTATTAATCAAATAAGAGAGTTACATTGTTTTAAACAAGAAACAAAGAGTACATAACAAAAATTAACTAGTTCTTGTCTCGTTTTAAGTCACTAAGGCACAGGTCTGCCTAAGTATGTCTTGATAAGTCCTATGCACCAACTCCTGAAAACACATGTGAAAATAGGTACGTCAGCATAAAAATGCCTGTGAGATACATAGGTTTTGTGAAAACAGGATTCATGACTTATGTTTGAGAAAATGTTTAGTCATGAACCTTGTAATTTGCTTTGTCTTGTAAATCACTTGAAAAACGATAAGATCAGATGATATGTATAAATAAGAGAATAATGTATGGTTAAATGAATAACCATGTAAAATGAGTTTGTATAAGATAAGTTGTTTGTAAATCAATGTCTTGTGAAAAGTATGTTATTTGTATAAAATGTTATATGTCTCAAATTGAAATGATTCAAATAACGCTACAATATGTGATATCATACAAACACTTATATATAGGAAGTACCAGTGGCGTATCCACCGTGCTTGTATCATATTACATACGCCTCGTTACTTAAATCACTTACTCAATCCAAACCACCAAAGTAAAATGTTTAACCATTGTAGAAATGTTTATGTATAGTCAAATGTCTATTGTCAAATGTAAATCATGTCAACAGATACAACTGGTTCACACGGTTCAATAGTTACAAACGGTTCATAATCAAAGGGTTACGACGGTTCACATAGTCAAATGGTTACAACGGTTCAAAATGTAGTATAATGTGTTCATATGCTGGATGAGCATATGCAACAGAAATGCAATGTAAAACAATGTACTAAGTATGCACGTAATGGACATACATAGCATAAGTGTAATGTAAAACAATGTACTAAGTATGCACACAATGGGCGTACATAGCATGAAATGTATTGTAAAGTGATGTACTAAGTATGCACACAATGGGCATACATAGCATAAAATGTATTGTAAAGTGATGTACTAAGTATGCACACAATGGGCATACATAGCATAAAATGTATTGAAATCATGTACTATAAATATACTAATAAACATAGCAAGTATATGATGTGAAAACAGGAAAGCATGAAAGTAACAAGTAGGCACATGTGTTTCACCCCAAAACAGTTTGGAAAACAGTAAAAGAGGGGTCTATGTACTCACATAAACACCTTGAAAACATTTAAAAGATGGGGTTCTATGTACTCACTTGAGATTGCTCAGTAATCCTTGAGTGACAACCAAACAATGCTAGAGATCACGAATATCAAACGGCACCTAATATAGGTAACTACATCAATAAACCGGACCTATAATCGGAGGATTTGATAGAATGAGGGCTCGTAAACCAAATGAGTAGGGGAACTCATGTAATATGGTTTAACAAGGCCTACATACTACAATGAAACCTAACCTAAGTGCTTATGACCCATTACGACCCGTTTAGGTAGCTTATGCTACTTTAACACGTCGTTCGCGTAAAACGCGTTCGGAAAGCCTAACTAGTCCTATGATAAGTAAAATATGCCTTAACATGCCTAATATTGTTACTAAATTAGTTTAGATACCAAAAGTTATGTTACATAGGCTTAAAATGAATTTTGGCGTTAAAAGGGCATTTTGGAAATTTACCTAAGGCATATAAACTACCTATCATACAACTAACTAAACGTCGTGACCATAAGGTATAACCTCGGAAGGTTATTCCCTATATACTATGGTCACCTAATGTGTTTGGTCGGATCCTAATGATCGACCAAACGGGTCGGGTTCGAAAGTATAAGCGATTGTTTAGATCGCTTACCTTACGACCCTATATAAGCACTAAACTAAAAGTGACGAGCTAAGCATGTTAAAACATGCTTAACTAAGTTTAGAAAACAGGTTTGGTATCAAAACAAACGGTTTTGATACCTAAGAGTAGTTTGGTTACAAAATACGCAAGAATGCGTATTTTGGCCGAAACTACGACTCGTCACTGAGCCTAGATAACATGGTAATCAGTAGGTATAGTCACTAAGGACTATAACCATCGTGATCACGCTCATGTCACACCCCGAATTTCCACGTATTACCGGTGGGCCCGGTAGGGGAGTATCGTGACGTAGTTGGTAACATAATAGTCAAACAACACAATATTTAAATGCATAGCGGAAGCAAAGTATAGATTCATTTCAACCAAACAATATTGTAATATTAAGTATCACAAGTAGTCGAATATAAATCCACAGGTAGATCAAAATAAAAGGAAACAATGTTCAACAGTCTATGACATCCAAGCTTGCGAGACTTATTGAGGATGCTAGGAGAAAAGCCAGCCTATTACGCGTAGTACCTGCACTTAACCTTTTTGAGAAAATACGTCAGTTTACACTGGTAAATACAATCAACCGACTCATTTTGAAAAGAGTTTAAGAAAAAGCATTTAAGGCACAAGGCACAAATAATATTTTATAACTTGGGATAATTATTTGAATATAATACTTGTAAAGGATTTACATGTTTCTTATGCGTTCAGTAGTCCGGGTCGAGCCGGGTTACAGATCAATAGACACACCACATTATGTATATGAGACACCGACGGGCGTACGCCTACGCCCCGTGCTTAGGTCGTGGCCATTTCGTAAAATGATGCCAGGGATATCTGGGACATGGTCATTAACCCCCCAAAGGCTTTAAGCAAACAAAACAATTTAAATTAGACATCTCAATACTTTAACCATTATACAATTAAAGATTCAATGCCCGACCAAGCGGTATTTTATATACCGTACCCCAAGCCCGTATAGGAAAAATAAGTTAAAAGTATTTACCTGAGCAAGTATATATCACAATCAGCGAGTGCAAGTATCTTTTACTGGTTCTCCTAATCTGGAACGAAGGTTTATAATAACCTATTAGAATCCTAACGGTTCTTTAGTTAAGCTTAAGCTTAGACCGGTTAATTTTAAAGATACGGTTCGTACGCACGATTAAGCGAAGACCGGATAGAATGTGATTTAGACCCGACAAGTTTGAAGACTTGCTTAATATGGGTATATTATACACATTCTGTATTTTGAGATAAAACCAATAAGGTTTGACCCGTTTCGGCTAATTTATGTAAACTAGTTACATAAACCGAACCGAACGCGCACGAAGCGTTACGGGTAACCGTAAGAGTCCTAAACAGGTTTCCTAAGTTAACATGCCTTAAATATGTTGTGATATCAGTAGGATACCTTCCATTATGCCCAAAACGAGTTTAATCTCATAATAAGCCCCGTAGGGGTATTTTGGTCATTTTAAAGATTATAAAAGGGATTAATTAAGCTTCTGTGATCCAGGTCTGATTTTATCAGTAAAACAACTTAAATTAACAGGTTATATCCGTTGGTGTTAAGTCTTAGGTGGCAAAATAGTTTTAAACCCTTACTATGCGTTTAATACGTGTATAACGCCGTTTTAAGCGACGTACGGGTTAAAATAGGATTCTGCGTTTTCTGATCAGTTAAATAGGTTCAAAATACTTCATTTATTATTTAAAATCAGTAGCAATTGGATTGGCATTAAAAGGATTTGTAAAACTCATTTTATGGCCTAAAAGGGTATATTCGGTATTTACCGAATTAAGGCGGTAATCCTAGCTTATGATCAGTTTAAAAATAATTAAAAATCTTCAAAAATCCCAAAATATTATATTACATCAGTGGGAAAAAGGTTTGGTGTCAAAAATTGGGTTTAGATAGGCTTTACGCTAATGACGTCGTTTAATTACTAAAAAGCGTTCTAATTACGTCATTAAGCATAACTCCTAATCTAGACCTCCAACTGATGTGAAAATTTAGGGACATGTTTAATAATCAGCAACTAAGATTATTGTACTTTCATATTTCCAAAATTCTCGTTTTATAGACATAAGAGCATTATGGTCAATATTTAAGCACTTAACGGAAACGTCGGACAATTAAGGATTTAAGTGGTATAAACGCAGAGGGTTATACCAACATGTAACTAGGTCCTAATGGAACTTTAAGGCATGTCTAAACCTATCAAAACCAGGTCAGAACCGAAGTCAAAGCAGAAAGTCAAACTATGGGCCCTTCGGTTCCGAATCGATCTTAAACAGAAAGTTGTCGAATCAAATAAGCTTAGACAAGTTCTTATACTTATTATCAGGTTATATGAATGATAAAATAGGTGATAAGTATTTTACCTCGTTAATTATGCGTTAAATCGAATATTACATTTCTGTTGACTTTTTTTCTTAACATCTTTGACTCGACAAATGACCTAGTTAGGAAAGGAAACAGTGAGTGCCCTTTTAAGGGTTTAAAGCTCACATAAATACCAACTTATAACAACCTTAAGTTTGCCTAATCGCTGGACCGTTAGTGATTAATCGTTAAGTCAAACCGTAATTACGACGGTTTGACTTCTAGGCTATTAACTAAGCAAGACTTAATTAAGAAGGTTAAACATACTTACACGTGTCTAATGGATGATTAGGAAGGTTTGAGAATGGTCCTTATGCTCTAGAAGTCTTTAAGAAATGCAGATGAGAAGTGTGGTTGAAATGTTGCAACACAACAACCTTATATAGTGACTTTGATCATCTTAGATTGTTGCCAAAGGAGTCTATACATGTCCCTTGATCAATTACATGTGCCCCTAAGGACTAAAAACAAGCCTAGGCAGCCCATGGTATGCAAAACTAGTGATCAAATTCGGTTAAGTGGGCTGCAGGACATCTGTGCGTTTATTCTGATCAGACAAGGCAGTCGCGTAGCGCGACTGCCGGGGTGGTTATGCTCGCGCTACGCGAGCGTGTTGATGACCAGCCCAACAAGTTTTCCTTAATTGCATTTCAGTCCCTGGTCCTCCAAAAGCTCGCTTTCTCATTGTTTCTTGCATTCTAAGCCTTTACATTTGACATTTAGGGGCTTTAAGACTTAGGCAAAAGATCAAATACAAATAATCTTAACATACTAAACATACACATTGAAGGAAAACCCAAAAAGACAAGGTGGCATTTTTGTAATTACCACCAACTATCAAAGTTACAACCAAAAATACCTAAAAAAACACAAATTTTTTTTTAACATTTTTTATTAAAAAATCGCTACATTTCGTTAGCAAAAAAAAAAAAAAAAAAAATTTTTTTTTTTTTTTTTTTTTTTTTTTGCTGCTACTAAAAGTAGCGATTTTTTAATAAAAAATGTTAAAAAAATAAAATAAAATAATTTGTGTGTTTTTTTTTATTTTTTTAGATTTTTTTAGGTTTTTTGGGGGTTTAGTTTTTAGCATTTTAGCTTGGGTGGGGGGGGGGGTTAGGTTTTTTTTAGGTTTTTGGGGGGTGGGGGGGGTTAGGTTTTTTTAGGTTTTTGGGGGGTGGGGGGGGTTAGGTTTTTTTTAGGTTTTTGGGGGGTGGGGGGGTTAGGTTTTTTTTAGGTTTTTGGGGGGGGGGGGGGGGGTTAGGTTTTTTTTAGGTTGTTGGGGGGTGGGGGGGGGGTTAGGTTTTTTTAGGTTTTTGGGGGGTGGGGGGAGTGGTTAGGTTTTTTTAAGTATATTTGTAGAGTAACTTTGATAGTTATTGATAATTACAAAAATGCCACATTGTCTTTTTGAGTTTTCCTTCAATTTGTATGTTTAGTATGTTAAGATTATTTGTACAAGAACTTTACCCTTAAGACTTATACCCACTTTGTGAAACCCTTGGTCACTTTGTGTTTACCCGAAAAGTCATGAATTTCAACGTTGACGCTTCCAACCCCTCGCACACGAATTTTATCATAAGTTTCTCATACGATAACGAAACTTGGTGAAATTTTTATGTTTAATCGTTACAAGGCTTCGGGTTTGCTAAAAGGTCACTCAGAGGTATATCTTAAACATGTTGACACATTTAACCCCTGTAGTTTGTAATCTCTCACTTTCTTTCACAATTCGCTTCGTATGATCCATGATCCATTCGTTTAAGGTTATAAACATCATGTAGGGTTATTTTAAAGTATATTTATTCATTGTTGACATTTTGAACCCTTATATTTACATAGTTTCATTGTTTGTCAACTTTAGTCCTTCAAGAACATTCTTTCACACGTTCAAAGGTTATGACACGTGTCAGTACATTATAGGACTTAAATTTTTGAGGTGTTACATCCTCACCCCCTTAAAAGAAATCTCGACCTCGAGATTTACTGAAACAAATGAGGGTATTTCTCTTTCATAGTGGACTCTACCTCCCACGTGTATTCGGGACCTCTACGGGCATCCCATTTGACCTTTACAATCGGTACATGCTTCCTTCGAAGCTTCTTAACCTGTCGATCCTCGATCGATAATGGTTTTTCCACAAATTTCAAGCTCTCATTTATATGCACATCCGTATGTGGTATAACCAGTGATTCATCAGCGAAACACTTCTTCAGTTGCAGATGTGGAACACATTGTGTATACTACTGAGCTCTTCAGGTAATTTTAGCTTATAGGCAACTGACCCGACACGTTCGATAACCTCGAAAGGTCCTATGTATCTCGGGCTTAACTTGCCTTTCTTACCAAATCGCATCACTCCCTTCCAGGGTGATACTTTAAGCAACACCTTGTCACCTACATCGAAGTGAAAAGATTTACGCTTTGGATCTGCGTAGCTCTTCTGCCTATCTCGGGCAGCCTTGAGACGGTCACGAATCTGGACAATCTTGTCCGTCGTTTCAAAGACTATCTCTGGTCCTGACAATTGGACATCTCCAACTTCCGCCCAACAAACGGGCGTTCTACACTTCCTACCGTATAAGGCCTCGAAAGGCACAGCCTTAATGCTGGTGTGGTAGCTATTGTTGTAGGAGAACTCAATTAGTGGTAGGTGGTTATCCCAACTACCACCCAAATTAATCACACATGCACGAAGCATATCTTCCAACGTTTGAATAGTACGCTCACTCTGACCGTCTGTCTGAGGATGGTAAGCCGTACTAAAATTCAAACGCGTGCCCAAAGATTGTTGGAAGCTTTTCCAGAAATGTGACGTGTATCTAGTATCTCGGTCAGAGATAATAGACACAGGTATGCCATGTAAGGCTACAATCTTATCAACGTATAACTGGGCTAACATGTCGGAGCTATAAGTCTCCTTGATGGGTAAGAAATGAGCTGACTTAGTCAGTCTATCAACGATCACCCATATAGTATCATTGCCTTTCCTTGTCTTTGGCAGCTTGGTGATGAAATCCATCGTCACCATCTCCCACTTCCATGTGGGAAGTTCAGGCTGTTGTAGCAAACCTGACGGCTTTTGATGTTCTGCTTTGACTTGCGCACTTGTCAAACATTTAGCTACATAGGTAGCTACAGACTTCTTCAAGCCTATCCACCAATAATTCGCCCTTAGATCTTGGTACATCTTATCAGCTCCAGGATGAACGGAGTATTTGGAACTATGGGCTTCCTGGAGGATAACATCTCGAAGTCCTCCATAAATTGGAACCCATATTCGTCCATTCAATCTTAGTATTCCGTCCTTGCTAAGTGTTAACTGCTCCTCAGTTACCCCTAGCTTTTCGTTAGGATAGTTAGCTTCCAACACAGCTTCCTTCTGTGCAGCTAACAACCTTTCAATCAAATTGTTCTTTATTTCCATGCGCTTGGCATTGATTCAGATGGGTTTCACCTTCTCCTTTCGACTCAAGGCATCGGCGACTACATTCGCCTTGCCGGGATGGTATCTTATTTCACAATCGTAATCATTCAGAGTTTCCATCCAACGGCGTTGCCTCATGTTCAAGTCCTTCTGATTGAACAGATGTTGAAGGCTCTTGTGATCAGAATAGATCACACATTTGATTCCATATAAGTAGTGCCTCCACAGTTTTAGTGCGAATACAACGGCACCCAATTCCAAGTCATGGGTAGTGTAATTCTTTTCGTGCACCTTTAACTGGCGGGAAGCATAGGCAATTACCTTGCCTTTCTGCATAAGCACACATCCCATCCCGGTGTGTGATGCATCGCAATAAACTACAAACTCCTCAATTCCATCAGGCAATGTCAATACTGGAGCATTGCTCAACTTCTGTTTTAGAATATCGAATGATTCCTGCTGCTTAGGACCCCAGTCAAACTTAATCTTCTTACGCGTCAGCGTAGTCAGGGGTGCAGCAATCCTTAAGAAGTTTTCAATGAATCGCCTATAGTATCCTGCCAAACCTAGGAAGCTACGAATTTCTGTAGGCGTCTTTGGCTCATGCCAATTCATGACAGCTTCAACTTTAGCGGGATCTACTTGGATACCACGCTCACTAACAACATGTCCAAGAAATTGGACTTCTCGAAGCCAGAATTCGCACTTCGAGAACTTGGCATAGAGCTTTTCTTTATGAAGTAGTTCCAGAATACAATGAAGATGCTTCTCATGGTCAGCTTGGTTCTTTGAGTAGATGAGAATGTCGTCGATGAAGACGATGACGAATTTATCTAAGTATGGCTTGCAAACGCGATTCATGAGATCCATGAACGCAGCAGGTGCATTAGTGAGCCCAAAAGGCATCACTAGGAACTCGTAATGACCATAACGAGTCCTAAATGCAGTCTTGTGCACGTCTTCATCTCTAACCTTCAGTTGGTGATAGCCTGACCTTAAGTCAATCTTAGAGAAGAAACTTGCCCCTTGAAGTTGATCGAACAGATCGTCGATTCTGGGTAAAGGATATCTATTCTTGATAGTGACCTTATTAAGCTCACGGTAGTCGATGCACAGATGCATCGATCCATCCTTCTTCTTGACAAATAAAACTGGTGCTCCCCAAGGAGACGAACTAGGTTTGATGAAACCTTTGGCTAGCAAATCATCTAACTGCGTTCTCAATTCCTTCATCTCTGTTGGTGCTAACCTATAAGGCGCCCTTGCAACTGGTGCTGATCCAGGAATAATGTCAATTCTATATTCTACTTACCTATCTGGCGGCAAACCAGGTAGTTCTTCAGGAAAAACTTCAGGGTATTCAGAAATGACGGGGATATCCCCAATCTTGGGCTTCGGCTCATCAATAATCACTTGTGCCATGTAGATGACACAACCCTTCTTCAAACACTTGGAGTCTTTGAGCATAGACATTTGCTCAGGCAGCCCATACTGGGTATCTCCCTGGATAGTAAGTGATTCACCAGACGGATTCTTGATCACCACTTGCTTCTTCTTGCAGATAATCTGGGCCTGGTTACTAGATAACCAGTCCATACCCAAAACTATGTCGAAACCGGCTAGTTTCAAAGGAAGTAGGGACAAAGGAAAAGAGTGGTTCTTAATGGATATGAAACATCCATCTAATAACGTTGAAGCGGTTTCTAAAGTGCCATCTGCTAGTTCCACCTCATACTTCACACTTAAGGTCTTAACAGGTAGTTTCAACAATTCACAAAACTTATTATCTACAAATGACTTATCAGCGCCTGAATCAAATAATACTCTCGCATAAACATCATTTACGAGGAAAGTACCTGTTATCACATTGTCGTCCTTGACGGCTTCCTTAGCATCCATCCTGAAGACCCTAGCATTGGTCTTCTTAGCCTCTTCAGGCTTCTTGGCGTATTTTGGGCAATTGGTCTTGATGTGCCCCTTTTCATTGCAACCGTAGCAGGTCGCATCCTTCATCTTTTTGCAATCCAAGGTCTTGTGTTCCTTGGACTTGCACAACCCACATGCAAAAGTTTTCGATTGTGAATTCGAATTCGATTCATACCTGCACTTCCCAAAGTGCTGTCTCTTGCAGATTTTACATCTGGGTTTTTCACCCGTCTGCTGACCATCCTTCCTAAATCCTGACCCCTTCATGTGGTCATTGTTTCCCTTCTGCTTCTTGTCTGAACGTCGTGAGTTGTCATCCTCACGCTTCCTCTTTTCGGTATCGGTGTTCCTCTGCGATTTCAGCCTGACCGCATCCAAGGTAAGAGACAATGATATGTCCGCTACAGACCGAAAAGTAGCTGGTCTGGAGGCCTTCACACTTGCCTTGATCTCCGGGGCCAAACCCCCAATGAATCGAGCTATACGTTTGGGTTCCGAAGTTACCAAATATGGAACCAACCTTGACAAGGTGTTGAAACTGGTAAGGTAGGCCTGACAGTCTAAGTTTCACATGACCAGCGACAAGAAGTCAGCTTCAATCTTCTCAACCTCATGTTGAGGGCAGTAGTTTTCCTTGATCAGCGACATGAACTCTTCCCAGGTCATATTGTACAACGGGATTTTCCCCGTAGCTTGGATCAAAGATCTCCACCAAGCTAATGCTTCTCCCTTAAAAGACTGAGACACGAATTTCACAATATCCCTATTATTGCAACCACTGATATCCACAACTGTATCCATATCGTCCAACCAAGTCATGCAATCTACTGCTCCTTTTTCCCTAGTGAAATCCCTGGGTTTGCACGAAACGAAGTACTTATAGGAGCAACCCTTATTACGGGGTTCTTGATTCTGTACGACTCTTTGGGATGGAGCACTCCTCTGGTTTGATGAGTGGTGAGAATTACTGTTGTGGGCAGTGTGGGTCCTGGAGGGTGTTCTAGAGTGTGGTGCAGATTTGGTCCTTGCACGGGTACCACTGGATTCATGGAGCTGTCTATCCATAGCTCGATTTACGGCATTATCTATCATTGCCTGTAATTCTGCACCCGCTACATTTACTCGGGCATTATCATGCTCTCTCCCTGGGTGACTATTGATCTCGTTTGAGTCTGCCATGAAGCTTGAACTGTTACATATTGACAATAATTTATTGGTGAGTTTATTATAGAATTGTCTTTTATGGCAATTTTATTAACCGTGGTAAACATAGACCATATATGGTTAATTTATTACTCACATTTATTTAGGATTTCTAATATAATTTATCCTAATTATAAAACAATAACAGTTTTATTAGCACATAAGGCCTAGTCACAGGGACAATTTAAATCATAAGCTATGATTTCAGAGAATCAAGGCTTTTAAAGTTTGAACATAGTTCATTACCTTTATCAGACAGGGTCACAGACTATTACTGTCTTTTGTCTCATGTGAAAATGAGAAGGGCCCGCAGGCATTCTATTACCAATGGATGGTAAAAAGAACTGATCATATTTATTGATGATTTAACCCATGATTCAGAGATCATTTAGTTGGGTTAGGAATCTTTGAAAAGATCCCTATATAATAATAACACGTGTGATTTTAACGAATCATGTCTGCCAGGAGTGTTAACATGTTTTCAGATGTTAACTGGGATTTGAATCTTTTTAACGGGTTTTACCATCTGGGCCAGGTCTTAAAATGACATGCAGGCAAGGTTATACCTTTAAGATCCTTAATTAAAAATTAAAATAGGCAGATAGATTTTTAAAAAGGAATAATCCCGATTTATTTATTTCATATATAATTTAATTATGCATAACATAGCAAAGATGAAATTTATAAACTTACATTCCATTAAAACCTAAAGTAGTACACTTTGCCCTAAACGGGACTTTTCACAGAAACATTTGCCCTCGCAGGAGCTATACTGGCAATACAGGTCCTCGCAGGGACTGTTTGCAAAAATAAATGTCCACACAGGGACTAATAAAGACAAGTCCTCACAGGGACTAAGTACAAAGATAGATGTCCACGCAGGGACTACATACACACATAAATAAATGTCCTCGTAGGGACTTGATTTAAACAAGGAAATACAATAATACATATTGGGATTTAACGATCCCGTTTCTTCTTTCCCTTCAGCAAACTTGCCAAGCCACTCATGAATCCCTGATTCTTCCTACGCTCACTCTGGAGGTCTCGCTCAACCTTATCCAGTCTTTGACGAAGATCCTCCTGCTCTGGTGGGGAAAACCGTGGTGGCTGGTACTGTAGCGGTGGCTGAGCAGGTACATGGTACCCATGAGCTGGGTATCCCACTCCCCAGGGTGCTCCATAGGGTCCCTCTGGGTGAAGGGAATTGTAGTCTGCTGCCACTTGGTATGGGTCGGCCTCGGCATAGTTATAGTTAGTGTATGCCGGTGGTACGTATGGGTTGTAAGCTGTCGGAGCAGTATAAGCAGGGATAGGGTTGCCAAAACCCGGTGATGGCGGTGCAATAGGTGCCGAATTCACCTCTGAAACTGGAACTGAAGGTCCACCCATCTGTGGTTCTTCATATAGAGGCGGGTAGTAGCTGCCACTAGAGTGTTGAGGGGTACTGAAATGAAACTCCCCTCCTCGTGCTGATATCCGTGCGCCAGTCCTCCTACGTCTTGGTGGTTCTGGAGGCTCTAGATGAACTGGCGGCAGTGCTGGCGGTGGCGTGACTGCCACAAAACGTGGATCCCCAGAGGGATCTTGCTGCTGCTGCTGGTGGTGAGGCGATGAATGGTGAGATGGTGTAAAGTACCACTCACACCGATCGAACCGTGCCTGGTGACTATCCGGACCCTGGTAGGGTGATCCGTGAAAAGATGAACCATCAGAGATCACAAAAGGATGGTTCGGGGTTCCGGTTGAAGCCTCGACGGGATATGTGTCCTCGTCCATATCCATCGCTTGATCACCGGAAAAGTGATCCTCCGGTCCTAGTGGGTTAAAGCCCACTTGTTCTGGTAGGTATTCTGCCGGGTTAAACTGGCCCTGAAAGACAGGAGTAGGGTCGCCGAAGGAACTGTGCGATAAGGATCGCTGCAGGGGTATGTATGATAGTTGCGGGTTGTTGGGCTCATTCTCGGACTGAGGCCCAAAGGAGTGATGATATGGAGGCGTTGAGCTATGCGACGTAGATTGTCTGGCAGGCTCCTCATAGATCCTCCAAGGTTCTCGCGGTTCGACACTCCTTGTAGAAGAAGGAGTTCGCCGGTGCGAAGGCCCTGCCTCGTGGTCGTTAGGGGCGCTGATTGGCCCTTTTCCTCGATCTCCTCGCCTGAATCTTGGCGGCATTGCTAAACCTGTTAATATAAACAAGGTAACAACAAGGAAAAATGAAGGACAAAATTAAAATAAAACATTTTGGATTGTTCCTAAGTTCTTTGTCTAGACTCAAAGATTTAGGAATGTGCAATTGTGTCATTGAGATTAAACACAAAAGGCTAGTGTTTAATTCACTCAATATTGGCTCTGATACCAACCTGTCACACCCCGAATTTCCACGTATTACCGGTGGGCCCGGTAGGGGAGTATCGTGACGTAGTTGGTAACATAATAGTCAAACAACACATTATTTAAATGCACAGCGGAAGCAAAGTATAGATTCATTTCAACCAAACAATATTGTAATATTAAGTATCACAAGTAGTCGAATATAAATCCACAGGTAGATCAAAATAAAAGGAAACAATGTTCAACAGTCTATGACATCCAAGCTTGCGAGACTTATTGAGGATGCTAGGAGAAAAGCCAGCCTATTACGCGTAGTACCTGCACTTAACCTTTTTGAGAAAATACGTCAGTTTACACTGGTAAATACAATCAACTGACTCATTTTGAAAAGAGTTTAAGAAAAAGCATTTAAGGCACAAGGCACAAATAATATTTTATAACTTGGGATAATTATTTGAATATAATACTTGTAAAGGATTTACATGTTTCTTATGCGTTCAGTAGCCCGGGTCGATCCGGGTTAAAGATCAATAGACACACCACATTATGTATATGAGACACCGACGGGCGTACGCCTACGCCCCGTGCTTAGGTCGTGGCCATTTCGTAAAATGATGCCAGGGATATCCGGGACATTGGCATTAACCCCCCAAAGGCTTTAAGCAAACAAAACAATTTAAACGAGACATCTCAATACTTTAACCATTATACAATTAAAGATTCAATGCCCGACCAAGCGGTATTTTATATACCGTACCCCAAGCCCGATAGGAAAAATAGGTTAAAAGTATTTACCTGAGCAAGTATATATCACAATCAGCGAGTGCAAGTATCTTTTACTGGTTCTCCTAATCTGGAACGAAGGTTTATAATAACCTATTAGAATCCTAACGGGTCTTTAGTTAAGCTTAAGCTTAGACCGGTTAATTTTAAAGATACGGTTCGTACGCACGATTAAGCGAAGACCGGATAGAATGTGATTTAGACCCGAAAAGTTTGAAGACTTGCTTAATATGGGTATATTATACACATTCTGGATTTTGAGATAAAACCGATAAGGTTTGACCTGTTTCGGCTAATTTATGTAAACTAGTTACATAAACCGAACCGAACGCGCACGAAGCGTAACGGGTAACCGTAAGAGTCCTAAACAGGTTTCCTAAGTTAACATGCCTTAAATATGTTGTGATATCAGTAGGATACCTTCCATTATGCCCAAAACGAGTTTAATCTCATAATAAGCCCCGTAGGGGTATTTTGGTCATTTTAAAGATTATAAAAGGGATTAATTAAGCTTCTGTGATCCAGGTCTGATTTTATCAGTAAAACAACTTAACTTAACAGGTTATATCCGTTGGTGTTAAGTCTTAGGTGGCAAAATAGTTTTAAACCCTTACTATGCGTTTAATACGCGTATAACGCCGTTTTAAGCGACGTACGGGTTAAAATAGGATTCTGAGTTTTCTGATCAGTTAAACAGGTTCAAAATACTTCATTTATTATTTAAAATCAGTATCAATTGGATTGGCGTTAAAAGGATTTGTAAAACTCATTTTATGGCCAAAAAGGGTATATTCGGTATTTACCGAATTAAGGCGGTAATCCTAGCTTATGATCAGTTTAAAAATAATTAAAAATCTTCAAAAATCCCAAAATATTATATTACATTAGTGGGTAAAAGGTTTGGTGTCAAAAATTGGGTTTAGATAGGCTTTACGCTAATGACGTCGTTTAATTACTAAAAAGCGTTCTAATTACGTCATTAAGCATAATTCCTAATCTAGACCTCCAACTGATGTGAAAATTTAGGGACATGTTTAATAATCAGCAACTAAGATTATTGTACTTTCATATTTCCAAAATTCTCGTTTTATAGACATAAGGGCATTATGGTCAATATTTAAGCACTTAACGGAAACGTCGGACAATTAAGGATTTAAGTGGTATAAACGCAGAGGGTTATACCAACATGTAACTAGGTCCTAATGGAACTTTAAGGAATGTCTAAACCTATCAAAACCGGGTCAGAACCAAAGTCAAAGCAGAAAGTCAAACTATGGGCCCTTCGGTTCCGAATCGATCTTAAACAGAAAGTTGTCGAATCAAATAAGCTTAGACAAGTTCTTATACTTATTATCAGGTTATATGAATGATAAAATAGGTGATACGTCTTTTACCTCGTTAATTATGCGTTAAATCGAATATTACATTTCTGTTGACTTTTTTTCTAAACATCTTTGACTCGCCAAATGACCTAGTTAGGAAAGGAAACAGTGAGTGCCCTTTTAAGGGTTTAAAGCTCACATAAATACCAACTTATAACAACCTTAAGTTTGCCTAATCGCTGGACCGTTAGCGATTAATCGTTAAGTCAAACCGTAATTACGACGGTTTGACTTCTAGGCTATTAACTAAGCAAGACTTAATTAAGAAGGTTAAACATACTTACACGTGTCTAATGGATGATTAGGAAGGTTTGAGAATGGTCCTTATGCTCCAGAAGTCTTCAAGAAATGCAGATGAGAAGTGTGGTTGAAATGTTGCAACATAACAACCTTATATAGTGACTTTGATCATCTTAGATTGTTGCCAAAGGAGTCTATACATGTCCCTTGATCAATTACATGTGCCCCTAAGGACTAAAAACAAGCCTAGGCAGCCCATGGTATGCAAAAATAGTGATCAAAGTCGGTTAAGTGGGCTGCAGGACATCTGTGCGTTTATTCTGATCAGACAAGGCAGTCGCGTAGCGCGACTGCCGGGGTGGTTATGCTCGCGCTACGCAAGTGTGTTGATGACCAGCCCAACAAGTTTTCCTTAATTGCATTTCAGTCCCTGGTCCTCCAAAAGGTCGCTTTCTCATTGTTTCTTGCATTCTAAGCCTTTACATTTGACATTTAGGGGCTTTAAGACTTATACCCACTTTGTGAAACCCTTGGTGACTTTGTGTTTACCCGAAAAGTCATGAATTTCAACGTTGACGCTTCTAACCCCTCGCACACGAATTTTATCATAACTTTCTCATACGATAACGAAACTTGGTGAAATTTTTATGGTGCATTCTAGTGAGCATAATTAATCATTACAAGGCTTCGGGTTTGCTAAAAGGTCACTCAGAGGTATATCTTAAACATGTTGACACATTTAACCCCTGTAGTTTGTAATCTCTCACTTTCTTTCACAATTCGCTTCGTAGGATCCATGATCCATTCGTTTAAGGTTATAAACATCATGTAGGGTTATTTTAAAGTATATTTATTCATTGTTGACATTTTGAACCCTTATATTTACATAGTTTCATTGTTTGTCAACTTTAGTCCTTCAAGAACATTCTTTCACACGTTCAAAGGTTATGACACGTGTCAGTACATTATAGGACTTAAATTTTCGAGGTGTTACAGCTCACGTTATGAAGTTCAAACGAACTTCGCATTGATCATAAACTGGTCAATGTAGAAAGTCAAATAAAGTTTGACTTTAATGCTAAAACGAATGAAAAGAACGAAGGAACACTTACAAAGGGTCCTCGCAAGATTGATTTCCAAGTAATCTCAGGTAGGAAGTGAATAAACACAACCACTTAGAGAAAAACTCAGATTTCAAGTGGGTTTTGCAATGGGGATGGATGGGTATTTATAGTAAATGGACCACCGTTAGGATCGTTCCTCGAATAACGTGATCGAATCTCATCCGTACAAGTGTTGGAATGTTTTGGTAGCTCATTTTGCCCCTACCACCAGTTATTGACAAGTGGCATTGGCCTTTGGGGGGTTTAAAGGCTGGAAACTGGCTGTTAAAAACAAGTTTCTGCATCTGACCCCTACTTACGGACCTCAACGTCCTGAGTGTTGAGGTCTGTAAGGACCTTGCAGACCAGAAAGTTTGAAAAATGGCAGAACAGGCCCCTACAGCTCCAAACTTGGTTTTTGATGCATTTTTGACACGTTTAAGCCCCGTTAACCCCATTTCAAAGCTCTAAATGAAGTTAAGGTATAGGGAACTTAAAATGTGCTCAAAAATATCTCGGATGTCGGTTCGTTTGGCCGTACGATCGCGATGTTCGGTTAATTACAACGGAATGCGCATAAGCGCGAAAAACGATCCAAATTGCGCGACGAATGGATTTTTCTTATGCCAAACACTAAAATAAAATATTTTAGTTCTTACATAAATTTTTGGATGTCCGGATGTATTCAGAACGTAAGTTATGCGCGAAAGTGCAAACTTATGCACTTTTTGACGCTTTTAGTCCCTGAATGACACAAAAGTTTATTTTAGCACACCGAACCCCTCAAAGCCTATTTCTAAGCTATTTAGAGGATATTTATGGTATGTTTAACTTATGGGCATATTCCGGAATGTCTGTTATAGTTCAAATTGGCATACTTTCGCAGTTTGTCAGCTTTAGTCCCTGTAGGCCAATTAACTTGTTTTTGCCATACCAAAGCCTTTAAAACTTATTTCTAAGTTATGTAAAGGTTATTTAAGGTATGTTAAGTATATGTTGATGTTCCGGAGTATTTTTCGCATTAAACTGATTACGTTTACGCACCAGTTTGCGTATAACTCTCCAGAAAGCGATATAGAGTTTGAAATTGAACAAGAATTGATATGTGCAAAATATACACATATTTATACAGATCCCAAGTATGAAATACCATATTTCATTGGCTTGGAATTTGTTTGATGGTCGCAGTGACCCAGGTGTCACAACGACTTCTCAACCGACCTCAGAGCACAGACAAAGTAGATTCTCTCAGATGCAGCAAGATGAAAAGGTAGATTTCCTGTTCTCTCAATTGCAAGCTGCTGCAGGTCAAATCAATAGACAATCGGAAGTGATCAATATTACAAGAAGCGACGTAATCAAGCAGCGGTTGGAGATAAACACTTTGAATTCCACTGTTGAGCGTCAACAAGCAGAGATTGCACGCCAGCAAGCTGAGATTGACCAACTCAAGGCTGAAAATGAACGCTTGAAGGCTGCTGATGATGAAAGGGAACGTCAATTGCAGCAAATGCGAGCTGTAGATAATGCTCGCGGTATAGATATGAATCGCTTGAAAGAAAGGAGCACTGCTGTTCAGAGATTGGCTGACACTCTCAAAGCAAAACATGATGATATGAGAGAATGGTACAACTCACGCAATACCACGATAACAGAAGGGGTCAAGAAGATCACTGATGGTTTCGAGATTGTCAGGAAGCGTGTTAACATCCTGTGGGGTGACCGGTGCAAACAAAAGGAAGCCTTGAAGAAGCGTGACCATGATTCTGAAGATCCGGGTAACCCAGACTCCTCCGCTACATCTGAACGACCTCCAGCTACGGAATCTACTCAGGTCATAGTGTACAAGCCTCAGCAGACTGTAACTACACAAGGAACTTCTGGTGGTGCTCAAGAAGGTCTATCACAGTTAGAGAGCAGTTCTTATGTTGAAAGCTTCTCGGCTGGTACATCCTCTGTTCCTAGTTCTGCTGATCTTGCTTTCCAGGCCATGCATCCTATTACTGGAGAAGTTCTTGAAGAGGGAGAGTTCGTTGCTGATCTTTCACATGAGCAGATGTTGGCTCTAAATGAAATGAAATTAGTTGAAGAGCCAGTTATCGATCAAATGCTGATTAAACCAGAAACTGTTGATACTGAGAACATTGACGAGATTGTGTTTGAAGGTGAAATAAGCAAATCAACTTATGTACGTGCCGATGGAATAGAGTTTGATCCGTTTGATGAAAAATGGATGAAAGAAAATCAGGAAGATATTGACGAGCAGTTAAAGAATCGTATGTCTACAGATAATCCAAAGGATTCATTCCTAGAATGGAGAAAAAGGTTCTTGTCGAAGGTTGAAAATCCTACGCCTCCTAAAGCACAAGTTGATTTTCTGAGGTTTGAAAAAGTTAAGCCTCATGGAAAGATTCTGAGCTGGATGTTCGTGAAGGAAATTCGCTGTGTTGCGATCAAGCGCGAACACAGAATCCAGTATTTTAACTCAATGCTTAGCATCTTATCTCTGCCGTTCTATGATGTTTCCACCTTATCGAAGTTGGAAATAATCAATCGTTCAAATTATTTTGGCGCAACATTATTTGCAAGGAAATTGAAGTTCGAACGGAAGAAAGGGTGGAAGGATGAATTGTATAAACCACAGTTCCCAGTGTATCAACAAATCAAGTTCACGTAGGATCCATTGACCAACACGGCTCGATACAAGCTCATATATCAGTAGGCGAAGGTCATGAACAAGATTCCGTTGATGCCCATGGAACAGAACTTTCTTGACGATATGGCGTTGTGGTGTTATGATTCGGATACTCATGAAGCGGTTATTCTTTTCAAAGGTGATAAAGAGAACTTTCGGATGCTAGATCCGATGTAGATTGTGAACATGTCCGCGGCCGACATCAACAAGTTATTCCGACATGATATCTTTTACGAAGACAAGGACGCACATCAAGCACTACAATTTCAACGTGTCGCTTGTTTCTGTTTTTACCGAGGGATACACGCCGGAAGCACCTGGACGTTGAAACACTGAAGATTGAAGACCAAATACGAGGTAACAGCAAGGGGGAGTTTGTTGATGCATATTTTGTGTCTGCAACTTGTTCTTTTTAGCGTTGTATTTTACGGTCTTTTATATTATCGAGTCTGTATTCGTCAGTCGACCAAGTCAGATATCCTCCTATCTTACTTCGGTCCGAAAGTTTGTCTCTTTGGTATGTAATGTTTAAAACTGATGCATGTTGCATATTGTAGTAGTTTATGTTTGTGTGTTTACACGGATCTGCTGCAAACTGTTTGACAGTTCGCAGCTTATCTGTTTTTGCAGCCCTCGATGAAAGACCAATTTTTCGTTGAACACATATGTGACGAAAAACCTTGTTATTGGTCATTCTATGTTTCGTCGTAAACAGTGACGAAACACCTGGTGTTTCGTCGACCATGGTTTTTCGTCAAGGCCCATTATGTCTTTCGTCAACATTGGGCTGGGCTGCTTATATAAACCACACTTGGTTTCTGTGTGAAACTATGAGAGCATATCCAACTGTGAGGTTTACATTCAAGCATTGTGTGTATGTGTTTGATGTTTGTTCTCATTCGTTTAATCAATAGACTGTGAATGTTTGATTACTTCGTGTTCTTGATATTCTTTGTTTGGTTTGCATCTTCACGGGGATTCCGCACTCGTGATTGTGTTTGATATAAAAAAGGGTTTGGTTTCGTGATCGATCCTTCGAAAACGGACCTACAACAAGTATGAAGACTTGTATAATATGGGTAAACTAAATACATTCTGGATTTTGAAGTAAAAATGATAAGGTTTGACCCATTTCGGTTAATTTATGCAAACTAGTTACATAACCGTACCGAACGCGTATAAGCATAACGGGTAACCGGATGAGTCAAGTACAAGTTCCATAAGTTATTATGCTTAAAATATGTTGTGATATCAGTAGGATATCTTCAATTATGCACAAAACGAATTTAAAACCAATTTAAGCCCCGTAAGGGTATTTTGGTAATTTTAAAGTTTATAAAAGAGATTTAATAGTAAACTGAGGTTCTAGTCTAAAACATTCAGTAAAAATTTTTATTTTATCATGTTACATCAGTAAGATATCATACATATGTGAGGTTTATCATTTATGGCCAAACTATGCACCGTAGGGGCATTTTGGTCATTTCACATATGCTTTTAAGGTCAAATTTGGAAGTCTGAGTTCAAGACTTATACTTACTGTTAAAGTATTAAAATTTATTTTTAAAATCAGTAGGCAACAAGTCTTAGGTGTTAAATATGGTTTTAAACCATACTATGCACCTAATTGTCGTAAAAGTCGGTAATTGACGATATTTGAGATGTTTATGAAATCCTGAGATTTTTATCAGCCTCTAATGTTTAAAATATCTTATATAACATATAACATCAGTAGGAAAATGTTTGGTATGCAAATCATATGTTAAACTCATTTTATTAAAAAAAAGGGTATTATCGTCGTTTGCCGATTTATACGAGAACTCAAGGATATGGTCAGTTTAAAATTTGACCAAAAATTCCAAAAATCCCTAAAAATAATATCAAAACAGTAGGTAATGAGTTTGGTGTTAAAATTTGGGTTTAAACCTGATTTATGCGAAAATTGTAATTTAATTAATAAAAAAGTTTCGTTTTACGATATCTTGCATAACTTTAGTTTGAGACCAAAAAATCATGTCAAATTTTTGTGACATGCTTAAATATTAGTAATAAAACTTTTTGTCCTCTCACATTTCAAAAATCTCGTTTTTATAACATAAGGGCATAATAGTCAATTTTTAAGTATTTAACGGAAACATGCAAATGAACTATGATTTCTAAGGGACCATGTAGTATGACCAGAGAGGGTTATACTAACATATAATATGGTCACAAAGGAACCCTAAGTCACAAAGAAACTAAGCTAAATCGGGTCAGAACTGAAAGTAACATTGAATACATTCAAACCTGTGTGACTCGTCCTACTCGTTCAACTCGTATTAACAAACCACCAAAGGGTAAGTTAACAAATATCAGGTTCTGTCGTTACCCACATTACCCCCATAACCATGGTGAAAGTCCGATAACGGGATTTTTCAGATCCTATGGTATCATAATATCCTATGGTACCATAACGTACTACTGGTTGGCTTAAAATAGTTAATGAATATCATTCAATTGTCTTTCGACCAACGCCCCAACAAGTTTGTTCGTATAATTTAAATATGAACCACTGGTACAATTGAACTAAGTGAACTATTTGAACCAATGGAACTATCCAAACTATGTGAACGATTTGAACTATTGAACCACTGGAACTGTTGAACTACATGAACTATTTGAACTGTTTGAACCATTGGAACTATTTGATCTATGTGAACTATTTGAACGATTGGAACTATTTGAACTATTGAACGATTGGGTTATGGTAAGTGATTAGGTAATGGGGCGGGTGTAATGTGATAAAAGCATGGTGGATACGCCGCTGGTACTTCCTATATATAAGTGCTTTTAACACATCACATATCGTTGCGTTATCTAGATCACTTGGACGAATGTTTTCAAAACGAAGTTACACTACAAGGTTTTCTTAACGATCTAAAACATACAATGTTTACTTTCAACAATGATTTACTACTTGGTTTACAAAGACAAATGTTTTCAGTTAAGATTCATGGCTACAATGGTTTTGGTTGCACCTAAAGATAGGCGACGATATTGTTTTAAGACTAAACACAAGATAACTTGTGTTAGGGTCCTAGGAAGGTTATAGTCTAGGTCAAAGCATTAATAATAACCTAATTCCCTAAAACCATGAGCTCTGATACCAACTTTTCTGTCACACCCCGACCGCGTAAAACAACAAACCGTGGCGGAAACGTCGGGGAGTGTCGTAACAGAATCATTGTCTCACAACATATGGTGGTTAATATGACACCTGTGTCACTACAACCTTCATACACATACCAAACCAATGAAATATTGAATTTCATACTTGGGATTTGTATAAATATGTGTATCGTTTGCACAGATCGCTTTCTGGGAAGTTATACGCGAACTGATGCGTAAACGTAATCAGTTTAATGCAACAAACACCCCAAAATAGTGACATAGTCTTAACATACCTTAAATAACCTTCACATAACTTAGAAATAAGTTTTGGATGGTTTGGTGTGTGAAAACAAGTTTGTTCGATCGCAGGGACTATTTGTGTCAAACTGCGAAACTATGCCGATTTGCATAGTAACGAACATTCTGGAACTTGATAATAAGTTAAACATACCTTAAATATCCTTTATATAGCTTCGAAATAGGCTTTGAGGGGTTCGGTATGCTAAAATAAACTTATTGGTCATTCAGGGACTAAAAGCGTCAAAAAGTGCATAAGTTTGCATTTTCGCGCATATCTTACGTTCTGAATATATCCAGACATCCAAAAAAATTATTTAATCATTAAAATATTTTATTTTAGTGATTGGCATGATAAAATTTCATTCGTCGCTTGATTTGGATCGTTTTTGCGTTCGTTACGACTTCCGTCGTAATTACCCGAATAACGCAACCGTACGACCAAACGAACCGACATCTGAGATATTTTTTAGCACATTTCATGTTCCCTATACCTTAAATTCATTTTAGAGCCTTGAAATGGGGTTAACGGGGCTTTAACGTGCCGAAAACTGACTTTTTAACATGCATGGACCATTTTTGACATTTCTGGAAACTCAGTTCGGATTCATTGAATCTGGTCCATTTTTGAAGTTTTGATGGGTTTTAATGGCTGATTTTGGATACTATGGGCTGTTATTTGATGGTTTTTAACATTCCCATGGTTTTGAAAACCATGTGCCCACATGGAGGGCTTAGATCGAAGCACGGTTTTCGATAAACGATCTTAACGGTTGTCCGAATCCTATATATACCCAACCCCATTCATTTGTAACTCACCATGATCTGATCAAAATTCTCTAAGTTAGAGTTTATACACTTCATACCTAAGAATTTAGATCAAGATCTTCTAGCTTGGACCCTTTGTAAGTATTCTTTCGTGCTTTTATGCGTTTTTCAAGCGAAAGTCAAACAGTGTTTGACTTTCTGCTTTGACCAGGTTATGGTCAACACAAAGTTCGTTTGAACTTTGCAATGTGAGCATAATCACGATGGTTATAGTCCCGTGTGACTATACTTACTGATTACCACGTTGATTAGGCGTAGTGACGAGTCATAGATTCGGTCAAAATGCGTATTCATGCGTATTTTGTAACCAAACTATTTTTGGGTATCAATACCCTTTGTCTTGATATCAAACTTGTTTTCAAACTTCGTTAAACATGTTTAACTAGTCAGTTTTAGATTAGTGCTTATGTTGGGTCGTAAGATAAGCGGTCTAAACAACCGCTTAGACTTTCGAACCCGACCCGTTTGGTCGATCTTTAGGATCCGACCAAGCATGTTTTGTGACCATAGTTGTATAGGGAATAACCTTTTGAGGTTATACCTTATGGTCACTTCGTTTAGTTAGTTGTATGATAGGTAGTTTATATGCCTTAGGTAAATGACCAAAATGACGTTTTCATGCATAATTGATATTTAAGCATATGTAACTTAAACTTTTGTCACTTAACTGATTATGAAACATATTTAAACATGTTTAGGCATATAATACTTGTCATAGGACTAGTTAGGCGTTCCGAACGCGTTTTACGCAAACCACGCGTTAAAGTAGCGTAAGCTACCTAAACGGGTCGTAATGGGTCGTAAGCACTTAGGTTAGGTTTCATTTTAGTATGTAGGCTTTGTTAAACCATATCATATGAGTTCCAATACCCATTTGGTTTACGAAACCTCATCCTATCCGATCCCCCGATTTAGGTCCGGTTATTAACATAGTTACCTATATTAGGTGCCGTTTGATTTTCGTGATCCCTCTAGCTTTGCTTGGTTGTTGTTCTAGACTTCTAAGCATTCTCAGGTGAGTACATAGTCCCCTCTTTTACTTTTTTCAACTGTTTTGGGGTGAAAGATGTGTACCTATTTGTTATGTTCATGATTTCAAAAGTATAAATTGATTATACATGTTGGTACTTATCTTTTGACAAACTGAATGATTATCTATGGTTTAAACACTAATTTTTCAAAGATTATAAAATTAATTGTTGGATTGTACTTATTTTATACATTCACCAGACCGATTGGTAGTATGATATAGCGCTATAGGATTTGACACCCCATTCCTGTTGTATGGAATGTCAGAAACCGATTTTTATCCAAATAGAGATTGCCTTTATGGTATTTATAAAGTCTCAAAGGTGTAGTTTGATACACTAAGGTTTGAATGAATTCTAAATCACATTTTTTGTATATTGTGTTATACTTCCAAAGTATGGTTTGATATGCTCTCATATGTGATAATGTACAAACGAACATATATTTTGTTAATAACTAAAGCATAGTTTAATATGTTACTTATAAAACCAAAGTATACTTATGATATACTACTGAAAACTATTATTTTGACAACTGAAGTATATTTGATATACTATCTGTTTAACTATTTTGGAACCAAAAATATATTTTAATATATTACTTATTCGACTCTCTTAAAACCAAGGTAAATTTTTATATATACTACAAACCTTTTTATCAAAACATTGTTTTACAAACAACATATTTTATACAAACTCATTTTACTTAGTTATTTATTTATGCATCTTTCTTTTATATATCATCAGATTTTCTTATCACTTTTATATGATTTATAAAAGAAAACACTTTACAAGATTCATGACTAACTTTTATTAAAAATTTCTTTAAACTTAAGTCATGAATCCTATTTTAACAAAACCTATGTATCTCACATGCATTTTTATGCTGACGTACCTATTTTTACACATGTTTCAGGTGCTGCTATATGATGATTGTTGATACATGCCATACATAGGACGGACTCGTGCCTTAGCGACTTTAAAACTTGAAAGACAATACTTGTATTTACTTGATTTGTAATAAAACAATGAGTTCAATAATGCAATAAAACAAAATTATTTAATCCATGGATGTGAAACAATGATTCTGTTGCGACACTCCCCGACGTTTCCGCCACGATTTGTTGTTTTACGTGGTCGGGGTGTGACAGAAAAGTTGGTATCAGAGCCAATGGTTATAGGGAATTAGGTTATTAGTAATGCTTTGACCTAGACTATAACCTTCCTAGGACCCTAACACAAGTTATCTTGTGTTTAGATTTAAAACAATACCGTCGCCTATCTTTAGGTGACAACCAAAATAAGAACACAAATTTCGAATCCGCTTTGAAAACCAATCATCTGTTCTAGGATGATTGATTACTAGGTTTTGAACCCTCTAAGTTTTCAAAATCTCGTCAAAGTTTGGGTCTTATAATGTGAACACGTGCAATCTGGAAGGGTGGATGCCTGTATCCTGAGTTTTCTGTCTAAGGATAGAGTGTTCGTACAAATCCACATAATCGGACTAGACACTCTTACCTGGGAACTCTTGGGGTGAGTGTCCACTTATAGGCTAAAGCATGTCTTAGCGATACATTATGAGGACCTATTTACTTTGATTCAGCCTTTGTGTGTCATTTGTTTGCTGCGTGGTTCGAACAAATGACCATCACCCATGCTTGTTGGTTGGTAATTGTAACATCCTATTCTTACCCAGTGCCATTTCACTTGTTTTCTCTCATGTTTCCTTGTTCTTCTTAGACAATGCCTCCTCGACAAGAAGCACAACCCCAAACTAATGAGGAAGTCGCAGCCCTTGTCGCTCAGCAAATGGCTGCTGTGCTTCCGGGCATAGTAACCCAGATCCACCAGTTATACAACAACAATAACAACAACAACGCTTCGTGTAGTTTCAAGACCTTCAATTCTGCTAAACCTTTGAAGTTTTCTGGGTCTCAAGGAGCAACCGCGCTCCTTCAATGGTTCAAAAGTTTGGAGAGCACATTCAGACATGTGCAATATCCGAATGAGCGTAAGGTTGAGTTTGCATCTAGTGCATTCGAGAAGCGTGCCATTACCTGGTGGAATGGTGTGATGCGTGATAGGGGTGCCGATATGGCACTAGCTCAAACTTGGGAAGAGCTTCGAGCTCTAATGATGAAGGACTTCTGTCCTAGTCATGAGCTTAGAGCGTTGGAAAGGGAATTCAACGATTTAAAGCAAGACAGTGGTGAGCATCGAGCCTACACTGACCGTTATGAGGAATTGAGCCTGTTATGTCCTGCCATGGTTACGCCTGTGGATAAGGCGATTGAGAAGTACATTGATGGTCTTCCTGACCTAGTTCAGGATATCGTTACTGGCAGCAACCCTACTACCGTCAGACAGGCCATTGAATTGTCTTCTACCCTGACTGAATCCTAGATCAGGAAAGGTAAGCTTTTTCGAAAGGGCGACCCGAGACCATCTGACAAGTCTGCACAAGATGAACCAAAGGATAAACAGGCAGAGACACCCAAGAAGAAGAAGCGCAAGGCTTCTCAAAACTGCGCCATAACTGCTCAGAACAATCAGGTTGCACAAAACCAGCCAGCACAACCTCGTAAAAGGAAAAATTAAGTTGGTACCGCACCTTTGTGCAACAAATGCAACCGTCATCATCTAGAGCAAGTGCAGTGTCACAAATGTACCCACTGTGGACGATTGGGACATTTGGTCGATACCTGCCGTTATGCAAACCAAGCTGCTGCAAATCCTGCTGCTGTTTAAGAACGATTTCCACCTGGGTCGTGTTATAACTATGGTGACCTTACTCACTACAGAAACAATTGCCCAAGACTTGTTAACACAAATCCAGCATGTGGACGAGTGTTTAACATAAATGAGGCAAACGCGAACGACAATGCAGCAGTGAATAATTAGTCTTTTGTATTTCCTTGTATGTTATCTTCTGGATATTTGAATCAACACAGTTGTGATATAAATAAAATTTGTTGTTTCAATTTTATTTTATGAAACTGTTATGTTTGTGTGTATGATTGATACAACCCTACGATGCCGACACCAAGGAACTGTGTTCCTTATAAGACAAACTACTCGTGTGGTTCTGTCATTTATATGATCACTTGTGATCTCCCCGGAAATCTTAAGTACTCGTTTTTTTTAAGAAACAAAGCCAAATTCCTATTAAGATCTTCCTATCTTCATAGTTAGATTCTTGAAGATGTTTAAAGTGCTAAATGGAATCCACAGATTGAATTCCTGGTGTGCTTTGAATACTCATGTGCACAAAATCAACAACAAATTAATAAAATGAAGATCAAGGTTAAACGATTATATACTTATGTGATTTCTTTTATGTCTTGTGTTTTTGTGTAATCCGAATATTCATTATCCAAATCCTCGTAGAATCCTCCATATCTCCATGTGAGGGATTCGTAGTAGGATATCCAAAGGTACTACCTTAAAAATCCTTAATGGCCTTCTACGTAATAGTTAAGACCCTTGGATTATAAAGTACTATTCCATAATTGGACCCCTTGGGTGGTCTAGTTAAAAAGGATTGATTAAAAAATCTGGTTAGGAATATCATGTGATGATTTAGCTGAAAAGATCCCTTAAGTGGTCTATTTAAGAAGATAGTACGATAGTCTGGATAAGGAGATCATGTGTTGATCTAGTTAAAAAGATCGTTCGTTGATCCAGTTAAAAAGATCCTTTGGTGGTCTAGTCAAGTCACTTCATGTTTATTCGATAGATTTTTTTCCTACGCATTATGAAATGAACTGTGCAGACTGTGCAAGGAATTACGTAATTATGTATGCATACATAATTATGAAATTCAGTGCACAGAAACCACAGCAAGTTTTGTCATGTGTTAAGGCCTATAGTGATGAAAATAATGAAACGGGAACAATGTAGAAAGGGCATGGTGGATACGCCGCTGGTACTTCCTATATATAAGTGTTCCTTATTACATTGCGAACGTAGCGTTATTTAAGTTACTAGAAGTCCTGGACCTTGACCAATGTTATTTTATCTTATACTCTTCGACTCTGTTTTCGAGCACACACAAGTTTCCTATAATAATCTTTATAGGAAACATTCTCCTATCCGTTGTTCAAAGCTCCATGCTTTTGTTACAACAACGGCATCACTTTGATAGTTGAAAAATTCGCTAAGGATCCAAACGTGGCCCAGAGTTTTACTTAGGGTATGAAGGATTCTTTCGAAAGCGAAACAATCACAGTTGTCTTCACAGGTTTCCTCTATAATCAAATTTCGGGATGAAATTTCCTAAAGTAGGGGAGACTGTGACACCTGTGTCACTACAACCGTCATACACATACCAAACCAATAAAATATTGTATTTCATACTTGGGATTTGTATAAATATGTGTATCGTTTGCACATATCGATTCTTGTTCAATTTCGAGCTCTAAATCGCTTTCTGGGAAGTTATACGCGAACTGATGCGTAAACGTAATCAGTTTAATGCAACAAACACCCCAGAATAGTGACATAGGCTTAACATACCTTAAATAACCTTCACATAACTTATAAATAAGTTTTGGATGGTTTGGTGTGTGAAAACAAGTTTGTTCGATCGCATGGACTATTTGTGTCAAACTGCGAAACTATGCCGATTTTCATAGTAACAAACATTCCGGAACTTGATCATAAGTTAAACATACCTTAAATATCCTTTATATAGCTTAGAAATAGGCTTTGAGGGGTTCGGTATGCTAAAATAAACTTATTGGTCATTCAGGGACTAAAAGCGTCAAAAAGTGCATAAGTTTGCATTTTCGCGCATATCTTACGTTCTGAATATATCCGGACATCCAAAAAATTTATGTGATCATTAAAATATTTTATTTTAGTGATTGGCATGATAAAATTCCATTCGTCGCTTAATTTGGATCGTTTTTGCGTTCGTTATGACGTCCGTCGTAATTACCCGAATAACGCAACCGTACGACCAAACAAACCGACATCCGAGATATTTTTGAGCACATTTCAAGTTCCCTACACCTTAACTTCATTTTAGAGCCTTAAATTGAGGTTAACGGGGCTTGAACGAGCCGAAAACTGACTTTTTAACATGCAGGGACCATTTTTGACATTTCTGGAAACTCAGTTCAGATTCATTGAATCTGGTCCATTTTTGAAGTTTTGATGGGTTTTAATTCTCTAAGTTGGAGGTTATACACTTCATACATGAGAATTTAGATCAAGATCTTCTAGCTTGGACCCTTTGTAAGTATTCTTTCGTGCTTTTATGCGTTTTTCAAGCGAAAGTCAAACAGTGTTTGACTTTCTGCTTTGACCAGGTTATGGTCAACACAAAGTTCGTTTGAACTTTGCAATGTGAGCGTAATCACGATGGTTATAGTCCCGTGTGACTATACCCACTGATTACCACGTTGATTAGGCGTAGTGACGAGTCATTGTTTCGGTCAAAATGCGTATTCATGCGTATTTTGTAACCAAACTATTTTTGGGTATCAAGACCCTTTGTCTTGATATCAAACTTGTTTTCAAACTTCGTTAAACATGTTTAACTCGTCACTTTTAGATTAGTTCTTATGTAGGGTCGTAAGATAAGCGGTCTAAACAACCGCTTAGACTTTCGAACCCGACCCATTTGGTTGATCTTTAGGATCCGACCAAGCAAGTTTAGTGACCATAGTTGTATAGGGAATAACCTTCCGAGGTTATACCTTATGGTCACTTCGTTTAGTTAGCTGTACGATAGGTAGTTTCTACGCCTTAGGTAAATGACCAAAATGCCCTTTTCATGCATAATTAATATTTAAGCATATGTAACTTAAACTTTTGTCACTTAACTGAATATGCAACATATTTAAACATGTTTAGGCATATAATACTTGTCATAGGACTAGTTATGTAACACCCCGTGTTCTCAAGAAGTCAAAGTCAAGGTCAAAGTCAACGACCAATCGCGCGACTTGACTTGTAGAGATCTTCTTTTATGTGTTTATTTTAGTGGTATTATGCGGAGTAATTATCAATAATCGCAGTAATCGACGTGTGTTATACGCTATTTAATCGAGTTACGACTGTGAACTCTAGGAAGTAACAATGCAATAAAGTTAACTAAACGATAATCAAACTATTCTAATCAAATCGGCATCGAATCGTAATACGAATCACAACTCGAATTATGCGTTCTGGTTATTGTTTTATGTGTGTGCTAATTATGTGTTACTTGTGCATGTTTATTTATGTTATATGTGGTGATACATCGAAACGCAATCGCAAATCGCAATTGAATCGAATCGCAAACGCTAAACGAAGGAAATGTAGGATGATTGTATGTTAGATATAGTGGTTGGGATTAAAAGTAATTTGATAAGCAATTCTATCGCATCGCTCGCTCGAATCGCGTCGCAACGCTCTACGCACGAATCGAAACAACAAAACTCATCGCGCCGAGCAGTCGAACCAGGTGCCAGCCGACCGAGTTGCCACCCGATCGGGCAGCCACCCGATCGAGGTGCCACTCGACCGAGCTGCCACCCGGGCGAGTTGTCGCTCGACCGACCAGCACACTTCTCCCCTTTCTACTTTGGGAAACCCTATAAATACCCCTTCATTTCCACTTTGGGAAAGTGTCAGCTCTCCTTTTCTCTCCACTCGTTCCAGCCTTCATTTCTTCATATTTCTCGCAATTCTTGTAAGTATCCAACCTAAATCTTGTACTTTCTTGATCTACAAGCACTCCTACACCTTTCTATCTTTTGATTCTTAACTTTTAACCGTGAAATCACTAGATTTGAGGTGTTCAAGGGTGATGTCATCATGGTGTTCTTAGGAACTTCATGTTTTGGCTTCAATCCACCAAGAACAACCTGAATCTGAATGATTTTCACACAAATGAACAAAGATCTTGCATAGATCTGAACATATTCACGGTGAAAAGGATTGAAAGATGATTTTTCTAACTTTCTTTCAACTCTTTTACACTCAATGCACTCAAACCCGATGGAATCAGAGGTAATACTGATTGTCTACTCGTTCTTACTGATGTATCAGTGCTAGATCCAAGTTCCATCTGAGAGTTAGTGATTTCGGGTTTGGACATGAACAACCGTCTTGGACCGTGCACTGTCGGACTAGGGTGATCCCTGTTCGGTCAGGTCATTGGGGACGAGATGGGGTTCCTATTGTTGAAACAAGTTATCACAACGCCTCGTTCAAGTTACAACACTTCAAGCGAAATCAAGTAACAAAACGATCAGACCGTTGGGGCGAGTTGCCATCCGATCGAACTGCTGTCCGACCGGGTTGCCATCCGCTCGACCCACTGTCCGATCGGGTTGCATTTTGATTCAAAACTTAAACAATTTTCAACATGTTCAATAATAGGGTTGCCACCCGATTAGATGGACATCCAACCGAGTGACCGCCCTGCTGTGAACTTCTTCTCACTGAGAAACCTCACCATTCGAGTCGCCGCCCGATCGAACGACCTTTCGATCGTCCCGACCTGAAAGGTAGAGATACTTCTCTGTCTTCTAAATACTACAACGAAAACTTCAAAAGTCAAACCATCATACACAAACACATCCATGCCAAAGGATGCCCGTCCGAACTAGTGACCGTCCGAACAGACAACGATCCGAACGAGTCGACATCCACACAAGTGGCCGACCGGCTGGATTGCCATCCGACCGGATCACCATTCTGCACTTGGTAACTTTTTGTTTTACGTGCCGCTTATCGTTTATGCTATCGTTAACTGTTCAGGCTTACCTTGCTCTACGCGCTCCCTTCAATCCATCAACGCTGTGAGTATACTCGAACCCTTTTTGCTTTACGCACTTTTGGGTGTTACATACGTTACGAATATTCAAATCACATCGAACACACTACTCAACACTTTAACGCTAACCGTTATTGCATGTATTACGTGGCTTAATGAATGCTTGTTTGTTATGTTTTCACATGGAATGCTGTCTACCTGCCTTAGCAACGATAGTACTATAGTTTGGACTCAGCACCTGTTCGCAGGGGTTGTTAAGGACTATTATTTGCATGGATCACAGTGGTGATTATGTATTACGAACTGCCCCGGGCAGTCAACCCGCAGTCATTGGTGTCGATAGGTTCATGTCGATAACTAACGTGCTTCATTTCACTATGCGTACGTGCTGGTTATGCGTAAACGAATTCCGAACTTTATTATATCTATCAAAATTGTATGCTCACCTTTACACTATGTGTATTGACTTTTACTTTAACGTATGTGGCAGGTGCTTAAGTTGTTTATATGCTTAGCTTGCTGTGAAATCGAGGCGAGGAAAGACCTAGGACGCCTTGTTTGCTAGGTGATGAAATCGGAGCTAGGAGAGGGTCCTTGGAACCAATAAACAAACTATCTATATGTAAATCTGAGTTGTCGAAACATACTTTGTTTTGAGATATCGTTATCTGTAATAATTTAATTTTCTTGATGGGTTATGGTATGGGACATAATATTAACTATCCGATAATGTAGTTGTTATGGAATTTCTCTGGAACAATCTGTTTCGCTCAGTGCCACGCCCCGATGTTTCCACCATCGGTTGGGGTGTGACAGATTGGTATCAGAGCCATAACTATAGGGAATTAGGCAAGACTCGACCTAGTCTGGGTCGATGTCTTAGAAACGACCTAGTCTATAGTTAAGTACCAACAGACTGACTTGTGCATACCCGGTAGGGGTTTTGTATGAGCTTACCTACTATTTCTCGCTATTCTCGCTTACACTACACTATCACTGCATTAGAATTTTCAAGAACGAATGAGGGATTGGGTCGAGATTAGGTGTGAAAACCGCAAACTCTCGACTAAATTGCTTGTTGAACCCGCATCTTTATCTTCAAACAGGGGAAATTGCGCTGAATCAGGAGTGAAATCCGTACTTCGACGCAAAATTTCCTCTCTATTTTTATCAAAACATGAATAAAGTTACTGAGTCAGGGGCGAAACCCGAATCTTGGTAACTTGATCCGTGTTCTATTTTGTTTTAACAAGACTCTCACCAAAGTCTCGATGGACTCCATCGACTTGAAGTCACACTATCACAAGAAGGACACGTGCCGATTGCCCAGAATTGAGGCAAGAGCACAATCCAGAAGGCCAAAGTGTGTACCAAAGTCCTTAAGAATAGTCGAATCACTTTGGGTAGTCTATGTCTAACAGCCGCAGACAATCCATCCTCGATTTTTATGTGTTACGATTCTGAGCCCGCAACTGCCGACTCTGATACTTGTCGCTTTTACATGGATTTTATTTTAAATGTTATTTATTGGCGTTTTGAGGTAAACAGTACAGTGGTACTGATGGTTATGATTACTCGCTTCTCGCTCCACCTAAACACACACAACTCACACCACGCCGACAAATCGCGAATACTTGTGGATGACCGTCTGATACGATAGACGCTATGCTATACTACTCGCTGTGTATTTGATGATCACAATCGCTATTTATGAACGCTCGTGAACTGTGAGTGATGGGTTTCTGTATTCTGACAGTCTTCTGTGCTTCTGTGCTTTACCTGCTCATGTGTTTTTGTTTTTATGTGCTTATATGCCCATGTGAATCTATGATAATGTAAATACGTGTTCCTGAGCTTTATGGTAAATCGCTAGACTACTCTAGGAATACTCGAAATTGTGCTTGAGTCCTGTGACGATGTCTGTTGCAGACAATGTCGTCATCTGGATCCCATCACTCGCGCGATGCACGCCGAAAGCAGGCGGATAAACGACTCGCCTCTATGCTCACTAAACAAATGGCGAAGGTTGTCCCTTAAATCGTCAGCGAATTGTACGAAAACATGAGCAAATCTTCTGAGGAGTCGCGGACTGAAACTCCTTAAGCTGCCTTTAGCTTCAAACAGTTTAAGGCTTGCGGACCAAAAGAATTCACTGGCGAAGAAGGTCCTACTGCTTTATTTCAATGGTTCGATTCAATCGAGGTTACACTACGCCAGAGTGGCTGTCCTGATGATCTCCGCACCCTAAATGCTACCGGCGTTTTCCAGTCTAGCGCTTTAGACTAGTGGACGGCCGAGAGGAACAAACGCGGAAACGATGCGGCTTATGGTCTAACATGGGATGAGTTGAAGAATGACATGCTCGAAGAATTCTGCCCTCCCCATGAGCGCCAAAAGTTGGAGGATGAATTCTGGCACATAAAGAAGAAGGATGGTGAAAACGCTGCATTAACTGCTCTCTTTAAGCAGCTTAGTATCATCTGTCCCGATCAAGTCAAGACTTCTGAGATCGCAATCAAGAAGTACATCCGCGCTCTGCTGGATTGTGTTGCAGATTTTGTTCAAGCTGCCAAAACCGCAACAATCGAAGAGACTTATCTGTTGGCCGTTGAGATCAACGACAAGCGGGTCAAGTCTGGTTTCTGGGATAAAGCTCCCAAGAATCTGCACCAAGCTACCACCGCACCAACTGCTGAGAATACCACCACCACACCGCAATCGTCAAAGCTCTCTCGCCGCAAGCGCAAGAAAAGCAACTCCAGCAACAAGAACTGTGCGATCACTGCTGCACCGATTCAAGCCGTACCTGCTCAACAACAACAGCGTCAAGTAGCGACGCCCGTGGCAAATGCACCTCCTGCTAAGCGTGCATATACTGGGCCACACCCGCTCTGCCCTACTTGCACCTACCACCACCTGACTACCATTGCATGCCGTTTCTGTGCAAATTGAAATATGTACGGCCACTTCACCACCAACTGCCTTGGTCGTCAAGCTCAATCTCCAGCTCAAGCTACTGCTCATCAAGCTCTACTTCCCGCTCCTCAAGGCCAACAAGCGGCTCAGGCACCCACGATCAATGCTAGAGTCTGATTTGCATGTGGTGATCCAAACCACTTCGCAAACATGTGCTCCAATCGGGTTGTGAAGCAAGAGCCTCAACAACAGCAGTCTCAGCACAGCAAAAACAGCAGCAGCAGCAACAGCAGAAACAAGCAGCACGCGCTCGAACCTTCAACATCAATGTGCGCCAGGCTCAAGCCGACAACAACGTCATCAATGGTACGTTCCTTGTGAATGGTATTTATTCTTCGTTTTTGTTTGATACTAGAGCCGATAACTGTTTTGTATCGTTTGAGTTTGAAAAGCTACTAGATCGTAAGCGCGCCCATCTCCCCACGACGTTTGATGTTGAGATCGCCATCGGAAGAACTGTCGCCGTTAACTCCGTTCTCTGTTATTATACTCTTGAGCTCAACAATCACATCTTTTCTATCGACCTTATTCCGATGCAACTCGGTAGTTTTGATGTCATAGTAGGCATGGACTTTCTTCGCGAAAACCTTGCTGAAGTTGTGTTCTTCGACAATATGATTCGTTTCTCGCTCGCTAATGGAGATTAGTTATGTGTTTACGGAGAAGTCACTTCGAAGAAATTGCAACTCATGTCATGTATCCAGGCTAGTAAGTATCTCCGCAAGGAATACAGAGCTTTCTTGGCCAACATTTTAGTAGCGGAAGAGGAAAAGAAAAGAAAGACAGAAGTTAAAGATGTTCCTGTTGTTCGAGATTTTCCTAACGTTTTTCCTAAAGATCTTCCAGGTTTACCACCGAGTCGTGATATCGACTTTCGCATCGACCTCATTCCTGGAGCAAACCCTGTTGCCAGAGCTCCTTATCGACTCGCTCCGTCAGAAATGCGCGAACTCGCGAGTCAGCTCCAGGAATTGCTTGACAAAGGCTTTATTCGCTCTAGCACCTCTCCTTGGGGCGCACCAGTCCTTTTCTTCAAAAAGAAGGATGGGTCGTTCCGGATGTGCTTTGACTATAAGGAGTTGAATAAGCTGACAATCAAGAATCGTTATCCACTGCCCCGCATTGACGATTTGTTCGACCAGTTACAAGGTGCTACGTGTTTTTCTAAGATCGATCTACGTTCAGGCTACCACCAACTATGCATTCAAGAGGAGGATATACCCAAGACCACTTTTCGCACTCATTACGGCCACTATGAGTTCGTTGTTATGCCTTTTGGTCTAACTAACGCACCCGCGGTTTTCATGGATCTAATGAATCGGGTGTGTAAACCTTTTCTCGACCGTTTCATCATTGTGTTCATCGATGATATCCTGATCTATTCCAAATCGAAGACCGAACACGCGCAACATCTTGGTTCTCGAGTTACTCCGGGGAAACCGTCTCTATGCCAAGTTCTCCAAGTGTGAATTTTGGCTTGAGGAGGTCCAATTCTTGGGTCACATTGTCAATAGTCAAGGTATTCACGTCGACCCCGCGAAGATTGTTGCTGTCAAGAGTTCGGTTACACCCAAGAACCCGTCCGTAGTCCATTCTTTTCTCGGATTAGCGGGTTATTATCGTCAATTCATCGAAGGGTTCTCAAAAATCGTCGTGCCGCTTACCGCTCTCACGTAGAAAGACAAGCCTTTTGTTTAGGGAACTGGACAAGAGACTGCCTTTCAAACCCTCAAGTATATGCTTTGCAATGCTCCCGTTCTTACTCTACCCGATGGAAACGACGACTTTATAGTCTACTGCGATGCCTCAAACCTTGGTCTCGGTTGTGTCCTCATGCAACGAGACAAGGTTATCGCTTACGCGTCTCGACAGCTCAAGATCCACGAGAAGAACTACACAACCCACGACCTCGAGCTAGGCGTAGTTGTTTTTGCGTTAAAGATTTGTCGACACTACCTTTACGGTACCAAGTGTATGATCTTCACCGATCATAGGAGCCTACAACATATCTTTGACCAGAAGGAACTTAATATGCGTCAACGCCGGTGGGTAGAACTTCTCAATGACTATGATTGTGATATTAGTTATCATCCTGGTAAAGCGAATGTTGTTGCTGACGCACTCAGCAGACGAAGCTACTTACACAGCGCCCGTAATATTCAAGCCCAATTTGATCTCAAAACCCTTATCCGCGAAGCCCAACATGCTTGTTTCACCGAACGCACATTGATGAAGGAAAGGATTTACAACAATGGAGCTCAGCTAGTGAATAAATCGAACGGGATATTCCATTATCTGGAACGAATTTGGATCCCGAAACGAACCAATTTGCGACAGATTTTGATGGACGAAGCCCACAAGTCCCAGTATTCTATTCATCCTGGTGCCGACAAAATGTACCAGGACCTTCACTATAAGTACTGGTGGCGGGGCATGAAGAGGGATATCACTCTCTATGTTTCGAAGTGCCTGACTTGTTTGAAAGTCAAGGCCGAGCATCAAAGACCCTCTGGCTTACTAGTACAACCCGAGATCCCTATGTGGAAGTGGGAGAGCATAGCCATGGACTTCATAACGAAACTTCCGTGCACGCCATCAGGTCACGACAGCATTTGGGTATCATTGACCGCTTGACTAAATCAGCGCACTTTTTGCCGATACGAGAAGACTATAAGGTGGAACGATTAGCCCGAATCTACACCGACGAGGTTATCTGTCGACATGGGACACCTCGTGACATCATCTCTAACCGCGATGGTCGGTTTACTTCGCGTCTTTGGGAAACTTTTCAAGCTGCTCTCGGTACTACGCTTAATCTAAGTACCGCTTTCCATCCCCAAACCGATGGTCAGACTGAAAGAACGATTCGTACCCTCGAAGACATGCTTCGTTCGTGTGTAGTGGATTTCGGTGGTAATTGGGACACATACTTACCTTTAGTCGAATTCTCGTAGAATAACAGTTATCATTCCAGCATTCAAATGGCACCGTTTGAGGCGCTATATGGGAGAAGATGTCGATCGCCAATTGTATGGCATGAGATCGGGCACTCGCAATTAACCGGTGCTGAGCTATTGCAAGAAACGACAGACAAAATCTTCCAAATTCGAGACAATCTAGTGAAGGCTCGGGATCGTCAGAAGAGTTACTCCGATAAACGACGCAAGCCCCTTGAATTTGACGTTGGCGACCACGTACTCCTAAAAGTATCACCTTGGAAGGGTATGGTCAGATTCGCCAAGAAAGGAAAGCTCGCGCCTCGATATGTGGGACCCTTTAAGATTCTGGAAAGGATCGGCAAAGTGGCTTACAGACTCGAACTACTGGAGGAACTTAGCAACATTTACCCAACTTTCCATGTTTCGAACCTCAGAAAGTGCCTGGCTGTTTATGATTTACACGTACCTCTTGAGGACCTTCAAGTGAACGAAACATTACACTTCGCGGAAAAGCCTGTTGAGATCATGGACCGACAAACCTAGCAGCTCAGGCGCTCACGCATTCCCATTGTGAAGGTTCGCTGGGAAGGCAAACGAGGCGCAGAGTTCACTTGGGAACTTGAAAGTGACATGAAGGCGAAGTACCCGCAGTTGTTTATTACGGCTTCAGCCTAATTTCGGGATGAAATTCCCTCAACAAGGGGAGGCTGTAACACCCCGTGTTCTCAAGAAGTCAAAGTCAAGGTCAAAGTCAACGACCGATCCCGTGACTTGACTTGTGGAGATCTTCTTTTATGTGTTTATTTTAGTGGTATTATGCGAAGTAGTTATCAATAATCACAGTAATCGACGTGTGTTATACGCTATTTAATCGACTTACGACTGTGAACTATAGGAAGTAACAATGCGATAAAGTTAACTAAACGATAATCAAACTATTCGAATCAAATCGGCATCGAATCGTAATACGAATCACAACTTGAATTATGCGTTCTGGTTATTGTTTTATGTATGTACTAATTATGAGTTACTTGTGCATGTTTATTTATGTTATATGTGGTGATCAATCGAAACGCAATCGCAAATCGCAATCGAATCGCAAATGCTGAACGAAGGAAATGTAGGATGATTGTATGTTAGATATAGTGGTTGGAATCAAAAGTCATTTGATAAGCAATTCTATCGCATCGCTCGCTCGAATCGCGTCGAAACGCGCTACACGCGAATCGAAACGACAAAACTCATCGCGCCGAGCACTCGAACCAGGTGCCAGCCGACCGATCTGCCACCCAATCGGGCAGCCACCCGATCGAGGTGCCACTCGACCGAGCTGCCACCCGGGCGAGTTGTCGCTCGACCGACCAGCACACTTCTCCCCTTTCTACTTTGGGAAACCCTATAAATACCCCTTCATTTCCACTTTGGGAAAGTGTCAGCTCTCCTTTTCTCTCCACTCGTTCCAGCCTTCATTTCTTCAGATTTCTCGCGATTCTTGTAAGTATCCAACCTAAATCTTGTACTTTCTTGATCTACACGCACTCCTACACCTTTCTATCTTTTGATTCTTAACTTTTAACCATGAAATCACTAGATTTAAGGTGTTCAAGGGTGATGTCATCATGGTGTTCTTAGGAACTTCATGTTTTGGCTTCAATCCACCAAGAACAACTTGAATCTGAACGATTTCCACACAAATGAACAAAGATCTTGCATAGATCTGAACATATTCACGGTGAAAAGGATTGAAAGATGATTTTTCTAACTTTCTTTCAACTCTTTTACACTCAATGCACTCAAACCCGATGGAATCGGAGCTAATACTGATCGTCTACTCGTCTTGGACCGTGCACTGTCGGACTAGGGTGATCCCTGTTTGGTCAGGTCATTGGGGACGAGATGGGGTTCCTATTGTTTAAACAAGCTATCACAACGCCTCGTTCAAGTTACAACACTTCAAGCGAAATCAAGTAACAAAACGATCACACCGTTGGGGCGAGTTGCCGTCCGATCGGACTACTGTCCGACCGGGTTGCTATCCGCTTGACCCACTGTCCGATCGGGTTGCATTTTGATTCAAAAATTAAACTATTTTCAACATGTTCAATAATAGGGTTGCCACCCGATCGGATGGACATCCGACCGAGTGACCGCCCTGCTGTGAACTTGTTCTCACTGAGAAACCTCGCCATTCGAGTCGCTGCCCGATCGAACGACAGTTCGATTGACCGACCTGAAAGGTAGAGATACTTCTCTGTCTTCTAAATACTATAACGAAAACTTCAAAAGTCAAACCATCATACACAAACACATCCATGCCAAAGGATGCCCGTCCGACCGAGTGACCGTCCGAACAGCCAACCATCCGAACGAGTCGACATCCACCCGAGTGGCCGACCGGCCGGATTTCCATCCGACCGGATCACCATTCTGCACTTGGTAACTTTTCATTTTAGGCGCCGCTTATCGTTTATGCTATCGTTAACTGTTCAGGCTAACCTTGCTCTAAGCGCTCCCTTCAGTCGCGGACTGAAACTCCTTAAGCTTCCTTTAGCTTCAAACAGTTTAAGGCTTGCGGACCAAAAGAATTCACTGGCGAAGAAGGTCCTACTTATTATTTCAATTGTTCGATTCAATCGAGGTCACACTACGCTAGAGTGGCTGTCCTGATGATCTCCGCACCCTGAATGCTACCGGCGTTTTCCAGTCCCGCGCTTTAGACTGGTGGACGACCGAGAGGAACAAACGTGGAAACGTTGCGGTTTATGGTCTAACATAGGATGAGTTGAAGAATGTCATGCTCGAAGAATTATGCCCTCCCCATGAGCGCCAAAAGTTGGAGGATGAATTCTGGCACATAAATAAGAAGGATGGTGAAAACGCTGCTTTAACTGCTCGCTTTAAGTAGCTTAGTATCATCTGTCCCGATCAAGTTAAGACTCCTGAGATCGCAATCAAGAAGTACATCCGCGCTCTGCCGGATTGTGTCGCAGATTTTGTTCAAGCTGCCAAACAGGCAACAATCGAAGAGACTTATCTGCTGGCCGCTGAGATCAACGACAAGCGGATCAAGTCTGGTTTCTGGGATAAAGCTCCCAAGAATCTGCACCAAGCTACCACCGCACCAACTGCTGAGACTACCACCACCACACCGCAATCGTCAAAGCTCTCCCGCCGCAAGCGCAAGAACAGCAACTCAAGCAACAAGAATTGTGCGATCACTACTGCACTGATTCAAGCCGTACCTGCTCAACAACAACAGCGTCAAGTAGCGGCGCACGTGGAAAATGCAGCTCTTGCTAAGCGTGCATATACTGTGCCACACCCGCTCTGCCCTACTTGTACCTACCACCACCTGACTACCATTGCTTGCTGTTTCTGTGCAAATTGAAATATGTACGGCCACTTCACCACCAACTACCGTGGTTGTCAAGCTCAAGCTACTGCTCATCGAGCTCTACTTCCCGCTCCTCAAGGCCAACAAGTGGCTCAGGCACCCGCGATCAATGCTAGAGTCTGCTTTGCATGTGGTGATCCAAACCACTTCGTAAACATGTGCCCCAATCGGGTTGTGAAGCAAGAGCCTCAACAACAGCAGCCTCAGCAACAGCAACAGCAACAACAACAGCAGCAGCAACAGCAGCAACAAGCAGCACACGCTCGAACCTTTAACGTCAATGTGCGCCAGGCTCAAGCCGACAACAACGTCATCAATGGTACGTTCCTTGTGAATGGTATTTACACTTCGTGTTTGTTTGATACTGGAGCCGATAACTGTTTTGTATCATTTGACTTCGAAAAGCTACTTGATCGTAAGCGCGCCCATCTCCCCACGACGTTCGATGTTAAGATTGCCACCGGAAGAACTGTCTCCGTTAACTCCGTTCTCCGTGATTGTACTCTTGAGCTCAACAATCACATCTTTCCTATCGACCTTATTCCGATTCAACTCGGTAGTTTTGATGTCATAGTAGGCATGGACTTTCTTCGCGAAAACCATGCTGAAGTTGTGTGCTTCGACAAGATGATTTGTTTCTCGCTCGCTAATAGAGATCAGTTATGTGTTTACGGAGAAGTCGCTTCGAAGAAATTGCAACTCATGTCATGTATCCAAGCTTGTAAGTATCTCCGCAAGGAATACAGAGCTTTCTTGGCCAACATTGTAGTAGCGGAAGAGGAAAAGAAAAGAAAGAAAAAAGTGAAAGACGTTCCTATTGTTCGAGATTTTTCCGGAAGATCTTCCAGGTTTACCTCCGAGTCGTGATATCGACTTTCGCATCGACCTCATTCCTGGAGCAAACCCCGTTGCCAGAGCTCCTTATCGACTCGCTCCGTCAGAAATGCGCGAACTCGCAAGTCAACTCCAGGAATTGCTTGACAAAGGCTTTATTCGCCCTAGCACCTCCCTTTGGGGCGCACCAGTCCTTTTCGTCAAAAAGAAGGATGGGTCGTTTCGGATGTGCATCGTCTATAGGGAGTTGAATAAGCTAACAATCAAGAATCGCTACCCACTGCCCCGCATTGACAATTTGTTCGACCAGTTACAAGGTGCTACATGTTTTTCTAAGATCGATCTACATTCAGGCTACCACCAACTACGCATTCAAGAGGAGGATATACCCAAGACCGCTTTTCGCAATCGTTACGGCCACTATGAGTTCATTGTTATGCCTTTTGGTCTAACTAACGCACCCGCGGTTTTCATGGATCTGATGAATCGGGTGTTTAAACCTTTTCTCGACCGTTTCATCATCGTGTTCATCGATGATATCCTGATCTATTCCAAATCGAAGACCGAACACGCTCAACATCTCAGTTTGGTTCTCGAGTTACTTCGGGGAAACCGTCTCTATGCCAAGTTCTACAAGTGTGAATTTTGGCTTGAGGAGGTCCAATTCTTGGGTCACATTGTCATATGTAAAGGTTATTTAAGGTATGTTAAGCCTATGTCACTATTCCGGAGTGTTTGTCGCGTTAAACTGATTACGTTTACGCATCAGTTCGCGTATAACTTTCCAGAAAGCGATTTAAAGCTTGAAATTGAACTAGGATTGTAATAAAACAATGAGTTCAATAATACAATAAAACAAAATTATTTAATCCATGGTTGTGAAACAATGATTCGGTTGCGACACTCCCCGACGTTTCCACCACGATTTGTTGTTTTACGTGGTCGGAGTGTGACAGTTAAAGATTGGTTTTATTTCATTAATGAACTCATTGTTTTATTACAATTCAGATAAATACAAATAATTGTCTCTCAAGTTTTAAAGTCGCTAAGGCACGAGTCCATCCTATGTGTAGAATGCATCAACAATCATCACGTAGCAGCACCTGAAACATATGTGAAAATAGGTACGTCAGCATAAAAATGCATGTGAGTAACATAGGATTTGTGAATTTGATTCATGGATTTGGATAACACAAGAGAAGGTTTTACGTTTTCAAAAATAGCCATAAATCCTTGTAAAAGTTTTGTTTCTAAAATGCGTCGTTTTGGTAAAAGGTTTATAGTATATACAAAAATATACTTTGGTTTTGAGATAAGTGGATAAGTAGTATATCTAAATATACTTTAGTTATAAAATAGTTAAACAGATAGTATATCAAAATATACTTTGGTTTCTGAAATAATAGACTTGGTAGTATATCATAAGTATACTTTGGTTTAAGAATATAAGCATTGGTAGTATATCAAATCATACTTTGGTTTTAGAAGTAGCATATCAACTATGCTTTGGTAGTATATCAACTTATACTTTAGTAAATAATAGCATATCAAATTATGCTTTAGCAAAACAGTATCACGTTGGTATTATATCGAAATATACCATATATCGCGATTTGGTAATACATTAAAACCTTAGTACATCAAACTACACTTTAGAGACTATAGAAATACCACAAAGGTAAATTCTATTCGGTTAAAATTTTGGTTTCCGACATTCCATACAACAGGAATGGGGTGTCTAGTCCTATAGCGCTATATCGTACTACCAATCGGCTTGATCATTGTTAATGAATGTATAATTAATAGTATAAATGAACAAATAGTTCTAACAAACTTTGGAAATCAGTGTTTAAGCCATTGATAATAGTTCAATTCGTCAAAAGATAGTACTATGCATGTGTAATCATATAGTTGAAATCATGAAAATTGCGTATCGGCACATATGAATCACCCCAAAACATTTGAAAACGTAAAAGAGGGGACTATGTACTCACATTGAATGCAAAGTATCCTCGATTAAATGAATTTAACAAAGCTCGGGCAAACCAAGGAAATCAAGTAGCACCTAGTAATTAGATCGCTATGTTAATAAATCGACACCTAAATCGGAAGATTGGGTAGAATGAGGTCTCGTAAACCAAATGAGTATTGGAACTCATGTGATATGGTTTAACAAAGCCTACATTCTAAATCGGAATCTATCCTAAGTGCTTACAACCCGTTACGACCCATTAAGGTAGCTTATGCTACTTTAACGCGTCGTTCGCGCGAATACGCGTTCGAGACGCCTAACTAGTCCTATGACAAGTATTATATTCCTTAACATGTTTAAATATGTTGCATAATCAGTTTAAGTGGCAAAAATTAAGTTGCATATGCTTAAAATCAAATTATGCATGAAAAGGGCATTTTGGTCATTTACCTAAGGCATATAAACTACCTATCATACAACTAATTAAACTAAGTGACCATAAGGTATAACCTCGGAAGGTTATTCCCTATACAACTATGGTCACAAATTATGCTTGGTCGGATCCGAACGATCGACCAAACGGGTCGGGTTCGAAAGTCTAAGCGGTTGTCAAGATAGCTGAGTATGTGTAGAGATTTCACGATTTATCACAAGTTGCACTGCGTCTAGTGGAACCAGAGTTTAAGAGGATCGAATGCTTCATCTGGGGGTTGGCACCTCAGATTCTAAGCATGGTAACAACATCTAAACCCCCGACGATTACCGATGCTATAGACTTAAGTGTGGCGCTCACTGAAGAAGCGGTTAGACTGGGAAAATTTTCCACCTCAGAGGAGAAAAAGGAGACTCATGTGGAGCCATCTGGAGATAACAAGAAGAAGTTTGCAAATTTCAAGAAGGGTACTCGGGCGAGTAACAAGAACAAAGCCAAAAAGGGAAAAGAGTACATGGGTATCCTACCTAAGTGCGACAATTGTCTACATTATCATGTCGGGCGATGCAAATATGAAAATTGCGGTAACTGTGGCAATAGGGGGCATGTCAAGGAGACTTGTAGGTAAGGTACTTAACGTGGAAATGAAGGCAAATATGGAATGACCTGCATTATTGTAACTGTTGGCTCCTTTGCTACCAAGTCAACACACTTTCTTGAAACTTCTTTTCTTTCAGTTACATACATGGTTTATCATCGCAACCATGCCAAAATCCCCTTGTCAGATTGCGCTGAAACCAAGATTCAATTGCTTGAACTTGTCCATTTCATATATTCAATTCAGGACACCATATGATGTGTTGATAACATCATATTCAATTTCATTTTTGCAAATGCTCCTTTTGTTCCGAGTCATAGTAGATTTGTTTGGTCTACGGCTCCATTAAAATCGTTTGTTTCGACACCTTGTGGTGATACTTTCACTAAATTGAAGCTTGCGCTAATCTCATTCATGCATCACATACACGGATTTACTTGTTTATTTATTGACTAGCTCTAAATCCGTTTTGGTTTATCATAAATAAAGCAGTCTTAACACAATTGTGTGCTAAGACAATGGTACATGAATTCATTTTGTATTCCAGTGTACCTCCTAACGGTTCTTTCATTATCGATCGAATGCCTTGCAATATTCATTATACTTCATCATTCGATCGGAAACAGTAGTTCTTTGATTTTCTATATTCAATTGAAAAATCATACGATGCCATTTGAATCCAATTTCCAGGATTGCTTCATTACACTTTCATTCGATTTCAAACACAGTGAACTTGTTCAGTCACCGCTATTATTGAATTATGCCATTACGACACCTTATGGTATCGGTACAACTTGTAGCTTGTGCTAATCATGGTCAACCATTTCACTCGAAACTACATATGCTTTTCATTTGACTCGTCAATTAAACATTCTTAATGCAACTACGAATCAAGACGATGATACACCGGATTCTATTGTATTTCATTTCGGTGTATTTTCGCAATTCAAGAATGTCAACACACTAATCTTAACCATTTATGCGTTTGAAAGTTGCCAGATCATTTTCCTGTTACTACCACGTTTGAGTTGTTGGTTCTAAATTCATCTAGCGGATGTTATTGTTTCTGAAAAACTCATTTGCATGTTGTAAACGATCGTTTGGAATTTTATTGGTCGAAACTCCTCTTTTATTGAACCCCTGTTAACTAAGTTACACTAGATTATACATCTATACGCCACGTGTCCTTTGACATCAAATTTTGGAACACATACCTGTTAACCATTGGGTTCTGGTTGTAGTAATAAGTCCTTGGATTCATCTGAATTGAATAAGAGTTGATTCGGTTTCGTGGTTAAGAAATTTGGTATTATTCATATCCATGCACATATAACGTAACCCTAAGGTGTTAATGTAGTATAAATTTCGAGGACAAAATTTTCTTAACAGGGGGAGAATATGATAATTGTCAAATTTGCATGCATCCGTACAATTATTAAACAATGATTAGTACTTAATGACTGTGCTGAGTTACAATTAATTACTTGAATTGCTTCCTGATTATTGCCTTATACATACATGTGCATCACATATTGCAAATAACATATCATTATTGCATGCAAACATTTATTGATTCAAATGATGCACGAAACAAAACTAACACAGTTACCAGACAAATCAGAAAAATGCTGACGGAGTTCAGTAGAGAGACAGACATAGTATTGAGACACATAATGAGCCAGAAATCAAGAGTTACACTAGTATAGTGTGTAGGAAAGTAAGGATCACAAAACTGTCTTCCTAGTGATAGCTTAAGTGCCGGAAAGTGCCTAAAACTCACATAAACTGCAGAATTCTGCAGAAAATCAGCAAATTCAGCATTTAAACAATCTAATATCATGCAGAAATATGGTTAAATGGTCCTAAATGCTTTTCTAAGTGTCGAGAATTAAAAGTGTCACAAAAGGTAACATAAAGCACACTAAACTGCATAGTTTAGCACCTTAACGAACCGGTAACCAACCGAACAACCGGACACTACCCGAAACACCAAATTTTCACTAGAAGTACCGTTTTAACTTTACCAAGCTAGTTATGATCCCCAAACATCATAACACATCATATAAATACCTAATAACTAATCACCTAACTAAATACTTGATTTCCAACTAACTTAACTACCTATTAGTTACAACCTACTCTAGACCCCCCCACCTATGCCCGTCCAACATGGTGGCCCCACCATAGATTTTATTTGGTTATAAAAATAGATCTTGTTCCCCTTTTTTGAGCATAATACACAATAGATTAAGTTGTGGATGAAAGTTTATAAATAAACCCATTAGATCATCATTTCCATTCTCACACCTACACTTGAAACTTCTTCCTTTTCCTCCCTTGTCTACTCTTGGCCCAAACAACAACCACAACACCACCATCAATCATTCATCCTACATACATTCCAAGCATACACAAAGGTGTAAGAGGCCATACAAAGAAGCTAGGAGCTTTCGGAAGTTGAAGGACCATCACCGTTTGCTTTTATCCACTTCATTCCTTCTCTTGATCATCCCTAGCCTTGAGCTAGTAGTAAGAACCTTGATCTTGCTATTTTACTTCTATTTTAAGTGGTTAAAAGAAGGTTCATAATCATAATCTTGAAGAACACTAAGAACCACAAGATGTAAACTTGAACATAAGCTAAAAATATGATGAAATCTTGATGAATATGAGTTGTTATGCTTGATGATTGTTGATTACTTATGAAAATGATGTTGATCATCATATGATCTTGCTAGATCATGATTAGAAACATAATCTACCAAGATGAGAGAATAAAAATGTTGTAGGATGATAGATCATCCACACATAAAGCATGAACTTGAAAGAACAAAATGTTTTCTTGAAAAATAATGATCAAAGTGAGTAGTAATATTTATAGATCTAAAGATTTATGGATGATTTCTAAAGAAACCAAGTTAAAAATATAAGTTTTACTAAATCTTGGTCCTTAAACAAACAAACCTTATTTTTGGTGGTTAAACAAGTGTAGAAACACTTGTGTAACAAGAAGAATTCATAAAGAATCATTTTTAGAAAACATAATCATAAGTTGTAAACATCTATATTCTTTAAAAATGAAGTTTTTGAAGAATCACTCACACTTTAAAGGATAACAAGGCTTACTAATAACACTAGTAAGTTACTACAAAATTTTGTGAAATTTCAAGTTCATGAAGTAGTAGATTATGCTTGTTTTTGGTAAAATTGGTAAGTAAAGGTTGTTTATTGTTGATTGTGGATTGATTGTGATGATTTTTACAAAAGAAAATGATATGCTTGAAAGCATGGAAACCTCCATTTTTAGGGGAAACTATGGCAAAATTTTCTAAAAATCTAAACACCTAGAAAAATATTTTTAAACAAATGTTTACACGTGTATTTTAGGCCATAAATGCTACATAAAGTTTGCCATAATTTTTGTTACAAAAATTATAATTATTGGAGGTTGGTTTTTACAAATAAAAGTGACTAAATATGTATTTAGGAAAATATATATTTAGAAGACATCATGTGTGTGATTATTTGTATACTTTGTGTATTAGTTATATTATTTTAGGACTTGAAATAATATAACAGATCAAAATACCAAGAATTACAATCCAAAATATTACCAACATCCCAAGAATAAATATACAAAGAATACACAAAATATCGGTGAAACCGAACAAAGGAATATAACTCACAAAATATTCCGGAAATATTATTCATGTGTATATTTTGGTAAATAATATTTTGGACATCAAAGGAATGAAAATGGAATTTTCATAATTACTACGAAATATATCATATTTTTTACAAGAAGGAAATGCATTATTTTTTAGCAAGTAAAAATATATATTTTTCTTGGAATTATTAGAAGATATATTATTTTTGAAGGAAATATATATATTTTCTCAAACAATCATGAGATAAATTATTTTTGGATGAAAAATGGAATTATATACATTTTCCAAGTTAGACTTGAAAATATATTATTTTTGGGACTTATACGAAAATACAAATATTTTTGCCAAGGGAAAATTTTCAAATAATTTTTCTAAGTAAATATTCCTTAAAATATATATTTTGGAAATATATATGAATTTTTATTAAGGATATTATTCCGAAGAAGTTAATATAACATTAAGTATAAGGATATTTAATAATTACAAGAAAATACATAGTCTCGTACGTATAAACACACTCCGGAATACGACACCAATACATGGCAAAAATATACAAGTATAAGAATACGAATACAAATACACCCATCTTTGGGAAGGATATACATATACAATACATAAGTGTGTCAAGTTAAAATATATTATTTTAACTAATATTCCAAAATGTAATAAATATAATTTAAGTTAAAATATTTATTATTTTGATAAATAATTATATAACTCAGAATAATATTGAAGACACGAAGAAACATAACTCAAAGACACTAATTTATACTAAGTCAAGGCACGACTCACTCGTCTAATGGACCGTAGTACGCATGTAGGTAGTTGTGCGTTCTAGAGGAAGCTTTGAGTTACATTGGATACGAAGAACGCAAAACTGTGAGTTCATGTCCCCCCCCTTTTCTTTTCCTCTTTTCAGTTTTATAATTTCGGCGGTGGAATACATGTTTCAAATGTTTACAAATGTTTACAAACAATTACAAATAGTATGGTTAGCTAAGGAAAATACTGTTAGATCATGTGAATGGGTAGGCGTACTCTTAAGACCATTAATCCTCGTATTAGGACCGAGGGGCATGAGTGATAGATCTATTTGGGTGTAGCAAGCCCACACCCATGTGGACCGGGGTTTGGGTCCATGAGGTGACTATGACTTACAGCCGGAGGCCCGGTACAAAATCTACTTGGTTTGAGCCTTCCTACGCCGTTTCACACATGTTAATGTATTAGCTACACATTATTTGATCTGTTCCTTGTTGCTTCATACCAGTTTACAGGTACATACATACATACATACTTACAAATGTTTTCAAGGATGATTCGTGCACACATACAACACACATGAACTCGCTCAACTTTTGTTGATGTTTTTCAAACTACATGTATTTCAGGAAATTAAGTATGGATCTGGCGGGCGTTGAAGTTACAAGTCATGTCTCTAATAATAAAAGGTGTCATCCAAAGTCGAAGGGTTTGGGTTATGTATTTTATCTTGGGTAAGACCCATGAACTCGCTCAACTTTTGGTCTGTTCCTTGTTGCTTCACACATGTATTTTATCTTGGGCGTTGAAGTTGCTGCAATCTTGGATGGATCCACATGAATACCTTACTCGTTGACAATATGTCCCAAAAATTGAACTTCTTTAAGCCAAAATTCACACTTGGAGAATTTAGCAAAAAGTTGTTCCTTCTTCAGGAGTTCCAGTGTCAAACGAAGGTGTTGCTCGTGATCGGCTCGAGACTTCGAATAAATGAGAATGTCGTCGATAAACACAATGATGAACTTGTCTAAATAAGGTTTATAGAACATATTCATTAAGTCCATAAAATAGCTGGGGCATTCATCAAACCAAAAGGCATGCCAGTAAACTCGTAATGCCCATATCTCGTGCGGAATGCAGTTTTGGGAATATCTTCTTCGAATACACGAAGTTGATGATACCCAGAGCGCAGATCGATCTTGGAAAAACAGGTAGCACCTTGCAGCTGATCAAAGAGATCATCGATTCGGGGTAGGGGATATCGATTCTTGATGGTAAGCTTGTTAAGCTCACGATAATCAATACACATTCGAAAAGATCCATCTTTCTTTTTCACAAAGAGGACAGGAGCGCCCCAAGGTGAATAAATCGGACGGATGAATCCTTTATCAGACAACTCTTGAAGCTGTTTCGATAACTCTTGCATCTCAGACGGTGCAAGACGATACGGTGCTTTCGCAATCGGGTTGGCATTGGGTACAAGATCAATATGAAACTCGACTTAACGAACTGGAGGCAAACCAGGAAGTTCATCAGGAAACACCTCTGGATAATCCCGAACAATCGGAATATCCTGAATACTCTTGTTTTTGCCTTTCTCCTCGGTGACATGTGCCAGAAAAGCAACATATCCTTTTCGTAGATAGCTTTGGGCTTTCGTGCACGACATGAGTTTCAATCCACCAGATGGTTTCTTGCCACGTACTTCCAGAACATCACCAGACGAAAACAAAATACGAATGATTTTATCGAAACAAACCACCTCAGCATGGTGTTTGGTTAACCAATCCATCCCCACGATAATGTCGAAACTCCCAAGTTGCATTGGTACGAGGTCAATGGAAAAAAGATGGTTATCGAGGTTCAATTGACAACCATGAAGAACAGAATCGAGAACAAGAGGTTTACCAGTAGCAACTTCGACAGATAAGGGCTTCCTTAGTTTAGTTCTAGGTATCGCAAGTAAAGGCTCAAAGGATAACGAAACAAAACTCCTATCGGCACCAGAATCGAAAAGAACAGACGCAAGTTGATTGTTAACAAGGAACGTACCGTTAACAACCTCGTTGTCTGCCCTCGCCTCGTTCGCGTTCAACTTGAATGCTCGTCCACGAGCGGGATTCACATTCGCGTTTGCGTTGGCATTCGGATTTGCATTCGCATTCGCATTAACCAATCTTGGGCAGTTGTTGCGGAAATGACCCATTTCTCGGCAATTAAAACACGAACCAGGTGGGAATCTCGCAGCATTCCCTTGAGCTTGTGCTGGAACCTGAGCAGCTTGATTTTGACCAAAACGACAAATGTTGGCCAAATGCCCAAGTCTACCACACGTAGCACACTGTTTACAGGCCTGTTGGGCAACATGGTGACCATTACATCGAGTACAGTGAGGTGCGGTACCAGCATATGCTTTCTTTGCAGGAGGTTGAGTCGGTGGGTTTTGAGGGTTCTGGTTGGTGACGGCAAAGTTCTGGGAATCCTTGCGCTTCCTTGACTTTTTAGAAGACTCACCCTGCTTCTTACCCTTACCCTTTTCCTTGTCAGAATCAGTCGACTTCTTTTTATCACCCTTGCGGGTGAGCTTACCCTTCCTGACTTGGGACTCAGTCAGGGTAGCCGACAACTCGATCGCTTGAAAGACGGTAGTAGGATTAACGCCGGTCACAATATCCTGAATGGAATCGGGTAAACCATCGATATACCTCTCAATTGCTTTCTCCAGAGGGGTAACCATCGTAGGACACAACAAACTAAGCTCCTCAAATCGATCCGTATAAGCACGATGTTCTCCCCCGTCTTGTTTCAAATCGTCAAACTCTCGTTCCAAAGCTCGAATCTCGTGACGGGGACAGAACTCTCTCATCATGAGAGCTCAGAGCTCTTCCCAAGTTTATGCTAATGCCACTTCGGCACCCCTATCGCGCATCACTCCATTCCACCATGTAAGAGCTCGCTTCTCAAACACACTAGATGCAAACTCAACCTTAGGCGCATTCGGACACTACACATGTCTGAATGTGCTCTCGATACTCTCGAACCACTGCAGGAGAGCAGTTGCTCCTTGTGACCCAGAAAACTTAAGCGGCTTCGCAGAATTGAAATTCTTGAAACTACATTGTGCATTATTGTTGTTATTATTGTTGTTGTTGTATAACTCATGGATTTGGGTCACAACACCTGGTAGTACAGCAGCCATTTGCTGAGAGACAAGGGCTGTGATTTCCTCAGCAGTAAAAGTTTGAGCATCGCGTCGTGGAGGCATTGTCTAACAAGGAAACATGAGAAACGAGTGAGGTCGACATTTGGAGAAACAAAAGAGGTATTGAGAATATCGACAAAACACAAGGAGTGTGATCATTTGTTCATTACCTCGAACAAACAAACGACACGCAGTGACTAATCAAAGTAAATAGGTCATAATAATGTATCACCGAAGACATGCTCGCCTATAAGTGAACACTCACCCCAAGAGTTCCCAGGTAAGAGTGACTGGTCCGATACTGCGGATTTATACGAACACTCTAGCCTTAGACAGAAAACTCAGGGTACAGGCATTCACTCTTTCAGTTTGCACATGTTCACATTATTTAGACCCAAACTTTGACGAGATTTTGAAAACTGAGAGGGTTCAAAACCTTACAATCAATCATCCAAGGATAGATGATTAATTTTCGAAGCGGATTGGTTATTGTGTTCTCGTTGTGGTTATCACCTAAGGATAGGTGACAGTATTGTTTTAAAATCTAAACACAAGTAAACTTGCGTTAGGGTCCTAGAAAGTTATAGTCTAGGTCAAAGCAATACTAATAACCTAATTCCCTATAACCATTGGCTCTGATACCAACTCTTCTGTCACACCCCGACCACGTTAAAACAACAAAACCGTGGCGGAAACGTCAGGGAGTGTTGTAACAGAATCATCGTTTCAACAACCATGGTAATTAAAAGTTTTGTTTTATTGAATTATCAAATATTGTACATTGTCTTAAAACCAAATAAACAAATTAAACATCGTCTACTATTGTTTTTATGTCACTAAGGCCACGTCCAGATCCTAAGTGAACATGCTCCCTAGAAATCATCACGCAACATCACCTGAAACATATGTAAAAACAAAGTCAGCAAAGAAATGTTGGCGAGTACATAGGTTTTATAAGAGTATCGGAATCATGGCTCATTTATATATATATATATATATATATATATATGTTGCAATACCTCGAAAACCTTGTTTTGAAAAGTATATAATATTGCAACATGATTAACCAACTCAAATCAAGATGGTTATAGTTTATAAAATCTCGTAGCCATGACTCTTAACCCCAAAACATTTGTTTTAGTAAACCAATTCGTAAAATATCTCGTGAAAAACTCGTTAATAAAACTCGTATGGTTTATATCATTTCGAAAACCTCGTTGTGTGACATCGTTTCAAATTTTTTCCCAAGTGAACTAAATAATGACACGCAATGTAATATGATAGAAGCACTTATATATAAGATGTACCAGCGGTGTATCTACCATGATTCTATCATGTTACACCCGTCCCATTATCTAATCACTACCCAAAACCAATAGTTCGTTCAAATCGTTTATTTCGTTTAGGTCGTTCCAAATCGTTTAATTCGTCCCAAAATCGCATTCGTTTTAATTGTGAAACTACTTTTGGTCGTCTCGTTAATAACATTCAAACCTTCGTGACTCGACTACCTCGTTCCTCGTATTAACAAACCACCAAAGGGTAAGTTAACAATCATCAGATTCGGTCATTACCTACATAACCCCCCACACATAACCATGGGTGTAGTCTGATAACGGGATTTGTCAAATCCTATGGTACCATAACCTGATACTGGTCGGTTCGGCCAAAATTAATGAATGTCATTCGTTATGTAACTACAACCAACAAGTTCGTTCACATTATCGAAAATCGTTATTAGTTTAGTATAAACCATCTTAATCGTTTTGAAACCATCGTTAAAATATCGAAAATCGTTTTGATACATATGAATCACCCCAAAACAGTTGAAAATAATAAAATAGGGAAATTATGTACTCACATTGAATAGAAGGGTATCCTTGATCTAAAGAACTTAGCGAAGCTCAGACAAACCAAGGAAATTCAAGTAGTACCTAGTAATCGGATCACTAGTAAATAAATCGACACCTAAATCGGAGGATCGGATAGAATGAGTTCTTGTAAACCAATGAGTGTGGAACTCATGTGATATGGTTTAACAAAGCCTACATCCTAAATCGGAACTTAGCCTAAGTGCTTTCGACCCGTTACGACCCATTAAGGTAGCTTATGCTACTTTAACGCGTCGTTCGTGTGAAACTATGCTCGGATGGTTAACTATATGCTATGTCAAGTCTTATATTCCCAATAATACCTAAACATGTTACTAAATCAGATTATATGTCACAAACGTGTTCACATATGTAAAATATGGATTTATGCTTTAAAAGGGCGTTTTGGTCATTTTCTATGGGCATACAAGCTACTTAACAAATAACCAACCAATCCTATGTGATCATAAGGTATAACCTCAGGGGTTATTCCCTATGTAACTATGATCACTAATCAAGCTTAGTCGGATCCTAACGATCGACCAAACAGGTCGGGTTCGAAAGTTTAAGCGGTTGTTTAGACCGCTTAACTTACGACCTTAAACAAGCACTATACTAATAGTGACGAGTTAAACATGTCAAAACATGTTTAACCTACTTAGAAAACTGATTTGGTATCAAAACAATGGGTTTTGATACCCGAAAATAGTTCCGTTGCAAAATGCGTGCTAAAACGCATTTTGACCGAAACTTTGACTCGTCACTACACCTAGTTAACGTGGTAATCAGTAGGTATAATCGCTAAGGATTATAACCATCGTGATTACAATCACGTTACAAAGTTCAATTGAACTTTGACTTGACCAATTGATGGTCAAAACCGAAAGTCAAACTGTTGGCCAAACTGTTTGACTTTCTGCACTAACATAAATAAAAAGAATGAAAGAATGCTCACTAAGGGTCCTTGCTATCTTTTCTACAACGAATATTCAGATTAGAAAGCTCCAAACACTTGGGAGAGAGCTCCAAATCAGATGTAGAAGAGAAGAGAAGGAAATGAGCAAATGAAATGGAAGAGAGCTTGGCTATTTATAGTCGTTGCAACTTAACAAGATCATTACACATGGATTGTGTAGCCTCCAAGCATGAAATCCCATCCATATACTTGTTTGATGTAGGTACAAAGCCTTGGGGAAGAGATAACTTGGCTATCACACAGAGAAATTGCATAAACAGCCCCTGAAGTTGCAACAGTTTGCAAAAATCAACTTTCTGGTCGCTGGGCAACTCACACGGCCCGCGTAAGGGTAGGCAGGGGGCTTACACGGCCCGCCTGGCCTCCCAGATCAGCCAAAGTTTGAATATTGACAGTTCAGGTCCCTGCATGTGTTTTAAGCCCATTTCAGCCCCTTTTGACCCCCGTTAAGCCATTTTCAAGGCTCTACAAGGTCAATAAAGTTTAGAGGACTCAAAATATGCTTGGAACACTCTCGGATGTCGGCTCGTTTGGTCGTACGGTCGCGTTGTTCGTTAAATTACGATGAAACTCAAACGGACGCGAAAACTAACCAAATTAAGCAACGAATGGAATTTTTGCATGCCGATCACTAAAATAAAAATATTTTAGTGTGTAAACAAATTTGGGTGTCCAGATGTGGTCAGAACGTAAGATATGCGCGAAAATGCAAACTTACGTCGTTTTTGACACTTTTAGTCCCTGTAAGATCAAATAAGCATGTTTTCGCACACCGAACCACTCAAAGCTTATTTCTAAGCTATGTTTAGGTTATTTATGATATGTTTAGCTTATGATCAAGTTCCGGACTCTTCGATACCATAAGAATCGGTATAGTTTCGCAGTTTGACATAAATAGTCCCTGCGATCGGATAGACTTGTTTTCAACACACCAAACCATCCAAAACTTATTTCTAAGTTATGTGAAGGTTATTTTAGGTATGTTAAGCCTATGTCACTATTCCGGAGTGTTTGTCGCGTTAAACTGACTGCGTTTACGCACCAGTTTGCGTATAACTTTCCAGAAACCGATTTAAAGCTTGAAATCGGAATCGAATCGAATTGTAAAATCATCAAACACAAATACGCATATAGTAACACCAAAACACATTGTTTTATTGATAACTAACATTGTTTTGTATTGTTCATCGATTAAAGAGCACAGTTGTCACACACCAACAGTTGCAGACCAAATTAGCCTCAAAATACTTACCATTGCCGTTCATCTAACCACTGCTGATAGAAGTCCATCAAAAATGGATAAAAACCAAATGCAATTGCTAGAAGCATGGTTGACAAGATTTATTGTGCTCAAACAAGAACAGACATCACACTGTGAAGGTTTGCTATGAAAAAGGTTTGATTTCTCTGACTCATAGTCAATCTATGGAGCCAACTGGTAGATGTGCTAAACATTGGACATATTTACCCCTGAAAAGTTGTTTCCTAGATCTGATATGCCTCACATGGATAAACAAGCAAAAACTTGTTTAAACATGAATTTTAAGCATCAAAATGTTTTCAGGAAATCAAAAATCTATCCTTAAAATAGTTAAAATGAAAATTTTTCATAAACCTTGAAAGTCTGTCTTAACCACTGTTTTTGGTTCAAACATCTGTTCTTCTAAATACTGTCCACTACTGAAAGACAACCCCTGCTCTCTTATTTCCTTGGTAATCATTGGTGTTCAAAATCAGTGTTTCCAACCACTGATATGCTATCCACTGATAGTGAAAGTCACCCACTGTATTCATATGTCTTTCTAAGCAACCAGTGATACTTATTCCTTCAGTGGTTTCTTCAACAACTGTCATCCACTATTCATCTTTCATCAGAGGTTGGCACATGGTCAGTACTTATCCGTCAGATCTTTGTAACCGCTGCCACGTCAGCATTTACTTTTTCACTTTATAAAACCCTGCCCTAACCCCCAAACAGGGTTTTCACTATCGAATCGAATTCAAAATTCCTTTCTCAAAACAGTTTTCATCCCTCCTTCTCAAATCATTCATCGATCTTCCTCGTCAAAATGACAAAATCAAAATCAAAATCTTCATCATCTTCTAAAAAGGTTACTAAAGTAGCCACTGAACCCACTGAGATTCCTTACAAATCCCCTCACAATTATTTGGGTCTACTTACAAAACCCACCACCACCCAAACCTTCGATTCTATCATTGACGCCCTTGCAGCTTCAAAGTACAAAACCTTCTTAACTGCTGATACTCCAATTTACGTACAGACCCAGAGAGAATTTTGGAAAAATGTCACACTTGAGTCTCAAGGTGACAAAGTTATTGCCATAAATTCTTCCATAAAGGGTAAAAAATTCAAATCACCCCACAATCCATTTCAGAAGTGTTTAAACTCGATGATCAGCAAGGTAAAAATTCTTTTCCAAAACACGAGTATCAAAATGATTTTCTGGAAAGAGGGTATGGTGCAAAAATGAAAAGGGACACCTTACAAAAAGGCTTCTTCCCTTCTGCACCTAGGTTTTTATTCCATACCCTTTTGATGTGTGTTTCAAATAAAACCACTGCTTTTAACGAAATACCATTAAAGATCCAATACCTGGGTTTTGCTATTTTACATGATGAAAAATTTAACTATTCCCAGGAGATCTTTGATGACTTAGTAAAAAATGTTGATAGCAAATCATTTTTACTTTTCCCAAGGTTCTTAAGCTACTATTTTAAACAAAAATTTGGAAAGAAACACGAAAATTTGCTCATTCAAGGTGAATCTTTTCAAGTAAATAGTTTAACATCTGAAACATTCACTAGAATGTTAACACCTGCAAAAACACAAGCAGAGCTGCCTGAGCAGACTTTAGCAGCTACCACTGCTCCTCAGACATCTGATGCTGAGCCCACTGCTCCAGGTGATCATGGTAGCACACCCACTGCTATGAAACCCACACCTGCCACCACCAAAAAGCCTAAAAAGAAATTATCCAGAAGGCCCCCCAAACCCACCCAAAAGGCAACTCTGGAAGATGAGATCCCAGAACTACTGCCAGTGACAACACAAATGTCACCAACAACCACTGCAGCTACTCCCTCACAGCAGATGGTAGAGAGATCTCAACCCATGCCTCAAATTCCTCATGCTTCTTCTCAAAAAGAACAGATTGTAAACCAAGGGACACCACAATATGAAACATTTGATTCACTTGAATCTATGTTCAATAGCCCACCTCCCGGGGCAAATTCACTTTCCACATCCATACTCACTGCCACAATTCCACAATCAATAAAACCTTTGTTGGATGCTATTGATTTGCACCAGACACAAACCAGTCCTTCTCACTCACCTATCAATGAGAATATGCCTCAACAAGTGACTGGGTCTGGTGTTTCAATCATTGCTAACCTACCAACAACACCTGAGGAGGTTACACCCCCTGAGTTACAAGTAACTCTCGGTGGTAGTTCAAGTGAAGCAGCTACTACAAGTGCTGAACCCACTGGTCTGCATTTGGACAGTAGTTCCATCAATCAGACTTCCTTAAAGGCAATTCCTTCTATGGGAACACTAGAGTATCCAGTATTCACTGGTTCACTAAAAAGTGTTACTCAGGTTATAGGAAAAAGTCCCTGGAGAAAGCTTCCTTGAACACCAGGAGGCTTCAGAGAGTGAGTTGGGAGTAAAAATTGAAAGTGTGCAAATGAAGAACACAAGACATGGCCTTTATATTGGAAATTTAAGACTTCCAAGATCAATCCAGTTGTTCCTAAGAGTAACGAGATGATCCCAAGTGTCCTTAGGGCAGTAAAAACCAGTTGCATAGTCTCTGGTATCGAAAACAGCCATGTAATGGCGGTGGAACAGGCTGCAACCTGCAGCTGTGCAGAAATCTGTCTCTGGTGACTCTGTCGCGGCCCGCGTAGACCTTAGAGGGAGTCTACGCGGCCCGCGAGGACCTGTAAATCCGGTAAGCAGTTTGCAGATTTTGCATTTTCAGTCCCTGGTCCATATTTAATTTAAATTGTTAGTGCAATATGTCTATCGCCTCCGTCATCTCAAGATCATAGCTGAAACTGTTTAAATCTAGGTTTTATATTGTTATAAATAGGAAAAGGCAAGGTGGCATTTATGTAAATAATGAGATATCTCATTATATCCCTTGGCCTATAAATAGAACCATTAGGGTTCTCATTTAGAACTTTTGCAACTTTTGCACATTTGCTACTTTGGGGAGCTTGTATCCTAGAGAGAGAAAGTGCAAGAGGTGATTCACGGTTCATTTGTACGTTTCATATTTTCAATGGAATCACAGATTTAGTACGTCTCGTGTGTTTGGTCACTCACGTTCACGGATTCCGCACGTCGAATGTGTTACACGCAATCGTTTCGGAGTCGAAAACCGGTCCTAACAAGTGGTATCAGAGCAGGAGCTCGGTTGCGAAGATCAAACGCACAGATTCGTACTGGATTTCATCAGAATCAGATTCGAATTTCAACCAGATTTGTCAAACTTTTTCACTTTTACATCTCATTCACGTTCTTGACTAAAATTCACCAAATTACACAAGATTTTACGGTTAAAATTTGCTGATTTTTGGATATGTTGTGCGAAAGTACCTTATCTACAAGCCTACAAATTTTCAGATCTGAATTCCTAGCCGTTTGGGAGAAATTAAAGATTTTTGGTTCGAAATATACATGAACATGTTGACTGTTGATGATGGAGTTCATATGAATGCCAACCGATCGGCTAGTTGACCGATCGGCTAGCTAAGCGCTCCATTGTCACTCATTACTGCCATTCATTTAAAGTTCTTTGACTTTGTTGACTTGCCAACCGATCGCCTAGCCCAACCGATCGGCTAGCATCTCTAACCGTTCCAAAACACATCATTGAAAATTCATTAAATCGTTGACTTTAACTTGCCAGCCGATCGGCTAGCATCTCCGGCCGAACGGTCAGCAAGCAGTACCACATTTCATTGAATTTAAAAATCGTTGACTTGTTGACTGGCTAACCGATCGGACACCTGTCCGATCCTCTGCACATCACTGCATTTCATTAAAGTGGTTGACTTTGTTGACCTAACCGAACGGACAGCTGTCCGAACGGCTAGCGTCCCAACCGATCGGCTGGCATCCCACCCGCACGGTCGGCAATTCGTGTCACAACATCTCACCCGATCAAGTCACTTAGTCAACATTAATGACCATTGAAATCATTATGAATGTGATCTTCATTATAGCTGTATCGTTCTCATTAATTGTTGTCACGTGATTCTCTAGTATAGATAGAATTCATATCTTCGGTCAAATAAGCATATAGATATATCTGAATTTGTTGGCCATTATCATTGATGTCATTAAATTGACATTATTCACGATAAGACAATCGGGACTATTATCATCGATCTAATAAAATAAACTGTCGTTTGCATGTGAGTTCAGTGTGAATGTGATAAAGTGATCTGATTATGAGCATTTAATAGTTTGTCAGTTCATTAATAGTTTTAAATCAATTGCATGTGAAAATGAATAAAGTTTGTCAGGGTGGTGATTGTTAAATGCATGTGCTAATTGTCGTTTTGTAGTCTGACAGTTTGCATTATAATTGATAAGGTCAAAGAAGTCAACGTGCCAACCGATCGGCTAGCAGTTCCCAACCGATCGGCTAGCAGTTCCCAACCGATCGAACAGCAAATTCCCAACCGATCGGCTAGCATCTCTAACTGATCGGACAACATATTTGTCGTTTTGTGTCAACCAATCGAACAGAGGGTCGAACGGACAACCAGCTGATTCAAGAATGCCAAGCGATCGGACAGTAATCCCAGCCGATCGGACAACATCCCCATTCGATCGGACAGCACTGATTATTTTCACTATTGACTTTTTCGGATACCCATTCGATTCATTTGTTTGATATTGTTTATACTAATTGTGTTTTCTTGTTTGTTGATTCAAGAGGTGATTAAAGATTTACAAGGGGCGAATATCAAGAAGAAGATTTAAAATGTCAGGAGATAGTGATCATGATAAATGGTGGAGAAGAGATTATGCTAGATGGGAAATTGAAAAATTCAGAGAACCATTCAAAGAAGCCCAGAGAGCCAAAAGATGGAATGACGAATTAGAATGTTACATGGATCCACAGGGTAATCCAGTTGTTGACCCATCAAAGGTGGACATTTGAAGCTGTAACAAATTTGCTTCCAAGACAGGCTACTTTCAACACAAGAAGGTTATCTGAAAAAGCATATTTGCCAGATTTGGTGAACAAAATCAAAGAAGTTTGTGAAGCAAGTCTACCAAAGGTGGTAGAAATGAAGAAGAGAAAAGAAGAAGAGTTGAAAAAGATGGTAGAGGAAGTGAAGATTACTGCAAAGCTTGTTGCTGAAGAGGAGCAGAAGATTGAAGAAGAACAGAAAGAAGAAGAAGAGAACAAAAAGGAAGATCAGACAGACGAACTGGTGCTGAAAGAGACAGAGGTAAATGAATCTTCTGATCTATCAAGTGTTGAAATTGTTGATAAAAATGAGAACAAATGCAGGAATTGAATAGAAATGTGCAAAGCCTGTATTGAAAAAGATGAAACAATCAAAACAAAAGATATTGAAACAAGCAAACTTGAAAATATTTTCAAAACAAAATGTAAAGAAATGATTGAAAAAGAAGAAATTTTGAAACTAAAAGTTGAAAAGCTGACACAGAAATGTCAAGATCTTGAAAAAGAAAATGATGTGTATAAACAAATGTGTACAGCAAAATGTGTTGGTTGTGTTGACAAAGAAAATAAGTTTCAAGATTTTCAAAAAGAGTATGATGTTTTAAAGTGGTCGAGTCAGAGAGTACAAGAGGCTTATGATACTTTGAAGAGCCAAGTTAAATGTTTTGATCAAAGATTGTCTGAAACTTTGGTAACTAAAGAAATGTATGAGAGACAGTTTAAAGAAAAGCAACTTGAATTAAACAAGTGTGTTGATGAAATTGCTAATCTCAAACAAGTTTTGGCTGAAAAAGAAAAGGTTGTTACCAAACTTCAAAGTTATCATAACTCTTCGTACATTCTCGAACGCATTTTCAACATCACACCAGATGACAATGATACTGACAAGAATAAAAAAGGTATTGGTTCAGAATTTCATCAGGTACCACCACCATTGAGAAACAATTATACTTTTTATGATGAGGAAAAGGTGGTAAAAGGTCTGAACATAGTTGACCAATTACCTGAAAGCATCGATGTGACTTACTCCAAATCTGATGAAGCTAATGATTCAGAGGTGGTAAGTAAGGTTGTTGAAAGCGTTCTGAAAGATGAGTCAAACAAAGGTAAGTCTGAATCACATGATGAAAATGTGGGAAATTTTCATGATGGCTATCTTAAACAGACAAAATCCGAGAAAAATTTGATTGATGATTCAAAAGAATTGGTTTATACCATGATTGGATCGGACAAATTATTCTTAGATGTTGTATTCCCGATTCAGAATGTGATTTCAGAAAAGGTTGATAAAGTTTTCAAAATGGTTGAGATTGAAAAATCTGAAATTTCAAAGTTTGCTGGTAAAAGTCACAAAACTTTTTATAACAAACCTGGTTTCAAAAAGAAAAACATGAAGGCTGGGTTGGGTTATAAAAGGAAACAAAATTGGAAGAAAAATGAAATGCCAAATTCTCAAGGAAAAATGAGTTTTGTTCAAGGAAAAAGTTTTGAAGAAGAGGAAAAACTCGAATTTAGACAACAGTCTAATGAAGAGTTTTGTGCTCAAAAGAAAAGGCAACAACCACAGGTTAAAGATGTTTCAAAAAGAACATGTTTTAAGTGTGATCAATTAGGACATCTTGCACGAAAGTGTCCGAATCTGAAACCTGTGGATGTTGACAAAAAGAAGCCTGAAAATGTTGAGAAACAAAAATCTGAGGGTGTGAAACAAAGGTCAGCCAGATTTGATTCAAAACAAACTTGGAGGTACAACACAAACAAGTTTGCTTCGAATCAAACTTGGAAACCAAAACAGACTAGGTCTTATTCAAAACAAACACAAATTTTTCACACACCCAGAGTCAGAACAACTCAAAGTTGGAAAACAACTGTTGATATGACAAAATCACAAGAGTTTTGGAAACCAAAAGTTGTTGATCAAAAACAAAATGTTCAAAAAGATTCACATTTTTACAAAAGAGGTACTCCGAAAGGTCAAAAATGGAGTGCTAAGAAACAAGTAATTTTGGTAAAAGATGAAAAAGTTGAAGTTAAAGTTGAAAAAGTTTTTGATGAGAAAGATTTTCCGAAACTGAATGATATATATTGTGTTGAAATGCCTAAGGTCAAACAGACATGGGCTAAATTGTTCAAGTAATCAAGTAGTTTGAATGTGCAGGTGCTCAACAAATCTAAAGATTGTGAGATTGGAAGTTGGAGCAGCCTGGCACAACAGGAGGAGAAGGCTGCTGAACCCTGGTTTGGTTGAACAGGGAGTTTAACATTTTCAGTACATAAATAAACAATATTTTCAAAAACTCTAAAAATTTGAAAAACTTAAAAACCAAAAATATGTTTGTTTTTAATTTTTGTCAAAATTAGAAAATTACAAATATATGTGTTGATTGAATACGCCGAAACCCTCACGGCTGAACAAACATGATTAATTTCACAAGATTGAAAAAAGGTTTTCAAACTGTAAAATATCAATGTGTTGTAAATCATGGGGGTACATTATTTTTCTGCAAATCGGTGCATGAGAAGCAGAAAATGGATGGCGAGACAAAGCTATCAGTGTCGGTTTGTCAAATTTTCTTTAAATGGTTTTGCATTTTAGGGGGAGTAAGAAATTGTCAGAAAATCCAAAAACATTAGAAAATTTGAAAAAGCCAAAAACATGATAAAATTCAAAAATTGAGTTTTTGTGTAAAAAGAGGAAATGATAGTACATCAGTAGACAGTTACAGTATGCTAAAGAAATGTAATGTTTATATAGTGTTAAACAGTCTCACTGATGATATGCTGATAGGTTTTTATACATTTAGTAAACTTTTTCGGGATATAAACATAAATTCAAACTTGCTTATTTCGTGGGGAACACTACTTGGATATATAGGTAACCCCTGAAATCTCGTTTGAAGGACCCCTCTTTCTGAGATACTAGGTCTTTATGCTTAGTGATATCTGGGGTATTATCCCGGGACTTCTGATTTTGCGAAAGCATTGGCCTAGTCCCCGTATAATACTTTTTGCTTGCTTGAAACATAGCGCAGCCCTCAGCAAATTGATGAAACAATAAAATTGATAGTCATTGCTGTTGAAACAAAAGATTCTCTAAAGGGGACACACCGAAAGTCAAACCTGAGTTCTCTGCTGAACGGAAGTTCTGACCTGAACTCGTATGGTTTCATAATTTATTCCCCTTGCAGATATCATCTAGGTATACTCACCTGTAAGACTGAATATTGGGATCTGGATACGGGAGTATATTTAAGAGGTGGGACACATGAATGAGTTTAAGTTCTTAAAACACCTAATTCGTATCCTGAATCAGTTGAAATTTGTGTGAAAATTTAAGTGGATCAGTATATCGACAATCTAAGTGAATTGTTTAATTCTTAATGTGTAACTAAGCTCAACGGTGCTTGTGACTTGTCAAAGACTGATATGATCCTCTAACGCAAACTCAAACAAAAATATTATCTGTAAATATGTTTGTAAATATTTCTTTACTGCTTTATATTTCAGAAAATACAAAAAGATTTTGTTTTCTGCTTTATTTTCGACAACCGATGTCTGGGAAGCTGAGTTTCAAAATCTAAGTTTGCTGATTGTGTTTCTGAAAATAAAACAAGTTCATTAATTTGAAACTTGAAGTTTTAATCAAAAATCAAAAACAGTTTGTGATATCTCCAAGGTCATTAATTTGGACTTGGATGATTAACTGTGAGGGATTTGGATGCTTATACTGTTAAAATCTTTTGAATAGAGCCAGTTTCCAATCCTGTTCGCTTAATACTGCCAAATCTTTGAAGAATTGTTGATAGGGGGAGTGAATCAAGTATTTCTGGATATATTCATATTTTTATATTTTAAAACCAGGATCTTGATTTAGAAAGTTTAATAGAGCCAGGTTACGATACCTGGACAATTGAAAATGTTTTCACTATAAAATGTTTTACTTATAAATGTTTGAGGATTGCAGATTCCAGACTACGATCCTGATAGCCGAGTCTAAGGGGGAGTCTGAAGACGAGCTCAACGAAAGGGGGAGTGTGCATTCAAGGAGCCACGTAACTATCCCATAGGAGCTTGTAACCGGAAAGCCAGGTGTCGATCCCAAAGCACGGAAGCTTGACGAAAGGAGGAGCCTGAAGAGTCTACTGATAGAGGAAGCTGAAGCTGAGGACAGATCCACGGGGATTCTGTTCAAGCTAGAGAGAGAAAGACCAGACGCTACGAGTCTGACTAAATGTTTGAGATTGACTACGGCAATATCCAAGGGGGAGTTTGTTAGTGCAATATGTCTATCGCCTCCGTCATCTCAAGATCGTAGCTGAAACTGTTTAAATCTAGGTTTTATATTGTTATAAATAGGAAAAGGCAAGGTGGCATTTATGTAAATAATGAGATATCTCATTATATCCCTTGGCCTATAAATAGAACCATTAGGGTTCTCATTTAGAACTTTTGCAACTTTTGCACATTTGCTACTTTAGAGAGCTTGGATCCTAGAGAGAGAAAGTAGAGAGAGAAAGTGCAAGAGGTGATTCACGGTTCATTTGTACGTTTCATATTTTCAATGGAATCACAGATTTAGTACGTCTCGTGTGTTCGGTCACTCACGTTCACGGATTCCGCATGTCGAACGTGTTACACGCAATCGTTTTGGAGTCGAAAACCGGTCCTAACATAAATAACTTTCTTTTATTGCACTATTGACCCCCATAGTTAACTTTTAAGAGTCTTGGGTCACAAATTAACTCCGTTAAGCTCCCAGTTAGTTGTGAGATCACCCGAAAAGTCTTGTTTTCATCGAAACTCTATGAGATTACTATCCGATATTCGTGAGAGCAAAAATATAAATATTACAATGCTTTTGGGATTGTTAAAAGGTCACTCAGAGGTAACATTAAACATGTTGACACATTTAACCCCTATGCTTTGTAAAATTTTCGATTTAAGCACAAACGACTTTCTATGCCCGACAATTTATTCGTTAAAGAATACGAACATCGTGTGAGGTCAATCAGAGGCACAAGATTGGTATGTTGACACTTTGGATCCTTTTTACATACATATTTACATTGTTTGTCACTTTTAGTCCCTCATAATTAATTCGTTACATGTTTAAAGTTCATGACACGTGTGGTTACTATATTGGACATGATTTTGCGAGGTGTTACATCCTCACCCCCTTAAAAGAAATCTCGATCTCAAGATTTACTGAAATAAATAAGGGTATTTCTGTTTCATTGTGGATTCAACCTCCCATGTGTATTCTTGGCCTCTACGGGCACCCCATTTTATTTTCACAATCGGCACATGCTTTCTTTGAAGTTTCTTGACCTGTCGATCCTCGATTGACAAAGGTTTTTCAACGAACTTCAAGCTCTCATCTATCTGCACGTCCTTATGCGACATTTCTAGCGACTCATTGGCTAGACATTTCTTTAAATTGCAGATGTGGAATACATTATGTATCCCACTAAGCTCTTCAGGCAGATTTAGCATGTAGGCCACAGTTCCGACACATTCGATGATCTCGAATGGTCCTATGTATCTTGGGCTCAGCTTGCCCTTTTTGTCGAAACGCATCACCCCTTTCCAGGGTGACACCTTGAGTAACACTTTATCACCAACTTCAAACTTTAGTGGTTTGCGCCTCTTATCAGCGTAACTTTTCTGCATATTCCTGGCAGCTTTGAGACGATCACAGATTTGGACTGTCACACCCCAACCGATGGCGGAAACATCGGGGCATGGCACTGAGCGAAACAAATTGTCCAGGAGTTTCCATAACAATTAACAATACTATTCAATTTAAATAATACGTCCCATACCGTATCTCAAACAGTAAAATAATTATTACAGACCAAATCCAGGCAAATATTCTGTTCTGACAACTCAGATTTAAAATAGTCAGCAATTGCCTATCTGCTTCTAGAGACCCTTAGTTTGACCACTACAGACAACTATTTGTTGGGCTCTAAAGCTTTATTCTAGCTTCAAATTCCTACCAAGTGTGCGTCCTAAGCACCTTTCACATACGTTAAAATAAAGTCAATACATAAAATGTAAAGGTGAGCATACAAGTTTGATAATAGCATATAGAGTTTGAATTCGTTTACGCATAATCAACACGTACACATAGTGAAATGAAGCACGTTAGTTATCGACATAGATCCATCGATACCAATGACTGCGGGTTGACTGCCCGAGGCAGTTCGCAATACATAATTACCACCGTAACCCATGCAAGTAATGGTCCTTAACAACCCCCGTGTGAACGGATGCTTAGTCCAAACTATAGTACTATCGTTGCTAAGGCAGGTAGACAGCATTCCATGTGTAAACATAACAAACAAGAATCCATAAGCCACGTATAACATGCATTAACGGTTAGCGTTCAAATAGTATTGGGTAGTGTGATTGTTGTAGTTTGAATATTCGTAACGTATGTAACACCCAAAAGTGCGTAAAGCAAAAAGGGATCGAGTATACTCACAGTGGTTAATGGATTGAAGGGAGAGCTTAGCGAGTAAGATTAGCCTAAATAGATTCGATAGCATAGCGATAAGTGACGTTTTATGTATCGAATGGTGCAAAGTGCAAATGGGTCGGATAGTGGTTATCGGATGGTAATCCGATCGGACAGCAATCCGTGTGGATAACAATCCGTTCGGATGGTCATCCGGTCGGACAGCTCGTCCGGTCGAATGACGATTCGAGTGGATTGTTTCTTCCTATAAGAAGAATGTGTTTGTGTATGATGGCTTGACTTTTGAAGTTTTCGTTGTAGTATTTTGAAAGCATTGAAGTATCTCTATCCATCAAGTCGATCTATCGGATGGTAGGTAATGCGGATGACAATCCATTCGGAGGGTGGTCCGGTCGGACGGTGGTCCGGTCGGACGGTGGTCCGGTCGGACGGTGGTCCGGTCGGACGGTGGTCCGGTCGGACGGTAACTTAGTGGTGAGATTACTTAGTGAAGGCAAGCTCTAAACAAAAGTGTCACTCGATCGGATGTCCATCCGATCGGGTGGTAACCCTGTTAATGAACATGTTGAAAATTGTTTAAGTCTTTAAAGTCTTAGTATCTCATGATCCGAAGAGTAATCCAGTCAGATGGTCGTTCGATTGGATTGCAATTCGTTCAATACTCAAACGTCGGATAAGGTTGCTTAAAGGTGGGACCCAAGTGTAATCCGTTCGGATGGCAATCCGTTCGGATGACCTATCCGATTGGACAGCAATCCGGTCGGACAGCAATCTGTTCCGGTTGTTCCGTTCGTCCTACACTTGGTTGTTTTGATGGTTTGTCGTTATGTCGAGATGCTTTGACAACGTGTTAACCAACAGAACCCCTAGTTCGACCCAGATGACCAACCTGACCAGGAATCACCCTAGTCCGGCCGGTTACTGGCTCGAGATGGTTGTTCTTGATTAACCCGAAATCGGTAGTCTCGTGGGTAGAATCCGGATCTTGAGCTAGTACAACACTACGATCGAGTAGAAGACTAGATCAAGGTCGGATCCTATCGGCTTTTATTACTTTGAGTGCAAAAGAGTTAAAAGAAAGTTAAAAACCATCTTTCAATCCTTTTTCACCACTCTTGTGTCGAGATCTTTACAAGATCTTTGTGGAAATCGGTTAGATCTAAGTTGTTCTTGGTGGATTGAGGCCAAAACATGAAGTTCTTGAAGAACACATGATGACATCATCTTAGAACACCCGAAATCTAGTGATTTCATGGTTAAAAGTTAAGATTTAAAAGATAGAAAGGTGTAGGAGTGCGTGTAGATCAAGAAAGTACAAGATTTAGGACGAGATCTTACCTTGATCGAGAGAAATCAAAGAAAAGGTGGGGAGCACAAGTTGTTCGGACAGAGGGTTTCCAAAAGTAGAAAGAATGACAATGACATGGGGTATTTATAGGATTCCAAAAGAGGAAAGGGCTATCCGTTTGGATGACTTATCCTATCGGATGACATTCCGGTCGGATGGCACCTGGCCTGTGATATTGTGGCTATCCGGTCGGATGGCTATCTGCCGGATGGCACTTGGTTCAAATGTTAGACGCGACGATTTTTGCTAAGTCGATTTCGATTGCGAGCGGTTCGATACGATAGGGTTTCTAGTCAAATTACTTTCAGTTCCAATCACTCATATCGAGCACTATCCTTTCTCCACCAATTATCATAGTTCGTTTACGATTCGAGTTCGATGTCGATTGAGTTCGATTGCTTTTCGAGTTAGATTGCGTTTCGATTGATTACCACTACACAACATAAATACACATGCACAAGTAACACATAAGGCACACACACGTATATAATAACCAACAAGTATAGATCGAGTTGCAATTCGGTGTCGATTTGATTAGCATAGCCTGATTGTCAGCTGATTAACTTTATCGCATTGTTACTTCCTATAGTTCACAGTCATGAGTCGATTAGATAGCGATTAATATACGTCGGTTATTGTCATTAACAACACTTACTCCACATAATACAATCAAAATAAAGAAATTTCTATAAATCAAATTCGCAACATCGGTCGTTGACTTTGACCTTGACTTTGACTTTGACTTGTGAAAACACGGGGTGTTACAGCCTCCCCTTGGTTAGGGAATTTCGTCCCGAAATTAGGCTGGAAGCTGTTCAACGCCGTGAATCACGTTTGAGGACTTTCTCTTTCTAGACTTTCTCTTTAAACATCTGCGGGTACTTCGCCTTCATGTCGCTTTCCAGTTCCCAGGTGAACTCTGCGCCTCGTTTGCCTTCCCATCGGACTTTCACGATAGGAATGCGAGAGCGTCTGAATTGCTTGGTTTGGCGATCCATGATTTCGACAGGCTTTTCCACGATGTGTAATGTTTCGTTCACTTGCAAATCGTCGAGAGAAACGTGTAAGTCGTGGTTGGCTAGGCACTTTCGGAGGTTTGACACGTGGAAAGTCGGGTGGACATTACTAAGTTCCTCCGGTAGTTCGAGTCTGTAGGCGACTTTTCCGATCCTTTCCAGAATCTTAAAAGGTCCAACATATCGAGGCGCGAGCTTTCCTTTCTTGCCGAATCGGACCACACCCTTCCAAGGTGATACCTTTAGGAGTACGTAGTCACCAACATCAAATTCAAGGGGCTTACGTCGTTTATCGGTGTAACTTTTCTGTCGATTCCGAGCTTTCACCAGGTTGTCTCGAATTTGGAAAATTTTGTCGGTCGTTTCTTGTAATAGCTCAGGACCGGTTAATTGCGAATGACCGATCTCGTGCCACACAATAGGCGATCGACATCTTCTTCCGTATAATGCCTCAAATGGTGCCATTTGAATGCTAGAATGATAGCTGTTGTTATATGAGAATTCGACTAACGGCAGGTATTTGTCCCAATTACCACCAAAGTCTATGACACACGAACGGAGCATGTCTTCAAGAGTACGAATCGTTCTTTCAGTCTGACCGTCGGTTTGAGGGTGGAAAGCGGTACTTAGATTAAGCGATGTACCGAGTGCTGTGTGAAACGTTTCCCACAGTCACGAGGTAAACCGAGCATCACGATTAGAGATGCTGTCACGAGGCGTCCCATGATTACAAATGATCTCGTCGGTGTAGATTCGGGCTAATCATTCTACCTTGTAGTCTTCCCGTATTGGCAAAAAGTGAGCTGATTTAGTCAAACGGTCGACCACAACCCAAATGCTGTCGTGACCTGATGACGTGTGCGGTAGCTTGGTTATAAAGTACATGGCTATACTTTCCTACTTCCACATGGGAATTGGTGGTTATTCGAGTAAGCCAGAGGGTCTTTGATGTTCAGCCTTGACTCTAGCACAAGTTAGGCACTTTCCGACGTAGAGAGCGATATCCCTTTTCATACCCGGCCACCAGTACCTATAACGCAGGTCTTGGTACATTTTGTCGGCACCTGGATGAATAGAATACCGGGATTTGTGGGCTTCGTCCATCAAGATCTGTCGCACATTGGTTCGTTTGGGAATCCACATTCGATCCAGAAAGTGGAATATCCCATTCAATTTGTTCATAAGTTGGGCTCCATCGTGATAGATTCTTTCCTTCTTCAGGGTGCGTTCATTAAAACACGCATGCTGGGCTTCGCGGATGAGGGTTTCGAGATCGTGTTGGGCTTGAACATTATGAGTGCTAAGCAGGTAGCTCCGTCTGCTAAGTGCGTCGGCAACAACATTTGCCTTGCCTGGGTGATAACGGATCTCACAGTCGTAATCGTTGAGAAGTTCTACCCATCGGCGTTGACGCATATTAAGTTCCTTCTGATTAAAGATGTGTTGTAGGCTCCTATGATCGGTGAAGATCGTACACTTGGTACCATACAGGTAGTGTCGCCAGATCTTTAATGCAATAACAACTGCGCCTAGCTCGAGATCATGGGTTGTATAGTTCTTCTCGTGGACTTTGAGCTGACGAGATGCGTAAGCTATGACCTTGTCCCGTTGCATAAGAATACAACCAAGACCAAGGTTGGAAGCATCACAATAGACAATGAAATCATTGTTTCCGTCGGGCAATGTGAGAACAGAAGCGTTGCAAAGCATGTGCTTGAGGGTTCGAAAGGCAATCTCTTGTTTAGTTCCCCAAACAAAAGGCTTGTCTTTATGCATGAGAGAGGTAAGTGGCACAACGATCTTTGAGAATCCCTCGATAAATCGTCGATAATAGCCCGCTAGTCCGAGAAAAGAGCGGACTTCAGACGGGTTCTTAGGCGTAACCCAGCTCTTAACAACTTCAATCTTCGCAGGATCGACCTGGATACCTTGACTATTTACAATGTGACCTAGAAACTGAACTTCCTCCAACCAGAATTCGCACTTGGAGAACTTGGCATAGAGTTGGTTCCCCTGGAGTAACTCGAGAACCAAACGTAGATGTTGCGCGTGTTCGGCTTTCGATTTGGAATAGATCAAGACATCGTCGATGAATACGATGACGAAACGGTTGAGATACTGTTTACACACGCGATTCATCAGATCCATGAAAACCGCTGGTGCGTTGGTTAGACCAAAAGGCATGACAACGAATTTGTAGTGACCGTATCGGGTGAGAAAAGCGGTTTTGGGTATATCCTCCTCTTGTATACGCAGTTGGTGATAGCCTGAACGTAGGTCGATCTTTGAGAAGCACGTAGCACCTTGTAGTTGATCAAACAAATCGTCGATGCGAGGTAGGGGATAGCGGTTCTTGATAGTTAACTTACTCAATTCCCGGTAGTCGATGCACATCCTGAACGACCCATCCTTCTTTTTGACGAAAAGGACTGGCGCGCCCCAAGGAGAGGTGCTCGGGCGAATGAAGCCTTTCTCAAGTAATTCCTGGAGTTGGTTTGAGAGTTCGCACATTTCGGATGGCGCGAGTCGATAAGGAGCTTTGGTAATAGGGTTGGCTCCAGGAATGAGGTCGATACGAAAGTCGATATCACGACTTGGTGGTAGTCCGGGAAGATCCTCTGGAAAAACGTTAGGGAATTATCAAACCACAGGAACGTCTTTCACTTCCTTCTTCTCTTTCTTTTCCTTCTCCGCTACTACAATGTTAGCCAAGAAAGCCCTGTATTCCTTGCGGAGATATTTGCTAGCTTGCACACATGACATGAGCTTGAGACCTTTCGAAGTAGTATCACCGTAAACACATAATAAATCACCATTCGCGAGCGAGAATCGAATCATCTTGTCGAAGCACACAACTTCAGCAAGGTTTTCTCGAAGAAAGTCCATGCCTACTATGACGTCAAAACTTCCGAGTTGCATTGGAATAAGGTCGATTGGAAAGATGTGATTGTTGAGCTCAAGAGTACAATCACGAAGAACAGAATTAACGGCAACGGTTCTTCCTGTAGCGACTTCAACATCGAACGCCGAAGAGAGTTGGGAGCGTTTATTACTAAGGAGTTTCTCAAATTCGATCGACACAAAGCAATTATCGTGTCCAGTATCAAACAAACATGAAGCATAAATACCATTCACAAGGAACGTACCATTGACCATGTTGTTGTCAGCCTGGGCTTGACGCACGTTGAGGTTGAAAGTTCTGGCGCGTGCGGCCTGTTGTTGCTGCTGCTGCTGCTGTTGTTGCTGCTGAGGCTGCTGTTGCTGGGGCTCTTGTTTCACGACCCTATTTGGGCACATGTTGGCGAAATGGTTCGGGTCGCCACATGCGAAGCAGGCTCTGGCTTTGACCGCGGGTGCCGGAGGAGCTTGTTGACCCTGAGGGGCGGTGAGTAGAGCTTGATGAGCAGGAGCTTGTCGAATACGGCAGTTGGCAGTAAAATGGCCGTATACATTGCAATGAGCACAAAAACGGCAAGCAATGGCAGTCGGATGGTGGTAGGTACAAGTAGGGCAGAGCGGGTGTGGCCCAGTGTATGCACGCTTTGCACGCGGTGCATTAGCCACATGCGCCGCTACTTGACGTTGTTGGGCTGGTACAGCCTGAATCGGTGCAGCAGTGATCGCACAGTTCTTGTTGCTGGAGCTGTTCTTTCTCTTGTTACTTGATGAGGTGGGTTCAGCAGTTGGTGCGGCGGTAGTAGCTTGATGCAGGTGCTTCGGAGTTTTATCCCAGACACCAGCCTTGACCCTCTTGTCGTTGATTTCAGTGGCCAGTAGGTATGTCTCTTCGATCGTCTTAGTCTTAGCCGCATGCACGAAATCTGCGACGCAGTCGGGCAAAGCTCAGATGTACTTCTTGATTGTGATCTCCGGAGTCTTGACTTGATCAGGACAGATGATGCTGAGCTGTTTGAAACGAGCAGCGAGAGCAGCGTTGTCACCCTCATGTTGATGTATGTGCCAAAACTCATCTTCTAGCTTTTGACGTTCGTGAGGAGGGCAGAATTCCTCTAGCATGACTTCCTTGAGTTCGTCCCACGACAGTCCGTAGGCTGCATCGTTCCCTCACTTATTCCTATCGGCCGTCCACCAGTCTAGTGCACAGGACTGGAAAACGCCGGTAACATTCAGAGTTCGAAGGTCATCAGGGCAACCACTCTGTCGCAGAGTGACCTTAATGGAATCAAACCATTGGAATAGTGCATTCGGACCTCCCTCATCGGTGAATTCTTTTGGCCCACACGACTTGAATTGCTTGAAATTGAAGGGCCTTGCGGCAACTTTAGGAGCGTCGGTCCTTGACTCCTCAGATGATTTGCTGGCATTCTCGTAAGCATTACTCATGGCCTTTGCCACACTTTTAGCGATGATGGCAGCAAGACGTTTGTCCCTCTTTTCTTGACGAGAAAGTGTGTGACGGGATCCAGACGACATTGTCTGCAATAGACATCGTCACAGGACTCAACACATTGTATTCGAATCTCACCTCACACGTCTACTACTTACTAAAGCTCAGGAACACGCATATTCACGTAAACACATAACACATAGAGCACAGAATCACATAAACACATGAGCACGTAGAGCACATAATCACATAACACTTAATCATATAAAGCACAAAAGCAAGGATACACAAACGCATTTAATCACTAGAGGCAGTCAGAAAACAGAAACCTATTATTCAAAGTCTGCGATCGTTCAAAAATGGCGTAGTATAAGCGTATATCGTAGTATAAAGTTGCCCATAATTCAACGATTTGCTAACGTTTTGGGGTAGAAATGCAGTGCGAGCCGTGTGTGTCGATCTAAATGAAGGCACAAATCGATTAATTCTTCCAAAGTTAAGCACATAAACAGGTAAAAGCATATAAAACACATAAAATTAACGAATTATCAGAGTCTGCAGTAGCGGGCTCAGATTCGAAACACACAAAAATCGAGAGATAGATTGTCTGCGGCTAGTAGACTTTGACTAACCAAGGTGGTTCAACTATTCGCAAGGACTTGTCATTCATATCTGACCTTCAGAACTGTGCTTTTGCCTCGATTCTTGGGCGTTTGGCACACATCCCGTTAGTCATGTGAAGACTTCAGGTCATTGGAGTCCGTCGAGACCTTGGTGAGAGTTTTGTAAAATATGCGGAACAAGTCATCAAGGTTAGGGTTTCACCCCTGGCTTAACAACTTTGTCTCTATTTTTGATAAAATGGAGGAGATTATTCATCAAAGTATGGGTTTCACCCGTGGTTTGGTATAATTCCCCCACTGAACAAGCGTTCATTATTGAAAAAGAATGAAGAGATCATTGATAAGTTCACAAAACAGCATTGATTAAGCAATTTAGTCGGGAGTTTGCGGTTTTCACACCTAATCTCGACTTTATCGCCCTTTTATAGTTGAAAATTCGAGTGTAGTGATAGTGTAGTATGAGCGGGAATAGTGAGGAATAAGCTCGTACATAATCCCTACTGGATGTACTCGAGTCAGTCTGTTGGTTCCTAACTATAGTCTAGGTCTCTAAGACTTCGACCCGGACTAGGTCGAGTCTTGCCTAATTCCCTATAGTTATGGCTCTGATACCAATCTGTCACACCCCAACCGATGGCGGAAACATCGGGGCATGGCACTGAGCGAAACAGATTGTCCAGGAGTTTCCATAACAATTAACAAAACTATTCAATTTAAATAATACGTCCCATACCGTATCTCAAACAGTAAAATAATTATTACAGACCAAATCCAGGCAAATATTCTGTTCCGACAACTCATATTTAAAATAGTCAGCAATTGTTTATCTGCTTCTAGAGACCCTTAGTTTGACCACTACAGACAACTATTTGTTGGGCTCTAAAGCTTTATTCTAGCTTCAAATTCCTACCAAGTGTGCGTCCTAAGCACCTGTCACATACATTAAAATAAAGTCAATACATAAAATGTAAAGGTGAGCATACAAGTTTGATAATAGCATATAGAGTTCGAATTCGTTTACGCATAACCAGCACGTACACATAGAGATGGGCAAAATCGGGTATTCTTAAAACCCGGAACCGGTTCCAACCCGTAACCGGGTATGGATACAACTGAGTGGAACCGGGTTCTCGGTGGAACCGGGTTCTCGGTGGAACCGGGTCCGGGTACACGTAAATAAATATAGAACCGGTGTAACCGGTTACGGGTTCAATGGAACCGGGTACGGGTACTGTTTGGAACCGGGTACGGGTACTGTTCGGAACCAGTTATTTTGAGTTTTTCAATAAAAAGGCTGTGTACATACTGTTCGAACCGATTCTTCTGCATTCACTCGATTAAAGCTGCCATTTTTAACTTTTGTACTGCTCGGAACCGGTTTCAACGGTAACATTACCGTTTGTAACCGATATTTAATATAAAAACCGGTTTCGGCTCATTTCATTCAATCCATGATCCATCTTCTTGTCTAAACTTATTGAAAGAACAAGAACAAGAGCCTATGGCATCAGAAGAAGGAGTTGTTATGGTTTTAGAAACCAAACGTAACCCCGCAATTTGGAAATATTTTGATTTGTGTTTGATGTCGGATAGCCATGAGATGGCTAGGTGAAAGAATTGTGGGAAGTTCATGAAGGCGGCCGCCAACTCCACCCTCAAGAAGCATACCGACAAACATTGCCCGGTGACAAAGGCAAAAAAGGAAGAAAAGGGCGAAGGATCCGGTTCTTCTAATGTGTAGTTTAGTGGATCCGTTTGTTTACTTATGTTTGATGTCTTATGTTTTATGTGTGATGTTTGTTGGTTTAACTTTATGATCAATGTAACCGTTTCGTTTGAGAAATAAAAGTGTGTTTTGTTTTATTAACAAGTTCAAAAAAAACACATTGGCATTTATAATCGTTCAAAAGTAGTACAAATAAATATAACAAAATCGGTTCCTTCGGTACTGATCATAATCGGTTCCTTCGGGACTGATCAGATTCGGTTCCTCAAATTTATTTTTTTGCTCGTTTGTTTGAGGACGGTGCGGCACTTTCACTTGCGCTACGCTTTGGTGCGGGCACTTCGGTACAATCGTCTTCGGAATCATTGGTCTCTACCTCGTCTTCCTCTTCCTCCTCTTCTTCAATAATCTTGTGCTCCAAATCCACCTCGTCTTCGAGACTCGACTTATGTTGAACACGATCAACGCCGTCCAAATGATCTTTTAGGCAAATTGCCATCTCTAGCGACTCCGGGGTTAATCTTGTTCTTCTAATCGACAATACCCTACCACTAAGAGAAAAAACACTTTCCGAAGCTACCGTGGAAGCTTGGACCATTAGTAAATCACGAGCCATGGTGGCTAGAATCGGAAATTCCGATTCTTTAGACTTCCACCATGCCAAAATGTCAAAGTTATCTCCTCGGCCGTCATAGTAAGTGCATCATCCCTTAGTTTATATCGGCCGAGTTCACTAGATGGTTCGTTACCCCTTTGTTGTTTCGTCGTTTCGTCTCTAACGACGTTCAACATGGTTATGATGGGGTCGGCAATTGTTTCATCGTTAGAGGCCGATGATGAAGCCCCATTAAAAATGGTATGATTTTTTTCCCCATACTTTTTTAAATAATGATCATAAAGTTTATTCAAAGATTCTTCGAATAGTTTTTTAGTTTTGGCTTTCAATGTTGGATCCTCCTCGTGCATATCCAACTTGTCATAAATTTCATCAACTAACGCGTTAACACCCGCTATGTTTAAAATTGGGTTTAAAGCGGCGGCACATAAAAATACGGGTGGTAAATCCAAAAAATATTTTTTAAATTTATTGATCATTGGTTTCAACATGTTCCTCAACATGACACTTGAGTTTTCAAACTTTTTAAAATTAGTTGTTATCAAATACAATTCGGAAATAACTCGAGAACTAGTGGGATAATAAACACCAGAAATTAAAGTTGTTGATTTTTTGAAAACTTTTAAAAAGTTACTTAGTGTTTGAATGTTATTCCAAGCCGTGTCGGGAAAAGGGTCGACTTGGTAGTCATCACTTAAAGTTGTATGAAATGCTTTTAAAGTGCCCATTTGTTTTAAAGCCATTTCAAACATATGAAAAGTTGAATTCCAACGAGTTGGGATATCCCAATTAGGACCAATTAATTTTTGGTTATCTTCTTTACAAAGTTTTTTATAATCTTGATATCTTTCTTTACCACTTTTAAAAACATCTTGAAGCATAGTTCTAAAAGCTATAATAAAATCCGCTACAAATTTATTTTTTAAACCGTCTTGCACAATTAAATTAATAATATGAGCAACACATCTTGTATGGAAAAAAACACCATCACAAATTGGTCTGTACTTCAACTTTAGTTTTTGGATCGCATTTGAGTTGTTTGAGGCGTTATCGAAAGATATTGAAAATATTTTATCCTCTAAACAATATTTTATAATTGTGGCATTCATAATTTTATAAATATTTTCTCCCGTATGAGGAGAAGGAAACTCTTCAAATGCGATCGTACGCTTCATCATTTGCCACGTATTGGGATCAACCCAATGAGCGGTGACACAAATGTATGATTCGGGTAAACCGTGTGGAGCCGACCACACATCACTAGTTAAATTTACACAAGTCTTTAAATTTTGAAAACATGCTATTAAATCTTTTCTTGCATTTTCCCAAATATTTAAACAATGACGTTTTAAAGTTCGACGACTTACATGTTTGTAGCTAGGTTGAAGCGTCTCCCTAATTAGCTTAGTGAGATCGGGGTCGTCAAAGTGTCCAAAAGGCAATGCTTTTTTGATGACCAACTTCGCCATCCTATCACGAGTTATCTTTTGTTCGTAGCGGAAAATCTTACCATCTTTTGAAAGTTGAACTTGACCGGGTGTCAAATCTTTTAGAGCTTTGTTATACTTTTTGGCATGCTTCGTTAAAGTGGAATTAGAGTCCTTGCTTAACAAGGAGCCACAATGCTTGCATTGGGCCTTTTGCGAACCATCGCTCATCTCGACTAAATCCCAATTGCACCAAACATCCATATTGCGGCTATGCGATAATGTTCCCACTACAAATGGAGCATTTGAACCTTGTGGAACATTATTGACGGATGGAGAGTTTGTGGTTTTAGAGTTCTTTGAAGCCATTAAAAATATGTAAAGAAGGAGAAGAAATAGATAGAAGAAGATATGTTTAAAAAAAATGGTGATATTTATACCGTAACCGGTTCCAACGGTCATATAGGAACCGGTTCCAACGGTCATATTTTGCATTTAATGTGTTGAGATACTCAAGATTCGGTTCCAACGGTCATAAGGAATCGGTTACAACGGTAACCGGGTACGGGTAGGAACCAGGTACGGGTAGGAACCGGGTACGGGTAGGAACCGGGTACGGTTGGTTTATTTTATAGAATACGAGAACAGGGTAATACCCGTCGGGTTTTTTAAACCTGGGACCGGTTCCTCTGAGCATCGGGTAGGAACCGGAACCGGGTACGGGTCGGGTCCAGTGGATTCAGGTAGGAACCGGTTTTTATGCCCATCTCTACGTACACATAGTGAAATGAAGCACGTTAGTTATCGACATAGATCCATCGATACCAATGACTGCGGGTTGACTGCCCAAGGCAGTTCGCAATACATGATTACCACCGTAATCCATGCAAGTAATGGTGCTGATGTTGTACCTATTGCTGCAAGTTATCCACTGGAACTGGAAGCTGTAAAAAAATGAGATCAGACAATTCTACACAGAAGATGATCCTTCAAAAAGAAGATTTTCTTCTCTCATAGGCTTCAGAGATCCAGCAAATATGGATGAATATCTCAAACTTAAAGCAAGGCAGGCTAAGATAAGAGCCAAGATTGAATGTAAAGAACAAGGTGACAAAGCCATCTCTGAGAGAATGCAATTCTTGCTCACTAAAGTCAAACAAATGGAAGATTATGCAAGAGACCTGAGCAAAGAAGTGTCTAATCTGCCACCTAAAGCTGATCTACGAAAGGAAATGAGAAAGGATTATCTTGCATTCATCATGAAAGAAAAATTATATCCAGCTAAAGAAGAACAATTCGAAGAATGGCCACTCATTGCATTAAAGCATGAGGCAAACAGAATTGAAAGGATCAAGAATGATCCAGGTAAGAAGAGGACAACTCCAAACTGGAGCAAATACAAAAAGCTCATTGCTGATCTTACCTCTGAGTACAAAAGGAAGAAACAAGAGCTAGTGGATGCAAAGGTTGGATCTGCCAAAGCCATAGCAAAGTGGACAAGGAAATATACAGATGAGGCTTATGAAATGTTAAAGAAAAGAAGGATGACTAATTCAAACATATCAAAGAAGCCTGACCACATTGAGCCTAAACAGCAGATCAATACTTCTAAACCACTGTTCACATCAACAGATATCTCAGTCATTGAATTAAATCAAAGAAAGAGACAAGAGCAGATTGATAAGGAAATAGCAGAAGATATTTCTGCGGCAAATGAGATCATAAAAAGGGCTTTCAAACAAATGACAGCTGAAAATTCTGAACTGGTAAAAGCTCAGGATGCTGCTCAACAAATTTTCACAAGGCCAAAATCTCCAAACTCATCAGTTAATAAACCTCTCCCAAGAAACCCATTGGGTTCAAAAATACTAAAATGGATGTCTGATCAAAAGACCCATGTATTGACTATGTTCAGATCCAATGGTGAAGTGATGTACATATCAAGGGAACAAGCACTGGGCCTGGGTGTTGAAGATCTACAAGATCTCCTTGAACTTACACTGTGTAGGGATGAGAATGACACAAGTTCCATGGACTTTGAATTGAAATTTAAAAGACAAGCTAAGGAACTTCTGATGAGAAAATAAAGGTCCAGAATAATGAAAGGTTTTGGCATCATCTGTTCCAGGGGGAGATTGTTGGGATTGAACCCTACCAGAGGAACAGATGATGTAAAGCCAAAACTGGTTCACTACAGTGGATTCATAATAAACAGTAGTTTGCACTAGACTTTCCCCTTGAAAGTGATTCATAACAGCTGCTGAACTCTAAGCACTGATCAGCTACAACAACTGCTGTCCTTAACAACTGATGAAGACTTAAAGACTGTTGAAGTTTAAACACTGTTGCTCTATCTACTGCTGTTCTCTAAGTGCTGTTGAAGACTCAAAGTACTGACCATTCAAAGACTGATCACCTTTGAAGAATGCACTGAAGTTTGACATCATTGCTTAGCCTATAACAGTTGAAAGCTGGAACAGTTGTTTACCTTTGCTTTGTATTTTCTTGTTATCAGTGGTTCTAGTCATCAGTAGTTATGTAGATCAGTAGTTAGAATTTGTTAGGTTGTTAAACGTCACTTTCATGGTAACGTCAGCAAAGATACTTCAGTGGTTTGATTTACCTATAAATGGGGTAGTACCCTGTACTGTTTCATTTGATTGTCCGGGAGATTCCATCTCCTCCAATCCTTTCATCATGTGCAATCAACCAGTGAGCATCATGCTGAGGGGGAGTTTTAGTATGTAAGCATAGCTGTAATCATTCTTGTACTGTAATCATTCAACTCAATGAGAAGCATGTGTTTACTAAAACTATTTTCCTTTTGATTGTGTTTGCAAAGTTTGTTTTCTATTTCCGCTGCACTTTATATTGATTCATATCCATTCATTTAATTCAAATTATAACAAACAAACACAATCATGAGACCCTCCGATCCTAACAAAACCACTGTTGGATTAAAACAACGTTTTGTCAAGAAAACAGTGGTTGAAACCACTGTTGGGTTAAAACGGTGGTTTGAAACCACCGTTGGGTTAAAACAGTGGTTGAAACCAATGTTGGGTTAAAACACTGGTTGAAATCACCCTGGCATAAGAAAAGCTGAGGTGGCAGCCATAGAAGTTGAAACCAACAGTGGTTGAAACCAACGGTGGTTTGAAACCACTGTTGGCTTAAAACAGTGGTTGAAATCACTGTTGGGAAAACAGTGGTTGGAGCTGTTTATGTTTATCGAAGCACATTTTCCAAAGATATTCAGTACTCAATTGGACGCCTCGAAAATCATTTGCAGGTACATAATTTTCCTCTTTGCGTTTATCGAAGCACATTTTCCGAAGATATTCAGTACTCAGAAACAAACGAAGAGATTTCCGGCGTACTTTCATTTATTTTCTGGACTTTCACACTCGCCCCACTTTACAAATACGTGTTCATAGTTCCCAGAGCGGATTACCTGGAATATATGTTGTTTCAGTTTCCAACCAATGTCACATGATGGGTCTGTCACACTTTGGTCACTTCAAGCCTTCTAAAGGCAGGTCAGTTCTTATTCTTCATTTTGTTAATATCATGATATGTTTTTGCTATAATTTTAGTACTCACAGTTGCAGTTGTTTTTTTTTAATATATATGGATATAGATTATACAGAGAGAAAACAAAGCTGAATATGATAAAAGTTATTTGACCATGGGTCGTCATGTTTTCCATTTTACACCTTTTATAAACCTATGAATCAATGTACAGGATGTTGGTTTAGACTATTCTTCTACAACTACGGCCACCGCTTCTGCTGCTGCCATCAGGTGATTTTCTTTCAACTCCCTCCATACTGACATAATTGCAACAATTTACTTATAAGATTATGCCAAAATATTTGTGACATTTTCTAAACTTTTCTCTGTTTGGCATTAATCCAAATTTGACATTACCTGTCACTAACCATTACCGTTACATTTGATTTTGGTTCACAAGATTACTCTTTTTGTGTTTCATTTCTTGGTGAATTTTAGATAATTAACTCATTTTGATGGGTTCGACATATTTACGAAAACATGCAGATGGGTGTCGAAAGATGGAATTGGTGCCGTTTGTCATTTTTTCAAAGGTACATTTCATCAAATTCTCACAAATGATGACACTTAACACCATATCTTTGCATTAATTAATTGTGATCACCTTCATCAGGTAGGCGATTTGGAAATCTTTTTGATGATGATCCAAAACAATGGCGAATGTATGCCGGCTTCATAGGCAGTGTTGGAAGGTGATTCAGAGGTGGAAGGTGATTCAGATTGTGTGTTAATTGTGTATCTATTTTTTTGGCTCATAATAGCTAAAAGAACTATAACATCAACTTGCTTGCAAAGATGATTTGCTGAAAACCATGAATTCCAAGTTTCAGGTAACTCTTTTTATGCTATGTTAAATTTAAGTAGATTTATTTTTTGCTATGTGAATCTAAGGTGGTTTACTAGATTATCAATTTATAACATCTGTTAACTTATAGCATGCATTTTAAAAATCAATTTATAACATATGTTAACTTATTAGTAATATTTCCAAAGTTTGGATTATTAGGTGAAGCATGAGACGATTGTCCAATGGTCTTATTAGTAATATTTCCAGATGTTTTTAAGTTATCGTACAATAAAACACTACATAATAGGTCTTTTTAATTTCTTATTATATGAACTGGAGTTACGTATTGAGTCACATTGCACAATATATTGCACAAATATATTCACATTGCACAAAAATTTGTTAACTCCTTTTTTTGTTTATATTTTAAGTGGTTCTTGAGGGAATATAAAAGCTTGGTCGTAATCAAGAGTTGATCATGAGGCTTGTGGTAGGTTGTGCAAAAAAATGGCATATGTAATATGTAACTTTTGTAATATTTATAGTTTCTTTATTGTATCCTTTCTATTTCGATTATATAAATGTATAGTCATTCGTCACTTAAAAAAATGTGGTATGTAAGCAAGTGGACTTAAGATTTGGTTATCAGTAATCGGTAATTTAGGATGCTTTTATTCTATATGGTATGCTACACTTATCTAGAGTACACTTATGTAAGTGATGTATTAGCTTATAATCTAAGTATATAGTTGTCTATTATAGATAACAAGTTTTGATACCATCTTTTTTTGTGTTATGCATGATTTTCTAAGAAACGACCCGTGTTTGCACACGGGTTTTACCGCTAGTATCTCTAATAAAGCAAACCATTGGGGGACACATGTCACCCTATGGTTGATGCCAAATAAGCAGCCACATAAGCATACACGTGGCATATCTCTTAGGGCTGGATTGGAGAAGCTTCTCAAATACGCTTCATTATACCTCTCATTCTCTCAATCATCGTTCATCTTCTAAAACAAAACCCTAATTCAGTCTCTCTCGTCTCAATCTCTCAATCACCGACACGCCACCGCAACCTCCGTCAATATCATCGTTCCTTTCCTCATTCAAAACCCTAGACGCTGAATCGCCTCCTCAGGAGCTCAATCGACCCTGTGCGACAACGTTGAATCCATCTTCAATACCCAACAGTGAACATCGACGGTAATGATTCATTGATCTTCTTCTTTTACGGTAATGAATCCATCTTCTGATAATATGATTCTCATTTTCACCATTGAAGCCTGATCTGCATCGTATTCTTATATTCAATGTTCAATCCGGGTTACTACTTTCGTTTGTTAAGTTATTGCTTCCGATTCGTATTTTCGATTATTTGATATTTTGGTATTGTTCTTTAACCCTGTACTTTTTGTTGAACAATTCTGGGAAGAAAAAGAAACTCATATGTTTGAAATTTGATTTTATTTGTATTTTTCCTCATATTGTCAATTTTATTCTTTTGTTTTGCGAGGGAAGGAGAAGGCAACGTCCAATCGTTTAGATAAAATCTTGGCAGCCTTGATAGATATTTATATGCAACTATTGACCAGGTAAGTTCATTTGTTAATGATTCTTTGATCCTTAATTTCTTGAAGTGAGGTGATGCATTTGTTTCTCGCTTATTTTTATAACATAAATATGATACCAGATTGTTAATTGCAGGGAAGAAATGTCACAAGTTGTATATTGGAGCTGGCATGGTATTGGTTCCTTCTATATATAAGGACTTGCTCAGATTTATACATTATGGATTGGTGAGATTTATTTTTGCCTTTACAATAAGCCCGAGGAAGCAGAGTACTACTGGTTTGCATTTCTTTTCTTGAAAACCACTTTTTCCTTTCTTCTTTGTCATATACCTATCATACATCCTATGTTTTTTTTGTCTTCAAGCACCCTCTGTCCTATTCACTTTTGTGGCTGATATCAAAATAGAAAGATAAATTCTTTCTAATGAACTGTATAAATAAGCAAAAAGTTGATTAATTTAGGGGAATTTGTTCAGTTTTGATGTGAAAGCTGCTGACCCCACTTGGGAAAGTGTTAAAAATTGGTTTTTTTGGTGGGTTTGATTTGCTTTGAATGTTTGAGGATCAAAGCAAGAGATTTTGTGTTAATTTATTGGATTTTTAAGGTGGGTTTGATTGTTTGATTATCAAAAGCAAGTTTTTTTAGGGTTAATTTTGATGGGTTTTGAAGTTCTTGATGTTGTTTTTATGATTTGATTGAATAAAGTGGATTTAGTAGGTTAAAGTTGAGTTATGGTGACTGATATTGAAGGGGATACATATGGAGAAGATGAGTCAAAAGGGGGTATGTGGGCTTTGGAGCAGAAGATTGACCATCCTATGGATGAAGAAGCTGGTAGGCTAAAAAATATGTATAGATAAAAGGTAAGTTTTTAGCTATTTTTGGGCAATTTTGATAGATTCTTGAAAATTATTTGTGTCAATTTATTTGAAATAAGTAATTGATTTGGGGGTTAAAAGTTGGTGGATTTGAAATTTGTAATAGTCAAAATCTTTTGAATGTTGGTTTTGGATTTGAATGATGGTTGACTAAATTGATCAATAAATAAGGTTTGGTATGTTTCTTTATGAAACCAAAAAGAAAAGTTATTATCATTTGATCTTGGTGTGATGGTTGACTAATTATGGTTGACTTAATTGATCAAGAATAAGCCTTCTTTATGATCAAGTTGATTCAAGATATCTGAATGACTACCCTTTGGTTGAAATGATGATATTGTTAAGAGAAACAAAAAAGCAATTTCGTTTTAATAATTCAAACTATGGCCATTGGCCCATACTAATCTATAATGATGTTTCGACCATCAACACTCCCAACTTTCACTTCCTTTTCCTGACAATCCCACTCTCACGGAGAAGTGACTTTGTATCAATTGACCTATTTCTGTTGTGTTTTTCAGTTCAAATGGAGGCTCTCTACTCCAAGCTGTATGATAAGTACACCAAGCTCAAGGTTTCTACTTTCCCTTTTCTAATCTTGATGTGCGAATAATTGTGTTGATTAACTGCTTTTGGTTTCATGTTTGATTACTGTACAGGTAAAGAAAGCTTCTGAGATAGAGCAGCTAAGTTTGGATCAAGAAGAAAAGTTTAAGACCTACGTTTCTGGTATGTGCTTCATTTTTTAAATAATTGTTTTTTGGATGTTAAACTTTGATTATTGATGTCTAACATGGTATACATTATATACACATTTAATATGGTTTAGGGTTTTTTTTTTCTTTTAAAAAAAGTTATTATGAAGTAGAATATATATATAAATCTTTTATTTAGGTCAGAGTTACAGCAGTTTTGATTTTGTAGTTGTAATTAAGTTTTTTTGAGCCTGTTGTTTTTTTGTTTTTGTTTTCTTTGCTTTGTATAAGAGTCTGTTTTCAGTTCAGTTCATTTGAGTTATTCATTTGTTTCATTGTTTGTTGGCATTGAACAAAGAAGATCAAATAACTGACTTATTTGACTATGCTGGTATATACAGACGATTCACAGACACAGACTCACAGTTACATCTTAAACTTGGTTTAAAAAAGCGAGAAGTGCACCGAGGCGCAAACTGCAACTTTTTAGTGAGAAAATTCCGTCTCAGTTGCGCCTCATGTACAACTCGCGCCTTATTTGGCAAAAAGCGCAGACCCTCACCTCGAAGCGCATCTCACAATAATTTACAACTGTGTAATTCTTTTAGCTGTTTCATAGATGTTAGCTATTGAACTTGCTTCAATGGTCAAGATGACATAAGAACACATTTGGGATGCTAGGTTACTAATAGCACCATAGTTGTTAAAAGCCATCGACTCTTGCGCCTAGGCCCATTTTCCAGGCGAGGCGAGGCGAGGCGAGACAATTGCGCTTTAAGTCGAGCCAATTGCGCTTTAATCCTTCAGGTGATGGTTCAAGCGCAGATTCCTAGATTCCGGAGAGTTTCCGGCCAAATTCTTTAAATTCCGGCAAGATTCCAGATTTCTACTTTTATCTAAGGAAAACTAACTTTCTACAGTAATACGCTAATATTTTAGAACTTTTGGTACTAATTTTAGAACTTTGGCACTAAATAGATCACATTAAATGTTATATAAAAGCGTTTGTTTATTTTATTTGAAGAATAGTATTATTTTTCTAATATATAATATATTTTTAACTTTTAATATTTTTTCATCGTGCACTTATATTTTCTCAGGCCCTTACTTTTTTTGCGCTTTGCGCCTAGGCCCTAGGTGAGGCCTAAGCACCTTGAGTGCGCCTAGCACCTTTAATAACTATGAATAGCACTATCATAAAGAAATAAAACTTTCTCATGTTGACTGTTCAGCTGTTGAGACTTGAAGGAAAATGACATCACACTACTCATTAACCTTCATGAGAAAAAAAAATGTTGCAAATTTAATCAACTTATAAGAAGGGTCAATTTATGAGCTTTTGTGATTATTCATGTCCCAGATGCCACTACATAGTCAAAGTAGTGCATTAGTCATTTGATCATACACTCGTCTCATTCCGGCCTTTCTATATTGATTTGTATCCTTTTCATCTTTAACTATTTTATTGCATTTCATTTTGTTTATTTGAAACATATAAAGGAACACAAGTAACTGTAAAAAGACATTTCCGGATTTTCTTTGAATCTATTCTTGTTAGTGTTTAAAGTGAGTGCAACGTTTTTATCCAATCTGATGCAGCCGCAAATGAACTAATTGGTTATTTAACAAACGAAAAGGACAAGCTACACGCACAATTAGGTGAATTGAGACAAGAAATTGCTTCAATCAGGCAAGGACTTTATCCATGGTACTAACACCGTAACACTTAATCTCTTTTCAATAAATTAACTAATTCACTCATTCGCTGATCTGCCAAAGATGAAGAGCAACAAAAGTATGAAAAGATGCTATTAGAAGAGAACGAGAAAAGTACGGCATCCTGTTGTGAATTAATTTATTAGAAACATATGCCATCTTGATTATATTAGAAGAGAACGAGAAAAGTAAGGCATCCTGTTTTGTTTTTGTCACACTAAGTGTGATACCTAAATAACATGATTGGTGGAAACGATTGATTGATTTGAATATTTGTAACAACTAAGAAGTAAAGCAGTTGAAGATATTATGTTTGGAGGTATAATGTATTAATCTAGAAGCTTTCTCATTGTTATCAAATCCTTGGTCATGTTCTGAATTAGGGGCGTCAATTTCTGACGCGAATAAAATACTTATGTCGATTTGGAAGGTCAAGAATGGTGCAAACGGTATGAAAATCCCACAGGTGCTTTGAATAAGTGTATCACCATTTGATTGGCGTCATGGGAGGCGCGATTCCAACGAGAACTTTTTGTTATGGAACATCACGTGTTGTATGAATTTCTAGGGCTTGCAAGAGATAAAAATGAAGAACATGGGAGGCTATTTTTAGAGCGATTTAGTTTTTTTTTTCACAGAACAATGTATTTGTTTTCTTAAATCGTCTTCTTTTAAGTAATTTGATGTAAGTTACACTCTCTTTTATTGCCAAATGCACTTTCATATAAGACAACTTCTTTTTGTCTTTCAAATCTTTCAAATATGTGAACACATAGTTCAAACAAGGTATAGCTTGTAGGTTTCGGTTGATTGGCATTTTGATTATATGGATCAAGTGTAATCGGGTCAGTGGTAATCGGTAATCGCCGTTTTTCGCTTTTTTATCATTCGGATTGAAAGGTACTATGAGGGTCTTGATTAGTGATATGTACCCTAATTAGCTAACTAGATATCCAACAAGCTAATATTATGGAGCTTAAGGGTTGGTTGGTGTTCATGTATATGTAAATCTTATAATTGAATTATGTGCAATGAAAAATCAAAGTTTCTTTGTAACAAGTAAAACAACAAATGTAGTCTACAAGGAAGTTTTTTTCCGGCATTTGAATAGTTTTCTGTTTTTTTCTTCCAATGTATGTATTTGTACAGAATATTTTATTTCAAAGTAAATAATATGGTTTTGGTTGAAACCAGCGTATTACGCGGGCATTAACCTATATATAATATAATAAATGAATAAGATTTGGGACACTTGTCGCGTGCGTTGTGGTTTCAAGCGAGAAAATGGATGGGTCAAAGTTGTTTTGTTAACGGGTGAGGTGGGATCCGGATTTTGACCCGGAAAATTTAAATGTTTTAAAAAAACCCTAATTCTCTTATTCGTTTCATTCTCCCTTCCTTACTTTGATTGAAGCCATCATCAGATTAGCATCCCATTTTGGTGGCTCCTTCCTGCTCTGAAAAACCCACGCCATCACCATGCCAAGTGAAAACGACCAAGGTATATATTTTCGATTTACTGCTCTCTATCCGATTCTTCATTCGATCTGAACATGTATGGGCTTGGGTGCTTTCGGTCCAGATTTTACGGTTTATTTTTTCCTCTTTTTTATAATATGTCGATCTGATTATGTTTAGTTTTGATTTTGATGCATGTCTTTCATTCTCCGATCATTACTGCTAAAGGGGTTAAGGGTTTGTGACTATAGATGAGATAAGTATCTCTTGATCTTGGTTGCTAAAAAAATTGATCTCTTACACTCTGTTTTTTTTTTTTATTATTAAAATTGTTTTTCTATTAAATGGTTTTCCATTCTGAAAAGTCATTGTGACGTTCAGATTTGAAGCTATTGTACTGAAACTCTATTTTTTTTTTTTATGATTTTGAAGCTAATTCTTGATAATATCCCTTATTTAGGGATGGCAATCAAACCCGAACCCGATGGGTAAATCCGAAACCCGATTTATTTGGGACGAGTTTAGGGTCGGATAATCGGGTTGGGACGGGTTTGGGATTAATTTTTATTTTTTTCGCGGGTTTGGGATTTGGTGATATACCCGTTTACCCGATAAAGTGTACCCGTTTACCCGATTGTATACCCGATGTGGTTGAATTTTTTTAACGGTCATTTTGTTTTACAGTCCGATGTTAGATTTCATCATTGAGGCCTATCATTAAAAACTTCTTTGGATCGACACTTAGTTTAATGTCAATATTGATTGATGGATATATAGTATGCTTATCCAAGTTTTCTATAAGTGATAATACCACAAAAATAGTATTTTGCTACACAACGTTCGAACACCCCCAAAAGTTTGAAGTCATTTGGTGTCTTTGTTTACGGGGAAAACAAAGATAAAAGATGTTGCATTTAATGCAATTTCATTCGTTTTTTTTATTGTTTTCTACTATTTTTTAGTTTCTTATCTATTAAAATTGACTAAATTGCACAAATCAACCTTTCTTTTATACCTAAACTACACTTCATGCCTTTCACTATGAAATCGGCCAAACCCAACTTTTATGTTCATGTTTTGATACAGGGATCAACCTTTAACTCCACCCCTTTCTTCAAACTAGAAACCAAACCCACAGTCTATTTTGTTAATCAAATGGAATTATTAATGAAGTTAATATCTTTTGTAATTTTCTTATATATAAATTGAACCACCAAGACCCACCGTCACTCCACCTCCTTCTTCAAACTACAAACCCCATCCACAGTCTATTTTGTTAATTAATTGGAATTGTTGATGAAGTTAGTATCTTTTGTAATTTTCTTATATATAAATCGGTCACTGTAATAAAGGTCTGTCATGAGAATTTACACATTCATATGATTTTATTTTATAACTTTTGTTGTATAATTTATCAGGTTCCTGAAATTAAAAGCAAGACTGTAGAGTGTAGAGCTGAATGGTGTACTAGTTAGCCGTTCAGTTGTTTACTCTCCTAAGTTCCAACTCAACAAACCCCTTTTCATAAACACAACATAAACCCTACATCCCCAATTCATTCAATGGACATAATATCCCAATTACAGGAACAAGTAAACACCATCGCTGCAATCGCCTTCAATACCTTCGGAACTTTGCAAAGAGACGCACCACCAGTTCGTCTCTCCCCCAATTACCCGGAACCTCCTCCTGCCGCCGCCGCTGCTGGTGGTACGGCTGCCAACGGTGGCACTACAAACCCTAGCACTGAAGAATCACCTAGTAATAATATTTCGGAAACGCCGAAGCTTTTGAGTGCTGAACTTGTTAAAGCTGCTAAACAGGTGTGGTTAAATTAACTTAACTGTTGGATTAATTTAGTGTTTGTGTTTTTTGATATTCAAGGGGTGAAGTTTGTTATTTTAATTGGTGTTAAGTTGTTGCTATATATATATATATATATAAATTCTGCATTATATTAAAATTACTGATATCTCAAATATTGGTCCTTGACCGATATCTGATATTTTACATCATTAACTGCACAGGTTATAGTTATAAACTATAGTCAGGATATTAAGTGGTCAAACACGGGTCAGAAGGGTAGTTATGTACCTTCATATAATTGTCATTATACATTTAAATAAGTGTCATTTGTAAGGGTATAAGTTGTAAATAACCGCTTGTACTGACATTTTTAGTGTGCAATATAGTGTGTGCATACTCATCTTATTCATTCTAAATGATCCTAAAGTCATAAACGATCCTGGGCTGACAATTATAAGATAGAAACTGCAATAATTAGTTTAAGACACATTTAAACACAACCTTGGTTTGTTTAGATCTTTCACTTGTAACATTTTCGACTGTTTTATATAGTTTTGCGGGCTTTGTCGTCATTTCTTTATAGATCATGTAAAAGGTTCCCATACTCCCATAGTTACATCTTCATGTCTTCTCTCATTATATAGAAGTTGCAAAACGAATAGGTTAATTCGCTGAAATGAATTGGACCTAATGGAGATAATTTATTTGCATATTACTTCTTGTCCCAAGGCTTTGAAAGTTTAATTTGATGATACTTCTCTAATAATTGTGTGTAAAAGTATATATTAACTTGTGGCTAAAATTCACGTGTTGTAACATGTGTAGTTTGATGCGTTGGTAGCTGCTCTTCCGTTTTCCGAAGGAGGTGAGGAAGCTCAGCTGAAAAAAATTGAAGAACTTCAGGTATAATGACCATAGTTATTAAAGGCGCGAGGCGCACTCGGGGCGATTTGTTGGGCCCGGGGTTTTATTTGCGCCTAGGCGCACCTGGGCGCTCGCTTTAATAACTATGACATGAACCATAGTTATTAAAGGCGCGGGGCGCACTCAGGGCAATTTGTTGAGCCCGGGGCTTTATTTGCGCCTGGGCGCTCGCTTTAATAACTATGATAATGACGTGGTTACCCTTAGAAACTTGCAGTGTTTATATTGTATGAAAAATAAATAACTTTTACCGTAGTGCGTCCCTGAAATAATTATCATACCCATAAGCCTTAACGCTGACAAACAGAATGACTTAAGGTGAATCAGTATCCATTGTGGTCTTACCAAGAATGAACTTTGTGTGTAGGCTGAAAATGATCTTGTTGGCCAAGAACTTCAAAAGCAACTTGAGGCTGCAGGTAAATTAATTCTATTCTTTTTATTCTACATGTTTCGTTCACTTGATTTATTTCTGTTTTCGTTCTTTTGCCAATGAATGTGGTGCTTGTATTTAGGGTTATTTCTTGGCTCAAATTAGAGTTAAATTTACACTTTAAAAATCAAATATCTCATCTTCGAGTCGAAAATTGTGCCAGTTCTGACGTTTTCGAGAACTAGAATAACTTTTGAGAAAAATTATGTTGTGTTCAAAGTAAATTGATTTGTGATAATATAATAATTTAGAAAATTACATAGGTGGCAAACGAGTGGGTAGGTAGTATTACAAAAAAAAAGCATATTTAATATAATTTTACATGTACCCGTAAACATATCAATATTCTTGCATCCGTCTCAAAGTTTAATTATTCTGGCCCTAAAAGCCAGAAATGATAATCAGAAATGGTGTTTACAAATACTGCAAATTGAAACTTTGTCACACTCTTAAAGTTTGTTTTTCACAGTATGAGATACAATCATCTTGCATAGTAGCATCCAACATCTGCATCCAAACATCAAGCGTTTGATTGTCAAGCTCATTTACCAACATGGTATTTTTATTACTTATGCGGATCAAATGGGTAAAATAGAGAAAAAAATCATGTAGTGTTAGATTAAAAGGTAAACCGACAGTAAAAAAATCACTAGGCTTGAACTCAATGACGGTAAAAAAATGAACTTTCTTTTACAGTATTTTACTTGCATAATAGTAGATAGTAGTTGATGTTTTTTTCTTCTAATGGGGTTGACAATACTTGACATGCTATTGGTGATATCAGAGAAGGAATTGAAACAAGTGCAGGAATTGTTCAACGAAGCCGCAGATAATTGTCTCAACTTGAAGAAACCGGACTAAAGACGCCAATGTAATGGATCACCTTTCATTTGTATCAGTAAATGTTTTAGTTCTAGAAACTGTCAGATCGTCGATCGTCATTGTTGCTCCGAGTGTTCTGCGGCTTTTTTAAGATAAAAATCATTTATCATCGTCTTTTGTCACTTATTTTCAAATATTCGTCTATGTTTTCACTGTCGTTTTCTAAACTTGGATATATCGTTAAGGGAGATTTTTGTAAATGAAAAGTACTTGGTCCAAGTTTATCTTAATATCTGATTTTGTATATTAAGATTTGTTTTCTATTGTACCAGATCAATATTAAACAAAGGCTACCTCAAGAAATTCATCTGTCTTTTGGTTTTCAGCTCTACATTTAACATTGATTGTTACAATACATCTGGAAGCCAAAATAATAAGAAACGAGAGTAAAACATAAACCAAAAGAATTGTTACTATTTGAGCTTGTGGCCACAAAAATGGGCCTCCAAAACCAAAGATTGTTTAAATTACTAAATTGGGTCATAATTAAAACCTCTTGGGCTTCAAATTGGATCATGATTAAAACCTTTTGGGCTTCAAACTGATTATTTAAATTAATTTGGGTCTTTCTTTGGCCCACCAAACAACAAATGGCCGATGAGATATAGAGGTGCAAAAAAAACCCGTACCCGGAACTAGTGGTGCACAAAGAACCCGGACCCGGACCCGAGAAAAAAACCCGGAACCGGGTATTATAAAACCCGGGCTTTTTATACCCGAACCCGACCCTACCCGTAGGGTAGGGACCGGGTATGCATATTTGGTCTAAAACCCGAACCCGGAACCGGTTTTTTTTATACCCGGTTTATACCCGAAACCCGGTTTTATAAAAACCCGGTTTTTATAATACCCGAAACCCGGTTTTTATAATACCCGAAACCCGGTTTTTAAAGAGCAAACTAATACGTTTATGGGACTCTCCTTTTAATTTGTAGAAATTGTTCACTGTTAAATTAAAATCTGAAAGTATTTTTTTTTTTCTTGCAGGAAACTTTCCCTCGAGCCTTAGACCAGAGTCCCATTTTTCTTCTATCCTTTTTGTTTTTGGTTTAAAAGCCCAAAGTCATTAGCCCATCACATTTGACCACACCAACAATGGTAAGTGAACGAGTCTTTTAAAGACCGTTTTTTTTTGTGTTTTTGCGTTTTTTTGGATGCGGCGGAGCGGATTCAACATGTGGAGTCACTTGAAGATGAAAATGGCGTTGAAACGGATATACACGAGGAAGAGGTCGAAATGGGAATGTCAAGCCCACTAGAAGAAGACTAAACGAAGACGATCAAAAAACGAAGACGGCCAAAAAGTATGCACTTTGATGTAATCTTGTTTAATTATTAGGTTTCAAGCATTAAGACTTCTAGTTCTTATGATTTAACAAAATTATGTATGCACTTTGATGTAATCTTGTTTAATTATTAGGTTTCTAATTATAAGCATTCCGGTCGGGTTTTTTTAATACCCGGTGCAGGTTTTTTCCCAACCCGATGCATACCCGAACCGTACCCGATGAATACCCGAACCGGACCCGAACCCGGAAATAGGGTATTATAATACCCGGGTTTTAAAAAACCCGACCCGAACCCGGGTATATAGGGTATACATTTTTGGTCCCGAACCCGGACCCGGACCCGACCCGGTTTTTAAAAAAACCCGATTTTGTAAAACCCGATCCTACCCAAACCCGATCCTACCCGAAACCCGGTTTTTAAAAAAACCCGATTTGTGCACCACTACCCGGAACCGGACCCTATAAAAAACCCGAAACCGGTTATTTTTGTACCCGTGTATTGTATACCCATAACCGAACCCGACCATACCCGCAGGGTATGGACATGGTATACATTTTGAGCTCAATTCCCGTAACCGAAACCGTACCCGATTTATACCCGAAAATACCCGGAACCGGTCATACCCTATACCCGAATCCGGTTATACCCTATACCCGATACCGGTTTTTTTAATGCCGGATATGATACCTGAATTTTTAAGGTATATTTTTATATTACTTTGCAACTATTTATATTTATGTTTTTTTTAAATGCATATTATGAAACAAATAATTTGTATTTGAGTGAATTTATGATATTGTAATTTGTTTTTAATTACTTTTACAAATTACAAACCAAATTTTATTTCTAAACGCATTTTTTGAAGTAAAATAAAAAAAAAAACATATTTTTTTTAAATAAGTTATTAATACCTGGATCCATACAAGATTTCAATACCCTTTTATACCCAAACCCGATTATACATTTATACCCTACCCGGGTGCATAGGGTATGCCTTTTCTCTTCAATACCCGTACCCAAACCTTACCCGGTTTCTCTTAATACCGGATTTTCCAATACCCGATCATACCCGGAACCGGTTTCATACCCGGAACCGGGTATTAACAAAAACCCGATTTGTGCACCTCTAATGAGATATCTCCAATCGAAAACCCCTTTGGGCCCTAAACAATCAAGAAAAAAGAAACACACCGTTCACCTAAGAGTGTACAAACAAACCCGTTCTAACTCAGTACCGGACCGGCCTGACCCAGTAAAAAGAAATCGGGTCGGCCTAAACCAATTGGGCCCAATTCAACCTATCGGTTTGCAACCACTTTCTAATAATTCTTCAATTAGTTGCGAGACAACTTCAAACCTAGGTACAACACGTAATACTTGCCTAATACAAATTGATTTCTTCAATATGTTAAAGGAAGAAAATGCTAAACGGGTGGCAAAAAAATTGAGGCGACGATAAGTAACGACCTCGCAGAGGCAAAGATTAAAGAAATCGAGGAGTAGAGAATGGAAGAAATCAAGGCGGCAATGTCAAAAAATGACCTTGGTGACGAATATTAAAAACTAGTTTATCTTTCTATTGTATTTAAGATTTCAAGTTATTTGTTATTTTGTTTGTATTTGAAATTACAATGGTTAATCTTTTTCTTAAAAGAAATAGGTTTTTATATTTGGATCATTGAAAAAACCCAGTTTTCTTTATTTTAGGTGATCCTGTTTGGACTGAAGATGAGAAGTACGTCTTGAGCTTTGCTTATGTAAAAACAGTAAGAACTCCTCCCAACGAATCATGTTTTTCCTTTAGATTAAAAAGGTAAGTTGCTAATTGTGCAACCTTTGATTTAGTCATTGATCATTTGGAAAATACTTGAGTCTTCTCATCAATTTGTTACCATCACCATCGACTTCAACTACTTCACACTCCTGTCGATGAGCTCTAACAACATGATTCAGTAGCTGATCACGTATGGGGTAATAAGGTTGAGATTGGAAAGTGAGGGTTGAAGTGATTAACAATAATTATGTTATAGAATTTGTGTAATCTTATTATTGTGTTTTATGTCCTTAACCAAATTAATTCAAGATAATTATCCAGATTTCTATTGCAATGGTGATGTTTGTAGTCTAATGTTGCTCGCGATTTGAAAAAGAAATTAAATTTAGAGTTGTATGATTGTTTCCACTATCCCAAACTAAACATAGGGGAATTTTTTAAAGAAATTTGAAGGCTAGAGTGGTTTTGAACTTTCTAGCATTAGCTTGTCCCGAATTTTGTGTTTTTCTTTGTTAATTTTGGATTTTTTTTGGAATATGTATGTGTGTGTGTTAATAATACGAACACGAACTGTTTAACCCCTTCGATGAGGCCAAGTGTTTACAACTTGCCCTTGATGATAGGCGTGGTTAGAGTCGGGGTATTGGGTGAAAATGCGAAATGTAGCCGTCGATGTGTCGTGCGCGTCTAATGTGCAAAATACGGTTTACTAAAATTATCCTAACTTAGACACTTTAGTTTTCCTCTAAACTCTCCTAATGCAAGACCACAAGACAACAAGTGTACCTATCAAAATTAGTAAAGCCTAATGAAGTCTGGATTCAACCCACGAGACAGTAGCGATGCGCTAAACTAGACTCTGACTCAACTAATTACTTAATTGGCCTATTTGATTTGAGTTTCGAAGTGGATTTTTGATTAACTAATAACCTTAAGTTAAACTAATGGATTTTTGATGTGGCCACTGATAATGAACAAACCGCCTAGGCAAAAACAATAAAGACATGTAATGTCTACTAAGTTTGACAATTTTCCAAGTTCTGATTACCAATTCGACCAACCTCCCGTTAAAGATGATTAAGTCCAATAGTAACTATTCAGCTAGGAACAAGAGCCCCACTCAGAAGATCCTAGAAACCGAGCTATGAAGAACAACCAAAATAAATCCTATAGTGATTAGACAACTAAGAATGTGACCTACACTTTAAAGAGCCTAAAAACTGATCTATTAAGAAACAACCAGAACGTGTATGAACTGTTAGATGGAAACATGTTTCCCCAAAAATCTCGAATCCCACAACTATTAGATTTGAAAGAGAAACACCCCAAAAATATTTAAGATGTGAAGCTAGTTCTGAGATGAAGCTAGTTTGCTTTGGCGCATTCGGCAACAAGTGTTGCAGCTTTCCCTCCTTTAGGGCTCGTTCAATCTCCAAGCAGAGACTGATGCAATTTTTTCTGGAGTGACCCGAGTCTTTATGATATTCACAATATAGGGTCGTGTCTTGCCCTTTTTTGGATTTCATTGGTAGGGCCGGCCGTAAGTACTGTTCCTCTGCAAGAAAAACGTCCCTTGACGACTTTGTGAGCTCGTTCCAATTGCGCTCCCGAGGCTTTTTCTTTGATGCCCGTTGATCTCTCTAGGCATTTATTATTGCCCTGGCTTTGGGCTGGACCGCGTGGGGCATATGGTTTGGAATCGTGGTCGCGGTTCCACGCATCCCGGTTGCGCTTGTTATTGTTGCGCCTGAGCTCTTGGCGGGAGGATTGTCCCTCCGCCTGGGGACGGGCTTTGCTGGTGCCGAGTCTCAGAGACCGCGTTGTTTGGTCGTACGTTTTAACCGCCGCCATGACGTCGTCCCACTTTTCTGGCAAGCCGTCCCTGCCAGATATGGTCATGATCATTTCGTCATGTTTGACTGCTCGGACGAAATGACCACGGGCTAGCTGGTCCGCTACCCCGTCGATTTCGAGACATTCTTTATTTTAGCGGGTAACAAAGGCTTCCAACCCTTCGTTCTCCCCACGCCAGATGTTCATGACGTCTACAGGGTCGCGCTTTGTGACGTCTTTGCTGGCTGAAATCGGCAAGAAATTTTCCTTGCAGGTCCTCAAATGAGGCCAGTGATCCTACTGGCAAAGAATCGAACCAAGCCATCGCAATTCCAGTGAGGGTCTGGGCAAATAAATGGCAACAGACGGGTTCCGACCAGCTGCCCATGACTCCTGCCCAGTAAAGGCATTCATATGGTCGTCGGGGTCCGACGAACCATTGTATTTGCCCACTGTGAGTAGGGAGTTTGGTCTTGGTGAGTGGGGCCAAGGCAATCTCCTTTGCAAACTTGGAGCTACCAGCGGCGGACCTTGGCCGGTAGGCTGAACCCTGATCGTGCTTTGCAGCGCGATCGTATGTTGTGCGAGGCTGTGCGGGGGTATAGTAATTGTAGTCGCTAGACTGGCTGTAGGCCGACTAGGAATCCCCGCGGTATGTGTGGTCGTCTGGGTCGATTCGGTCGTATCCCTCGTAGTTGGGATGCGGTCCCAGACGGCTACGTATGCCGGACCCTTTGCGAGCAGCTGATTCTCGCCTGTGCTCTCCATGCGGGCCAAGGCGGTCTCGCACCGGTGCTCTGACCCGGGACCAATAAGTTGAATCGTCTTCATTAAGCGTATGGACACTTACGTAGTTAGATCCATACGGCCCGCGCCTATCCCGGGATGCGGGATGTGTTGGTGCCCGGCCCTCGTAGTATAAAACACGAGCCGCGGGTGTAAATGGCGCTGGTGTGGGCCCTCCGGGTGCTTGCGTACTTTCGTAAGCTCGGGTGTACGCTGCATTTAAAGCAGCCTGTTGTTGCAAGAACCAGGTATGAAGATCCACTACTGGTTTCAGTACTGAATCGAACAGCGAAAAGTCCGGCACGAACACGGGGGGAGTGCCCCCTTATGCGGATGTGCCGACATGGCCTATTGGTTGGACAGGGGGAGTGTTCCCCGTTTGTCCGGCGTTTGTTGGGGTAATGTTTTCCCCTGTAGCATGATTTTGACGATCAGCCATGATCTTCAAGAAAGAAGAGATGGTAAAAGGTGCTAAGAGTAGCGGTGGGCAACAATGTAATACCCCGACCGCGTAAAACAACAAACCGCGGCGGAAAACGTTGGGGAGTCATGTCACATAATTAATTTGTTTCACAACACATGATATTAGAAGTTTGATTCAAAGATTAAACATTATACGTTGTCTTAAATTAAACAGAAATAAAGTTCAAACATAGTCTTCTTATTTTAAGTTACTAAAGCACGTGTCCAAATCCTACGTGAAGCATGACCAAACCATCAAACAACCGCTCCTGAAACATATGTGAAAAGAAAGTCAGCATAAAAAGCCGGCGAGTACATAGGTTTTGTGAGTAAGTCAAATTCATGGCTTTGTATACCTATTGCAACACTTCGACTATCTACGAGAGTCGATATGTGAAAATCATGTATCAAAAAGTGTTTGAATTGTTGCAATATAATTAACCAACCAAAACATATTGGTTAAGGTTTATGAAAAATCTTGTAGCCATGAATCTTGACTAAAACACTTGTCATTTGTTATAAACCATTTTGTTCAATCGTTCGTGTTATAAACCATTTGTTAATCGCCCGTGTTATAAACCATTTGTCAGTCGTCCATGTATCAAACCATTCGTCAATCGTCCATGTTTCAAACCATTCGTCAATCGTCTGTGTTTTAATTGTGAAAAACTTTTGGTCGTTTGTTAATGAATACATTCAAACCTGTGTTAGACTCGTCTAGACCACCAAAGGGTCTCTTTAATAGGTCCTGAAAGACCTCTTTAATATCGACTAAGAAACCACCAAAGGGTTTGTTAAAATAACCGTTTATGTCGTTACCCACATTACCCCCATATCCATGGTGATAGTCTGATAACGGGATTTGTCAGATCCTATGGTACCATAACATACTACTGGTCGGCTTGATCATTGTTAATGAATGTCATTCGTGTTATGAACTAACGCACCAATAAGTTCGTTCACATTATCGAAAACGTCGTGTTTATTATACAAACCACAAACATGAAAATAAAAAAGGCACATATGTTTCACCCCAGAACATTTGAAAACATAAAAGAGGGGACTATGTACTTACAAATTTGCGTTCCAAGCAAATCTCGTTTTGATTTCAAATTCCTCGTTTGTTTCTCAACCTACAAGTGTTCTAACCTTATTAGACACTAAGGTTTATAATCGTTCATCGTACAAGTTTCTCATCTTGAATCAGTTATTGTACTTGTATTCGTTTACTTTCTTTGTTTGTGTATGTACATATATATATATATATATATATTATATTGTTTAAGTTTAAATGGGCCCAGTCTATGAGTTAGTTATGAAAGTCCAATTCAAGTGTTTAGTACATATGGGCCTAGCCCAATTGACCTTGATTAGTGTGGGCCTAGCCTAAGTAAATTTGTTTAAAAGTGGGTCAAACCCAAATTGATTTTTAAGAGTGGGCATAGCCCAAAATAGTTTTATGAAAGTGGGTTTTAGCCCAAGTATTCTTTGTGAAAGTGGGCTTTAGCTCAATTTAACTAAAAGAGGTTTTAGTCCAATATTTTTGAAAAAGTGGGCATAGCCCAATTTTATTTAAGAAAGATGGACTTACAAAAGTGGGCTTGTCCATATGAGCTTACAAAAGAGGGCTTTAGCCCAATTTAGTTTTAGAAATGATTTAGCCCGTTTTTATTATTTACCAGTAAAAATAATAATACTTATAACAATTTTTATTCTTTAAAAAAAAACTAATGAATATTTTGTATATGTTATTTTTATAATACTAGTAAAAATAAGGTGAGTGTCGACTCGGTTTATTCGTGTCGTCCGTGTCATCCGTCTTGTTTTTACCATTAGTTTTGTTTGTGCCATCTTAGTTTGTCCAAAAGTCCATATTGTCCAATAGTGTCCGAATTTGTCCATTTGTGTTTTCGTGTCCAATGATGGACATTTTATTTCATTTATCAAGTTCATATATATATTTTTGTATTTTTTTGTAGATGTTTATCAATTTTGCATTTGTTCCTACTTGAACTAACATATAATGTACATATCAAAAATATGTACTTATGATACTTAATGAATATTTTTGAAAGCATATATTTTATCCAAAAATATATACTTGTCACTTTTGTTTAAAAATCTTTTTATAAAACATGGATTTATAACTTTGTCCAAAATTTGTTTAACCATGTTCAAAGACCTTAAATAGTTGTTCTAGTTACATACTTCTTTGTTTATCAACTTTTTAAACATATCAAAATTTATAAAAAATTTGCCATAGTTTTGTTTGAAATATGGATTTTTCCCCAAGTTTATACAAAACTTGTTTTCAATTTATTTCAACACAAAACATCATCAAGTATCAATATCCTCAAATATCAATATCCATCAAAATTTGTCAACAAAAGTAGCATGAACATGATATAGTTCTTAACTTTCCCAAAAAGGAAACTTTATTCTTTATTTTTGCCAAAAATTTGTAGAACAAGATTTTATTGAAAATTCTTGTTTTAGATGCCTTACAAGGTCCTTTGAAGCATAAATATGTGTTCAAAACGTTTACTACTAACACATTTCATACTTTTGATTCTTTCTATAAATGGAAACTTTATTTAAGAAATTTTTCGAAAATTTATTTTCTTGGTTTTAAATGATTTCTCATATTTTACTAGCATGCATGTTCATCAAAACTCATCTTCATCACTTTGTTGATAAATCTTGGTTGATCCTACATGTATGTATGTAGATCATATTTTTGAATAAAAATAACTAAAATTCAAGTTTATTAGTCTAGAATTCTCCAAGTTCATCTCATAATCATAGAAAAATCATGGTTAAAAATAATGATTTTTAGTGGTTTCTTGTTGTTTTTCATGTGGGTTTATGATTAACTTGTAAAAGAAATCAAAAAAAAAAAAAAAATGTGACTAGTGTGATGTTCTTACAATTTTTACATGGAAATAAAGATGAAGATAAGAAATCTTGTTGATCTAAAGCTTCAAGTTCCACCAAAAAGGCTCCTAATAGCTTTTCTAAACACCCTAGTAGCTTGTTTCATCCATGGACCTTCATAAGAGCATGAATTCTTGAGTTTGAAAATTGAAATGAAGATGGAGTGAGGGGTGTTTGGCTTGAACGATTTTAGAGAGAGAGAGAAGAAGAGTTTGATGGTTTTTGGAAAATGGTAAAAGGATGGAGTGTAAAGGAAAGATTTCTTGGATTGTGCAATACACTAATCATGAAATCCTTGTTCCAACACATCATTTTAGGTGAGTGAGCTTGGAGGGGGGTCCCACATGACCGAAAATCAGCCATGTAGAAGGGTTTTATTTTTTTATTAAAATCTTGTTTAAACAATAAACTTTAGGAATTTTTAGAACTTTGACATTTTATATAAAAATATCGACAAGGTTTTAAGCTCTAATATTTTAAAGTAGTGCGACACTAGGTAAAACTAGTTCACCAAAATTTTTAGTTTGCAATTCGGGTGAAAAAGTAGGTTCGAGTCTTGTACCGGGTTAAATACTGACACCGTGTTTCGTTTGGATAAATACATAACAAAAATTATTTTTGCACTTGTTTTATCATCCAAATAATTAATCCAACTTTTTGGACTAAAAATTTTATTATTTTTGACACAGTTCCGGTACCGGCTTTGCTGACTGACAGTTTATAAACTAGCCGTGCAGCTTAACGCATTGAGATTTAAGTGCGGATTTTGTGTCGTTCTTAATACCCGTTATATTATTTATGACAAATAATATTTATTTTTGGGTTTTCGGACAATTACTGTTTCGTTCTACGGAATGCTGTACATTTCGCAGTATTACAGTACTTTTCTGCGGACTTGGACAATTTGTTTTTTAAATGGACTTTTGTTAAATAATATAAGGCGCATGTTATAATACAAATCTTGAATATTACACTAAATGTTTCATTGATTACAAACTTGTTTACAAAGATTGAAAGACACAAATGTTACAGTCTCCCCTACTTTAGGAAATTTCGTCCCGAAATTTATTTAGACGAAACTTGTGGAAACAGATGTGGGTATTTCGCCTTCATTTGATCCTCTCGTTCCCAAGTAAACTCTGGGCCACGTTTGGATTCCCAGCGAACTTTGACTATCGGTATTCGTTTGCGTTTGAGTTTCTTGACTTCACGGTCCAGTATCTCCACAGGTTTCTCGACAAAGTGCATAGTGTCATCAACGTGAATTTCGTCGAGGGGAATGTGGAGATTTGTATCGGCTAAACACTTTCTCAGATTGGATACGTGGAAAGTTGGGTGAATAGTCCCAAGTTCAGGAGGTAGCTCGAGTCTGTAGGCCACATTTCCGATTCTTTCAACGATCTAAAATGGTCCGACGTACCGTGTTGCAAGTTTTCCTTTGTTTCCAAATCTAACCACTCCCTTCCAAGGGGATACCTTGAGTAGGACATGATCTCCGACTTGAAATTCCAAGGGCTTGCGTCGCTTGTCCGCATAACTCTTTTGACGGCTTCTAGCTGTTAGAAGGTTATCACGAATTTTCTTGACTTTGTCTGTTGTTTCCAGAATGAGTTCAGGTCCAGTAAGTTGGGCTTCACCGATCTCATTCCAACAGATAGGTGAATGACATTTTCGACCGTATAGAGCTTCGAAAGGCGCCATGTTAATGCTGGCATGATAACTATTGTTGTAGGAGAATTCGATCAACGGTAGATGCGAATCCCAATTACCACCAAAGTCGATCACGCAAGTTCTAAGCATATCCTCCAGTGTTTGAATCGTCCTTTCAGATTGACCATCCGTTTGAGGATGATAAGCTGTGCTCAGACTAAGTTTGGTTCCCATGGCAGATTGCATGGTCTCCCAAAAATGAGATGAAAATTGAGCATCACGGTCAGATATGATGTTCAAAGGAACACCATGTCGGGATACGATCTCATCAACATAGATCTTGGCAAGTTTGTCAGCAGAAAAATCCTCACGGATCGCCAAGAAGTGTGCTGACTTTGTTAGGCGATCAACGACTACCCAGATGGCATCATGACCTCTAGACGTGCGTGGTAACTTAGTGATAAGATCTCTCGCAATGTTCTCCCACTTCCACATCGGTATTTCTGGCTGTTCCAATAATCCAGAGGGATGTTGATGTTTTGCCTTAACCTTGAGACAAGTAAGGCATTTGGATACGTATAAGGCAATGTCTTTTGATGTGTGCAAAATGCAACATATAAATTACATCAAATGAGGCATAAAACTAACCCTTTTTTAGTACTAATGTTGGAAAAGTGTGTTTTTGTCTTCCTTTTGTATTTTCAGGATTAAATGAGCTCAAATGAACAAAAGAAGCAAAAAGGTAGCTAAATCTAACATAATTACAAGAGAAGGAATAAACGTGGCATGCCCGACCCCTCGACAGCATCTTCCTAAGCAAAAACAAGAAAACAGAAGCCTGAACACGCCCCGTGCTCAGTGAGCATGGGGGCGTGCCCAAGTGTCTGCAGAAAAGACAAAGCAGTAGAAGCTTCTATTTCCCAACACGGGGCGTGCCCAGCGGACACGGGGTCGTGGTCAAGACAAAGATTCACAGAATCTTGGCAAATCTTGATAGTACAGATACGCTTCTGCACACGGGGTCGTGCCAAGTGGACACGTGGGCGTGGTCAACTAATGCAGACAAACTGCAATTAATGAAGAAAGAGATGAATATGGACACGAGGCCGTGCCCAAGCTGCTGTTCAGGCTATAAATAGGGGTGCTTGGCTCATTTGCAAACCATCCCTTGGCAAACCACCTCTCTCACACTACACCCACCCTCCACCACCATCACAACACCATCATCCACCACCATCATCCATCATCCATCATAGAGTGTGTGTAGTAGTCTCGGGATCCAAGATTGATCGTAAGAGTTCTTGACAATCAAAGGCCATGTTTGCCTAAGTCTTTTACATCACTTGGTGAAGACAAGTGTCTAGTGTAATACTTTTTATTTTTAATCTTTTCGCACTTTTTATTTGGTTATGTATTAATGACGTTAATAACTAGTTTCTTATGTTGAAGGTGAGTCTTCCTTATCGTTTGTCCGTGGTGTCTTGGCATTATTTTACTGTCTATATAAAATAAAAGATTTTCACCATTCATATCTCCACGGTCTATATGGAGGTATGTTGGCTAACTGGTTGCGGGGGTTAAGGGAACAGTTTGGTAAGAGTCTTGCCTTGCTCAGGATATAAATCCTGCAAGGACCTGGGTCAACTTTAGTAGGATCTCCTTCAATACTCACGGGTATTGGATGGCGGGGGTCCGAACTCCTTGATCCCCTCATATGTAAGCTACTATTAATATTTTAACCCGGCTACGTAGGACTGTATCCCTGCTGACTCAGACTACTTAGCCGCGGGTAACGTCACCTTCAGAAGAGGGGCCTACCACAATATGCATTAGTAACTTAATTAATTATCTTTCAACAACTAAGATGATCTCTTAAAAAGTGCAAAAGTGCGGAAATAATCAAAGGTTACACTAAACACGAGTCGGATCCAAGTGATTCATCTTGTCTATCTGTTTTTATTTTATTTTTCAGCATTTTAGTTAGTTTTATTTTTCTAGTTAAAAAACTTTTTTCTAAACTTTTGATTTGATTAGACGTTGAGGACAAACCGATATTAAAAGCTCTTGTGTCCTTGGACGACCTCGGTATCTTACCAACGCTATACTACGCTCACGATGGGTGCACTTGCCCATATGTGTGTTTAGTGTTAGTAAATATCGTGTTTTATAAATTTAAAACTTGACTAAAAAGTGTTAAAGGGCTTAAAATATACATTAAAACTATACGACACTTCACACGCATCATCTTTCTTCATACCCGACCACCAATACTGGATTCGAAGATCCTTATACATTTTGTCTGCACCAGGATGGATTGAATAACGAGACTTATGAGCTTCATCCGTTAATAAGGTGCGGAGTTTGTCTTGAATTGGAACCCACAAACGGTCCATGAAATAATACAACTCATTGTCCTTTAGTTCAAGATGAGGCTTAATATCATAGGGTAATTCCTTACCCATCAAGTTCTGTGTAACACAAGTACGTTGAGCTTGAAAAATGCGGGTTTGAATATCAGATCGAACTTGAACACAGTGAAGCTTGACACGTTCTTTACAACTCAATGTATCGGCCACAACATTCGCCTTACCAGGATGGTAGCGAATCTCGCAATCGTAGTCATTTAAGAGTTCAACCCAGCGTCGTTGTCTTATGTTTAGCTCCTTTTGATTAAATATGTGTTGGAGACTTTTGTGGTCTATGAAAACCACACACTTCATACCATAGAGGTAGTGTCTCCAAATTTTGAGAGCAAAAACTACGACACCTAACTCAAGATCATGAGTTGTGTAGTTCTTCTCGTGGATTTTCAATTGTCTCGACGCATAGGCTATGACTTTACCTCGTTGCATGAGAACACAACCAAGGCCTAAATTTGATGCGTCACAATAGACAACGAAATCGTCGTTACCATCAGGTAAAGATAAAATAGGAGCATCACAAAGTTTTTGTTTTAGTGTTTGAAAAGCTTCCTCTTGTTTGGATCCCCACTTAAAAGGTTTATCCTTCTGAGTCAAAGCAGTGAGAGGAACCGCGATCTTTGAGAAGTTCGCAATGAATCGTCGGTAATATCCAGCAAGACCAAGAAAAGAGAAAACTTCTGTGGGAGTAGTGGGTGTGTTCCAATCCTTAATAGCAGTGATTTTGGAAGGATCCACATGTATACCTTGGTTGTTGACAATATGACCCAAAAACTGAACTTTCTTAAGCCAAAATTCACACTTGGAGAACTTGGCATAGAGTTGTTATTTCTTTAGGAGTTCCATTGTCATACGAAGATGTTGTTCGTGATTGGCTCGAGACTTGGACTTGTCCAAATAAGGTTTACAAACCCTATTCATCAAGTCCATTAAGACGGCAGGAGCATTCGTTAGACCGAAAGGCATAACAGTGAACTCATAGTGGCCATAACGTGTGCGGAAAGCAGTCTTGGGAATATCTTCTTCGAGCACACGAAGCTGATGTTACCCAGAACGCAGGTCGATCTTTGAAAAACAAGTGGCACCTTGCAGTTGATCGAAGAGATCATCAATTCGTGGTAGGGGATATCGATTTTTGATCGTGAGTTTGTTGAGCTGGAAAGATCCATCCTTTTTCTTCACGAATAGAACAGGAGCGCCCCAAGGTGAAAAGATTAGACGGATGAATCCTTTATCAGATAACTCTTGAAGTTGCTTTGACAACTCTTACATTTCAGACGGTGCAAGACCGTAAGGTGATTTAGCAATCGGGTTGGCACCAGGTACCAGATCAATACGGAACTCAACTTGACGTGCTGGAGGTAAACCATGCAATTCTTCGGGAAACACTTCAGGATAATCCCGAACAATAGGGATATCTTGAATACTCTTGCTCTTGCCTTTTTTCTCTACGATATGTGCCAAAAAGGCCAAATATTTCTTTCGTAGGTATTTTTGGGCCTGAGTGCAGGTCATGAGTTTCAAGCTACTAACGGGTTTCTCTCCACAAACCTCTAAGACTTCACCAGACAGAAGAGGTATACGAACAACCTTGTCGAAACAAATCACCTCAGCATGGTGCTTGGTTAACCAATCCATTCCTACTATAATGTCAAAACTCCCAAGTAGCATTAGCGTGAGGTCAATGGGAAAGTGGTGATCATTAAGGTTCAATTGGCAATTACAAATGACAGAGTCGAGTACAAGGGGTTGACCATTAGCAATTTCCACTAATAAAGGCTTTCCTAGTTTAGTTCTAGGCATCAAAAGCAAAGGCTCAAAGGCTAGTGATACAGAACTCCTATCGGCACCAGAATCGAAAAGAACAGAAGCATGCTGATTGTTGACAAGGAACGTACCATTGACTACTTCATTATCAGCACGAGCCTCGTTGGCGTTGATGTTGAATGCTTGTCCACGAGCTGGATTTGCATTCGCGTTCACTAGTTTCGGACAGTTGTTCTTGAAGTGACCCATTTCGCCACAATTGTAGCATGAACCAGGTGGAAATGGAGGTCTAACAGGATTTCCTTGAGGTTGAACGGGTTTCTGTGCAGCTTGGTTAGGAGCAGATCGGCAAAAGTTGGCCGTGTGGCTAAGTTTCCCACATGTTGTAAATTGACGACAAACCAGATGAGCCTGATGATGACCATTGCACCGATTGCACAACGGTGCAGTACCAGTATATGGTTTCCTGGCTGGAGGTTGTGCTGGCTGGTTCTGAGTGTTCGGGTTGGGTTGCGTAACAACTACAAAATTCTGGGAAACCTTACGCTTCCTCGACCTCTTCGAAGGCTCAGCTTTGTTTCCCTTAGCCTTTTCTTTTCCCTGAGTGGTCTTGGCTGCTTGTTTCTTATCGCCCTTACGGAATAGTTTCCTCTTTCTGACTTGAGACTCAGTCAGGGTAGCAGCCAATTCAATCGCCTGACGGAGAGTGGTAGGATTACTTCCAGTAACAATGTCTTGGACGGAGTCAGGCAGACCATCGATGTACCTCTCAATTTCCTTATCCAATGGGGTAACCATGGTGGGACACAGCAAGCTCAACTCTTCATATCGATCCGTATAGGCACGGTGCTCTCCACTATCTTGTTTCAGATCGTCGAATTCCCTTTCCAGTGCCCTTATTTCATGACGAGGACAGAATTCCCTCATCATTAGAGCTCGAAGCTCTTCCCAAGTTTGAGCCATTGCCACATTGGCACCCCAGTCTCTCATCACACCATTCCACCATGTAAGCGCCCTTTTCTGAAATACACTTGACGCAAATTCAACCTTTCGCTCATTTGGGCATTGAACGTGTCGAAACGTGCTTTCTAGACTCCCGAACCACTTTAGGAGCCCAGTAGCTCCTTCAGACCAAGAAAATTGGAGTTGTTTAGCCGAATTGAATGTCTTATTGTTGCACGGAGAAGGTGTATTGTTATTGTTGTTTGCTTGGTTAATCTGAGTTACAAGGTTCGGGAGTACAACAGCAATTTGCTAAGCGATCATGGCTGCCATTGCGGCATCCTGAGTTTGATCACGTCAAGGAGGCATTCTATAAGAAAAGGAAACATAAGGAAAATGTGTGAGATTGATATTGGATAATCAAAAGAGATATTGAAAATATCGACAAAACATAAGGAAGGTGGTCATTTGTTTGTTACTCAAAATAAACAAATGACACACAGTGACTAATCAAAGTAAACTAGTGGGAGACCCGCGCGTTGCGGCGGAGTCGATAATACCGAGCATGAATATATCACCAAGTCGAGATGGTGAAGGTTAAAAGGGTTGTGGGAGTTTTACAAAAGTTTCGTTTAAGTCACCTGGGTTATCGAGTTGGCTAGAAACAACCATGTACTCATCTCCTGTAATGGTTGTATTGAACGCAAGACATCCTGGTTTAGGCGGTGGTATTTTACAATGAATGTGGTTAAAAAGATGAATTAGAGGTTGCACAATGGTTGAGTTGGGTAATCGGTGGCATCCCGTTGGCGTAGAATAACATAGTTGTTCGTAGGAAACAAGGTATTGGAATATTTTTGGGGGGTGTACAAGCAGATTTGTGTGTTTTAAGCAATGGAGACAAAAAGCAGGGAACATTAAATTATTAAGGTGTAAATAATCATTTTAGTCAATAATTTTACTAATTACACTTGTACCGACTCTGAACCAAATCTTCATTTAGAAGGCAAAAAAAAAAAAAAAAAAAAATAACAGTTTGAATGACACTGATCATAGAACCACATACAACAATGACATCTAATCGGTATTGTTGCCAAGTTATGGCCGTAACCAAATAAAATAATTCAACATCAAGTTTTGGGCGGAAAAGATGATATACCCAGCAAACAGATAAATTCATAAAATCACAAATCGCCACGCTACTACCAAAACCACACAACAAACAAACAACGGATAGTAATAACATTAACACTGATAGGACTCACAAATGGTGATCAGGATTAAAAGCAAGAGCTTCCCTATAAATCATCTCCTTCATCTGTTCTTCAGCTGAAAGTCAAAATTAAAAGGGGTCACGCACACAGGCTTATTGCTGATGTCATGCAGTGATGTCAGATATGGATGATCAAGTGCATCTTCAACTGAAACCAACAATTATACTAAGTGAGAATGTTAACATGATATATAAAATGTTAACAGGTCAATTTGGGTTTAATTCATCACCAACAGGCCAATTTGTATAAAATGAAAACGAGCCAAATGGGTCAAAAGTTGCTTGAACATCATATTATATTTTAGATAATGTTAAATTGAAAGGTCGGTGACGACCTTTCTGATTTGCCAAAATTCACCCTCAAATATCTAACTTGACAAAAACCAAGTTTCTAACTTGACAAAAATGAACCTTCTAAAATCATAACTCTCTTGTATATGCATATCGCGTTCAAAGCAATGTTGTTCAAAGGAACTATGTAGTTAATGTTGAGTATGTTATATTGTTCTATAAATCATTATGCCGATATGATTATGGCTGATGTTATAAGTACCCTTTTGCAATGACCTTGAGGTAAGTACGGCTTACATTCTCTAGATTATTATCATTAAAGGTACACCTGGCAAACGCGTCGGTCGGGTTGGGTCATGGGTCAAAATGGGATCGGGTCAAAACGGGTCAATTAAAAAAGGGTTGTTTTGGTTCGGGTCAAAACGGTTTCGAGTCGCACAGGTTCAGGTCAGAACAGGTCCGGGTTGAAACGGGTCCAAGTCAGAGCGGGGTTTTGGGTTGGGTCGGGTCGGGGTTTTTTTTTGTGATGACTAAAGTATGCGTTAATCATTCATATGCTTATCATCTACTGAGGGCAAAAGTTAAATAGTTTATGATTTTAGACTAAATTTTGAACACTAATATTAGTTGCAGGAAGTTGTTTGCAGAGAAGGTTAAATAGGCTTTGGATGTATATCAGTTTAGTGTTGTAGTTTATGAGCACAATTGGTTTCATGAATACATAAAAACAATATGATTTACTCAAGACTTTATGGCTTTATAAAATTCAGCCCCATTCTAGAAAACTCATAATTAAACAGCGGCGTTTTCATGGTCACCAAAAGGGTAAACAACTGTACCATTGACATCAAGCAAGCTATACGTTATCATTTTGCGTACAACGCCTATTTTATACTTTGCGCTCTATCAAAAAGTTAGGATTTTGATTAATCCGATGACATGGAACATAGTTGATGGGTCTAGAAGGGGCATGCACATAGCTCATGGATTCGACCCACTGTTTGTGACTTTGTGGTGCTATTATCTATCACCCTCAAGAAGGATAGTCCTACCCATTCCCCAAGCCAGACCATGAATCGCTCATTACTCTTGGTATAAAGTCTATTCACAGAGAAAATGTAAGTTTTGCAAAAGTTCAATATTATACATACCTGATCTAATATGATGATGATGACGGGTAAATTGTTGGATGCAAACCCAATAGATGTGGTATGAAAAAGCCACAAGAACTGGTGCAGCTCCAAATGTTACGACTTACGATGAGTATACCATTAACGATTAACATGGTGATCTTGATAAATGCTCCAGCAAAGGTTTGCTTCTACAAAACATAATGAATTGTTTTTATTTTAATAATGTTAAGAAAATGATTTTATGTTTTTTTTTGGATAGAAATGGTCAAGGTACCGTTGACTTGGGAGAAACAAGCCTAATTAGGGTGGTCAATGCTGCCTTAAACAAGACTAATTAGGGGCGGCCCTCGGGGTGGGTGGGGAGGACCACCGGCCAGAGCCCGATATATCGAAGGGCACATTATGTTTAAAAAAGAACCCAATATATATATGTAAAAAAATTAATAGGGTATACCTTACAGGTAAATTGAAAGAGGATAATCCGAACCCTCGCAAATGCCGCCTCCTAAAACAGAGAATTCCTGAGTATATAGGGGGTGGGGACTGGAAGCGCAGGGGCGGATTCCACTGGCGTCTTCAATCATCGGTTACGATTGCTTTCAATTGATCCGGCTCAAGTCTGGTTGGGTTGACCCGAACACTCGTTCTCCAAAATTTTTAATTATCTATAACTATATTATCACAAAAATAATATTATCTACTCTAAACTGTAAATGTGATAAGATTTAAGATACTTCGAACAAATTCAGCAAAAATGACGATTCAATCTTATCTGTCTTCTCTTTCCCTTGCAATCCTCCTTCTACCAATCTTGGTTTAAAAAAGCGGGAAGCGCACAAAAGCGATGAGGCCGAAAAAAGTTTTTTTAAAGCGAAGCGCAAAAGCGGTGAGCTTTTCGTCCGCGAAGCGCAAAGTGATTATAAAATTTATTTTATATATCCCATAAGTTTTTAACAAGATTCCTTTGTATTAACAGCAAGTATATTTAACAAAAACTAATAGTTAGTAGCAAAGGACTTATATGTTGGGTGTGTGAATGAAAGTCTCAAATGGTGGTAAATACTTTGTCCCACATCGGTGTGGGGACAAAGTGAGTGGTTGTTTATAAGGTAAAGTCTTTACTACTCCATTGTAGCTTTATGACATGTTTTACCACAAGTCCTACCCGCGCGCAGGGGGGGGTGCAAAAAATGAGTTTCTGAATTGAATATGTGTTGGAGACTTTTGTGGTCTATGAAAACCACACACTTCATACCATAGAGGTAGTGTCTCCAAATTTTGAGAGCAAAAACTACGACACCTAACTCAAGATCATGAGTTGTGTAGTTCTTCTCGTGGATTTTCAATTGTCTCGACGCATAGGCTATGACTTTACCTCGTTGCATGAGAACACAACCAAGGCCTAAATTTGATGCGTCACAATAGACAACGAAATCGTCGTTACCATCAGGTAAAGATAAAATAGGAGCATCACAAAGTTTTTGTTTTAGTGTTTGAAAAGCTTCCTCTTGTTTGGATCCCCACTTAAAAGGTTTATCCTTCTGAGTCAAAGCAGTGAGAGGAACCGCGATCTTTGAGAAGTTCGCAATGAATCGTCGGTAATATCCAGCAAGACCAAGAAAAGAGAAAACTTCTGTGGGAGTAGTGGGTGTGTTCCAATCCTTAATAGCAGTTATTTTGGAAGGATCCACATGTATACCTTGGTTGTTGACAATATGACCCAAAAACTGAACTTTCTTAAGCCAAAATTCACACTTGGAGAACTTGGCATATAGTTGTTATTTCTTTAGGAGTTCCATTGTCATACGAAGATGTTGTTCGTGATTGGCTCGAGACTTGGACTTGTCCAAATAAGGTTTACAAACCCTATTCATCAAGTCCATTAAGACGGCAGGAGCATTCGTTAGACCGAAAGGCATAACAGTGAACTCATAGTGGCCATAACGTGTGCGGAAAGCAGTCTTGGGAATATCTTCTTCGAGCACACGAAGCTGATGTTACCCAGAACGCAGGTCGATCTTTGAAAAACAAGTGGCACCTTGCAGTTGATCGAAGAGATCATCAATTCGTGGTAGGGGATATCGATTTTTGATCGTGAGTTTGTTGAGCTGGAAAGATCCATCCTTTTTCTTCACGAATAGAACAGGAGCGCCCCAAGGTGAAAAGATTGGACGGATGAATCCTTTATCAGATAACTCTTGAAGTTGCTTTGACAACTCTTACATTTCAGACGGTGCAAGACCGTAAGGTGATTTAGCAATCGGGTTGGCACCAGGTACCAGATCAATACGGAACTCAACTTGACGTGCTGGAGGTAAACCATGCAATTCTTCGGGAAACACTTCAGGATAATCCCGAACAATAGGGATATCTTGAATACTCTTGCTCTTGCCTTTTTTCTCTACGATATGTGCCAAAAAGGCCAAATATTTCTTTCGTAGGTATTTTTGGGCCTGAGTGCAGGTCATGAGTTTCAAGCTACTAACGGGTTTCTCTCCACAAACCTCTAAGACTTCACCAGACAGAAGAGGTATACGAACAACCTTGTCGAAACAAATCACCTCAGCATGGTGCTTGGTTAACCAATCCATTCCTACTATAATGTCAAAACTCCCAAGTAGCATTAGCGTGAGGTCAATGGGAAAGTGGTGATCATTAAGGTTCAATTGGCAATTACAAATGACAGAGTCGAGTACAAGGGGTTGACCATTAGCAATTTCCACTAATAAAGGCTTTCCTAGTTTAGTTCTAGGCATCAAAAGCAAAGGCTCAAAGGCTAGTGATACAGAACTCCTATCGGCACCAGAATCGAAAAGAACAGAAGCATGCTGATTGTTGACAAGGAACGTACCATTGACTACTTCATTATCAGCACGAGCCTCGTTGGCGTTGATGTTGAATGCTTGTCCACGAGCTGGATTTGCATTCGCGTTCACTAGTTTCGGACAGTTGTTCTTGAAGTGACCCATTTCGCCACAATTGTAGCATGAACCAGGTGGAAATGGAGGTCTAACAGGATTTCCTTGAGGTTGAACGGGTTTCTGTGCAGCTTGGTTAGGAGCAGATCGGCAAAAGTTGGCCGTGTGGCTAAGTTTCCCACATGTTGTAAATTGACGACAAACCAGATGAGCCTGATGATGACCATTGCACCGATTGCACAACGGTGCAGTACCAGCATATGGTTTCCTGGCTGGAGGTTGTGCTGGCTGGTTCTGAGTGTTCGGGTTGGGTTGCGTAACAACTACAAAATTATGGGAAACCTTACGCTTCCTCGACCTCTTCGAAGGCTCAGCTTTGTTTCCCTTAGCCTTTTCTTTTCCCTGAGTGGTCTTGGCTGCTTGTTTCTTATCGCCCTTACGGAATAGTTTCCTCTTTCTGACTTGAGACTCAGTCAGGGTAGCAGCCAATTCAATCGCCTGACGGAGAGTGGTAGGATTACTTCCAGTAACAATGTCTTGGACGGAGTCAGGCAGACCATCGATGTACCTCTCAATTTCCTTATCCAATGGGGTAACCATGGTGGGACACAGCAAGCTCAACTCTTCATATCGATCCGTATAGGCACGGTGCTCTCCACTATCTTGTTTCAGATCGTCGAATTCCCTTTCCAGTGCCCTTATTTCATGACGAGGACAGAATTCCCTCATCATTAGAGCTCGAAGCTCTTCCCAAGTTTGAGCCATTGCCACATTGGCACCCCAGTCTCTCATCACACCATTCCACCATGTAAGCGCCCTTTTCTGAAATACACTTGACGCAAATTCAACCTTTCGCTCATTTGGGCATTGAACGTGTCGAAACGTGCTTTCTAGACTCCCGAACCACTTTAGGAGCCCAGTAGCTCCTTCAGACCAAGAAAATTGGAGTTGTTTAGCCGAATTGAATGTCTTATTGTTGCACGGAGAAGGTGTATTGTTATTGTTGTTTGCTTGGTTAATCTGAGTTACAAGGTTCGGGAGTACAACAGCAATTTGCTAAGCGATCATGGCTGCCATTGCGGCATCCTGAGTTTGATCACGTCAAGGAGGCATTCTATAAGAAAAGGAAACATAAGGAAAATGTGTGAGATTGATATTGGATAATCAAAAGAGATATTGAAAATATCGACAAAACATAAGGAAGGTGGTCATTTGTTTGTTACTCAAAATAAACAAATGACACACAGTGACTAATCAAAGTAAACTAGTGGGAGACCCGCGCGTTGCGGCGGAGTCGATAATACCGAGCATGAATATATCACCAAGTCGAGATGGTGAAGGTTAAAAGGGTTGTGGGAGTTTTACAAAAGTTTCGTTTAAGTCACCTGGGTTATCGAGTTGGCTAGAAACAACCATGTACTCATCTCCTGTAATGGTTGTATTGAACGCAAGACATCCTGGTTTAGGCGGTGGTATTTTACAATGAATGTGGTTAAAAAGATGAATTAGAGGTTGCACAATGGTTGAGTTGGGTAATCGGTGGCATCCCGTTGGCGTAGAATAACATAGTTGTTCGTAGGAAACAAGGTATTGGAATATTTTTGGGGGGTGTACAAGCAGATTTGTGTGTTTTAAGCAATGGAGACAAAAAGCAGGGAACATTAAATTATTAAGGTGTAAATAATCATTTTAGTCAATAATTTTACTAATTACACTTGTACCGACTCTGAACCAAATCTTCATTTAGAAGGCAAAAAAAAAAAAAAAAAAAATAACAGTTTGAATGACACTGATCATAGAACCACATACAACAATGACATCTAATCGGTATTGTTGCCAAGTTATGGCCGTAACCAAATAAAATAATTCAACATCAAGTTTTGGGCGGAAAAGATGATATACCCAGCAAACAGATAAATTCATAAAATCACAAATCGCCACGCTACTACCAAAACCACACAACAAACAAACAACGGATAGTAATAACATTAACACTGATAGGACTCACAAATGGTGATCAGGATTAAAAGCAAGAGCTTCCCTATAAATCATCTCCTTCATCTGTTCTTCAGCTGAAAGTCAAAATTAAAAGGGGTCACGCACACAGGCTTATTGCTGATGTCATGCAGTGATGTCAGATATGGATGATCAAGTGCATCTTCAACTGAAACCAACAATTATACTAAGTGAGAATGTTAACATGATATATAAAATGTTAACAGGTCAATTTGGGTTTAATTCATCACCAACAGGCCAATTTGTATAAAATGAAAACGAGCCAAATGGGTCAAAAGTTGCTTGAACATCATATTATATTTTAGATAATGTTAAATTGAAAGGTCGGTGACGACCTTTCTGATTTGCCAAAATTCACCCTCAAATATCTAACTTGACAAAAACCAAGTTTCTAACTTGACAAAAATGAACCTTCTAAAATCATAACTCTCTTGTATATGCATATCGCGTTCAAAGCAATGTTGTTCAAAGGAACTATGTAGTTAATGTTGAGTATGTTATATTGTTCTATAAATCATTATGCCGATATGATTATGGCTGATGTTATAAGTACCCTTTTGCAATGACCTTGAGGTAAGTACGGCTTACATTCTCTAGATTATTATCATTAAAGGTACACCTGGCAAACGCGTCGGTCGGGTTGGGTCATGGGTCAAAATGGGATCGGGTAAAAACGGGTCAATTAAAAAAGGGTTGTTTTGGTTCGGGTCAAAACGGTTTCGAGTCGCACAGGTTCAGGTCAGAACAGGTCCGGGTTGAAACGGGTCCAAGTCAGAGCGGGGTTTTGGGTTGGGTCGGGTCGGGGTTTTTTTTTGTGATGACTAAAGTATGCGTTAATCATTCATATGCTTATCATCTACTGAGGGCAAAAGTTAAATAGTTTATGATTTTAGACTAAATTTTGAACACTAATATTAGTTGCAGGAAGTTGTTTGCAGAGAAGGTTAAATAGGCTTTGGATGTATATCAGTTTAGTGTTGTAGTTTATGAGCACAATTGGTTTCATGAATACATAAAAACAATATGATTTACTCAAGACTTTATGGCTTTATAAAATTCAGCCCCATTCTAGAAAACTCATAATTAAACAGCGGCGTTTTCATGGTCACCAAAAGGGTAAACAACTGTACCATTGACATCAAGCAAGCTATACGTTATCATTTTGCGTACAACGCCTATTTTATACTTTGCGCTCTATCAAAAAGTTAGGATTTTGATTAATCCGATGACATGGAACATAGTTGATGGGTCTAGAAGGGGCATGCACATAGCTCATGGATTCGACCCACTGTTTGTGACTTTGTGGTGCTATTATCTATCACCCTCAAGAAGGATAGTCCTACCCATTCCCCAAGCCAGACCATGAATCGCTCATTACTCTTGGTATAAAGTCTATTCACAGAGAAAATGTAAGTTTTGCAAAAGTTCAATATTATACATACCTGATCTAATATGATGATGATGACGGGTAAATTGTTGGATGCAAACCCAATAGATGTGGTATGAAAAAGCCACAAGAACTGGTGCAGCTCCAAATGTTACGACTTACGATGAGTATACCATTAACGGTTAACATGGTGATCTTGATAAATGCTCCAGCAAAGGTTTGCTTCTACAAAACATAATGAATTGTTTTTATTTTAATAATGTTAAGAAAATGATTTTATGTTTTTTTTTTGGATAGAAATGGTCAAGGTACCGTTGACTTGGGAGAAACAAGCCTAATTAGGGTGGTCAATGCTGCCTTAAACAAGACTAATTAGGGGCGGCCCTCGGGGTGGGTGGGGAGGACCACCGGCCAGAGCCCGATATATCGAAGGGCACATTATGTTTAAAAAAGAACCCAATATATATATGTAAAAAAATTAATAGGGTATACCTTACAGGTAAATTGAAAGAGGATAATCCGAACCCTCGCAAATGCCGCCTCCTAAAACAGAGAATTCCTGAGTATATAGGGGGTGGGGACTGGAAGCGCAGGGGCGGATTCCACTGGCGTCTTCAATCATCGGTTACGATTGCTTTCAATTGATCCGGCTCAAGTCTGGTTGGGTTGACCCGAACACTCGTTCTCCAAAATTTTTAATTATCTATAACTATATTATCACAAAAATAATATTATCTACTCTAAACTGTAAATGTGATAAGATTTAAGATACTTCGAACAAATTCAGCAAAAATGACGATTCAATCTTATCTGTCTTCTCTTTCCCTTGCAATCCTCCTTCTACCAATCTTGGTTTAAAAAAGCGGGAAGCGCACAAAAGCGATGAGGCCGAAAAAAGCTTTTTTTAAAGCGAAGCGCAAAAGCGGTGAGCTTTTCGTCCGCGAAGCGCAAAGTGATTATAAAATTTATTTTATATATCCCATAAGTGTTTAACAAGATTCCTTTGTATTAACAGCAAGTATATTTAACAAAAACTAATAGTTAGTAGCAAAGGACTTATATGTTGGGTGTGTGAATGAAAGTCTCAAATGGTGGTAAATACTTTGTCCCACATCGGTGTGGGGACAAAGTGAGTGGTTGTTTATAAGGTAAAGTCTTTACTACTCCATTGTAGCTTTATGACATGTTTTACCACAAGTCCTACCCGCGCGCAGGGGGGGTGCAAAAAATGAGTTTCTGAATTGAAATTTAATTGAACTCGTGCATGCCCGCACGTCCTGCGGACACGAATGCAGCTCCGAAAACCCCAGGCACGCGTGGGCCAGTTTTTGCATTTAACCTTCAGATTTTTTTTTTAATTTTTTTCCTGCTGATTTTTTTTTAATTTTTTTTTCCTGCTGTGCAACACTTACTTACCATAGAACATGTACAAAAAGCGAGCGCCTCAGCCTGCGCCTTAGGTCGATTTTCCCCTAAAAAGCGCGCCTCAGCTGCGCTTCATGTACAACGTGCGCCTTATGTCACACAAGGCGATGGAACTGGCGCCTAAGGCGCGCTTTTTAAAACCAAGCTACCAATCCTGTTTTAAACCTGCAACGGCACTTGTAATTTCTTCTACTAAATGTTGGATAATGGGTCAAGACGGATTCGGGTCAAAATAAATAGGTTTTGTACATGTACCAGCAAGGTGCAAACAGAATCTGTTGCGGAAAATATGGCTCAAAGTGCTACTCACGGTCACGGAAAAAATATTCATATGAAAGGGTTAGAAAATTATGTGATGGGTGTAAGATTCAAATGTGCATCAGCTTGTATATTGTGATGAATCTGTTCATATGTATAAACAAATTATACACGCTCATTTTGAGAATTTGAGGAAAAGAATAAATACTCCTTGATCTCAAGGTAACCATTAACCAATGCCCAACATAGGAAACAGACGTCTTACACCTAAATTTAAAAAAAAAAATTAAGAAAGAAAAACTAAGTTAAAGTCTAATAAACCTTAATGAAATAAACACTTCATAAAAATATAAAAAACACACATAAAAAGATTACCAAAGTATATATCACAAAAGCCTACTATAATTGTAGGCAAATAACATACCGATCGATATCATGGCGAACGAGATCAAAGTACCAACAACTCCAAATGAAGTAATGTCATGAAATTGCGAACAAAGGTATTTCACTTTCCAATACAGATCAGCATATTAGGGAAAAGTTTGCACATGATATTAGAAGTTTGATTCAAAGATTAAACATTATACGTTGTCTTAAATTAAACAAAAACAAAGTTCAAACATAGTCTTCTTATTTTAAGTTACTAAAGCCCGCGTCCAAATCCTACGTGAAGCATGACCAAACCATCAAACAACCTGTCACACCCCGATATTTCCACGTATTACCGGTGGGCCCGGTGGGGAGTATCGTGACGTCGTTGATATCATCATAGTCAAACAACACAATTTATAATGCACAGCGGAAGCAAAAGATAGATTTATTTCAACCGAATAAAATTGTAATATTAAGTATCACAACATAGTTGAAACAGATCCACAGGCGAATCAAATAAAAAGGAAACTTTGTTCAACAGAGGCATCTAAGCTTGCGAGACTTCTATTTGATGCTTAGGAGAGACCAGCCTATTCCGATTAGTACCTGCACTTAGCATTTTTGGGAAAATACGTCAGTTTGCACTAGTAAATACAATTTAACTGACTCATTTTGAAAACGTTTAAGAAAATTGATTTGAATGCACATGGCACAAAACTTTTTATAACTTGGGATAATTATTTATATATAAACTTGTAAAAGAATTACATGTTCGTTATACGTTCAGTAGCCCGGGTTGAGTACCGGGTTAAAGATTAATAGACACACCACATGGTATAGTCCCGCGGCGAGTTATTCTCGTAACCGGCGGTTATACCTTATTATTTATATATGCACTGTCGGGTGTACGCCTACACCCGCGTGCTAAGGTCGTGGCCATTCTATGAATGATGCCAAGGATATCCGGGACGTGGTCATTAACCCCCCAAATGTTTTAATCAAACAAAACAATTTAAACGGGTCATTTCAATAAAGTAACCTTCATACGATTAAAAATTCAATGCCCGGCCAAGCGGTATTTTATATATCGTACCCCAAGCCCGTATAAGGGAAAATAAGTTAAAAGTATTTACCTGTGCAAGTAATAATCACAAATAGCAAGTGCACGTAGCTTTTACCGGGTCTCCTATTCTAGAACGAAGGTTAATAATAACCTATTAGAATCCTAACAGGTCTTTAATTAAGCCTAAACTTAGACCGGTTAGTTTTAAAGGAAGATACGGTTCAAACGCATGAATAAGCGAAGACCGGAATAGAATGTGATTTAGACCCGACAAGTTTGAAGACTTGTATAATATGGGTAAACTAAATATATTCTGGATTTTGAGACAAAAATGATAAGGTTTGACCCGTTTCGGTCAATTTATGCAAACTAGTTACATAAACTGAACCGAACGCGAAAGATGCATAACGGGTAACCATAAGAGTCATATACAGGTTTCCTAAGTTAATATGCCTTAAATATGTTGTCACATCAGTAAGATATCTTCTATTATGCCCAAAACGAATTTAAACCCAAACTATGCCCCGTAGGGGCATTTTGGTCATTTTAAAGGTTATAAAAGAGTTTAAATATTAATCTGAGTTATAGGTCTGATATAATGAGTAAAAATACTTAATTTCATAACTTATATCAGTAGGGTATTACATATATGTGAAATTTACTATTTATAACCAAACTATGCACCGAATGGGCATTTTGGTAATTTCACATAAGCTTATAAGGTCAAATCTGGAATCTGACTTTACAAATCTTTACTTACTGTTAGAATATAAAAATTTACTTAATATATCAGTAGGTATCAAGTCTTATATGTTAAAAAATAGTTTTAATACGTACTATGCGTTAAAAAAGCTTAAAAAGGCGATTATGAGCTATTTCCGGGTTCCTAAAGGAAAGCTGGTATTTTTATTATTCCAGAAGGCTCAAAATGTGTTATTTATCATATTAGATCAGTAGAAAAAGGTTTGGTATCAAAAGGTTTTGTAAAACTCATTTTATAGCCCAAAAGGGCAAAACCGACAATAACCGAATCAAGCTTAGAACTCTAAGTTATGCTCAGCCTAAAAATAAATAAAAATCTTTAAAAATCCCAAAATATTATATTACATCAGTGGGTAAAAAGTTTGGTATAAAAAATCGGGTTTAGATAGGCTATATGATAATTACACCGTTTAATTACTAAAAAGCTTTCTAATTACGCTAATGAGCATAACTCTTAATCTAGACCTCAAACTGATGTCAAATTTTAGGTACAAGTTTATAAATCAGTAACTAAGGTTTCTACTCTTTTACATTTTCAAAATTCATGTTTTAAGGTCATATGGGTATAATAGTCAACATTTAGGCATTTAACGGAATTATGCATATGAATCGGATAACTAATGAACCAAGTTGTATAATCACAAAGGGTTATACTTATATGAAACCTGGTCCTAATAAGGCTCTAAGACATTTCTAAACTATGCTCTAATGGGTCAGAACTGAAAGTCAAAGAAAAAGTCTACTTTTGCGACTTTCGGTTTCGAACCGAGCTTAAACTGAAAATTGTTGAGTTGAACATGTATAGACATGTTCTTACAGTAATTACCAAGTTATATTAATGACAAAAATAGGTTGCATAGCTTCTACATTGCTAATTTTGCATTAACTTGAAAATAAGCTTTCTGTTGACTTTTTGAGATTAACTTTAACTCGACAATTGACCTAGTTAGAGTGGGAATCAGAGGGTGCCCTTTTAAGGGTTTATTGCCCACATAATTACCCACTCATAGGTACTTTCAATTTGAAATTTGACTGGACAAATTAAGATTAATGACGAAGTCAAATCTTAATGACGACGGTTTGACTTTAAGCTAATAAACTAAGCAAAACTGAATTAAGGAAGGTTAAGGACACTTACCAAGGTCCTAAGCACGACTAGAGATCACTAGGAAGGGTGCTTGAGCTCCAAAACTCTCCAGAAGTGAAGTTGTGAAGTTTGCAAGTGAAGTGCTCAAATGGTGCAACATTGGGTTTCTTATATAGGAGCTTTGATTCATCAAGATCATGCCAAATAAGTCTATGGGATGATTCCTGATCATCCCAAGTATCCCTAGGCCTTTATAAACCATCAAACAAGCCCATAGAATCGAAAACAAGCTCCATAAGTCGGTTAAACTTGCTGAAACAGGCAGCTGTCCACATTTTCTAATGCTGGGGTGCTCAAGCGGCCCGCGCAAGGTTCTGATCACACCTTACGCGCCCCGTGTGAAGGTTAGAACAGGTTAAACAAGTTTCATTTATTGCACTTTAGGTCCCTGGTCCTTCCAAACGTGGTTTTAACTTTGTTTATTGCATTTTCAGCCCTCTAACTTGACTTTTAAGGGCTCCAAGGCATAACCAAACACCGTTAAGTCCTCGGTTAACTTTATGATCACCCGTAAAGCCTTAAATTTCAATGTTGATGCTTTTAGCCCCTCGTATACGAATATTATCATAACTTTCTCATACTTTATCGAAACCTTGTGAAATTTTTATCACTTATTCTAGTGAGCATAATTAATTGTTACAAAGCTTTGGATTTGCTAAAAGGTCACTCAGAGGTATAGTTTAAACATGTTGACACATTTAACCCCTGTAGTTTGTAATCTCTCACTTTCTTCCACAATTTGCTTCGTATGATCCATGATTTATTCGTTTAAAGGTATAAACATCGTGTAGGGTTATTGAAAGATATATTTATCCATTGTTGACATTTTGAATCCTTTTATACACGTAGATTCTTTGTTTGTCAACTTTAGTCCCTCTAACTTAATTCTTTACACGTTTAAAGCTCATGACACGTGTCGATACATTATTGGACATAAATTTTCGAGGTGTTACATCCTCACCCCCTTAAAAGAAATCTCGACCTCGAGATTTGCTAAAATGATGGAAGTACTTTTTGTCGCATAATGGACTTAACTTCTATAGCATATCTGGAGCCTCTCCAAGCTCCCAAGTTGACCTCTATAATCGGTACATGTATCCTTGTTGGAGCTTCTTAACCTGTCGATCCTCAATCGATGCAGGTTTTATATCATAAATCTGCATATCATTATGTGATAATGCTTCTCGACTTATTGGCGAAACACGTCCTTAAATCATTAGTGTGTAATGCATTGCGAGCTCCGCCAAGCTTCTTAAATAGGTTTTAGCTTATAAGCTATTTGATCTTGATACATTCGATTCCCTCGAATGATTCTATATATTCAGAGCTTAATTATCCTGATAAGTTAACAAATTGGCACACCCTTCCTGGGTGATATATTTTGTTGAACCTTATTCCTTAACAAGAACTTAGGAGGGTTGCTACTTTCATTAGTCCTTGATTTTCTGCCGAATACTGGCAACTTACAGATGATTATGGATTTGTATGGTCTTATTCGTTGTTTCCAAGGCAACTTTTAGATCTTGATAATTGGACTTACCAATCTTTTGTCCAACAATAAATGTTTAACATTTCATCTATACAAGGTATATAGAAAAGCTTATTTTAAGGTGAGATGGTTATTCCAACCACTGCTTAAAACTAATCTTAAGGAATAGCTAATCCTTGCCGCTAGTCGAACAAATCGACGATCCTGGGCAGCTGATGGCAACTTCTTGATTGTTGCCTAGTTAGGGTTGCGGTAATCAATGCATAAGCAAAATGAACCGATTTTCTTAATTAACTATACCGAATTCTCAGGATATTGAGTTAGGCTATATGAACCTCTATATTTTAAAACTTACTTAATCAGGGTTTCGACTCCTCCATTGATGGTACTAGCCATTTTGGATATTTCATAATAATACAGCCCTAAATGGGGTATAAATCTTAACTTTATTTGCCTCTCAGGAGGTAAACAGGGTAATCTTAGGAGAAGATAATCAAGATATAAGGAGGTTACAGAGACTTTCCAAATCCCAGGCTCCAGTTCATCTATCATAGTCAGATAAGTGACACATTTATGTTATGAGTCCACGAATTCCTTAATCGGGAACATTCACTTGGAAACTTTCATTCTGGATATTTTCTTTGAATACCTTTAGCTGACTTTAGTACCATGTGACCATTGGGATATCTTTATGGTTCCATGCATTAAACCTCCATACTGATCAGGCATGGAAGCAATCTATGGAACATATTAAGATACACCAACCCTCATGTGGCGCTTTTATCATACCATCTGGTATTCGTAATCGATGGTGATTAAGGAGATATCAACTATATATGCTGACGTACTTCTTCTAGAGAGAGGATACTTCTAAAATTCTACGACTGAAGGTTTCCTACAGGAACAGAAAAAAATGGTTCTCTTGATTCCGCTTGTAAGTCTTACCTTACACTTAATATCTGGGGTTCTTACAGGAAAATTTCTAAAAGGTTGCTAAGCTTATGGTCTTATGAGGAACTCAGCAGTACCTGAAACCAAACGTAATTCCTAGCAATAAAATCACAATAAGGGATTTATCTGGTGTCATTATTAATGTGAACTGCCTCTAATCATTCATCAGGAGGGTTAAACGCCTCCATTCTTAATCATTTTAAACTTAGCTGCAAGATCTTTGACAAATTTTAGGGCGGACTCAGCTTTGACTGGTTGTTTCATAATCTATATAACGTGAGTAGCTGAGGTAGATCCATAATAGATTTATAATAAGCAAGCTTTGAAACCTTAATGTGCCCTCTTATTGCCGATGCTAATCACCAATAATTACTATCATTAATATTAGATTTTTTGGTAAACTAAATAGGGCACTATTTCAATTAATGAGTTTAAGTTCGTAACATACTGCTGACAATCTAGATCCTTTATGGCGAGAGTCAGAAAATTCTTATTTCATCTTTTTCCATTTCGTGAAGCGGATAATAGGTCTTTCTAATAAGGTCCTTAAAACTTGGACCATCCCATAATGTATAAGAGGATCTTTCTTGTGGACTTCATTAATGTCCTCACTAATTAAGGGCATTGCCATCGAATGACTGTGATGCATACCTCACCGTGTCCTTTCTGGCATAACCGCTGATACACCTAATGGTTTCTATTTCATCCATCAACTTCCTGCAATCTGTCACACCCCGATTTCCACGTGTCACCGGTGGGCCCGGTGGGGGAGTATCGTGACGTGGTTGGCAACATAATAGTCAAACAACACAATATTATTATGCACAACGGAAGCAAATTTAAAATATGATACAACCGAATTTAATATTGTTTATCAATGTAACAATATCCGGAAGTTTATCCACAGTAGGATCGAAACAAAATAATATTAATGGTTCAACAGACTTTTAGGCATCTTAAGCTTGCGAGACTTCTATTGATGCTAAGGAGGAATATCCAGCCAATTTCGTATAGTACCTGCATTTAGTCTTTTTGGGAAAATACGTCAGTTTACACTGGTAAATACAATCAACTGACTCATTTTGAAAATGGTTTAAGAAAATTGATTTGAATGCACGTGGCACAAAATATCTTTTATAATTTGATTAGAATGCACAGAGGCAAGATTAATCTTTTTAACTTGGGAGAATTATTTAATATTATAATCTTGTGAACGAATTACATGTTAGTTATGCGTTCAGTAGCCCGGATTTTTTCCGGGTTAAAGATTAATAGACACACCACATAATTGAGTTATACACTGACAGGTGTACGCCTACACCCCGTGCTCAGGTCGTGGCCATCTCGTAAGATGATGCCAAGGATATCCGGGACATGGTCATTAACCCCCCAAAGGCTGTAAAGTAAACAAGACTGTTTAAACGAGCGGATCAAATTATTCAACTACCCACTTAATGTGGAGATTTGATGCCCGATCAAGCGGTATGCTATATACCGTAACCCAAGCCCGTATAGGGAAAATAAGTTAAAAGTATTTACCTGAGCAATGTATAAATCACAATAAGCAAAATGCAAGTAGCTTTTACTGTCCTCCTAATCTGGAACGAAGGTTTATAATAACCTATTAGAATCCTAACTGGTCTTTAGTTAAGCTTAAGCTTAGACCGGCTAGTTTCAAAGATACGGTTCGTACGCACGGTTAAGCGAAGACCGGATAGAATGTGATTTAGACCCGACAAGTTCGGAGACTTGCTTAATATGGGTATTTCATACACATTCTGGATTTTGAGATAAAACCGTTAAGGTTTGACCCGTTTCGGCTAATTTATGTAAACTTGTTACATAAACCGAACCGTACGCGTAATAAGCGTAACGGGTATCCGCAAGAGCCATATACAGGTTTCCTAAGTTAATTATGCCTCAAATATGTTGTGACATCAGTAAGATGTCTTTCATTATGCCCGAAACGTGTTTAAACACAAACTAGGCCCCATAGGGGTAGTTCGGTCATTTTAAAGGTTGTAAAAGAGTTTAGATGTTTAACTGAGTTACAGGTCTGATGTAAACAGCAAATATACTCAATTTGCTAAGTCATATCAGTGGGTTAAAGCATATATGTGAAATTTATCATTTCTAACCAAACTATGCCCCGTAGGGGTATTTTGGTAATTTCACATAAGCCGAAAAGCTCAAAACTGAAGTCTGAGTTTATCAACCTTTGCTTACTGTTAAAATATTATAATTTGCCTCATTTATCAGTAGGTATCAACCCGGGTATGTTCAATATGATTTTAAAACATACTATGCGTTGAAAACGCTAAATAAGGCGATTAAAGGCCATTACTGGGTTCAATACTTAAATCTGATGTTTTTATATTTCCAGAAGGCTTAAAATAATTTATTTATCATATGTGATCAGTAGCAAAAGGTTTGGAGTCGTTTAGATATGTAAAACTCATTTTATGGCCCGTACGGGCAAAACCGACAATTACCGGATTAAGCCTACGACTACTAGTTATGCTCAGCCTAAAATTAATTAAAAATCTTTAAAAATCCCAAAATAATATGTTACGTCAGTGGGTAAAAGATTTGATATCAAAAAGTAGGCTTAACTAGGCTATACGCTAATTATGCCGTTTAATTAACATAAAGCTTTAAATTTGCGATATTGAGCATAACTCTTAATCTACAAGTCAAACTGATGTCAAACTTTGCATACAATTTTATATATCAGTATTTAAGGTTTCTACACATTTACATTTTCTTAAATCACGTTTTAAGGTAATAAGGGCATAACGGTCAACATATGAGCAATTAACGAAAACATGCATATTAATTGGATAACTAATGAACCAAGGTGTATAATCACAGAGGGTTGTACTAACATGTAACCTAGTCCAATTAAAGCTGTGAGGCATTTCTAAAACATGCCTTAACGGGTCAGAACTGAAAGTCAAAGTGAAAGTCAAACTATACGACTTTCAGTTCCGAACCGGGTCTAAACAGGAAATTGTCGGGTTGAACATGTTTAGAAATGTTCTTACACTTATTACCAAGTTATAACAATGATCCAACAGGTTGTATATGTTCTAGATAGCTAATCATGCATAAATTGCAATTTAAGCTTCCTGTTGACTTTTCTTAAACTAGTTTGACCCGACTTTTGACCTGGTTAGAGTGGTGATCAGGGGAAACCCCTTTGAGGTTTTATTACCCACATAAATACCAAGCTATAACTACTTTTAATTCGAGACATGACTGAGCCATTACTGACTAATCTCGAAGTCAAACCGTAATTACGACGGTTTGACTTTTAGCTAATATACTAAGCTAAACTTAATTAAAGAAGTACTAGCAGACTTACAAGAGTCCAATGCACGAAATATGATCACTTGAGGCTGCTTGATAGCTCCAGAAATGATCCAACAATGCAGGAGAAGGTGTGGGAATGTTTGTAACTAAGGAGGCTTTATATAGTGATCCAAGACACCATAAAAGCTTGACATCTTAGTCTAGCACCCATCCACAACTGATTAACACTTGTCCTAGTGCTTAGGGGGTGCCTAGGGGTCGTCCACATGTGAGAAAAACCGGCTAGAATGGTCACAATCGCGCATAACAGGCTGCTGCCTGTTTTCTGGTGCTGGGCAGGTGCTTGCGCACCGTAACAATTATTTGTTACGGTGCGCAACAAATCATCAGGGACCAAAAATCTGTTGTTCTTTGGTAATTCGAAGGGCCAGCCACTTGTTTCGAAATTGGGACTTGTTTTATCAATTAGGGACCTCCAAAAAGTGCTTTGTACAGTATCATACCCTACCATGATGAATTGTATGCTTGTATTCCAAAAGAAAGTACCGAATTATAAGGTTTACCGTTGGAATTTCTTCGTAGGAGTCCACCAATTTAATCATGCATCATTCAATGTTATAATTCACTGAATTTTGAACATATATTAGATGTTTTTAATATGTTTTGAGTCTTGGGATTTATAACGAGGTCGTTCAGAGGTGCAAAAGTTAACATGACGACACTTTTAAATCCTGTCAAACATTTTTATTAAATCCGAGTTTACAACGCGTTTTGTCTTACATGACACGTGTCGTTTTATTATTTAACACGAATTTTCGAGGTGTTACATCCTCACCCCCTTAAAATAAATCTCGACCCGAGATTTACTGAGACAAATAAGGGTACTTTTCTTTCATGGTGGATTCAACTTCCCACGTGTATTCGGGACCTATACGGGCATCCCATTTGACCTTTACAATAGTTACATGCTTCCTTCGAAGCTTCTTTACCTGTCGATCTTCAATCGACTGAGGGTTTTCTTCAAATTTTCAGCTCTCATCTATATGCACATCTGTATGCGGTATAACCAGTGATTCGTCAGTGAAGCACTTCTTCAGATTGCAGATGTGGAACACATTTTGAATTCCACTGAGCTCTTCCGGTAAGTTTAACTTATAGGAAACTGACCCGACACGTTCGATAACCTCGAAAGGCCCTATGTATCTCGGGCTTAGCTTGCCTTTCTTACCAAACCACATCAGTCCTTTCCAGGGTGACACTTTAAGTAGGACTTTGTCACCTACTTCGAGGTGAAAATCCTTACGCTTAGGATCAGCGTAACTCTTCTGCCTATCCCGGGCAGCTTTGAGACGGTCTCGAATCTGGACAATCTTGTCCGTCGTTTCGAAAACAATCTCTGGTCCTGATAATTGGACATCTCCAACTTCCGCCCAACAAACTGGCGATCTACACTTTCTACCGTATAATGCCTCAAAAGACGTAGCCTTAATGTTGGTATGGTAGCTATTGTTGTAGGAGAATTCGATTAATGGTAGGTTCTTATCCCAACTACCACCCAAATCGTTCGCACATGCACGTAGCATGTCTTCCAACGTTTGAATAGTACGCTCACTCTGACCGTCAGTCTGAGGATGATAAGCCGTACTAAAATTCAAACGTGTGCCCAAAGGTTGTTGGAAACTCTTCCAAAATTGTGACGTGTATCTAGTATCTCTGTCAGAGATAATAGACACAGGTATGCCATGTAAGGCTACAATCTTATCTACGTACAACTGGGCTAACATGTCGGAGCTATAAGTCTCCTTGATGGGTAAGAAGTGTGCTGACTTAGTCAGTCTATCAACTATAACCCATATTGTATCATTTCCTTTCCTTGTCTTGGGTAACATGTTAATAAAATCCATAGTTACCATTTCCCACTTCCACGTAGGAAGTTCAGGCTGTTGTAGCAAACCTGATGGTTTCTGAGGCTCGGCTTTGACTTGCGCACATGTCAAGCATTTAGCTACATAGGTGGCCACAGACTTCTTCAAGCCTATCTATCAATAGTTTGCCCTTAGATCCTGGGTAGCTGATGGCAATTCTTAATCGTTGCCTAATTAGGGTTGCGGCATGTATGCATAGGCAATATGAACCGTCTTTCTTATTTAACAATATCAAACTCCCGGAATATCGAGTTAGGCTATATGAGCCTATGTCTTAAACCTACTTAATCAAGATTTCGATTATTCCATAATCAATATGGAGTTTTCACAATACTCCAGCCCACAGCGGGATGCTAATCTTAATTCTACCTGCCTTCCAGGAGGTAAGCAGGGAAAACTTATGAGAAGATAATCAATATGCAAGGAGGCTACAGAGATTTTCCATATCTCAGGCTCCAGTTCATCCATCATTGCTCGTGTCAAATAAGTGACACATTTATGTTATAGGTCCTCGAATTCCTTAATCGGGAACATTTACTTGGATAATTCCATTCTGGATATCTTCTTTGAATACTACTAGTCGACTTTAGTACAATATGATCATTGGGATATCTTAGGGGTTCCATGTATTAAACCTCCATGCTGATCAGACATGGAAATAATCTATGGGACACACTAGGATACGCCAATTCCTCATATGGCACTTTTATCAAACATAGTTTGGCATTCGTAGGCGATAGAAAAACAAAGGGAAAAATAATTAAAATAACATATGTTGTCGTACTCTATGCGAAGAAAGAGTACTCTTGGATTTTTCGGAAGGTTTTTCTTGCCGATACAAGAAGAATCGGTTACTATGGTTTTTCCTTGGTAATTTATACCTTGTGGGTAATATAAAAGTTTGCTAAGCTTATGGTTTATGAAGATTTATTATTGCCTGTATATAAAAAAACAGGACGCTTAGCAAAAATTATCATTGGTAAATGATAAGGAGTGTATTTGATGACATCGTGAACTGCCTCTTGGCGTTCATCAGGTGAGTTCAGGCATTTCTTCCCTTAGTCTTTCCAGTGTTTAGTCAATCATAAGCAAGCCAAGAGTAACCGAAACATAGAGGTAAATTCTTGGATTCTAATACTTAGTCAACATAAGGAGGATAAGTAGGTGACTTATAGTAAAAAGTAAGGAAGTTATTGTACATGTGCTTATATTTAACCAAAAATGGAATTTCACAAACTAGGCACCTAGCTCGGTTGGCTAGGCGCGCGAAAGGGTGTGGCCTAGACCCAGGTTCGATTCCGGGGACGGCCAGTTTCACCATTTTTTTTTGTTGCTTTTTATTAAGCCTGTACTTGCTCTCTTCCTTAGATTTCTGGGAGTCATCTTCCTCCTTTGGTTCATCCTTCATATACGAAGTGTGAACAAAACTCTTCTCATGAGCAATTGAACATGGTTTTGCATGAAATTCAGAGCGAGGAGCATTCGGCTCTTTGGATTGTTCCATGATCTTTCTATGGTTCTTCCAACTGCTGCGTCAACCACAGCCTGGAGATTAACTCCATTAATATTGAGGTTTACGTTTGTAGTTTTATTAACTTTCGTCGCATTAATAGTATTGCGACTGTCGTCTACCTCATCCGAGTTTTCGATACTCGAAACTTGGTACTAATCACCAAGATTTAACAATTATTAGTCATCATCCTGATGACCTGACTTAGATTAGCCACGGCATTCATAAACCGTATGGGCTATTCCGTTCTGAACATTCTTAATGAATGCTTTTTGAATGTATATCTATTACATTTAGCTTAGGTCACAAAAGGACTATCAATGGCATTTAAGGTTTGGAGCGAGTCCAATACCTGCTTGACAGGGGACCATAATGTCACAGCTGTCTTTGTCACAAGGACGCTTATAAATAGCTCAAGGGCTAGCCTTACAAGACTTTTATTATATATATACATATATGGCATAAAATCCTGTCTCGATGGACGTAGAAAGATATGGCATAAAGCCCAGTCATGAAGGACATAAATAATTATACGGCACGAAGGCCTTGTCGCAAAGGTCATTTAGATATGGCACAAACGGCCTTGACATAAGGACATTTATCAAATCTGGCACAAAGGCATGTCACCAGGAATGTTAACATTTAATATGTTAGCTTGTCACGAATGACAAATTATAGCGCATAGGCTTGTCATGAATGACTTTAAAACATAACTCGATGGTCTATCATCAAGGACCTTAATTTATTAGCCGCAATTTTATTAGATTAGGGCTTCAAGGTTTGAACGTGGTTCTTCACCTTTGGACAGGGAGTCATAGACTACAACTGTCATCGTCTTTGAAAGACGATTCATTTGGCAGAAAGGTAAGCCAAATCAACATTACTAATGGATGTTTATATATAACCATGGTATTTAATGATATTAGTCATGATCACATCGATCATATTGACTATTAGGTTTGGGTATAATCACACCATTTTGAACAGGGGATCATAAAGATCACTACTATCTTTGTCTTACCGACACTAGAATAAAGTATAGCCCGTAGGCATTTCATCATGAGGGATGTTAATATTGTGATCATCATACTGATGATACTAGTCAGGATCATAATGGTAGTATAGACTATGGGATTTGAGTATAGCTCACCCCCTTGGGCAAAGAATCACAAAAGATTACAATTGCCTTGTCTCAATTGGACAATATAATATAGCTCTTAGGCAAAACATCATTAAGGATGTTAAAATTTTTAATCATCGTATTGATGATTTTTGTCATGATCGCATTGATCATATAGACTATTTGGCTTGAGCATAGCTCACCACCTCAACCAAGGAATCATAAAGATAACAATGTCAATGTCCCAAAATGGACAATATATTATAGCCCGTAGGTAAAACATCACTAAAGGATGTTAAATAATGTGATCATCATTATAGAATGATATAAGCCATGATTCCTAAATCACTAGGCTAGATAAGGGAATTGGAAGAATCCAATATAAAGATGACTGTTGTGATTTTCTCGAATCACATTTGTCAAGAGTGCTAAAGCGTTCTTAGATGTTAATAAGGATCTGAATCCCTTGAGTAGGTTTCACCATCTTGGCCGCGTAGGCTAGGTTTCACCTTTAAGATTCTTTTTAAAATGCATACTGACAGGGAAGGAAGGATTTTTATTTTATTCAGGACTTTTATCATAATTCCTAATTCATAAGTTAATAATAGCACAAATGGCCTAGTCGCGTAGACAAGTTAAATTTATAAGCCATGATTTCAGAGAATCGCGGCATTAAGGTTTGAATCAAAGTTCATTACCTTTTCCTGACAGGGAGCTGTAGGCTACCACTGTCTTTAGTCTCAGAGGACATTAACTATAGCCCGTAGGTACTTCCCTTCTAAGGGATGTTTATTACGGGATTGCCCCTTAGGGGAATCATTAACCATGGTAAACAGAGACCATATTTGGTTAATTTATTAATCATATATGTTTAGGATTTCTATTATAATTTATCCTAATTATAAAACAATAACAGTTTTATTTATGGCACAAATGGCCTAGTCACATGGACACTTTTAAATTATAAGCTATGATTTCAGAGAATCAGACCGTGTAGGTATACTGGCGCAACAAGCCTAGTCACAAGGACAATCATAAATTTTATGCTAGGATTTCAGAGAATCAAAGCATTTGAGGTATACTGGCACAATAGGCCTAGTCACAAGGACAATTATAAATTTTATGCTAGGATTTCAGAGAATCAAAGCATTTGAGGTATACTGGCACAATAGGCCTAGTCACAAGGACAATTATAAATTTTATGCTAGGATTTCAGAGAATCAAAGCATTTGAGGTATACTGGCACAATAGGCCTAGTCACAAGGACAATTATAAATTATATGCTAGGATTTCAGAGAATCAAAGCATTTGAGGTTTGAACCTAGTTCATTACCTTTATCTGACAGGGAGTCATCGCTTCCACTGTCTTTTGGCTCATGTAGAAATGAGCATGGCCCGTAGGCACTATATTACCACGTATGGTCAAAATATGATCATCTTAATTGATGATTTAACCCAGGATTCAGAGATCATTAAACTGGGTTAGGAATCTTCTAAAGAATTCCTTTAATAACATATGTGATTTCTAACGAATCACTTCTGCCAGGAGTGTTAACATGTTTACAGATGTTAACAGGGAATTGGAATCTTTTTAACAGGTCTTACCATCTTGGCCAGGTCTTTATAATGACCCGAAGGCTAGGTTTCACACTTAAGATTCTTAATTTAATGGTTTGAATCTTTTTAACAGGTCTTACCATCTTGGCCCGGTCTTATAATTGACTCGAAGGCTAGGTTTCATACTTAAGATTCTTAATTTAATTAACGCAGAACAATTTTTAAAATTGAGGTGTTAATATGAATCTGAATCTAATTATGGAACTACCATCTTGGCCCGGTCTTAAAATGACACGTGGCTAGGTCTTGTCCTTTTTAGATTTTGCCATTTTATTATAATGGTAGATCTTATAAAAGAAATGTTAATAAGGATCTGAATCTAATTTGAGGAACTGCCATCTTGGCCGGTCTTAATATGACCCGAGGCTAGGTCTTGTCCTTTTTAGATTTTTCCATTTTATTATAATGGTAGATCTTATAAAAAGAATGTTATTTTTCATTTATTTCATTTTTCATGTTTAGGATGAAAATTTTAAATTTAGTCAATCCATTATATGAAAATAAAATACAGAGTTGCCCTAAGCGGGACCTAAAGGAATAATATGTCCTCGGAGGGACTGAAAGATAATTATGTCCTTATAAAGGACTATTAAAGAAACGATCTTCAACAAAAGGAGTTTCTTCTTCATTTTATTTCTGAATGCTTTCTCCTTGGATGCTCGTTTCATTCTAGCAGCGGTACGAAGCTCAGCATCTCAGGGCTCCGGGTGTGGAGAACTCCTATTACGGCTTCTTCGCTTGGCGACGTATCCAATAAAAATTTGGAAGTAAAAATTTCTAGATTAGGATTGAGAATAATCCTATGTTAAGTCTAGACTCAGAAGTTTAGATATGTGCAATTGTGTAACTGAGATTAAACACGAAAGGTTAGTGTTTAATTCACTCAGTGTTGGCTCTGATACCAACCTGTCACACCCCGATTTCCACGTGTCACCGGTGGGCCCGGTGGGGGAGTATCGTGACGTGGTTGGCAACGTAATAGTCAAACAACATAATATTATTATGCACAGCGGAAGCAAATTTAAAATATGATACAACCGAATTTAATATTGTTTATCAATGTAACAATATCCGGAAGTTTATCCACAGTAGGATCGAAACAAAATAATATTAATGGTTCAACAGACTTTTAGGCATCTTAAGCTTGCGAGACTTCTATTGATGCTAAGGAGGAATATCCAGCCAATTTCGTATAGTACCTGCATTTAGTCTTTTTGGGAAAATACGTCAGTTTACACTGGTAAATACAATCAACTGACTCATTTTGAAAATGGTTTAAGAAAATTGATTTGAATGCACGTGGCACAAAATATCTTTTATAATTTGATTAAAATGCACAGAGGCAAGATTAATCTTTTTAACTTGGGAGAATTATTTAATATTATAATCTTGTGAACGAATTACATGTTACTTATGCGTTCAGTAGCCCGGATCTTGTCCGGGTTAAAGATCAATAGACACACCACATAATTGAGTTATACACTGACAGGTGTACGCCTACACCCCGTGCTCAGGTCGTGGCCATCTCGTAAGATGATGCCAAGGATATCCGGGACATGGTCATTAACCCCCCAAAGGCTGTAAAGTAAACAAGACTGTTTAAACGAGCCGATCAAATTATTCAACTACCCACTTAATGTGGAGATTTGATGCCCGATCAAGCGGTATGCTATATACCGTAACCCAAGCCCGTATAGGGAAAATAAGTTAAAAGTATTTACCTGAGCAATGTATAAATCACAATAAGCAAAATGCAAGTAGCTTTTACTGTCCTCCTAATCTGGAACGAAGGTTTATAATAACCTATTAGAATCCTAACTGGTCTTTAGTTAAGCTTAAGCTTAGACCGGCTAGTTTCAAAGATACGGTTCGTACGCACGATTAAGCGAAGACCGGATAGAATGTGATTTAGACCCGACAAGTTCGGAGACTTGCTTAATATGGGTATTTCATACACATTCTGGATTTTGAGATAAAACCGTTAAGGTTTGACCCGTTTCGGCTAATTTATGTAAACTTGTTACATAAACCGAACCGTACGCGTAATAAGCGTAACGGGTATCCGCAAGAGCCATATACAGGTTTCCTAAGTTAATTATGCCTCAAATATGTTGTGACATCAGTAAGATGTCTTTCATTATGCCCGAAACGTGTTTAAACACAAACTAGGCCCCGTAGGGGTAGTTCGGTCATTTTAAAGGTTGTAAAAGAGTTTAGATGTTTAACTGAGTTACAGGTCTGATGTAAACAGAAAATATACTCAATTTTCTAAGTCATATCAGTGGGTTAAAGCATATATGTGAAATTTATCATTTCTAACCAAACTATGCCCCGTAGGGGTATTTTGGTAATTTCACATAAGCCGAAAAGCTCAAAACTGAAGTCTGAGTTTATCAACCTTTGCTTACTGTTAAAATATTATAGTTTGCCTCATTTATTAGTAGGTATCAACCCGGGTATGTTCAATATGATTTTAAAACATACTATGCGTTGAAAACGCTAAATAAGGTGATTAAAGGCCATTACCGGGTTCAATACTTAAATCTGATGTTTTTATATTTCCATAAGGCTTAAAATAATTTATTTATCATATGTGATCAGTAGCAAAAGGTTTGGAGTCGTTTAGATATGTAAAACTCATTTTATGGCCCGTAAGGGCAAAACCGACAATTACCGGATTAAGCCTACGACTACTAGTTATGCTCAGCCTAAAATTAATTAAAAATCTTTAAAATCCCAAAATAATATGTTACGTCAGTGGGTAAAAGATTTGATATCAAAAAGTAGGCTTAACTAGGCTATACGCTAATTATGCCTTTTAATTAACATAAAGCTTTAAATTTGCGATATTGAGCATAACTCTTAATCTACAAGTCAAACTGATGTCAAACTTTGCATACAAGTTTATATATCAGTATTTAAGGTTTCTACACTTTTACATTTTCATAAATCACGTTTTAAGGTAATAAGGGCATAACGGTCAACATATGAGCAATTAACGGAAACATGCATATTAATTGGATAACTAATGAACCAAGGTGTATAATCACAGAGGGTTGTACTAACATGTAACCTAGTCCAATTAAAGCTCTGAGACATTTCTAAAACATGCCTTAACGGGTCAGAACTGAAAGTCAAAGTGAAAGTCAAACTATACGACTTTCGGTTCCGAACCGGGTCTAAACAGGAAATTGTCGGGTTGAACATGTTTAGACATGTTCTTACACTTATTACCAAGTTATAACAATGATCCAACAGGTTGTATATGTTCTAGATAGCTAATCATGCATAAATTGCAATTTAAGCTTCCTGTTGACTTTTCTTAAACTAGTTTGACCCGACTTTTGACCTGGTTAGAGTGGTGATCAGGGGAAACCCTTTTGAGGTTTTATTACCCACATAAATACCAAGCTATAACTACTTTTAATTCGAGACATGACTGAGCCATTACAGACTAATCTCGAAGTCAAACCGTAATTACGACGGTTTGACTTTTAGCTAATATACTAAGCTAAACTTAATTAAAGAAGTACTAGCAGACTTACAAGAGTCCAATGCACGAAATATGATCACTTGAGGCTGCTTGATAGCTCCAGAAATGATCCAACAATGCAGGAGAAGGTGTGGGAATGTTTGTAACTAAGGAGGCGTTATATAGTGATCCAAGACACCATAAAAGCTTGACATCTTAGTCTAGCACCCATCCACAACTGATTATGTTAGGATCAGAGGCTCTTATGATTGTGTTTGTTTGTATAAAATGAATGATCAATGAATATGAAAACAAGTTAGGTGCATCGGAAATGAAAACAAACTTTGTAAACACAATCAAATGGAGAAAATAGTTTGATAAACAATTGCTTCTCATAGAGTCAAAAGATTTACAGATCAAAGCAAAAGATTACAGACATGCTTACAAACTAAACTCCCCCTCAGCCTGATGCCCCAAGGTTGGTTGCACACAAGATGAAAGGATTAGACATGAGGAGAAGAACCCGCTCAGTCAATCAAATGTAACAGTACAGGGTACTGTTACATTTATAGGCAAACCAAACCACTGAGGATCTCAGCTGACGTCACCATGAAAGCGACGTCTAACAACCTAACAACCTTTAACAACTGATCAATGACTACTGACCATACAGACACTGATTACATTCTAACTACTGATGTATAAACACTGATTCTTCATTCCACTGATGTAGTCAACCACTGATGTCTAGTATCAGTGCTTTCTTCAAAGGGTGATCAGACCTTGAATGAGCAGTGCTTTAATCCTTCAGCAGTGCTAGAGTTCCGTCAGTAGATTGAGCTTCAGCCTTTAAACTTAATCAGTACTTTAGAGTGGTCAGCAGTTGCAAGGCAGCAGTTGTATATGGACAGTGGATAGGGACTATCAGTTGTTAGAAATCACTTTCAAGGGGAAAGCAAAGTGTAAACTGCTGCTTATTGTGAATCCTCTGTTGTGACCTGGTTTTGGCTTTACATTATCTGTTCCTCTGGTAGGGTTCAATCCCAACAATCTCCCCTGGTGCAGAAGGGAAATAACCTTTTTGTAAGGTATCTACCTTTGATTCTTCTGCATATCCCCTTTTTGCGAAATCAGTTTTCATCTCGGCCTTATCAAAAGAGAGTTTACCTTCCTGATCGTTGAGATTAAAGACTTCGGAGATCGACTGTGGGGTTATTTGAACTGCTTTACCCTGTATTGAGGAATTAATGGCGATGACTTTTCCGTCTTGTTTTTCAAGCGACGCCTTTTTCCAAAACTCTCTCTGGGTTTGCAGATAGATGGGAGCATTTGTTGTCAACAAAGTTTTGTACTTTGATGCAGATAATGTATCAATAATGGTGTCAAAGGTGTGATTATCAGTAGGTTTTGTGAGTAAACCCAGATAGTTGTGAGATTGTTTGAATGGTATTTCGATGGGTTCTTCGGCCGTTTGAGCGACCTCTTTGGAAGGTGATGGTGATTTAGGTTTTGTTTTTGATTTTGACTTTGATTTTGTCATTTTTGCGGAGAAGAATGAAGGAGGATTTTGGAGATTTTGAGAAGAAGGGTTGGAAACTGCTATGAGAAGAGAATTTTGGAATTCAATCCGTCAGTGTAAAACCCTGTTTGGGGGTTTAGGGCAGGGTTTTATTTGAAAAAAAATGATCGCTGATGTGGCAGCGGTTATTACGATCTGAGGGCTAAAAACTGACCACGTGTCAAACACTGATGAGACGGATGAAGTATGGAGAACAGTTGTTTTAAGAGCCACTGACGTATCAAGCATCAGTGGTTACAACAGTAAAAATTTTGGCAGTGGACGATTTTTACTATCAGTGGATAGCATATCAGTGGATAAGACACTGATTTTGAGTATCAATGCTTTTCAAGAAAATGAGGGATCAGTGGTTAACTTTCAGCAGTGGACAGTGTTTAGAGATCAGATTTTTTTTTTTTAAAACAAAATCAATGGTTAGGGTAAATGGTACAGATTTGAAGAACATGTATTCCAGCAACAATTGTTAGAATTTTCATTCAAGGTTTTGCCACATGTCAATTTTGAAGGACAGTGGTTTAGTACCCCAGATGAATGAGAACTTTTTGCTAAGGCAACTCATTTTCGTTAAATATCTAAATTAAAACATGAGTGCCTCGGTAGTTTAAGCATTGTTTGGCAAACAACCATGAATGATGTTTAAAACAAACCTGAGTATGACATGACCTTGACATATGTACCATATCCTTTTGACCTAATTATGAGGACAAAATACCGATAAAAATAAGGCACTATATCCTGACAGGGAAATGAAACTATTGCCATTTAAAAAACAAGCAAAAATTCAAAATATATTATTCTAAAAAAAACGAACAATATATCCTGGTTATTTGAGAAAACCCTCTATAAAAAACAGTTAAAGGATTTTCTGAGAACAGCATCGAAAGAATCTGGTAAATTTTCAGTAAAATACATAATCATATCATTCTCAAATTTATGAAAATGGTCGGTGGTTTGTCAGCAGTGGTAGGAAATTTTGAATACATTTTAACCACTGTTTGGTACCATTTTCTTGTCAGTTGATTGCAAACATGAGAACACATGGATAAATTTTTCTGATCATTTGTCTAGTCCCTTTTGTAAGTTCAATCATTGGGAATACTATTATCCCTGAACTTTCCTGAACCAGTGAGCACAAACAGTTGCTTAATGACCATTATTACCCCAAGCTTTGACTCTTAAGTGTTTTATGTTTATACTCTTTTCTTTTGACTTCAAGAGTTTTGAGATAAACACACTTTTGAGTTTTTGTGACTTTTAGTCCAAAATCATTTTGCAGTAATGTTTTGAGAGACTTGGTCATGTTTACACAAGTTTTTCAGCCAATCTCACACTACATATGATACAGACTATGTTGACCCCTGTTTTTCTTAGTGTATTTAGACAAAGTTGATTTGTTCCTTTTGAGGATCTCAACCTGTTTTTCTACACATAAGATCTAAATAACTAAAGTCTTAATTCCCTCTTTATAGAAAATCAAAACACTAATGTCTTATGAAACATAGGTTTTGTTAATCTGAGGATCATACTTTAGTATGTAATGAAAACAACACAAATATCAAAACAACAGTTAAAATCAATTTTGAGAATATAGACCAATACCATAATTTATCAGATATGTTTACAGATCTGAAAACTATGAGTAACTTGTGCATGATATCACTTGTTGTATGAAATTTGTGTGTCATATGACATCTTGGTTGATATACAGAGTTTTTGAATAACCACTTTGAACATGATTTACTCGATACTCTGTTTTTCAACAAAATACATCCAACCTTAGTATCAATGAATTTTGAGCCGAACTGTTATGTCAAACTGATTGTTAGATCGAATTTGACTGTCCAGGCTCTGATACCAATTGTTAGGATCGGAGGCTCTCATGATTGTGTTTGTTTGTATAAAATGAATGATCAATGAATATGAAAACAAGTTAGGTGCAGCGGAAATGAAAACAAACTTTGTAAACACAATCAAATGGAGAAAATAGTTTGATAAACAATTGCTTCTCATAGAGTCAAAAGATTTACAGATCAAAGCAAAAGATTACAGACATGCTTACAAACTAAACTCCCCCTCAGCCTGATGCCCCAAGGTTGGTTGCACACAAGATGAAAGGATTAGACATGAGGAGAAGAACCCGCTCAGTCAATCAAATGTAACAGTACAGGGTACTGTTACATTTATAGGCAAACCAAACCACTGAGGATCTCAGCTGACGTCACCATGAAAGCGACGTCTAACAACCTAACAACCTTTAACAGCTGATCAATGACTACTGACCATACAGACACTGATTACATTCTAACTACTGATGTATAAACACTGATTCTTCATTCCACTGATCTAGTCAACCACTGATGTCTAGTATCAGTGCTTTCTTCAAAGGGTGATCAGACCTTGAATGAGCAGTGCTTTAATCCTTCAGCAGTGCTAGAGTTCCGTCAGTAGATTGAGCTTCAGCCTTTAAACTTCATCAGTACTTTAGAGTGGTCAGCAGTTGCAAGGCAGCAGTTGTATATGGACAGTGGATAGGGACTATCAGTTGTTATAAGTCACTTTCAAGGGGAAAGCAAAGTGTAAACTGCTGCTTATTGTGAATCCTCTGTTGTGACCTGGTTTTGGCTTTACATTATCTGTTCCTCTAGTAGGGTTCAATCCCAACAGATTAACACTTGTCCTAGTGCTTAGGGGGTGCCTAGGGGTCGTCCACATGTGAGAAAAACCGGCTAGAATGGTCACAATCGCGCATAACAGGCTGCTGCCTGTTTTCTGGTGCTGGGCAGGTGCTTGCGCACCGTAACAATTATTTGTTACGGTGCGCAACAAATCATCAGGGACCAAAAATCTGTTGTTCTTTGGTAATTCGAAGGGCCAGCCACTTGTTTCGAAATTGGGACTTGTTTTATCAATTAGGGACCTCCAAAAAGTGCTTTGTACAGTATCATACCCTACCATGATGAATTGTATGCTTGTATTCCAAAAGAAAGTACCGAATTATAAGGTTTACCGTTGGAATTTCTTCGTAGGAGTCTACCAATTTAATCATGCATCATTCAATGTTATAATTCACTGAATTTTGAACATATATTAGATCTTTTTAATATGTTTTGAGTCTTGGGATTTATAACGAGGTTGTTCAGAGGTGCAAAAGTTAACATGACGACACTTTTAAATCCTGTCAAACATTTTTATTAAATCCGAGTTTACAACGCGTTTTGTCTTACATGACACGTGTCGTTTTATTATTTAACACGAATTTTCGAGGTGTTACACAATCGATGGACCCTTTTTACTATTGAAGTCTCTTGACTTCTAAGAGACGAAGTACTTTTAAGTATATCCTAAAAGGAATGGGCTCTTTGCCACATATGATTTTTGTTTGGATCATTCTTCGCATTTGAAGTATACATAAAGCTCCTCTCATGAGCAGCGACATGTGTTTTAGAGCGAGCAGCATCTGGCTTTTTGAACCTTTTCATGACTTTTCTCATAGCCTTTCTAATAGCTGCGTTAATTACAGTTTTGGAGATTAACTCCATTAACATTGAGGTTCACATTGGATGCACCATTTAACATTTGTCGCATCTCTAGCATTGCGACTGTTGTTTGTCTCTTCTGAGTTTTCCATACTCGATTCTTTGATATTAAATACCATATTCAACAAGTGCTTAGGAAATCCATACCTAGTGTCACCTTGAATTGTCAAGGCTTACCATAAGGAGTCTCGATAACTATTTGCTCCTTATCACACACAATATGGGCTTGATTTTTAAGACAGCCAATTCATTCCTATCACTATATCGAGTCCCTCTTATTTTAATGGAAACAAGGAAAACGGAAAAGAATGATCCCCAATGGATATAAAACATCCATCTAATATTGCTGAAGCAGTCTCTGAGGTACTATCGGCCAATTCTACTTTATACTTAACGCTTAGAGTTTTAACAGGCAGATTTAATGATTTACAAAATCTATTGTCTACGAAAGACTTCTCTGAACCTGAATCAAATATAATCTAGCATAAATGTCATTGACAAGGAAAAATTCTTGTCGTGACATTGTCATCTTGAGCGGCCTCTTGAGCATTCATTTGAAAGACTCCAGCTTTGGTCTTCTTAGCCTCTCTGGGCTTCTTGGTTTTATTTGGGCAATTAGTTTTGATGTGCCCTATTTCATTACAACCATAGCAGGTTGTGTCCTTTATGTCTTGGCACTCCAAGGTCTTGTGCCCTTCTTTATTACAGATTCCACAAGGCTTAGCTTGTGAGTGTAACACCTCGGAAATTCACGTCCTATAATAGGTTGACACGTGTCATAAAGTTTAAACGTGTGAAAGAAATGTTATGGAAGGACTAAAGTTGACAAACGTTGAAAGTATGTGAATATACGTATTCTAAGTGTCAACTGTGAATAAATACAATGTATATTAACCCTACACAATGCTCATACCTTCAAACGAATAAATCATAGATCATACGAAGCTAAATATGAGTGATTTCAAACTACAGGGACCAAATGTGTCAACATGTTTAATTTATACCTCTGAGTGACCTTTTGACAAACCCGAAGCTTTGTAAATATTAATTATACCCACGAGAATACACGATTTAAATTTCATAAAGTTTCGTTAACGTATGAGAAAGATATGACCAAATTCGTGTGCGAAGCGTTAAAGCGTAAACGTCGAAAGTTAGGACTTTTCGGGTGAAAATAAAGTTACCCGGGGACTTGGCAAAGTGGGTATATGTTTTAAGGACTTAGTAGATCAATTATAAGGGTTTAACATACAAGAAATCAGTGCCTATCCGAGTTTTGAAGAGCCAAGGACTGATTAGCAAACAAAATCAACAATCTGATCTGCAGGGGGCTCGCGTCACGCGAGGGGACCCTCGCGCTACGCGAGGGTGGCCCAGAACCGCAAAACAAGGGCTGTTGTCTGCCAAATGCTTTGTGCGCGACCTCTACTCGTTTTTCCACTTCTCATGGCCCCTAAAACACCTCCTAAGCCCCTAGGACACATGTCAATCGATTGTGGGCACTCATAGACTCAGTTGTCAAAGATTTATGGTGTGTGGAACCATTATAAATAGCCCTTCAAAGTCACCAACATTCTCACACCTTCATCTGATCATTTGGAGCCTTTCTGGAGCTAAGGAACTCTCCCAACTGATCATAAGTCGTGCATAGGACCCTTGTAAGTGTTCTAATCCTTTCTTGTTTGAGTTTAGCTTAGTTAATTAGCTAAAAGTCAAACCGTCTTAATTACGGTTTGACTTCGAGATTAGTAAATAATGGCTCAGTCAAATCTCGAATTAAAAGTAGTTATAAGTTGGTATTTATGTGGGTAATAAAACCCCAAAAGGGTTTCCCCTGATCACCACTTTAACTAGTTCAAAAGTCGGGTCAAACATATACTTAAAAAGTCAACAGAATTCTTAAAAGGCCATTTATGCATAATTAGCTATCTAGGCCATGTATAACCTGTTTGATTATTGTTATAACTTAGTAATTAGTGTAAGAACATGTCCAAACCTGTTCAACCCGACTATTTCCTGTTTAGACCCGGTTCGGAACCGAAAGTCACATAGTTTGACTTTCACTTTGACTTTCAGTTCTGACCCGTTTAGGCATATTTTAGAAATGCCACAGAGCTTAAATTGGACTAGGTTACATGTTAGAACAACCCTCTGTGATTATGCACCTCGGTTCATTAGTTATCCAATTAATATGCAAGTTTCCGTTAATTGTTCATATGTTGACCGTTATGCCATTATTACCTTAAAACATGATTTATGAAAATGTAAAAGTGTAGAAACCTTGAATATTGATATATAAACTTGTATGCAAAATTTGACATCAGTTTGACTTGTAGATTAAGAGTTATGCTCATTAGCGTAATTACGGTGCTTTATGTTAATAAAATGGCGTAATTAGCGTATAGCCTGATTAAACATACTTTTTGGTATCAAACGAATTAACCACTGATGTAATATATTATTTTGGGAATTTTAAAGATTTTTAATTAATTTTAGGCTGAGCATAACTCATAGTCGTAGGCTTAATTCGGTAATTGTCGGTTTTGCCCTTACGGGCCATAAAATGAGTTTTACACATCTAAACGACTCCAAACCTTTTGCCACTGATTAGTTATGATAAATGAATTATTTTAAGCCTTCTGGAAATATAAAAATATCAGACTTAAGTATCGAACCCGGTAATGGCCTTTAATCGCCTTAATTAGCGTTATTAGCGCATAGTATGTTTTAAAATCATATTGGACATACCCGGGTTGATACCTACTGATATAAGAAGCAAATTATCATATTTTAACAGTAAGCAAAAGTTGATAAACTCAGACTTCAGTTTTGAGCTTGTCGGCTTATGTGAAATTACCAAAATACCCCTACGGGGCCTAGTTTGGTTAAAAATGATAAGTTTCACATACATGCTTTAGCCTACTGTTAAAACTCATCAAATTGAGTATGTTTGCTGTTTACATCAGACCTGTAACTCAGTTAGACATTTAAACTCTCTTACAAACTTTAAAATGACCAAACTACCCCTACGGGGCATAGTTTGTGTTTAAATTAGTTTCGGGCATAACGAAAGACACCTTACTGATGTCACAACATATTTGAGACATAATTAACTTAGGAAATCTGTATATAGCTCTCATGACTACCCGTCACGCTTATTACGCGTACGGTTCGGTTTATGTAACAAGTTTACATAAATTAGCCGAAACGGGTCAAACCTTAACGGTTTTATCTCAAAATATAGAATGTGAATAATAAACCCATATTAAACAAGTCTTCAAACTTGTCGGGTCTGAATCACATTCTATCCGGTCTTCGCTTAATTGTGCGTACGAACCGTATCTTGAAACTAGCCGGTCTAAGCTTAAGCTTAATAAAAGACCCGTTAGAATTCTAATAGGTTATATTAAACCTTCGTTCCAGATTAGGAGAAACAGTAAAAGCTACGTGCATTCTGCTTATTGTGATTTATACTTGCATCAGGTAAATACTTTTAACTTATTTTCCCTATACGGGCTTGGGTTACGGTACATAGCGTACCGCTTGATCGGGCATCAAATCTCCACGCTTAGTGGGTAGTTGAATAATTTGATCGGCTCGTTTTAAACAGATTTGTTTACTTTACAGCCTTTGGGGGGTTAATGACCATGTCCCGGATATCCCTGGCATCATCTTACGAGATGGCCACGACCTGAGCACGGGGTGTAGGCGTACTCCCGTGTATAACTCACTTAAAGTGGTGTGTCTATTGATCTTTAACCCGGATATGTTCCGGGCTACTGAACGCATAAGTAACATGTAATTCGTTCACAAGATTATAATATTAAATAATTCTCCCAAGTTAAATAAAATGATTTATGCCACGTGCATCCAAACCAATTTTCAATCATTTTTCCAAAATGAGTCAGTTGAATGTATTTACCAGTGTAAACTGACGTATTTTCCCAAAAAGACTGAATGCAGGTACTAAACGAAATTTGGCTGGATTGTCTCCTAAGCATCAATAAAAGTCTCGCAAGCTTAGGATGCCAGAAGTCTGTTGAACCATAAATGTTATTTTGTTTTGATCCGTTCTGTGGATAAACACCGGATATTGTGACTTTGATTACAATAAATAAATTCGGTTGTATCTTATTTTTAAATTGCTTCCGCTGTGCATTATTATATTGTGTTGTTTGACTATTACGTTGCCAACCACGTCACGATACTCCCCCACCGGGCCCACCGGTGACACGTGGAAATTGGGGTGTGACAGGGAGTCTTTTGATCAGACATCCACTTTAGTATTTTTAAGCCAAGTGGGTTTCTTGGGAGAGACTTATTTGCTGATGAGTTGAGGAATGATGGCCTTGAAAACATCTGCAGACTTTCAGACATTCTTTTAAAGGCTTCTTCAATGACTTTGTCTGCTGCAGCTATGTCTTCTGCAGTTTCTTGCTCAATAAGCTCTTGTCTTTCAACTTCTGTCTTGTCTTTAACAGTGTTTGGAGACGCAGGTTTGTTTAATGCCTTAAAAAGGATTTGAAGCTTTGTTGAAGTTTCTTCTTTTAGACCCATTTTCGTGATGGTATCTTTGAAGTACTCTGCTTCCTTTTCTATTACCTCTTCTTCAGTCAGCTGTTCTCCCTTGTCTTGATTTGTTACAAAAGTAGACCAGAACAGTGTGTCGAGTTTCCTATCTTCTGTTCAAGCTTCATCATTTGTTCTTGCTTCTTAGAAGTGCTTGAAACAGTTATCTTTCTTTTCTTCAGCCTTTCGTAGGCTTCATCTGTCTGCTGTTTTGACCATTTTGATATGGCTTCAGCAGTATCCATCTTTGCATCCACCAGCTCCCTTTTCTTTCTCTTATATTCAGCAGTTAAGTCAGCAATGAGCTTTTCATATTTTCTCCAGTTAGGAGCATTCTTCTTCTTCGTAGGATCATTCTTAATCTTTTCAATCCTTTCTGCCTCACGCTTAAGAGCTACTACTGGCCATTCTCTGAACTGTTGTTCTTTAGCAGGATAGAATTTTTCTTTCATGAAGTAGGCTAGATATTGTTTTCTTAATTCTTTCTTTTGATCAGCCTTTTCTTTGTTTAGGTCTTGTGCAAACCCTTCTATCTGCTTTACTTTTGTGAAGTAGAACTCCAGTCTTTTAGCAATGCCATCTTCGCTTAACTTTTCTTTTTCACTGTCAACCTTGGCTTTTACTTTAGCCTGCCTTGCCTTGAGTTTGAGATAATCATCCATATCCTCTGGTGGCATGTAGCCTATGAGTGAGGCAAACCTTCTTTTTGAAGGATCTTCTTCTGTATAGAATTGTCTCATCTCATTTTTGATGGCTTCAAGCTCCAGTGGATATTGTGCAGCATTAGGATCATGTATACCCTCCTCAGCAGGGATTGGCTTTCTTTTTCTGTTGAAGAGCTTTGGTTGTGATGTAGGAAAGGTGAGAGCAGTGGTGGATGACTGACTAACAGCTGTTGAAACAACTGGTGTCTCAACATCTGTTGTCATTACAACTGCTGATATGTCAGCAGTTGTCTTCTGCTTTTGAGCAGGGGATGGAAGTGGTGAGGTAATTTTTGATGGTGGTGGTGAATCAACATCTGATATGAGATTCCTTCTCTTTTTTAATGAAGAAGGGGCAGATGATGTTTTGGGTGGATCAGTGGTGGTAGATTGGATAGCAGTGGTTTGTGACAGTGATTGACTGACAGTGGTTGAAACAACTGGTGTTTCAATCACTATTGTCATTACATCAGATGTTGTAACATCTGCTGTCTTCTGCTTTATGGCAGGAGGCAGTGATGATGGTGTGATTGTAGATGATGGTGGTAGAGCAGTAGTTGTGGCTACTGAACGCATAAGTAACATGTAATTCGTTCACAAGATTATAATATTAAATAATTCTCCCAAGTTAAATAAAATGATTTATGCCACGTGCATCCAAACCAATTTTCAATCATTTTTCCAAAATGAGTCAGTTGAATGTATTTACCAGTGTAAACTGACGTATTTTCCCAAAAAGACTGAATGCAGGTACTAAACGAAATTTGGCTGGATTGTCTCCTAAGCATCAATAAAAGTCTCGCAAGCTTAGGATGCCAGAAGTCTGTTGAACCATAAATGTTATTTTGTTTCGATCCGTTCTGTGGATAAACACCGGATATTGTGACTTTGATTACAATAAATAAATTCGGTTGTATCTTATTTTTAAATTGCTTCCGCTGTGCATTATTATATTGTGTTGTTTGACTATTACGTTGCCAACCACGTCACGATACTCCCCCACCGGGCCCACCGGTGACACGTGGAAATTGGGGTGTGACAGGTTGGTATCAGAGCCAACACTGAGTGAATTAAACACTAGCCTTTTGTGTTTAATCTCAGTTACACAATTGCACATATCTAAACCTTCGAGTCTAGACTTATAACCTAGGACAAATTCCACCTTATTCGGTTTTTGTTTTGTCCTTTAAATTTTATATTTTGTTATTTTTATCTCATGCTTTATTGACAGGAATAACAAAGATGCCTCCAAGATTCTTCCGAACACGAGGAAGAGGACGAGGAAAGGGGTTAGTTACAGCCCCCAACGATCATGAAGCTGGATCTTCACGAAGACGAGCTCCATCAAACACCGAGAGTGACGACCCTCGGGAGAATCGAAGAAACCAGTTCGAGCCGGCCAGGCGGTCGGTTTCGCATAGTTCGACTCCGCCCGCTCTTAACCCTTACGAGCCGAACAATCCACAGCCCTCATACGTACCGCTGCAGAGATCACTATCTCATCATTCATATGGAGACCCTACACCTATCTTTCGGGGACAGTTTAACCCGGTAGGATTCATACCGGAACCCGTGGGTTTTAACCCACTGGGTCCCGAGGACCACTTCTCCGGTGATCAAGCTGATGACATGGACGAGGATACGGACCCCGCCATGCCTGCAAGCGGAACTCCAAACCATCCGATCGAGATATCCGACGGATCGTCCTTTCACGGATCACCCTATGGTGGTCCAGACAGTTTTCAAGCCCTGTTCGATCAACACCAGTGGTATTATACACCATCACACCACTCGTCGTCACATGGGCAGCACCAGCAGCAGCATTCTCAGCAGCACCAGGAGCCACAGCCACAGCCGCATCATCAAGATTCATCTGAGGATCATCGATTTGTGGCAGTTACGCCACCACCTCCACCGCCTCCAGTTCAACCGCCACCTCCTCAACCGCCAAGGCGTAGGAGAACCGGTGCACGCATATCGGTACGACCGGGGGGCTTCACTTTCGATTCCCCACGTCAGTCTAGTGCTAGTCACTACCCGCCGCACTATGAGGACCCGCAAATGGGTGGACCCTCTAACCCTGCCATACTGCAGCCGCCTCCAATGGGTTTTGAAAACCCAATACCAGCGTACACGGGTCCAAGTAATTACAACCCCTTTGAACCACCAGCTTACCACAACTACGGATACGCTGAGGCAGATCCTTATATGGAAGCAGCAAATTCTAACGCCCTCAATGCCCAAGGACCCTACGGAGATCCATGGGGGGGTAAGCTACCCGAATCAGGGGTACCCAATACCTCCCAGGCCTATCATTAGAACGCAGTCGCAGCCGCCACGATTTTCTCCCCCAGAACGGGAGGAAATTCTACATAGATTGAATCAGGTTGAGCGGGAAGCTCGCCGCGAGCGCCAAGAGAAGCAGACCTTCTTCCAGGGATTAATAGGACTGCTCAAGGGAAAGAACAAGAAGGATTATTAAATCCTCCCAGCTGTTGTTGAGCCCCTGCGTGGGCATATTTGGTTGTTAAGCCCCTACGTGGGTGTGTATGTTTGTTTGTGTGTATTGACCCCTGCGTGGGTCTATCTTTCCATAAACCCCTACGAGGGTATGTTGTATATTTAGTCCCTGCGTGGACTTATGTTTGTTTAAGTCCCTACGTGGACAATTGTTGGTGTGTTAGTCCCTACGAGGACTTGTGTCTTTCTGTAAGACCCCTACGTGGGCATGTCTTCTGTAAGACCCCTGCGTGAGCATGTATGTTATTTAACCCTTGCATGGGTAAATTAGTAATTTGAAAGACCCGTTTAGGGCAAGTGTGTAATGCTTTGATTAAATAAATGGAATGTTTATTTTTATAAATTTCATGATTACCATTTGTGCATAAATAATCTATAAATGAAATAAATAAATTAAAAGCATTCCTTTTAAATTAATCTGCCTATGTAATTATTTAATTAAGGATCTTAAAGTGTGAAACCTAGCCACGTGTCAAATATAAGACCGGGCCAAAATGGTAAGACCTGTTTAAAAGATTCAAAATCCCTGTTAACATCTTAAAACATGTTAACACTCCTGGCAGAAGTGATTCGTTAAAATCACATGTCATGTTATATATGTAAGGATTCTTTAAAAGATTCCAAACCCAGTTTAATGATCTCTAAATCCTGGGTTTACATCATCAATAAAGATGATCATATTTTACCATACTTGGTAGTATGATGCCCACGGGCCCCGCTCACTTTTATATGAGCCCAAAAGACAGAGGTAGCTATGACTCCCTGTCCGATAAGGGTAATGAACTAGGTTCAAACCTTAAAAGTCTTGATTCTCTGAAATCATAGCTTATAATTTAAATTGTCCATGTGACTAAGCCTTATGTGCTAAAATATATTGTTAGTGTTTATGTTTAGGATAAATTTTAATTGAAATCCTAAATTAATACGATTAATAAGTTAACCGTATATGGTCTCTGTTTACCATGGTTAACGAGTTACCATAAGGGGTAATTCCATAATAGACTCCCAAATAAACTATTGACCTTGTTTTCTGCAACAGTTCAATACAAATGGCTGAATCAAATGAAATCAATAGCCATCCAGTGGAGCCAAATGAGAACGCCCAGATTACATTAACGGGTGCTGAATTAAAGGCAATCATCGACGGCGCTATTACCCAGGCTTTGGATAGGCAATATGAGGAATACAGTGGTACTCGAAGTAGGACCCACTCTGCATCACAGTCAAAGCCCAGGACACATTCAGAGGCTCATAACAAGCCTCCTCCCAAAAAGAATGGACCCAAGAAACATGGTGATGACCGTCAGTCCACCAACCGTCAAAGTGTCCCATCTCAGCATTTAGTACTGCATCAAGAGCCCGGTAACAAGGGCTGCTCCTATAAGTACTTCGTGTCTTGTAAGCCCAGGGATTTTACTGGGGAAAAAGGAGCCGTCGATTGTATGACTTGGCTGGACGAGATGGACACGGTGGTAGATATCAGCGGGTGCGCTGAAAGGGATATAGTTAAGTTTGTGTCACAGTCCTTCAAGGGTGAAGCATTGGCATGGTGGAGATCTCTAATGGAGGCCTCCGGAAAGATCCCGTTGTATAGCATGTCGTGGGATCAATTCATTGCCCTGATTAAGGAAAACTTCTGTCCTCAACATGAGGTGGAAAAGATAGAATCTGACTTTCTATCCCTGGTGATGAAGAACCTCGATTGTCAAGCTTATCTGACAAGCTTCAATACACTGTCTCGGTTGGTTCCCTACCTGGTAACCCCGGAGCCCAAAAGAATCGCTCGCTTTATTGGTGGTTTGGAACCCGAGATCAAGTCCAGTGTAAAAGCTTCTCGGCCAGTTACCTTCAGGTCTGTAACTGACCTTTCCTTATCCCTCACTCTGGATGCGGTCCGGCAGAGATCGCAGAGGAATAAGGCGGCCGAGAAGAGGAAGCATGAAGATGATGGTTCGCGTAAGTCGAACAAGAAGCACCGTGGGAGCGGTGATCACAAGAAGGGATCGGAATCAAGGAAAGATGGGCATCGTTCTGGAGAGAAGCCCACATGCAAAACTTGCAAGAAACAGCACTTTGGAAAGTGCAGACTCGAATCAAACTCGAATAACGAGTCAAGGTCTTTTGCTTGTGGTTTGTGCAAGTCCAAGGAACACAAAACCTTGGATTGCAAGAAGATGAAAGATGCAACGTGCTACCGTTGCAATGAAAAGGGCCACATAAAGACTAACTGCCCTAAGTACAACAAGAAGCCTGAGGAGGCTAAGAAGACTAACGCCAGAGTCTTCAGAATGGATGCGAAAGAAGCTGTGCAGGACGATAATGTCATAACAGGTACTTTCCTTGTAAATGATGTTTTTGCAAGAGTACTTTTTGATTCAGGCGCAGATAAGTCTTTCGTAGATCATAAGTTTTGTAAATTGTTGAATTTACCTGTCAAAACCCTAAGCGTAAACTATGAGGTAGAGTTAGCAGATGGTACCATAGAAACCGTCTCTACTGTGTTAGATGGATGTGCTATATCCATTAAGAACCATTCTTTTCCTCTGTCTCTACTTCCGTTTAAATTGGCTGGTTTTGACATTGTTCTGGGTATGGACTGGTTATCTCATAACCAGGCCCAAATTGTCTGTAACCAGAAACAAGTGGTGATAAAAACTCCGTCTGGTGAGTCACTTACCATTCGGGGAGATACCCAGTATGGACTACCTGAGCACGTGACTATGCTCAAGGCTTCAAAGTGTTTGAAGAAAGGGTGTGTCATCTACATGGCACAGGTGATTATGGAGGAACCTAAACCGAAGTTAGAAGACATCCCTGTCATTTCTGAATACCCAGAAGTGTTTCCTGAAGATCTACCTGGCCTACCACCAGATAGACAAGTTGAATTTAGGATCGATATCATTCCTGGAGCGGCACCAGTTGCCAGAGCACCATACAGATTGGCACCCACCGAAATGAAGGAGTTGCGGACGCAGCTAGATGAATTGCTGGCTAAGGGTTTCATTCGACCTAGTTCATCTCCTTGGGGAGCGCCAATCCTGTTTGTCAAGAAGAAGGATGGATCGATGCGTCTATGCATCGACTATCGCGAGCTTAATAAAGTCACGATCAAGAATAGATATCCATTGCCCAGGATCGACGATTTGTTCGATCAGCTTCAAGGGGCAAGTTACTTCTCAAAGATTGATCTGAGGTCAGGCTACCATCAGTTGAAGGTTAAGGACGAAGACGTTCACAAGACTGCATTTAGGACTCGTTACGGTCACTACGAGTTCCTAGTGATGCCTTTTGGGCTCACTAATGCACCAGCCGCGTTCATGGATCTCATGAATCGCGTCTGCAAGCCTTACTTAGATAAATTTGTTATCGTCTTCATCGATGACATCCTTATTTATTCTAAGAATCAAGCTGACCACGAGAAACACCTTCGTTGTATTCTCAAACTTCTACGTCAGGAGAAGCTCTACGCCAAATTCTCTAAGTGTGAATTTTGGCTACGAGAAGTCCAATTTCTTGGACACGTGGTTAGCGAGCGTGGTATCCAGGTGGATCCCGCTAAAGTTGAAGCTGTTATGAATTGGCAAGAGCCAAAGACGCCTACGGAGATTCGTAGCTTCCTGGGATTGGCAGGATACTACAGGCGTTTCATTGAAAATTTTTCAAGAATTGCTGCACCCCTAACTTCCTTGACCAAGAAGAAAGTAAAGTTCGTTTGGGGCCCTAAGCTCCTGTGCTTACCTTACCTGAAGGCGCTGAAGAATTTGTAGTTTATTGCGATGCATCACACACTGGCATGGGGTGTGTGCTTATGCAGAAAGGCAAGGTGATTGCCTATGCATCACGACAGTTAAAGGTGCACGAAAAGAATTACACCACCCATGACTTGGAATTGGGTGCCGTTGTGTTCGCACTAAAACTGTGGAGGCATTATCTTTATGGAATCAAGTTTGTGATCTTTTCCGATCACAAGAGCCTCCAGCATCTGTTTAACCAGAAAGAATTAAACATGAGGCAACGCCGTTGGATGGAAACTTTAAATGATTATGATTGTGAAATCAAGTACCATCCCGGCAAAGCGAATGTAGTCGCTGATGCCTTGAGCAGAAAGGAAAGGGTTAAACCCATTCGAATTAACGCCAAGCGTATGGAGATAAAGAACAATTTGATAGAAAGGGTGTTAGCTGCACAGAAGGAAGCTGTGTTGGAAGCTAACTATCCTAATGAAAAGTTAGGAGTAACTGAGGAGCAGTTAACTCTTAGCAAGGACGGAATATTACGGTTAAACGGACGAATATGGGTTCCAATTTTTGGAGGACTTCGTGATGTCATCCTCCAAGAAGCCCATAGTTCCAAATACTCCGTTCATCCTGGAGCTGATAAGATGTACCAGGATTTAAAGGCAAATTATTGGTGGATAGGCTTGAAAAAGTCTGTAGCTGCCCATGTAGCAAAATGCTTGACATGTGCACAAGTCAAGGCCGAGCATCAGAAATCGTCAGGTTTGCTACAACAGCCTGAACTTCCTACGTGGAAGTGGGAGATGGTAACTATGGATTTTATTACCAAGTTACCCAAGACAAGGAAAGGAAATAATACGATATGGGTTATAGTTGACCGACTGACTAAGTCAGCTCATTTCTTACCCATCAAGGAGACTTATAGCTCCGATATGTTAGCCCAGTTATATGTCGATAAGATTGTAGCCCTACACGGCATACCTGTAGCTATTATCTCTGACCGGGATACTAGGTACACGTCACATTTTTGGAAGAGTTTCCAACAATCTTTGGGCACACGTTTGAACTTTAGTACGGCTTACCATCCTCAGACAGACGGTCAGAGTGAGCGTACTATTCAAACGTTGGAAGACATGCTACGCGCATGTGCGATCGATTTAGGAGGTAGCTGGGATAAGAACCTACCATTAATCGAATTCTCCTACAACAACAGCTACCATACCAGCATAAAGGCTGCGCCTTTTGAGGCATTATACGGTAGAAAGTGTAGATCACCAGTTTGTTGGGCGGAAGTTGGAGAAGTCCAGTTATCAGGACCAGAGATCGTGTTCGAAACGACGGACAAGATTGTCCAGATTCGTAACAATCTCCAAGCTGCCCGGAATAGGCAGAAGAGTTACGCAGATCCAAGTCGTAAGGATTTTCACTTCGAAGTAGGTGACGAAGTCCTACTTAAAGTGTCACCATGGAAAGGGGTGATGCGATTTGGTAAGAAAGGCAAACTAAGCCCGAGATACATAGGACCTTTCGAGGTTATCGAACTTGTCGGGTCGGTTGCCTACAAGTTGAACTTACCAGAAGAGCTCAGTGGAATTCACAATGTGTTCCACATCTGCAATCTAAAGAAGTGTTCCGCTGACGATTCACATGTCATGCCACATACAGATGTGCAAATAGATAAGAGCTTAACGTTTGTAGAAAAACCTTTGTCGATTGAAGATCGACAGGTAAGGAAGCTTCGAAGAAAGCATATACCTTTTGTTAAGGTCAAATGGGATGCCCGTAGGGGTCCCGAATACACGTGGGAGGTTGAATCCACGATGAAAGAAAAGTACCCTTACTTATTTCAGTAAATCTCGGGTCGAGATTTATTTTAAGGGGGTGAGGATGTAACACCTCGGAAATTCACGTCCTATAATAGGTTGACACGTGTCATAAAGTTTAAACGTGTGAAAGAAATGTTATGGAAGGACTAAAGTTGACAAACGTTGAAAGTATGTGAATATACGTATTCTAAGTGTCAACTGTGAATAAATACAATGTATATTAACCCTACACAATGCTCATACCTTCAAACGAATAAATCATAGATCATACGAAGCTAAATATGAGTGATTTCAAACTACAGGGACCAAATGTGTCAACCTGTTTAATTTATACCTCTGAGTGACCTTTTGACAAACCCGAAGCTTTGTAAATATTAATTATGCCCACGAGAATACACGATTTAAATTTCATAAAGTTTCGTTAACGTATGAGAAAGATATGACCAAATTCGTGTGCGAAGCGTTAAAGCGTAAACGTCGAAAGTTAGGACTTTTCGGGTGAAAATAAAGTTACCCGGGGACTTGGCAAAGTGGGTATATGTTTTAAGGCCTTAGTAGATCAATTATAAGGGTTTAACATACAAGAAATCAGTGCCTATCCGAGTTTTGAAGAGCCAAGGACTGATTAGCAAACAAAATCAACAATCTGATCTGCAGGGGTCTCGCGTCACGCGAGGGGACCCTCGCGCTACGCGAGGGTGGCCCAGAACCGCAAAACAAGGGCTGTTGTCTGCCAAATGCTTTGTGCGCGACCTCTACTCGTTTTTCCACTTCTCATGGCCCCTAAAACACCTCCTAAGCCCCTAGGACACATGTCAATCGATTGTGGGCACTCATAGACTCAGTTGTCAAAGATTTATGGTGTGTGGAACCATTATAAATAGCCCTTCAAAGTCACCAACATTCTCACACCTTCATCTGATCATTTGGAGCCTTTCTGGAGCTAAGGAACTCTCCCAACTGATCATAAGTCGTGCATAGGACCCTTGTAAGTGTTCTAATCCTTTCTTGTTTGAGTTTAGCTTAGTTAATTAGCTAAAAGTCAAACCGTCGTAATTACGGTTTGACTTCGAGATTAGTAAATAATGGCTCAGTCAAATCTCGAATTAAAAGTAGTTATAAGTTGGTATTTATGTGGGTAATAAAACCCCAAAAGGGTTTCCCCTGATCACCACTTTAACTAGTTCAAAAGTCGGGTCAAACATATACTTAAAAAGTCAACAGAATTCTTAAAAGGCCATTTATGCATAATTAGCTATCTAGGCCATGTATAACCTGTTTGATTATTGTTATAACTTAGTAATTAGTGTAAGAACATGTCCAAACCTGTTCAACCCGACTATTTCCTGTTTAGACCCGGTTCGGAACCGAAAGTCACATAGTTTGACTTTCACTTTGACTTTCAGTTCTGACCCGTTTAGGCATATTTTAGAAATGCCACAGAGCTTAAATTGGACTAGGTTACATGTTAGAACAACCCTCTGTGATTATGCACCTCGGTTCATTAGTTATCCAATTAATATGCAAGTTTCCGTTAATTGTTCATATGTTGACCGTTATGCCATTATTACCTTAAAACATGATTTATGAAAATGTAAAAGTGTAGAAACCTTGAATATTGATATATAAACTTGTATGCAAAATTTGACATCAGTTTGACTTGTAGATTAAGAGTTATGCTCATTAGCGTAATTACGGTGCTTTATGTTAATAAAATGGCGTAATTAGCGTATAGCCTGATTAAACATACTTTTTGGTATCAAACGAATTAACCACTGATGTAATATATTATTTTGGGAATTTTAAAGATTTTTAATTAATTTTAGGCTGAGCATAACTCATAGTCGTAGGCTTAATTCGGTAATTGTCGGTTTTGCCCTTACGGGCCATAAAATGAGTTTTACACATCTAAACGACTCCAAACCTTTTGCCACTGATTAGTTATGATAAATGAATTATTTTAAGCCTTCTGGAAATATAAAAATATCAGACTTAAGTATCGAACCCGGTAATGGCCTTTAATCGCCTTAATTAGCGTTATTAGCGCATAGTATGTTTTAAAATCATATTGGACATACCCGGGTTGATACCTACTGATATAAGAAGCAAATTATCATATTTTAACAGTAAGCAAAAGTTGATAAACTCAGACTTCAGTTTTGAGCTTGTCGGCTTATGTGAAATTACCAAAATACCCCTACGGGGCCTAGTTTGGTTAAAAATGATAAGTTTCACATACATGCTTTAGCCTACTGTTAAAACTCATCAAATTGAGTATGTTTGCTGTTTACATCAGACCTGTAACTCAGTTAGACATTTAAACTCTCTTACAAACTTTAAAATGACCAAACTACCCCTACGGGGCATAGTTTGTGTTTAAATTAGTTTCGGGCATAACGAAAGACACCTTACTGATGTCACAACATATTTGAGACATAATTAACTTAGGAAATCTGTATATAGCTCTCATGACTACCCGTCACGCTTATTACGCGTACGGTTCGGTTTATGTAACAAGTTTACATAAATTAGCCGAAACGGGTCAAACCTTAACGGTTTTATCTCAAAATATAGAATGTGAATAATAAACCCATATTAAACAAGTCTTCAAACTTGTCGGGTCTGAATCACATTCTATCCGGTCTTCGCTTAATTGTGCGTACGAACCGTATCTTGAAACTAGCCGGTCTAAGCTTAAGCTTAATAAAAGACCCGTTAGAATTCTAATAGGTTATATTAAACCTTCGTTCCAGATTAGGAGAAACAGTAAAAGCTACGTGCATTCTGCTTATTGTGATTTATACTTGCATCAGGTAAATACTTTTAACTTATTTTCCCTATACGGGCTTGGGTTACGGTACATAGCGTACCGCTTGATCGGGCATCAAATCTCCACGCTTAGTGGGTAGTTGAATAATTTGATCGGCTCGTTTTAAACAGATTTGTTTACTTTACAGCCTTTGGGGGGTTAATGACCATGTCCCGGATATCCCTGGCATCATCTTACGAGATGGCCACGACCTGAGCACGGGGTGTAGGCGTACTCCCGTGTATAACTCACTTAAAGTGGTGTGTCTATTGATCTTTAACCCGGATACGTTCCGGGCTACTGAACGCATAAGTAACATGTAATTCGTTCACAAGATTATAATATTAAATAATTCTCCCAAGTTAAATAAAATGATTTATGCCACGTGCATCCAAACCAATTTTCAATCATTTTTCCAAAATGAGTCAGTTGAATGTATTTACCAGTGTAAACTGACGCATTTTCCCAAAAAGACTGAATGCAGGTACTAAACGAAATTTGGCTGGATTGTCTCCTAAGCATCAATAAAAGTCTCGCAAGCTTAGGATGCCAGAAGTCTGTTGAACCATAAATGTTATTTTGTTTTGATCCGTTCTGTGGATAAACACCGGATATTGTGACTTTGATTACAATAAATAAATTCGGTTGTATCTTATTTTTAAATTGCTTCCGCTGTGCATTATTATATTGTGTTGTTTGACTATTACGTTGCCAACCACGTCACGATACTCCCCCACCGGGCCCACCGGTGACACGTGGAAATTGGGGTGTGACAGGGAGTCTTTTGATCAGACATCCACTTTAGTATTTTTAAGCCAAGTGGGTTTCTTGGGAGAGACTTATTTGCTGATGAGTTGAGGAATGATGGCCTTGAAAACATCTGCAGACTTTCAGACATTCTTTTAAAGGCTTCTTCAATGACTTTGTCTGCTGCAGCTATGTCTTCTGCAGTTTCTTGCTCAATAAGCTCTTGTCTTTCAACTTCTGTCTTGTCTTTAACAGTGTTTGGAGACGCAGGTTTGTTTAATGCCTTAAAAAGGATTTGAAGCTTTGTTGAAGTTTCTTCTTTTAGACCCATTTTCGTGATGGTATCTTTGAAGTACTCTGCTTCCTTTTCTATTACCTCTTCTTCAGTCAGCTGTTCTCCCTTGTCTTGATTTGTTACAAAAGTAGACCAGAACAGTGTGTCGAGTTTCCTATCTTCTGTTCAAGCTTCATCATTTGTTCTTGCTTCTTAGAAGTGCTTGAAACAGTTATCTTTCTTTTCTTCAGCCTTTCGTAGGCTTCATCTGTCTGCTGTTTTGACCATTTTGATATGGCTTCAGCAGTATCCATCTTTGCATCCACCAGCTCCCTTTTCTTTCTCTTATATTCAGCAGTTAAGTCAGCAATGAGCTTTTCATATTTTCTCCAGTTAGGAGCATTCTTCTTCTTCGTAGGATCATTCTTAATCTTTTCAATCCTTTCTGCCTCACGCTTAAGAGCTACTACTGGCCATTCTCTGAACTGTTGTTCTTTAGCAGGATAGAATTTTTCTTTCATGAAGTAGGCTAGATATTGTTTTCTTAATTCTTTCTTTTGATCAGCCTTTTCTTTGTTTAGGTCTTGTGCAAACCCTTCTATCTGCTTTACTTTTGTGAAGTAGAACTCCAGTCTTTTAGCAATGCCATCTTCGCTTAACTTTTCTTTTTCACTGTCAACCTTGGCTTTTACTTTAGCCTGCCTTGCCTTGAGTTTGAGATAATCATCCATATCCTCTGGTGGCATGTAGCCTATGAGTGAGGCAAACCTTCTTTTTGAAGGATCTTCTTCTGTATAGAATTGTCTCATCTCATTTTTGATGGCTTCAAGCTCCAGTGGATATTGTGCAGCATTAGGATCATGTATACCCTCCTCAGCAGGGATTGGCTTTCTTTTTCTGTTGAAGAGCTTTGGTTGTGATGTAGGAAAGGTGAGAGCAGTGGTGGATGACTGACTAACAGCTGTTGAAACAACTGGTGTCTCAACATCTGTTGTCATTACAACTGCTGATATGTCAGCAGTTGTCTTCTGCTTTTGAGCAGGGGATGGAAGTGGTGAGGTAATTTTTGATGGTGGTGGTGAATCAACATCTGATATGAGATTCCTTCTCTTTTTTAATGAAGAAGGGGCAGATGATGTTTTGGGTGGATCAGTGGTGGTAGATTGGATAGCAGTGGTTTGTGACAGTGATTGACTGACAGTGGTTGAAACAACTGGTGTTTCAATCACTATTGTCATTACATCAGATGTTGTAACATCTGCTGTCTTCTGCTTTATGGCAGGAGGCAGTGATGATGGTGTGATTGTAGATGATGGTGGTAGAGCAGTAGTTGTGGTGGTGTGTGTTGAAAGTGTGTGTATTGATGACATGGCAGCTGTTTGGCTATAGACAGCAGTTTTTGTAACTGCTGCTGTATCAGCTGTTTGGCTAACAGGTTTTGAGACCTGCTTTTCTTTTTCTTTTTCAGGCTCAATATGAATGCCATGTTCTATTCCCTTCTTCTTCATTTGCTTTATTATCTCCCCCTTTTTGGCATTATCTGCAAGGGGGTCATCAAAGAATAGTAAAGTTGAAGGAGCCTTGCCAGTGGCAGTTTGGATACTGGCCTTAATAGCCTTGATATCTGCTTGAGTATCCTTGAACCTTGATTCCATCATGTTTGACAGCATTTGTACTTGAATAGCATGCTTTTGATCAGCCATTTGTTGCTGTTTTTCAAGCATGGGTTGAAAAATATTCCAAAGCTCATTTGCAGCAGGTGCTTGTTGTGGAGCAGGTGCTTGAGCAGGAACAGCAGAGGATTGTGCTTTCTGAGCTTTTAAGATCTCTTGCACCATCTCCTTTATTTCAGAAACTGATTCTTCTAGTTTTTCAACTCTGCCCGTCAATTCCTGATATTTTGAATCATCACCCATTTTACTGGGATCATCTGAATCCCCACCCGTGGTGGTTATATCAATGTGTGACTTAGGAACAGAGTCCCAAAAATCACCCATTGATGCCCCTTGTTCTCGGTACTGGGGACTTCTCTCTTCAGCACTTGATAAATCTTTAATGTTACTAGTGGACAAAATAGCCTCACTAGTGATTTCCAGAGGTACTATGGAAGAAATTGCCTTCAAGGGAGTCTGACTGATGAAACAACTGTCCAAATGTAGACCTGTTGATCCAACATTTGTAGTTGCTGCTCCACTTTAAATACCACCGAGAGTTACTTGTAACTCAGGGGGTGTAACCTCCTCAATTGTTGCTGGGATAGCGGGAGTAATAGCATCAGACCCAGTCACTTATGGATGTATACTCTCAGTGATAGGTGATAGAGAGGAACTGGTTTGTGTCTGAGCTATAGCAGCTGCATGCAACAAAGGTAGCATGGATTGTGGCATTATTATTGGTGAGGGGATGGGAGTTGAAAGAGACATGTCCTTGGGATCAGGACTGAGGAAGATGGATCCGAGTGGATTCAGAGCTTCATATTGTGGTGTCCCTGTGCTTACAACCTGATCCTTTTGTGAGGATGCAGGAGGAGTTTCGGTTATGGGTTGAGATCTTTCTTCCAACTGCTGTGAGGAAGTAGCAGCAGTGGTTTGTGGTGACATTTGTGTTGTCACAGGCATTTCCTCTGGGATCTCATCTTCCAGAGTTGCCTTTGTTTTGGGTTTGGTGGGCTTTCTGGATGTTTTTCTTTTGGTCTTTTTGGTTATGTCAGGTGTGGGTTTCAAAGCAGTGGTTGTGCTGCTATGATCACCTGGAGCAGTGGGCTCAGCAGCTGATACCTGAGGAGCAGTTGTAACTGCTAAAATCTGCTCAGGTACCCCTGCTTTTGTTTTTAATGGTGCCATCATCCTTGAAAATGTTTCTTTTGTTAAGCTTTTTATTTGACAATGAACACCTTGTTTTAGCAAATTTACATTTTTCTTTTCAAATTTTTGTTCAAAGTAGTAACTCAAAAATCTTGGAAAAAGTAAAAATGCATTACTTTCAACGTTTTTCACCATGTCATTGAAAATCTCCTGGGAATAGTTGTAGTTCTTATTATTCAATATAGCATAACCCATGCATTGAATTTTCAGTGGTATTTCGTTGAAAGATGTTGTTTTATTCGAAACACACATCAGAAGTGTGTGAAATAAAAACCTAGGTGCAGAAGGGAAATAACCTTTTTGTAAGGTATCTACCTTTGATTCTTCTGCATATCCCCTTTTTGCGAAATCAGTTTTCATCTCGGCCTTATCAAAAGAGAGTTTACCTTCCTGATCGTTGAGATTAAAGACTTCGGAGATCGACTGTGGGGTTATTTGAACTGCTTTACCCTGTATTGAGGAATTAATGGCGATGACTTTTCCGTCTTGTTTTTCAAGCGACGCCTTTTTCCAAAACTCTCTCTGGGTTTGCAGATAGATGGGAGCATTTGTTGTCAACAAAGTTTGGTACTTTGATGCAGATAATGTATCAATAATGGTGTCAAAGGTGTGATTATCAGTAGGTTTTGTGAGTAAACCCAGATAGTTGTGAGATTGTTTGAATGGTATTTCGATGGGTTCTTCGGCCGTTTGAGCGACCTCTTTGGAAGGTGATGGTGATTTAGGTTTTGGTTTTGATTTTGACTTTGATTTTGTCATTTTTGCGGAGAAGAATGAAGGAGGATTTTGGAGATTTTGAGAAGAAGGGTTGGAAACTGCTATGAGAAGAGAATTTTGGAATTCAATCCGTCAGTGTAAAACCCTGTTTGGGGGTTTAGGGCAGGGTTTTATTTGAAAAAAAAATGATCGCTGATGTGGCAGCGGTTATTACGATCTGAGGGCTAAAAACTGACCACGTGTCAAACACTGATGAGACGGATGAAGTATGGAGAACAGTTGTTTTAAGAGCCACTGACGTATCAAGCATCAGTGGTTACAACAGTAAAAATTTTGGCAGTGGACGATTTTTACTATCAGTGGATAGCTTATCAGTGGATAAGACACTGATTTTGAGTATCAGTGCTTTTCAAGAAAATGAGGGATCAGTGGTTAACTTTCAGCAGTGGACAGTGTTTAGAGATCAGATTTTTTTTTTTAAAACAAAATCAATGGTTAGGGTAAATGGTACAGATTTGAAGAACATGTATTCCAGCAACAATTGTTAGAATTTTCATTCAAGGTTTTGCCACATGTCAATTTTGAAGGACAGTGGTTTAGTACCCCAGATGAATGAGAACTTTTTGCTAAGGCAACTCATTTTCGTTAAATATCTAAATTAAAACATGAGTGCCTCGGTAGTTTAAGCATTGTTTGGCAAACAACCATGAATGATGTTTAAAACAAACCTGAGTATGACATGACCTTGACATATGTACCATATCCTTTTGACCTAATTATGAGGACAAAATACCGATAAAAATAAGGCACTATATCCTGACAGGGAAATGAAACTATTGCCATTTAAAAAACAAGCAAAAATTCAAAATATATTATTCTAAAAAAAACGAACAATATATCCTGGTTATTTGAGAAAACCCTCTATAAAAAACAGTTAAAGGATTTTCTGAGAACAACATCGAAAGAATCTGGTAAATTTTCAGTAAAATACATAATCATATCATTCTCAAATTTATGAAAATGGTCGGTGGTTTGTCAGCAGTGGTAGGAAATTTTGAATACATTTTAACCACTGTTTGGTACCATTTTCTTGTCAGTTGATTGCAAACATGAGAACACATGGATAAATTTTTCTGATCATTTGTCTAGTCCCTTTTGTAAGTTCAATCATTGGGAATACTATTATCCCTGAACTTTCCTGAACCAGTGAGCACAAACAGTTGCTTAATGACCATTATTACCCCAAGCTTTGACTCTTAAGTGTTTTATGTTTATACTCTTTTCTTTTGACTTCAAGAGTTTTGAGATAAACACACTTTTGAGTTTTTGTGACTTTTAGTCCAAAATCATTTTGCAGTAATGTTTTGAGAGACTTGGTCATGTTTACACAAGTTTTTCAGCCAATCTCACACTACATATGATACAGACTATGTTGACCCCTGTTTTTCTTAGTGTATTTAGACAAAGTTGATTTGTTCCTTTTGAGGATCTCAACCTGTTTTTCTACACATAAGATCTAAATAACTAAAGTCTTAATTCCCTCTTTATAGAAAATCAAAACACTAATGTCTTATGAAACATAGGTTTTGTTAATCTGAGGATCATACTTTAGTATGTAATGAAAACAACACAAATATCAAAACAACAGTTAAAATCAATTTTGAGAATATAGACCAATACCATAATTTATCAGATATGTTTACAGATCTGAAAACTATGAGTAACTTGTGCATGATATCACTTGTTGTATGAAATTTGTGTGTCATATGACATCTTGGTTGATATACAGAGTTTTTGAATAACCACTTTGAACATGATTTACTCGATACTCTGTTTTTCAACAAAATACATCCAACCTTAGTATCAATGAATTTTGAGCCGAACTGTTATGTCAAACTGATTGTTAGATCGAATTTGACTGTCCAGGCTCTGATACCAATTGTTAGGATCGGAGGCTCTCATGATTGTGTTTGTTTGTATAAAATGAATGATCAATGAATATGAAAACAAGTTAGGTGCAGCGGAAATGAAAACAAACTTTGTAAACACAATCAAATGGAGAAAATAGTTTGATAAACAATTGCTTCTCATAGAGTCAAAAGATTTACAGATCAAAGCAAAAGATTACAGACATGCTTACAAACTAAACTCCCCCTCAGCCTGATGCCCCAAGGTTGGTTGCACACAAGATGAAAGGATTAGACATGAGGAGAAGAACCCACACAGTCAATCAAATGTAACAGTACAAGGTACTGTTACATTTATAGGCAAACCAAACCACTGAGGATCTCAGCTGACGTCACCATGAAAGCGACGTCTAACAACCTAACAACCTTTAACAGCTGATCAATGACTACTGACCATACATACACTGATTACATTCTAACTACTGATGTATAAACACTGATTCTTCATTCCACTGATCTAGTCAACCACTGATGTCTAGTATCAGTGCTTTCTTCAAAGGGTGATCAGACCTTGAATGAGCAGTGCTTTAATCCTTCAGCAGTGCTAGAGTTCCGTCAGTAGATTGAGCTTCAGCCTTTAAACTTCATCAGTACTTTAGAGTGGTCAGCAGTTGCAAGGCAGCAGTTGTATATGGACAGTGGATAGGGACTATCAGTTGTTATAAGTCACTTTCAAGGGGAAAGCAAAGTGTAAACTGCTGCTTATTGTGAATCCTCTGTTGTGACCTGGTTTTGGCTTTACATTATCTGTTCCTCTAGTAGGGTTCAATCCCAACAGATTAACACTTGTCCTAGTGCTTAGGGGGTGCCTAGGGGTCGTCCACATGTGAGAAAAACCGGCTAGAATGGTCACAATCGCGCATAACAGGCTGCTGCCTGTTTTCTGGTGCTGGGCAGGTGCTTGCGCACCGTAACAATTATTTGTTACGGTGCGCAACAAATCATCAGGGACCAAAAATCTGTTGTTCTTTGGTAATTCGAAGGGCCAGCCACTTGTTTCGAAATTGGGACTTGTTTTATCAATTAGGGACCTCCAAAAAGTGCTTTGTACAGTATCATACCCTACCATGATGAATTGTATGCTTGTATTCCAAAAGAAAGTACCGAATTATAAGGTTTACCGTTGGAATTTCTTCGTAGGAGTCTACCAATTTAATCATGCATCATTCAATGTTATAATTCACTGAATTTTGAACATATATTAGATCTTTTTAATATGTTTTGAGTCTTGGGATTTATAACGAGGTTGTTCAGAGGTGCAAAAGTTAACATGACGACACTTTTAAATCCTGTCAAACATTTTTATTAAATCCGAGTTTACAACGCGTTTTGTCTTACATGACACGTGTCGTTTTATTATTTAACACGAATTTTCGAGGTGTTAAACAATCGATGGACCCTTTTTACTATTGAAGTCTCTTGACTTCTAAGAGACGAAGTACTTTTAAGTATATCCTAAAAGGAATGGGCTCTTTGCCACATATGATTTTTGTTTGGATCATTCTTCGCATTTGAAGTATACATAAAGCTCCTCTCATGAGCAGCGACATGTGTTTTAGAGCGAGCAGCATCTGGCTTTTTGAACCTTTTCATGACTTTTCTCATAGCCTTTCTAATAGTTGCGTTAATTACAGTTTTGGAGATTAACTCCATTAACATTGAGGTTCACATTGGATGCACCATTTAACATTTGTCGCATCTCTAGCATTGCGACTGTTGTTTGTCTCTTCTGAGTTTTCCATACTCGATTCTTTGATATTAAATACCATATTCAACAAGTGCTTAGGAAATCCATACCTAGTGTCACCTTGAATTGTCAAGGCTTACCATAAGGAGTCTCGATAACTATTTGCTCCTTATCACACACAATATGGGCTTGATTTTTAAGACAGCCAATTCATTCCTATCACTATATCGAGTCCCTCTTATTTTAATGGAAACAAGGACAACGGAAAAGAATGATCCCCAATGGATATAAAACATCCATCTAATATTGCTGAAGCAGTCTCTGAGGTACTATCGGCCAATTCTACTTTATACTTAACGCTTAGAGTTTTAACAGGCAGATTTAATGATTTACAAAATCTATTGTCTACGAAACACTTCTCTGAACCTGAATCAAATATAATCTAGCATAAATGTCATTGACAAGGAAAAATTCTTGTCGTGACATTGTCATCTTGAGCGGCCTCTTGAGCATTCATTTGAAAGACTCCAGCTTTGGTCTTCTTAGCCTCTCTGGGCTTCTTGGTTTTATTTGGGCAATTAGTTTTGATGTGCCCTATTTCATTACAACCATAGCAGGTTGTGTCCTTTATGTCTTGGCACTCCAAGGTCTTGTGCCCTTCTTTATTACAGATTCCACAAGGCTTAGCTTGTGAATATATAGTACCTTTCCCTTTAGTCGCCTTCTTTGGGCAGCGGTTCTTTATGTGCCCCTTCTCGCCACAACCATAGCATGTGGTGTCCTTCAAGTCCTTGCATTCAGGGGTCATGTGATCCATCTCTTTACAGATGACAGATCCCCTGGTCTGTTCATAGAAACATTTTCCGAAGTGCTTCTTCCAGCAGGTTTTACATTTGGGGTTTTGCCTCATTTGGCTTGGACTGGTTTGAACCGGCCTTACCCTTTTTGTAACCCTTATTTGGGGTATTATCACACTCTCGCTTATGATTCTTTAATATACGGTCTACGGCTTTGTTTACGGCTGTATCTAACATAGCCTGTAACTCAGTGCCTGGTAAGTTCAGTCTTGCATTATCATTCTGATCGACTGGATGATTGTGGGCTTCATATGAATCAGCCATGGTGAAGCTTTGAAGGCTACAGACCAGGTAGTAATAATTTGTTTAATTATATAGAGAATTGTCGAATTTGATGATTAAATAGCCATGGTGTAAACAAACCATATAGGCCAATAGATAGTATTAAATTTATTTGATTATGTTTTGCCTAGGTTTTTAAATAAACCATCTTTGGCGTTCAAACGGAATATAATCCTTCATATTTATTAGACAGGGGACATAAGTCACGACTGTCAATGTCGTACCGACATTTTATATAACACAAGGGCTTGTTCCAAAGGACTTTTTGATAGCACAGATGCCTTGTCACTAGGTAAATTTTAAAACATAATCAATGATTCCTTTGGATCAGAAAATTTCATAATTCATTGTCTTGACAAGAAGTTATGAAATAAAACTATCTTTTTCATGCATACATCTTTGCCCGAAGGTATTCATCCCAATGGATGTTTTGATGTGTACATCATGTTCGACGTTTATTAGCCATGATTCCTATTAATCCTTTTGGCTGAATAAAGGGTTTGGAAAAATTCCTAATATAAGGATGACAAGTGTGATTTTATCGCATCGCAGTTGTCGGGAGTGTTAACATGTTTTCAGATGCTAACAAGGATCTGAATCTCTTTTTAAACAGGTTTTACCATCTTAGCTAGGTCTTTAATGACATTCAAGCTAGGTTATACCTTTTAAGATTCTTTTTAATACATATACAAGCAGAAAAGGAATGATATTTTATTTTAGTTTATTTTTTTAAGATTTTTTTATAATTACCCTAAATTTAATTAAAATATAACTATGGCACAAAGGGCCAAGTCACAAGGGCAACTTTAATTTATAAACCATGATTTTGTAGAATCAAGGTATTTAGGCTTGAACGCTGTTCATGCCTTTTCTTGACAGGGAGTTGTAGGCTACGACTGTCTTTTGTCTTATATGACAATGAGTATAGCCCGTAGGCATTATATCCCTAGTTATAATTTAATAATAGCTCAACAGCCTAGTCACATGGACAGATTTAATTTATAAACCAGGATTTTATAGAATCAAGGTATTAAGGCTTGAATAAAAGTTCGTTACCTTTTCTTGACAGGGAGTTGTAGGCTACCACTGTCTTTAGTCTCAGAGGACGTTAATTATAGCCCGTAGGCACTTCATCTTTAGAGGGATGATTATTTTAATAAGGAAAATTGGAGTAATCCAATTTAAGGAGGACTTATGCGATTTTATCGAATCACATTTTTGCCACCAATGTTAACATGTCTTCAGATGTTAACAAGGATTTGAATCTTTTGATAGGTTTTACCATCTTGGCCATGTCTGCAACGACATTTAGGCTAGGTTTTACCTTTAAGATTTCTTTTTAATATTTAACGCAAAACAATCCTAAATTGAGATGTTAACAAGGATCTGAATCTAATTGAGGAACTACCATCTTGGCCCTGTCTTAAGATGACACATGAGCTAGGTCTTGTCCTTTTTAGATTTTGCCATTTTATTATAATGGTAGATCTTATAAAAGGAGTGATATTTTAAATCTAACCACTCCACTAAAATATAGACAAGTACATGGTTGCCCTAAACGGGACTTCTAACTGAAAAGACTTGCCCATGCAGGGGCTAAACAGAAAATAACAAGGAAACAAATAAATGACAAAATAAAACGAATTAGGATTAGTCCTAAGTTCTTTGTCTAGACTCGAGAATCGAGAAATGTGCAACTGTGTAACTGAGATTAAACACAAAAGGCTAGTGTTTAATTCACTTAGTGTTGGCTCTGATACCAACCTGTCACACCCCGATATTTCCACGTATTACTGGTGGGCCCGGTGGGGAGTATCGTGACGTCGTTGATATCATCATAGTCAAACAACACAATTTATAATGCACAGCGGAAGCAAAAGATAGATTTATTTCAACTGAATAAAATTGTAATATTAAGTATCACAACATAGTTGAAACAGATCCACAGGCGGATCAAATAAAAAGGAAACTTTGTTCAACAGAGGCATCTAAGCTTGCGAGACTTCTATTTGATGCTTAGGAGAGACCAGCCTATTCCGATTAGTACCTGCACTTAGCCTTTTTGGGAAAATACGTCAGTTTGCACTCGTGAATATAATTTAACTGACTCATTTTGAAAACGTTTCAGAATATTGATTTGAATGTACATGACACAAAACTTTTTATAACTTGGGATAATTATTTATATATAAACTTGTAAAAGAATTACATGTTCGTTATACGTTCAGTAGCCCGGGTTGAGTACCGGGTTAAAGATTAATAGACACACCACATGGCATAGTCCCGCGGCGAGTTATTCTCGTAACCGGCGGTTATACCTTATTATTTATATATGCACTGTCGGGTGTACGCCTACACCCGCGTGCTAAGGTCGTGGCCATTCTATGAATGATGCCAAGGATATCCGGGACGTGGTCATTAACCCCCCAAATGTTTTAATCAAACAAAACAATTTAAACGGGTCATTTCAATAAAGTAACCTTCATACGATTAAAAATTCAATGCCCGGCCAAGCGGTATTTTATATATCGTACCCCAAGCCCGTATAAGGGAAAATAAGTTAAAAGTATTTACCTTTGCAAGTAATAATCACAAATAGCAAGTGCACGTAGATTTTACCGGGTCTCCTATTCTGGAACGAAGGTTAATAATAACCTATTAGAATCCTAACGGGTCTTTAATTAAGCCTAAACTTAGACCGGTTAGTTTTAAAGGAAGATACGGTTCAAACGCATGAATAAGCGAAGACCGGAATAGAATGTGATTTAGACCCGACAAGTTTGAAGACTTGTATAATATGGGTAAACTAAACATATTCTGGATTTTGAGACAAAGATGATAAGGTTTGACCCGTTTCGGTCAATTTATGAAAACTAGTTACATAAACCGAACCGAACGCGAAAGATGCATAACGGGTAACCATAAGAGTCATATACATGTTTCCTATGTTAATATGCCTTAAATATATTTTGACATCAGTAAGATATCTTCTATTATGCCCAAAACGCATTTAAACCCAAACTATGCCCCGTAGGGGCATTTTGGTCATTTTAAAGGTTATAAAAGAGTTTAAATATTAATCTGAGTTATAGGTCTGATATAATCAGTAAAAATACTTAATTTCATAAGTTATATCAGTAGGGTATTACATATATGTGAAATTTACTATTTATAACCAAACTATGCACCGAAGGGGCATTTTGGTAATTTCACATAAGCTTATAAGGTCAAATCTGGAATCTGAGTTTACAAACCTTTACTTACTGTTAGAATATAAAAATTTACTTAATATATCTGTAGGTATCAAGTCTTATATGTTAAAAAATAGTTTTAATACGTACTATGCGTTAAAAACGCTTAAAAATGCGATTATGAGCTATTTCCGGGTTCCTAAAGGAAAGCTGGTATTTTTATTATTTTAGACGGCTCAAAATGTGTTATTTATCATATTAGATCAGTAGAAAAAGGTTTGGTATCAAAAGGTTTTGTAAAACTCATTTTATAGCCCAAAAGGGCAAAACCGACAATAACCGAATCAAGCTTAGAACTCTAAGTTATGCTCAGCCTAAAAATAAATAAAAATATTCAAAAATCCCAAAATATTATATTACATCAGTGGGTAAAAAGTTTGGTATCAAAAATCGGGTTTAGATAGGCTATATGATAATTACACCGTTTAATTACTAAAAAGCTTTCTAATTACGCTAATGAGCATAACTCTTAATCTAGACCTAAAACTGATGTCAAATTTTAGGTACAAGTTTATAAATCAGTAACTAAGGTTTCTACTCTTTTACGTTTTCAAAATTCATGTTTTAAGGTCATATGGGTATAATAGTCAACATTTAGGCATTTAACGGAATTATGCATATGAATCGGATAACTAATGAACCAAGTTATATAATCATAGAGGGTTATACTTATATGAAACCTGGTCCTAATAAGGCTCTAAGACATTTCTAAACTATGCTCTAATGGGTCAGAACTGAAAGTCAAAGCAAAAGTCTACTTTTGCGACTTTCGGTTATGAACCGAGCTTAAACTGAAAATTGTCGAGTTGAACATGTATAAACATGTTCTTACATTAATTACCAAGTTATATTAATGTCAAAACAGGTTGCATAGCTTCTACATTGCTAATGTTGCATTAACTTGAAAATAAGCTTTTTATTGACTTTTTGAGATTAACTTTGACTCGACAATTGACCTAGTTAGAGTGGGAATCAGAGGGTGCCCTTTTAAGGGTTTATTGCCCACATAATTACCCACTCATAGGTACTTTCAATTTGAAATTTGACTGGACAAATTAAGATTAATGATGAAGTCAAATCTTAATTATGACGGTTTGACTTTAAGCTAATAAACTAAGCAAAACTGAATTAAGGAAGGTTAAGGACACTTACCAAGGTCCAAAACTCTCCAGAAGTGAAGTTGTGAAGTTTGCAAGTGAAGTGCTCAAATGGTGCAACTTTGGGTTTCTTATAAAGGAGCTTTGATTCATCAAGATCATGCCAAATAAGTCTATGGGATGATTCCTGATCATCCCAAGTGTCCCTAGGCCTTTATAAACCATCAAACAAGCCCATAGAATCGAAAACAAGCTCCATAAGTCGGTTAAACTTGCTGAAACAGGCAGCTGTCCACATTTTCTGATGCTGGGGTGCTCAGGCGGCCCGCGTAAGGTTCTGATCACATCTTACGCGCCCCGTGTGAAGGTCAGAATAGGTTAAACAAGTTTCATTTATTGCACTTTAGGTCCCTGGTCCTTCCAAACGTGGTTTTAACTTTGTTTATTGCATTTTCAGCCCTCTAACTTGACTTTTAAGGGCTCCAAGGCATAACCAAACACCGTTAAGTCCTTGGTTAACTTTATGATCACCCGTAAAGCCTTAAATTTCAATGTTGACGCTTTTAACCCCTCGTATACGAATATTATCATAACTTTCTCATACTTTATCGAAACCTTGTGAAATTTTTATCACATATTCTAGTGAGCATAATTAATTGTTACAAAGCTTTGGATTTGCTAAAAGGTCACTCAGAGATATACTTTAAACATGTTGACACATTTAACCCCTGTAGTTTGTAATCTCTCACTTTCTTCCACAATTAGCTTCGTATGATCCATGATTTATTCGTTTAAAGGTATAAACATCGTGTAGGGTTATTGAAAGATATATTTATCCATTGTTGACATTTTGAATCCTTTTATACACGTAGATTCTTTGTTTGTCAACTTTAGTCCCTCTAACTTAATTCTTTACACGTTTAAAGCTCATGACACGTGTCGATACATTATTGGACATAAATTTTCGAGGTGTTACACAACCGCTCCTGAAACATATGTGAAAATAAAGTCAGCATAAAAAGCCGGCGAGTACATAGGTTTTGTGAGTAAGTCAAATTCATGGCTTTGTATACCTATTGCAACACTTCGACTATCTACGAGAGTCGATATGTGAAAATCATGTATCAAAAAGTGTTTGAATTGTTGCAATATAATTAACCAACCAAAACATATTGGTTAAGGTTTATGAAAAATCTTGTGGCCATGAATCTTGACTAAGACACTTGTCATTAGTTATAAACCATTTTGTTCAATCGTTCGTGTTATAAACCATTTGTCAATCACCCGTGTTATAAACCATTTGTCAGTCATCCGTGTATCAAACCATTCGTCAAACGTCCATGTTTCAAACCATTCGTCAATCGTCTGTATTTTAATTGTGAAAAACTTTTGGTCGTTCTTTAATGAATACATTCAAACCTGTGTTTGACTCGTCTAGACCACCAAAGGGTCTCTTTAATTGGTCCTGAAAGACCTCTTTAATATCGACTGACAAACCACTAAAGGGTTTGTTAAAATAACAGTTTCTGTCGTTACCCACATTAACCCCATATCCATGGTGATAGTCCGATAACGGGATTTGTCAGATCCTATGGTACCATAACATACTACTGGTCGGCTTGATCATTGTTAATGAATGTCATTCGTGTTATGAACTAACACACCAATAAGTTCGTTCACATTATCGAAAACGTCGTGTTTATTATACAAACCACAAACATGAAAATAAAAACAGGCACATATGTTTCACCCCAAAGCATTTGAAAACATAAAAGAGGGGACTATGTACTCACAAATTTGCGTTCCAAGCAAATCTCGTTTTGATTTCAAATTCCTCGTTTGTTTCTCAACCTACACGTGTTCTAACCTTATTAGACACTAAGGTTTATAATCGTTCATCGTACAAGTTTCTCATCTTGAATCAGTTATTGTACTTGTATTCGTTTACTTTCTTTGTTTGTGTATGCACATATATATGTTATATTGTTTAAGTTTAAATGGGCCTAGTCTATGAGTTAGTTATGAAAGTCCAATTCAAGTGTTTAGTACATATGGGCCTAGCCCAATTGACCTTGATTAGTGTGGGCCTAGCCTAAGTAAATTTGTTTAAAAGTGGGTCAAACCCAAATTGATTTTTAAGAGTGGGCCTAGCCCAAAATAGTTTTATGAAAGTGGGTTTTAGCCCAAGTATTATTTGTAAAAGTGGGTTTTAGCCCAATTTAACTAAAAGAGGTTTTAGTCCAATATTTTTGAAAAAGTGGGCCTAGCCCAATTTTATTTAAGAAAGATGGATTTACAAAAGTGGGCTTGTCCATATAGGCTTACAAAAGTGGGCTTTAGCCCAATTTAGTTTTAGAAATGATTTAGCCCGTTTTTATTATTTACTAGTAAAAATAATAATACTTATAACAATTTTTGTTCTTAAAAAAAAACTACTGAATATTTTGTATAGGTTATTTTTATAATACTAGTAAAAATAAGGTGAGTGTCAACTCGGTTTATTCGTGTCGTCCGTCTTGTTTTTACCATTAGTTTTGTTTGTGCCAGCTTAGTTTGTCCAAAAGTCCATATTGTCCAATAGTGTCCGAATTTGTCCATTTGTGTTTTCGTGTCCAAGGATGGACATTTTATTTCATTTATCAAGTTCATATATATATTTTTGTATTTTTTGTGGATGTGTATCCATTTTGCATTTGTTCCTACTTGAACTAACATATAATGTACATATCAAAAATATGTACTTATGATACTTGACGAATATTTTTGAAAGCATATATCTTATCCAAAAATATATACTTGTCACTTTTGTTAAAATTCTTTTTATAAAACATGGATTTATAACTTTGTCCAAAATTTGTTTAACCATGTTCAAAGACCTCAAATAGTTGTTCTAGTTACATACTTCTTTGTTTAACAACTTTTTAAACATATTTGTGACACCCATATCACGATTTATCTATACAGATGCGGCAGAAAATAGAGACTTAAAATTTCTTTCGTTATTACTCATTTAACATACTTGAAGGTTCGTTTCTAAAATAATTAACACTTTATTAAAAGATTTACAACATTCATCCTTTATTATCGCATCAAATGAATTATAAAATCTCCAGTTGTGTGACTACTCTTCCCGTACAATCCTTGCTCTTGACTCGATCTCCAATCCTCCCATGCTTCATAACGACATTAAGTCCGTACAACCTGCAATCACCACATATATGCGCATCATTAAAATTAGGTGACGTCGTTTATAAACTAAATATACGTAATCAAATAACCACTCCGTATTCCTTCTTCTCATGCTATTCCTTTCAAATCCTCTTTCCGTGTACAATCTTGCATTCCAATTCCTTAAACCTTCATAAGAACATTAGTAGATTACCTGCATTCTCATTTCAAACTCAAGACACCGGTTTAGTAACATAACACTCAAACGTGTTGAAACTATGTAAACACATATACAAAAGTCCCATTCATTTGTGTACAATAAACTCTACATTGTGCACAGGTACATATATACATGTATTCGTAGACATATACTTATCACACATGATTACGTACATATCTACAAACGTACAAGCTCTTACATACACTTAAATCATTCCAAAAGGTTTGCTAATGCATCCTAATTACAACCTCCATATAAATAAGACACATACGTACAGACTTATGTAGATACTTACTCCTATTTATAATTACTTACAAATTTCAGCTATTGAAATGAAATTAAATCTATACATACTGGCCTACATACTCAATTCATTTCCCCGCATACTCGCTTGCACATCCCATACTTACTCACGCTTCATTAACGCTTTTTAGTGACTTACGGGTACATTTCGGATCTTAAAAAAATGAGTTCTATACTCACCCGTAGCTTAACAAGCCATTTGGTAGGGCTGTGGTACAATATGGAAGCTTATCGGGGCTTGGGATGGGTTCACGGGGTCCGAAATCAAAGAAAAACGAAGAAATACATAACTTTACATTTTGCACCTGACCTCCACCGTAAGCTAAGGTGGCTGTAGTAGCCTACGGTGGCCCTTAAAGTGGCTACGGTGAGAAGGGACTGCCCTACGGTGGAAGAAAAGCTTCAGCACCCACCGTAGCCTACGGTGGGCACCGTAAGCTACGGTGGTGCCCAGATCAGCTTTCCATTTTAATACCAAAACTCTCATAACTTGTTTGTTTTGCATCCGTTTCACTTGAAACTTTTTTCTAATTGTCCGTAAAACATTTCCCTACATAATTGACTAAAAATCCTTACCTCGGGTCCTTAATCTTTACGAATTTCAATATCGTTAAAATACCTATACGCATTTATTCGACCCGTTTAATTCCACCAACTTACCCTTGCCTTAGATAACTACCTTTGTCTCACTAAATCAATACTTATCTTAGTACTCTCATTCATTACATAACCGTACATGATTTCCCCATATTCATAAATCAGAATCACTTACCTATCTGCATCCGTATTCGCGTTCGCTTCCTTGTGTCCTTTTGACCCGTGTGCCTTCCATGCTTACGTCACTTTGACCAAATGCTTATCCATACATGTCACCACATTTACATTCTTGTTAGCATATGAGATATTACATATCAACGATCATAACAAATGCATATCTCACATTTGACCTTCATTAGTCAATTCTAACAAACATAAGTCATATATTCAAAATCACATCCTTTTAAACTCATACAATTCATCATGTCATTCTATATAACATATACCATATGACTTTCTAAAATCTTACAATTATGACAACAAGTCTAGTTATGCTTTTTATGCGTAGTTGACTTTCAGAAGTCAACGATTTATCAAGTGAACTTTCGACTTAACCTCATATATCCGTGTCGTCATATTAGGCTATAACAATGACATTATATACACTTCATACTCATGATGTAATATGCTTACAACCACATGATCAATCAATTACATACATACATACACGCATATATATAATCAATACAACATATACTAATGCTTTCGTGATCCCATAATAGACGGCCATATTTGGAGTAAATAATCAACATGACTTTACCATCCTTACTTGCTATATATTAACACCAATTTCATTTCGTAATCCCAACTAAACCATCAACTAAGCACATAATGTGTACCATACAATGTGAGTGAACAATGCAAGACACTAGTGCATATTTCTACCTGAACAAGAAATCAACAAAACCTCCACATGGATTCAATCTTACACATGTTCCTTGTGTAAGTTTACTAACAATTTAATCATTTACACATTATATGTATGTTCATCCACTATTTGTGTCACGGCCCCCATCCCGGTTTTTACCCGGTTCAGAAGCCGCGGGATAGAAAACCCGTGGTATTGGTGTTTAATTTGGCAGCGGATATTTTAACAGGATCGTTTAACTGAAAACACCCATTTATTTTATTTAGAAATTCGGGACAAACCCCGTAATTTACAATAAAGGAATTTCACTTGGAAATCCCCTGATTTCAAAAACATGTTTATTTATTTACTGAGCCACTTTATCCAAGCTGGTAGTGCTACGCGACACTTTTGCTTGTTCACAGTAAATCACCTGAAACATGTTTAAAAAGATTTTATCAGCGGGGAAATACTGGCGAGTCATTCCATTTGTACAAAACGACACAATGTTATAATGTACAGTATTAAGGGCGATTACAATGTTTATATATCAACCAATTACCCCAAATCGGTATTTGTCACTCGACCGGATCTGTGACTATCGTCATATCACCCATTGGCTAACCCGTTGTCCAATGGTGAAGATTATCAAGTAGTGTATACAAAACCCCACATACCGGCAGTAATTGAAGATTACAAAGACTTAATCCCTCTAATTATAACTTTGGAAACAAATAGGGTTTTTGGTAACAATTTGGTAAAAAGAGAATGACTCACATTGCAAGTTTAGACGGGCCGAGTTTTGCCTACTGATTAAACCTGGAAACCTAGTTAAATAATACAAACGAAACTAGGTTAATAACTTAATACAACATTTACGATAAACTCACGAAATCAAAACCCTCACGATGAATGACAAAGTATAGCCCGAATTCGGGCAACACTTAAACATCCATCGGATCGGTTTCAATCGATCGGACATTGTATCGTAGCAGTGCTCGAGTTATTACCATGTGATCGTAGCAGCGTTTCACCACTAAAATATGAAATTCGTACAGTATGGAAGCTGTTTTGATAAGAATTTTCGAGCAGACGGAAATGGCCATGCAACGTACAATTTATAGCTGAAAATTAGGGTCTTCGCGGCCCGCGTAAACTCGAGGGACAATCCTTCGCGGCCAGCGAGGGCCACCCTAGCTACTGCTAGGGCTGTCGTGTCACACCATAGGTCTACCACGTGTACGACACGTGGCCCTAAAGCTATCCAGAGTTTTGCCTTGCTGTCGCTCCCTGCGTAGACTCCCCGTTGGATCTTACGCGGCCCGTGATCAAGTGATAAAACTTAGTTTTCTTGATTTTTCATGCAGATTAGGGTTTTAGGGGTCCGGGCTTTCACTTACGGAGTGTTCTTGGTCATTTTCGTGCAGGTCCTTACATCCTCCCCACCTTATTTAAAATCTCGTCCTCGAGATTTACTGGAACAAGTACGGATATTTTCGCTTCATTTCCGATTCCAATTCCCAAGTGTATTTCGGTCCTCTTTTCGAATCCCACTTTACTTTGACTAGCACCCATCTTTTGTGCTTGAGGAACTTGACCTTTCTGTTTTCTATTTGGAGAGGTTTCTCTACAAATTTTAACTTTTCATTTACCTCTATATCTTAAAGAGGTACTACCAGGGATTCATCAGACAAACACTTCTTGAGATTAGATACATGAAACACGTCATGTACCCCGGCTAACTTTTCTGGTAGTTGTAATTTATAGGCCACTGGTCCTATTCGTTGGGTTACTATAAATGGTCCTATGTACATTGGACTTAGCTTTCCTTTCTTACCGAACCGAACTACCCCTTTCCACGGTGAAACTTTCAAGAGTACCTTGTCTCCAATTTGAAATTCTAACGGCTTGCGTCGATTGTCTGCATAACTTTTCTGACGGTCTTGAGCCGTTTTCAGTCTTTCCTTTATTTGAGTTATCTTGTCGGTGGTTTCTTGTACAATCTCGGGACCTGATAATTGACTTTCTCCTATTTCTGCCCAGCAAACTGGAGTTCGACACTTTCGTCCATATAGTGCTTCAAACGGGGCAACACTGATGCTTGTATGATAACTATTGTTATAGGAGAATTCTATTAAGGGTAAGTGGTCATCCCAGTTTCCACTGAAGTCGATTACACATGCCTTGAGCATGTCTTCAAGGGTTTGGATAGTCCTTTCACTTTGTCCATCCGTTTGGGGATGGTATGCAGTACTTAAATTTAATCGTGTCCCCATTGCTTCTTGGAAGCTTGTCCAGAAATGCGAAGTGAAACGACTATCTCTATCTGACACAATGGAAAGCGGGACCCCATGTAGGGATACTACTTCGTCTACGTATAACTTAGCCAATCTTTCCATGCTAAAGGTTTCCTTCATTGGTAGGAAATGAGATGATTTGGTTAGTCGATCTACAATCACCCAGATTGCATCGTTACCTTTCCTTGTTTTGGGTAGCTTAGTAACAAAATCCATTGTTATTAGTTCCCACTTCCATACAGGCATTTCTAATTGTTAAAGTAAACCTGAAGGTTTCTGGTGTTCTGCCTTAACTTGCGAACAAGTTAGACACTTAGAAACGTATCTAGCTATGTCCTTTTTCATTCTTATCCACCAGAAGTTATTCCTTAAATCTTGATACATCTTGTTATTACCAGGATGTATCGTATACCTAGATTTATGAGCTTCCTCTAAAATCTTATCTCTTAATTCTCCTTGCCTAGGTACCCAAATCCTTTTCTCATGGAATTTCCAAATTCCATCAGTCCCTTACTCTAATTCTTTTATCCATCCTTTCATTCCTTCAGCATCATCCTTGATTGCTGTTTCTTGAACGTTCTTCAGTTGTTTCATTAAATCTAACTGTAGATTTAATCTAAGAGCACGAACTCGTCTTTGCTTCTCATGATACTTACGACTTAGGGCATCTGCTACTACATTTGCCTTTCCTTCATGATATAGGATATCACAGTCGTAATCACTTAAAATTTCTATCCATCTTCTTTGCCTCATGTTCAATTCTGTTTGCCCAAATATGTATCTTAAACTCTTATGATCTGTATAAACAGTAAACTTACTTTCGTACAGATAATGTCTCCAAATCTTAAGGGAAAAAATTATTGCTCCTAATTCTAAGTCATGAGTCGAATAATTTTCCTCATGCTTTTTCAACTGCCTTGATGCATACGCAATTACCTTTTTACGTTGCATTAGCACACATCCTAATCCTAGTTTAGAAGCATCACAGTAAACTTCAAAATCTTCTGTTCCATTAGGTAAGGCAAGAATTGGGGCATTTGTTAACCTTTGCTTTAGAATCCTAAAGGCCTCTTCTTGCTTAGATCCCTATTCAAACTTAATTGTTTTACAGGTTAGCTTAGTTAATGGAACAACTATCTTAGAGAAGTCTTGGATGAAGCGCCTATAATATACAGCTAATCCTAGAAAACTTCTAACTTTGGTAGCTGATTGCGGGACTTTCCAATTCGTGATTGCTTCTATCTTGGAGGGATCTACGTGAATGCCTTCGTGATTTACCATGTGTCCTAAAAGTTGCATCTCTTGTAGCCAAAATTCACATTTTGAAAATTTGGTGTAAAGCTTTTCTTTTCTTAACAAGGTTAAGAGTGCATGCAGGTGTTCACAATGTTCGTCCTGGCTTTTGGAGTAAATAAGTATATCGCCGATGAAGACAATTACAAATTTATCCAAGTACGGCTTACAGATCCTATTCATCATGTCCATAAATGTTGCAGGAGCATTCGTTAGTCCAAATGGCATGACTATAAACTCGTAGTGACCATACCTAGTTCTGAAAGCAGTTTTAGGTATGTCTTCTTCCTATACTCTCAACTAATGGTATCCGGAACGTAAATCTATTTTAGAGAAATATCTAGCTCCCTGAAGTTGATCAAAAAGATCATCAATCCTAGGTAATGGGTATCGATTCTTAATTGTAACCTTATTCAATTCCCTATAATCGATACACATCCGCATCAAACCATCCTTCTTTTTCATAAACAACACAGGTACTCCCCAAGGGGATGAACTGGGTTGTATAAATCCTTTGCTTAATAATTCATCTAACTGCTTTTTCAGTTCTAGCGTTTCTGTGGGTGCTAACCGATAAGGTGCCTTAGCTATCGGTGTAGTTCGAGGAATTAGATGAATCCTAAACTCTACTTCCCTATCTGGTGGTAACCCAGGTAGTTCTTTTGGGAATACATCAGGGTATTCTGACACTACTGGAATTTCCTTAAGTTCCTTGCCTTTAGTGTTAATGATAACCGAAATCATATACACTATTCCTTGTTTTCGTTCATAACTAGCAGCTTTCATTACTGAAATGAACTTCATTGGTTTATGCAGCTTATCTCCTATAACCAAAATTACTTCTCCTGCTAGTGTATGTATTTCTATGGAATTCTTATCACATAGGATTCGAGCATGGTTGGCTACTAACCAATCCATTCCTAACACTACATCGAATCTGGCTAAATTCATAGGTAGCAGGTTTGCCGAAAATTCATGGCTTGAGAGTTCTATCTTTCCTCCTTGAAGAATCTTATCTATATTAACAGAATTTCCTTCGGCCGTTTCTACCGTATAAATTTGCCTAAGTTCGGTTAAAGGTTGATTAAGAGCTTGGCAGAATGAAGTATTTATAAAACTTTGGTTTGCACCAGAGTCAAATAATACTTTTGCGTAAACGTCATGTACAAGAAACGTACCAGCTATTACATCAGGAATCAGATCGGCTTCTTGCGTTGTCAGCTGAAAGGCCCTTACATTCTTTTTAGTAGCTCCATCCGTCGCTTTTGCCTTATTGTCAGCTGGTTGGATAAATTTAGGGCATTCTGGTCTAAAATGCCCAGCTTCTTCACAATTGTAGCAGATCTTTGTTTTCTTTCTGCACTCCCCCTCCCGGTGCCCCTGTGCTTTGCAAAAATTGCAATTTTCATTACATTTTCCAAAATTTTTCTTTTTACAAGTTCTGCAAAATGGAGCACTGGAGGACTGCCCGATCCCCTTTTTCCTGAAGTTATTACCCCTACGGAAACGTTGGGTAATCTTTTGAGCTAACTCCCTTTTCTGGTTTTCTTCTCTCGTACGCACCAATCCGTCGGTCAGGGTATTGGCCAATTCGACCGCATCATCAATTGTTTGGGGTCTCGCAGCTTTGACTATATCGCGAATTTCGCTAATTAGTCCCCAAATATAACGAGAAATAAGCACCGATTCTGGCGAAGCCAGAGTTGGCACAATTCCAGCATACTCGAAAAATTTCGAAGTATACCCTCGACAATCAACGTCCACCATCCGGTGGTTTAGGAACTTGTTTGTCATTTGTTCCTTTTCGTAGTCGGGACAAAATTTTCTTTCACCAATTCCTTAAATTCCTCCCAACTCATGGCATAAGCCACGTCACTTCCTTTGGCTTGCAGCACTGTGTTCCACCATTCCAACGCCTCTGCTTTGAAAAGGTGGGATGCATACATCACCTTATCTTCCACTACGCACTTACTTATTTTAATTACTGCTTCGGTCTTTTCCAACCAACGTAGTGCGGCAGTCGCCCCTTCATTGCCTGCGAATTCAACTGGCTTACAGGCAAGAAATTCTTTGTAAGTGCAACCAGGTGTTGCAACCTTCATTTTCTTAAGAAATGGGGCTTGAATCACGTTATTATTATTATGGCCGCCCCCGTTGAAACTGTTACTGGAATTATCGTCACGGGTGCGTTTGCTGTGGTTAGCTTGGGAAGGTTCCACGGGATTTCTAACAGCAGCGACAATTGCTGGGATAACGTTGGCTATTCCCTGAGCAACGATATTTTCAATATCTTGCCTATTAAGAAATTGTTGTTCGTTATTCGGTTCAGATTGGTTAACTTCGGTTGCTGGTTGGTTTACTGCGTTTTCCATCTGAATAATTAACAAGATGTATAAATTATTGTCACAAAATGGATGGCAATTAAACACAATTAGGGCAATCACAACATACGTAAATCAACACATATAGCCAAAACCGTCGATCTTACGACATTTAGATTTTTATATATTATTATGCATCCATACAAACCAAATATTTTATAGACGTTTTATTTTATTATTATTATACAATATTATATTTTATAGGTTATATCATATAATATTTTACATATTATTATTATACAAAATATTCAGTCCCCGTTAGCTGGCTTCTTCAGAAAAGACGCTCCCCCTCGTCGTATTTCCATGAGATGTTTTCCCCCACTTCTCGAATCCGGTTTCCCGCATCCACCAGTTCCTCGCCATAGCGGCGTAACTCGGCAACATTCTCCGCGCTCATAGGTGGGAAAGGTGCAGTTTCAGGATCAAACTGGGGAAAATAAACATTTGGGTTATTCATGAAATTCTGAAATTGCCAGTCGCTCGTCCACCATTATTCCAACTGGCCTGTAACAAGTTACGTGTTGACAATAGGGTCTGGAATAGCAGGTTCCAAATTAATTGGAAGTTCTGATTGGGTAGGGAAATTGAAAAGGGTTTCGTCAGCAGGTCCGATGAGGTCACAGTTTGCAAGTTTTCTATCCAATTCTTCCCAAGGTGGCAACTCTTGGGCTTGACCAGAGCTCTCCCCTATCTCTTTTCCCTTGCCTTTTGGATCCTCCGTCTTTTTCACCTTTTGGGAAGCGGGCTTCTTCCTTCGTCCTCGTTTCCAGTCCAGAATCCTCCTCCTTTTCTTAGGCTTGGGTTTCTCCTGTGACTGAGCCTGAAACACTGGTGGTTCCTCGATATCCGCTTGATAACCGGATTGGATTCCTGTTGTATCCATATCAGTGGTATGGATTGTAAAGTTTTGGAGTGCTTCCGACAGTTCATTCATGCTGTTAGCACACATGAAGACACACACAAAATTCAAATTAAATTTGTAAATTTAATTTTCATAGAATCACAGAATAACAACTTGAAAAATTAAGTATTTTCTAAATACTCAATTGGCTTAAATCAGTGGCTCTGATACCACCTTTTTCTGTCACCGCCCCCGACCCGGTTTTTACCCAATTCAGAAGCCGCAGAACAGAAAACCCGTGGTATTGGTGTTTAATTTGGCAGCGGATATTTTAACAGGATCGTTTAACTGAAAACACCCATTTATTCTATTTAGAAATTCAGGACAAACCCCGTAATATACAATAAAGGAATTTCACTTGGAAATCCTCTGATTTCAAAACCATGTTTATTTATTTACTGAGCCACTTTATGCAAGCTGGTAGTGCTACGCGACACTTTTCCTTGTTCACAGTAAATCACCTGAAACATGTTTAAAATGATTTATCAGCGGGGAAATACCGGCGAGTCATTCCATTTGTACAAAACGACACATTGTTATAATGTATAGTATTAAGGGCGATTACAATGTTTATATATCAACCAATTACCCCAAATCGGTATTTGTCACTCGACCGGATCTCTGACTATGGTCATATCACCCATTGGCTAACCCGTTGTCCAATTGTGAAGATTATCAAGTAGTGTATACAAAACCCCACATACCGGCAGTAATTGAAGATTACAAAGACTTAATCCCTCTAATTATAACTTTGGACACAAATAGGGTTTTTGGAAACAATTTGGTAAAAAGAAAATGACACACATTGCAAGTTTAGACGGGCAGAGTTTTTCCTACTGATTAAGCCTGGTAACCTAGTTAAATAATGCAAACGACACTAGGTTAATAACTTAATACAACATTTACGATAAACTCACGAAATCAAAACCCTCACGACGAATGACAAAGTTTAGCCCGAATTCGGGCAACACTTAAACATCCATCGGATCGATTACAATCGATCGGACATTGTATCGTAGCAGTGATCGAGTTCTTACCCTGTGATCGTAGCAGCGTTTCACCACTAAAATGTGAAATTCGTACAGTATGGAAGCTGTTTTGATAAGAATTTTCGAGCAGACGGAAATGGCCATGCAACGTACAATTTATAGCTGAAAATTAGGGTCTTCGCGGCCCGCGTAAACTCGAGGGACAATCCTTCGCGGCCCGCGAGGGCCACCCTAGCTACTGCTAGGGCTGTCGTGTCACACCCTAGGTCTGCCACGTGTACGACACGTGGCCCTAAAGCTTATCCGGAGTTTTGCCTTGCTGTCACGCCCCGCGTAGACTCCCCCTTGGATCTTAAGCGGCCCGCGATCAAGTGATAAAACTTAGTTTTCTTGATTTTTCATGCAGATTAGGGTTTTAGGGGTTCGGGCTTTCACTTACGGAGTGTTCTATGTCATTTTCGTGCAGGTCCTTACAACCTGCATACATTTTCACATAATATCGTCATTTAGTCCTTTCATCAAACACTTGGTGTGCGTACTACTATCTAACCATAATGTACAAGTAGTTCATGCCTAATCTTCCTATTTCATACACAATTCATCGAATATTCTTACTAATCAACAAGTATCATTCACACATAAACATCAACATGGCAAAATCTCTAGTTCATCCAACTTATTCATATTAAACCATAAACCATCAAAACCCCTAGTTCTTGAACATGGTTTCTTTCATAAAAACTCCTAATTGAGATGGTTTAATCATTACTAACACTAAATTAAGTGCCCGTAAACCCAAATTCAACCATCTCATTCTTTCAATTCATCCGATTAAGGGAATTTCCTCAAAACCCAACAAGAGCTTCATTCAAAAGATTCAAGAGATGATTTGGGTACTTACTAAATGCTTAAGAGATGATGAACACTTCCAAACCCATGGATCATCCATGCAAACATCTGAATTCCTTCTCTTCTTCTTCTTGCATGATTCACACAAGAACACACACACACACACACTATGTGTGTGTGTCGACCATGCTCCCCCCCCAAAACTACTGACTAAGTGTTTTTATAACAAATGTTACACATTAAGCCCTCCTAAATTGATGAATTCCTCCTTTTTATTATAAATTTCTATTTCTTTCTATTTAGCAAATATTTTAAGTAAGTTAATTAGACTAGTTGGACCACTTCATGCCATGCACAAGAAACTTACTAACAAACCAAACATTCGGGTTTTTGGGGCGTTACAAGTCTACCCCCTTAAAGGAGGTTTCGTTCTGAAACCTTTCTCATTCCTACTTTTGCCTTTTCATTGTACTCATTCAAGGTACATACCGCAACATGTATACATTCAGGGCCTTGGCAAAAAGTTTTATTCATGGATAAACATAATCGCACGTATTGTCCTTACCATCTTGAATTAAGAAAAATACTTTCATGCATTCATTTGATAATGGCAATTCGACTACTTCTACTTTTACCCATGAATCATGCTTGATATTTCACTCTTAATAACAATTATGGGTTAAAATTTCCTCCTAAATTGACCTTTAAAGGTCATACATTCTATATTATACCGTACTTATCCTACCATTTGTTTATTTGTGGGTAATCTTCTATCAACCAATTCTTACTTATCAATCATGAGCTAAACGTTTTACTGATCTCGACTTCATTGCATAAATCAATGATCCGTAAACCGGATCGATCCGCTTCTTCATAAGTACATACCGTACTAGAATTGATTTCATTCATTCGTGTAATATGCTCCGACTCATGAGCATCCTTTTATCAGCTCTACTACTTTCATCACGCCAAAAATTCCACCATTCACATCTGTAAAATTAACAGTTAGCACATATCATTTCATATTTGCGTTCTACATGGTGTTTATTCACCCATGATTCTTTCACGAATTTACCGTTCGTGTGTTATACTGTACCTTATATTTCACTTGCTAGTTATACAATTTCTGCAGTTACAATCATTCAGGTACAGTACCATTCGATGATCATTGTGAATATTTTCTTGAAATTTATTTCACCTAAATATTCATACATTTCCATGGTTATTCACCTATAACCCCTTTCACAATTTCCCTACATGCATACTATACCATATTACCCATTCCATTCATACATATAAATCTTTCATTTAATTAATTATGTTACGAACTTTTGCATTTTGACCTTTAAAGTCAAGTGCCACTCCTCACCTATCGTATGTGCATTGAAGTACACATTGGTACTCCTTTCCAATTCAAGCATACTTACAAAAACATTACCTTAGCTTTTCTTACGAAAGTTTTTCATTCCTTGTAAATTACATAATAACCCTTCATTCATTTTGACTCTCATGGGTCAATTACTAACATACCACACACGTAACTTGATCAAAGCTTATTTCTTTCAACTAAGGTTTCCTGCTACTACAATAACTTTCTTTGGTTTTACTTATTTAATGAATAAAATATTTGATGCTATTTTACTATTACTTGCTTATTAATTACCATCTTACTTCGTTTGACTTTTCGGAAGTCCAGTTGTAATTATATTCTTACCTATGTTTATCAGTTACCTAATTCTGACACATCCCTCTCTAGTCGAGCCATAAGCTCCTATTGAAAGTATAACCTTTTATACATACCTGGTGTGAGTTAAAACCACTGACTCGTTATCCATACCTTGCGATGGTTATATCTTTCCAGTTTGTAACAATGCATGCCCATACATTATGCTCACCTATAAGTATAAAACTTGACAAATCAAAACATTAAGTACCAAGTTCAAATGGCGATCACCATTTGACCCGTATGACTCATTTGTCCTTTTAACCATTCTTGCATACAAACATATTTGCATATACATATACGCATATATATGTAAATATTTAGAACATAGTTTGGATAATATTCGCTTTAAAGAATATTTACTTGTTTGGTCCGTACTTACTTACGAATTCGGACTTTTCATTCTTATTATTCATTCTTACCTGTTTGATCCGTACTTACTTACGGATTCAAACTTTTCATTCTACTTTTCATTCCTTTCATGTTTGAACCCATTTTACGGATTCAAACATTTTTTTTATTACTTCAGTTTTTTCCTTCACCGCATCATATTCCATCTCACTTCTTATGATATATTTCGTAACAACATTCTACATTAAACTTCATGTGTTAGGTTCCAACACTACATTCCACATTCTATATCATGCATCGCGTCTAAACGCATTATTCTACATTCAATTTCAAGAAATGTTTCCACCAACCTTTCTTAGGTTGATTTGTGTACAACTACACGTTCGACTTTTTCATTCTCGTTTTTCTTTCTTAAGTTAATCCGATTCTTAAAGAATCGTTGAACCCCTTCTATTCCCATACGACCCCTATTTCCCCATTTCGGTCAGATATATGTGTGGTGATTCTCATGGTTTCACGAGCGTCCTATGCTTCTTGCACACTAGCCAGGCATGCAATCCACATACTAGTCTCGTGTCTCCGTGAAAATCATCACTTTATATCCAAGGAACCGGTCTTCAGTTCGTGTACCTGGGGTCCATTTGCCTGCCTTATTGTCACACCCCAACCGATAGCGGAATCATCGGGGCGCGAAACTGAGGGAAACAGATTGTTCAAGAGAAATTCCATAACAGCTACATTACCGGATAGTTAATATTATGTCCCATACCATAACCCATCAAGCAAAATATGTTATTACAGATAGCGATATCTCAAAAACAATAACATGTTCCGACAACTCAGGTTTACAAATAGATAATTCGTTTATTGGTTTCTAGGACTCTTTCCTAGCCTCGATTTCATCACACAGCAAACAAGGCGTCCTAGCATCTTAAGCACCTGCCACATACGTTAAAGTAAAAGTCAATACACATAGTGTAAAGGTGAGCATACAAGTTTAATAATAGCATAATAGAGTTCAAAATCGTTTACGCATAACCAGCACGTACAACATGTAATGTGAAGCCATAAGTTATCGACAAAGATCCTATCAATACCAATGACTATGGGTTGACTGCGTAAGGCAGTTCACAACACATTTCGCCTCTGCGATCATGTGAGTAATGGTCCTTAACAACCCCTGAGTAAACAAGTGCTGAGTCCAAACTATAGTACTATCGTTGCTAAGGCAGGTAGACAGCAATCTATGTGTAAACATAACAAACAAGCATTCATCGAGTCACGTATACATGCAGTAGCGGTTAGCTTTAAAGTATAGCGTAGTGTGTTTGATGTGATTTAGAATAAGTAACGAATGTAACACCCAAAAGTGCATAAAGCAAAAAGGGTTCGAGTATACTCACAGCGATGATGGATTGAAGGGAGCGCTTAGAACGGTGTAAGGAACCAAGTGTCGAACAGCAACCCGATCAGAGGGCAATCCGATCGGACGGTCATTCGATCGGATGTCAATCCGTTCGGATGGTCATCCGATCGGATGTTAATCCGTTCGGATGGTCATCCGATCGGATGGCCATTCGGTCGGACTGACACCTTACTTGGGTGGAATGTGTTTGTGTATGATGGTTTGACTTTTAAAGTTTTCGTTGTAGTATTTTGTAAACAGAGAAGTATCTCTACCCTTCAGGTCGGTCGATCGAACGACGACCCGTTTGGTGAGACTTTTCTCAGAGAACAAGTTCGCAGCAGTCTTATCATCCCATCAGATAGTCTACCGATCGGGTGGCAATCCGCTAGAACTGGTAATGCATTGAACATGTTGAAAATTGTTAAGTGCTAAACCCCAAGCGTCACCCGATCGGATTGCGGGTCGATCGAATGACAGTCCGACCGGATAGCAATCCGATCGGACGATGGTCTGTCCCGCGATCTGATCGTGTTGTTACTCGGTGTTTTGCTAAGTTTGCGGTTTAATGGAGATGGTATGACGACGTCTTAGACAACAGAAACTCTCCCATCAGAACCAAGCAACCCGATAGGACAGGAACCACCCTGACCAGGTCGGTTAATGGTTCATGACGGTTGATCATGTCTAACTCGTAATCATCAGCTCTTGGATAGAATGCAGATCTGGAACTGATTCATCACTAAGAATGAGTAGAAGATCAGAACCAGGTCCGATTCTATCGGTTTTGAGTGCATTGAGTGTAAAAGATGTGAAAAGTTAGGATAGACATTCTTTTCAACTCTTTTATACTTGAAAACACTTAGATTTGTATGAAAACATTGTTTAATCATGTGGAAATCGCTCAGATTCAAGTTATTCTTGGTGGAATGAAGCCAAAACATGAAGTTCATAAGAACACCATGGTGACATCATCCTAGAACACCTCAAATCCACTGATTTCACGGTTAAAATTTGAGATTCAAAAGATAGAAAGGTGTAGGAATGCGTGTAGATCGAGAAAGTACAAGATTTAGGTTGAAAACTTACAAGATTTGAGAGAAATCGAGAGAAAGGAGCTTGAGAGCGGCTGGATCGAGTAAGGAGTTGTCACCATCGAATGAGGTAACAAATGGGGTATTTATAGGGTTTCCCAAAATGGCAAAAAGGCAAACGGATCGAGTGGGTCACCGATCGGGTGGCAGTCCGATCGGGTGGCGACTCGGTCGACTGGCCATCCGATCGAGTGATCACTCGATCGAGTGGGTTGGTTTTCGCGTTTCGTTTTCGTGCGTTGAGCGTTGCGATTCGATTCGAGTGAGCGATGCGATAGAATTAACTACTAGATTTCACCATTAATCCCAACTACTATATCTAACATACAATCACTATAATTAACTTGCGTTTAGCGTCTGCGATTCGATTGCGATTGAGTTGCGATTACGTTTCGATTAATTAAACATGCACAAGTAACACACACACGTAAAACAATATCCAGAACTCGTAAATTCACTGCGTTTCGTATTGCGATTCAATGTCGATTCGATTAGCATTAGGTTGATTTAGCGTTTAGTTAACTTTATCGCATTGTTACTTCCTATTGTTCACAGTCGTAAGGCGATTAATAGCAAAAAACATACGTCGATTACTGCGATTATTGGTAAGTACTCCACATAATATAACTAAATTAAACACATAAAAGAAGTAGATTACAAGTCAAGTCGCGCGATCGGTCGTTGACTTTGACCTTGACTTTGACTTTCAAAACACGGGGTGTTACAGCCTCCCATTCTTAAGGGAATTTCGTCCCGAAATTAGGCCGAAGCCGTAACAAACAACTGCGGGTACTTCGCCTTCATGTCACTTTCGAGTTCCCAAGTGAACTCTGCGCCTCGTTTGCCTTCCCAGCGGACTTTCACAATGGGAATGCATGAGCGCCTGAGCTGCTTGGTTTGTCGGTCCATGTTCTCGACAGGCTTTTCCACTAAGTGTAATGTTTCGTTCACTTGAAGATCTTCGAGTGGAATGTGTAAATCATGCTCAGCCAGACACTTTCTAAGGTTCGAAACGTGGAAGGTCGGGTGGACATTGCTAAGCTCCTCCGGTAGTTCGTGTCTGTAAGCCACTTTGCCGATCCTTTCCAGAATCTTAAAGGGTCCAACATATCGAGGCGCGAGCTTTCCTTTCTCGCCGAATCTGACCACACCCTTCCAAGATGAAACTTTTAGGAGTACGTAGTCGCCAACGTCAAATTCAAGGGGCTTGCGTCATCTATCGGCATAACTTTTCTGATGACTCCGAGCTTTCAGCAGATTGTCCCGAATCTGGAGGATTTTGTCAGTCGTTTCTTGTAATAACTCAGGACCGGTTAATTGCGAGTGCCCGATCTCGTGCCATACAATAGGCGATCGACATCTTCTTCCATACAATGCCTCGAATGGTGCCATTTGAATGCTGGAATGATAACTATTATTGTACGAGAATTCGACTAAAGGTAAGTATGCGTCCCAATTACCACCGAAATCTATGACACACGAACGGAGCATACCTTCAAGGGTACGAATCGTTCTTTCAGTCTGACCGTCAGTTTGGGGATGGAAAGCGGTACTTAGAATAAGCGTAGTACCGAGAGCCGATTGAAACGTTTCCCAAAGACGCGAGGTAAACCGACCATCGCGGTCAGAGATGATGTCGCGAGGCGTCCCATGTCGACAAATGATCTCGTCGGTGTAGATTCGTGCTAATCGTTCTACCTTATAGTCTTCTCGTATCGGCAGAAAATGAGCAGATTTAGTCAAGCGGTCAACGACAACCCAGATGCTGTCGTGACTTGATGGCGTGCGCGGAAGTTTCATTATGAAATCCATAGCTATACTCTCCCATTTCCACATAGGGATCTCGGGTTGAACGAGTAAGCCAGAGGGTCTTTGGTGCTCAGCCTTGACTTTCGAGTAAGTCACGCACTTCGAGACATAGAGAGCGATATCCCTTTTCATACCCGGTCACCAGTACTTGTAGCGTAGGTCCTGGTACATCTTGTCAGCACCGGGATGTATAGAATATCGAGATTTGTGAGCTTCAACCATCAGGAACTTTCGTAGGTCGGTGCGCTTGGGAATCCAAATCCGATCCAGATAATGGAAAATCCCGTTCGACTAATTTTCTAGTTGGGCTCCGTCGTTGAGAATCCTTTCCTTCTTCAAAGTGCGTTCGGTGAAACATGCATGTTGGGCTTCACGGATAAGGGTTTTGAGATCATATTGGGCTTGAACATTACGGGCGCTGTGCAAGTAGCTCCATCTGCTGAGGGCGTCGGCAACGACATTAGCTTTGCCAGGATGATAACGAATCTCACAGTCGTAATCGTTGAGAAGTTCTACCCACCGGCGTTGACGCATATTTAGTTCCTTCTGGTCAAAGATATGTTGTAGGCTCCTATGATCGGTGAAGATCGTACACTTGGTACCATAAAAGTAGTATCGACAAATCTTCAACGCAAAAACAACTGCGCCTAGCTCGAGGTCGTGGGTTGTATAGTTCTTCTCGTGGATCTTGAGCTGACGAGACACGTAAGCGATAGCCTTGTCTCGTTGCATAAGGACACAACCGAGACCAAGGTTCGAGGCATCGCAATAGACTATAAAGTCATCTTTTCCGTTAGGTAGCATAAGGACGGGAGCATTACAAAGCATATTCTTGAGGGTTTGAAAGGCAGTCTCTTGTCCGGTTCCCCAAACAAAAGGCTTGTCTTTATGTGTGAGAGCAGTAAGCGGTGCGGCGATTTTAGAGAATCCTTCGATGAATCGGTGATAATAGCCCGCTAATCCGAGAAAAGAACGGACTTCAGACGGGTTCTTAGGTGTAACCCAACTCTTGACAACTTCGATCTTCGCGGGGTCGACGTGAATACCTTGACTATTGACAATGTGACCGAGGAATTGAACCTCCTCTATCCAGAATTCACACTTGGAGAACTTGGCACTGAGTCGTCTCCCTTGGAGTAGCTCAAGGACCAAACGTAGATGTTGCGCGTGTTCGGTTTTTGATTTGGAATAGATCAGGATATCATCGATGAACACGATGACGAAGCGGTCGAGAAAAGGTTTACACACGCGATTCATCAGATCCATGAAAACCGCGGGTGCGTTTGTTAAACCGAAAGGCATAACAACGAACTCATAGTGGCCGTAACGAGTGCGAAAAGCAGTTTTGGGTATATCCTCCTCTTGAATGCGTAACTGGTGGTAGCCTAGGCGTAGGTCGATCTTGGAAAAACACGTAGCACCTTGTAACTGGTCAAATAAATCGTCAATGCGGGGCAGGGGATTGCGATTCTTGATTGTCAGCTTATTCAACTCCCTATAGTCAATGCACAACCGGAACTCCCCGTCCTTCTTTTTGACGAAGAGAACTGGTGCGCCCCAAGGAGAGGTACTAGGGCGAATAAAGCCTTTGTCAAGCAATTCCTGGAGCTGACTCGAGAGTTCGCGCATTTCTGACGGAGCGAGTCAATAACGAGCTCTAGCAACAGGGTTTGCTCCAGGAATGAGGTCGATGCGAAAGTCGATATCATGACTCGGCGGTAAGCCTGGAAGATCTTCAGGAAAAACGTTAGGAAATTCACAGACAACGGGAACGTCTTTCACTTCTTTCTTTTCCTTCTCCGCTACTACAATGTTGGCCAAGAAAGCTCTGTATTCCTTGCGGAGATACTTGCTAGCTTGGATACATGACATGAGTTGTAATCTTTTCTAAGCGACTTCTCCATAAACACATAATTGGTCTTCATTAGCGAGCATAATCGAATCATCTTGTCAAACGATAGACATTTAGCGGGTTTAGCTTTGTATTAGTGGTATAATAGAGTTTGGGCTAAACAAAACCCAGTTTGGGTCATAGGTGGACGAATTGGGCTTTGCCCATGTAGGAAACCTTAGCCCAAGTAGCAACCTTGTGTTATATAAACAAGGTTATGCTTTAGGGTTTAGGTTAATCAGCCAACACAGAGTTTGTGAGGATTTCGTGAGAGCATTTAGAGCTTGGATGAAATTGAGTGTGTGAGGGGTTTGATTGATTGTAATTCTTGTAATTGATAATCAATAGAAACCCGGGTTGATTGTGAATTGCTTTCTACTAGTTTCTGTGACATTCTGATCAAGAGGATTCCGCACTCTTGATTGGATTGACAATTCTGTGAAAGATCCATACATCAAGGGGACCTACAATTGGTATCAGAGCATTAGGCTCTTGAAGGCTCGGTTCAGAATTGTGTTCTGCAGAATCAGGAAGTTTTTCGAAAATTTTGAAACCTGAAAAATTATGGTTTCGAAATTTTTTGTTGGTTTGATAAAATCTTCGAAATTGTTGGCTGTTTTTGATCTTCTGTTTTGTTTGATTGCTGTTTTGCAGGTTTCAGGGTTTGCAGGACAGTTTTTGGTTGATTGTTTTGAAGAATTTTGGCTGAAAGACTTGAAGATTCGAAGACTGTTCTTCGTGTTCTTCGTGGTTTTCCATCTGTTCTTCATATTTTTTGAAAATTTTGAGCTGATTAGGTTGTTTGATTTTGCAGATTTGTGTTGGAGAATCTTCAGAATTTCGAACAAATTAAGTTTCCAAAGTTACTGGGCGATTTTAACAAATTCGCAGACTGATCAACGAATTTGAGACTTGATATCTCGGTGAACGGCGAAGTTAAATCCAAAGGCGACTTTGGTAACCGTGTAATTATCCACAGCGAAATTACTACGGTTTTCGGCGACTTTACTGGTCGTCGTAATAGCGAAAACAGACAGCGAATTTGTCCAGCGAACTTGAACAGCGAATTTGACATGCGAACTTGACTAGCGTAGTTAACTTAACTGATTAGCGAAATTTAAGTTGACTGGCTAGCGAAATTATCAGCATAATTAAAAAGGTGGAAGTTTTTTTGGCAAGCGTAACTAAAAATTCACGTTTTTGAAAATAGAAAGTGAACCGTAAGTCATCTGAAGAAACCGTCTGCACCGTTGAACTCCGTTGAACTCTGGAAAATCTCGAATTCGGTTTTCGACATTATATATCATTGGATTCGTCTTTTCAAGACGATTCTAACGGTGTAATTTGATAACCATTGTTTTCGGAATTATTTTGTACGGTTTTATCAGTCTGCAACGTTTAAAATGTCGAACATGACTAAGTTGAATGAACTTTTGAGAATGGAGCATGAGGTTGGCACTACCAACAAACCGCCTAAGATGATGAAGGTGGAAAATTATTTGACATGGAAGGATCGTTTTCAATCCTTCGTTGAATATCAGGACACACGAATGTGGATTTGTATTGAAGATGGGTACACAAACCCAACACACGACTTTGAGGGCAGACCACGTAGAACTGCCTATGTGAACATGGAAGAGGCTGATAAAAAGATGTATGAGGCTGAAAAGAGAGCCTTGGCTGCAATAAAGATGTCCTTACCTGATAGCATCAAGCATACCTTCAAAAAGTACACTAATTCAAAGGATATGTGGGATGCATTAGAAAAGCGATATGCGGGAAATGAAGATGTTAAGAAAAACAAAGTTGATCTACTGAAAAAGCAGTTTGTTGTTTTCAAGTACATGAAACATGAGTCACTTGAGGACATCATCACTCGATACTACCATTTGATATCGGAAATGGACAATTATGAGATAGAGTGTTATACTGATGTAGAAAAGAATGACAAGCTGCTCAATGCCTTACCTACAAAGTGGGATATCTACACTCTCATGATCAAGGGAGACGCAGATTATGAGACAAAAGAGCTTGAAGAAGTAGTTGGCAAGCTGAGAGCTTATGAGCTCAGTATGAAGAAGAAAGATACTGGATATGATCAGGTTCAAGATCCGGCGATTTACAATGGGCTTACATCTTCTTCATCTCACAACGCTTCTAGCGACTCTGCTGCTGCGTTTCTATCATGTGAGAATGAGCAAGTTACAGTGAATGAGGATGGTGATGTGTGTTTTGTAGCTGCTTCAGGAGGATCAACAGGATTCAAGAAAACATCAGCTTCTAAGCAAAGTAGTAGTGCAAAATCGATGCCTATGAGTGTGAAGTTTGCTGAAGAATATTTGGCTCTACTTGCTTCGTTTGTTGCTTCTTATGAGAACTATATTCAGGGGAAGATATCTGATCCTGCTACTTTAGATGAAGATTATGATCAGATTGACCCTGATGACTTGGAAGAGATGGATTTGCAATGGCAAATGACCATGATTTCTAGGCGAGTGAAGAGGTTCATGAACAGAACAGGAAGGAAGTTTGTAGGGAGGACTGTTGGTTTCGACAAGACCAAAGTGAGGTGCTTTAACTGTCAAAGTTATGGGCATTTCGCTAGGGAATGTCAAAAACAAAAGCAAGAGACTTCGAGTCAGAATTCAAACAACAGGAATGCATCAAACAATTCTCGCTCAAAGGCTTTGATCTCTACAGCACGAGAAGGCTCATATGATTGGAGTATTCATCTAGAAGATAATGAGAATGCCACTCAGGCATTCATGGCAGAGATCGCGCCAGTTGAGGATGATGAAACTGCTGTAGGAGATGCTCAAACAAAAGTGGATGCTGAGGCTGAGGTGAAGATGGAGAGTAAAGCTGAAGAAGAGAAGGGTGATCAGACAACAGATGCTGAAGAGGAAAAGCAAAAGTCTGACCATGAAAGGGAAGCTGAAGAAAAAGATGCAAAATATAAGAGAATGGAAGCTTAGCTTGCGGCTCTCATGGCTAATCTTGACAAACAAACAGGAGAGGTAAAGTCTAATTCTGTGTGTTTAAAATGTCGTGAACTACAGGGTGAGGTTGACAGGTTGTCTACACAAAACAAAAAGTTTGGTAAGCGAGATGTCTAACGTTAAAGAATCAAACTTCTTTGCTAAAAGAAATGAATCTTTATACTTGAAGAAAATAAAAGGTTATGAAAGTAAAATTGAAGCATTAACCTGTAAATTAAACGAAAAACTTCAAGTCATAGACTTAGCTCATGAAATGATGGTTGAGAAAACAAAAGAGATTTCTGATAAATGCAAAGAGTTGTCAGATGCACAACTCAAAATTGTTGAACTTGAAAAGAAATTAGGTCAATTCAGGGACTCTACTTTTGTTATGAAACACATGATGGGTGGGTTAAAGAAGAGTAATGACAAGACTAGTGTGGGATTCAAGGGCTTTAATGAAGTCCCACCTCCTCTTAGTCATGATTATTCATTCATACCTGATGAAGATGAGCTAACAAATTTTATGTCAACAGCACCAAGTAGTTCCACATCAAGGCAAGGTGATGAGTCTGCGTGTGATGATGCTAAGAAGAATGATAACAGCAAACTAGTTTTGAAAAAGAAAACTTCACATCCTAAGATAAGAATCCAACTGTTGTTAAACAGATTAATTTTGTTCAAGGAAGTGACATGAAAAACGAAACAGCTGTTATTGAAAATGAATCTAATGTAGAGTTTGCTAAAAACAAGAATAAAGAAAATTCTGAAACTAAGCAAACTGAACCAAATTCTTCTAATGCATCATCATCAAAACCTAAATCTAGTTCAAAGGCTTCAGATAAGAAGTCTTCGAAAAAGAGATCGTGCTTCAAATGTCACACCAAGGGACATGTAGCTAGCTGCTGTCCTAACAAAAAGAGTGAAGCACAAATTAGTGAGAAACAGAGAGGGAAATCACCTGAGAAGAAAGGTGATAATGAGGAGAAAGTTGCAAATTCTACAAAGAAATTTGCTCCTAAGCAACCAGAGAATGTTGCTGTTGGTGAAGATAAGGCTGAAAAAGGAACTCCACAAGTTCCTCGTTTTCAAAGAAATCAACCAAGATTTCAGCCTAGATCTCCACCAGGCAGATATGAGAGACCTAGAAGCAGTTCACCAAGAATGAACAATTATAATTCTAATAATTTCAGAAGTCAAGGTCAATATCAAAATCGATACCAAAACGATGGTGGTCGTGTGACAACCCTCACCAAACCAGGTATCTGTACGAATTAATTAATATTTAATTGCTACTTAATTACTGTGCTTGCTTACAGTTATGATTAAACTGCTACTTGAATTCTGATACATACATATACATGCATCATACTTTATTGCCGTCACTCCATTATTTACACACAAACATCAGTGACAAACTTGATGCACAAAAGCACAGTAGCATAAAGAACGGATAACCCAGTAAACATGCTGACATAGCCAGCATCAGACAGGCACTGTCTCTAAGGCCAGTATGAGCCGGGAATAGTTACTACACTAGAAGGGAGTGTAGGGAGTTGAGGTTTGTAGAACTGCGTCACTAGGTAATAATTATAGTGACCGGATGTGCCTAAAACATGTGTTAATTACAAAATCCTGCACTTTAATACAAAAATTCAGCTTTTTAGCTAGCTAGTAAAGTGCAAAAACATGGGAAAATAATACTAGACACTTTCCAAAGTGTCGGGAATTTATTGTGTCACTAAAAATAATATTAACGACACTTTAAATACTTATTTAGCACCTTAACGAATTAATATCCAACCGAACGACCGGACTTTACCCGGAACCTAAAAAAATATTGTCAATGACATTGTTTTTCTTTTTCTGAGCCAGTTAGGGTCCCCGAATACCCTAACACCCGTCATATTAAATAACACACTAGTAAATTATTTTTAATTCCTAACTAAGCACTAACTTTTTGTTGAAATCCAACCAAATGTACCACCCCCTTGAACGATCGGTTTCCCCATGTGGGAACACAACTTCACCTTTTGATTATTTTATAAATCCATGTCTTGTATCTAAAGACATTTTACATAATGGATATTAGTATTGAATGGTCTATAAGAGATAAGCTTCCATTCACCAAACACTTCAACAAAATATTGCTCTATCTTTTTCCCCCATTGTTGACTTCGGCCGAGACCTAACACACACCCACCACCACTTTCAATTTCTATCAAGGCATTATACATACTTACAAGTGTGAAGGGTCACGCATAAGGAGGCGCGGTGCATACGGAATCGCAAGGACCTCACCACAACGCTATTATCCGCCTATTTTTCGTCTAGTTTCTTCCCTAGCCTCGAGCTAGTAGTAAGTGACTCTAAACACTCTATTGTTCATATCTAAAGTGGTTAATAAGAAATTTAACGGGTAAAAATCATGAACACTAGAGATCAAAACTAAAAGTCTACTAAAAATAATAAACATGGTGGTTAATGAATGAATGTTAGTGTAAAACTTTTGAAACTAGTTTTGTTATGATTATTTATTGTTGTTGATTGCTAGTGTTGGAATGGATCGTCATCAAACCACGCTTGATCATGTTCATGGAACATGAACTAGCCTTATGTTAAGTCGTAAAGTTATTAGATGACAAACCCTTTCAAACATAAACATGAACGTGTGTAAAAACAATTTTTCTTATGAAATGGAGTTCTAAACTAGTAGATCTAAAGATCTACAAGTGGTATTTTCGAAGAACCAACTGTAAGACGAAACCATGTTTTAAAACCGGATCTTTCCTAAACTAAAGGTGTTTTTGTGAACAAACAAGTGTGTAGACACTTGTGTAACGAAAGGTTTTAACAAAGAATTATTTTTGAGATTTTTGACAAGAAGTTGTAAACTTACACTTTCTTTAAAAATAAGATTTTTTTTAGAAACCAATTTCTTTTATAAAAATAGAAAGATCTACTAAAAACACCGGAATGTTACTACACACTTTCACATAACCCACAAGTTCATGTGTTTGCGACTTACGTATATTTTTTACTACTTTAGTGTTGAAATATTGTTTGTTGATGTTGGGAACATTGTTGGTTGAATTTATAAAAGAAAATGATACGCTTGAAAGCGTGGCCACCTCCAGTTACAGAGGAAACTCTGGCGAAATTTTTCCAGAAATATAACAATTGGAAAATATTTTTACGACAAGTGTTATGAATATATTTTCGAATTGTTTTTCCAAACAAACTTCGCCATGAATTTTTATTACAAAATCTCCAAGTGTCGGAGGTGGGGTTTTCACAAAATAAAACTTGCTAAAATATATATTTAGAATATATATTTTCCATAATAGCACTTGTGTAATTTTTATGATCATTTTGTGAATTATACAAATATTATTTTTTTAGAGTAAAAATGATATTACTAGACTACACTGAATATTCACGGCTCCAAAATAATACGAACGCCATCAAAATAAATATTTAAGTTACACCGGTATTATTTATACCACCCGAACCTTACAACGTAACTTCCGTATTTTCAGAAAATACTCATAAGTGTGTATTTTGACAAGGATATTATTTTGGAAAATTATATGGAATAAAATATAATATTTTTGGGAAAAATATTTATATTTTGGAAGTTGAGTATTTTAGACAAATGAAATAAAATATATTTTATCAGGTGAGACTTAATAATATATTTCGAAGTTATACGAACGCACAAGTATTAAAACCCCCATCCTTGGGAAGGAATATATTTACAAAATAATTACGAAGTGTAATTACGAAATAGTTGCCTAACTATTTCCCAAAGACATTAAACCTTAAGCTAAGACAGGGCCGTCCGTCTAATAGAAGTTAGTACGTGTAGGTCGTCACGCAGCAGGTTGATTGGGATTGACTATTTCGAGACGCACTTCTGTGAGTTCATGTCCCCCTTTTCTCTTAACTGTTTTCAGTTTTTATACTGCGGGGGTGAAATACATGTTACTATGATTATGAATACTTTTTACATGGTATGGTTAGAGTAAGGAGGTTTACTACTTAGATCATGTGAGTGAGTAGGCGCAACTTGAGGCCATTAATCCTTATTGTAGGACCGAGGGTCGTAAGCGGTAGATCTATCTGGGTGTAGCGAGCCCAACCCCTGAGCCCGCTTAATGGACCAGGTGGTGACTTTGAGCCCGACGCAAAATCCGCTAGGTTTGAGTCTTCCTACGGCACTTCACACATATCATTGGCTTTGCAACCCAATGGTGATCTCTTTTTCCTTAATTGCTACATACCAGGGACGTTTATACATACTTACAACATTTTCAAATGTTTGTACATACTCACTTACACATGAACTCGCTCAACTTTATGTTGACTTTTCAAACTACATGTATTTCAGGAAACTAACGGATCTGGCACGATATGCACGTATTTTCAAGCTGCGTTTGAATAAAGAAGTCATCCAGGGTTTAGAAGGTGTAACCTCTTCCTGGACGGGTTGCATATCTCTAAACCTAGTATTGATTAAGAGCTTGGCAGAATGAAGTATTTATAAAAATTTGGTTTGCACCAGAGTCAAATAATACTTTTGCGTAAACGTCATGTACAAGAAACGTACCAGCTATTACATCAGGAATCAGATCGGCTTCTTGCGTTGTCAGCTGAAAGGCCCTTACATTCTTTTTAGTAGCTCCATCCGTCGCTTTTGCCTTATTGTCAGCTGGTTGGATAAATTTAGGGCATTCTGGTCTAAAATGCCCAGCTTCTTTGCAATTGTAGCAGATCTTTGTTTTCTTTCTGCACTCCCCCTCCCGGTGCCCCTGTGCTTTGCAAAAATTGCAATTTTCATTACATTTTCCAAAATTTTTCTTTTTACAAGTTCTGCAAAATGGAGCAGATGAGGACTGCCCGATCCCCTTTTTCCTGAAGTTATTACCCCCACGGAAACGTTGGGTAATCTTTTGAGCTAACTCCCTTTTCTGGTTTTCTTCTCTCGTACGCACCAATCCGTCGGTCAGGGTATTGGCCAATTCGACCGCATCATCAATTGTTTGGGGTCTCGCAGCTTTGACTATATCGCGAATTTCGCTAATTAGTCCCCAAATATAGCGAGAAATAAGCACCGATTCTGGCGAAGCCAGAGTTGGCACAATTCCAGCATACTCGAAAAATTTCGAAGTATACCCTCTACAATCAACGTCCACCATCCGGTGGTTTAGGAACTTGTTTGTCATTTGTTCCTTTTCGTAGTCGGGACAAAATTTTCTTTCACCAATTCCTTAAATTCCTCCCAACTCATGGCATAAGCCACGTCACTTCCTTTGGCTTGCAGCACTGTGTTCCACCATTCCAACGCCTCTGCTTTGAAAAGGTGGGATGCATACATCACCTTATCTTCCACTACGCACTTACTTATTATAATTACTGCTTCGGTCTTTTCCAACCAACGTAGTGCGGCAGTCGCCCCTTCATTGCCTGCAAATTCAACTGGCTTACAGGCAAGAAATTCTTTGTAAGTGCAACCAGGTGTTGCAACCTTCATTTTCTTAAGAAATGGGGCTTGAATCACGTTATTATTATTATGGCCGCCCCCGTTGACACTCTTACTGGAATTATCGTCACGGGTGCGTTTGCTGTGGTTAGCTTGGGAAGGTTCCACGGGATTTCTAACAGCAGCGACAATTGCTGGGATAACGTTGGCTATTCCCTGAGCAACGATATTTTCAATATCTTGCCTATTAAGAAATTGTTGTTCGTTATTCGGTTCAGATTGGTTAACTTCGGTTGCTGGTTGGTTTACTGCGTTTTCCATCTGAATAATTAACAAGATGTATAAATTATTGTCACAAAATGGATGGCAATTAAACACAATTAGGGCAATCACAACATACGTAAATCAACACATATAGCCAAAACCGTCGATCTTACGACATTTAGATTTTTATATATTATTATGCATCCATACAAACCAAATATTTTATAGACGTTTTATTTTATTATTATTATACAATATTATATTTTATAGGTTATATCATATAATATTTTACATATTATTATTATACAAAATATTCAGTCCCCGTTAGCTGGCTTCTTCAGAAAAGACGCTCCCTCTCGTCGTATTTCCATGAGATGTTTTCCCCCACTTCTCGAATCCGGTTTCCCGCATCCACCAGTTCCTCGCCATAGCGGCGTAACTCGGCAACATTCTCCGCGCTCATAGGTGGGAAAGGTGCAGGTTCAAGATCAAACTGGGGAAAATAAACATTTGGGTTATTCATGAAATTCTGAAATTGCCAGTCGCTCGTCCACCATTATTCCAACTGGCCTGTAACAAGTTACGAGTTGACAATAGGGTCTGGAATAGCAGGTTCCAAATTAATTGGAAGTTCTGATTGGGTAGGGAAATTGAAAAGGGTTTCGTCAGCAGGTCCGATGAGGTCACAGTTTGCAAGTTTTCTATCCAATTCTTCCCAAGGTGGCAACTCTTGGGCTTGACCAGAGCTCTCCCCTATCTCTTTTCCCTTGCCTTTTGGATCCTCCGTCTTTTTCACCTTTTGGGAAGCGGGCTTCTTCCTTCGTCCTCGTTTCCAGTCCAGAATCCTCCTCCTTTTCTTAGGCTTGGGTTTCTCCTGTGACTGAGCCTGAAACACTGGTGGTTCCTCGATATCCGCTTGATAACCGGATTGGATTCCTGTTGTATCCATATCAGTGGTATGGATTGTAAAGTTTTGGAGTTCTTCCGACAGTTCATTCATGCTGTTAGCACACATGAAGACACACACAAAATTCAAATTAAATTTATAAATTTAATTTTCATAGAATCACAGAATAACAACTTGAAAAATTAAGTATTTTCTAAATACTCAATTGGCTTAAATCAGTGGCTCTGATACCACCTTTTTCTGTCACCGCCCCCGACCCGGTTTTTACCCAATTCAGAAGCCGCAGAACAGAAAACCCGTGGTATTGGTGTTTAATTTGGCAGCGGATATTTTAACAGGATCGTTTAACTGAAAACACCCATTTATTCTATTTAGAAATTCAGGACAAACCCCGTAATTTACAATAAAGGAATTTCACTTGGAAATCCTCTGATTTCAAAAACATGTTTATTTATTTACTGAGCCACTTTATCCAAGCTGGTAGTGCTACGCGACACTTTTCCTTGTTCACAGTAAATCACCTGAAACATGTTTAAAACGATTTTATCAGCGGGGAAATACCGGCGAGTCATTCCATTTGTACAAAACGACACATTGTTATAATGTATAGTATTAAGGGCGATTACAATGTTTATATATCAACCAATTACCCCAAATCGGTATTTGTCACTCGACCGGATCTCTGACTATGGTCATATCACCCATTGGCTAACCCGTTGTCCAATTGTGAAGATTATCAAGTAGTGTATACAAAACCCCACATACCGGCAGTAATTGAAGATTACAAAGACTTAATCCCTCTAATTATAACTTTGGACACAAATAGGGTTTTTGGAAACAATTTGGTAAAAAGAAAATGACACACATTGCAAGTTTAGACGGGCAGAGTTTTTCCTACTGATTAAGCCTGGTAACCTAGTTAAATAATGCAAACGACACTAGGTTAATAACTTAATACAACATTTACGATAAACTCACGAAATCAAAACCCTCACGACGAATGACAAAGTTTAGCCCGAATTCGGGCAACACTTAAACATCCATCGGATCGATTACAATCGATCGGACATTGTATCGTAGCAGTGATCGAGTTCTTACCCTGTGATCGTAGCAGCGTTTCACCACTAAAATGTGAAATTCGTACAGTATAGAAGCTGTTTTGATAAGAATTTTCGAGCAGACGGAAATGGCCATGCAACGTACAATTTATAGCTGAAAATTAGGGTCTTCGCGGCCCGCGTAAACTCGAGGGACAATCCTTCGCGGCCCGCGAGGGCCACCCTAGCTACTGCTAGGGCTGTCGTGTCACACCCTAGGTCTGCCACATGTACGACACGTGGCCCTAAAGCTTATCCGGAGTTTTGCCTTGCTGTCACGCCCCGCGTAGACTCCCCCTTGGATCTTAAGCGGCCCGCGATCAAGTGATAAAACTTAGTTTTCTTGATTTTTCATGCAGATTAGGGTTTTAGGGGTTCGGGCTTTCACTTACGGAGTGTTCTATGTCATTTTCGTGCAGGTCCTTACAACTTGCATACATTTTCACATAATATCGTCATTTAGTCCTTTCATCAAACACTTGGTGTGCGTACTACTATCTAACCATAATGTACAAGTAGTTCATGCCTAATCTTCCTATTTCATACACAATTCATCGAATATTCTTACTAATCAACAAGTATCATTCACACATAAACATCAACATGGCAAAATCTCTAGTTCATCCAACTTATTCATATTAAACCATAAACCATCAAAACCCCTAGTTCTTGAACATGGTTTCTTTCATAAAAACTCCTAATTGAGATGGTTTAATCATTAGTAACACTAAATTAAGTGCCCGTAAACCCAAATTCAACCATCTCATTCTTTCAATTCATCCGATTAAGGGAATTTCCTCAAAACCCAACAAGAGCTTCATTCAAAAGATTCAAGAGATGATTTGGGTACTTACTAAATGCTTAAGAGATGATGAACACTTCCAAACCCATGGATCATCCATGCAAACATCTGAATTCCTTCTCTTCTTCTTCTTGCATGATTCACACAAGAACACACACACACACACACACACTATGTGTGTGTGTCGACCATGCTCCCCCCCCAAAACTACTGACTAAGTGTTTTTATAACAAATGTTACACATTAAGCCCTCCTAAATTGATGAATTCCTCCTTTTTATTATAAATTTCTATTTCTTTCTATTTAGCAAATATTTTAAGTAAGTTAATTAGACTAGTTGGACCACTTCATGCCATGTACAAGAAACTTACTAACAAACCAAACATTCGGGTTTTTGGGGCGTTACAAGTCTACCCCCTTAAAGGAGGTTTCGTTCTAGAACCTTTCTCATTCCTACTTTTGCCTTTTCATTGTACTCATTCAAGGTACATACCGCAACATGTATACATTCAGGACCTTGGCAAAAAGTTTTATTCATGGATAAACATAATCGCACGTATTGTCCTTACCATCTTGAATTAAGAAAAATACTTTCATGCATTCATTTGATAATGGCAATTCGACTACTTCTACTTTTACCCATGAATCATGCTTGATATTTCACTCTTAATAACAATTATGGGTTAAAATTTCCTCCTAAATTGACCTTTAAAGGTCATACATTCTATATTATACCGTACTTATCCTACCATTTGTTTATTTGTGGGTAATCTTCTATCAACCAATTCTTACTTATCAATCATGAGCTAAACGTTTTACTGATCTCGACTTCATTGCATAAATCAATGATCCGTAAACCGGATCGATCCGCTTCTTCATAAGTACATACCGTACTAGAATTGATTTCATTCATTCGTGTAATATGCTCCCACTCATGAGCATCCTTTTATCAGCTCTACTACTTTCATCACGCCAAAAATTCCACCATTCACATCTGTAAAATTAACAGTTAGCACATATCATTTCATATTTGCGTTCTACATGGTGTTTATTCACCCATGATTCTTTCACGAATTTACCGTTCGTGTGTTATACTGTACCTTATATTTCACTTGCTAGTTATACAATTTCTGCAGTTACAATCATTCAGGTACAGTACCATTCGATGATCATTGTGAATATTTTCTTGAAATTTATTTCACCTAAATATTCATACATTTCCATGGTTATTCACCTATAACCCCTTTCACAATTTCCCTACATGCATACTATACCATATTACCCATTCCATTCATACATATAAATCTTTCATTTAATTAATTATGTTACGAACTTTTGCATTTTGACCTTTAAAGTCAAGTGCCACTCCTCACCTATCGTATGTGCATTGAAGTACACATTGGTACTCCTTTCCAATTCAAGCATACTTACAAAAACATTACCTTAGCTTTTCTTACGAAAGTTTTTCATTCCTTGTAAATTACATAATAACCCTTCATTCATTTTGACTCTCATGGGTCAATTACTAACATACCACACACGTAACTTGATCAAAGCTTATTTCTTTCAACTAAGGTTTCCTGCTACTACAATAACTTTCTTTGGTTTTACTTATTTAATGAATAAAATATTTGATGCTATTTTACTATTACTTGCTTATTAATTACCATCTTACTTCGTTTGACTTTTTGGAAGTCCAGTTGTAATTATATTCTTACCTATGTTTATCAGTTACCTAATTCTGACACATCCCTCTCTAGTCGAGCCATAAGCTCCTATTGAAAGTATAACCTTTTATACATACCTGGTGTGAGTTAAAACCACTGACTCGTTATCCATACCTTGCGATGGTTATATCTTTCCAATTTGTAACAATGCATGCCCATACATTATGCTGACCTATAAGTATAAAACTTGACAAATCAAAACATTAAGTACCAAGTTCAAATGGCGATCACCATTTGACCCGTATGACTCCTTTGTCCTTTTAACCATTCTTGCATACAAACATATTTGCATATACATATACGCATATATATGTAAATATTTAGAACATAGTTTGGATAATATTCGCTTTAAAGAATATTTACTTGTTTGGTCCGTACTTACTTACGAATTCGGACTTTTCATTCTTATTATTCATTCTTACCTGTTTGATCCGTACTTACTTACGGATTCAAACTTTTCATTCTACTTTTCATTCCTTTCATGTTTGAACCCATTTCACGGATTCAAACATTTTTTTTATTACTTCAGTTCTTTCCTTCACCGCATCATATTCCATCTCACTTCTTATGATATATTTCGTAACAACATTCTACATTAAACTTCATGTGTTAGGTTCCAACACTACATTCCACATTCTATATCATGCATCGCGTCTAAACGCATTATTCTACATTCAATTTCAAGAAATGTTTCCACCAACCTTTCTTAGGTTGATTTGCGTACAACTACACGTTCGACTTTTTCATTCTCGTTTTTCTTTCTTAAGTTAATCCGATTCTTAAAGAATCGTTGAACCCCTTCTATTCCCATACGACCCCTATTTCCCCATTTCGGTCAGATATATGTGTGGTGATTCTCATGGTTTCACGAGCGTCCTATGCTTCTTGCACACTAGCCAGGCATGCAATCCACATACTAGTCTCGTGTCTCCGTGAAAATCATCACTTTATATCCAAGGAACCGGTCTTCAGTTCGTGTACCTGGGGTCCATTTGCCTGCCTTATTGTCACACCCCAACCGATAGCAGAATCATCGGGGCGCGAAACTGAGGGAAACAGATTGTTCAAGAGAAATTCCATAACAGCTACATTACCGGATAGTTAATATTATGTCCCATACCATAACCCATCAAGCAAAATATGTTATTACAGATAGCGATATCTCAAAAACAATAACATGTTCCGACAACTCAGGTTTACAAATAGATAATTCGTTCATTGGTTTCTAGGACTCTTTCCTAGCCTCGATTTCATCACACAGCAAACAAGGCGTCCTAGCATCTTAAGCACCTGCCACATACGTTAAAGTAAAAGTCAATACACATAGTGTAAAGGTGAGCATACAAGTTTAATAATAGCATAATAGAGTTCAAAATCGTTTACGCATAACCAGCACGTACAACATGTAATGTGAAGCCATAAGTTATCGACAAAGATCCTATCAATACCAATGACTACGGGTTGACTGCGTAAGGCAGTTCACAACACATTTCGCCTCTGCGATCATGTGAGTAATGGTCCTTAACAACCCCTGAGTAAACAAGTGCTGAGTCCAAACTATAGTACTATCGTTGCTAAGGCAGGTAGACAGCAATCTATGTGTAAACATAACAAACAAGCATTCATCGAGTCACGTATACATGCAGTAGCGGTTAGCTTTAAAGTATAGCGTAGTGTGTTTGATGTGATTTAGAATAAGTAACGAATGTAACACCCAAAAGTGCATAAAGCAAAAAGGGTTCGAGTATACTCACAGCGATGATGGATTGGAGGGAGCGCTTAGAACGGTGTAAGGAACCAAGTGTCGAACAGCAACCCGATCGGAGGGCAATCCGATCGGACGGTCATTCGATCGGATGTCAATCCGTTCGGATGGTCATCCGATCGGATGTTAATCCGTTCGGATGGTCATCCGATCGGATGGCCATTCGGTCGGACTGACACCTTACTTGGGTGGAATGTGTTTGTGTATGATGGTTTGACTTTTAAAGTTTTCGTTGTAGTATTTTGTAAACAGAGAAGTATCTCTACCCTTCAGGTCGGTCGATCGAACGACGACCCGTTTGGTGAGACTTTTCTCAGAGATCAAGTTCGCAGCAGTCTTATCATCCCATCAGATAGTCTACCGATCGGGTGGCAATCCGCTAGAACTGGTAATGCATTGAACATGTTGAAAATTGTTAAGTGCTAAACCCCAAGCGTCACCCGATCGGATTGCGGGTCGATCGAATGACAGTCCGACCGGATAGCAATCCGATCGGACGATGGTCTGTCCCGCGATCTGATCGTGTTGTTACTCGGTGTTTTGCTAAGTTTGCGGTTTAATGGAGATGGTATGACGACGTCTTAGACAACAGAAACTCTCCCATCAGAACCAAGCAACCCGATAGGACAGGAACCACCCTGACCAGGTCGGTTAATGGTTCATGACGGTTGATCATGTCTAACTCGTAATCATCAGCTCTTGGATAGAATGCAGATCTGGAACTGATTCATCACTAAGAATGAGTAGAAGATCAGAACCAGGTCCGATTCTATCGGTTTTGAGTGCATTGAGTGTAAAAGATGTGAAAAGTTAGGATAGACATTCTTTTCAACTCTTTTATACTTGAAAACACTTAGATTTGTATGAAAACATTGTTTAATCATGTGGAAATCGCTCAGATTCAAGTTATTCTTGGTGGAATGAAGCCAAAACATGAAGTTCATAAGAACACCATGGTGACATCATCCTAGAACACCTCAAATCCACTGATTTCACGGTTAAAATTTGAGATTCAAAAGATAGAAAGGTGTAGGAATGCGTGTAGATCGAGAAAGTACAAGATTTAGGTTGAAAACTTACAAGATTTGAGAGAAATCGAGAGAAAGGAGCTTGAGAGCGGCTGGATCGAGTAAGGAGTTGTCACCATCGAATGAGGTAACAAATGGGGTATTTATAGGGTTTCCCAAAATGGCAAAAAGGCAAACGGATCGAGTGGGTCACCGATCGGGTGGCAGTCCGATCGGGTGGCGACTCGGTCGACTGGCCATCCGATCGAGTGATCACTCGATCGAGTGGGTTGGTTTTCGCGTTTCGTTTTCGTGCGTTGAGCGTTGCGATTCGATTCGAGTGAGCGATGCGATAGAATTAACTACTAGATTTCACCATTAATCCCAACTACTATATCTAACATACAATCACTATAATTAACTTGCGTTTAGCGTCTGCGATTCGATTGCGATTGAGTTGCGATTACGTTTCGATTAATTAAACATGCACAAGTAACACACACACGTAAAACAATATCCAGAACTCGTAAATTCACTGCGTTTCGTATTGCGATTCAATGTCGATTCGATTAGCATTAGGTTGATTTAGCGTTTAGTTAACTTTATCGCATTGTTACTTCCTATTGTTCACAGTCGTAAGGCGATTAATAGCAAAAAACATACGTCGATTACTGCGATTATTGGTAAGTACTCCACATAATACAACTAAATTAAACACATAAAAGAAGTAGACTACAAGTCAAGTCGCGCGATCGGTCGTTGACTTTGACCTTGACTTTGACTTTCGAAACACGGGGTGTTACAGCCTCCCATTCTTAAGGGAATTTCGTCCCGAAATTAGGCCGAAGCCGTAACAAACAACTGCGGGTACTTCGCCTTCATGTCACTTTCGAGTTCCCAAGTGAACTCTGCGCCTCGTTTGCCTTCCCAGCGGACTTTCACAATGGGAATGCATGAGCGCCTGAGCTGCTTGGTTTGTCGGTCCATGTTCTCGACAGGCTTTTCCACTAAGTGTAATGTTTCGTTCACTTGAAGATCTTCGAGTGGAATGTGTAAATCATGCTCAGCCAGACACTTTCTAAGGTTCGAAACGTGGAAGGTCGGGTGGACATTGCTAAGCTCCGCCGGTAGTTCGTGTCTGTAAGTCACTTTGCCGATCCTTTCCAGAATCTTAAAGGGTCCAACATATCGAGGCGCGAGCTTTCCTTTCTTGCCGAATCTGACCACACCCTTCCAAGATGAAACTTTTAGGAGTACGTAGTCGCCAACGTCAAATTCAAGGGGCTTGCGTCATCTATCGGCATAACTTTTCTGATGACTCCGAGCTTTCAGCAGATTGTCCCGAATCTGGAGGATTTTGTCAGTCGTTTCTTGTAATAACTCAGGACCGGTTAATTGCGAGTGCCCGATCTCGTGCCATACAATAGGCGATCGACATCTTCTTCCATACAATGCCTCGAATGGTGCCATTTGAATGCTGGAATGATAACTATTATTGTACGAGAATTCGACTAAAGGTAAGTATGCGTCCCAATTACCACCGAAATCTATGACACACGAACGGAGCATACCTTCAAGGTTACGAATCGTTCTTTCAGTCTGACCGTCAGTTTGGGGATGGAAAGCGGTACTTAGAATAAGCGTAGTACCGAGAGCCGATTGAAACGTTTCCCAAAGACGCGAGGTAAACCGACCATCGCGGTCAGAGATGATGTCGCGAGGCGTCCCATGTCGACAAATGATCTCGTCGGTGTAGATTCGTGCTAATCGTTCTACCTTATAGTCTTCTCGTATCGGCAGAAAATGAGCAGATTTAGTCAAGCGGTCAACGACAACCCAGATGCTGTCGTGACTTGATGGCGTGCGCGGAAGTTTCATTATGAAATCCATAGCTATACTCTCCCATTTCCACATAGGGATCTCGGGTTGAACGAGTAAGCCAGAGGGTCTTTGGTGCTCAGCCTTGACTTTCGAGTAAGTCACGCACTTCGAGACATAGAGAGCGATATCCCTTTTCATACCCGGTCACCAGTACTTGTAGCGTAGGTCCTGGTACATCTTGTCAGCACCGGGATGTATAGAATATCGATATTTGTGAGCTTCAACCATCAGGAACTTTCGTAGGTCGGTGCGCTTGGGAATCCAAATCCGATCCAGATAATGGAAAATCCCGTTCGACTAATTTTCTAGCTGGGCTCCGTCGTTGAGAATCCTTTCCTTCTTCAAAGTGCGTTCGGTGAAACATGCATGTTGGGCTTCACGGATAAGGGTTTTGAGATCATATTGGGCTTGAACATTACGGGCGCTGTGCAAGTAGCTCCATCTGCTGAGGGCGTCGGCAACGACATTAGCTTTGCCAGGATGATAACGAATCTCACAGTCGTAATCATTGAGAAGTTCTACCCACCGGCGTTGACGCATATTTAGTTCCTTCTGGTCAAAGATATGTTGTAGGCTCCTATGATCGGTGAAGATCGTACACTTGGTACCATAAAAGTAGTATCGACAAATCTTCAACGCAAAAACAACTGCGCCTAGCTCGAGGTCGTGGGTTGTATAGTTCTTCTCGTGGATCTTGAGCTGACGAGACACGTAAGCGATAGCCTTGTCTCGTTGCATAAGGACACAACCGAGACCAAGGTTCGAGGCATCGCAATAGACTATAAAGTCATCGTTTCCGTCAGGTAGCGTAAGGACGGGAGCATTACAAAGCATATTCTTGAGGGTTTGAAAGGCAGTCTCTTGTCCGGTTCCCCAAACAAAAGGCTTGTCTTTATGTGTGAGAGCAGTAAGCGGTGCGGCGATTTTAGAGAATCCTTCGATGAATCGGTGATAATAGCCCGCTAATCCGAGAAAATAACGGACTTCAGACGGGTTCTTAGGTGTAACCCAACTCTTGACAACTTCGATCTTCGCGGGGTCGACGTGAATACCTTGACTATTGACAATGTGACCGAGGAATTGAACCTCTTCTATCCAGAATTCACACTTGGAGAACTTGGCACTGAGTCGTCTCCCTTGGAGTAGCTCAAGGACCAAACGTAGATGTTGCGCGTGTTCGGTTTTTGATTTGGAATAGATCAGGATATCATCGATGAACACGATGACGAAGCGGTCGAGAAAAGGTTTACACACGCGATTCATCAGATCCATGAAAACCGCGGGTGCGTTTGTTAAACCGAAAGGCATAACAACGAACTCATAGTGGCCGTAACGAGTGCGAAAAGCAGTTTTGGGTATATCCTCCTCTTGAATGCGTAACTGGTGGTAGCCTAGGCGTAGGTCGATCTTGGAAAAACACGTAGCACCTTGTAACTGGTCAAATAAATCGTCAATGCGGGGCAGGGGATTGCGATTCTTGATTGTCAGCTTATTCAACTCCCTATAGTCAATGCACAACCGGAACTCCCCGTCCTTCTTTTTGACGAAGAGAACTGGTGCGCCCCAAGGAGAGGTACTAGGGCGAATAAAGCCTTTGTCAAGCAATTCCTGGAGCTGACTCGAGAGTTCGCGCATTTCTGACGGAGCGAGTCAATAACGAGCTCTAGCAACAGGGTTTGCTCCAGGAATGAGGTCGATGCGAAAGTCGATATCATGACTCGGCGGTAAGCCTGGAAGATCTTTAGGAAAAACGTTAGGAAATTCACAGACAACGGGAACGTCTTTCACTTCTTTCTTTTCCTTCTCCGCTACTACAATGTTGGCCAAGAAAGCTTTGTATTCCTTGCGGAGATACTTGCTAGCTTGGATACATGACATGAGTTGTAATCTTTTCTAAGCGACTTCTCCATAAACACATAATTGGTCTTCATTAGCGAGCATAATCGAATCATCTTGTCAAACGATAGACATTTAGCGGGTTTAGCTTTGTATTAGTGGTATAATAGAGTTTGGGCTAAACAAAACCCAGTTTGGGTCATAGGTGGACGAATTGGGCTTTGCCCATGTAGGAAACCTTAGCCCAAGTAGCAACCTTGTGTTATATAAACAAGGTTATGCTTTAGGGTTTAGGTTAATCAGCCAACACAGAGTTTGTGAGGATTTCGTGAGAGCATTTAGAGCTTGGATGAAATTGAGTGTGTGAGGGGTTTGATTGATTGTAATTCTTGTAATTGATAATCAATAGAAACCCGGGTTGATTGTGAATTGCTTTCTACTAGTTTCTGTGACATTCTGATCAAGAGGATTCCGCACTCTTGATTGGATTGACAATTCTGTGAAAGATCCATACATCAAGGGGACCTACAATTGGTATCAGAGCATTAGGCTCTTGAAGGCTCGGTTCAGAATTGTGTTCTGCAGAATCAGGAAGTTTTTCGAAAATTTTGAAACCTGAAAAATTATGGTTTCGAAATTTTTTGTTGGTTTGATAAAATTTTCGAAATTGTTGGCTGTTTTTGATCTTCTGTTTTGTTTGAATGCTGTTTTGCAGGTTTCAGGGTTTGCAGGACAGTTTTTGGTTGATTGTTTTGAAGAATTTTGGCTGAAAGACTTGAAGATTCGAAGACTGTTCTTCTTGTTCTTCGTGGTTTTCCATCTGTTCTTCATATTTTTTGAAAATTTTGAGCTGATTAGGTTGTTTGATTTTGCAGATTTGTGTTGGAGAATCTTCAGAATTTCGAACAAATTAAGTTTCCAAAGTTACTGGGCGATTTTAACAAATTCGCAGACTGATCAGCGAATTTGAGACTTGATATCTCGGTGAACGGCGAAGTTAAATCCAAAGGCAACTTTGGTAACCGTGTAATTATCCACAGCGAAATTACTACGGTTTTCGGCGACTTTACTGGTCGTCGTAATAGCGAAAACAGACAGCGAATTTGTCCAGCGAACTTGAACAGCGAATTTGACATGCGAACTTGACTAGCGTAGTTAACTTAACTGATTAGCGAAATTTAAGTTGACTGGCTAGCGAAATTATCAGCATAATTAAAAAGGTGGAAGTTTTTTTGGCAAGCGTAACTAAAAATTCACGTTTTTGAAAATAGAAAGTGAACCGTAAGTCATCTGAAGAAACCGTCTGCATCGTTGAACTCCGTTGAACTCTGGAAAATCTCGAATTCGGTTTTCGACATTATATATCATTGGATTCGTCTTTTCAAGACGATTCTAACGGTGTAATTTGATAACCATTGTTTTCGGAATTATTTTGTACGGTTTTATCAGTCTGCAACGTTTAAAATGTCGAACATGACTAAGTTGAATGAACTTTTGAGAATGGAGCATGAGGTTGGCACTACCAACAAACCGCCTAAGATGATGAAGGTGGAAAATTATTTGACATGGAAGGATCGTTTTCAATCCTTCGTTGAATATCAGGACACACGAATGTGGATTTGTATTGAAGATGGGTACACAAACCCAACACATGACTTTGAGGGCAGACCACGTAGAACTGCCTATGTGAACATGGAAGAGGCTGATAAAAAGATGTATGAGGCTGAAAAGAGAGCCTTGGCTGCAATAAAGATGTCCTTACCTGATAGCATCAAGCATACCTTCAAAAAGTACACTAATTCAAAGGATATGTGGGATGCATTAGAAAAGCGATATACGGGAAATGAAGATGTTAAGAAAAACAAAGTTGATCTACTGAAAAAGCAGTTTGTTGTTTTCAAGTACATGAAACATGAGTCACTTGAAGACATCATCACTCGATACTACCATTTGATATCGGAAATGGACAATTATGAGATAGAGTGTTATACTGATGTAGAAAAGAATGACAAGCTGCTCAATGCCTTACCTACCAAGTGGGATATCTACACTCTCATGATCAAGGGAGACGCAGATTATGAGACAAAAGAGCTTGAAGAAGTAGTTGGCAAGCTGAGAGCTTATGAGCTCAGTATGAAGAAGAAAGATACTGGATATGATCAGGTTCAAGATCCGGCGATTTACAATGGGCTTACATCTTCTTCATCTCACAACGCTTCTAGCGACTCTGCTGCTGTGTTTCTATCATGTGAGAATGAGCAAGTTACAGTGAATGAGGATGGTGATGTGTGTTTTGTAGCTGCTTCAGGAGGATCAACAGGATTCAAGAAAACATCAGCTTCTAAGCAAAGTAGTAGTGCAAAATCGATGCCTATGAGTGTGAAGTTTGCTGAAGAATATTTGGCTCTACTTGCTTCGTTTGTTGCTTCTTATGAGAACTATATTCAGGGGAAGATATCTGATCCTGCTACTTTAGATGAAGATTATGATCAGATTGACTCTGATGACTTGGAAGAGATGGATTTGCAATGGCAAATGACCATGATTTCTAGGCGAGTGAAGAGGTTCATGAACAGAACAGGAAGGAAGTTTGTAGGGAGGACTGTTGGTTTCGACAAGACCAAAGTGAGGTGCTTTAACTGTCAAAGTTATGGGCATTTCGCTAGGGAATGTCAAAAACAAAAGCAAGAGACTTCGAGTCAGAATTCAAACAACAGGAATGCATCAAACAATTCTCGCTCAAAGGCTTTGATCTCTACAGCACGAGAAGGCTCATATGATTGGAGTATTCATCTAGAAGATAATGAGAATGCCACTCAGGCATTCATGGCAGAGATCGCGCCAGTTGAGGATGATGAAACTGCTGTAGGAGATGCTCAAACAAAAGTGGATGCTGAGGCTGAGGTGAAGATGGAGAGTAAAGCTGAAGAAGAGAAGGGTGATCAGACAACAGATGCTGAAGAGGAAAAGCAAAAGTCTGACCATGAAAGGGAAGCTGAAGAAAAAGATGCAAAATATAAGAGAATGGAAGCTTAGCTTGCGGCTCTCATGGCTAATCTTGACAAACAAACAGGAGAGGTAAAGTCTAATTCTGTGTGTTTAAAATGTCGTGAACTACAGGGTGAGGTTGACAGGTTGTCTACACAAAACAAAAAGTTTGGTAAGCGAGATGTCTAATGTTAAAGAATCAAACTTCTTTGCTAAAAGAAATGAATCTTTATACTTGAAGAAAATAAAAGGTTATGAAAGTAAAATTGAAGCATTAACCTGTAAATTAAACGAAAAACTTCAAGTCATAGACTTAGCTCATGAAATGATGGTTGAGAAAACAAAAGAGATTTCTGATAAATGCAAAGAGTTGTCAGATGCACAACTCAAAATTGTTGAACTTGAAAAGAAATTAGGTCAATTCAGGGACTCTACTTTTGTTATGAAACACATGATGGGTGGGTTAAAGAAGAGTAATGACAAGACTAGTGTGGGATTCAAGGGCTTTAATGAAGTCCCACCTCCTCTTAGTCATGATTATTCAGTCGTACCTGATGAAGATGAGCTAACAAATTTTATGTCAACAGCACCAAGTAGTTCCACATCAAGGCAAGGTGATGAGTCTGCGTGTGATGATGCTAAGAAGAATGATAACAGCAAACCAGTTTTGAAAAAGAAAACTTCACATCCTAAGATAAGAATCCAACTGTTGTTAAACAGATTAATTTTGTTCAAGGAAGTGACATGAAAAACGAAACAACTGTTATTGAAAATGAATCTAATGTAGAGTTTGCTAAAAACAAGAATAAAGAAAATTCTGAAACTAAGCAAACTGAACCAAATTCTTCTAATGCATCATCATCAAAACCTAAATCTAGTTCAAAGGCTTCAGATAAGAAGTCTTCGAAAAAGAGATCGTGCTTCAAATGTCACACCAAGGGACATGTAGCTAGCTGCTGTCCTAACAAAAAGAGTGAAGCACAAATTAGTGAGAAACAGAGAGGGAAATCACCTGAGAAGAAAGGTGATAATGAGGAGAAAGTTGCAAATTCTACAAAGAAATTTGCTCCTAAGCAACCAGAGAATGTTGCTGTTGGTGAAGATAAGGCTGAAAAAGGAACTCCACAAGTTCCTCGTTTTCAAAGAAATCAACCAAGATTTCAGCCTAGATCTCCACCAGGCAGATATGAGAGACCTAGAAGCAGTTCACCAAGAATGAACAATTATAATTCTAATAATTTCAGAAGTCAAGGTCAATATCAAAATCGATACCAAAACGATGGTGGTCGTGTGACAACCCTCACCAAACCAGGTATCTGTACGAATTAATTAATATTTAATTGCTACTTAATTACTGTGCTTGCTTACAGTTATGATTAAACTGCTACTTGAATTCTGATACATACATATACATGCATCATACTTTATTGCCGTCACTCCATTATTTACACACAAACATCAGTGACAAACTTGATGCACAAAAGCACAGTAGCATAAAGAACGGATAACCCAGTAAACATGCTGACATAGCCAGCATCAGACAGGCACTGTCTCTAAGGCCAGTATGAGCCGGGAATAGTTACTACACTAGAAGGGAGTGTAGGGAGTTGAGGTTTGTAGAACTGCGTCACTAGGTAATAATTATAGTGACCGGATGTGCCTAAAACATGTGTTAATTACAAAATCCTGCACTTTAATACAAAAATTCAGCTTTTTAGCTAGCTAGTAAAGTGCAAAAACATGGGAAAATAATACTAGACACTTTCCAAAGTGTCGGGAATTTATTGTGTCACTAAAAATAATATTAACGACACTTTAAATACTTATTTAGCACCTTAACGAATTAATATCCAACCGAACGACCGGACTTTACCCGGAACCTAAAAAAATATTGTCAATGACATTGTTTTTCTTTTTCTGAGCCAGTTAGGGTCCCCGAATACCCTAACACCCGTCATATTAAATAACACACTAGTAAATTATTTTTAATTCCTAACTAAGCACTAACTTTTTGTTGAAATCCAACCAAATGTACCACCCCCTTGAACGATCGGTTTCCCCATGTGGGAACACAACTTCACCTTTTGATTATTTTATAAATCCATGTCTTGTATCTAAAGACATTTTACATAATGGATATTAGTATTGAATGGTCTATAAGAGATAAGCTTCCATTCACCAAACACTTCAACAAAATATTGCTCTATCTTTTTCCCCCATTGTTGACTTCGGCCGAGACCTAACACACACCCACCACCACTTTCAATTTCTATCAAGGCATTATACATACTTACAAGTGTGAAGGGTCACGCATAAGGAGGCGCGGTGCATACGGAATCGCAAGGACCTCACCACAACGCTATTATCCGCCTATTTTTCGTCTAGTTTCTTCCCTAGCCTCGAGCTAGTAGTAAGTGACTCTAAACACTCTATTGTTCATATCTAAAGTGGTTAATAAGAAATTTAACGGGTAAAAATCATGAACACTAGAGATCAAAACTAAAAGTCTACTAAAAATAATAAACATGGTGGTTAATGAATGAATGTTAGTGTAAAACTTTTGAAACTAGTTTTGTTATGATTATTTATTGTTGTTGATTGCTAGTGTTGGAATGGATCGTCATCAAACCACGCTTGATCATGTTCATGGAACATGAACTAGCCTTATGTTAAGTCGTAAAGTTATTAGATGACAAACCCTTTCAAACATAAACATGAACGTGTGTAAAAACAATTTTTCTTATGAAATGGAGTTCTAAACTAGTAGATCTAAAGATCTACAAGTGGTATTTTCGAAGAACCAATTGTAAGACGAAACCATGTTTTAAAACCGGATCTTTCCTAAACTAAAGGTGTTTTTGTGAACAAACAAGTGTGTAGACACTTGTGTAACGAAAGGTTTTAACAAAGAATTATTTTTGAGATTTTTGACAAGAAGTTGTAAACTTACACTTTCTTTAAAAATAAGATTTTTTTTTAGAAACCAATTTCATTTATAAAAATAGAAAGATCTACTAAAAACACAGGAATGTTACTACACACTTTCACATAACCCACAAGTTCATGTGTTTGCGACTTACGTATATTTTTTACTAGTTTAGTGTTGAAATATTGTTTGTTGATGTTGGGAACATTGTTGGTTGAATTTATAAAAGAAAATGATACGCTTGAAAGCGTGGCCACCTCCAGTTACAGAGGAAACTCTGGCGAAATTTTTCCAGAAATATAACAATTGGAAAATATTTTTACGACAAGTGTTATGAATATATTTTCGAATTGTTTTTCCAAACAAACTTCGCCATGAATTTTTATTACAAAATCTCCAAGTGTCGGAGGTGGGGTTTTCACAAAATAAAACTTGCTAAAATATATATTTAGAATATATATTTTCCATAATAGCACTTGTGTAATTTTTATGATCATTTTGTGAATTATACAAATATTATTTTTTTAGAGTAAAAATGATATTACTAGACTACACTGAATATTCACGGCTCCAAAATAATACGAACGCCATCAAAACAAATATTTAAGTTACACCGGTATTATTTATACCACCCGAACCTTACAACGTAACTTCCGTATTTTCAGAAAATACTCATAAGTGTGTATTTTGACAAGGATATTATTTTGGAAAATTATATGGAATAAAATATAATATTTTTGGGAAAAATATTTATATTTTGGAAGTTGAGTATTTTAGACAAATGAAATAAAATATATTTTATCAGGTGAGACTTAATAATATATTTCGAAGTTATACGAACGCACATGTATTAAAACCCCCATCCTTGGGAAGGAATATATTTACAAAATAATTACGAAGTGTAATTACGAAATAGTTGCCTAACTATTTCCCAAAGACATTAAACCTTAAGCTAAGACACGGCCGTCCGTCTAATAGAAGTTAGTACGTGTAGGTCGTCACGCAGCAGGTTGATTGGGATTGACTATTTCGAGACGCACTTCTGTGAGTTCATGTCCCCCTTTTCTCTTAACTGTTTTTAGTTTTTATACTGCGGGGGTGAAATACATGTTACTATGATTATGAATACTTTTTACATGGTATGGTTAGCGTAAGGAGGTTTACTACTTAGATCATGTGAGTGAGTAGGCGCAACTTGAGGCCATTAATCCTTATTGTAGGACCGAGGGTCGTAAGCGGTAGATCTATCTGGGTGTAGCGAGCCCAACCCCTGAGCCCGCTTAATGGACCAGGTGGTGACTTTGAGCCCGACGCAAAATCCGCTAGGTTTGAGTCTTCCTACGGCACTTCACACATATCATTGGCTTTGCAACCCAATGGTGATCTCTTTTTCCTTAATTGCTACATACCAGGGACGTTTATACATACTTACAACATTTTCAAATGTTTGTACATACTCACTTACACATGAACTCGCTCAACTTTCTGTTGACTTTTCAAACTACATGTATTTCAGGAAACTAACGGATCTGGCACGATATGCATGTATTTTCAAGCTGCGTTTGAATAAAGAAGTCATCCAGGGTTTAGAAGGTGTAACCTCTTCCTGGACGGGTTGCATATCTCTAAACCTAGTATTGTTTAAAGTCTTTTGCTAAGTCTTTATAAACTCAATTAAATCAAGTTAAGGTTTGTAACTTATTTTGTGATTATTGAAAATGGGATTTTTCTAACTTTATTAATGGATGAATATCTCATGTTTTTATCATATAGTATGGTTATGATTGTTGCTGTGGTATTAAGAAGTCACACCAAATTAACCCACGCTTCCGCAAAGCCAGGGTGTGACAGCTTGGTATCAGAGCCTCGATCATAGCGAACTAGGATTCTTTCTCGAGTCTAGACTATGATCATCAGGGCTCTCACGAAAACGGTTTCAAACACTTTTACATTGCATACACTATACGTCCAGATCCAGGGAACAGACCTTTTTACAAAAAAAGGCACAAATACACATTCCCAAATTTAAATTTATAATTCAGTCTGAGAGGCTGGGAGATTAATCTAGTGGGACTAGGAGATTCAGTCTGAGAGGCTGGGAGATTAATCTAGTGGGACTAGGAGATTCAGTCTGAGAGGTTGGGAGATTAATCTAGTGGGACTAGGAGATTCAGTCTGAGAGGCTGGGAGATTAATCTAGTGGGACTAGGAGATTCAGTCTGAGAGGCTGGGAGGTTAATCTAGTGGGACTAGGAGATTCAGTCTGAGAGGCTGGGAGGTTAATCTAGTGGGACTAAGAGAGTTCAGTCAGGGAGACTGAGATAGTTTAGTCGAGGAGACTAAGGGAATTCAGTCGGGGAGACTGAGGGAGTTTTAGTCGGGGAGACTGAGAGGATAGTCTAGGGAAGACTAGGATGATTACATGCTTGCACTGCTATTACTTACACGCTTAATTGCTGATTATTGATATACGTGCATCTGAGGGGAGTATTTGCATACACTAATTGTTAATAATTACTATGGCTATACATGTTACGCACCCCCACACATGCCACTTCAATTAGAAAGCGAGTTATCAGACATTGATAACCCTACGGCCACCGCCACGGATAAGGAGACTGCATCTGCGCCAAAGATATTTACGTCAGATACTGAGAGTGATCCTGATATGCTGACTAAGGGCGAGGACGACTTCTAACAGTCCGTGCTACCAGATTGTGGTGATACTTCATCTTTGCTAATGGTTTCTCTGACAAGAATCTTTCTGTCACTCTTGTTTCGATCCATGACCACTTCATCACTGGTCATCCCGATCGTGAGCACGCTATGGATCCGATCCTAGACAATGCGCCTCTTGTGGACATCCCTTCCGAAGGATGGTTACTCGACGAGCAATTGATAACGATATTGACGCGATATTGATGGTCCTTCCGATAACGCCCATAATGATGGACAGTTAGACGAGAACGTTATTACCAATTTCACTTATTTGAGACCCCTGTTAACAAGCTATCCTCTGATTCTAGCATGCATTCAGACTCCTTTGAGTATGTGACATTTGCAGCCCTACAAACAGCTGGATTACAACATTCTGCTACTGACACAAGACGACGATGACATGGCTGCTACTCTATCACCTGCTCGAGGCACCACACCGTTTCACGACCCAGGGCCTGCTGCTGAGCTAGCCTCTGCACCTTTTGAGTCAGCCTGATGTTGCAACTACTGGTTCTACACCCTTGCTTGATTGTGACCCTGTTTCTTTTGGTCTGCCAGACATTGCGCCCCTTATATTTACCTGCATCGGGCAATCTCCTCATTTGTTGAGATGTTTGTTTTTACACCCGCAACCGCTGACATTGCTCCTTTTCCCTATGAAGACCGACTTCCATTGCGACAAGGTGCCTATAGCTATCTTTCAGAATATAACCGCACCCCGGGAAGGTACTTCAGGTCAGTACCCGCATAACGATTCATCTGCTACAACAGCATTTTCCCAACTGCACAGGTCGCACTTTTTGCTACATTCACCTCTACATCGCTGTACGAGCCGATTTGATGGATCCTATAATACACTATGCAGATCTTAGAACCTTACCATCCCTCACGTTATGGAGGCCACATACGAGATGAGTTGCTCCTGTAACACCAACTACAGTTTGAGGATATGAGTCGCAGAATGTTGGGGCTTGAGCTAACACCACAATTGGCAAGTTCAATTGCAAAACATTACATAACTGAAAACATGATTTAAGAGTCTACATCACAAGACAGCATTTTGTCAGAAAAGTTTATGTTAGACACCACGTCCTCCACCCTGTCTAATGACAGCATACTTTGATTTGCCACATACATCAAGGTTCCTTTTGCGCTCTCGACCGTTGCTATTACACCGTTCTCAGGATTCTGATACTCATTTCCTTACTATCGAGCAGCAGAGCAGATAATTACTCCGACGTATATACAAGCTCGAGGAGGGACTCACGCATGTTAGCAGTCACTTTTCTTTCCTCCTCCACCTCAGTCACCAGTATAGTTGGCTTCTGGATTATGCGGATCGCATTGCATTTGGGTAGGACATCTATGATAAGCCGAGATTGTGGAAACTTCTGAAGACCACATCTGACTACGAAATTTCGATACACTAATATATTTAACGGACAAGGGTAGGGTGACCCTGTGTCCCTTTTGATATGATATACTTTGTAAGACAATGCAATTTCGGTCAGGGAATAATGAGAGCCAATCATCAAACATGCGACAACACTTTGTGGCCAATAACCAATGAAAGCTCAGTCGCTAGGTCTTCGCTAAGCACGTCATTGATCTATGTGTGTGTGCTATAATTATAATACTACGTGCTTACTTGCTATGCTCTCATTAAACATAATTACCGAATTACTTGGTCATACTATGATTATACTATTATTTGATTGGTTGGTATGGTAACCTGTTATGTGTATGTACTTATGACCACTGAACAACCAAATGCACGCACGAAGCAAATTAGACCTGACCTAACCGACTTTCTTCTTGGAAGATGTCGACTCAAGGGAACACCGATATCAACAACCCTCTACCGACAACAGAGGCAGAAATGCAAGAGCGCCTCTTACAGGCCATCGCACAGTACGAGGCCCGTCGCTCCGATTGCAGCGGAGATACCTTGGGAAATAACCCACCCAACGGCTGCACCTACAAGCAGTTCTTGGACCACAAACCTCGAGAGTTCGACGGCACTAGAGGTGCCTTAGCCTTCGTGCGCTGGATTGAAAAGACAGATTCTGTTTTACGATTGAGCAAATGTGACCCTGAACATCAAGTCAAGTATATAACTGGACTATTGGTGGATGAGGCTCTGTCATGGTGGAACCATCAAGTTCGGACAATGGGCGAGACCGCTGCGTATGCTATGACGTGGGACGAACTGAAAGATCTGATGCGTAAGAGATATTGCTCGAGGGCAGAAGTCCAGAAGTTGGAAACAGAACTGTGGAACTTGAAAATGGAAGGACCAAAGATAGCGGAGTATGTACAGAGATTTAACGAATTATCACAAGTTACCTTACTCCTGGGGGCACCAGAGTTTAAGAGAATTGAACAGTTCATAAGGGGATTGGCACCGCAGATTCTAAGCCTGGTAACAACATCAAAACCTTCAACGATCACTGAGGCTATCAACATATGCATGGCACTCACGGAAGAAGCAGTTAGACAAGGAGAATTTTCCACTGCGGAGGAGAAAAAGGAGACTGCTATAGAAGCATTTGGGGATAACAAGAGAAAGCTCGCAAATTTCAAGATGGTTACTCGGGTAAGTAACAAGAAGAAGGCCAAGAAGGGAAAAGATTACAAGGGTATCCTACCTAAGTGCGACAATTGTTTACGTTATCATGTCGGGCGATGCAAATATGGAAATTGTGGTAACTGCGGCAAGGTGGGACATGTCAAGGAAACTTGTTGGCAAAATACGGAACATAGTAATGGGGGCCAAGATGGTAGTGGGAATCACGAAGGAAACAACGACAATGATAATTGTCGAGGCAGAATGAGTGATAAACAGAAACGTGCTCGAGGATGTTTAAGCTGTGGAAGCAAAAAGCATTTCAGAAGATATTGCCCTAAAAACAATCAGGCACAAGGATGAAAGCTCCCCACCAGAGCTAGGGAGACACGCCAGGGATTCCAGCATGGATATCGGTACGTCCCGAATTACTCAATGTTATGCATCTATATTGCCAAATACTGTTGCAAATCTTACGATTCGCACCTCTAGAGTTTGAGAGTATAATTGGTTTAAGTAGAGAGTAAGTAGATATTCCAGTACCTATTAGAACTAGCTTAGGGGAAGCTAGTGGAAGCCAACAAAGTAACGGGAATTGGAGAACGTAAGTTTACGCTAGATCTATTGCCAGTTGAGTTGGGAAGCTTCAACGTGGTAATTGGATGTATTAGTTGGCAAGCGGTCGAGCGGAGGTTGATATCCGCACCTCGATGACGAATGAAGGAACGATTGTGACTCACGAAGCAGGATACGCCTCCACCGATCACGAATTGCTTAAGGCACGAAAGTTGTTGTGGGAAGGATGTGTTGTTTCTTGGCTCATGTCGGGGACAAGGGAGCTGAAGAACTGGAACCCGAAGATACCCCCGTGATCGGAGAATATCCTGAAGTCTTCCTCGAAGACTTGCCGGAATCGTCTCCTCAACGATTATTCGAAACTCGCATCGATTTAATTCCAGGCACCGCACCTGTAGTCGATGCACCGTAGCGACTTACATTTTCGGAGATGCAAGGATTGACAGTGTAGTTTCAGTAATAAATAGAGAAGGAAGATAACAGACCAAAATTCCCTTTTGGGTAACCTCAGTGCTGCTCGTCAAAAGAAAGGATGATGATTTTCAAATAAACATCAACTACCAGGAGCCGAACGAGCTAACACACGAGAGTCAGTGACTCATACTAAGGGATTAACGAACCTCTTATATAACTAACTATGAGGACCCAACTACTACCACATGACTGATCGACGATCGAGCGTCTTTAGCTGGAAGTTCGGGAAGAAAGTATACCAAGAAAATTGTGGGACAATGACTTGTTCTTAGACGTACACAAAGATAGTGCTTCCTACACAATGCACAAACCAGATCTACACGGAACACGAAATCTGGAGGATTTAGAAAACATATATTTAGGACTTTGGAAACCCAGGCCCAAACTCGTAAGGGTTTTTATTTAGGAACCCTATCTGTCAACTCAATCAACCATCATTAACATGGCGCATATGCCAGTTCCGTTGACCCAACAGAGAGTACTTGGATTTCTTTTACTTCTGACGAGTAGATGGTTGCCTCTCTACTCCCCTTTAATGGTAGTTGCATCACACAAATTTTCTTCGCTGAGAGCGAACACACATTTGTTTCGATACTTGGTCATTTCCCCAGTTTAGCAAGCACTCATTGTTTTAGTACTCGGAAACTTACCTAACATACATGCATCATTTGCTACGCATGTGATTTCATTTTGAACAAGCACTTCATGGGAATGTACATATTATTTTGCTAAACCTAATTACTGATTCCTGATTCGAGTAACCTACATTATTGTTATTGTTGGCTCTTGTTACCAAGCCAACACACTTCCTTGAAACCTTTTTCTTTCAAGTTACATTCATGGTTTATTTTGCTACCATGCCGAGAATTCCTTGTTGATACATACGTTGTTGGGTTACATTGAAACCAAGTTCAATTGCTTGAACTTATCCAGTTCACAAGTTTAACTTGAAACGCTATATGATGTATTGGGAGCATTATATTCAACTACTTTTGCAGAGATCCTTTCATTTCGAGTCGTAGTAGATTTGGTTGGTCTACGACTCCACTAAAACGTTTGATTTGTTTCGATACCTTGCGGTGATATTTTCACAAAATTTAAGCTTGCGCTAATTTGGTTACTCACTTCGTACAAGGATTCAATTCCCTATTTCGTTGTTAACAATCCATTTTGGATCTTCACGATCAAAGCGATCTCAACACAATTGCGTGTTACGGCAATGGTACATATATTCATTTCATAAGCACAATGTACCTCCTAACGATTCTTTCGTTGTCAATCAAATGCCTTGCGATACTTATTACTTCTCATCTTTGATTGGAAACAGTGGTCCTTTGATATTCCGTATTTAATTGGAAACTCTATAACATGGTATAAATCAAATCTTCAGATTGTCTCAGCACACTTTCATTTGATTTCAAACACGGTGAACTTGTTCAGTCGCCACTATTATTGGATAATGCCATTACGACACCTTGTGGTGTCAACATAAACCTGCAGCTTGTGCTAATCATGGCAAACCGTTCACACGAGACCACACATACTTTTGTTTGATTTATCATTTAAACATTTCTGATGCAACTACGAATCAAGACAATGATACACCAGATTCGCTTGTATTCAATTCAGTGTATCTTCACCATTCAAAAATGTCAACCTACTAAACCTTACCAAACATTATTCAGGAGTTGACGGATCATTTTACTATTACGTTGAGATGCTGCTTTTGAGTTCATATAGCGGGTGCTATGGTTTGTGAAAACTCGTTTACATATTGCAACCAATCGTTTAAAAATCTTATTAGTCAAAACTCCACTTTTGTGGAACCCCTGCTAGCTGGATTACACTAGACTATACGTCAAATGCGTCTTGTACCATTGACACCCAATGCTAGCAGCACACACCTTTCAACCCTAGGATTCGGGTTGCTATATATTCTTGGACTCACCTAATGTGAGTAATGTTTGTTTCGATTTGATGATTATCTACTTCGATATTACTCATATACATACGTGTGTGACTTAACCATAAGGAGTAGGGTAGTACAAATTTCGACGACGAAATTTCTTTAACGGGGGGAGAATGTGACAACCCTCACCAAACCAGGTATCCGTATGAATTAATTAATATTTAATTGCTACTTAATTACTGTGCATGCTTACAGTTGTGATTAAACTGCTACTTGAATTCTGATACATACATATACATGCATCATACTTTATTGCCGTCACTCCATTATTTACACACAAACATCAGTGACAAACTTGATGCACAAAAGCACAGTAGCACAAAGAACGGATAACCCAGTAAACATGCTGACATAGCCAACATCAGACAGGCACTGTCTCTAAGGCCAGTATGAGTCGGGAATAGTTACTACACTAGAAGGGAGTGTAGGGAGTTGAGGTTTGTAGAACTGCGTCACTAGGTAATAATTATAGTGACCGGATGTGCCTAAAACATGTGTTAATTACAAAATCCTGCACTTTCATACAAAAATTCAGCTTTTTAGCTAGCTAGTAAAGTGCAAAAACATGGGAAAATAATACTAGACACTTTCCAAAGTGTCGGGAATTTATTGTGTCACTAAAAATAATATTAACGACACTTTAAATACTTATTTAGCACCTTAACGGATTAATATCCAACCGAACGACCGGACTTTACCCGGAACCTAAAAAAATATTGTCAATGACATTGTTTTTCTTTTTCTGAGCCAGTTAGGGTCCCCGAATACCCTAACACCCGTCATATTAAATAACACACTAGTAAATTATTTTTAATTCCTAACTAAGCACTAACTTTTTGTTGAAATCCAACCAAATGTACCACCCCCTTGAACGATCGGTTTCCCCATGTGGGAACACAACTTCACCTTTCGATTATTTTATAAATCCATGTCTTGTATCTAAAGACATTTTACATAATGGATATTAGTATTGAATGGTCTATAAGAGATAAGCTTCCATTCACCAAATACTTCAACAAAATATTGCTCTATCTTTTTCCCCCATTGTTGACTTCGGCCAAGACCTAACACACACCCACCACCACTTTCAATTTCTATCAAGGAATTATACATACTTACAAGTGTGAAGGGTCACGCATAAGGAGGCTCGGTGCATACGGAATCGCAAGGACCTTACCACAACGCTATTAACCGCCTATTTTTCGTCTAGTTTCTTCCCTAGCCTCGAGCTAGTAGTGACTCTAAACACTCTATTGTTCATATCTAAAGTGGTTAATAAGAAATTTAACAGGTAAAAATCATGAACACTAGAGATCAAAACTAAAAGTCTACTAAAAATAATAAACATGGTGGTTAATGAATGAATGTTAGTGTAAAACTTTTGAAACTAGTTTTGTTATGATTATTTATTGTTGTTGATTGCTAGTGTTGGAATGGATCGTCATCAAACCATGCTAGATCATGTTCATGGAACATGAACTAGCCTTATGTTAAGTCGTAAAGTTATTAGATGACAAACCCTTTCAAACATAAACATGAACGTGTGTAAAAACAATTTTTCTTATGAAATGGAGTTCTAAACTAGTAGATCTAAAGATCTACAAGTGGTATTTTCGAAGAACCAACTGTAAGACGAAACCATGTTTTAAAACCGGATCTTTCCTAAACTAAAGGTGTTTTTGTGAACAAACAAGTGTGTAGACACTTGTGTAACGAAAGGTTTTAACAAAGAATTATTTTTGAGATTTTTGACAAGAAGTTGTAAACTTACACTTTCTTTAAAAATAAGATTTTTTTTAGAAACCGATTTCATTTATAAAAATAGAAAGATCTACTAAAAACACCGGAAGGTTACTACACACTTTCACATAACCCACAAATTCATGTGTTTGCGACTTACGTATATTTTTGACTAGTTTAGTGTTGAAATATTGTTTGTTGATGTTGTGAACATTGTTGGTTGAATTTATAAAAGAAAATGATACGCTTGAAAGCGTGGCCACATCCAGTTACAGAGGAAACTCTGGCGAAAATTTTCCAGAAATATAACACTTGGAAAATATTTTTACGACAAGTGTTATGAATATATTTTCGACTTGTTTTTCCAAACAAACTTCGCCATGAATTTTTATTACAAAATCTCCAAGTGTCGGAGGTGGGATTTTCACAAAATAAAACTTGCTAAAATATATATTTAGAATATATATTTTCCATAATAGCACTTGTGTAATTTTTATGATCATTTTGTGAATTATACAAATATTATTTTTTTAGAGTAAAAATGATATTACTAGACTACACTGAATATTCACGGCTCCAAAATAATACGAACGCCTTCACAATAAATATTTAAGTTACACCGGTATTATTTATACCACCAGAACCTTACAACGTAACTTCCGTATTTTCAGAAAATACTCATAAGTGTGTATTTTGACAAGGATATTATTTTGGAAAATTATATGGAATAAAATATAATATTTTTGGGAAAAATATTTATATTTTGGAAGTAGAGTATTTTAGACAAATGAAATAAAATATATTTTATTAAGTGAGACTTAATAATATATTTCGAAGTTATACGAACACACATGTATTAAAACCCCCATCCTTGGGAAGAAATATAGTTACAAAATAATTACGAAGTGTAATTACGAAATAGTTGCCTAACTATTTCCCAAAGACATTAAACCTTAAGCTAAGGCACGACCGTCCGTCTAATAGAAGTTAGTATGTGTAGGTCGTCACGCAGCAGGTTGATTGGGATTGACTGTTTCGAGACGCACTTCTGTGAGTTCATGTCCCCCTTTTCTCTTAACTGTTTTCAGTTTTTATACTGCGGGGGTGAAATACAAGTTACTATGATTATGAATACTTTTTACATGGTATGGTTAGCGTAAGGAGGTTTACTACTTAGATCATGTGAGTGAGTAGGCGCAACTTGAGGCCATTAATCCTTATTGTAGGACCGAGGGTCGTAAGCGGTAGATCTATCTGGGTGTAGCGAGCCCAACCCCTGAGCCCGCTTAATGGACCAGGTGGTGACTTTGAGCCCGACGCAAAATCCGCTAGGTTTGAGTCTTCCTACGGCACTTCACACATATCATTGGCTTTGCAACCCAATGGTGATCTCTTTTTCCTTAATTGCTACATACCAGGGACGTTTATACATACTTATAACATTTTCAAATGTTTGTACATACTCACTTACACATGAACTCGCTCAACTTTATGTTGACTTTTCAAACTACATGTATTTCAGGAAACTAACAGATCTGGCACGGTATGCATGTATTTTCAAGCTGCGTTTGAATAAAGAAGTCATCCAGGGTTTAGAAGGTGTAACCTCTTCCTGGACGGGTTGCATATCTCTAAACCTAGTATTGTTTAAAGTCTTTTGCTAAGTCTTTATAAACTCAATTAAATCAAGTTAAGGTTTGTAACTTATTTTGTGATTATTGAAAATGGGATTTTTCTAACTTTATTAATGGATGAATATCTCATGTTTTTATCATATAGTATGGTTATGATTGTTGTTGTGGTATTAAGAAGTCACACCAAATTAACCCACGCTTCCGCAAAGCCAGGGTGTGACAGGTCGAACTTTTTATAACAATGGCTTTAGAAATTACAACAATAATGCTTCTTGGAATCAGAATTCAAGGTACCAAAATCAAAATTTTCAAATGTCAAATAGTCCAAACACATATAGGAACCCTCAGGACCATAGACCTAGTGGAAATCAAAATCAAATTCCATCAACAGGTCTGAGATCCAAGACTCCAGTTAGGAGTAATGGATATTGGATGGATGTTCCAGCAGTTGGTGAATTTGGACGACCCAAGACCATTAAGGCTTGGGTCCCCCAATCTAACTAATTTCTTGGTTGGTGTGTGTAGGAGCTGCTAAGGAGGATTATCAACTTATGGTATGTTGATAGTGGCTGCTCCAGGCACATGACGGGGGATGCGAGATTGTTGACTGAGTTTGAAGATTATGATGGTGGACATGTGAATTTTCCGGGTGCTAAAGGTGGTAGAATTACAGGACGAGGAAAAGTGACAAATGGGAAGATCACACTGGACAAAGTGAACTATGTGGAGCAGCTTAAACACAATCTGATGAGCGTGTCACAAGTCTGCGACAAGGGTCACTCAGTCCATTTTACCAAGAATGAAGCATTAGTGTTGAAACCAGGTTTGGAGATTCCGGACGATTGGATAGTGATGCGAGCACCAAGGAGAAATGACACTTATGTCATGGACATGGGTGCTAAGGATCCAACTGCAGTGGTGGCGTGTTTACTATCAAAAGCATCTGAAGCTGAATCGATGTTGTGGCACAGACGCATGGCCCATATTCACTATCGAAAAATGAATTACCTTGTTAAAAATGAGCTAGAAAGGGGTTCCAATGCAGAGGTTTCACGTGGAAGATAAATGTCTTCCATGTCAAAAAAGAAAACAACATAAGAAACCTCACAAATCTAAAATAGTAAATTCCATAGATGCCCCTTATGAATTACTTCACATGGATTTATTCGGTCCAGTGAACGTGAGGAGCATAGGTGGAAAGTACTATTGTCTTGTTGTTACTGATGATTACTCAGGATATTCATGGGTTTTCTTTTTAGGTACAGAAGATGAGACGGCGGAGATGCTGATAGATCTTTTTACGAAATTGGAAAACGTTCATGAAGCAAGGATCAAGAGGATAAGGAGTGATAATGGCACGGAGTTCAAGAATCGGATTCTGGATCTCTATTGTCTTCGCAAGGGAATTGAACATCAATATTCTGCTCCTTATACACCTCAACAAAATGGAGTAGCTGAGAGGAAAAACAGGACGTTGATTGAAGCTTCTAGGACAATGCTTTCAAATTCAAAGCTACCAGTTCTTTTCTGGGAAGAAGCTGTGAATACAGCTTGCTATGTCCTAAATAAAGTTTTGACCGTTAAACGTTTTAACAAAACTTGTCATGAATTAATGTTAAACGAGAAACCAAACTTAAAAGGCTTTGAACCATTTGGATTACCCTGCACCATTGTGCGAAATAAAGATAAACAAAAATTCGGTGAGGTGGCTGACGATGGCTACTTTCTAGGATGTGTGCCTGTCACACCGAATAAAAGGGTTTTTAATCTAAAAACTGGTAAAATTGAGGTTGTTTACAATGTTGAAATTACTACATACAAACCTCAACAATCAACGAGTGGTCCACCTATATTATATGATTATGATAGTGTTTTTAAATCATTTAATATTCCTGAGTTTCCAAATGCAGATGATTCTCAGTTGATTCAGACAATGATTAGTGAAGATGATGAAGGCGAGTTCATGCCTAGATCGAATGTTGATATGACAAATGCTCCGAAAACTTCCCAAGGTGCTGCTAATACTGATTCAAGCGATAGTGAACCTGAACCCATTCAGGGGGAGGATTTCATTAATCCGTTTGCAAATCAGAATGTTCAGGAGATTGGTTCAAACCTGGGTGATAATTTAGAAGTTGATGTCGTTGCTACAACACGAGTTAACAGAGATCATCCAGTTGACATGATACTTGGAGATCCTACTGCAGGTGTTCAGATAAGGAGAAGCATAGTAGCGAATTCTGGTTTATTTGTTTCGATTGAGAAGACTGGGATTGTGAACGAGTGCTTGTATAGTTGTTTTATTTCCCAAGAGGAGCCGAAGAACATTCACATGGCTCTAAAAGACAATTCATGGGTTGAAGCTATGCAAGAGGAATTGGCCCAGTTTGCAAAGTTGAAGGTTTGGGAGTTAGTTGACCTACCTAAAGGTGAAAAGGAAATAGGCACTAAGTGGGTGTTTAAGTGCAAGAAAGATGACAGAGGAATTGTGACGCGAAACAAGGCTCGATTGGTTGTCAAAGGTTTCAATCAGCAAGAAGGGATAGATTACAATGAAGTGTTTGCACCAATGGCAAGGTTGGAAGCAATTCGTTTGTTTCTAGCTTTTGCTTCATTCAAGGGCTTCAAAGTTTTTCAACTAGATGTGAAGAGTGTATTTCTTTATGGGAAAGTCCAAGAAGTGGTGTATGTCTCACAACCAGATGGGTTCGTTGATCCAGATTATCCAGATCGAGTTTACAAACTTGATAAGGCTTTGTATGGACTACATCAAGGACCTAGGGCGTGGTACGAGACACTGTCAACACATCTGATCAAGAATGGTTTTGAAAGAGGTCAGATTGACAGTACACTGTTCATTAAGAGGAAGAAGGAAGATTTTCTGCTGGTACAGGTGTACGTGGATGATATCATTTTTGGGTCATCAGATGAAAACATGTGTCAAGAGTTCGAGAAGGTGATGAAGAGCAAGTTCGAAATGAGCGCTATGGGTGAGCTGTCTTACTTTTTGGGATTACAAGTTGAACAGAAGGAGGATGGGATGTTTATTCATCAAACAAAGTATGTGTATGACATTTTGAGTCGGTTCAAAATGAATGATTGCTCTACTTTCAACACACCTATTTGCGAAAATCACAATCTTGGCCCATATCACGAAAGTACTGAAGACGTTGATCCAACACAATACAGGGCAATGATTGGTTCTCTAATGTACTTGACTGCTTCAAGACCCGACATCATGTTTGCAGTATGCTTGTGTGCCAGATATCAGGAAAATCCAAAAGAATCACACATGAAAGCAGTGAAGGGGATTCTTCGTTACTTGAAGGGGAAACCTAAACTTGGGTTGTGGTATCCAGCTGATAGTGATATGAATTTTGTTGCTTACACTGACTCAGACTTTGGAGGATGCAAGTCAAACAGAAAGTCTACAACAGGTGGTTGTCAATTCTTAGGAGGCAGGATTGTGTCTTGGCAATGCAAGAAGCAATCTTGTGTGTCTACCTCTACGTGTGAAGCTGAATATATTGCTGCGGGTAGCTGCTGTTCTCAAGTTCTCTGGATACAACAGCAGATGCACGATTACGGTTTGGATTTCACTCGTACTCCTATTATGATAGACAATAATGCCACAATTTCAATAACAAATAATCCCGTGAAACACAGTCGCACAAAACATATTGACATACGTCATCATTTTATACGGGATTGTGCTGAAAAGAGACTAATTGAATTACATCGAGTCGACACACTAGATAACCTGGCAGATCTTTATACTAAAGCTTTTGACAGGGCTCGCTTTGAACATTTAGTCGAACTCAACGGGATGAGGAATCATGAATAACTGGTTTTTCATAAGAATTTTGTAAATAGTTTACTGCTTTTCTTAAAAATCAAAAATACAAAAACATTGAAAAATCGAAAACATAAAAAAAATAGAAAATCAAAAATGAGTTATCACTATGTGAAAAAGAAGAAATGATAGTAAATCAGCAAGTTAGACTGTCACACTGAAAATGAATTAAATTGCTTAAGTGTGATAGCAGCTTCATCATATGATGTACCAGTAGGCAAAAGCATGAAATAATCAACTTACCAATGTGATATAAACTTAAATGAACTGTGTATGAGTGGGGAACACATCAGTGGTGTATGGTTTAATGACCTTAAATCTTGCGTTGATAGATTGCCAAAGTCTGAGGTTTTGGGTCTTTATACTGTTTATTTCATCCAGGGATATCAGGGTTGTCCTTCTGCTGCATCCAGATACATGCTGACCTAGGCACAACCAGGATATCTTAAAAGAGCTAAGAATGCCAAAACCCTGAAAATGAAGAAGCTCTCCTAGAGAGTCATTCAAATATGTAAAATGCATAATTCGTATCAAAAATGGGATTTGTCTTAGCCCTCGTTAGATATTTTGGTCTCTTTGCTGTACGGAAGTACTGACCTGATCACCAATTATCTAAACATTGAAAAACAAAACGGATGAATTCAGTATACTCACCTACTACGATGAATCTTTGTGCATACCTTGATCGCGGGGGTATATCCTAAAGTGGGACACACTAGTATATCAGTAATAAAATTACCTTAACGTATCATACGGTAATGGTACTTGAAATGTTCATGCATTTTGCTTAAGAGGACAAATATACTGGTAATCGTTTTGGACTGCTTTTCACGAAAAATTAAATAAAGAATTATCTAATAGTGTGAAAATAGTTTGATTGTGCTGATATGATCTTCTTACCAGTGATTCTCACAAAAACAGAGTGTTTATTGCTTTTGTTATTTACTTGCTTTTAGAAAAATATAAAAATCCAAAAATAGTGTTTTTTTCTGTTAAAAATTCTTAACGTACGGAAAACTGTTATTCTTGGAGGAATTGTTACTGATAGGGGGAGACGGTGTTAGAAAGTGAGTTAAAAATTTTAAATCATGCGGGTTATAGGGTGTGTGATTAAAAAGTTTTGCGTGTTGGTGATAACTTGAAAATGCTTAATCTGTGATATAGTTTAACTATCTCTTGAAATATAATAATTTATTTAACTTTGTTGAAAAATTCTTATGGTTTCTCGAGATGTTTGTTTTATAGTATACAGATTGAAGCGGTATGTTGCTGAGAAGTTCCTGAGTTTTGAAGAGATGCGAGTTTGATTGGATGCATGGTAGATCCTCCTTTCTACATTGCAAACAAGTTGAAGAGTTTGAAGATTGCTATACATATGCTGAACTGGAGTTTACTCAAACGCTAAAGTTTTTGAAGATTTGGTGATTGGATGCATCAGCTTAGGGGGAGTCTGTTGCTGACAGAAGCTATTAAAGCTGAAGCTATCCAAAGACCAAAGACATTGCAAGATTACATGAAGATTGCAAGATGACTGAAGACAAAGTTATTTTATGAAGCTATTGTTAAGGGGGAGTTTGTTGGTGCATATTTGTGACAACAGCTTAGATTTGGTCTTTGGATATCTTGTAATTAGTTAAACGATAGACAGTTAGCGGGTTTAGCTTTGTATTAGTGGTATAATAGAGTTTGGGCTAAACAAAACCCAGTTTGGGTCATAGGTGGACGAATTGGGCTTTGCCCATGTAGGAAACCTTAGCCCAAGTAGCAACCTTGTGTTATATAAACAAGGTTATGCTTTAGGGTTTAGGTTAATCAGCCAAAACAGAGTTTGTGAGGATTTCGTGAGAGCATTTAGAGCTTGGACGAAATTGAGTGTGTGAGGGGTTTGATTGATTGTAATTCTTGTAATTGATAATCAACAGAAACCCGGGTTGATTGTGAATTGCTTTCTACTAGTTTCTATGACATTCTGATCAAGAGGATTCCGCACTCTTGATTGGATTGACAATTCTGTGAAAGATCCATACATCAAGGGGACCTACAAAAGCAAACAACTTCAGCATGGTTTTAGCGAAGAAAGTCCATGCCTACTATGATATCAAAACTACCGAGCTGCATCGGAATAAGGTCGATTGGAAAGATGTGATTTTTAAGTTCGAGGGTACAATCACGAAGAACAGAATTGACAGCGACGGTTCTTCCGGTGGCAACTTCAACATCGAACGTCGAGGGGAGATGGGCGCGCTTACGATTAAGGAGCTTTTCGAACTCAAACGATACAAAACAGTTATCAGCTCCAGTATCAAATAAACACAAAGCATAAATACCATTCACAAGGAACGTACCATTGACCACGTTGTTGTCAGCTTGGGCTTGGCGCACATTAATGTTGAAAGTTCGAGCGCGTGCTGCTTGTTGCTGTTGTTGTTGAGGCTGTTGTTGCTGCTACTGCTGTTGCTATTGCTGCTGAGGCTCTTGCTTCACAACCCGATTGGGGCACATGTTTGCGAAGTGGTTGGGATCACCACACGCAAAGCAGACTCTAGCATTGATCGCGGGTGTCTGAGCCGCTTGTTGGCCTGGAGGAGCAGGAAGCAGAGCTTGATGAGCAGTAGCTGGAGCTGGAGCTTCACGAGCACGGCAGTCGGTGGTGAAATGACCGTACATGTTGCAATTCGCACAGAATCGGCAAGCGATACCAGTCGGGTGGTGGTAGGTCATAGGTGCAAGTAGGGAAAAGCGGGTGTGGCCCAGTATATGCACGCTTAGCAAGCGGTGCATTTGCCACAGGCGCCGCTACTTGACGCTGTGATCGCACAATTCTTGTTGCTGGAGTTGTTGTTGATCTTCCTCTTGCGACGAGAGGCCTTTGAAGACTGAGGAATGGCGGTGGTTTCAGCGGTTGGTGCGGTGGTAGCTTGGTGCAGATTCTTGGGGACTTTATCCCAGAAGCCAACCCTGACTCGTTTGTCGTTGATTTCAGTGGCAAGCAGATAAGTTTCTTCGATTGTTGCTTTTTTGTTAGCTTGCACAAAATCTGCGACACAATCCGGCAGAGCTCGGATATACTTCTTGATCGTTATCTCAGGAGTCTTGACTTGATCAGGACATATTATACTAAGCTGCTTGAAGCGAGCAATTAAAGCAGCGTTTTCACCATCCTTCTGCTTGATATGCCAGAATTCGTCCTCCAACTTTTGGCGCTCGTGGGGAGGGCAGAGCTCTTCCAGCATGACATCCTTCAACTCATCCCACGTCAAACCATAAGCTGCATCATTTCCGCGTTTGTTTCTCTCGGCCGTCCACCAATCTAAGGCTCGGGATTGGAAGACGCCGGTCGCATTGAGAGTGTGGAGATTATTGGGACAGCCACTCTATCGCAGGGTAACCTCGATCGAATCGAACCATTGGAATAAGGCCGTAGCACCATCTTCGCCAGTGAATTCTTTCGGTCCGCAAGCTTTAAACTGCTTGAAACTAAAGGCAGCCTTAGGAGTTTCAGTCCTTGACTCCTCAGAAGATTTGCTAGCATTCTCGTTTATCTCGCTGAAAATCTGCGAAACGACTTTTTGTAGGTCCCGTAATCCCGTATGGATCTTAACAAGACTGCTAATTAATCAAGGATGCGGAATCTCCTTGATTAACCTTCGAACACAGAAACAAGAACGTGTAGAAGAATAAGAATTCGAACACACAAACTTTCAAACTGATCTTCTGTGATTATCCAACCTTAGAAAACGTTTTACAATCACTAAGATCTCCAAGAACCTAACAACCGATTTCTGTTTGTTATAAACTCTCTCAATTCGAATGCTCTCACACAATCTCCAAAAGTCTAACCCTAAAACTCTAGTCTAAGGCTGTTTATATACACACAACCAAGACCTACGAATTGGGCTTTGCCCATATTACATTTGTTACATAAACTTGGGCCTAATAGACTTAATACAAACTTGAACCTGATTGGGCTTCAATATCTCGAATTCCTTAAGCCTTCATGATCCAATCTTCTGTTAAATATCCAAAGACCAATCCAAAGCTGTTGTCACATAACATGCACCAACAAACTCCCCCTTGACAATAGCTTGCAAAGGAAACTTTAGTCTTCAGAATATGACAGTCTTTGGTCTTTGGATAGCGTCAGCTTCAACATGAACTCTGTCAGCAACAGACTCCCCCTAAGCTGATGTATCCAATTCCCAAATCTTCTAAGTTGTGATTCAGCATTCTCAATAAGTCTTCACAGCATCCACTCTGCTTTGTAGAAGGAGTATTCTACCAAGCAGCAACAAACTCCTCATCTCTTCAATCCAACTTCTCATCAACAAACTGCTTCAATCTGTATACTATAAAACAAACATCTCGAGAAACCATAAGAATTTTTCAACAACAAGGTGAAACAAATTATTATTATTCAAGAGATAGTTAAACTGTATCACAGATTAAGCACTTTTCCATTCAGCACCAACAAATTCGCAACAAATTTTTTTAATCAAACACCCCATAACCTGCATCATTTCAAAATTTTGAACCCACTTACTAACACCGTCTCCCCCTATCAGTAACAATTCCTCCAAGAATAACAGTTTCTCGTACGTTAAGAATTTTAACAGAAAAAGACACTATTTTTGTATTTTTGTATTTTCTGAAAGCAAGTAAATACTAAAAGCAATAAACTGGTTCACACCATTAGTTAATTCTTTATGTAATTTTTGTGAGAATCACTAGTAAGAAGATCGTATCAGCATAATCAAGCTGGTTCACACCATTAGTTAATTCTTTATGTAATTTTTAGTGAAAAGCAGTCCAAAACGATTACCAGTATGTTTGTCCACTTAAACAAAATGCATGAACATTTCAAGTACCATTACCGTATGATACGTTAAGGTAAAATTAATCTGATATACTAGTGTGTCCCACTTCAGGATGTACCCCCGCGATCAAGGTATGCACAAAGGTTCATCGTAGTAGGTGAGTATACTGAATTCATCCGTTTTGTTTTTCAACGTTTAGATAATTGGTGATCAGGTCAGTACTTCCGTACAGCAAAGAGACCAAAATATCTAACGAGGGCTAAGACAAATACCATTTTTGGTACGAATTATGCATTTTGCACATTTTGAATGACTCTCTAGGAGAACTTCTTCATTTTTAGGGTTTTGGCATTTTTAGCTCTTTTAAGATATTGATGCGTGTCGGAGTGTTATATATATTAGGTGTATATTTTAAGCCCCTTTAACACTTTTTTAGCCAAGTTTTAAATTTATAAAACACGATATTTTACTAACACTAAACACACATATGGGCAAGTGCACCCATCGTGTGCGTAGTATAGTGTTGGTAAGATACCGAGGTCGACCAAGGACACAAGAGCTTTTAGTACCGGTTTATTCTCAACGTCTAATCAAAACAAAAGTTTAGAAAAAAGTTTTAAACTAAGAAAAATAAAAACTAACTAAAAATGCTGAAAATAAAAATAAAAAGAAAAACAGATAGACAAGATGAATCACTTGGTTCTGACTCGTGTATAGTGTAACCTTTGATTATTTCCGCACTTTTGCACTTATTTAAGAGATTATCTTAGTTATTGTAGTAGGCCCCTCTTTTGAAGGTGACGTTACCCTCAAGCCGGTAGTTTGAGTCAGCAAGGATACAATCCTAAAGGGTCGGATTATTGAAAGATAATTAATTAAGTTATTAATGCAAATTATGGTAGACCCCTCTTTTGGAGGTGACGTTACCCTCGACTAAGTAGTCTGAGTCTGCAGGGATACAGTCCTAAATAGCCGGGTTATAGTATTAATAGTAGTTAACTTATGAGGGGATCAAAGAGTTTGGACCCCTGCCATCCAATACCGTTAAGTATTGAAGGAGGTCCTACTAAATTTGACCCAGGTCCATTGCAGGACCTCTAAACGCTGAACAATGGCAAGACTCTTACCAAACCGTTCCCTTAACCCCTGACCAGGTAGCCAACATACCTCCATATAGACCGTGGAGATATGAATGGTGAAAATCTTTTATTTTATATAGACAGTAAAATAATGCCAAGACACCATGGACAAACGATAAGGAAGAATCACCTTCAACATAAGAAACTAGTTATTAAAGCCATTAATACAAAACCAAGTAAAAAGTGCGAAAAGATTAGAAATAAAAATTATTGCACTAGACACTTGTCTTCACCAAGTGATGTAAGAGACTTAGGCAAACATGGCCTTGATTGTCAAGAACTCTTACGATCAATCTTGGATCTCGAGACGACTCACACACTCTACGATGGACAATGGATGATGGTGGTGGATGATGGTGTTATGGTGGTGGTGGGTGGTGGGTGAAGTGTGAGAGAGGTGGTGTGCCAAGGGATGGTTTGAGCTTGAGCCAAGCACTCCTATTTATAGGCTGAACAGAAGCTCGGGCAAGGCCCCGTGTCCAGTGGGCACGGCCCCGTGTCCACATCCTTCTCTTTCTTCATTTAATGCAGCTTGTCTTATTAGTTGACCACGCCCCCGTGTTCGCTGAGCACGACCCCGTGTGCAGAAGAATCTTTGTACTATGAAGATTTGCCTAGATTGTGCGAATCTTATAGTTGACTACGGCCCCGTGTCCGCTGAGCATGGCGCCATGGTGGGCAATAGAAGCTTCTACCACTTTGTCTTTTCTGCTGACACTTGGGCACGCCCCCGTGCTGGCTGAGCACGGGGCGTGTTCAGTCCCCTGTCTTCTTGTTTTGCTTGGGAAGATGCTGTCGTGGGGTCGGGCATGTCACGTCTTGTTCATTTTCTTGTATTTATGCTAGATTTTGATGTCTTTTTGCTTCTTTTGTTAATTTGAGCTCATTTAATCCTGAAAATACAAAAGGAAGACAAAAGCACACTTTTTCCAACATTAGTACTAAAAAAGGGTTAGTTTTATGCCACAATTGATGTAATTTATATGTTGCATTTTGCACACATCAAATACCCCCACACTTAAATTTTTGCTTGTCCTCAAGCAAAACTCTTTAATATGTGGCTATTACACTCCCAAATGGAATGGATAGAGAATAAGGTTTTTGGGCTTGTCATAGAGTGTCGGGATTTCCAAGATTCTTTATTTAGTTTTATTTTTATTTATTTACAATCCTATTCGTCATGAGTTATTTAAAACTTTTCATAAGATAAATTACTTATTAGGGCATAACATGCCTCTTTAAAATTCTATTTATATACAAGTTCACATACCTTACGGGGATCACTCAACACTCGGCCGAAAATGTATTTTTGTGGATCACTCGAGAGCGGCATGGAACTTAATCCTACCATAGGCTTGCCAAGCAATCGATCCTCCTCCTTTTTAACTTATATACCTTTGTAAATATCAAGAGGACTTTTTGGGTGAAGGGTTAGGCTTGGGTTAAAGGTAGGTGGTTGGGTTAGTGGTTAGTGGTTAGTAGAAAAAGGGTGAAAAAGCGTAACAAGTATCGGTTTTCGTAAGACTTTCTATTTTTCAACTTTTATTTTTATGAAGCTATTTTTCAAACAAAGTCATTTTTGATAAACTTGCTTGTTTATTTGCTTTTGCTTCATAATCAACTTTTTTTTTTTTGAAAGTCATATGAGAAACCGAACTTGTTACTAAAACAAAGGGTTAAAAATGAAAAAGTTTTTGGTGGGAAAAAGGGTGTTTGGTTTGGGTTATGAAATGAAAAGGTTTAGGCTCAAAGGGGCTAACTAGGGGGATTTTGGGTAGGTTGTAAAAAAAAGAAAAATAATGGTGTAGAAATAAAAAAAAAGTGTTAGTCCTAATGCCTCCATCATTTACTTACTCGAGTTTAAGTTGGTAAGGACCGGGAATGTATCGTCATGGCAAGTTCTAGAGTCGTAAGAACCAAACGGCTATTCACACAAGAAACGAAAAATGAGCATTTAGTTTAAAGATATGTAATTGTTTGCTCAATAAAGGCTCAAAACTCACTTTTGTGGGAATGGGTTTTTATGTGATCAAGTATATATAATTGAATTTTAACTACGCTTGTCATACCTTTTCATAATTTTCTTATGTTGGTTCTTTTTATCACGACGCTATCGGTTGTAAATTCGTAAAAATATAACCTTTTTAGAACTTGAAATTCCCGAGTTAAACCTAGAAAAGTAAAAAAAAATGAAAATTTTTGAAAAAAAATTGGGGTGATTAGCGGTTCCAATAGAGTTTTGTGTAAGGCTTGTATTTAGGACTTACAAGATTCAAGGTTTTAGCATCCCCCCCCCCCCCACACTTAAATTACACATTGTCCTCAATGTGTCCCAAAAATAAGTTTTTAGGTTGATTGAATGTGTAAAAAGGTGTAAAAAGCAAAAATTTTGTGTTACTGGGCGCTGAACACGGCCCCATGTTGTCCGAGCACGGCCCCGTGTTCAAGTGCCAGTAACAAAATTAAATCAAGAGAAACAGAAGCCTGGACACGGGGGCGTGTTGAGTGAACACGGCCCGTGTCCAGTTACCTGAACTGGGTCTTTTTCTGCAGACTGTGCAGCACGGGGCCGTGTTGGGCGGACACGGCCCGTGCCGAACTTACTGTAAACGAAGAAAATCGTCTGATGGTTCTATTTTCCTGCATGGGGTGCTGGTTCAAGTTTCCCTTGTATCCTTTGCCATCTCAAGTGTGTTTTATTCCTGAAAATTAAAACTAACTAGAAAACATGAAAATTAATCTAAACTAAACTAAGGATAGTTCCGCGGAATGCCTCCGTGGTACGCCACGTTTATAAGGGTCCTTGGCTAGACCCAAAGCCTGGTCATATGTTACCCAAGTGGGATGTATTGCATCCCATGTTACACCGTCGGAGAGCGTCATCCAAGCTTGAGTCTATGACCTTCATGTAGTTGACCGGGTCTTCGTCCTCTACTCTCTTTCCACATTCAAACTTCACTTCCTTGTCCCCAAACTTCAATGTTAACGTTCCGTCATTCATGTCCACCACTGCTTGGGCGGTGGCTAGAAATGGCCTCCCGAGGATGAGAGGGACATCGGTATCTTCCTCCATGTCTAGGATGACAAAGTCGGTTGGGAACACGAAGTTGTCAACTTTGACCAATAGTTTTTCAGCGACACCTTGTTGAAATTTGACGGATCTGTCGGCGAGTTGTATGCTCATCTTTGTAGGGCTTGTTGTTCCTAGGCCGAGTCGTTTGAACATTGATGTGGGCATGAGGTTAATGCTAGCCCCAAGATCGGCTAATGCATTACGAACGGGGGATTCCCCGATCGAGCAAGGAATCGTGAAACTTCCGGGATCAATTTTCTTTTGTGGGAGTTTGTTGAGTACTAGGGCGGAGCATTCTTCGCCTAAGTTAACTAATTGCAATGATTCAATTTTCCTTTTGTGAGTGAGGAAATCCCTCATGAATTTTGCATATTTAGGCATTTGGGTTAGGACCTCAATAAAAGGAATATTAATATGCAATTGTTTTAGTAAATTTTCGAACTTTGCGAATTGCTCATCGGTCTTTTGACGATTTAACCTACCGGGGTATGGAATTGGAGGAGTCTTGGTGGGCTCGTGATTTGGTAAAGAAGCCTTTTCTGGTTGGGGTGCGGGTGGAGTTGTAGTTTGGCTAGACTGGCTTCTTTCATCTGGTGGTAATGGAGCCTCCTCGGGACCCACGGTTCGATTTCTCAATGTGATGATATGTACTTGTGCTTTTGGGTTGGTTTCGGTATTGCTAGGTAATGCGCCTTGTGGTCTCTCGGAGAAATTTTGAGCTATTTGATTTAATTGTTTTTCAATGTTTTGAATGCTAGCTTGTTGATTTCTAAAATTCGATTCCAATTGTTGAAATCGATCCGAGTTTTTCTTTTCGGTGTTGGAGATGAGGCGAGATACAGTATCTTCAAGCCTTTCTCTTCCACCTTGTTGTTGAGAAAAATTTTGTGGTTGTTGAAAGTTAGTTCGTTGGTTTTGTTGGTTACTACTATTGCCGGGATCTCTCCAACCAAGGTTTGGGTGGTTACGCCATCCTTGGTTGTAGGTACCCGTTGGAGGACCCGACGGCCTAGGTCTGTTATCAATGTAGTTTACCGTTTCTGTTTGTTCATCTAATTCTTTCATACAACTCCAATTTTCATGTGGCCCACCACACCCTTCACAAGCCATAACCGAGGCCGTTTTTGTCATTTCTAGCTTTTGATTTTCGAAGAGAGGGCCTCGATTTGGGCTTGTAAAGAGGTGCTTTCATCAACCTTATGGGCGCCCGGGGCAATAGATTTATTACCTCGGGGAGTGTGCCATTGAAAATTGGTTTGAGCAATTTCCTCAATTTGATTATATATTTCATTTGGGCGACGATTACCTAAAAGTTTCCCGGAGCTAGAATCAAGTGTTTGTCTTGTGTGTGGCAACAACCCATTGTAGAAAGTGGATACTAGCTGCTATACCGCAAGACCATGATGAGGACACTTTCTTAGTAGCTCCTTGAACCTTTCCCAAGTTTCATATAAGGATTCCCCATCTTCTTGTGAATATGTATTAATTTCAGTCATTAATTTAGCCGTTTTAGCCGGAGGGAAATACTTATATAGAAACTTTTGGGCTAGTTCATCCCAGGTGTTTACCGAGCCAACTGGGAGGGTGTTAAGCCAAGCCTTAGCTCGGTCTTTTAGTGAAAATGGAAACATCCGAAGGCGAATGGCGTCGTTTGATGCTCCATTGATCCGAAAGGTATCACATATTTCCAAGAAATTAGTAATATGTAGATGGGGATCCTCGTCCGCAAGCCCATGGAAGGTTGCGGAGTTTTGAAGCATTTGTATCAAATGCGGCCGAAGTTCGAAATTGTTGGCTTCGACATTCGGTGCATTGATAGCGGCGCCTAGATTACATACGGTGGGTCGTAGGTAATCCATGAGGGTACGTTGGTCCGCCATTGGAAGTGGTTCCCCCGAAACTTTCTCTTGATTTTTAGCTTTAAGTCTTTTTCTGAGAAAGCGTTCAGGTTCTTCTAGAGGTTCTTTTATGTCTCTACTAGAACTGGAGCTCATGCACTACGTAGGAAGTTTAAATGTTGCGCCAAGGTTCCAAGTCCTGCGATAAAAACAAAAAAGAATGTTGGTCAGAAGGTTCACCACGGCCCCGTGCTCTCCGAACACGGCCCGTGGTCAAGTTTACAGTAATTGTTCTCCGGATCCCTGTTACTGGGAGTTGGACACGGCCCCGTGTTGCACCGACACGGCCCCGTGCTCAGCCCTCTGTAACTCGGAAAATAAAAACTGCCAGTGATAGTCCTGGGCACGGCCCGTGCTGAGCTCTGCAGAAACAGAAAAACTAAGAAAAAAAATCCTAAAAAAAAATGAAAAATAAGAAAAACGATTAGGCCGTTGATTCCTAAGTTTCTTAAAATCCTTGTGTCCCCGGCAACGGCGCCAAAAACTTGATGCGTGTCGGAGTGTTATATATATTAGGTGTATATTTTAAGCCCCTTTAACACTTTTTTAGCCAAGTTTTAAATTTATAAAACACGATATTTTACTAACACTAAACACACATATGGGCAAGTGCACCCATCGTGAGAGTAGTATAGTGTTGGTAAGATACCGAGGTCGTCCAAGGACACAAGAGCTTTTAGTACCGGTTATCCTCAACGTCTAATCAAAACAAAAGTTTAGAAAAAAGTTTTAAACTAAGAAAAATAAAAACTAACTAAAAATGCTGAAAATAAAAATAAAAAGAAAAACAGATAGACAAGATGAATCACTTGGTTCCGACTCGTGTATAGTGTAACCTTTGATTATTTCCGCACTTTTGTACTTATTTAAGAGATTATCTTAGTTATTGTAGTAGGCCCCTCTTTTGAAGGTGACGTTACCCTCAACCCAGTAGTTTGAGTCAGCAAGGATACATTCCTAAAGGGTCGGATTATTGAAAGATAATTAATTAAGTTATTAATGCAAATTATGGTAGACCCCTCTTTTGGAGGTGACGTTACCCTCGACTAAGTAGTCTGAGTCAGCAGGGATACAGTCCTAAATAGCCGGGTTATAGTATTAATAGTAGTTAACTTATGAGGGGATCAAAGAGTTTGGACCCCCGCCATCCAATACCGTTAAGTATTGAAGGAGGTCCTACTAAATTTGACTCAGGTCCATTGCAGGACCTCTAAACGCTGAACAATGGCAAGACTCTTACCAAACCGTTCCCTTAACCCCCGACCAGGTAGCCAACATACCTCCATATAGACCGTGGAGATATGAATGGTGAAAATCTTTTATTTTATATAGACAGTAAAATAATGCCAAGACACCACGGACAAACGATAAGGAAGAATCACCTTCAACATAAGAAACTAGTTATTAAAGTCATTAATAAAAAACCAAGAAAAAGTGCGAAAAGATTAGAAATAAAAAGTATTGCACTATACACTTGTCTTCACCAAAGGATGTAAGAGACTTAGGCAAACATGGCCTTGATTGTCAAGAACTCTTACGATCAATCTTGGATCCCGAGACGACTCACACACTCTACGATGGACAATGGATGATGGTGGTGGATGATGGTGTTATGGTGGTGGTGGGTGGTGGGTGAAGTGTGAAGTGTGAGAGAGGTGGTGTGCCAAGGGATGGTTTGAGCTTGAGCCAAGCACTCCTATTTATAGGCTGAACAGAATCTCGGGCACGGCCCCGTGTCCACATCCTTCTCATTCTTCATTTAATGCAGCTTGTCTTATTAGTTGACCACGCCCCCGTGTCCGCTGAGCACGACCCCGTGTGCAGAAGAATCTTTGTACTATGAAGATTTGCCTAGATTGTGCGAATCTTATTGTTGACCACGGCCCCGTGTCCGCTGAGCACGGCCCCGTGGTGGGCAATAGAAGCTTCTACCACTTTGTCTTTTCTGCTGACACTTGGGCACGCCCCCGTGCTGGCTGAGCACGGGGCGTGTTCAGTCCCCTGTCTTCTTGTTTTGCTTGGGAAGATGCTGTCGTGGGGTCGGGCATGTCACGTCTTGTTCCTTTTCTTGTATTTATGCTAGATTTTGATGTCTTTTTGCTTCTTTTGTTAATTTGAGCTCATTTAATCCTGAAAATACAAAAGGAAGACAAAAGCACACTTTTTCCAACATTAGTACTAAAAAAGGGTTAGTTTTATGCCACAATTGATGTAATTTTTCTTTTTCAAAGGTTCCCTGTTATTGTTCTTCTTAGCATCATCACTCTCAGACCCCTCACTTTGACTTGATGTGGATGCGAAACTACTTGGTGCAGTTGACATAAAGTCTGTTAGCTCATCTTCATCAGGTAGGAAAGAATAGTCATGACTAAGAGGAGGTGGTACTTCATTAAAGCCCTGGAAGCCCACACTGGTCTTGTCATTACTCTTCTTTAACCCACCCATCATGTGTTTCATTACAAAAGACGAATCTCTGAATTGACTTAATTTCTTTTCAAGTTCAACAATTTTGAGTTGTGCATCTGACAACTCTTTGCATTTTTCAGAAATCTCTTTTGTTTTCTCAGCCATCATGTCATGAGCTAAATCTATTACTTGAAGTTTTTCATTTAACTTGCATGTTAAAGCTTCAATTTCACTTTCATAACCTCTTATCTTCTTCAAGTATACAGATTCGTTTCTTTTAGCAAAAAAGTTTGACTCTTTTATGTTCGACATCTCGCTTACCAGACTTTGGTTTTGTGTTGACAACCTGTCAACCTCACCATGTAATTAACGACATCTCAAACACACAGAATTAGATTGTACCTCTTTCTCATGAACTTCTGTAGTTTGATCAGCAATAACCTGTTCAGCTTCACTCTATTTCTCTACTTCAGCATCCACTTTTGCTTCAGCATTCTGCACTTGAGCTTCAGCATCACTCACAGTAGTTTCAGCCTCATCAACTTGCACTATCTCTGCCATGAATGCCTGAGTGGCACTCTCATTATCTTCCAGATGAACACTACAATCATTTGAACATTCACGTGCTGTAGAGATAGCAGCTTTATTCCTTTTGACATCTTCATTTCCTTGATACCTCTTTTCTAATGCATCCCACATATCCTTTGAATTTGTGTACTTTTTGAAGGTATGCCTGATGCTATCAGGTAAGGACATATTTATTGCTGCTAAAGCTTTCTTCTCAGCATCAACCACCCGTTTCTCAGATTCATCCATCTTATCATAAGACATCACTATTACTCTTCCATCAACACGACGTGTGGGAGCAATGTATCCATCGATCATAGAGCTCCACATTTTAGTATCTTCACTTTTCATAAACAATTCAAACTTCTCTTTCCAGTCAGCATATTCTTTGACGTTTGTAAGCTTTGGCCAATTCTTAACAGTCGCACTGACCTTATCCATTTTGGCCATCACGCAGCGTAAAAGTTTTAAATGGATTTTGGTAACCTGCGTCAAAATCCAAATCTAACTTCTCTACTGGTTCTTGTCGAGCTTTTTACCGTAACCGTACTGATAAAACCGTACAAAATTTTTTTTTTCGCTGACTCAAACACCTAGTAACACGCACGAACCAGCTTCCGAACCGCACCTCAAAACCTGTCAAACTTTTTTAACAAACCAAACAAAACCTTTTTTTTATTATTTAATAAAGTAAATCTAATAATTGTTTAATGATTGTCTAATGATTAGTTATATTATAAATATTATATAAATAGAATTCTAAACGTCAAATTCAATATCACGTTATCTGCTATCTGCTTTGTCTTCTTCGTTCAAAACAGCCAACCCTGGTTTCAAAATAAACAACCGACTGCCGCCAAGATGACCGGTGATAATGGAGACGACCGGAGAAGTACGATGAAGATGGTGATAGACGATGGAGTAGGACGACGACCGGTTGAACGATGATAATGGAGATGACCGATGATGATGTTGAGTGACGACCGGAGACGAAGATGATGGATGATAGACGGAGAGGTGGAGGTTGGAGGTACTCGTTCGGTGTTCGAATGATCGGTGAACGGAGGTTCGTCGGAGAAGATGAAGTGGTGGTTGCCGGCGATGACTATGAGTTGCAGGTTGTCTGTTATACCGGTTATCGCGGACGATGGAGAAGGTGAACGGAGTTACGGTGACGATGGAGAAGGTGAACGGAGTTACGGTTGCCGGCGGTGATGGTTCGATGGACTCGAAACAGCTGACTCGAGACCTTAACAGTGAACGAACTCGTAACCGAAAACTCTACTCGGAACCTTTATGACTCGGGACAGTGGAGATGGTTGCGACTCGGACTCGGAACCGTGATGACTCGAGACCTCCGGTCGCACAAGGTCACTTCAATCGCACAAGGTTATCTCGATCGCACAAGATTGTCAATTCAAAAGCACAAGATTGCCTTCTGGTCGCACAAGAATAATTCAAACGCACAAGTTCACATAAATCGCACAAGATCAACTTTTGGTTTCACACTTCAGCAATCGCACAAGTTTACTTTTGGCAAACTCCTTTTTCTTGTGAATCCAGTTGTTTGTCTCTCACACTTTCAACCAATAACAGCCAATCCCTAAAATCAAGTTATTTCCAAATCTGTTGACCAAGGAAACAATTTCGAAAATTGATTTCTTTTTGAGAACTTTCCAAAACGAAAATCCCTAAAAATTAGCAAACAACTACCCAACACCTCCAAAACAGATCAGACCAAGAAAATTTAATATGTTCTTCGCTACTTCTTACTGTTCTTCGTAAAATATGAATTTAAAATCCGAAAATACTTAAACAAACCAACTGCCTTGATTCCCTTCGATCAGTCTTGAACCACGCACAAGAGCAAAAGCTCTGATACCAATTGTAGGTCCCGTAATCCCGTATGGATCTTAACAAGTCTGCTAATTAATCAAGGATGCAGAATCTCCTTGATTAACCTTCGAACACAGAAACAAGAACGTGTAGAAGAATAAGAATTCGAACACACAAACTTTCAAACTGATCTTCTGTGATTATCCAACCTTAGAAAACGTTTTACAATCACTAAGATCTCCAAGAACCTAACAGCCGATTTTTGTTTGTTCTAAACTCTCTCAATTCGAATGCTCTCACACAATCTCCAAAAGTCTAACCCTAAAACTCTAGTCTAAGGCTGTTTATATACACACAGCCAAGACCTACGAATTGGGCTTTGCCCATATTACATTTGTTACATAAACTTGGGCCTAATAGACTTAATACAAACTTGAACCTGATTGGGCTTCAATATCTCGAATTCCTTAAGCCTTCATGATCCAATCTTCTGTTAAATATCCAAAGACCAATCCAAAGCTGTTGTCACATAACATGCACCAACAAACTCCCCCTTGACAATATCTTGCAAAGGAAACTTTAGTCTTCAGAATATGACAGTCTTTGGTCTTTGGATAGCGTCAGCTTCAACATGAACTCTGTCAGCAACAGACTCCCCCTAAGCTGATGTATCCAATCCCCAAATCTTCCAAGTTGTGATTCAGCATTCTCAATAAGTCTTCACAACATCCACTCTGCATTGTAGAAGGAGGATTCTACCAAGCAGCAACTAACTCCTCATCTCTTCAATCCAACTTCTCATCAACAAAAAGCTTCAATCTGTATACTATAAAACAAACATCTCGAAAAACCATAAGAATTTTTCAACAACAAGGTGAAACAAATTATTATTATTCAAGAGATAGTTAAACTGTATCACAGATTAAGCACTTTTCCATTCAGCACCAACAAATTCGCAACAAATTTTTTTAATCAAACACCCCATAACCTGCATCATTTCAAAATTTTGAACCCACTTACTAACACCGTCTCCCCCTATCAGTAACAATTCTTCCAAGAATAACAGTTTCTCGTACGTTAAGAATTTTAACAGAAAAAGACACTATTTTTGTATTTTTTGTATTTTCTGAAAGCAAGTAAATACTAAAAGCAATAAACACTAATTTTTGTGAGAATCACTGGTAAGAAGATCATATCAGCATAATCAAACTGGTTCACACCATTAGTTAATTCTCTATGTAATTTTTAGTGAAAAGCAGTCCAAAACGATTCCCAGTATGTTTGTCCACTTAAACAAAATGCATGAACATTTCAAGTACCATTACCGTATGATACGTTAAGGTAAAATTAATCTGATATACTAGTGTGTCCCACTTCAGGATGTACCCCCCGCGATCAAGGTATGCACAAAGGTTCATCGTAGTAGGTGAGTATACTGAATTCATCCGTTTTGTTTTTCAACGTTTAGATAATTGGTGATCAGGTCAGTACTTCCGTACAGCAAAGAGACCAAAATATCTAACGAGGGCTAAGACAAATACCATTTTTGGTACGAATTATGCATTTTGCACATTTTGAATGACTCTCTAGGAGAGCTTCTTCATTTTCAGGGTTTTGGCATTTTTAGCTCTTTTAAGATATCCTGGTTGTGCCTAGGTCAGCATGTATCTGGATGCAGCAGAAGGACAACCCTGATATCCCCAGATGAAATAACAGTATAAAGACCCAAAACCTCAGATTTTGGCAATCTATCAACGCAAGAATTAAGGTCATTAAACCATACACCACTGATGTGTTCCCCACTCATACTCAGTGCATTTAGGTTTATATCACATTGGTAAGTTGATTATTTCATGCTTTTTGCCTACTGGTACATCGTATGATGAAGCTGCTATCACACTTAAGCAATTTAATTTAGTTTGAGTGTGACAATCTAACTTGCTGATGTACTATCATTTCTTCTTTTTCACACAATGATAACTCATTTTTGATTTTCTATTTTTTTATGTTTTTGATTTTTCAATGTTATTGTATTTTTGGTTTTTAAGAAAGCAGTAAACTATTTATCTCAAAAACAATAACATGTTCCGACAACTCAGGTTTACAAATAGATAATTCGTTTATTGGTTTCTAGGACTCTTTCCTAGCCTCGATTTCATCACACAGCAAACAAGGCGTCCTAGCATCTTAAGCACCTGCCACATACGTTAAAGTAAAAGTCAATACACATAGTGTAAAGGTCAGTATACAAGTTTAATAATAGCATAATAGAGTTCGAAATCGTTTACGCATAACCAGCACGTACAACGTGTAATGTGATACCATAAGTTATCGAGAAAGATCCTATCAATACCAAAGACTGTGGGTCGACTGCGTAAGGCAGTTCGCAACACATTTCGCCACTGCGATCATGTGAGTAATGGTCCTTAACAACCCCTGAGTAAACAGGTGTTGAGTCTAAACAGGTGCTCAACAGAACACTGGATGTTGGAGGTCCGTTGTTTTTGGTCCCCATGTTCCTATGGTGCCAAGTGCTGAGGATCCAAAGAAGTTCGTACCAAAACCTTATGAAAACTATACTGAAACTGATTTTCAAAAGTTCGAACTCGATGCCAAAGCATTTAGCATCATAGCATCTGCATTACCAGATGAGATCTATGCTGGACTGTTACTTTGTAACAGTGCTAAAGAGCTATGGGATGCATTGAAGGAACAGTTTGGGGGAACCGAAGAAGTTATTGAAAACAATAGGGAAATTCTGAATAAGCAGTATGAAACCTTCTGTCACATTAAGGGTGAATCATTGACCCAACAATTTGAACGTTTCAGTTGTCTCATCAGTGAGCTAAGGCTTGTTAAGGTTGAATTTCCAAAATCAACACAAAATAGCAGGTTTCTTAGGTCACTACCTGATAAATGGGACACAATTGCATTTGTGACTAGAAACTCTGTTGAGTTCAAAGATCTGACCCTGACCCAACTTCATGGTAGACTCCTGACTTATGAAAAGGAGTTGAACCAGAAAAAGAAGTTGCAAGAGTCTGGAAAAGCCACTGATGATTACTCCTTCGGTAGCACAGCTCTTCTTGGTCAGGAAGAATCTGGTAGCAGTAGTAAGGAACAGGGTTATGATCATTTCATTGATATAACAGCTGGTGGTAACTTTACCAACCCTGATCCTCACTCTGCAAATTATGCTTTTACTGCAAATACTGAAAACCAGATGTCAGATAATTTGTGCTTTGAACTCAATGATTTGTAACATTTTGATCCCACTGACTTAGAGGAGATGGACATTTTGCACCAATTGGCTTTGCTCAGTGTTAGAACTAGCAAATTCTACAAAAGAATAGGGCGAAAATTCCCAGGTTTACATGGGAATCTAAGGGTTGGGTTGGATAAATCGAAAATCAAGTGTTACAAGTGCAATAGGCTAGGCCATTTCGCTAGGGAATGTAGGAGTCAAACTACTGGTCCTATAATCACTCATCCTAGCTCAAACCCTAGACCTCAAAATCAAAGCACAGTGCACTATACCCAATATACCCCTGCAGCTCATGTTAACACTGCTCATTATGCTGCTGCCCCTGTGCCTATGCATTATGTCCAAACTACTGTTCCACAAATTCAGTACGTGCAAACCCCTGTCCCCCAGGCACAAGTGCAACCTTTTGCACCTCAAACAGCTGCTCCAGCAGTGGTACAGCCAGATCAGCAAAGCTTTTTCACTCAAGGCTTTGTTGACTGGAGCAGCATGCCTGATGAGCTTGGTGATTAAAATTTTGCACTTTATGCTTTTGATGAATCTTCTAATGATGAATTTTGTCTGATGGCATTAGAGTCAATACCAGAGGGGATTGAAGTTGAAGGTGAACAGCTAAGTGATGAAACAGTGGATGAGGTGACATAAGCAGTTGTTAATGCAGTTGCTGGTGAATTACTGCTGGAAGAGGACAAAGAAGAAGAGAAAAATGAGAAAGCAGGTGAGAAAGAAGAAAGAGCTGATAATGAAGAAAATCATCAATGTGATTGTGCAATGATGGCTGCTGCCAAGGTATCACCTCAAGTTCTTGAAAAACTGTGTTCTGACAATTGCATTATTGCTTTTGCTAACATCAAAGAGGTAAATGAAAACCTTCGAGATAAAATCTTAACTGATGAAGTCAAATTTGAAAGGTCTTTAAAAGAACTTAAAAACAAATTAACTGAAAAGGAAAAAGAGATCAGCAGTCTGAAAGAAGAACAGAGCATAACCAAAACCCAACTCCAAACTATGGTAGAAAAATACCAAGTTTGCAAAAAGGAGTTGGAGTCCACCCAGATCACCTATGAAAGATGGGTGGGATCATGCAAAGGGTATGAGGTTATGCTTGAAAAACAGATAAAAAGCAATGTGAAATTTGGTGTTGGTTATAGAAAACATGATGATGAAAACACTGCTTTTGAAAAATCTGTTCAAACCACTGATGTAACCACTGAGTTCATCCCCACAAACAAGAATGGCCAAGAAGTGAAAATCACTGATAAACTTGGTAACAAAATCACACTTGACAGACCAATGGGATCCTCTATTTTTGAGGAGCTTGAAGATTATCAGTTTAAACCAAAATGGTCTGATAAGTGTGATATTCTTGAAAATTTCAAGCCCATGGACTTTACATCAACTGATGGTGTTAAAGCTCCAAAAGCTAAAGTCATTCCTCTCAAGGACATCCCAACAGAGGTTAAAACCTCTGCTACAAAGGAGTCTGAAAAGAGAAAGAAAAAAGAAAAGATCAATAACTTGTTTTGTGAATTCTGTGAGAAAAGGAATCATCTAACAAAAGACTGTTTCCATTTAAAAGCTTATGATTTGAACAAAACAAGTGTCATTGTTTCAGCTGAAAGCTGCATTGTTTGTGGAAAAAACAAACCACAAAACTCAAGCATGTGTGTATCTCAAAAACTTTGATGTGAAAAAGAATGAGTACACTGCTAAAACATCCTTGAGTCCATCAACATCATCTGTCAAATTCACCAAGAACCAACCACTGTTTGTGCCAGTTCAAACAGCTGTCACAAAACAGCTGAACCAAACATCTGTCAAAAGAGATGTTCAGGTTACTGATGCACCCCCTGCCAATCAGTTCAGAAAAGGCAAGGAAAAACAGTCTTACCAAAGGATTCCACACGTTTATGAGGCCTACAAAAGGCCCTCTAAACCTAATGTGAACAGGCATCCTTTTGGGGACCAACATGTGATTGGTCAAGACCCCCAACAGTGGTTAGCAAGAAACAGTACTAAAATTGTCCAAACCCCTGACCTAACCACTGTCCATCAATGTGCATCCATCCCAGACACTGTTGAGACCCCATCCAAAGCCTTATTGGCTTTGGAAACCCTAATGAACTAATCCTTTTACTTCATGTGCAGGGAGCTTCTTCTTGTTTAGATAGCCTTTGGTATGTTGATAGTGGAGGCTCCAGGCACATGTCTGGATGTAAAGCCCTACTCAAAGATATCAAAATTCATGGAGGGGGTGATATATCCTTTGGGAATAACAGTAAAGGGAAAGTTCTGGGGTCTGGTACAGTACAGTCTGGAAATGTAAAATTTGAAAATGTCAATCTAATAGACAGTCTGAAGTTCAACCTCCTGAGTGTTTCACAAATGAGTGACAAGGGGTATGGGTCATTCTTCACAAAGGAGTGTTGTAGGATTGTTGGACCAGAAATGGTCAAAAAGATTGAAGCAATAATAAAAACTGGTCAAACAAAACTTGTTGCTCAAAGAAGTGGCAATGTTTATGTTGTTGATATGTCTAAAGAGTGTCCCAGAGCTGATGCCTGTCTGTTCTCAGCTGCCTCTAACAAAGAGACGGAACTTTGGCACAGAAGGCTGGGACACACAAATCTTAAGACAATCACTAAAATTTCAAAAAATGGCTTGGTAAGAGGCCTACCACAAAAATTGTTTTCATGTCCTGAGCATTGCATTTCCTGTTTAAAAGGAAAACAGCATAAAAGCTCTTTTAAGTCCATTGAAGAGTCCAAAACAACCCAGTGTTTGCAAATGCTGCACATGGATTTGTTTGGCCAAGTTCAAGTCATGAGCCTCAAAAAGAAAAGATATTGTTTGGTTATTATTGATGACTTTTCTAGGTTTACATGGACTTTCTTTTTACACTCAAAAGATGAGACTGCAGGCATTTTGCAAGACTTTGTGACACAGGTTGAAAAGCAATTTGACCTTCCAGTGAAAAGCTTCAGGAGTGACAATGGCACAGAATTTAAAAATAAGGAGTTGGATGCCTTCTGTGTGAATAAAGGGATTGTAAGGCAGTACAACATCCCTAGAACACCAGAGCAAAATGGGGTAGTTGAAAGAAAGAACAGAACATTGATTGATGCTGCCAGAACCATGCTTGCTGATTCAGGTTTGCCATTAACTTTCTGGGCAGAGGCAGTGAACACTGCTTGCTATGTCCAGAACAGAGTTTTAATAAACCCCAGGCACAAAAAGACTGCGTATGAAATTCTGTATAAAATCAAACCACTGATCTCATACTTCAAGGTGTTTGGCTGCCCATGCTTTATTTTGAACTTAAAAGATTCCATATCAAAATTTGCAGCCAAAATAGATTGTGGTTATCATCTGGGATACTCAACCACTACAAAGGCCTACAAAGTGTTTAATACACGGACCAAGACAGTGGAGGAGACCTTGAATGTAAAGTTCAATGAACTTTCATCAATGAAAATCCCAGCAAATCCTGCAGATCTGTTTGATCTTGATAAATTCACTTTTGAAAATACTGTTGTCAAGACTAACAGTGCAGGTCCATCAGAGGATTCAACACCAGAGTATGGGTATGAAATCATCATCCCTCAAAGGTCTGCCAAAATGGAAAGAGCATCAGATGTTCAAAAGAGCTGTCAAAGCTCAACCACTGCTACCTCAACAGTTGTTGACCAAAGTAGCCCATCAACCACTGCTTCCACATCCTCAAACACTGCTGACAAAAGTCCCCAAACAGTGGATAAAAGTCAGCATGTGTCCACTTCATTACTTCCCATTCCACCACCTTTTGAAGCCACTGCTGGATCATCAAAGTCCCCAGCAGTGGTTAGCTCAGATGATACACATTTGCAGCCTTCACCAACAAATGCAATCATACCATACCAAGGAGATTTAATCTTCTTGAGATCTCATCCACCTGATCAAATTATTGGCAACATCAATGAAGGGGTGCTCACAAGAAGCCAAACCCAAAACATTTGTCTTTATGCTGGTTTTCTATCACTCCATTAGCCAGTCAAGTACCAAGAGGCACTGAAAGACAACAGCTGGGTAGAAGCCATGCAAGAGGAGCTCCAACAGTTTAAAAGACAACAAGTATGGGAGCTTGTACCACTGCCAGAAGAGGTTAGCCCAATTGGCACAAAGTGGGTCTTCAAAAACAAAACTGATGAAAGGGGTATTGTTGTCAAGAATAAAGCCAGGCCTGTGGTTCAAGGTTACATATAGGAAGATGGGATTGACTATGATGAAACTTTTGCCCCTGTGGCAAGATTGGAAGCTATATGACTGTTCCTGGCCTTTGCTGTCAACCACAACATGAAGGTGTTTCAAATGGATATCAAAAGTGCTTTCCTCTATGGTACAATTCAAGAAGAGGTATATGTTTGTCAACCTCCAGGCTTTGAGGATCCATTTTATCCAGATCATGTCTACAGGTTAAACAAAGCCTTGTATGGCCTGAAACAAGCACCAAGGGCCTGATATGAAACTCTTTCCAACTTCCTACTCTCAAATGGTTTCAAAAGAGGTACCATTGATAAAACACTGTTTCTAAAATGGAGAGGGAAGGATTTAATGATTGTCCAAATTTATGTGGATGACATTATTTTTGGAAGGACATGTAACAAAATGTGTGAAGAGTTTAGAGAACTCATGACAACTGAGTTTGAAATGAGTGCAATGGGTGAGCTGCAATGCTTTCTTGGTCTCCAAGTTCAGCAAATGCAAAATGGTACTTTCATTCATCAAAGCAAATATGCAAAAGAACTTTTAAACAAATTTGATATGAATGATTGTAAACCATGCAGCACACCCATGGCAACAAATAAGCTTGTCATGTCTGATGAAAAGGATGAGCTGATTGACCAAACTTTATATAGAAGCATGATTGGGTCTTTGTTGTACCTAACTGCATCTAGGCCAGACATCATGTTTGCAACATGTGTTTGTGCAAGAAGTCAATCAGCCCCTAGAAAATCCAATCTTATTGCTGTAAAAAGGATATTCAGATACATAAAAAGTGCTCCCACACTTGGTATCTAGTATCCAGCTAATGGGAATATCAAGCTTTCAGGATTTTCAGACAGTGACTTTGCTGGATGTAACACCACAAGGAAGTCCACATCAGGAGGGTGCCAGTTTCTAGGTGATTGCTTAGTTTCATGGCAAAGCAAAAAGCAAGCAGCTGTTTCAACATCCACTGCTGAAGCTGAATACATTGCTGCTGCAAGCTGTACAGCCCAACTCCTGTGGCTTCAAAATCAGTTGCTGGATTTTGGTATCACTGCCTTAAAGACACCACTCATGTTGGACAGCCAGGCAACAGAAAATATCATCAAAAATCTAGTTTCCCATTCAACCACCAAACACATCGACATCAGACATCACTTTGTGAGGGATTGCTATGAAAAAGGTTTGATTTCTCTGCATCATGTTCCAACTAAAGACCAGCTGGCAGATGTGCTCACAAAAGCACTAGATACAGCCACCTTTGAAAGCTTCGTCTCTAGGATTGGCATGCTAAACATGGAATAACAAGCAAAATCTTGTTTTTCTGTGAATAAAAGCATTAAAATGTTTTTAGAAAATCAAAAATCCATCCTTAAAAATAGCTAAAAATGAAATTTTCATTAAAATCCTTGAAAGTCTGCCATAACCACTGTTTGTTCAAAAGTCTGCTCTACTACAAAGTCTGTCCACTGCTGAAAGCCATCCTCTGTCCACTTATTTCCTTGATAAACTCTGCTGTTCAAAAGCAGTGTCTTATCCACTGATATGCTATCCACTGATAGTGAAAATCATCCACTACTTCCAGTTTACCGTTGAAACCACTGCTTTCATCAGTAACTTTCATAAAAGTACTGTCCTTCATTTCATCAGAGTTTGGCATGTGGGCAGTACATAGTGGTCAGCACTTTTGTAACCGCTGCCACGTCAGCCTTCACTTTTTCCTCTATAAAACCCCCACTTCACACCAAAAACAGGGTTTTACTATCGAATTGAATTCTCAAAAATTCTCTTCTCAAAATAGTTTTTCTTCAAATTCCTTCACAATTCTCTTCGATCATCATCTCCAAAATGACAAAATCGAAGTCATCTGCAAAACCCATTTCGAAATCAACGTCTAAACAAGCCTCTCAAAAGGCAACACCCACCGAAATTCCACACAAACCATCTCACAATCTTTTGGGTTTACTCACAAAACCTGGCACCACAGATATTTTCGATTCCATCCTTGCTACCATCTCCGCATCAAAGTACAAAACTTTGTTAACAGCGGATGCACCAATTTACTTGACAACCCAAAGAGAGTTTTGGAAGAATGCAACCCTTGAAAAACAAGGAGACACTGTAATAGCCATCAACTCTTCTCTAAAGGGAAAAGCTGTCAAGATTACACCACAATCAATTTCAGAGGTCTTTCAACTCGATGATCAAGAAGGTACAATTTCTTTCCCCAAAAACGAGTTAAAAAATGATTTTCTGGAAAAAGGGTATAATGCAGAAGTCAAAAGGATACCTTACAAAAAGGTTACTTCCCTTCTGCGACAAGGTTTTTATTTCATACCCTTCTCATGTGTGTTTCAAACAAAACCACTGCTTTTAACGAAATACCATTAAAAATTCAAAATCTGGGATATGCTATTCTTCAAGGAGAAAATTTTAATTATTCTCGGGAAATTTTTAATGACTTGGTTAAAAATGTAGAAACAAAGGCATTCTTACTATTTCCAAGATTTTTGAGCTGTTATTTTGAAAAGAAACTTGGTAAGAGTGATCCTGCTGCAATAAAACAAGGTGCATCTATTCAAATAAACTGTTTAACTGCTGAAACTTTTACAAGAATGTCCACACCTTGCAAAACACAAGCAGAGGTGCCTGAGCAGATTTTAGCAGCTACCACTGCTCCTCAGGTATCTGCTGCTGAGCCCACTGCTCAAGGTGATCAAAGTGGCACAACAACTGCTTTGAAACCCACACCTAAAATCACCAAAAAGCCAACAAAAAGAAAAACACAAAAACCCCCCAAACCCATCAAAAAGGCATCTCTAGAGGATGAGATACCAGAGCAAATGCCTGTGACAACACAAAAGTCACAAGAAATCACTGCTGCTTCTTCCTCACAGCAGTTGGTACAAATATCTCAACCCATAGCCGAAACTCCTCCTACTTCTTCACAAAAAGAACAGGTTGTACAAATTGGGAAACCACATCATGATGTTCTGGAAGCATTTGTTTCCATCATCCACAGCCCAATTCCTGGGGCAAATCCTCTTTCTACACCAAACATCACATCCACAATTCCCACACCCACTAAACTTCTGTTGGATGCAATTGATTTGAAGCAGGCACTAACCAGTCCTTCTCAATCACCTATTAATGAGAATATACCTCAACAAATGATTGGGTCTGATGTATCAATCCTTGCTAACCCACCAACACAACCTGAGGAGGTTACACCCCTTGAGTTACAAGTAACTCTTGGTGGTAATCCAAGTGAAGCAGCCACTACAACTGTTGAACCCACTGGTTTACAGTTGGACAGTGGTTACATTAATAAGACTTCCTTGGAGGCAATTCCTTACATAGCACCTCTGCCAACCACCAGTGGATTTATTTTTCCCACTGGCAACATCAAAAGGTTGTCAAGTGTTGAAGGAAGAAGACCCCAGTACCAAGAAAAAGGGGCATCAGTGGTTAGTGTTTGGAGTACACTCCCTACCTCAACCACTGATAAAACCACTGTTAGTGGGAAATCAGATGATCCCATTAAATTGGGTGATGATTTAAAATATCAGGATTTAACGGAACGAGTTGACAAATTGGATACATCTGTTGCAGATATTAAAGACATGCTACAACAGGTGTGGAAAATACAAAAGATGCAATCCACTGTTATTCCACCTCAAGCACCTGCTCCACCACAAGCATCTGCTACAAATGAGCTCTGGAACCTCTTCAAACCTTTTCTCCAACAACAAAAAGAAATGGCTGATCAGCAACATGAACTACATGTCCAAAAGCTGAGAAACATAATGGAGTCTAGGTACAAGAACACTCAAGCAAATATTAAGGCAATCAAGGCCCATTTATTGGAAACCACTGGCACTGCTCCTCCAACAGTACTTTTCATTGATCAACTTCCAGAAGATAATGCCAAAAAGGGGGAGAAAATTCAGGTGTGGAAGAAGAAAGGAATAGATGATGGTCTTTACATTGAACCAGAAAGGGATGCTATGACCAGAAAAATTCCTGTGCCAGATGGTAGTAAAAAGGTTGATGCAACTCAAGAAGCACTTGATGAAGGAGTAGCAAGTGTAAAAAGGGATAGAGTGGCAAAGGATATTTCAAGGTGGAATGAGGAGAAAAGAGCTTTCATGGAGCTGTATGCGCAGGGTTGTTCTGGGTCAAAGGATACTAAAAATCCTAAGACAAAAAGGAAACCTAAGTCCATCCCATCCAGAATTCCAAAGCACATTCCAAAACCACCATCCAAAAGCCATCAGCATCAAACCTCCACCCAAACAGCTGTTGTAACTCCTGCTGTATCAACTACTGCTGGTACTTCAGAGGTTTCAACATCTGTTATCACTTCAACACACACCACAACCACTGTTTTACCACCACCACCATCACCACCAAAAACAACCTCACCACCACTTTCTCCTGCCAAAAAGCAGAAGACAACAGATGTTACAACATCTGCTGTAATGACAGCAGTGGTTAAAACACCAGTTGTTTCAACAACTGTTAGTCAATCACAAACCACTGCTTCTCAATCTACTACCACTGTTCCACCCAAAATATCATTAGTCCCTCCTCAACCAAAAAGGAGAAGGCTAATTCTAAAAGATGATGACACATCTCCACCACCAACATCCTCAAAATCTCTGTCACTTGTCACAATTCCAAAACCCATGTCTCTCTCTTCAGCTCAAATTCTAAAGCCATTACCTCCTGCTGGTGTCTCATTTCCTCTGGAACTCATTGCAGTTAGGGAAGAAATCAAATCCTTTTACTATGAGGATAACCCAGCTAAAAGGAGTTTGGAATCAGTTGAAGGATATCCCAGGCCTAACAATATTGAAGAATATTTGAAACTCAAGGCCAAGCAAGCAGAGGATATCGCAATCAAAAATAAACAAGGGAAATCTGATAGGGAATTTCAGCAAAACTATCAGTTTCTACTCACTCAGGTCAGAGTTATGGAGCAATTTGCCAAAAATGTATGTCAGCAAATCTCAGAAAGGGCAGATGAGTCTTTGAGAAAAGACTACATTGAGAACATCATGACCTACAAGAAATACAAGGGGGAGAAACGCATGTACAAAAACTGGACCATTTCTGAGCTTGAAAAAGAGGCAGCCAGGATTCAAGAAATGATCAAGAATAAGGTCAAGCAGACTCCTCCTGAAAAATTCAAACAATTTGAAGCTGATAAGATTTTAGAGTTGAAGAGAATGAAAGAGGAGCTGATAGCAGCTGATTATGGGTCAAAGAATTCAGTGACAAAGTGGGGAGAAGATAGGGTCAGGGCTACCTACAAAAGGTTAGAGGAACTTAGAAAGAAAGATCCAACAGTTCCACAAAAGCCTGATTACTCCAAAGCAGAGGTCTCAAAAAGACCACCAAAGCTGCAAGTCAAAAGAACCACTGCTCCAGCTGGTGCTGCCATCTACAAAAGAAGGAGTCAAAACCAGTCAGGTGCTAAAACAATTCAAGATCTAAAAGCTGGAAATGCTATTGTAAAAGAGGGCATTAAATTAATGATAAAAGAAGATCTTGAATTGGAACAATCTGCAAGTACTGCTCAGCCAGTCATGAATAGGCTAGCCTCACCAAACACCTCTGCAAATAAACATCTCCCAAGAAACCCACCAGGCTCAAAAATACAAAAGTGGGAAACTGACAAACAGACCTACGTATTGACTTTGCTCAGGTCTGGTGGAGAAGTGAAGAAAATATCAAGGGAACAAGCTCTTGGCCTGAGTCTTGAAGATTTGCAGGATCTCCTTGATCTTCCACTTAGCAGGGATCATGACGACACAGATGCCCTAGACTTTGAACTACAATTTAAAGGTCAGATAAGGGAACTGCTGATGAGCCAATAAATAATCCACAATAATGAAGAGTTTTGGCATTATCTGTTCCAGGGGGTGATTGTTGGGATTGAACCCTACCAGAGGAACAGATAATTAAAGCCAAAACTGGATCAGAGCAGTGGATCCAGAATAAGCAGATGTTACATACAAGTCTCTCCCCTTGAAAGTGATTTCAACATCTGCTGACCTCCTATCTACTGATCGTGCAAACTACTGTCTCACAACAGCTGTTCAAGTAAAGACCTGATGAAAGACTAAAGCTCTGCTGTTCAATCTACTGCCTTGGTTCAAGCACTGCTGATCCGGACAAGTACTGCTGAGTTCACAGCAGTGGAGGGATGCAGCAGTTGTTTATTCTGTCTTTATGAAATGTAATGTAATAAGCAGTAGTTTAGTATAGCAGTGTTTGTATAGATCAGGGGTTATAGTTTGTTAGGAGGTTAGATGTCACTTTCATGGTGACGTCAGCTTAGATGCTCAGTGGTTTGCTAGTGCCTATAAATAGAACAGTGCTCTGTACTGTTCTATTAGCTCTTTGCAACAATCGTCTTCTCTGCACGAACAAACACTGAGCTCTGGCTGAGGGGGAGTTTGTATTCAATCATTGCAATTGTAATCGTAATTGAAATAAATTCAATCTTTCGGTTCATTGTGAAAAATGTTAGATCAAAGCAATACTCTCGTTTGATTGTATGAAAAGTTTGTTTCCATCGTAATTCCGCTGCACAACTCATTCATTTCTATCTTAATTTCAAACGTAAAATACAATCAAAACCAAACTCAGATCCAACAGCATCTGCTGTTAGCAAAGTTTTGTACTTTAATGCAGACATTATGTCAATGATTGAATCGAAAGTGTTGGTGGTAGTGGGTTTTGTGAGTAGACCCAAGTAGTTGTGAGGGGATTTGTATGGGATTTCAATAGGTTCAGCGGCCATTTGTGTGGCTTCTTTGGGAGATGAAGATGTGGATGATTTTGATTTTGATTTTGATTTCGTCATTTTGATGAGGACGATCGAAGAATGATTTGAGATGGAAAGTGGGAAACTGCTATGAGAAGAGAATTTTGGAATTCAATTCGACAGTGTAAAACCCTGTTTGGGGTTTTGATCAGGGTTTTATAAGGGAAAAAGTGAAAGCTGACGTGGCAGCGGTTACAAAGATCTGAAGGCTAAAAACTAACCACGTGTCAACCGCTGATGAAGAGATGTTTTATGGAGGACAGTTGTTTTAGAGAACCACTGATGAAGCAAGTATCAGTGGTTACAACGGTAATTATATGAGAACAGTGGGTGATTTTCACTATCAGTAGATAGCACATCAGTTGATAAAACACTGATTTTGAGCATTAGTGCTTATCAGGAAAATGAGAGATCAGGGGTTGACTTTCAGCAGTGGACAGTAGTTAGAAAGCAGATGTTTGAACAAAATAGTGATTAGGGCAAGGTAATGATAAGGATTTGAAGACTAGTATATCAACAACTGTTAGTGCACCAGTGGATAAGCTTTTGACAAATATTTTGAGCATCTGCTGTTCTGATGAAAGGAATGATTTTATCTTGTGAAATCACAATATCATATCTAACATCTGTTGATGGTGATTCTGAAATATCTGCAAGATTGCTATCCTTAACAACATACATTTTAGATGCAAATTGTCAAGTTCAATTTGTCAGCAGCTCTTACAAAGATTTTCATTCAAGGTTTTGCCACATGTCAATTCCAGGTCTTGAAACTTTTATAGATTTCTGACAGTGGTTTAGTATCCCAGTGTTTTAAAAACTGTTAGCAATCAATCTTTGATCTGTGTTAAAACCAAACTTGAGTTTGACATGATCTTGACCTTGACACATACACTATTTCCTTTTGATCCATTTTCGAGGATAATATCACCAAAAATAAAGGTTCTATAACCTGACAGGAGAATGAAACTTTTACTATCAAAAACCAGTAAAAGTACAAAATATATTATTCTTAAAGAAAAATAAAGAATAATATATCCTGCTTTATTTGAGAAATTCCTTTTCCAGAAAAATAATTAAAGGATTTTCTGAAAACATCACCAAAAGGATCTGGTATATTTCCAATAAAACTCATAATCATATCATACTCAAGTTTATGAAAATGGTTAGTGGTTTAACAACAGTGGTATGAAATTCTAAATACATTTTGACCACTGTTTGGTACCATTTTCTTGTCAGTTGATTGCAAACATGAGGACACATATACACATAAGTTTTTGAAAACCCTGTTATAGATTTTGTTACCATGTGATGATTCTAATAGCTTGTCTAGTCCTCGTGTAAGTTTATTTACTGGGGATACTATTCTTACTTGAACTTCCCTGAACCAATGAATGCACATAGTTGCTTGTGCTTCATGACCATTGTTACCCCCAATTTTGACTCTTAAGTGTTTTGTATTCATGCTCTTTTCTTTTGTCATCAAAAGTTTTTGAGATAAACACACTTATTGAGTACTTGTGAATTTTCTTTTTCCCTTTTTACCCATCCCGTCCATAAGTAATGAGATACTCACTGAGAGGGTTTTTTTTTTTTTTGAACAAGTCCTTATTCCAGAATCATTTTGCAGCAATTTTTTGAGAGATTTGGTCATTTCTGCACATACTTACGCCAAATTTCTCATTACCCATGATCTGGACATTTTTGACTTGCTAATTTTCTTAATGTATTCTTAACAAAATTGATTTTGGTCCTTTTGAAGGATTCTCAACCTGTTTTTTAATACACAAGATCTAAATGACTAAAGTTTTAATTTCCCTCTTTTTGTCTAAGCAAAAACACTAATGTTTTTATGAACATAGGTTTTTGTTGACCTGAGGTTAATACCTTAGCAGCAAACATGATAGAAACATCAAAAACTTCATAACAACAATTGAAATCAATTTTCGTAAATAATTTTACCATAGTTATCAGATATATTTTCAGATTTGAAAACTGTAGGTGGTTTATGTATGATATCACTTGTTATGTGAAGTTTGTGTGTCCTATGAAATCTTGGTTGTTTTACAGAGCCTTTGAGTAGTCACTTTGAACGTGATTTCTCCTTACTCTGTTTTTCAACTAAATACAATCAACCTTAGTATCAATGAATTTTGAGCTGAACTGTTATGTCAAATTGACTGTTAGATCGAATTTGACTGTCCAGGCTCTGATACCAATTGTTAGGATCGGAGGCTCTCATGATTGTGCTTGTTTGTATAACTTAAACAAATCAATAGAGATGAACAGAGTTTAAGTACAACGGAAATGAACAACAAACTTTGTAAACACAATCATAAAGGGAAATAGATTTGATAAACACATGAATTGCATCAGTCGAAAGATTACAAAGTAAATCAAAAGATTACAAAGTATGCTTACAAATAAAACTCCCCCTCAGCCTGATGCTCCATGGTTGATTGCACACAAGATGAAAGGATTGGACTAGAGGAGAAGAACTCACTAAGTCAATCAAATGTAACAGTACAGGGTACTGCTCCATTTATAGGCAAACCAAACCACTGAAGCATCTCAGCTGACGTCACCATGAAAGTGACGTCTAACAACCTAACAGCCTGTAACCACTGTTCCTATACAAACACTGTTATCCTAACCACTGACATTATACAAAACAAGTGACACCCTAAACTACTGCTTTCTCCTTTCATCAGTGCTTTCCTCAAGGTTGATCAGTCCTTGAGTGGGCAGTCCTTTAGCATCAGTAGATTGAACCAGCAGTGTTTACTTCTTAGCAGTCTTCAGGGCTTTATCAGCAGTTTGAAGGACAACAGCTGTTGTATACGGACAGTGGATAGAGGACCATCAGATGTTATAATCACTTTCAAGGGGAAAGTCTAATGTAAACAGCTGCTTATTATGAATCCACTGTTGTGATCCCGTTTTGGCTCTTATTATCTGTTCCTCTGATAGGGTTCAATCCCAACATGAAGAATATTCAAGAAACAACAATCAAGGATGATGCAGAAGGAATGAAAGGAAGAATAAAGGAATTGGAACAAGGAAGTGATGGAATTTGGAGATTCCATAAGAAACGAATTTGGGTACCTAAGCAGGGAGAATTAAGAAATAAGATTTTAGAGGAAGCCCATAAATCTAGGTATACCATGCATCCTGGTAATAATAAAATGTACCAAGATTTAAGAAATAACTTCTGGTGGATAGGAATGAAAAAGGACATAGCTAGATATGTTTCTATGTGTCTTACTTGTTCACAAGTTAAAGCAGAACACCAGAAACCTTCAGGTCTACTATAACAATTAGAAATGCCTGTATGGAAATGGGAACTTATAACCATGGACTTTGTTACTAAGTTACCCAAAACCAGAAAAGGTAATGATGCGATTTGGGTAATTGTGGATCGATTAACCAAATCAGCTCATTTTCTACCCATGAAAGAAACCTTTAGCATGGAAAGATTGGCAAAGTTGTACGTAGATGAAGTAGTATCCTTACATGGAGTCCCACTCTCCATTGTATCGGATAGGGATAGTCGTTTCACTTCCCATTTCTGGACAAGTTTCCAAGAAGCAATGGGAACTCGACTAAAGTTAAGCACTGCATATCATCCTCAAACAGACGGACAAAGTTAAAGGACGATCCAAACTCTGGAAGACATGCTTAGGGCATGTGTGATAGATTTTGGTGGGAACTGGGATAACCATTTACCTTTGATTGAATTCTCCTATAACAATAGTTATCATTCAAGCATTGAAGCTGCCCCGTTCGAAGCACTATATGGACGTAAGTGTAGAACTCCAGTTTGTTGGGCAGAAATAGGAGAAAGTCAATTATCTGGACCAGAAATAGTGCAATAAACTACCGACAAGATCACTCAAATCAAAGAAAGACTAAAGACGGCTCAAGATCGCCAGAAAAGTTATGCAGATAATAGACGCAAGCCGCTAGAATTTCAAGTAGGAGACAAAGTATGATTGAAAGTTTCTCCTTGGAAAGGAGTCGTTCGGTTCGGTAAGAAAGGAGAGCTGAGTCCAAGATACATAGGACCATTCCCGGTAATTCAACGCATAGGACCAGTTGCCTATCATTTACAACTACCAGAAGCGTTAGCCGGGGTACATGATGTATTTCATGTATCCAACCTCAAGAAATGTCTATCTGACGAATCACTAGTAGTCCCTATTCAAGATATACAAGTAAATGAAAAGTTGAAATTTGTGGAGAAACCGCTTCAAATAGAAGACAGAAAGATTAAGTTTCTCAAGCACAAAAGATTTATAGTTGTCAAAGTCAAGTGGGATTCAAAAAGAGGACAGGAATACACTAGGGAGCTGGAATCAGAGATGAAGGGAAAATATCCTCACTTATTTCAGTAAATCTCGAGGACGCTATTTTAAATAAGGTGGGGAGGATGTAAGGACCTTCAAAAATATCCTAAAACGACCCACAAGTGAAAACCCGGACCCCTGAAACCCTACTGTGCATGAAAAATCAAGAAATCAAGGTTCTTGAGTTTCAGGCGGGCCGCGTAAAGGTTAGCTTATCCTTACGCAGGCCGCGACAACTCATAATATCTCCGGAACAGCAAACAGGTCACGTGTCGCACACGTGGCAGCCCTAGGTGTAACACGCTAGCCCTAGTCTACGATTAGGAGGCCCTCGCGGGCCGCGTAAAGATTGGCTTATGGTTCACGCGGGCCGCGACAGAACCAAATTTCACCTATAAATAGAAATGGCCATGAGCAGTTCACTGATGTCGAAACCAAAACTCAAAAACGAAGTTTGGCTGCTCAAATTCGAAATTTACTTTTACAATAGCGAGGCGCTGCTACGATACAAGGTATTAACTCGATCGCTGCTACGATTCAATGTCCGATCGATTGAAACTATCCGATGGATGTTTAAGTGCTGCCCACATTAGGGCCATACTTTGTCATTAGTCGTGAATTCGACGGATGTTTAAGTATAGCACTTTGTCATTAATTGTGAGGGTTTTAGTCTCGTGAGTTATCGTAAATGCTGTATTAGTTACTGACCTAGTTCGTATGCATTGTTATTTAAATTAGGTTACAAGGCTAATCAGTAGGCTAAACTCTGCCCGTATAAACTTGCAATATGAGTCATTCTCTTTTTATCAACAGTATTTTTACAATACTCCAATCATTTTCAAAAGTTATAATTACAGGGATTAAGTCGTGGTTATCTTAAATCACTGGCTAGTGGGGTATTGTGCACATTACTAATTTCTCACGGTTAGGCTAATAAATCCTAACAGTGATAATCATCACTACTTGGGGAAGGACCCAATAGTGGTATGACCATCGTCACCAGGTGACATGGCGCCAGATAAAAATAAGATAGAAGCCATTGTAATCGCTCTTATGTTGTAATTAATAACTAATGTGTCATTTTACATACCTGAATGACTCGCCAGCATTTCCCCGCTGATAAAATATTCTTAAAACATGTTTCAGGCGACCTGCTGTGAATCAAGAAAAACGTGCTACGGAGCACTAACCAGCTTGAAGAGGTAGCTTAGTTAAAATGAATAAACATGTTTTATAAATCAAGGAATTTACTTGTGAAATTCCTCTTTTGTAAATTACGGGGTTTATCCCGAATTATGGAATAAAATAATCGGGCATTTTCGAGTTTTAAAAAGATCCTGGTAAAATCTTCCGCTGTCAAACTCAATTAATAAATACCACGGGAGTTTCTGTCCCGCGGCTTCCGGCCCGGGTAAAACCGGGGGCGGGGGCCGTGACACTTGTTATTTTCTTCACTTCTCCACTGGACTTGAACACTGTCAGTACATGGGTTTGTTTATCAGTTTTCCACTTTAGTACTTTTGAGTTCAGTGGGTTTCTTGGGAGATTTTTATTGAATGAGGAGTTTGGTGATGCTGGCCTATTGATGACTGTCTGAGCATTGCTTGCAGGTTGATTCAATCCAAGAGTTTCTTCTATCAACTTCTTAATACCCTCTTTTACAAGGTCATCACCTGCTAGTAATTCATCCACTGTTTCAGTATCCAACTGTTTTTGTTGTCTTCTTTTATAGATGGCAGCACCAGCTGGAGCAGTGGATCTCCTTATTTGCAGCTTTGGTGGTCTTTTGGAAACCTCTGCTTTAGGATAGACAGGTTTTTGTGGAACCCTTGGATCTTTCTTTCTAAGTTCCTCCAACCTTTTGTAGGTGGTTCTGACTTTGTCTTCTTTCCATCTCATCACTTGATTCTTAGAACCATAATCAGCAGCTACTAATTCCTCTTTCATTCTCCTCAGCTCCAATGCCTTATCAGGTACATTTTTCTTGTACTTTGACCAATCAGGAGGAGTGTGTTTGACCCTGTTTTTAATCATTTCTTGAATCCTGGCTGCTTCACTTTCAAGCTCAGGAATGGTCCACTCTTTGTACAAGTGTTTTTCTCCCTTATACTTCTTATAAGCCATGATATTTTCAATGTAGTCTTTTCTTAAAGATTCATCAGCCTTTTCTGAAATTTGTCGACATACATTCTTTGCAAACTACTCCAAAGAACTGACTTGTGTGAGTAGAAATTGATAATGCCTTTGAATTTCTTTGTCAGTCTTTCCTTGGGAGTTTCCTTTGGATATGTCCTCTGCCTGTTGAGCCTTAACTTTCAAGTACTCTTCAATGTTGTTAGGCCTAGGATATCCTTCAACTGATGGTAACCTCCTTTTAGCAGGATCATCCTCATAGTAGAAGGATTTAATCTCTTCTCTGACTGCCATAAGTTCAAGAGGAAATTGGAAACCTGCAGGAGTGATGGTAGTGATTGGTTGTTGTACATGAACTGAAGAGAGAGGAACAGGGTTTGGAATAAGTGCAATAGATTGTGAAGATGTTGGTGGTGGTGATGGAGAATCATCATCAGGTATAAAGATCCTTCTCCTTTTTTGTATAGGAGAGGCTGATGATGTTTTGGGTGGATCAGTAGTGGTGATTTGAGTGGTGGAAGGTGACTGACCAACAGTTATTGAAACAACTGGTGTTTCAACCACTGTTGTCATTACAACAGATGTTGTAACATCTGATGTCTTCTGCTTTTTAGTAGGAGGTGATGGTGGTGAGGTTGTTTTTGGTGGTGATGGTGGTTTTGTTGGTGGAGTGATTTTTGGAAATGGTGGTAAAGCAGTGGTTGTGGTGTGTGTTGGATTGGTGGTTTTTGGTTTGACAACTGCAGAAACTAGTGAAGTACCAACAGTTGTTGATACAGCAGGTGATTCAACAGCTGTTTGGGTGGAGGTTTGTGGTTTGGAGCCTTTAGTAGGTGGTTTGGAAGTATGCTTTTTAGGTTGCCTCACTTGTCTAGTGGGCTTCTTCTTTTCTTCCTTGGGATTTTTATCATCTAAAGGTTTAGAAGGACCTTGCACATTCAGCTTCATAAATTCTCTTTTCTCTTGTTCCCACCTGGCTTTATCCTTAGCCTCTCTATCCCTTTTTACACTTGCTTTTGCTTCAGCTAGTGCATTTTCAGTAACATCAATCTTCTTACTACCATCTGGCAAGGGGATGTCTTTAGTCATGTTTTCTTTTTCTGGTTCATTATAAAGACCATCTTCAATTCCCTTCTTTGTCCACTGCTTGATTTTCTCCCCTTTTTTGGCATTATCTGGGGGTGGTTTATCAACCAAGAGAACAGTGGGAGGAGCAGTGCTAGTGGTGTTGAGAATGTGGGCTTTTAGAGCCTTGATGTCAGCTTGGGTATCTTTAAATCTTGCTTCCATGAGAGTTCTGATATTTTGAACTTGTATTTCATGTTTTTGATCAGCTAGTTCACTTTGATGACGGAGCACTGGTTGAAAAAACTCCACAGCTCATTGGATAATGAAGCAGCTGTTGGAGGTGGTGCAGCAGTGGATGTAGACTTTTGAGAATTTAACACCTGCTGCAGCATTGTTTTGATGTCTGCAACAGATGATTCAATTCTGTCCACTCTTGCCGTCAATTCTTTATGTTTTAAACCATAACCCAAATGAATGGGATCATCTGATTTCCCACCAATTCCCACCAACAGTGGTTGTATCAGCAGTAGACTTAGGGAGTGTATCCCAAAAGTCATCCACTGATGCCCCTTGTTCTTGGTACTGGGGACTTCTTTCTTCATTTGTGGACACTTTGAACAGCTCACCAGTGGTTAAAGAAAACACACCAGTGGTTGCCCTAGTTGTCTCTGAAGAAATTGCCTTCAAGGGAGTCTTATTGATTGAACAACTGACCCAATGTAGACCAGTGGGTCCAACACTAGTAGTTGCTGCTCCACTTGAACTTCTGATAGGAGTTACTTGTAACTCCTGCAGTGTAACCTCCTCAGTTGTTGCTGGGATAGCAGAAGTATAAGTTTGTGTCTGAGCAATATCAACTGCATGCAACAAGGGTAGCATGGATTGTGGTAATATTAGGGGTGAGGGTATGGGTGTAGAAAGAGACATGTCCTTGGGATCAGGACTGAGGAAGATGGATCCGATTGGACCCAGAGCTTCATAATGTGGGGTCCTTGTGCTTACAACCTGATCCTTTTGTGAGGATGCAGGAGGAGTTTTAGGCAATGGTGGAGATCTTTCTACCAACTGCTGTGAGGAAGTAGCAGCAGTGGTTATTGGTGACTTTTGTGTTGTCACTGGCAGTTGCTCTGGGATCTCATCTTCTAGAGTTGCCTTTTTAATGGGTTTGGGGGGTTTCTTGGATGGTTTCTTTTTGGTCTTTTTGGTAAGAGCAGGTGTGGGTTTCAAAGCAGTGGTTGTGCTGCTATGATCACCTGGAGCAGTGGGCTCAGCAGCAGAAACCTGAGGAGCAGTGGTAGCTGCTAAATTCTGCTCAGGCACCTCTGCTTGTGTTTTTGTAGGTTTTAACATTCTTGTGAATGTTTCAGCAGTTAAGCTATTTATTTTAAAAGGAGGACCCTGTACAAGTACATGGGCATTATCTTTTGAAAACTTTTTATCAAAATAGTAACTCAAAAATCTTGGAAATAATAGAAAAGACTTTTTCTCAACATGTTTGACCAAATTATCATAGATTACCTGGGAGTAATTAAAATTTTCACCTTGAAGTATAGCATAACCCAGATATTGTATCTTCAACGGAATTTCATTAAAGGCAGTGATTTTGTTAGAAACACACATAAGGAGGGTATGAAATAAAAACCTTGTAGCAGATGGAAAACTGCCCTATTGTAAAGTATCTATTTTCATTTCTTCTCCATACCCTCTTTTAATGAAATATCCTTGGTACTCTGTTTTCGGAAAAGAATTTTTACCTTCCAGATCGTTGAGCTCAAAAACTTCAGATATGGCTTGATGTGTGATAGAAATCTTTACACCTTTTATTGTGGAATTGATGGCAACAACCTTTTTGTCCACCTTCTCAAGAGTAGCATTCTTCCAAAATTCTCGTTGAGTTTTCAGGTAGACGGTTGCATTGCAAGTGAGCAAAGTTTTGTACTTTGTGGATGATAATGTGTCTATGATGGAATGGAAGGTCTTGGTGTCACTGGGTTTTTCAAGAATACCCAAGTAATTGTGAGACCATTTGTATGGAATTTCAACCTCGGTAGGCTCCTTTGCTTTAGATTTGCTTGCCTTTTTCACCATGATTGAAATAGAGTATGAGAGAAATGAAGTGAAGACGATGAAGGTAGTGGGAGAATTTGGGAAAAACTGTTTTGAGAATAGAATTTTGAATTCGATTCGACAGTGAAAACCCTGTTTGGGGGTTTAGGGCAGGGTTTTATAAGATGAAAAAGTGAATGCTGACGTGGTAGCGGTTACAAAGATCTGACGGATAAATACTGACCACGTGCCAACCTCTGATGAAAAGATGAATAATGGAAGACAGTTGTTTGGGAAACCACTGATGAAGCAATACCAGTGGTTCACAAAGGAAAATGAAAACAGTGGGTGACTTTTACTATCGGTGGATAGCTTGTGTCAATGGTTTTAAAGCACTGAAGTTTGACAACAGTGTTTACCAAAGAAAATGAAGAAACAGAGGTTGACTTTCAGCAGTGGATAGCAAATAACAAACAGATGTTTGCACCAATCAGTGGTTATGGCAGCCTTTTAAGGATTTAATGAAAATTTCATTTTTAGCAATTTTTAAGGATGGATTTTTGATTTTTTGAAAACATTTTAATGCTTTTATTCATAAAAAAAACAAGATTTTTCTTGTTATTCCATGTTTAGCATGCCAATCCTAGAGACCAAGCTTTCAAAGGTAGATGTATCTAGTGCTTTTGTGAGCACATCTGCCAGCTGGTCTTTAGTTGGAACATAGTGCAGAGAAATCAAACCTTTTTCATAGCAATCCCTCACAAAGTGATGTCTGATGTCGATGTGTTTGGTGGTTGAATGGGAGACTGGATTTTTAATAATATTTTCTGCTGCTTGGCTATCCAACATGAGTGGTGTCTTTAGGGCAGTGATACCAAAATCCAGTAACTGATTTTGAAGCCACAGGAGTTGGGCTGTACAGCTTGCAGCAGCAATGTATTCAGCTTCAGTAGTGGATGTTGAAACAGCTGCTTGTTTTTTGCTTTTCCATGAAACCAAGCAATTTCCTAGAAACTGGCACCCTCCTGAAGTGGACTTCCTTGTGGTGTTACATCCAGCAAAGTCACTGTCTGAAAATCCTGAAAGCTTGATATTCCCATTAGCTGGATACCAGATACCAAGTGTGGGAGCACCTTTTATGTATCTGAAGATCCTTTTTACAGCAATGAGGTTTGATTTTCTGGGAGCTGATTGACTTCTTGCACAGACACATGTTTCAAACATGATGTCTGGTCTAGATGCAGTTAGGTACAATAAAGACCCAATCATGCTTCTATAAAGTGTTTGGTCAATCAACTCATCCTTTTCATCAGACATGACTAGCTTATTGGTTGCCATGGGTGTGCTGCATGGTTTACAATCATTCATATCAAATTTGTTTAAAAGTTCTTTAGCATATTTGCTTTGATGAATGAAAGTTCCATTTTGCATTTGCTGAACTTGGAGACCAAGAAAGCATTGCAACTCACCCATTGCACTCATTTCAAACTTAGCTGTCATGAGTTGCCTAAACTCTTCACATATTTTATTACATGTGCTTCCAAAAATAATGTCATCCACATAAATTTGGACAATCATTAAATCCTTTCCTCTCCATTTTAGAAACAGTGTTTTTGTCAATGGTACCTCTTTTGAAAGCATTTGAGAGTAAAAAGGTGGAAAGAGTTTCATACCAGGCTCTAGGTGCTTGTTTCAGGCCATACAAGGCTTTTTTTAGCCTGTAGACATGATCTGGATAAAATGGATTCTCAAAACCTGGAGGTTGACAAACTTACATCTCTTCTTGAATTGTACCATAGAGGAAAGCACTTTTGATATCCATTTGGAACACCTTCATGTTGTGGTTGACAGCAAAGGCTAGGAACAGTCTTATAGCTTCCAATCTTGCTACAGGGGAAAAAGTTTCATCATAATCTATCCCCTCTTCCTGTCTGTAATCTTGAACCACAAGCCTGGCTTTATTCTTGACAACAATGCCCCTTTCATCAGTTTTATTTTTGAAGACCCACTTTGTGCCTATGGGACTTACATCCTTAGGCAGTGGTACAAGCTCCCATACTTGTTGTCTTTTAAACTTTTGGAGCTCCTCTTGCATGGCTTCTACCCAGTTGTTGTCTTTCAGTGCCTCTTGGTACTTGACTGGCTGATGAAGTGATAGAAAACCAGCAAAAAGACAAATGTTTTGGGTTTGGCTTCTTGTGAGCACCCCTTCATTGATGTTGCCAATGATTTGGTTAGGTGGATGAGATCTCAAGAAGATTAAATCTCCTTGGTATGGTATGATGGCATTTGTTGGTGAAGGCTGCAGATATGAATCATCTGAGCTAACCACTGCTGGTGACTTTAATGATCCAGCAGTGGCTTCAAAAGGTGGTGGAATAGGAGGTAATGGTGTGGACACATACTGACTTTTATCCACTGTTTGGGGACTTTTGTCAGCAGTGTTTGATGATGTGGAAGCAGGGGTTGATGGGCTACTTTGATCAACAACTGTTGAAGTAGCAATGGTTGAGCTTTGACAGCTATTTTGTACATCTGCTGCTCTTCCCATTGTGACAGACTTTTGCTGAGGAGTGATGATCTCATACCCATAGTCTGGTGATGAATCTTTTGATGGTCCTGCACTGTTAGTCTTGACAGCAACACTTTCAAATGTGAATTTATCAAGATCAAATAAATCAGCAGGATTTGCTGGGATTTTCATTGATGAAAGTTCATTGAACTTCACATTCAAAGTCTCTTCCACTATTTTGGTCCGTGTGTTAAACACTTTGTAGGCCTTAGCAGTGGTTGAGTATCCCAAATGATAACCACTGTCTACTTTGACTGCAAATTTTGAGATGGAATCTTTTAAATTCAAGATAAAGCATGGGCAGGCAAATACTTTAAAGTATGAGATCAGTGGTTTTGATTTTATACAGAATTTCATAAGCAGTCTTTTTGTGCCTGGGGTTTATTAAAACTCTGTTTTGGACATAGCAAGCAGTGTTTACTGCTTCTGCCCAGAAAGTCAAAGGCAAACCTGAATCAGCAAGCATGGTCCTAGCTGCTTCAATCAGTGTCCTATTCTTTCTTTCAACTACCCCATTTTGCTCTGATGTCCTTGGGATGCTGTACTGCCTTACAATCCCTTTCTTCACACAGAAGGCATCCAACTCCTTATTTTTTAATTCTGTGCCATTGTCACTCCTGAAGACTTTTACTGGAAGGTCAAATTGCTTTTCAACCTGTGTAACAAAGTCTTGCAAAATGCCTTAGTAGCAGCCATCATGGCACAATCACATTGATGATCATTTTCCTCATGAGCTCTCTCTTCTTTCTCACCTCCTAGCTTTTCTTCCTTTTCTTCTTCTTTGGACCAGGGGTCAACCAATGGTTCAATCAGGGTTTCTGAATTTTCTCCCAGCAGTAGTTCACCAGCAACAGCAGTAACCACTGCTTCAATAACTTCATCCACTGTTTCAACACTTGTTTGTCCCTTATCAGCATCCAGCTCTTCTGGTATTGAATCTAATGCCATAAGACAAAATTCATCATTAGAAGCATCATTAGTAGCATAGAGTGCAAAATTTTCATCCCCTAGCTCATCAGGTAAGCTGCTCCAGTCAACAAAGCCTTGAGTGAAGAAGCTTTGCTGATCTGGTTGAACCACTATTGGTGGTGCAGCTTGTTGTGGTGCAGCTGGTTGCACTTGGACCTGAGGTACTGGAGCCTGAACATACTAAATTTGAGGGACAGTGGTTTGAACATAATGCATAGGAGCAGGTTTTGCATAATGTGCAGTGTTTACATTGGCGGCAGGGGTATAATTGGAACAGTGCACAGTGCTTTGATTTTGTAGCCTAGGGTTTGAGCTGGGGTGAGTTATAATTGGACCAGTGGTTTGACTCCTACACTCCCTAGCGAAATGACCTAGCCTATTGCACTTATAACACTTGATTTTTGACTTATCCAACCCCACTTTTAGATTCCCATGTAACCCTGGGAATTTTCTTCCTGTCCTTTTATAGAATTTGCTTGTTCGTACACTAAGCAAAGCCAATTGATGCAAAATATCCATTTCTTCAAGGTCAGTTGGATCAAAGTGCTGTAAGTCATTGAGTTCAAAGCACAAGTTATCTGACATCTGGTTTTCAACATTTGCAGTGAAAGCATAATTTGCAGAGTGAGAATCAGAGTTATTGAAGTTTCCACCAGCAGTTATGTCAATAAAATGATCATAACTCTGATCCTTACTTCTGCTACCTGATTCTTCCTGACCAAAAAGAGTTGTACTACCAAATGAATAATCATCAGCAATTTTACCAGACTCTTGCAACTTCTTTTTCTGGTTTAACTCCCTTTCAAAGGTCAGGAGTCTACCATGAAGTTGGGTCAGGGTCAGATCTTTGAACTCAGGAGTGTTCCTTGTTACAAAAGCAATTGTATCCCATTTTTCAGGAAGTGATCTAAGAAACCTGCTATTTTGAGTGGAATTAGCAAATGTAACTTTAACAAGTCTTAGCTCACTAATGAGACAACTGAATCGCTCAAACTGTTGAGTCAATGATTCACCCTTAATGTGACAAAATGTTTCATACTGCTGATTCAGAATTTCCCTATTATTTTCAATAACTTCTTCAGTTCCCCCAAACTGTTCCTTCAGTGCATCCCATAGCTCTTTGGCACTGTTACAATGTAATAGGCCAGCATAAATTTCATTGGGTAATGCAGATGCAATGACGCTAAATGCTTTGGCATCGAGTTCGAACTTTTGAAAATCAGTTTCAGTATAGTTTTCACGTTTTTTAGGTTCGAACTTCTTTGAATCCTCAGCACTTGGCACCATGGGAACATGTGGTCCAAAAACAACAGATCTCCAACATCCAGTATTCTGTTGAGCAAGGATGTGACCCATCCTTCTCTCCCAGATATTGTATTCATTTTGTTTAAGCATAGGTGGTTTGAAAAGTGAGCCGATGTTATTCTTATCATCTTGTGATTGTGACGTCATCCTGGTTGTTTTACAGGCACTGATTAATCAACTTTGATGGTGATTAAACCTTACTCTGTTTTTCAACAAAACAAACAATTATCAGTATCAACGATAATGAGCTGAACTATTTACGTCAAAATGATTGTTAGATCAAATTTGACTGTCCGAGCTCTGATACCAATTGTTAGGATCTGAGTTTGGTTTTGATTGTGTTTTACGTTTGAATTAACATGGAAGATGAATGAGTAATGCAGCGGAATATAAATGGAAACAAACTTTGCACACAATAAAACAGGAGAATTGCTTTCAACACACATTTTCAACAAAGAACCGAATGATTGAATTTATTTCATCAACGATTACAATTGCATGCATGTAACAAACTCCCCCTCAGCCTGAGCTCACAGTGATTTGTTCGTACAGGAAGAAAGATGGTGAAGAGCTAATAGAACAGTACATGGTACTGTTCTATTTATAGGCACGGACAAACCACTATGGCATCTATGCTGACGTCACCATGAAAGTGACATCTAACCTCCTAAAGAACTCTAACAACTGATCTATACAAACACTGCTTATGCTAACAACTGCTATACAAATACATTTCATAATTAAACTAAACTACTGCTGAGTCCTTCCACTGATGTGAACCCAGCAGTACTTGTTGTGAACCAGCAGAGCTTATAGCAGTAGATTGAACAGCAGGGCTTTAGTCTTTATCAGTCTTTGACTTGATCAGCAGTTGTAGGTCAGCAGTTGTACCGATCAGTGGATTGGAGTTCTTCAGATGTTGAAACCACTTTCAAGGGGAGAGACTTGTATACATAACATCTGCTTATTCTGGAACCACTACCCTGATCCAGTTTTGGCTTTAATTATCTGTTCCTCTAATAGGGTTCAATCCCAACATTTAGGTTAAAAACTTACAAGATTTGAGAGAAATCGAGATAAAGGAGCTTGAGAGCGGCTGGATCGAGTAAGGAGTTGCCACCATCAAATGAGGTAACAAATGGGGTATTTATAGGGTTTCCCAAATGGCAAAAAGGCAAACGGATCGAGTGGGTCACCGATCGGGTGGCAGTCCGATCAGGTGGCGACCCGGTCGACTGGCCATCCGATCGAGTGGTCACTCGATCGAGTGGCTTGGTGGGTTGGTTTTCGCGTTTCGTTTTCGTGTGTTGAGCGTTGCGATTCGATTCGAGTGAGCGATGCGATAGAATTAACTACTAGATTACACCATTAATCCCAACTACTATATCTAACATACAATCACTATAATTAACTTGCGTTTAGCGTCTGCGATTCGATTGCGATTGCATTTCGATTAATTAAACATGCACAAGTAACACATAAGTAACACACACACGTAAAACAATATCCAGAACTTGTAAATTCACTGCGTTTCGTATTGCGATTCGATGTCGATTCGATTAGCATTAGGTTGATTTAGCGTTTAGTTAACTTTATCGCATTGTTACTTCCTATTGTTCACAGTCATAAGGCGATTAATAGCGATAAACATACGTCGATTACTGCGATTATTGGTAAGTACTCCACATAATACAACTAAATTAAACACATAAAAGAAGTAGATTACAAGTCAAGTCGCGCGATCGGTCGTTGACTTTGACCTTGACTTTGACTTTCGAAACACGGGGTGTTACACTTATTACATGCCTTAATCTTCATACTAGCCCGCAACTACGGAACATCCTCATTGTCCATGAAGCTCACCTTACAACATTAATCATGGTAAGTAACATCACACATACTTACTTGTATTGAATTTTACCTTTCAGTCTTGATCGAGTCTCGAATTGCACGGGTCACTAGTCATGAGCACACTGGTTTGAGTTCAAGTACTTGCTTCTTTGAACTTGATTTCGCTCAAACCTAGGCTCTGATACCAACTTGTGACACCCATATCACGATTTATCTATACAGATGCGGCGGAAAATAGAGACTTAAAATTTCTTTCGTTATTACTCATTTAACATACTTGAAGGTTCGTTTCTAAAATAATCAACACTTTATTAAAAGATTTACAACATTCATCCTTTATTATCGCATCAAATGAATTATAAAATCTCCAGTTGTGTGACTACTCTTCCCGTACAATCCTTGCTCTTGACTCGATCTCCAATCCTCCCATGCTTCATAACGACATTAAGTTCGTACAACCTGCAATCACCACATATATGCGCATCATTAAAATTAGGTGACGTCGTTCATAAACTAAATATACGTAATCAAATAACCACTCCGTATTCCTTCTTCTCATGCTAATCCTTTCAAATCCTCTTTCCGTGTACAATCTTGCATTCCAATTCCTTGAACCTTCATAAGAACATTAATAGATTGCCTGCATTCTCATTTCATACTCAAGACACCGGTTTAGTAACATAACACTCAAACGTGTTGAAACTATGTAAACACATATACACAGGTCCCATTCATTTGTGTACAATAAAATCTACATTGTGCACAGGTACATATATACATGTATTCGTAGACATATACTTATCACACATGATTACGTACACATCTACAAACGTACAAGCTCTTACATACACTTAAATCATTCCAAAAGGTTTGCCAATGCATCCTAATTACAACCTCCATATAAATAAGACACATACGTACAGACTTATGTACATACTTACTCCTATTTATGATTACTTACAAATTTCAGCTATTGAAATGAAATTAAATCTATACATACTGGCCTACATACTCAATTCATTTCCCCGCATACTCGTTTATACATCCCATACATACTTACGCTTCATTAACGCTTTTTAAGTGACTTATGGGTACATTTCGGATCTTAAAAAAATGAGTTCCATACTCACCCGTAGCTTAACAAGCCATTTGGTAGGGCTGAGGTACAATATGAAAGCTTATCGGGGCTTGGGATGGGTTCACGGGGTCCGAATCAAATAAAAACGAAGAAATACATAAATTTACATTTTGCACCTGACCTCCACCGTAAGCTACGGTGGCTGCCGTAGCCTACGGTGGCCCTTAAAGTGGCTACGGTGAGAAGGGACTGCCCTACGGTGGAAGAAAAGCTTCAGCACCCACCGTAGCCTACGGTGGGCACCGTAAGCTACGGTGGTGCCCAGATCAGCTTTCCATTTTAATACCAAAACTCTCATAACTTGTTCGTTTTGCATCCGTTTCACTTGAAACTTGTTTCTAATTGTCCGTAAAACATTTCCCTACATAATTGACTAAAAATCCTTACCACGGGTCCTTAATCTTTATGAATTTCAATATCGTTAAAATACCTATGCGCATTTATTCGACCCGTTTAATTCCACCAACTTACCTTTGCCTTAGATAACTACCTTCGTCTCACTAAATCAATACTTATCTTAGTACTCTCATTCATTACATAACCGTACATGATTTCCCCATATTCATAAATATCAGAATTCTTTATACAAACTAAGAAGTGAATCAGAATCACTTACCTATTTGCGTCCGTATTCGCGTTTGCTTCCTTGTGTCCTTTTGACCCGTGAGCCTTCCGTGCTTGTGTCACTTTGACCAAATGCTTATCCATACATGTCACCACATTTACATTCTTTTTAGCATATGAGATATTACATATCAACGATCATAACAAATGCATATCTCACATTTGACCTTCATTAGTCAATTCTAACAAACATAAGTCATATATTCAAAATCAAATCCTTTTAAACTCATACAATTCATCATGTCATTCTATATAGCACATAATGATATAACATATACCATATGACTTTCTAAAATCTTACAATTATGACAACAAGTCTAGTTATGCTTTTTATGCGTAGTTGACTTTCAGAAGTCAACAGTTTATCAAGTGAACTTTCGACTTAACCTCATATATCCGTGTCATCATATTAGGCTATAACAATGACATTATGTACACTTCATACTCATGATGTAATATGATTACAACCACATGATTAATCAATTACATACATACACACATATATATAATCAATACAACATATACTAATGCTTTCGTGATCCCATAATAGACGACCGTATTTGGAGTAAATAATCAACATGACTTTACCATCCTTACTTGCTATATATTAACACCAATTTCATTTCGTAATCCCAACTAAACCATCAACTAAGCACATAATGTGTACCATACAATGTGAGTGAACAATGCAAGACACTAGTGCACATTTCTACCCTAACAAGAAATCAACAAAACCTCCACATGGATTCAATCTTACACATGTTCCTTGTGTAAGTTTACTAAAAATTTAATCATTTACACATTATATGTATGTTCATCCACTACTTTCATACATTTTCACATAATATCGTCATTTAGTCATTTCATCAAACACTTGGCGTGCGTACTACTATCTAAGCATAATGTACAAGTAGTTCATGCCTAATCTTCCTAGTTCATACACAATTCATCGAATATTCTTACTAATCAACAAGTATCATTCACACATAAACATCAACATGGCAAAATCTCTAGTTCATCCAACTCAATCATATTAAACCATAAACCATCAAAACCCCTAGTTCTTGAACATGGTTTCTTTCAAAAAAAAAACTCCTAATTGAGATGGTTTAATCATTACTAACACTAAATTAAGTGCCTCTAAACCCAAATTCAACCATCTCATTCTTTCAATTCATCCAACTAAGGGAATTTCCTCTAAACCCAACAAGAGCTTCATTCAAAAGATTCAAGAGATGATTTGGGTACTTACTAAATGCTTAAGAGATGATGAACACTTCCAAACCCATGGATCATCCATGCAAACATCTGAATTCCTTCTCTTCTTCTTCTTGCATGATTCACACAAGAACACACACACACACTATGTGTGTGTGTCGACCATGCTCCCCCCCCCCCCCCCCAAAAAAAAACTACTGACTAAGTGTTTTTATAACAAATGTTACACATTAAGCCCTCCTAAATTGATGAATTCCTCCTTTTTATTATAAATTTCTATTTCTTTCGATTTAGCACATATTTTAACTAAGTTAATTAGACTAGTTGGACCATTTCATGCCATGTACAAGAAACTTACTAACAAACCAAATATTCGGGTGTTTGGGGCGTTACAATATCAAAATTTATAAAAATTTTGCCATAGTTTTGTTTGAAATATGGATTTTCCCCAAGTTTATACAAAACTTATTATTAATTTATTTCAACACAAAACATCATCAAGTATCAATATCCATCAAAATTTGTCAACAAAAGTAGCATGAACATGATATAGTTCTTAACTTTCCCCAAAAGGAATTATTCCTTATTTTTGCCAAAAATTTGTAGAACAATATTTTATTGAAAATTCTTGTTTTAGATGCCTCACAAGGTCTTTTGAAGCATAAATATGTGTTCAAAACGTTTACTACGCATTCACATTCTATCCACCAAATCTTGAGAGATGGGTTTTTAAATTATAAAAAGTGGTTTAAGTGGTTGTGAGTGGAGGAGAGAGAAAATGTTACTGTTCATCTGTATATTTGGGGGGACACTGTTCACCCTGTATAATTTTTTAATATATTTTGAAAGTGGTTGTGAGTAGATGAGAGAGAAAATGTAATATATATTGAAAAGGAGAGAGAAAAAATATTTGTTTTTAGTGGAAATATATTGATATAGGAGTTGTTTTTTAGTGGAATGTATGTATATTTTTAGTGGATTGGATGTGAATGCTCTAACACATTTCATACTTTTGATTCTTTCCAGAAATGGAAACTTTATTCAAGAAATTTTTCAAAAATTTATTTTCTTGGTTTTAAATGATTTCTCATATTTTACTAGCATGCATGTTCATTAAAACTCATGTTCATCACTTTGTTGATAAATCTTGGTTGATTCTGGATGCATGTATGTAGATCATATTTTTGAATAAAAATAACCAAAATTCAAGTTTATTAGTCTTGATTTCATCCAAGTTCATCTCATAATCATAGAAAAATCATGGTTAAAAATAATGATTTTTAGTGGTTTCTTGTTGTTTTTCATGTGGGTTTATGATGAACTTGTAAAAGAAATAAAAAATAAAAAAATGAGACTAGTGTGATGTTCTTACAATTTTTGCAAGGAAATAAAGATGAAGATAAGAAATCTTGTTGATCTAAAGCTTCAAGTTCCACCAAAAGGGCTCCTAATAGCTTTTCTAAACACCCTAGTAGCTTGTTTCATCCATGGACCTCCATAAGAGCAGGAATTCTTGAGTTTGAAAATTGAAATGAAGATGGAGTGAGGGGTGTTTGGCTTGAACGATTTTAGAGAGAGAGAGAAGAAGAAGAGTTTGATGGTTTTTGGAAAATGGTAAAAGGATGGAGTGTAAAGGAAAGATTTCTTAGATTGTGCAATACACTAATCATGAAATCCTTGTTCCAACACATCATTTTGGGTGAGTGAGCTTGGAGGGGGTCCCACATGACCGAAAATCAGCCATGTAGAATTGTTTTATTATTTTTTTTTTATTAAAATCTTGTTTAAACAATAAACTTTAGGAATTTTTAGAACTTTGACATTTTATATAAAAATATCTACAAGGTTTTAAGCTCTAATATTTTAAAGTAGTGTGACACTAGGTAAAACTAGTTCACCAAAATATTTAGTTTGCAATTCGGGTGAAAAAGTCGGTTCGGGTTCTATACCGGGTTAAATACTGACACCGTATTTTGTTTGGATAAATACATAACAAAAATTATTTTTGCACTTGTTTTATTATCCAAATAATTAATCCAACTTTTTGGACTAAAATTTTTATTATTTTTGACACAGTTCCGGTACCGGCTTTGCTGACTGGCAGTTTACTGAACTAGCCGTGCAGCTTAACGCAATAAGATTTAAGTGCGGATTTTGTGTCGTTTTTAATACCCGTTATATTATTTATGACAAATAATATTTATTTTTGGGTTTTCGAACAATTACTGTTTCGTTCTACGGAATGCTATACATTTCGCAGTATTACAGTACTTTTCTGCGGACTTGGACAATTTAGTTTTTAAATGGACTTTTGCTAAATAATATAAGGCGCATGTTATAATACAAATCTTGAATATTACACTAAATGTTTCATTGATTACAAACTTGTTTACAATGATTGAAAGACACAAATGTTTACAACCAATGATGAAACAATGGTTAACTGGGAGAGGTTAATTCACTGGTCTCGTCAAGTAGGGTTAATCCCTTCTTTTCGGGGATCGACGGCTGTATCGTCCGCTAACCTGTCTCCTTCACAAGGAAACACACCGTGACTCGTAACAAGGAGGATGGTGGTGGTGGGGGGGGGGGTGCTCCTTGTTACCACTCTCCGGTGTGAGAATCAGTATTTTCTTGAGAGCAAAGTGTGTGTTTGTAGTAAGTGTGAGAGAGAGCAGGAAAACGATACCTCAAACCTGGTCCGGGATTGGTATTTATAGCCGAAGAGTGAAGGAGAGTAATTGAGTAGCTAGACTGACAACGCGCAGCCTATTGCAGGTGTATCAGGCGCGTAGGTCACAAAGGTGATGGCACGTCCTGCTGTGGTTGTCAGTCTGTTCGCCAGCATTGCATACATGTGGGCTGGACATGTGACTGTTGTCAGTGCCATTTGCTGTTTTGGACACTTAAGTCAAAAGTGTCAGCCCCACTTGCGTCATCAACACGATGCGGTGTTGGGCCGCATCGCTACGTGCGGTAACCGCGGTTGTTTCAGCGTCCCTTGCCGTGACGAAAATATCTATAGGGTGCGGTGCTGAGCCGCATCGCTCTATGCGGTAATCGTAGTTGTTACCGCTGTCGTGACGAAAACAACCGTTTTCATACACAAGGTAAGTCTTCTCATCACTAGACCGATTGGAACAGTTAATCGCGTTCGTGTGTGCCCGCACGGATGCAGATAAGTATTTGTTGATGGGAGTATTTGATAAGGGTGATGGTCACTCACGTCCGCTTTGGTGCGAGATCTAAGACCATACCCCTTCACATAATATGTTCACTAAAGTGACAGTAATTATCAATGCAATATCTCTTTCTCCTCTTCTTATTCTAGATTTAAGTTTAGTTTAATACTTTGGTAATTAAATGATGATGAAGTATAGGTTTACATTTATAGATATTGGAAGGGAAATCTCATATAAACTAAAGTTTCCTTGGATTCGTGTTGTGAACCGGTCTCGAGCTGATATTAACAATCTTCTTTATTTGGCCCATTAAGTAACTAGTAAATTTATGTACTTGCTCATGATCATTGTCTAAATGCTGAACACATGTTACGTCAAACATAGACTAACTGAAAACGTATATAAAAATAAGCATGAAAACATATTATATTTGACCAGATTTATTCGCGAAAGGAATTTACGTTGAAATGTTAACCAACTTGAATTCATACCGACACGTACATCAAAATAAGCACGTAAGAAATTTATATATTTTTTTTAGTTAAAGAATGGTAGAGCATGTTGCGGCTGCATCGACTTGAATTTATATCGTCTAATGAAAACGTATTACATTTGACCAGACTTGTTTTATAACAAAATATATGTCAAAACATTGACCAACTAAAAACGTACATAAAAATAAGCAAAAAAAAAAAAAAAAAAAAAAAAACACATTATATCTAAGCCAATTCATCTCCAAAAAAATTTATGTCGAAACGTAAATCAACTAGAATTTATATTGGCACGTACATAAAAAAATTACGAATTCTTTAGAAAACTAAGGGGTTATAAGTGTCAATACTAAATGTTAAAGAATAAATGTAGAAGAAAACTGGTGAAGTTAAAAGAATAAATAAAAAGATACTAAAAGAAAAAACAATTTGAAGTTACTTTAGACGTAACTTCAAATTGTATTTATACTAGTAAAATTTCCTGCACGTTGCGGAGCATCTAAATGTAAAATAACTCGAATTTATACCGTTTAACGAAAACATATTATATTTGACCTGACATGTTTCCGAACAAAGTTTATGTTAAAACGTAGATCAACTGAAAACATATATAAGAATAAGCAAAAAAAAAAATATATTATATTTGACCTAATTTATTGGGTCGACGCCTATCTCCCCCCCTAACTGTACTTGCAAGTTTCCCCGCAAAAGCTCTCCACGCCTACTTTTAGAAAGAAGACTCTTTTTTAGTTAGTAACGTAAACCAACTAGAATTTATAGTGACACGCACATAAAAAGAAGCACACAATAATATAATGTTTTATTAAATTAAAGGATGGTACGGCGCGTTACGGCAACGTTGAAACGTAAAGTAACTTGAATTTACACCGTTTATTGAAAACGTATTATATTTGACCTGAATCGTTTTAGTTTATAATGTTTTATTAAGTTAAAGAATGGCACGGCACGAAAACGTATTATATTTTACCCAATTGATGTCTCTAAAATAAGTACGATGAAACGTATAACATGATGTTATACCGACACACATATATAAAACGTACGTAAATTACAAAGTGCTTAAAAAGTTAAAGAGGTTTAAAGCAATAATGCTGAAAGTTAAAAAGGGTAATTTAGATATATACAAAAAGACAAATGTAAGAAAAAAAAGAGCTGCATGCTACTAGACAAAACTCATGATTGTAGGTATATTTAATATAATATTTTGTTTGGCATGTAGTAGAACACAATCTTCTTTATTTCATCCAAAGTGTAATTTAATAAAACCGCCCAGAAACTTCATTTTTTTTGAACGGCAATCACTTTATATATATATATATATAAAGAGCCAGCAAGAAACTGGAAGAATTCAAAAACAAACAGAACAACGAAACAACGAAAAAGAAAAGGAACAGTTACATTAAATCAACAACATCGAACGCCAGCCAATTCTCCCACTTCGGCTTCTTCAAACTCGGCCGATTACTGATCCAAAGAAAAGAGTCCTCTTTAATAAGCTCCACCGACTTCATAACCGGAATAAAACAGTCTTCAAAAACCTTTACATTTCTCGCGCTCCAAATTCTCCAAACCGTAGCAATACAAATCGTGTTCACAATACGTTTCCACACTCTACTTCCCGGGCTATGTTTAACATAATTAATAAGATCCGCAAGCGAAGAGCAATCCAAAGGAAACCGGATACGAACCCAAGCTAAAACAGTCCACCAAATACTTCTGGCCCACAGACACGATAGGAAAATGTGATCCGATGTTTCCACCTGAACGCCACACCGCGGGCAATTCACATCGTTCAACATCACTCCCCTGTGCACCAGCCCCTCCCTCGACGCTATCCGATTAAAAATGGCTCTCCATAACAGAAAGTCACCTTTAGGCGGAGCCCAGCTATTCCAATCGAGCTCCTGTTCGATGTCCGAGTTATTAAGCCTAGCTTTTTCGAGATCCGCCCGAACCTGTTTAACCGAAAATAAGTCGTCCGAAGAATTTCGCCATTTACATACTCCATTCTCCACAATTAAATTCTGGTTCAAGACAAAATTTTCTTTCTCCAATACCTTATCCATGTTGCCAATATCATTCCAAGCTCCTTTTACCGACTTCTTTTGGGGAATGAAGAGATTTGCAGAATTGGATTTATGGACCGAAGAGATCACCTTAGCCCAAAGTTGGTTCGGGTTCGACTTGAACCTCCACCACCATTTGACTAACATGGCATAATTGAAATCTTTTATGCTACCGACCCCAATCCCGCCAATCTTTTTAGATTTTTGGATCCTCTCCCATCGAATCCATCTGAGTTTTTTATTGGAATCAGAAAACCAATCGAGCTCCTGTTTACATGAGATGTCATTTTTCTTTAGTTCTGTCATTCAGTTATTGGTTCAAATTCCTATAATATAGATATTTTCATAAGACTAGAATTTGTCATGAAAATCACAATATTCGGTATTGACAAGGGTCACTAACAATATTAAATGACCAACAAACCGAGTTATACACTACCCATAATTTTGTCTTCACGGGTCCTCTTCAATCCAAGTCGTTCTTCATCCAATTATTAGTTCAAACTAATAATAAGTTCCGTGCACGTTGTAGTGTAGGTACAATTTTAACATCAAGTGGATTATGTGATGAATTAAATATACGAAAACACGTGATTGGATCAAAACATACATTAGATTTATATTGTGCAATCATAATATGTTATATGAGACTTGATTCATACATAGGAAAAACTGACACGTATAAATAAAGAAAAGTATTAATTAGAGCTTTCAAAAAAAGAAAAGAAAAAAAACCAACTCGACTCGGTTCGAAACAAAACTTACTAAACGCACATAAAATAACCACCAAAACGTATAATAATCGACTTCACTCCTTTCCTAAAAGAGTTTACTTTAAAATGTAGACTAACTCGAATTTATATCGACACGTACATAAAATTGTCCATGTAAAAATTGTTTTTTTAATAAAAACGTATTATTTTTTACTTGACTGAATAAGTTTATGTCAGAACTTAGACTAGCTTGAATTTATACGGCACATGCATAAACTATGCATGTAAAAATGGTTTACTAACGAAAACGTATTATTTTTTACCAGGCTCGTTAAAAGTTGTAGGTCCCGAAATCTGAGGATCGATTACGAACCGAATCTCTTGTTTATAGTAAACACGGTTACGTGTGCGGAATCCACGTAACTATGCCAAATCAAACATATATAGCATAAATAACAACGGATTAATCAATGAAACACAATCTATTGATTAACGGGATGAGAACCGATAACAACTGATACAAACACAGTTCAGACTAAATTTCGGCAGAGTTTTGTTACTATGGTCTGTTTCTCATCTCTCCGAGTTCAAATGAACACAAAGTGTTGCTTATATAGTCCCTGGGCCACTGATGTCGACGAAACACACAAGTGTTTGACGAATCTGAACATGGGCCAGACATTGGGCCTGGAACAGCCCAATACATGACGAATCAAGGTCTGATTCGTCATGACCTTCAACGAATCAGAAGTCTGATTCGCCATGAAGTGTTACGACGAAACAGAAGTCTGTTTCGTCGAGGACTGCAACTGTTGTGTTTGTTCCTGTTATCAGACAGCAACAATCAGCAACATATAAACATAGTAATGACAAAACTACCCTTTAATGCAACATGCATTGTTCATAATACATTACATACCAAAAGAGACAAATAAGTTGTACACAAGTAGATAGGAGGATATCTGACTTGGTCAACATAACATACAGACTCGATAATTAATAAAAGACCATACAAAATACATCGTTAAAACAAGACTAGTTACAGACACTAAAAATGCATCAACAAACTCCCCCTTGTCTGTTACTCGTCTTTGGTCTTCTAATCTTCCTTCAGTGTTGTTCGGACCACGTACTGCCCGAATGAATACCCCTGTAGTAGCAAAAACAAGCTACTCGCTGAAACTTTAACGCTTGGCGTGCATCTTGGTCTTCATAGAAAATATCATGACGATACAATCTTCCAATATCAGCTTCAGACATGTTGACGATCCACATCGGATCCAACATCCTGTAGTTAGCACGACCATCTCTGAACACGATAACAGCTTCATGAGTATCCGAGTCGTAGCACCACAATGCCATGTCTTCCAGAAAATCCTGCTTCATAGGCATCAATGGGATTTTATCTATTACCCTCGGTGGCTGATAAACAAGTTTATATCTGCAAGTGTTGGTGTCCGGATCAAGAGTAAACTTGATCGGTTTATAAACAGGAAACTGTGGCTTGTAGGACTCATCCTTCCAGCCTGACTTCTTGTTTACTTTCACCAGACGCTCAAATAAAGTAGCGCCATCGTATTTTGCACGATTGATAAGTTTAAGCCTTGTCAACGCAGAGACATCATAAAATGGTAAGGAAAGAATGCTCAGTAGTGAATTGAAATACAGAATCCCATATTCACGTTTAATTGCAATGCAGTGAATATCTTGAACAAACATCCAACATAAGATCCTTCCACTAGGCTTCTTTTCAAATTGCAGATAGTCTACTTGAGCTTTTTCAGGTAACGGCTTGGACACTTTGGATAAAAACTGTTTTCTCCATTCAGCAAAAGCATTTGTGTCTTTTTCAGATGAATTCCGATTCTTCAAGTGCTCGTCTATGTCATCAATGTTTTCTTTCATCCAATTTTCATCAAATGATGCAAATTCAGTACCATCTTCTCTGACATAGGTTGATTTTGGAGCTTCACCTTCAACCACAATTTCATCAATCTCTTCAACATTCGTTCTATCAGTCTCAGTAGACATTCTGTCTATCTCAGCATCATCTACTTCTCTCATAGATTGTAAAATACTCAATTGCTCCGGAGAAAGATCTTCTATTAACTCCCCTTCTTCAAGCAACTCTCCAGTAAATGGATGAACAACTTGTAGAGCAATATCAGCACTGCTAAATATAGAAGAAGTACCTTCTATCTGTTGTACTTTTCCAGTAGATGTTCCCTGAGATGATTCAACAACGGTAGGTTGAACTGTAACAACTTCAGAAGCAAGTGTGGTTGGTTGTTTCTGTGATGTACCAGAGGTATCAGGATTTCCTTGATCTTCTGTATCATCATCCTTTTTCTTTAACACCTCTTGTTGTTTACAATGATAGTCCCACAGAATGGCAAGCCTTCTCTCTTTCTCTTCATCAATAGCCTTCAAGCGAGCATTTTCAGCTTTAAGCGCATCAATTTCACCTTGTTGTCGCTCTATAACTGTTTGCTGTTGACCAACCATTGACTTCAATTTGTTGATTTCCACAGATTGTTTAAGTTGGTCATGCTTCGTGAGATTTCCAAAATGAGATTGCCTTTGAAGACGATCAGCAGCCGCTTCAAGTGTAGAAAACAAGTATGTGATCTTTTCATCTTGAGAAAATCCAGCAAAATTCCTGTGACGTTCAGCACTGATTTCAGAAGTAGTTGCCCTGATAGCTGAAGCCATAGATCTTATAGGAACTTCCTGAGGACCAACAGATGGAGTAGCAGTAGCTGGTGTAACAACTGGAGCAACTGGAGTTTCTTGCACAGGCTCCCGAGGAATAGATTGAACAGGCTCCTGAGCAATAGACGTAGACTCCTGAGGCACAGATTTCCGAGTATATGTACTCAGATATCTCCTAGGTTTCTTCTTTTGTTCTTCAGCAGCTTTCTCTGCTCTTCTTTTTGTTCTCCTTTCACCTTCAGGATCCTCTGGAACATACTCTGGGTCATCCTCTGTTCTAATCTTTCTGTACCTTCTTACTCCACGTATATCAATATACATTTCATAACCAGGTTCAACTAAATGATCACTAGAACTCGAATCAGTTCCATCATCACCACTTGCTGATGAACTACTTTCTGATGTACCAGAACCAGCACCCTTGCTTGATGTACCAACAGCAGTACTAACAGCACCTGCATCACCTGCATCACTATCTCCACCACTTTCATCATCATCACTACCAGATTCATCTGAATCAACTGGGTCAGGACCAAATTTTTCTATCCTTAACCTTTCCAACTCAGGTTCTTCATTGTCTGATTGACTATCTTCATGACGCCATTTGTCATTTGCAGGAGCAACATAATCAGGATTCACTAGAGCTCCAAAAAGCTTCCTTGGAGGAACACTTTCTTTGTATCTTTTGGCCGCCATCGTCTTGATTAGTCGTAAGGAGTTGAAATTCATTGCCTCTATTTTCAACAGATCATTTTCATCTTTTGGAAGGTCTGGATGCTGAACATTCATTATCATTTGCAGAAACCGTGGATACATCCAAAACTTGTTTCCTGTGGTTCTACTACCAGTCCTTGTCATGTTCTCTTTCATGTTGCTAAAAATGTACTTCGAGATGCTAAACGGTTTGTTTAACACCAGAGCAACCATGAAGCCAACAAGATCATCTCCCGCCATATCATATCCAGATCGTCTATTGCTGAGACTCTGAATAAGCACATGTAATAAAAACTTGTATCTTAATGGAAGATCACCTTTGTTAATTTGTTTGACGAAAAGATCTCCTTTGCATTTCATCCTTAGTAAACAACCTCGCGAACACATGATTGGTATTGTATAAGGTGCATTCGGTTGATCTTGTAATTGAAGAACTTGATTCAATATCTCCGGAGTAACAACGACATACAGATCATTCACACGACCTCTGATAATATCCTTTCCATCGATTTGAACAACGTTTGCAGAATCCCAGAACGCTTTAATGAGAGATTTGTAGACGGGTGTCGAGTATGTAACAGCATAATTGATACGTGACTCCCTGATCCACTTCGTCATATCTTTAAATTCAACGAGCTTGTCTTCCAGATCCAAATATGCAACTTGATTATGGCGTTTTTCTGACATAATCTCTTCTTCGGTTTTGTTTTCTTTCTTGATCGCTTTCTTGCGTTTTCCCTTTTCTTGCTGTGCTTTAGGAGCCATCTGTACATGAAAATGTCCAGAATAAGTCACAATATATATAACATAGCATTTAGACATGTATGAATACACTTTCATGTATTCACATAACAGATAACTGATCTAAACATGTCTACCGTGAACAAACAGCAATATCAGAAAACTGCTAAGGCATTGACGACGAAACAGATGATCAGAGACGAAACAGAACATTGAACGACGAAACAGAGGTTTGACCATTGACTGGTTTGATTCGTCGACTTTTTGATTCGTCGAGTCTATTTCATTCCATTTTGATTCGTCATGTTTGATTCGTCGTCTGATTCGTCGAATGTGTGATTCGCCGAAATTAGGGTTAAATCAGATTCGTCGATTTGGGGGTTTTCTCAGTTTCGCCGGATTGGGTTTAAAACCAACATCAGATATGAACATAAACACATTCAATCAACATTATTTACCCAACCCATTTATAAACACCCATAAATGTTTTTCCGAACAAAAACCTTGTAAAAACAGATAATACCATCATTAAGTACAAACCCCTGTTTTTGGTTATAAAAACCCACTAACAAATCAAAGCAAATCAAACACAGATAACCTAAATCTATCAGATTATAATGAAAAAACAACAACATGCAACAACAACACATATTTAATCAAAGAAAAACAATGATTTCAAAAGGGTTTTTGAGGGTTTTCGGATGAAAAACCCGACGGTTCAAAGTGTTCGGAATGTAAATCAGAACATGTTTCTACCTTTGAAGTTTGTGAAATTTTGATTAAAAACAGAGTTTTGAGCGATTTGTAGAGAAACCGTAGGTTTGGGTGTTTGGTTGTGTGAAGAAGAAGATAACTGTGATGTTTTGAAAAAGTGACCATGTGGGACCTATATATACTCCGCCCTGTCTCGACGAATCAGAGGATTCGACGAAACTGAGATTGGCCCGGCGAATCAGAAACTTGGGCTTGAACTTGGGCCTAAACTTTAGCCCATGACGAAACAGAATTGGGCTCCTGTGATTCGTCGTCTGTTATGACGAATCAGATTTGATTCGCCAACTTAGGTCTGATTCGTCGACTATGTTGATTCGTCAACACTTGTAATTCGTGACAGGTCTGTTTCACCAACAGATTTTTCAAAACAGTAACACCCAGGCTGAAAATATTTTGCAGTCAAAACAGTAACACAGGCTGTAAATATTTTGCAGTCAAAACAGATTATGAACACAATTCCATTCAGTTTGAATTTTCAAATGCAAGAACGTTTTTATGAAGAAGGTTTCAGGCTTCCGGTACAAAACACCAAGCAACAACTTCGGCTTAATCAAAAACGAACTTTACACAAATATACTAAAAACAAATTTAAAGCATAGTAAACTAAATGAAAATGCGGAAAACTGTTAAAAACAGTAAACAACTGTACAAGTGCAATCTTTTTGCGAATCTCAAGAACAAGGAATCATACCAGCTTACGGTCTTAGTCAACATGATTTTGATTCTGTTTAAAGCTCTGGATAAGTATACTACCTCGATTATCGGTATTGTGGTCCACATAAGCTCAAACTGATCAGACATAATCATAATTTAAGAGATACGATTAACGGTAAGGATTATACTTACAAGTCGATGTAAATCCACTCACGACACATTCCCGTATCAAGGTATGCACGAGAATTCATCTTACCGGTGAGTATACCGTTTATCATCTGTTTGACCGTATAAAAATGTGAGAGACTCACTTATTTTGATTGAAAACAAGTCCTATGTGATAAAATCACTTATTGATGAGGAACTTGATTTTCAGATGCATGAGGGCACAGGAGCAAGTCCGTGAACAGGTCAGTACTTCCGTACAGCAGAGAGACGAACTTGACTCCCGCAAAGAATCTGTGATAATTTATCACTTATTTTGTTTGGACATGTGATTGTTGATCACTTATTGAGGTCGAATGCAGTATGTACACGTATGTATAGTATCATGGAAGATCTTAGACTTCGTCTCCGTTATTTTTATGGTTTGATACAACCATGATACCCAGATGATAAGCAGCATAAAGACCGAATATTTCAGATCTCGGCAATCTCTCAAACGAGATTTCGGTACTAAGACCATATGCCAATGAGCGGTTCCCACCTGACTTGAAGTCTGTTAGGTTTGTATCATCCTGCACATTTTAGTCTGATTGTGAGCCTACCGATACATCGTTAGTAGAGATACTTATCATTTTTCTTTTTTTTTATTTTGCATTTTGAGCACATTGACCGACCACACCAGTGAATTTCATCATTTTCCTTTATCCAAGAAACTCATTTTTGGTTTTTCTATTGTTTTTGAATTTTTGAATTTTTCAAACGAAACGACAGAAAGTAAAGACATCTTTTTGGATTTTGAACTTTTTCAATGTTTTTGTATTTTCTTGAAATATCTCCCCCTAAAATTCGCAAAGTTTACGAAAACTAAAATCTTTTTGAATTTTCAAAGTGTATAAAGAAAATATTTACAAAAACGATCAGCCAAAGAAGTTTACTCGGGTATCACCTTAATGCCATTGACCAAAAGTAGATAATCAAAACGTGATTTATCAAAAGCTTTTGTAAACAGGTCGGCACGTTGGTGATCAGTGGGGACATGAACGACATCGATTAACCTCTTATCAAAACAATCACGGATAAAGTGATATTTAATGTCGATGTGTTTAGTCTTAGAATGTTGCACAGGATTTCTAGTGATTTGCAAGGCAGCATTATTATCAACAAAAATACGAGTAGATAGGAATTCTAAACCGTAGTCGTGCATTTGTTGTTGTATCCAAAGAACTTGGGAGCAACAACTCGAGGCAGCAATATATTCTGCTTCACATGTTGATGTAGCAACACACGTTTGCTTCTTGCACTGCCACGTGACGAGTCGATTTCCTAGGAACTGACATCCTGCTGTTGTCGATTTGCCATCGATTTTGCAACCACCGAAATCAGAATCACTGTATGCAATTAATTCAAAACTATCATCCCTAGGGTACCAAAGACCTAAGTCTGGGCATCCCTTCAAATAGCGTAGAATCCTTTTGACAGCTGACAGATGAGAGGCCTTCGGGTTTGCTTGATATCTTGCTAGTAAGCATGTTGGGTACATGATATCAGGCCTCGAAGCGGTAAGATACATGAGAGATCCGATTATGGCACGATAGTACGAGGAGTTGATGCTTTCTCCCTTCAAATCCGGAGTAATCCCGTGATTCTGCGGAAGTGGGGTACCAATGGGCGTTGCATCTGACATTTGGAATCGGCTCAAAATGTCACCAACATATTTAGTCTGATGGATGAATATCCCAGACTCTGTTTGTTGAACTTGAAGGCCCAAAAAGAAATTCATCTCTCCCATAGCGCTCATTTCGAACTTTTCTTGCATAACGCGTTCGAATTGCCTGCACAAAGAGTCATTAGTAGACCCAAATATTATATCATCAACATATACCTGCACCAGCAGAAGATCTTCATCTTGTTCTTTGATAAAGAGTGTGCAATCAATAAGACCTCGTCTAAATCCATTTTCCAGAAGATAGTTTGATAAGGTTGCGTACCAAGCCCTAGGTGCTTGATGTAGACCATAAAGAGCTTTGTTGAGCAACCAAACCCGATCTGGGTGAATAGGATCTTCAAACCCTGGAGGTTGTTCGACATGCACCTCTTCTTGAACAATACCATGAAGAAAAGCACTTTTAACGTCCATCTGGTAAACTTTGAATCCTTTGAAAGAAGCATAAGCTAAGAAGATTCGAATAGCTTCCAGACGTGCAACAGGTGCATAAACTTCATTGTAGTCAATGCCTTCAATCTGACGAAAGCCCTGAACAACCAGTCTCGCTTTGTTGCGAATAACAACTCCACGATCATCTTTCTTGCATTTATAAACCCATCGTGTTCCAATTTTCTTGTAATTCTCCGGTTTTTCAACAAGCTTCCAAACGCCAAGCTTTTGAAATTGCTGCAGTTCGTCCTGCATGGCTTCAACCCATGAATTATCTTTTAAAGCTTCCTTATAAGATTTTGGTTCTTCTTGTGAAACGTAACACGCGAAAGACCAATCATTTTGTAGACCAGATTCTCTAATAGCTGAATACAAACCAGCACTCGGGTTGTTTCTCAGCTGATTACGTGTCTGCACACCTTGTTGGACATCTCCTATGATATTCTGCTGTGGATGGGTATCGTGTATCCTCATTTCAGGATTTTCAGGAACACGAGCATTAACACTCAAATTGTTAATATTAAGATCAACAACCAACTCTACACCTGGAATATGCGTAGAAGTGGATGCATTTCCTTCAGCAGTATCATCGACTTGCACATGAGGAGTATCAACAGAAATACCCTGAACAGGAACAACTGGAGATTTAGTACCTTCAGTCGCATCCAGATTTTCTTCATCTTCTTCTGATGAATCATTGTATTCAGTAGCATTTTCAAAGGAATTGAATAGCCCATCATAATCGAACATCCAAGGATCACCTGGAGCTTTAACAGGATCTGTATATCTCTGAACCCGTACTTCACTCCATAATTCAATCTTTTTGGTAGTCAGATTCCAAACACGAAAATTTGGTGTAGCATATCCAAGGAAGAAACCCTCAATAGCTTTCGCTCCAAACTTTCCATCCGGATCAATCATAGTGCATGGACCACCAAAAGGTTCTAGAATTGAAAGATCTGGTTTCCTTTTCTGTAGAAGTTCGAAACAAGTCTTGCCATGTCTCTTAACCGTAAGAACTCGGTTTAATGTGTAGCAAGCAGTCGACACAGCCTCTGCCCAGAACTGAACAGGAAACGACGACTCTACCAGCATTGTTCTTGCAGTTTCAATTATCGTCCGATTCTTCCTCTCCGCGACACCATTTTGTTGTGGAGTGTAAGGAGAACTGTATTCATGAAGAATGCCTTTAGAAGTACAGAACTCGTCCATAATCCGGTTTTTGAATTCAGTTCCATTGTCGCTTCTGATCCTCTTAACTTTCAACGAGTAGAGATTTTCCAACATTGTAAGAAGATCCTTGAGGATTTGAGGAGTATCACTCTTGTGTGCCATAAAAGCTACCCAAGAAAATCTAGAGTAGTCATCAGTAACTACTAAACAATACACATCTCCGAACGTTGTTTTGTGTTTCATAGGTCCAAAGAGGTCCATATGAAGACGTTCGAGAGGCATGCCAACAGTGTTGATTTTCTTTATAGGGTGAGACTTCTTTGTTTGTTTCCCTTTCTGGCACGAAACACAGATATCTTGTAGATGAAAACTTCTCACGGGTACGCCATTCACAAGATTGTTTTTCACCAAATGGTTCATTTTCCTCAAGTGAATGTGTCCCATTCTTCTGTGCCAAGATATAGACTCCTTCTCCGTGGCTTTCGAGACAAAACATGTGACTTGTGCAGAAGTCGTAATCGCTTGACTCATATCAAGAACATAAAGATCATTGATTCTTGGAGCCGATAAGAGAATCCATTCATCAGGAATTGTGAAACCAGGTTTAAGCACATAACAACCGGCATCATCAAAATGCACGGTGAACTTTTTATCGCAGATTTGCGACACACTGAGAAGATTATGATCAATTTGACGAACATAATTGATCTTATCGAAACATACCACACCATTGGAAATCATTCCCTCTCCAGTGATGTAACCGCCTTTGTCTCCAGCGAAAGCAACATAGCCTCCTTTAATGTTTCTCACATCATATAGAAGCCGTAAGTCGCCCGTCATGTGCCTAGATGCCCCACTATCAACAATCCAATGACTATTAATAGTTCCTCCTGGAACATCCTGCACATATCATCTAATGATTAGTTAAGGCTGGGGACCCAAGCCAATGTGGTCTTGGGTCGTCCCTGAGCATCATGAATAGTGATCTCGATTTGTTGATGGTTTTCCAAACAAACAGCTCCCCCTGAACCTTCACTCTTTCTAGGTTTCCAAGTTTGTTTTTGTTTACCAGATTGAGTTTTGTAAACAAATTTTGAAATTTCTGGTTTTACAGGTGAACTTGGTTCCCTTGGAACAGAATTGACCTTAGGTTTTAAATCCTTTTCTATTTTCTTCACATTTTGATGTCGTTGTTTCGATTCCTGTTCTTTAATAGTTCTTTTATCATGTTTAGGTGAAACAGGACGACATTTAGAGTGAATCGATTCAGGTGATGCTCTTTCAACAAATTTCGCTTTCGGAGTGTTAGCACAATCTTTGATGATGTGCCCAAACTCTCCACATTTAAAACACGTTCTCCTTTCAACAAACTTAGGAGAACTGGATCGACGATCAGATGTCGAATTTGTATAACCTGAGGTACTAGCTTTTTCATCACACCCGTTTGAATGTTGAGTGTAATTGTTTTGACTATCACGTTTTAAAATTTTGACTTGTACAAAATCAGTGTTTGACTTGTTAGCAAAAGTCTCAATTTTATCTGTACCCCTCGATTCCACAAATTTGACATTGCTGTTTTTCTTCTGATAACGAGCCCCTGTTGTTTCAAATTTTGAGTTGGAAACATTTGACAATTTAGCTCGTTGATCTGATTGTTTACCCTTAGAAGCAATAGGTTGTTGCTTTGAAGGTGATTTCTGATTTCCAAATTTCTTTTTAATTTCAGTCTTAGGAATTGGATTACATTGAGTCACATTAACTCCCTGAATCGACTTTCCCTTGAACTTACTTGTGTTATTTTCAAAAACATTATCAATCAATGAAGGATTGACATTTTTAATTGGAAAATCATTATCTGAATAGATTTTAGAGTCACCAACCAAAGTGTACAACACAATATTACTTTTAACAGTAGACACAGGATTTATCACTTGTTGAACAACAGGTTGAACAGCAGGGGTAGGAGGATCACACAAAATATGATTCTCAATTGGAACTTCTACTCCTTTAAGTTTGTCAAGTGATTTATCCTGTTTATTCAGATCTGATTCAGATTCATCATCCGACGACTCATAGTCCTCAATGGTTGGAGGACCTTGTTTCGTAGATGTTGACTCTTTTTGCTCAGAATTTGTACTTGGAGAATTGTCCGATTTGAATCCTAGGCCAGTAGTTACTTCCTCATAATCAAGAGGCACACTGGATTCAAACCGTGGCATTTCTTCTTCATCAGGCATATAAGTATAATCATGTCTCAAAGGGGGCGGACACTTCTTATACCCAACACCTCTCTTGTTTCCCTTTAGTTGTTGAACATCAATAATGTGATCGAGCACAAATCGGGAGTTAGAGTAACTCTCCAATTTTTGCTTGATTGCATCATGCTCACATTTGGCAATGGCTAGTTCTTTTTTAGTTTCCTCAACAATGTTAATGTATTCATTTATACTAACTTGTTTATGATAAACAGTTTTTGTCACTTCGGAAACATTTTTCTTTTGAATTTCAATCATAGATTTAAATTCTTTTTCGTTTCGAATCAAAGCCATATTCGCTTCTTTGCATTTAGCCATTTCAACAACTAAACTCTGATTGTGAATATGAATCGTGTCACATTCAAGTTTTATTCTATCAAATTCACTTTTCATATACTCACAATCTCTACAGTTGATAAGAATTTCAGATTTTACCTGACTTGTAGAAGCTGAGACATTTGCCATAAAGGCAGTCTGATAAGAGAAAGATCCGTCTTCAGAAAAGAACTTCTCCATTTCTTTAGATACTACCTCAGCCTTCTTGATCAGAACTGATTTCTGACATTTCAAATCTTCTGCTTCATTCAATAAGTCATCAAGATTAGAACTTGCTTCTTTGTTCACATCAGATTCAGAACTCGAAGTAGAACTTTCTTCATCAGAACTCCCGGTATGACCAGAACTGTCGTCACTATCAGAAAATTCTTCCTTATGAACGTGCTTGATGTGATTGATTATTTTTGCATAACACGCCGTTCCTCCTTTACCTTGATCACTTTCCCCAAGTTGTAAAGACCAATTAAACCCTTCATCAGCTTGTACGGATAATGCACGACTTTCATTTGATGGTCCAGACTGATTCTGGTTAGTGGTGTTGTTTACAGCCACTATCCCTTTTCCACGATTGTCTTGATTAGCATTTGAAGTACTCGTCTGATTACGGAATGGGTTCTGATTGCCTTGTCTGCTTGGTCGAGTGCACTCACGTTTGAAGTGACCCTTTTCCCCACAATTGAAGCATGTAACTGCTTCTTTATCAAAACCGTACTTTGTATCTTGTTTGCTTTCCAAAGAACTTCTTCCTGTTCGAACCATAAAGTCCTTCGCCCTTCTAACAGCACTTGCGAATGCCCACTTTATATCCATCAACTCCATTTCATCACGGTTAATTTGTAGATAGTCTTCGTTGGTTAAATTGATGTTTCCAATTTGACCGGCGACCAAACCGCAGTAAGCACTGACCATGGTATTAATAAGTTCCATATGTTCCTTTGCTACTTCAATGCTAACATTTGAGAGGTTTGATGTATCAACTTTGACTGTGTTAGGGTTTGGAGTTGGAGGATTGTTGGTATAATGAGCTTGCTGTTGTTGTTGTGGTTGGACTTGTTGTTGTGGTAGGACTTGTTGTTGTGGTAGGGATGGATTAAAACCTCCTCCTAAATATGCTTGAGGTGGAGTAGTATTTACTGGAGGTATAAAAGGAATAAAACCTCCTCCAGAATAAGTCTGAGTTTGTTGAGGAAACGGAGAAGAGTTTGTATCTGATACAAACGTCGTTTGTAACTTTGGTTGCCTCAGACTAGCTGACGGGTCAAAACCTCCACCACTATACATTTCAATGTTCTGAGGAGCAGCAATGCGTTTTGCTTTTCGGATTTCTTCATCATTTTTATGTTCCAGCTTCTGTACAAATTCATAGATAGTTATGGTGTCAGCATCTAGAATACCTGTATGTTTTAGAAGCTCAATGTATGGACTCCACTTTGGTGGTAGAGAATCAGCAAATCGTGCACAAACTTCCTTTTGAGTTGCATTAACAGCATAGGCATACATCTCACTAATCAAATGATAAAACCGTGTGGTCATTTCATTTAGAGTTTCGTTTTCCAAGAACTGGAATGATTCGAACTCTTTCTTTAATAAATCATGCCGTGTCTTTCTGGAAGCTGCGTTTCCTTCTCCTCTTGTCACCAAACAATCCCATAGGGCTTTCGTGTCCGTACAATAAGAAAACTGATGATAGATATCTTTATGAAGTGCTTGAGTAAGAACAGCAAATGACTTTTTCTCAAATTCATATGCTTTCTTGTCATTTTCCTGCATGTTAGTAAAACCTTCGGCCGTTGACGCTGCTACTTCAAGAGCCTCATTGTGTTGAGTAATGAAACACCTCCAAATATCCGTGCTTTGACCTTGAACATATGTAATGAATCGACCTTTCCATGATGGAAACTCGTTCATATGATTCAACTTTGGCGGGCGATTGTTACTACCCGTTTCGCTCTCACTAATCAACAGATTTTGAATGTTTTGGTTCTGATTGGATGCCAGAGCCCATTGTCCGGCACTTATAGTTGGTTGACCATAAACACTCTTCACCCACGCTGCTGCGGACGTTGGATCTTCACGTGGTCTAGAATCCATACTCCAATCCCATGGACTAGTACAACTCATATTTGATGTATGTATGATAGTACCTGCACAAATTCTTGAAAACAAACAGTAAGCAAGCTGATATAAGTCTTCTGTTTAAAACAGATCTGTTTTCGACGAAACAGAGTTCACGAAACAGGTTTGTTTCGTCTGAATGAATGACGACGAAACAGACTTGTGATAATTGTGATTCGTGGCGAAACAGAATTTTTTTTTTCGTCAAAGATGTTGTGGCGAAACAGACGTTTGATTCGTCAAAAGTGTTGCGACGAAACAGATGTGATTCGTCGGCTGTGTGTTTCGTCAAAACTGGGTAAAAGTCAGTTGATTTAGATATTTAAAATATCTATTGACCAGTCAAGGATAAGATGAGACAACAAGATATTTAACCCTGACACAAGTATGTTTGTTACTTTCTTATTTTCAACGAAACAGGCTGTGACAATTATCAACTTTTACACACAAAAGTCAAGTAATTATATTATAAGTGCAACACTTGTTTTAAATAACTTATCAGATCAAATGCTCAGTTTATAACAAGAACACTTATGAATATATGAAGAACACACTCAAGAACATGAAGTTTCCGATGAGTTTTCCGATCACCGATAAATTTCCGAAACACGAAAATACACTAGATTTTCACTAAAAACCCGGTTTAAAGCATAAACAAACAATCTAACTTAGGTTTTTGATAAAAATCTGTAGCAAACAACACTAAAACAGCAGATTTATGAATATTTTTCAGAAAATATAATTTTTCAAGAACAAGTTTTCAGAAAAACACACACAAAATACTTGATAAAAAACCGAACAAGTTTGATTTTAAACAAGGATAAGAGCCAAAGCTCTGATACCACTTGTAGGTCCCGAAATCTGAGGATCGATTACGAACCGAATCTCTTGTTTATAGTAAACACGGTTACGTGTGCGGAATCCACGTAACTATGCCAAATCAAACATATATAGCATAAATAACAACGGATTAATCAATGAAACACAATCTATTGATTAACGGGATGAGAACCGATAACAACTGATACAAACACAGTTCAGACTAAATTTCGGCAGAGTTTTGTTACTATGGTCTGTTTCTCATCTCTCTGAGTTCAAATGAACACAAAGTGTTGCTTATATAGTCCCTGGGCCACTGATGTCGACGAAACACACAAGTGTTTGACGAATCTGAACATGGGCCAGACATTGGGCCTGGAACAGCCCAATACATGACGAATCAAGGTCTGATTCGTCATGACCTTCAACGAATCAGAAGTCTGATTCGCCATGAAGTGTTACGACGAAACAGAAGTCTGTTTCGTCGAGGACTGCAACTGTTGTGTTTGTTCCTGTTATCAGACAGCAACAATCAGCAACATATAAACATAGTAATGACAAAACTACCCTTTAATGCAACATGCATTGTTCATAATACATTACATACCAAAAGAGACAAATAAGTTGTACACAAGTAGATAGGAGGATATCTGACTTGGTCAACATAACATACAGACTCGATAATTAATAAAAGACCATACAAAATACATCGTTAAAACAAGACTAGTTACAGACACTAAAAATGCATCAACAAAAGTTTACGTCAAAACATAGACCAACTCAAATTTATACCAACACCTACATAAATATATACACGTAAAAACTAGTTTTTTTTTAAGTAAAGGAACGACTTCTGTAAACTTAAAACTTTAGAAATTTAAGTAGGTCAAAATGATATTTAACAAAGTTTTTAAACACAACAACAAATTAGCTTTTTTTAAAAGAAATTAGCTAAAGAATGTAATTGAAGGAAAATTAATTTAGTAAAAAATTATTAGGTTAAAACGTATATACAAGGGTAAAATTGAAACATTAGAAACTGGAAGGGTTAGTTTTTAAAAGAATTATGGGTTAAAAGTGTCAATTGGCACTGTGTGTGGGAAGGGGGGGGAGGGGGGGGGGGGGTTAGCAGGGGCTAAAAGTGACATTTTCTAAAGTGGATGAGGTAAGCAAGGCTGATGGGAAACTCACCTATTTTGGTTTTGAAGAAGGTATATAATTCTTAAAATATAGATATTTTCGTGAGAGTACTAGGAATTTGTCAATACACTCCATCGTTTTAACTCTGCACGTTTTCCTGAAACCTTTTTATAACTTATAAATTGTAAGTACCAAAACACTCATCTCGCATAACATCAACCCCCTCTCACTATCTCTGTGTATCTACTTATCTGTGTAGCATCAGGAGCAACTCCAATGGCAGCTCAAAATACTTTGTCAGCTATTACTTCATTTACTCCCAAAACTATTCCACAGCTCTTAAAACCTGCTCATCTTCAAACAACTTTAGTACATGAAAATAGACACATATCGAGCTTGACTACCTCAAATCGACTCAAATGGCGTTCAAAGCCTTTAAAACCTTATGAATTCATCTGCAAGTGCGTCAACAGACCTCTGCTACAGGTAGTTATCGTTCCCGGCTATATGATGTGGTTTGGAGCCCTAGGGGCTCCATTGTGCCACCTCAGCGACACGTAGGCGCCACGTCACATAGGGGGCTTTAAAACCCATTCCTTTAACTTGCATGCAATGGTTTAAAGCCCCCATCATCATTGCATAATTATTTTTTTTATTTATATATTTTATTTTTTTAATAACTACAAAATAAAAAAATAAAAAAAAACAAACATAATTTAGGTTTTATAAAAGACTAAAATTAGATAAACAACAAACAAAACTTCAAGGACTGAAATAGCATTTTTAAAACTTGATATATTAAAGGTTTTAAAGTTTAAAACCGTTTTCAAATGAAACCAAAGTGCAAGGACTGAAATAGCATATTGAAAACTTTTTTACAACAAAACCTTTTAAAACCAAAGTGCTGGAATAGCATCTTATTTCTTTTGAAAACCTGCAACTACATTCAAACACTCAGTTAAAAAAGAAAGAAAACCCAACTCCCTCGAACCATTCAATATTTGCTCGTTAGCACGCTGGCGGAACATGGTTGGCGCCCCCTCTTTGGCGAGGGCGGTGTGGCAATGGCGCCCCCGGGGCGCTAAAATGGGTGAGCTGGCGGGGTGGCGCTAAGCCACACCCTTCAGTCTAATAATAACTATATATGTGGAAACTTGTATTTAATTATACATGTTTATTGTACACCGAAATGTGATTAATTAAAGAAAAAGTGAATTAGTAAAGTAACATAAAATTTTGGGTTGGAAGAAATTAGTAGAGTTCATTAGAGGAAGGTTCTTGTACGAGTTAATTGTTCCCGATCAATTCACATGAGGTTACTAGAAAAAATAGATAGTGTTGGCGAATCAAGAAATTTCTTTCATGGGTTGCAAAAATTTTTAAGGGTTATTTGTATATGTTTATATAATACATTTTTTTTTTCGACTCGAGACATGGGACTAAAAGGCCAAAAATTAAGATAACAAAAATAAATACAATATGTATAGGGGATTGATCATGAAAAAACTAACTAAAAAAAGCCTAAAAAACATACCCATTTTTTTATTTTTTATTAAATTACGCAATATTTTATATATAAGAATTTTTTTTTTTAAAAGTACTGCACATGTGCAATAATATGAAAAAGCCTAAACCACCTAACCCACCCCCTTTCCGCCACACCCAAAAACCTAATCCTAATCCTAACCTCCAAAAAACTTATCCCTAAAAGCTAAACTAAGCTTAAAAGCTAACTCTAATCATATGATGCGCATGTGTAATACATATATAGGGTTAGGTTAACGTACAAATGCCATTTTCGCACATTACGTACGCTACAATCTCAGCCGTCAGATCATCTTCCGGCATTGAAATCGCATGTTGGTTTTTTGTAACAATTTCGCATGTTGTTTTTTTAACATGCGATTTCATCAAAGTTACCACATGCGAAATTGTTACAAAAAAACAACATGCTATTTCATCAAAAAATTATCACATGCGAAATTGTTACAAAAAACCAACATGCGATTTCAATGCGGGATGAAAGATCTGACGGCTGAGATTGACGCGTACGTATTGTTCGATAAGGGCATTTGTACAGTACACTTTCTCTACATACATAATAATGCACATGTGTAGTACAAGGGTTTTTTTTTTTTTTTTTTTTTTTTTGAAAAAAAAAGTTATTTTATACATAAAAAGTAGCAAAATTTTATAAAAATATTGTAAAAAAAATTGGCATGTTTTTTAGGCTTATTAAGTTAATTTTTTTAGTTTTCTCATTTATGTATAGTTTTCTAATGATCATCTCCATATGTGTGTGTGTATACATATATAGTGGGAGTTTGCTAGAAAGCCTAAGTTTCCTAGAAAGTCTAGAAAGCAATAGGGAGGTGACATATGGCTTTTTGTTTTTTTTTATTCAAATAGGCATGATGGTAATTTGATTATTAATTTAATTTTGGAATATAATTATATATCCTAAACTAACTATTCAGATATTTATGAAAACGTTTATCTCTTTGACAATTTCAAATCATTACGATTTCAAAAGGGCAGTTACTTTAAATTATGAAGTTCAAATCATTAACAATTTCTTCACGTTGTGTTTTATCAGTTACTGGGTTCATCACAATGTGTTTTAGCAGTTACTGGTTTTAGATATTGTTTCATCACAATGTGTTTTATCAGTTACTGGTTGATATGATTTTTGGCATTCTTGATGTTGTGTTTTATCAATTAGTGGTTCACGTTGTGTTTTATCAGTTACTTACTGGTTTCATCAGAATGTGTTCTATCATTTACTGGTTGATGTGATTTTGGCATTCTTGATGTTGTGTTTTATCAGTTACTGGTTTCATCACAATGTGTTTTAGCAGTTACTGGTTTCAGTTATTGTTTCATCACAATGTGTTTTATCAGTTACTTACTGGTTGATATGATTTTTGGCATTCTTGATGTTGTGTTTTATCAATTACCGGTTTCATCAAAATGTGTTATACCAGTTATGATTCATGAATGACATGTTCTTTTGTATTTTATCTAGTGTTTCATCACAATGTGTTTTATCCGTTACTGGTTGATGTGATTTTGGCATTCTTGATGTTGTTTTTTATCCGTTACTGGTTTCATCACAATGTATTTTATCAGTTACTAGTTGATATGCTTTTGGCATTCTTGATGTTGTGTTTTATCAGTTACTGGTTCATGTTGTGTTTTATCAGTTTGCATTCCTAATGTTGTGTTTTAGCGGTCAGTCACTGTTTCGTCACTTTGTGTTTTATCGCTAAAACACACTACTATGAACACATCTAGATCTGATTTATCGTTATTTTTTGTATGATTTGGTGTTTTCAAATGTGAGGGATTAGAGAGAGAGAAAAATTGGAGGTGGTTTTATGATTGTTAGTTATTTCCTTATTTAAAACAACTTAAATGACACATTTACCTCCAATCAATTAAATTAGCCTATTTTAAAGACACGTATATTACCAAAATGACACTAAAATGATCTCAACCATTAAACACACTCATCTGATTGCCCAGATCGCTTCCTACACTTTCTAGGGAAAACACACTTTCCGCAGGATCCCCACTCTCTCTCTCTCTCTCTATAAATATATATATATAGGGAGAAGATCATGTGAGAACCACCTCTTATTGCGAGAACCGCGAGAACCAATGTGAACACAACCAAAAATACCTAAAAATAGCTAAAAATCACACAAATTTTTTTTTAATATTTTTTATATAAAAATCGCTACTTTTCGAAGCAAAAAAAAATTTTTTTTGCCACTAAAAGTAGCGATTTGAGCATAAAAAATATTAAAAAAAAAATTTAGATTTTTTTTTGATTTTTTTAGGTTTTTTGGGGGTTTAGTTTTTAGCATTTTAGCTGGGGGGGGGGGGGGGTGTTTAGGTTTTTGGGGGGTGGGGGAGGGGGGTTTAGGTTTTTGGGGGGGTGGGGGAGGGGGGTTTAGGTTTTGGGGGGGGGGGGTTAGCTTTTTTTTTTTGGGGGGGGGGGGGTGGGGGTTTAGGTTTTTTTTGGGGGGGGGGGTTAGCTTTTTTTTTTGGGGGGGGGGGGGTGGGGGTTTAGGTTTTTTTTTTGGGGGGGGGGGTTAGCTTTTTTTAGGGTTTTTTTTAGGTTTTTTTTAGCTATTTTAGGTTGTGTTCACATTGGTTCTCGCGGTTCTCGCAATAAATGGAGTTCTCGCATGGGCCCCTCCCTATATATATATATATATATAGGGGAAGGTTCAATGCATAACACTAAATATTGCGAGAACACGCAGAACAAAATGAATCACTCATTTTTTCAATCCTAAAAACCGAAAAAGTAAATGACAATGTTATAAATGTAAGATTTATTGTTCCTCACACTAGAATTTAAAACAAAATATGAAAAATCTTCAGTTTTTAAATAACCTACACACATGTAGGTTATCTGTAGGCTAAATTACCTACATGTATGATATGATTTTTTTATGTATATATAATACACATATGAATGTAAGAAAAATAAAATTTAAGAAATATGAACCTTAAATCCCAAAATTTAGTGATTTAGAGTTTTTCTTTTTGTTCTCGCAGTAATTAGTGTTCTGTAATGATTCTTATCCTGTATATATATAGAGGATAGATCATTAGAAAACCATTTTAAATGAGAAAATTAAAAAAAAAAACTAACTAAAAAAGCCTAAAATCATACCAAAATTTTTATTACTTTTTTGGAATTTTTTTAATAAAAATCGTTATATTTTATGTATAGTTTATTTTTTCAAAAAAAAAATTGTACTACACATGTCTTTTTTTTTTTGAAAAAAAAAACGATTTAATACATAAAGAGTAGCGATTTTTTGTAAAAAAAAATGTTATGTTTTCTAGGTTCTTTTAGTTAGTTTTTAGTTTTCTCCTTTATATGTAGTTTTCTTATGATCCCATCCCTATATATTGAAGATCCAGTACATTAATTCAAAAGCGTGAGAAGTGTGAGAAATATTGTGGAGATGACATGTGTCCTCAATCTAAATTAATTCAAAAGGGTAAACAAGTAATTTTCTTATTGATCTAATTAATTGTTAACCTTCCATAACCGCCACCCTTAATTATAGGGATACGAATTAAGAATTAATCTATGAATTTGTGTCATCCCGTTCATCAATTATTGATTCCGAAGATCTCAGAATGAAAATTTTTAGAGTGTTATATAGTGATGGATGCAGAATAAAGGTTTTTATATAACATTAAAAATCTCTATAAAACACTACGAATAGCATATAACACCATATAACCCTTTTATAACTATATATAACACTACAACATTATATATAACACTGCAACCACCATTCAGAACTGTATAGTGTTATATAGTGTTACATAGTGTTATATGGTGTTATATAGTGTTTTTTGGTGTTGTATAATGTTATATAGTGTTATATGGTGTTATATGGTATTATATGGTGTTATATAGTATTATTTAGAGTTATATAGTGTTATATAGTGTTAGATTTTTTTCATAGCATGTCTATGATAGATGTATAGTGTTATATATTGTTATATATAGTGTTATATGGTGTTACATAGTGTTATATGGTGTTACATAGTGTTATATGGTGTTACATAGTGTTATACGGTGTTATATGGTGTTATATAGTGTTATATGATGGATGTATAGTGTTATATACTTCTTGTAGCAATTACATATTTCTGGATTTTTTAGAATGTCCGGATTTTAGAATAAGTTTAAATTTGAATCGCTAGAATTTATGAGTGAATCGCTAGAATTTAGGAGAGGTTACCTAATTTGAAACATATACAAGGACACTATTACCCCTACAATTTTCAAATCAATCTAAATAATTAAACACAATTTATAATTTGGTCTCTATTGATCTCAACTATTAGATCAAAGATCTAATGGTGTAAACACTTCTCACACTTTAGACACTTTGTACACTATCCCTACCCCTATATATATATATATGAGCGGGAGTTGGCTAGAAAGCCTAAATTTCCTAGAAAGTCTAGGAAGCAATAGGAAGGTGACATGTGGCATGGAGTGTTTTTAATAAAAAAGGCATTTGTGTAGTTTGAATATTATTTGAATTATGGATTATATTATTAGGATAACTAACTTACAAGATAATTATGGAAACTAAATATCACATTTAATTCAAATTGACAGTTTTAATTTAAGTCATACAATCCATACAACATATTCACAAGGAATTCGTAAATCTGGTCTTTCACAACATCTTTACCAGCAATGATTTTTGCTGGAGGATTTCTTGATTTCTTGACATTGTGTTTTACCAGCAAACAGAGTAATATCATTGAGTATTAAACTTGATTTTTTGCTTGATTTGCTGGAAGAATTCTTGACATTGTGTTTACCAGTAAACAGACTAAAACCATTAAGTATTAAACTTGATTGTTTGTTTGATTTGCTGGAGGATTTCTTGACATTGTGTTTTACAAGCAAACAGACTAATACCATTGAGTATAAAACTTGATTTATTGTTTGATTTTGCTGGAGGATTTCTTAACATCGTGTTTTACCAGCAAACAGACTATTACCATTGAGTATTAACTTGATTTTTTGTTTGATTTGCTGGAGGATTTCTTGACATTGTGTTTTACCAGCAAACAGACTAATACCATTGTGTTTTAATAGTTTTAATTTAAATCATACAATCCATACAATGATTTTTGCTGGAGGATTTCTTGATTTCTTGACATTGTGTTTTACCAGCAAACAGACTATTAACATTGAGTATTAACTTGATTTTGTTTGATTTGCTGGAGGATTTCTTGACATTGTGTTTTACCAGCAAACAGACTAATACCATTATGTTTTAATAGTTTATCATTGGATTAATTAGAGGATTTTCGTCATTGTGTTATATCAGTTACTGGTTTGATCACAATTTGTTTTATTAGTAACTAGTTTCAGTTAGTGTTTCATCACAATGTGTTTTATCGGTTACTGGTTGATATGATTTTGGCATTCTTGATGTTGTGTTTTAGCAGTCAGTCACTAGTTCGTTACATTGTGTTTGATCGCTAAAACACACTACTATGAACACATCTAGATCTGATTTATCGTTATTTTTTGTATGATTTGGTGTTTTCAAATGTGAGGGATTATAGAGAGAAAAAATTGCAACATTTTTGGAGGTGGTTTTATGATTGGTAGTTATTTCCTTATTCAAAACAACTTTAATGACACATTTACCCCCAATCAATTAAATTAGCCTATTTTAAAGACACGTATATTACAAAAATGCCATCAAAATGATCTCAACCATTAAACACACTCATCTAATGGCCCAGATCTCTTCCTACACGTTCTAGGAAAAACACTTTCCGCAGGATCCCTACTCTATATATATACATACATACATACATATATATATATATATATATATATATATATATATATATATATAGAAAAAGTGTATTATACAAAATGGCTTAACGTACGCTACGTACGCGATGTGAAATTGCATGTTATAAAATAGCATGGATGAGATCGCATGTGATAATTTTGATGAAATCGCATGTTGGTTTTGGTAACAATTTCGCATGTGATTTGATAATTTTGATGAAATCACATGTTGGTTTTTTGTAACAATTTCGCATGTGGTAATTTTGATGAAATCGCATGTTAAAAAACCAACATGCGAAATTGTTTCAAAAAACCAACATGCGATTTCAATGTGGGATAAAGATCTGATGGCTGAGATGATCGCGTATGTGAAACGCCATATTTTCTACTATATACCATTCATCTTACAAACACCAAAAACCCCAAAAGTTCAAACACACCTACTCAAAAATGCCATATTTTACTATATACCAATCATCTTAGAAAACGCCAAAACACTCAAACGTCAAAGATTCCAAAAAATCGACGTTTCCTTCAGATACACTATTTCCTCAGTAAAACACAAAAATGGCAAACATCGTTTCTTGTATATTCAGTATTGTTCTACGCGAAGTTTGGCAGAATGCATTCTTCCTTGAGGTGCTGTGACTCAATAACATTTTGCTGCATGAGATGGACAAATCATAAACAAAAAGATGTTGGTGTCAGACTTATGTCATTTTTGTGTTTTGTTATTGATGAATATTATAATGGCATGAAGAGACGAATGACACTGATGATTTGAAGATACATATTCAAACAAAAAAAACCCACGTTATTTTGTCTTTCCAAACGGCCACAAACACACAAGCATGACAAAGTCAAACCGCCAGTGAACATGTTTCGAAGAAGAAAGAGACTGATGACAGTGAAGATTTGGAAGACGAATTGTTTCTATTTTTATTTTTTTTAATTTTCTTTTTCTGTTGTTTGTTATGTATTTTTCAGCTAAGAACAGTAAAATACATTATATTGATAAACGCCAAACAGTCATAATGATTGTGAAACGTCATAATGCAGTAAAACGCCAAAAACTACTTAAAGCCAATAAAAAACACCAAACTTGGAAGATGAAACGTCAATCAGCCTAAAAACTCATAAAAAGCAGAACAAAATAGTGAAAAATACACACAGTAACTGAAAAGACGACTACTTTATTAATATCATTTATTATAAATAAAATCCCGTCTAATCTACGCGCCAAAAACATCCTATAAGAGAGACGTCTCTGCACAATCAACTGATCACACACCAAAAACAACGCCATGTTTCCTAGAAACCATTCAATTTAAAAACGCCAAAAAAATAGTTAAGAAAGCCACAGATGGGGAACCTCGTTTCTTCTATATTGAGTATTGTTCTGAATGAAGTTTCACTGAATGGATTCTTCTCTGAGGTGGGTATCTCTATAAGCGTTTGTTGAATGAGATGGACAAATATTCATGAAAAAGAGACTGATGACACTGATATGTCACCATGTCACTTTGTTCTTGATGGATATATGGATGGCATGAAGGGATCAATACATTCGAGCAGGCGTTGATCTTCAACATGTCACTAAACAAGTATATATCAAACCACAATAAAGGATGCCACAAAAAAAGGATCTTGTAAAGACGGGCGTTATGTAGGAAAATAAGGATCTACATAAGGTATTCAAAATAGGTTCAAAACGTCAAAAAGGTTAAAGTAGAAGAGGCTGATGACAGTGAAGATTTGGATGAGAAATTAGATTAGAATTTTTAATCTTTTTTTTTCATTTTCTATTGTTTGTTATCTAATTCGCTGTTGTTTATTATCTAATTCTCTACTAATAAAAAAATTGAGTATAAAACGCCAAAAACTACAAGCACCAAAACGCCTGATAGTGTGAAAACTGTGAGAACGGATGCTAGCAAAGCACGTTGTTGCTATATAAAACACCAAAAAATGTCAAACAAAGTATTACTGGAAAAAAGCAACACTAACTGACAAATGAAATTGAACGAAACAATAATTGCAAAACAGTAAAATGAAGAGACGGTAACATTATTGCCAAACATTTATTATATTAAAAGCCACTACATGAAAAATTGAATTTGTTTATCTTTTCAAAACACCATAATTGTCTGTCACATTATAGGCCTGCATCCTACATGGCACAACACTTGATAGAAAAAAAAATTCAAGAAAATTACTGATGTTTTTTTACATTATAGGCCTGCATCCTACTTGGCACAACAATCAAAGCCATACTTAGTTAAAACGCCAAAATGTTTACTATGATCCTAATATAAAAACAATAAAAATGCGGCATATTTGTTAAACGCCAAAAAATGGAAAGCTGATGTGACACGCGTTTAAAAAAAATATAAAAGGACAAAAAAGCCCTTCCGCCCTTCTCTATGTCGCGTGACACGTGTTGGGCCAGGATGCATTCTCACCGTTCTCACACTTTTGGGCGTTTTCTCCTGATCCCATTCCTATATATATTTAAAGTGTTATACAATTGGGCTTAACGTATGCTGTGAATATATAACATGCGGATTTTGGGTATACAACATGTGGTTTTTTGGATGGGAGGTAAATACACATGTACATGAAAACAAAATTCACATGTTAAAAAAAATAATTGCGTGTTGAAAAAAAATCGCATGTTGAAAAAAAAACAAATCGCATGTTGAAAAAAAAAAGTCGCATGTTGGAAAAAAAACAAATCACATGTTGATTAAAAAAACCGCAGGTTATGAAATAAAAAATCTGCATGTTATATAAATACAGCATGCGGGTTTTTGGATGGGAGGTAAATGCGCATGTACATGAAAAAAATTAGTATGTTGAAAAAAATAATCGCATGTTGAAAAAAAAACAAGTCGCATGTTGGAAAAAAAAAACAAATCGCATGTTGATTTAAAAAACCACAGGTTATGAAATAAAAAATCCGCATGTTATATATTCATAGCGTATGTAGCGTATATTAAGCCAAATTGTACATTAACCAACCCCTATATATGGTTAGGATCGTATGAGAAGCAATATGCTAATTAAGAAACTTGAGAAGTATTCTGGACCACATATTTTCCTTAAGTTTTTCGTAATATACACATATATATAGTTTTAAATTTACTATATACGTATGTGTATAATTCAAGATTTGACAATATACATATATGTATATAGTCAATTTTAAACTATATATATGTGTATATTACGCTTACGAAAAATGTATGATACAAAATGCTTCTCAAGTTTTTCAAATAGAATGGACTTCTCTTGATTACCCTACCCTATATATATATATATATATATATATATATATATATATATATATATATATGTATATAGTCAATTTTAAACTATATATATGTGTATATTACGCTTACGAAAAATGTATGATACAAAATGCTTCTCAAGTTTTTCAAATAGAATGGACTTCTCTTGATTACCCTACCCTATATATATATATATATATATATATATATATATATATATATATATATATATATATATTGGTCTGATTGTATTTGTCATGGTAATTTTTTCACTTATTTTTTTAACGGCAAAATGGAATTAGAAAAGGTGGTGGCTAGAAAAAGTTAACCAAACATCCAAAAAACAAAAATACAACTAAAGCAATGGGCTTTGAAGCCACTCGGTCTAAGAGAGGTTAACGTTTTTGTTTCTAGTAACAACCCAAAGAAAAGTGTAAAATCGTATAAATAATTAAGTCTGTCTTCAAATCATGTGGTTTAAAAATGGCTTTATTTCTATTCTTCAATATAGCCCACCAGGTAGTAAATTTGATTTCTTCTACCACTTGTTTTTTCTTCTTCAATAAATGACACTGATCTAGCCAAGAGTAGAAATTATTAGGCTCTATAATTTTTGTTATTGGTAATTTATCACCGTTGTTTGTTCACATACTTGCTATGCACAAGTGCATTGTTTATGCGCAATAGGTAAGCTTGAAAATCGTGGGAATGTACGGAAAGAATAAATCAAAAAACAAGAATGTCGATGGAAGAGAACTAATAAGTGATAGAAGTGTTATATACTATCATAATGTTTATACTTTAGTTGAAAACTTATGTAACGACATGAATCTTTGTTATTTTCAGTCTGGTCTGGATTTTATCTTTAATTAATTTATGTTTGTGATGGGGGTTGCAGTACACATATATTTGGCATTGCTTGCTCATTATATGATGTAACACAAGATGAACCAACCATTGGCATTGCATCATTTTTTTTAAATGTGCCTACTTTTATGTTTTAAACTGATTTCAAATCCACGTGTATTGCAGTGTAAGCTCGAAGACATTGTTATTAAGCATGCAAAATTGGTAGAAGTTGTTCGGGAAATGACCACCAATGGTATTGATAATGTCAAGTTTGACCATTTGTTAATGGTGGATGATCTTGAACGATTAGGACTTGATTATCACTATGATGATGAAATCAATCTAATTCTTGAACAATGCTACCTTCAAATTATTAAGAAAGGCTTCATTGAACATCGAAATCTCTATGAGGTCTCCTTATCTTTTCGAATCTTAAGGCAGAGAGATTTTCGCGTGGCTGCAGGTTTCTTATAACTTTTACTCATGTTGATTTTCTGGAATTATTCTAATCTCATCTCTCTTATCTTTTTATTATAGTTAAAAATAAAAAAATATATATTTCTTACAGATGTTTTTGAGTTATTTAAGGGAAATAATGGCAAGTTTATTGAAAATCTTGAATATGACATTAGAGGTTTATGGAACTATACGAAGCTTCACATTTAAGTATAGAGGGAGAAGACGTACTCCATGAAGCTGCAAAATTTAACAGCCACATGCTGCAAAAGACACTGAGTTCTGTTGATGATAAAGAGGCAAGAAGGGTAAAATATACACTTGAAAATCCTCACCGAACAAACTTTACATACTTCAGTTTACTCAACTCTCCCAAAGAGTTTGATGCCCCAGTCTTGAAAGAATTGGCAGAACTTGAATGCATGATAGCTCAACCAATACGCAGGATGGAAATCAATGAAGTCTTAAGGTGCATTTCAGAGTACTCTTTCATTATAATAATTAATAACGATCACAAGATGTCACCCAAACTTGATTTCCTATTCAACCGTTTTTCATGTGTACATTTTTCATACATAAACACATAAACGTGCATATATACCCTATGAATTGGTGTGTTCCAAACAACACATTGACCGGTAAACACCGATATAACTTGACCACAATAGTTGCATATATACAACTATATTGTCATAAATAGGGACATGTCCCGAGGAATTTGAACATCTTTCTCTGGTCTAAACTTTTCATTTATTTATAGAATTTTACCAGGGTCCTATTCCCTTTGTTAAGAGATTAAAGATTAAATAGGGACATTTAATACCCTAAGTTGCCTTGGGGAACAAGGCAAAGTAAACTAATGTAACTTAGGATAATACATTTATTAATTTAATAATACTAATCTAACTTAGGGTAAGTCAATAATTATTTATGATATTCTCCTCCCTAATTTTGATTTATCCTTCCAAGCTTCCTTGGCTCCTTCCCTGATCATAATTGTATGTACCACACATAATTTTCCTGCCTTCTACTTTTCTTTAGTTGTCTCACACAACTTGCGGATTATTCCTGAATCACACAGGGTTCATATACCTGAATAACTTAAGTCTTTGATTTCCTTCACATCCTTCCTTAACTATTTACTTGAATCACACAAGTACTTCTCCATATGGTCTTGATTTTGCCTCACACAACTTCGTATCACAGTCTATTTGATCTATCACGGCTCTTGATTGTTCATATTTGATCATTCCACTTGATTAGCTAGCTTCACGTTTCTTTGTTTCACACAAATGAGTTTCACATTTTTCTTTGATTCAGATTGTTGCTTCACACAACTTTTCTTTCACAGCTTTTCTGGGATGTTTTGAGTCACACAGGTATAAAATAAACTTCCTTCACGGCTTTGATCATATCACACGATTTAATATCCTTTTCTTGGTTGTTTTACACAACATTTTCTTCAACATTAATTACTTCACACAGCCTCCATTTTGATCATATCACATGATCAGTTTTCTGTTTTCTATTCCTTATCTACACATTTAGTCAATAAGAGTGCAGGTTCTTCACCTCCGGTTTCAACTAAAAAGGATTTATTTGTTCCTATGCGTTTATGGACATTCATAGGCATAATGTACAAGTTTCTCAAATCGGTTGCACCTGAGATGAGACTTATTCTTTGTAATTATTTCTTCTTGCCTTCTTGGTGGTTGTTATTCGATCTTGATTGGTCTTCAAGACTTCGACCTTGTGTAAATGTAAACTTGCCTTGTCTACCACCGTTTCTGTCATTCAATTTACCACGACTCCGATTAAAATTTCTTCGTTCATCTTGATTAGATCTTATTTCATCTATTGCAAATAGAAATTTATCACAATCATTGTTGTTATGCCGTTTTTTCATCTCTAGACCAGAGACGCTCTTCATAAACTTTCACCGATTGCTTTATCAAATCTTATCTTATCCATGTCGGAATATTTCTCAATTGAAGTAATAATTTGCAAAAATTTCTCTAGTACTGAATCCCTAAGCTTGTGTACCAACACTTCATCATCAAACTTTGTTCCTAGGCTTCTAGACTTCGTATTCAATGCACTTAACCTACAAGCAAACTGGTCGATAGTTTTGTCTTCTTTCATTTCAATCATATCAAATTCAGTCTTTAGTGATTGTAACTTAGCCTTTTGAACACGCTCAATTCAAATGTGCCTTGTCTTTAAGGCTTCCCAAACTTCATTAGACGTCGTATGCGATGCCACATGCATCAGCATGTCTTCCAGAATTGATTGAAATAGATAAATGATCACTAAGTTATCTTGCTTCTTATCAACCTCAGTTCCTTTTGGGTGGTTCTTTTGCTTCCCACAATCCGTGAGTATCTATAATGGACCTCACTCTAATGACCCACCTCGTATAATTCGTCGACATCAACATTGGATGATGTAAATGTAACGAGACTCCATCCCTTGTGGATGTTTCCTCTGGTTAACTGTGCTTCTTAATGGTTGGTTTAACGGGCATACATTCTTTTTTTCCTATGACTTAATATCGGGTTTATCTATACAATAAACATTTTATAAACCAAATATAGTCGAATTTACCATAATAAGGACTACCCGTCCCTTTGGTAAATTTACAAGATTTCCTTGGCACCAAAGCAAGGCGGTTATTGATAATTAAGGGCGCCAAGTAACTGTTACAATATATTACAACCATACACGGTTGATTATTATGTCACATACCAATCCTAGACATAAATATTTAATACCATATTACATATTTACACATAGACTATGTTCAAGACCCGAATGAAAATGCTAACAATCACTGCCCTATTTCAGGCTTGACTTTTCTTCTTTGATCTTCATGGGATGTCACTGCCACTGCAACTGATGGCCAAATCAGCCTACAATGACCATCCCTTTGGTGCATACTTGGCTCTCTTTTTCATGCGCATTACGCATAACTCTAATTCTTCATCAGTGCCATTAGTGAAGGAAAGTTTAACCTATGCATTACTTGATTCTCCAATGTCGAAATTGAGATCCCTTGTTTTTATTCTTAAGTAGTACCAACCTAACATCTCTAGGTATCGGTAGTAGGTTTTGTTCAATATTTCATCCATGTCTGGGTTGCATCCCATCAGTCTTGCTATATCAGCGCATTTCTTATTATCACAGACTTTCACATAATCTTCACATGCAATGACTTTTATGTACAACTCAGGTAGGCATAAGTTTTCCCCATTATTGTCTGTGAACGCGTTGTAGGACCGTGTTTGACTCCTGAACGATTGCGAAACGACACGTACAACGTGCGGAATCCATGCACGTGCATGGACCGAACACAAGAACGTAATATAATCAAGATTCTATTAAGATCTAACATTGACGTTGAGAGATGATTGCTACCATTAAGTTGTGATTTATGCTAGGGTTTAATGTCATACCCGGTTCAAACGTTTTACAATTTTCAGCATGTTTAGCAATAAATGATTAATCATATAAGAATGGTTATCCAAGATTAACCCACCCTTGAAACTCACAAATCATACATATCCCTCACAATGTTCACTCCACTCGGTTTACAAGTTAGCTAATTTTAATGATGTATTAGAACCTTTCTAAAGTAATCACTCAAAACCGAATAGAACATGTACCCGCATAGGCTTGCAACTCAATCATTCTCCACCATCGAACACGAATACTATGCACAAGTCAAAAGGTCTTTAAAGGGTTGTAACGGGGCTAGGATAAGGGTAGGAAATAGGATATTCTATCGCAACCCCGTCCCCTGTCTCCTGGGAACGGGCGGTCGCGAGCTCAGATTTAGTGGTATCGGTATTTATCATTTTGGCAGCGGAATTTACATCAGGACCGTAGTTAGGAAATATTTTATCAGAGTAAAATACCACATTTTTATAATAATAAACACATGGGTAAAACCCAAGTTTATATTACAACATTGTTTATAGGGATAAACCCTATTTTATTGAAATAAAACATCTTCTTTATTTAGGTAACTTTTATAGCCACATTTTCCAAGCCTTCAGTGCTCTCCAGCTGGCTTCTATTTGGTTTTCACATTTTGTTACCTGGAACGCGTTTTAAAAACATTTGTCAGTGGTAAATACTTGTGAGTGAATTCCAGTTTAATCAAAACAGGTTTTATCATTGTGGAGTATTGAGGGCGATCTCGCAATTATATTTGTTTCCAATTCTTACTTTAATTACCACCGACGACACTGTCAATCCTGACTTGTGGTCATGTTACTACTCACAGTGTAGTAACAAATTTGGTATACAAAACCCCAACATACCGACGATAATTGTAGAATTACAAATACTCAATCACTGTTAATCATAATGTAAAACAATTGAGGTTTTGTAAAAACAGTTTACAAAAAGGTTTCAAAAAAAGGAGATTACTCACATTGCTATTTTAGGTTTTTCCTCTGTGATTTCCAGGTTATAATCTATTAATTAAACAATGCGCACGCATTAGTATAATAACCCAATTTACAATAGTTATACCATCCCCGAGACAGAACTCCAACGACTACGTTGGGCAGAGCCTCGACAGCCGTTACGGAGCACTAGATCAATCGGGCAACGTATCTAATACGTAACTGGGGGTTAAAATACTTACAACGAGGCAGAGCTTCGCTAATTAGGGGGTAATATGCCTCAATATTATGTCTACTATTTAGAAATTAGAGAGAGAATCGAGATATGAAGGATTTGGGACTGAAGGCCGATGCCTTCTATTTATAGGGTCTGATTGACCCTCTCTCGCGCCCTACGAAGGATACACAAAGGGTCTTCGCGCCCCGCGAGCTAGGCTAGGTAGGCTCTAGCCTTGACCAATCACCAGGTAGGTTCAAAACGCGCACGCCACGTGGCAGCACCAGGTGCGCCCTGGTGTTTGAGCTGTCGCGGCCCGCGACTGGGTTACCCAAGGGCTTCGCGCCCCGCGAGCGCCCTTTAGATTTTTTTTATTTAATTTTTATAGAATAAAAGGTAATTAGGGCTATTTCTCGAATACGGGGTGTATTTTAGGACGTATAAGGATGTTATAACTATTTTAGGATATATTTAGGAGAGTCGGAAATATTTTAGGAGGGTTGTTATATCCTCCCCACCTTGTTTTAGAACTCATCCTCGAGGTCTACTGGAACAGGTATGGATATTTCCTTTGCATCTCTGATTCAAGCTCCCAAGTATACTCTGGTCCTCTCTTGGAATCCCATTTTACTTTGACCAGAACTAATCTCTTGTGTTTGAGATTCTTGACTTTCCTGTCTTCAATTTGTAGAGGTCTTTCTACAAACTTAAGTTTCTCATTTACCTCTGTGTCCTTAAGAGGTACCATTAATGATTAATCGGCCTGGCACTTTTTGAGATTACTTACATGAAATACATCATGTATTCCTGCCATTTCCTCTGGCAGTTCTAGCTGATAAGCTACAGATCCTATTCTTCTAATAATCTCAAAAGGTCCAACATACCTGGGGCTTAGCTTTCCCCTCTTGTTGAATCTTACCACTCCTTTCCAAGGAGAAACTTTTAATAATACCTTATCTCCTACCTGAAATTCCAATGGCTTTCGCCTGTTATCAGCATAACTCTTTTAGCGATCGCGTGCTGCTTTTAGTCTTTCCTTGACTTGAATAATTTTGTCTGTTCTTTCTTGTACTATCTCTGGTCCAGACAATTGCTTTTCTCCAATTTCTGCCCAACAGACTAGGGTTCGGCACTTTCGTCCATAAAGTGCTTCGAATGGTGCAGCATTAATAATGGTATGATAGTTGTTATTGTAAGAGAATTCTATTAATGGTAAAAGATCATCCCAATTTCCTCTGAAATCAATTACACAAGCTCTAAGCATATCTTCCATTGTCTGAATTTTCATTTCGCTTTGTCCATCCGTTTGAGGATGATAAGCGGTGCTTAGATTTAACTTTGTTCCCATTGCTTTTTGGAAACTTGTCCAAAAATGAGAAGTAAAACGGCTATCTCTATCAGACACAATAGATAAAGGAATACCATGTAATGAAACTATTTCATTAACATATAACTTGGCTAATTGTTCCATACCGAATGTTTCCTTCATTGGTAAGAAATGAGCAGACTTGGTTAACCTATCTACAATCACCCAGATTGTATCATTACCTTTTCTTGTTTTAGGTAATTTGGTAACAAAGTCCATTGTTATGAATTCCCATTTCCATACAGGCATTTCCAATGGCTACAATAAACCTGAGGGTTTCTGATGTTCAGCTTTAACCTGTGAACAGGTTAAACATTTAGCAACATAAGCTGCTATATCCTTTTTCATTCCTATCCACCAAAAATTCTTTCTTAAATCTTAATACATTTTATCACTTCCAGGATGTATCGTATACTTAGACTTATGGGCTTCTTCTAATATTTGGTGGCGTAAATTTCCTAGTTTAGGTATCCACATCCTTTTCTTATGGAATCTCCATATTCCATCTGTTCCTTGTTCTAATTCCTTAATCATTCCTTTCAATTTTTCAGTATCGTCCTTGATTACTGATTCTTGTACGGCACTAATTTGCTCAGTTAAATATATCTGCAGATTTAATTTAAGAGAACGTACTTTTCTTGGCTTTTCATGATACTTTCGACTTAAAGCATCAGCTACTACATTAGCTTTTCCTGCATGATACTGGATATTGCAATCATAATCACTAAGAAATTCTATACAGCGTCTGTGTCTCATATTTAATTCTTTTTGCCCAATAATGTACCTTAAACTCTTATGATCAGTGAAGACAACAAATTTATTTCCATATAAATAGTGTCTCCAAATCTTAAGGGCAAAAATCATGGCTCCTAACTCTAAATCATGGGTTGAGTAATTCTCTTCATGATTCTTAAGTTGTCTAGATGCATAGGCTATCACCTTTTGACGTTGCATCAATACACATCCATAACCTAACTTAGAAGCGTCACAATAGACTTCAAAGTCTTTAGTTCCTTCTGGTAACGCTAGTATGGGTGCGTTAGTTAATTTTTGCTTAAGAATTCTAAAGGCTTCTTCCTGTTTTGGTCCCCATTCAAACTTAATAGATTTACAGGTTAGTTTTGTTAAGGGAATGGCTATTCTAGAAAAATCTCGGATAAACCTTCTGTAATAACCTGCTAGTCCTAGAAAGCTTCTCACTTCCGTTGGTGATTTAGGGACTTTCCATTTAGTAATTGCCTCAATCTTTGTGGAATCCACATGAATCCCTTCATGATTAACTAAATGTCCAAGAAATTGCACTTCTTCTAACCAAAATTCGCATTTCAAAAATTTAGCATAAAGCTTTTCTTTTCTCAGCAAATTTAGGAGTGCATGCAGATGCGCTGCATGTTCCTCTTTACTCTTAGAGTAAATGAGAATATCATCTATAAAGACAATTATGAATTTGACCAGATATGGCTTACATATTCTGTTCATCATGTCCATAAATGCGGCTGGGGCATTGGTTAAACCAAATGGCATGACAGTAAATTCATTATGGCCATACCTTGTTCTGAAGGCGGTCTTAGGAATGTCCTCTTCCTATACCTTTAATTGATGATATCCTGAGCTTAAATCGATCTTTGAAAAGAATCAAGCTCCTTGCAGTTGATCGAACAGATCATCAATTCTCGGCAATGGATACCGATTTTTAATCGTGACCTTCTTCAATTATCGGTAATCAATGCACATACGCATTGACCCGTCTTTCTTTTTGACAAATAAGATCGGTGCTCCCCATGGTGATGAACTTGACTGTATGAATCCTTTCTCCCGAAGTTCGTCCAGCTGTTTCTTCTGTTCTTGCATCTCTGCTGGCACCAAACGGTAAGGTGCTTTGGCAATCGGTGCTGTTCCTGGTAGCAGATGAATTCTGAATTCAACTTCCCTGTCAGGCGGTAGTCCTGGTAGTTCTTCTGGGAAAACGTCTGAGAATTGAGATACCACAGGAATATCTTTCAATTCTTTTCCTTTAGTGTTAATGATTACGAAAATCATATACACTAGGGATCCTTTCCTTGCACCACTTGCAGTTTTCATCACAGAGATGAATTTCGCAGATCTAGATGGCTTATTTCCTTTAATTGTGATCTTTTCACCCTTTAGTGAACTTATTTGGATTGAATTTTGATCACATAGAATACTAGCTTTATTGGCTACTAACCAATCCATTCCTAATACGATATCAAATCTAGCTAGATTCATTGGGTAAAGATTAGCAATAAAATCTTGGTTTAGAATTTCTATTCTTGCTCCCTACAAGATTTCAGTTATCTTAATGGATTCTCCATTTGCTGTCTCTACTAGACACTCTTGTTGGAGTTTAGTTAATGGTTGGTTGAGAATTTTGCAAAATGAAGTATTAATTAAAGTTTGGTTCGCACCAGAGTCAAATAATACCTTAGCAAAAACATCATTAACTAAAAACATACCAGCAATCACATTCGGAATCATCTTTGCTTCTTCGGCTGTCAGAACAAATGCCCTAGCATTCTTAGTAGTCTTGTTGTTCATGGCTAGAGCTAGTTTCGGACAGTTCGGTTTGATATGTCCCTTTTCTCCACAATTGAACCATACTCCATTACTAGGTTTCTTTCTACAGTCTTCCTCTTTATGTCCTGGTATCTTGCAAAAATTGCAGTACGTGGAGCATCTTCCTGAATGCTTCTTCTTGCAGGCCTTACAATAAGGTGCAGAAGTTGTCACACCCCCAAAATCCACCTGCGGAGTATCACTGCTTGGAGGCGTGACTGACCAGGATCAAGCCACCAATCATATTGAACGTAACAGAAATAAGTAAAATTCAACCACACAATATGAAAGGTGTTCAAATCAAAACGTAGTTAAGTGTTTAACGGAAGCATAACTGTAAAACCCAATATAAGTATTAAGTACGAAATAAGGTAATGTTTTTAGCATGGCACACACTGCCATGTCCCACAACGACTGCGCCTCCCTGTGCAAGCTCCATGAGTACCTAACGACCTGCAAGGCATGTAGCAACGAATCAACAACAAAGTTGAGCGAGTTCACGGTTGGTTGTTTAGTTATAGCATTCGTTTCGTAAATCGTATGTTCGTTTTGTAAACCATGTATCGTATTAATTCGTATCGCGGTCTCCCAGACATGTTTGCGAAGATTGGTGGGGGCTTCCCATGTGTTATTAGACCACGCGTATCGACTGCTACGAAAATGTAAGAGGTGCCCTAAGTCAATGTCTATCAGCATTGACCCTTTGCCCATAGTCCATTAGTACACGCCCGTCCGACTGGCACGGTGTGAGGCTTGTTAAACCTAATAGCGGTATTAACTAATGACCCGCTCGCCATAGGCCTCGGCGATTAAGTCGATAAATGAGGGACTTCAATTGATAGAGTTGATGGTCTTATGGTCGTGTACGTAGGTTTTACGTACGTGCCCTTCAATCCGAGGACAATAGTAAGTATGAGTGTACGTAGGTTTTACGTACGCGCCCTTCAATCCGAGGATAATAGTAAGTAGTTTAATAGTAATGATAGTTCGAGTAGATATTCAATCCCATTCCCAGCCCACCGGGAATCCCATGCCTTAGGAGTGTGAACTCACCTTGGTTTGCTCGGTAAGATTATTACTTGTTTAACAGTTGACCAAACACGTCCTATCATGATTTACCAGAACACTCAGTTTAGTATTCCAATTTCACTTATGTTATACAATATTTTCACATGTTACGCAACCAGTGCACTAGCATTAAACAAGTTATGCAAGTGGTTTCAGTCAATCAACATATTGCAATTACTCGCATCCTGCTCACATACAATTTTCATATCATACATGATCTAGTTCACTATACACACTATAACCATTTGTTAACTAATTGTGGGCTTACATGACAATTTGGCCCAACCATTGCTGGCCCAGCTCGTAAACAAATTCCAGCTAGTAATTCCTAAATGGTGTATATGGACTAATGAGTGTGGCCCAATCGTGTGGTTCAGTTGGCTCCGGGTCCATTCAAATGTGGATTTCAAATTATATTTGTTTGGGACTGTTTGATTAGTCCCCCTACCTAGTCCAGTCGCACGTATCCAGGTGAGGCCCAATGTCCCTTGTGTGGCCCAAGTCTCTTTTGTTTTACAATCAGTTTTGAAACCTACTCCCGACTCCAAATAATTTTTCCATTTACCATCAAAACAATTATTCATTCCAATATTATTATCAAACCCTAAATTCCCTATGCAAATATCAACAGTGTCATGCATCCTTAACCAAAAATCACATTACTACAACTAACATGGCATCGTTAATTCACATAATCATAACAGTCTACACACTTGATCAAACATAACTAACAGGATCCTATAGTTACATGTTCATCATTGTATGAGTAGCATATATCACCATTTTATCATAAACTCTGCTCAAGACTATCATCTACACGGTTAAAAAAATAAACATTACAACACATAATATCATCACATCATCATCATCAATATTGAATCCGTAACATACCTCATAAATATATATAAATAGCCTACAATTCTAAGCATCAATTATCATGCAACATACACAATCAGCACTTTGTTAATCAAGGTTATATATGCACACAAAATCAATAGTTAACATGGATATAGACTCACTAACCAAGGACTTGATCGATCAAGATGATATCTCGAAGGGGGGGGGGGGGTTTCTCCTGCCGTACGCACACATAAGAGGAGGGTAGGGTTTTGTTTTTGTAATTGTGTTATGAAAAAGATAATACGTGCACCATATACTAGAGGTTAGCTGGGCTTAAGCCCATAAAATTGAACTGCCATCTCAAGTGGGCAAGGGTGGCGGTTTGGGTTAAGAACAAAAGGCTTTGAGTTTGGAGGTTGGGCCGTAAATGGGCCACACACGCTAGCGGGTATCGGGTTAAATGCTCGTACAGTTCGAGTTGGGTTGCAATTAATTGCGTTCCGATTTAGGTAGCTATAACCAGTTAATTACATGCATACGTATATATACTTGAAACACATACAATCATAACATTTCATTAATCCACAATGTTCACATAGTCACATAGGATCCACATACGTTACATTAACACAAAGATAAGTTCTGAAGTACGAGTTGTCACATTATCCCCAAGTTGAAAGAAATTTCGTCCCGAAATTTAGCATGTACTCACTGAGGAAGCTAGTTAAGTTGCATGGTTTTCCTGGTTTTCCTGGGGTATCACATCCTCCCCCCGTTGATCTGGAATTTCATCCCGAAATTCCGCAGTAGCTTCAGCCTCAGTAGTGGTTGTACTGTTTGCGAACAATTGGGGATACTTTTGTTTCATTTGTTCTTCACGTTCCCATGTGAACTCTGGGCCATGACGGGAGTTCCAACGAACTCGAACGAGAGGTATTCTGGTGCGCTTGAGAATTTTCACATCTCGGTTAGTAATCTCTACTGGTTCCTCGACAAATCGCAACTGATCGTCGATAGTGAGCTCCTTCAAAGGAACTATGAGGGTCTCATCTGACAGACACTTCTTCAGATTCGACACGTGGAAAACGTTGTGAACTCCACTGAGTTCTGCTGGTAGGTTCAGTTTGTAGGCCACCTTGCCTATTTTCTCAATGATTTCGAACGGTCCAACGTATCGTGGGTTAAGTTTGCCTCGTTTGCCAAAACGTACAACACCCTTCCAGGGTGAGACTTTGAGTAGCACTCGATCCCCAACCTGGAACTCGAGTGGTTTCCTGCCCTTATCAGCGTAGCTTTTCTGACGGTCACGAGCTGCCGCCATTCGTTGTCATATTTGAGCAATCCATTCTGTTGTGTCTACCACAAGTTCTGGGCCACCTCTGCCCAACAAAGAGGTGATCAGCATTTACGCCCGTACAATGCCTCAAATGGAGCGGCCTGATTGCTGGTGTGGTAACTGTTGTTATACGAAAACTCCACCAAAGGGAGGTGTTTTTCCCAGCCGTTGCCGAAATCTATAACACATGCACGAAGCATGTCTTCAAGGGTTTGGATGATACGTTCAGACTGCCCATCCGTTTGCGGGTGATAAGCTGTGCTCATATCTAAATGTGAGCCAAAGGACTTGTGCATTGCTTGCCACAGTTCAGAAGTAAAACATGCATCACGATCAGAGATAATGGAGGTGGGCACCCCGTGCCTCGAGACAACTTCCTTAAGATATACGTCTGCTAGAGTGGAGAACTTATCCGTTTCCTTGATAGCCAGAAAGTGTGCAGACTTTGTGAGTCGATCCACGATAACCCAAATAGTATCATTTCCACATTGAGATCTAGGTAGGCCAGTAACGAAATCCATGGAAATTTGCTCCCATTTCCATTGTGGTATCTCTGGTTGTTGGAGTAGGCCTGAGGGTTTCTGGTATTCGACTTTGACTCTTGCACAAGTCAAACATTTACTAACGTAGGTTGCTATGTGAGCTTTCATGCTAGGCCACCAATACGTAGTTTTCAAGTCGTGGTACATCTTATCCGAACCAGGATGTACTGAGTAACGAGACTTGTGTGCCTCATCCATCACAAGCTCTCGTAGGTTGCCATAGAATGGGACCCAAATGCGTCCCGTTACATAGTAAGCACCGTCTTCCTTTTGTTCTAACCGTTGCCTTGAGCCACGTAGAGCTTCAGCCCTGACGTTTTCTGGTTTCAATGCTTCTACCTGAGCATCTCGTATCTGGGAAGGAAGACTAGATTGAATGGTGAGTTGTAATGCTCGCACGCGTTTAGGCGTAGTGTCCTTTCGACTGAGGGCGTCAGCCACAACATTGGCTTTGCCTGGATGGTACTTGATCGCACATTCATAATCATTCAATAAGTCAACCCATCGACGTTGACGCATGTTCAACTCCTTCTGTTTGAAGATATGCTCGAGACTCCTGTGATCGGTGTAAATGGTGCACCTAGTACCGTACAGGTAATGTCTCCATATCTTGAGTGCGAAGACAACAGCTCCCAGCTCCAAATCGTGCGTAGTGTAGTTCCTTTCGTGAATCTTAAGTTGACGTGACACATAAGCAATAACCTTGTCACGTTGCATCAGCACACATCCAAGTCCCTGAATGGATGCGTCGCAATAAACCACAAAATCGTCTGTGCCTTCAGGCAATGAGAGGATAGGGGCGCTACAAAGTCTATCCTTTAAGTGTTGAAACGCAGTTTCCTGTGCGTCACCCCAACGATAAGTGACACCTTTCTGAGTTAGTGAGGTGAGAGGTTGCGCAATCTTGGAGAAGTCCTTGATAAACCTTCTGTAGTAACCTGCCAAGCCCAAGAATTGGCGGATTTCTGTTGGTGTACGGGGCGCAGGCCAGTTCTTGATCGAGTCTACCTTGGATGGATCAACATGAATCCCATCCTTGTTTACCACGTGGCCTAGGAAATGGACTTCACGAAGCCAGTAGTCGCATTTCGAGAACTTTGCATAAAGTTGTTCTGTTCGAAGGAGTTCCAAAATATGTCGTAGATGCTGCTCGTGTTCCTCCTGACTCTTAGAATAGATCAGGATGTCGTCGATGAAAACTATGACAAACTTATCTAGGTAAGGCTTGCACACTCGATTCATAAGGTCCATGAAAACCGTAGGTGCGTTTGTCAGCCCAAAAGGCATGACCAAAAACTCGTAGTGTCCATAATGAGTTCTAAAGGCTGTTTTGGAGACGTCCTCATCTCGGACTCTCAGCTGGTGATATCCCGATCTCAGATCAATCTTCGAGTAGAAACTCGACCCTTGCAACTGGTCGAATAGGTCATCAATGCGTGGAAGAGGATAGCGGTTCTTTATCGTCACCTTGTTGAGCTCGCGGTAGTCTATACACATTCTAAAGGTACCGTCTTTCTTCTTCTTCACAAATAGCACTGGAGCTCCCCAGGGCGAAGAGCTAGGACGAATAAAACCCTTATTCAAAAGCTCTTGTAGTTGCGTGGACAGTTCTTCCAATTCAAAAGCTCTTGAGCTATGGGCGCTGCTCCAGGAGCCAGCTCGATTTGAAACTCAACTTGACGATGAGGCGGAAGACCAGGTAATTCCTCAGGGAATACCTCAGGAAAGTCACGTACAATAGGAATATCTTCTATCTTCTTCTCCTTCTTCGAGGTATCAGTAACAAGAACCAGAATAGCAGTGTGGCCCTTTCTCAAACACTTCTGGGCCTTAAGGAAAGAGATGATGCTCACAACAGCACCACTCTTGTCGCCACGAATCATGAGAGATTCATCACCTGAACGAGGAATACGGACAATCTTCTCGTTGCAAAGAATCTCTGCTTGATGTTGGGATAACCAGTCCATCCCAATGACAACGTCGAAACTACCCAGGACGATAGGAATGAGGTCGATAGAGAAGGCCTGATTAGCAAGAACAAGATTACAACCCTTGACTACGTGTGTGGCCTCTAAACTCTTACCATTAGCTAGTTCTACAATGTGCTTGGTGTTCAAAAGTGTTGGGGTACGCTTAAGCATTTGACTAACTTTTAAGGACACATAGCTAGTATCGGCACCCGAATCAAATAAACAGTAACATAGAAGTCATCCAATAGAAACTTACCCGTGACGACGTTGGGATCGTTCCTTGCTTCTCCTTGTCCAATCACAAAAACACGACCCCTGGCACCATTGCCGTTGTTACCCCCGTTGTTTCCATTCCCCCGATTGTTATTATGGTTGTTGTTCTAATTCTGATTCAGCTGGGGACAATCTCTCTTGAAGTGGCCTTCAGCTCCACACTGAAAGCATCCCCTGTTGCCTCGCTGTTGCTGCTGCTGGTCTTGTGGAGCTGGTGGTTGTTGTTGTTGGTTCTGATTCGCAGGTCGCGCGCCCCTACAATCATTTGCCTCATGACCAAACTTGTTACACCTCAAACAACGACCCTTGTTGCACTGCCCACTATGATGCCTGTTGCATCGGTTGCACTTGGGGTAGTTTCCCCTGTATCCACCCTGCCCTTGACTACCAGAAGATTGCTGACCAGGACTCTGGTAGTCATCAGTCTTTCGCTACTGAGACTGAGACTGAGCTGATGTCGAACCCTTGCTTGAGACTTCATCCCATTTGCGCTTGTTGTCACTGGGAGTTTCAGAAGTAGCTGTAGCACTAATACGCTTTGGTAACCTGTTCTGCTCCACCGCCTGATCAGTGAGACGATGAGCCAATTGAACAACTTGCTGGATAGTGGCGAGGTTAGCTGAAGTCACATGACTTTGAATCTCTGGCACTAAACCCTTAAAGTATAGTTCGATGCGTTTGATGGGAGGATCCACCATAGTAGGACATAAGATAGCTAGCTCATTCGATCTTTTTGTGTACGCTTCAATTTTTGACCCCGTCATCTTTAAGTTGAAGAACTCTACTTCCAGTTTGTGAATGTCATCACGATTGCAGTACTCTTCCTTAATCATTTCCTTAAAATTGTTCCATGGGGTGGCGTTAGCAGCAACCAACCCCAGCATTTGGACCTGAGCGTTCCACCACGTGAGCGCTATACCCTCGAGAGTACCGGTAGCATACTTCACCCTGCGAGCCTCAGGGCATTCACACATTTCGAAGACTGACTCGAGCTTCTCGAACCAATGGAGGAGTCCAACTACTCCTTCAGTGTAACACCCCGAAAACGGGTTTGGTAAACCCCGTTAATACTAAAAGACGGGTAAAGTACCGTTAGTGGTAAAATTTACCCGGTGGAATATTAGGATTTAAATAATTAATCCTAATAATAAATAAAAATGAATAAAAGCTTTAAAGAAATAAAATGGACAAAAGGCCCGAGTTAACGGGGCCTAAAATAAACTTAGTCATAAATATTCCCGAACCCGCTAAGTTAACTAGGAATATTAAACCTAGTTAATAAGTGAGAGTATTGTTGAAAATAATTAGGTTGTGACCTAATTAATAACTAACCAAACACGAGGGACCAAAGCCGGGTAACTTACAAATGGTTTTATAAACTTAAAAATAAAACAAACACACACACATATGTGTGTGTGCGTGCGTGAGAAGCCAGGAGGGAGCTCCATGGAGCAAACCCTAGTTCTTCAACAAAATCTTCAAATTGGAAGATCAAATGAAGGCCAAATTCGGAAGTTAATACATAGAAACGATCACCTAGTCGTGGGGATCGTAAGGTATGTCGAATTTCTAACATTTATGAAGTTGTGAAAATTTGTTAAATTTGCATGATGCGATTTATGCAAGAATCATAGAGGCTATGGCCAAATTAATAAAGTATGATTGCTTAGGAACAAACCCTAAGTAGAAATTTGAAGTAAAATTGCTAGGATTTGAGTAATTTGGTGATTTACCACTTTTAGACAAGTGGGTTTTCATTATATAGTGAAGATGATGATGTACACATGTTTAAAATCATAATAGTTGATAGTAGAAGCAAAATACTTGAACAAATTGTAAGTTTGAGTATATGATCATAATTGCCATGAAATGGGTTTAGTTGATTTGATGAAATTAATGTTGTATGGGTGTTTATAAACACCGTAGTGACTCGTACGAATGAACTACTTGAACAAAATAAGGATTTTGTTAAGAGTTTATAATTGTTTAGAAGTGAGTCTTGATACAAGAATTAAACTCAATGATTTATGATTGAGTTTAATAAGAAAAGTAGTCAAAGAATCATAAGGTGTGAAAGTCATGATTTGGAATGACTAATCTAACAACCTTGTGAATAATGAATGATAGTTGGCACTCAACAAGCTAGGTGAAGCTTGAGGAGAAAGCGGGTCGAACGAATCAAGAATGAAAAGGAAAGCGTAATTCGGATGAAAGGTAAGTGAAACTTACACACTTTTGTAGAATACTTGTTTACTTTACAAGTAATAAATGCGATAACGATAATAATGAAAATATGGTTTCCGACGCGATTGGTACGAGTCGGAACATATAAAGATGATAAAAACCATGGTTTATGGTAAAAAGGATAAATCGGTAAATCGGTCATGTAATGACTAAGAGATTATGAGTTTTGATAAGATTACCGCGTAGTGTAATCTAATATTGAGAAAAGGGGTAAAAAGAAAATGGAAATTTAGTCAAGTGTCGACTAATGTAAATTGACAATAAAAAGGGCACCCATGGCGTAAGCCGAACTAGTCAAATTTGTAAGAAATGAGTTAAAGAGAAAAGGAGGGGTCAAGTGGTAACATCCGACGTGGGCCGGATGTGTAAATTTGAAATTGAAAACCTCGTTTTACTACATAAGTAAATGTTTGGTCATATGAGCCAAACGGGTCAAATGGTGATGATAACACCATTTGACAATAATGACTAATCTTGGTTGTCAAGTCATATGCAAATAGGAACGAGTAGCAATTCTGGGATAATTGCGACGCTATAGAATATTGGTTAATAAATGCGAGGTATAAACGGGTCTATACGTTGATCCGAGCCAGGTACGCACAAATAAGTTGTAGTAAGAAGTGCAATTTGGTCAAATATTAGTGGAAGTCCTTTATTGTAAAAATGAAGGATTAAATGTGACCAAAACGCCCTTGTTAGCTAATTCGAACAAACAACCTTTAAAGGTTGTTTGGAAACAAGTTATATGATTTAGTAAATACTTAGATTAAGTATAGAGGTGGAAAGAAGTATTATATTAGTCAAACGGTACTATTTGAGTTTTTGCCGTCAAATAATGATTCAAGAAGTAAAATTTGGTTTATATAGATCACCACATCAAACCGCCATAAACACAATTGTGGTGGGAGATTATAGGATAAGGAATGTGGTGATGAAATGCTAGAAACAATCGAGAGCGATTTTAGGCTCGAAAATGCTTAAATACCCTTAACGGGTCAAAATAAGCATACGAGCGAAAACGGGTTTAAATTGTGAAATAAACTTGAGATTAGAACCTAAAATGGTAGTTAATAACAAATTGAGAAGTGTAGGTGATGTAGGAATCAAACAAATGTGTTCGTTTGAAAAAATGCATAAACGGGTCAAAATGTGGTAAAAGGGCGATAAGCCGAAGACTTAAAAGTCTGAAATTTTATTATGAAAGTTGTTGGATTTTAACTCCATAAGATGGAGAATTAAATTACGGACGCGTAGGAAAAAGAATCGGGTAAAACGGATCAATAACGAAGAAGTTATGGCCGTTTCCGTGAAATCAGATCGTGCTGGGAATATGCAGCAACAGTCTGCTGAAAAGGGGTCCTAGCGTCACACGACGCCCCTTGGCGTCACGCGACGCCTCCAAACTCAAAAAAATATTATTTTTTGTCATATTTAACCCCTATACTTGTTTGAACTTCATATTTAACCCCTGTACTTGTTTGAACTTCATATTTAACCCCTGTGCTTGTTTGAACTACATATTTGACTATCAAAACTAACTTTTAAGTTGGTTTTGATCATAGGTGATTGCCATGAGTGCCCGGATGAAGATCAAGCTCGATGAGGAACCGAACACGATAAAATACAAGCTTCCGCGCGACGTTTCGTTGTACCTTTTAAACGACGAATTCATATACAATGTGTTGTCAAACTTTTAAACTGTAAAAGTTTTAGTAAACCCGTTTTTCCGATGTATATGTAATCTAAATTACATGATTGTTTTCGTAAATAATACGCTAAACCTTGATTTATAAGAACGGGTGTTACATTCAGTGCCACTGAAAGTACCAGGACGACAGTCCATGAAAGTTTTGAACGTGCACGCAGGCGGCTGAGCATGCTGGCCTGTTGTATAAACGAGAGTAGGACAAGTTAAACACAAGAGTTGGCTTAGGAGTGTAGGATCTAAAGATCCTAGAGTGGGTTGCGACTGCAGGATATACCTCCTGCTTGGGCGGCTGCAAGTGCCGCAGCAACTTGTTGGTTAATCAGAGCCGTCAACTGGGCTTGAGTCATGTTAACGCGTCCAGCCATGATCTTCATATCAAGGGAAACATGGGTAAGAGAGAGGTTCGCGAAAGTGCAGTGACAAAAGGGAGTAAGCACGCAATGTTGCAAACAGTAGTTACTATGTTATCTAACCATACCATGAGCAATGTTCTATGTAATCTAGCAAGTAGGCAATATAAACATAAACCATATCACCTAGAATGTCGAGTCTTGCATGTGGAGCAAAGCGTCGTTGTGGATCGTTGAGCACTGTTCAGGTTATAGTATGGTTTTAACAAAAACTTTTTCCCTTATTAATGTGACAACTGGCCCAAACCGGTAATTTCCGTACACATTAATTATTGCTTAATGACTGCAATTATGAGTTTAAGTGTCAGCAATGTCTGAACACATGATTAAACCAGTGAATTCATGCATGTTGTATACTACAAAATATTGCTTTATGCATAAACGAGAGCGTTGCGTCAATAGTAAACTCACCGGTAAGACACTATGTGTCAACGGAACTGCAGAAAGCAGCCAGACAATAAAATTGGAGCCTAGGTGTAGGTCCGACAACAAGAATGCATTAAAACCCAAGAGTACATACAAGGGTTAATATATATGCAATACGAAAGCAAAAATAAGCACTAAAAAGCACCCGAAACGCACTTTAAGTGCAGAATTTATACAAATCAGCAATAATTCAGCATTTAGACACATAAATATTATGCAGAAATGTCGTTTTATTATCCAGAATATTTCCCTAAGTGTTGGGAATTGAAAGGGTACAAGAAAGGTACTTAAACGACACTAAAAAGTGTAATTTAGCACTTTAACGAATCGGTATGTAACCGAACAACCGGACTTTACCCGGAACACCAAAATAATGCTAGAAGCATTGTTTTTATTTTCTAAGCTAGTTAGGGTCCCCGAACACCCTAACACACTGTATATTACTTAACACACTTAACACTAGAAATAATACTTGAAATGAAACTAGTTTATGTAACTAGATGGTGTAACATGGAGTTGAATTGTAACCAAGACCCCCCCCCCCTATGTTGGACGGTTGGGAGACATAATCCCACTTGGGATTTTGAGCTCATATTTTAATAGATCATGTTGGATATCTTGAGAACATAATACCCAGCGGTTAATAAGGATGTTGGATTATAAGTAAACCCCTTAGGCCTTGAACTTTTCATTTTCATCACCAACACCACAAAACTCTCTCTCTTTCTCTCCAAGAGCTCACGGCCAAACATCCCTAAATCCATAAATTTTTCGAGCTTCCTTCATCATTTTCCAACATCACACAAGTGTTAAGGGTCGCATATTAGGAACCTTGGTGCAATCGGAAGGCGAAGGACCTCTCTACTTTGCTTTTATCCACCCGTTTTTCGTCTAGAATCTTCCCTAGCCTTGAGCTAGAGGTATAACACTTAAAACTCATATTTGAACTTATCTAAAGTGGTTAAAAGGAATTGTGTTGGTTAAATCTCGTTAAAATGCGAAAAGATGCACAAAAGTCTACTAAAAGCATGAAAAATGGTGGTTAATAGCACATAAGTTGTGTAAATGATGTAGTATTCGAAATGTATGGTTATCTAGACCCGATCTATGATGTGGTAGCTCGGATCATCGTTTAACCCGGTTTGGTAAGATCATGGATCTTAACATAAAGCTATTTTAGAAGTAACAAGGGTTAAAAGGTGAAACACTACCACACATAAACCATGAACTTGTGTAAAAATGCTTTAACTTGTACAAAAGTGTTTAAAACTAGTAGATCTATGTATCTACAAGTGGTATTTTCAAAAGACCAAGCATCAAAAGAAACCACATGTTCTAAACCGGATCTTACACAAACAAAAGTAGTTTTTGTGAACAAACAAGTGTGTGGATACTTGTGTAACAAAAGTTTTAACGAAGAAATAGTTTTCGTAAAAACCGACTAGAAGTTGTAAAACTTCGTATTCTTTAAAAATAAAGTTTTTAAGAAATTAAACTTATTTTTAAAGATAACAAGACTTACTAAATGTGCTAGTAAGTTACTACACATTTTTGTAAATATTCAAGTTCATGAAATTAGTGATTATTGTTGACGAATATTGTTGATAATTGTTGTTGCTGATTATTGATGATTGATGATGATTTAAAAGAAAATAAACACACGTTTTGAAAACGTGGGAAACCTCCATTTTTAGGGGAAACTCTGTCAAAATTTTTATAAATTTTGACACTTAGAAAAAAATATAAGTTTTTGATAAACTTATTCCCTAAAAATGTGTTTAAGAGTATTACTAAGGTTTCCATGATTTTTGATGATAAGAAATGAGGATTTCTTCAAGAATAAAAATGGATATTATGTATATATATTTTTGGAGAGAAAAATATATATTATTTTATCACCAATTTTTGTGCTAAGTGTATATAGTATGTGTCATACGTGCTAGTGTATTAAGACTTAAAAATACACTAATTACTCATGAGGAATAGAAATATAAAAATACACATACAACATACAAGATACATAATTCGGGTGCAAAGTGCAAAACACAAAAGACTTATATTTATTTTTGAAGAAAATAATATAAGTAAGTTACGTAGTTAAAAATATGGAATATTTTTAACACAAGAATATATACACAAAAGAGAGTGACTGTACTTGTGCGACGCAAGTCTAGTGACTAACGTTAAGAAAACGCGTATAGGTTACGACGTTAATTAAGCAAATCCGGTGGAGTTTACGACGCTAGGAACGCAAAGTTGTGAGTTCATGCTCCCCCTTTTCTCTTTAACTGTTTTCAGTTTTTATAACTTCGGGGGTGAAATACATGTACAAAAGTACAATATTTATAAATGGTATGATATAAATACAAGAAGTACACTTGGTGAGAACGAGAACCAAGTGTGACGAAATATATGAATATGAGAAGCGCATTTGGTGAGACGAGAACCAAGTATAAGGCGCTATGAGAAATGATAACAAGAAACGCGCTTGGTGAGAACGAGAACCAAGTAGGAGGCGTTATGAGAAATAGTGTCACGAATAGGGTACAGAAGCACCATTAATCAACAATATACCTAGACCGCAGAACAAAAGGTTAGATCTAACGGGTGCCTGGCAGCCACACTCCTGGTCGGGGCGAGAATCGAGGAGTGCTTTTGTGTCTCAGAATATACCAATGAAATGCCTTAGGTTTGGTGGCTTCCTATGACGTGTCACATGTTAATGGCTTTGCAACCCATTAACAATCTGATAAGTACAGAAACACTGTATTTACATAAAATTCATACCATACAAAAATTGATAAATAACTTGAAGTACGTGGGGTACTCAAGAGGATTGATGAATACTTGAGTACGTGGGGTACTCAAGAAAAGAATGAGAATTAAACTTGAGTACGTGGGGTACTCAAGAAGAAATTGAAATATACAGATGTACGTGGTGTACACATGAAACTGGATTTACATATGAAAACTTGATTTACTCACAAACTATGTTTTCATACAAAGTATACAAACATGAAATACAAAACTGCATGAATTCACACCAACTTTATGTTGACGTTTTTCCAAAAACTCACATGTATTTCAGGTAACTAGGATGGATGTGCGCGTGGTCTTGCTTATGCTCGTGGATGTCGCTTGTGTTTAACTTTAAATAAAGTTGTAAACTTTTAAGACAATGTTTTATGCGACTTAGCGATGTAAACGCTAACGTATGTTTTCAAATTATGGTATTTGAATGTTATTTTACGAGCATGTAGCATGTTTACTCTTCGTATGCAATGAGAACCTTTCATGATCACACCTCGTGCTTCCGCCGTAGAAAGGGGTGTGACAGATTGGTATCAGAGCTGCGATTGTAGTGAACCAGGATTCCTTCTCGAGTCTAGTCTACAATCTCTAGGATCCATTCACGAAAACAATTTTCAAAGAGTTTTCATTGCATAAAACGTCCCGCGACATCCACTACCTGAAACTGTCTACATGAGTCTAGAAAGGACACTACGAGACTTAGAGTGCACTTGAGTAGCACTTGTCGTTGACTAGAAATTACTTGCAATTATGTGTGATAATTAGCATGTACTAGAGGTAGAATGTCACAAGTATACGTGACTTTACCTGAAAGCGATGGCCCATCTGAAGGGAGAAATACGAGGATGAAACGAACTGTGCGGACTGTGCAAGGAGTTACGTAATTATGGATGCATACGTAATTATGGAATTCAGTGCACATAAATCACAGCAAGTCTTGTCACGTATAGATTCCCTCAGTGCAAGCCTACTAAATACTCTGCTAGAGTAATATTTGTTTGACGTCACTTATGTGGTATATGCCTGTGTATATATATACTACTACGGCCTAGTATGACGATATCAAACAAATGCCTAAACCCATTGGGTTGTGTTCGTCAGAACATGGCACCCAGAAGAGCTGTGAACGCTCGTGACCAACCTCCTCCTCCCCCACTGCCAAGAACTACTGAAGAGCTGAACGCTCTACTGGAAGAAAGGATCTCCGCTGCTATCGTCCAGTACGAGGCGAACCGAACTTAAGACAGTGGAGGACCAAGCAACGCTAGGCGTAATGGGAATGGAGATTCGTCTGGAGGCAACGCAGCTCAAGGCTGCACTTTCAAGCAGTTCCTCGACTGCAAGCCGATAAACTATGACGGCACAGGAGGTGCAGTAGCATTTGTGCGCTGGACGGAGAAGACTGAAGCTACTTTCCGCATGAGCAAGTGTACCGCGGATCAACAAGTCACTTTTGCTACTGGGTTATTCGTCGATGAAGCTCTGACTTGGTGGAACCTGCAAGCCCAAACTTTGGGTGATGACGCCGCTTATGGCCTCACTTGGGAGGAACTGAAGGAAAGGATGAGAGAGAAGTACTGCTCTCGTGCCGAACTCCAAAGGCTGGAGACGGAGTTCTGGCACCTGACCATGGAAGGTGCTGACATAAATGGTTACACTCGAAGGTTCCACGATCTGTCTAGAGTACTTCCCTACATGGTGACTCCCGAATTCAAGCGTGTTGAACGTTACATTTGGGGACTGGCCTCAGAGTTTCGTGGCATGGTGACGTCGGCCAAACCACAAACGATCACCGAGGCTGTAACTCTGGCTGTCAGCCTGACTGAAGATTGTGTTCGTATGAAGAAGTTATCACTAAACCCAACAGAGAAGACCGAGACGCATGCTGAGTCGTCCGGCGACAAGAAGAGAAAGCATGCCAGTTTGAACCAAGCAACTCGCAACAACAAGAGTTTCAGCAAGAAGCGCGACACTAATCTGCCTCAGGAGATGAAAACCCATACAACCAAAGCATACCAAGGCTCCATGCCTAGATGCCAAAAATGTAAGTATCATCATGATGGAGCTTGTCGCATTCCAAGGTGCGACAAATGTGGTAAATTGGGTCATCAAACAGAAGACTGTTGGGGAAAGGGAAAGAACCGAAATGGGAACGGTGCTGGTAACAAGAATGGCAACGGGAAAGGGCAAGGATGCTTCAAGTGTGGAAGCAATGATCATTTCATGAAGAACTGCCCAGAGAGAAACAACGCCCCAGCTCGAGCATTTGTGATTGGAGCAAGAGACGCACGCGAGGACCCTAACGTGGTCACCGGTACGTTTCTCATTAACAATCACTTTGCATCCATATTATTCGACACTGGCGCCGATTATAGCTTCATGTCTGTGGAATTTAAACGCATACTCGGAATAGAATCTAGTAGATTAGAAATTCCTTATTCCATAGAACTAGCGAATGGTAAACTTGTTGAATCGGGCGAAGTTGTTAAAGGCTGCACACTAGAACTTGGTGAACGAAGATTTAACATCAACCTCCTACCTATTCAATTGGGTAGCTTCGATGTAGTAGTCGGGATGGACTGGTTGTCCAAGAACAAAGCTGAAGTTATTTGCCATGAGAAAATCATTCGCATCCCTTTAGCGAATGGTGAAACTCTCATCGTGCATGGAGAAAAACGAGACGCGCCTCTTCGAATCATCAGTTGCATGAAGGCACAGAAGTGCTTGAGGAAAGGATGTGTCGCTTTCCTAGCACACGTTATAGACAAGAAGGCTGTGGAGCCAAAACTCGAAGACATTCCTATGGTGAAGGAATTTCCTGATGTGTTCCCTGAAGATCTGCCAGGATTACCTCCGCAACGACAAGTCGAATTCCGTATAGACTTGGTTCCAGGAGCTGCTCCTGTAGCCAAGGCACCCTATCGACTTGCACCATCCGAAATGCAAGAATTATCTACACAGCTCCAGGAGTTGTTGGATAAAGGATTCATAAGGCCAAGCTTCTCACCCTGGGGAGCTCCAGTATTGTTCGTGAAAAAGAAGGATGGATCACTACGGATGTGTATCGATTACAGGGAACTGAACAAGCTCACAATCAAGAATCGGTATCCACTACCGAGGATTGATGACCTATTTGATCAACTGCAAGGATCAAGCTACTATTCCAAGATCGACCTTCGATCTGGATACCATCAGCTGAGAATCCAAGATGAAAGCGTGCCAAAGACTGCATTCAGAACCGCTATGGGCACTACGAATTTCTTGTGATGCCGTTTGGGCTGACGAATGCACCAGCGGTCTTTATGGATCTAATGAACCGCGTATGCAAACCATATCTCGATAAATTCGTGATTGTATTTATCGATGATATCCTGATTTACTCGCGAACGAAAGAAGAGCACGAGCAACATCTCAGAACCATCTTGGAGCTACTGAAGAAAGAGAAACTTTATGCAAAGTTCTCGAAATGCGAATTCTGGATTCGCGAAGTACAATTTCTTGGTCACGTGGTGAATGAGAAGGGCATTCATGTAGACCCGTCCAAGATAGAAGCAATAAAGAATTGGGAAGCTCCCAAGACCCCAACCGAAGTCCGTCAATTTTTGGGCTTAGCGGGCTACTATCGGCGATTCATTGAGAATTTCTCGAAGATAGCTCAACCGCTAACGACCCTTACTCAGAAAGACAAGAAGTACGACTGGGGTCACAAACAAGAAGAAGCCTTTCAGCTACTTAAGAACAAGCTCTGCGATGCACCGATACTGTCGTTACCCGAAGGCACTGAAGACTTCGTAGTTTACTGCGACGCCTCACGACAAGGCTTGGGTTGTGTGCTAATGCAACGCCAAAAAGTCATCGCTTACGCTTCAAGACAACTGAAGGTTCATGAGAGAAATTATACCACTCACGACCTGGAGCTGGGTGCAGTGGTATTCGCCTTGAAGATTTGGCGACATTATTTATATGGTACTCAATGTACAATCTTCACAGATCACAAAAGCTTACAACACATATTTGATCAGAAGGAATTGAATATGCGCCAGCGACGTTGGGTCGAGCTGCTGAATGATTATGACTGTGAGATTAAGTACCATCCTGGAAAGGCGAACGTTGTAGCAGACGCGTTGAGCCGAAAAGAAAGGGTTAAGACCCTAAGGGTTCGAGCATTGGAAATGACCATTCGAACGAACCTCACTGCACGCATTCGAGATGCACAACAAGAAGCTCTTAAAGAAGAGAACCGTAAAGCTGAATACCTACGGGGTATGCTGAAATACATGGTGCCAAACGAAGAGGGAGCCTTATACTTCAAAAAGCGTATTTGGGTTCCACTCTATGGTGGCATACGAGAAGTCATCCTTAATGAAGCCCACAAATCGAGATATTCGATCCATCCAGGATCGGACAAAATGTATCAAGACTTGAAGGAATATTATTGGTGGCCGAGACTCAAAAGCGACGTTGCTGTCTATGTTGGAAAATGCCTAACCTGTGCTAAGGTTAAGGCGGAATATCAGAAACCGTCCGGCCTACTACAACAACCAGAGATTCCCGTGTGGAAGTGGGAACAAATCTCGATGGACTTCATAACGAAATTACCCAGGACCCCGAGAGGGCACGATATGATATGGGTAATAGTTGATCGATTGACGAAGTCTGCGCATTTCCTACCAATCCGAGAGAAGGATAGTACTGGAAAGCTTGCAAAGATATACTTAAGAGAAATTGTGGCACGTCATGGAGTGCCAATCTCAATCATTTCAGACAGAGATGGACGCTTTGTCTCAAGAATCTGGCAATCATTTCAGGAAGCCTTTGGATCTCAGTTAGATCTGAGCACGGCATTCCATCCGCAAACAGACGGCCAGAGCGAACGGACTATACAAACGTTAGAAGATATGCTTCGCGCATGTGTCATGGACCTAGGCGGCAGCTGGGATACTCATCTACCTTTAGTTGAGTTTTCCTACAATAACAGCTATCATACAAGCATAAAAGCCGCGCCGTTCGAAGCTCTGTATGGCCGCAAATGCCGATCGCCCTTATGTTGGGCAGACGCTAGAGATAAGCGTATGGTTGGTCCTGAGCTTGTACAAGAGACCACCGACAAGATTGCGCAGATCCGAGAGCGCATTAAGGCGGCTCGAGAACGACAAAAGAGCTACGCGGATCCAAATAGAAAATCGGTAGATTTCAAGGTGGGAGACAAAGTGTTGTTAAAAGTCTCACCATGGAAGGGCGTAGTCAGATTTGGAAAGCGTGGAAAGCTGAATCCACGATACATCGGACCATTCAGAATTTTGAAGAGAATTGGTACCGTGGCATACAAGTTGGAGTTACCGGAAGAACTTAATGGAGTACATGATACGTTTCATGTATCCAACCTGAAGAAGAGTCCAACACAAGAAAACGTGATCATCCCGATGGATGAAGTGCATATTGATGAAGCCCTCCGATTTACAGAAAAACCCGTTGAGGTTACTGACTGGAAAGTCAACAAGACCAGGAGGAGCAGTGTGAAACTTGTTAAAGTACGTTGGAGCTCTAAGCACGGACCCGAGTACACATGGGAACGTGAAGACCAGTTCAAGAAAAAGTATCCCCACCTATTCAAGAAGACTCCGGCGAGAGTTAGTTCAGCCTGAATTTCGGGACGAAATTCTTTTAACGGGGGGAGACTGTGACAACTGGCCCAAACCGGTAATTTCCGTACACATTAATTATTGCTTAATGACTGCAATTATGAGTTTAAGTGTCAGCAATGTCTGAACACATGATTAAACCAGTGAATTCATGCATGTTGTATACTACAAAATATTGCTTTATGCATAAACGAGAGCGTTGCGTCAATAGTAAACTCACCGGTAAGACACTATGTGTCAACGGAACTGCAGAAAGCAGCCAGACAATAAAATTGGAGCCTAGGTGTAGGTCCGACAACAAGAATGCATTAAAACCCAAGAGTACATACAAGGGTTAATATATATGCAATACGAAAGCAAAAATAAGCACTAAAAAGCACCCGAAACGCACTTTAAGTGCAGAATTTATACAAATCAGCAATAATTCAGCATTTAGACACATAAATATTATGCAGAAATGTCGTTTTATTATCCAGAATATTTCCCTAAGTGTTGGGAATTGAAAGGGTACAAGAAAGGTACTTAAACGACACTAAAAAGTGTAATTTAGCACTTTAACGAATCGGTATGTAACCGAACAACCGGACTTTACCCGGAACACCAAAATAATGCTAGAAGCATTGTTTTTATTTTCTAAGCTAGTTAGGGTCCCCGAACACCCTAACACACTGTATATTACTTAACACACTTAACACTAGAAATAATACTTGAAATGAAACTAGTTTATGTAACTAGATGGTGTAACTTGGAGTTGAATTGTAACCAAGACCCCCCCCCCTATGTTGGACGGTTGGGAGACATAATCCCACTTGGGATTTTGAGCTCATATTTTAATAGATCATGTTGGATATCTTGAGAACATAATACCCAGCGGTTAATAAGGATGTTGGATTATAAGTAAACCCCTTAGGCCTTGAACTTTTCATTTTCATCACCAACACCACAAAACTCTCTCTCTTTCTCTCCAAGAGCTCACGGCCAAACATCCCTAAATCCATAAATTTTTCGAGCTTCCTTCATCATTTTCCAACATCACACAAGTGTTAAGGGTCGCATATTAGGAACCTTGGTGCAATCGGAAGGCGAAGGACCTCTCTACTTTGCTTTTATCCACCCGTTTTTCGTCTAGAATCTTCCCTAGCCTTGAGCTAGAGGTATAACACTTAAAACTCATATTTGAACTTATCTAAAGTGGTTAAAAGGAATTGTGTTGGTTAAATCTCGTTAAAATGCGAAAAGATGCACAAAAGTCTACTAAAAGCATGAAAAATGGTGGTTAATAGCACATAAGTTGTGTAAATGATGTAGTATTCGAAATGTATGGTTATCTAGAACCGATCTATGATGTGGTAGCTCGGATCATCGTTTAACCCGGTTTGGTAAGATCATGGATCTTAACATAAAGCTATTTTAGAAGTAACAAGGGTTAAAAGGTGAAACACTACCACACATAAACCATGAACTTGTGTAAAAATGATTTAACTTGTACAAAAGTGTTTAAAACTAGTAGATCTATGTATCTACAAGTGGTATTTTCAAAAGACCAAGCATCAAAAGAAACCACATGTTCTAAACCGGATCTTACACAAACAAAAGTAGTTTTTGTGAACAAACAAGTGTGTGGATACTTGTGTAACAAAAGTTTTAACGAAGAAATAGTTTTCGTAAAAACCGACTAGAAGTTGTAAAACTTCGTATTCTTTAAAAATAAAGTTTTTAAGAAATTAAACTTATTTTTAAAGATAACAAGACTTACTAAATGTGCTAGTAAGTTACTACACATTTTTGTAAATATTCAAGTTCATGAAATTAGTGATTATTGTTGACGAATATTGTTGATAATTGTTGTTGCTGATTATTGATGATTGATGATGATTTAAAAGAAAATAAACACACGTTTTGAAAACGTGGGAAACCTCCATTTTTAGGGGAAACTCTGTCAAAATTTTTATAAATTTTGACACTTAGAAAAAAATATAAGTTTTTGATAAACTTATTCCCTAAAAATGTGTTTAAGAGTATTACTAAGGTTTCCATGATTTTTGATGATAAGAAATGAGGATTTCTTCAAGAATAAAAATGGATATTATGTATATATATTTTTGGAGAGAAAAATATATATTATTTTATCACCAATTTTTGTGCTAAGTGTATATAGTATGTGTCATACGTGCTAGTGTATTAAGACTTAAAAATACACTAATTACTCATGAGGAATAGAAATATAAAAATACACATACAACATACAAGATACATAATTCGGGTGCAAAGTGCAAAACACAAAAGACTTATATTTATTTTTGAAGAAAATAATATAAGTAAGTTACGTAGTTAAAAATATGGAATATTTTTAACACAAGAATATATACACAAAAGAGAGTGACTGTACTTGTGCGACGCAAGTCTAGTGACTAACGTTAAGAAAACGCGTATAGGTTACGACGTTAATTAAGCAAATCCGGTGGAGTTTACGACGCTAGGAACGCAAAGTTGTGAGTTCATGCTCCCCCTTTTCTCTTTAACTGTTTTCAGTTTTTATAACTTCGGGGGTGAAATACATGTACAAAAGTACAATATTTATAAATGGTATGATATAAATACAAGAAGTACACTTGGTGAGAACGAGAACCAAGTGTGACGAAATATATGAATATGAGAAGCGCATTTGGTGAGACGAGAACCAAGTATAAGGCGCTATGAGAAATGATAACAAGAAACGCGCTTGGTGAGAACGAGAACCAAGTAGGAGGCGTTATGAGAAATAGTGTCACGAATAGGGTACAGAAGCACCATTAATCAACAATATACCTAGACCGCAGAACAAAAGGTTAGATCTAACGGGTGCCTGGCAGCCACACTCCTGGTCGGGGCGAGAATCGAGGAGTGCTTTTGTGTCTCAGAATATACCAATGAAATGCCTTAGGTTTGGTGGCTTCCTATGACGTGTCACATGTTAATGGCTTTGCAACCCATTAACAATCTGATAAGTACAGAAACACTGTATTTACATAAAATTCATACCATACAAAAATTGATAAATAACTTGAAGTACGTGGGGTACTCAAGAGGATTGATGAATACTTGAGTACGTGGGGTACTCAAGAAAAGAATGAGAATTAAACTTGAGTACGTGGGGTACTCAAGAAGAAATTGAAATATACAGATGTACGTGGTGTACACATGAAACTGGATTTACATATGAAAACTTGATTTACTCACAAACTATGTTTTCATACAAAGTATACAAACATGAAATACAAAACTGCATGAATTCACACCAACTTTATGTTGACGTTTTTCCAAAAACTCACATGTATTTCAGGTAACTAGGATGGATGTGCGCGTGGTCTTTCTTATGCTCGTGGATGTCGCTTGTGTTTAACTTTAAATAAAGTTGTAAACTTTTAAGACAATGTTTTATGCGACTTAGCGATGTAAACGCTAACGTATGTTTTCAAATTATGGTATTTGAATGTTATTTTACGAGCATGTAGCATGTTTACTCTTCGTATGCAATGAGAACCTTTCATGATCACACCTCGTGCTTCCGCCGTAGAAAGGGGTGTGACAATTAAAACCAAGTTCACTATAACCAATGGCTCTGATACCAATCTGTCACACCCCCAAAATCCACCTGCGGAGTATTACCGCTTGGAGGCATGACTGACCAGGATCAAGCCACCAATCATATTGAACGTAACAGAAATAAGTAAGATTCAACCACACACTATGAAAGGTGTTCAAATCAAAACGTAGTTAAGTGTTTAGCGGAAGCATAATTGTAAAACCCAATATAAGTATTAAGTACGAAATAAGGTAATGTTTTTAGCATGGCACACACTACCATGTCCCACAATGACTGCGCCTCCCTGTGCAAGCTCCATGAGTACCTAACGACCTGCAGGGCATGTAACAACGAATCAACAACAAAGTTGAGCGAGTTCACGGTTGGTTGTTTAGTTATAGCATTCGTTTCGTAAATCGTGTGTTCGTTTTGTAAACCATGTATCGTAGTAATTCGTATCGCGGTCTCCCAGACATGTTTGCGAAGATTGGTGGGGGCTTCCCATGTGTTATTAGACCACGCGTATCGACTGCTACGAAAATGTAAGAGGTGCCCTAAGTCAATGTCTATCAGCATTGGCCCTTTGCCCATAGTCCATTAGTACACGCCCGTCCGACTGGCACGGTGTGAGGTTTGTTAAACCTAATAGCGCTATTAACTAACGACCCGCTCGCCATAGGCCTCGGCGATTAAGTCGATAAATGAGGGACTTCAATTGATAGAGTTGATGGTCTTATGGTCGTGTACGTAGGTTTTACGTACGTGCCCTTCAATCCAAGGACAGTAGTAAGTATGAGTGTACGTAGGTTTTACGTACGTGCCCTTCAATCCGAGGACAGTAGTAAGTAGTTTAATAGTAACGATAGTTCGAGTAGATATTCAATCCCATTCCCAGCTCACCAGGAATCCCATGCATTAGGAGTGTGAACTCACCTTGGTTTGCTCGGTAAGATTATTACTTGTTTAACAGTTGACCAAACACGTCCTATCATGATTTACCAGAACACTCAGTTTAGTATTCCAATTTCACTTATGTTATACAATATTTTCACATGTTACGCAACCAGTGCACTAGCATTAAACAAGTTATGCAAGTTGTTTCAGTCAATCAACATATTGCAATTACTCGCATCCTGCTCACATACAATTTTCATATCATACATGATCTAGTTCACTATACACACTATAACCATTTGTTAACTAATTGTGGGCTTACATGACAATTTGGCCCAACCATTGCTGGCCCAGCTCGTAAACAAACTCCAGCTAGTAATTCCTAAATGGTGTATATGGACTAATGAGTGTGGCCCAATCGTGTGGTTCAGTTGGCTCCGGGTCCATTCAAATGTGGATTTCAAATTATATTTGTTTGGGACTGTTTGATTAGTCCCCCTACCTAGCCCAGTCGCACGTATCCAGGTGAGGCCCAATGTCCCTTGTGTGGCCCAAGTCTCTTTTGTTTTACAATCAGTTTTGAAACCTACTCCCGACTCCAAATAATTTTTCCATTTACCATCAAAACAATTATTCATTCCAATATTATTATCAAACCCTAAATTCCCTATGCAAATATCAACAGTGTCATGCACCCTTAACCAAAAATGACATTACTACAACTAACATGGCATCGTTAATTCACATAATCATAACAGTCTACACACTTGATCAAATATAACTAACAGGATCCTATAGTTACATGTTCATCATTGTATCGGTAGCATATATCACAATTTTATCATAAACTCTGCTCAAGACTATCATCTACACAGTTAAAAAAATAAACATTACAACATATAATATCATCGCATCATCATCATCAATATTGAATCCGTAACATACCTCATAAATATATATAAATAGCCTACAATTCTAAGCATCAATTATCATGCAACATACACAATCAGCACTTTGTTAATCAAGGTTATATATGCACACAAAATCAACAGTTAACATGGATATAGACTCACTAACCCACGACTTTATCGATCAAGATGATATCTCGAGGGGGGGGGGGGTTTCTCCTGCCGTACGCACACATGAGAGGAGGGTAGGGTTTTGTTTTTGTAATTGTGTTATGAAAAAGATAATACGTGCACCATATACTAGAGGTTAGCTGGGCTTAAGCCCATAAAATTGAACTGCCATCTCAAGTGGGCAAGGGTGGCAGTTTAGGTTAAGAACAAAAGGCTTTGAGTTTGGAGGTTGGGCCGCAAATGGGCCACACACGCTAGCGGGTATCGGGTTAAATGCTCGTACAGTTCGAGTTGGGTTGCAATTAATTGCGTTCCGATTTAGGTAGCTATAACCAGTTAATTACATGCATATATATATATATACTTGAAACACATACAATCATAACATTTCATTAATCCACAATGTTCACATAGTCACATAGGATCCACATACGTTACATTAACACAAAGGTAAGTTCTGAACTACGAGTTGTAACAGAAGTAGAACCTACGTTTCTCCCACGGTTGGAATTTCCATAGCAAAATTCCTGGGTAAGTTTCTGAGCTAGGTTCTTTCTCTGGTTCTCTCCTTGTGTAAGCACTAGTTCATCAGTCAAGGTATTTGCTAGTTCTACAGCTTCTTCTATAGTTTGTGGTCTAGCTGCCTTGACTACGTGCCTAATCTCACTGATTAATCCCCAGATGTAACGGGAGATTAATACTGGTTCTGGTGAGGCGAGGGTTGGCACTTTTCTAGCATATTCGAAGAATATGGTAGTATAACCCTTACAGTCTACTCCAGTCATTCTAAGGTTTTAGAACTTATTAGCAATTTATTCTTTTTCATTGGGTGGACAAAATTTCCTTTCCATCATATTCTTAAATTCAGTCCATTCTATGTTGTAGACTCTATCACTTCCCTTAGACTGAAGAATAGTGTTCCACCATTCCAAAGCAGCATTCTTAAACAGACTGGAAGCAAACATGATTTTGTCTTCCTCTGCACATTTGCTGATTTTTAAGACTGCCTCAGTCTTTTCTAACCAGCGTAGAGCTGCAATGGCTCCTTCATTGCCCGGGAATTCTATTGGTTTACAGGACCAGAATTCTTTGTAAGAACATCCATAAGACATGGTTCTTCTTCTTTTTGGAATAGGCAATTGAAGTAATGGTCTGTTATTATCATTCACACTATGACTTGGTTCAGTGTGTTGACGTTTACTTCCATTTGCAGATTTATTTTCTGCTTCCTTAACAGTCTTAATAATATATGGCATAGCATCTATAATTCCTTGTGCTACAATATGTTGGATAGCACTAGTATTTATCTGGTTGCCATTATTATCATTATTCTGGTTTTCCTGATTTGCTGCGTTGTCCATCTGAATTATAAACAATTTTCAAGTATTAATATCACAGAGCAATGTTTAATGTGAATAATCACACAACAAGCATATTGATCAAAATCGTCATGCATTGCGACATTTACTCTATTTTATATATTATGCATCTAATAAAACCACAACTAAAATTTAAAATACAATACTAGTATGCATCAGTAGTTATTGGATTATCTATCTTAATGGATTTGTCTTTTTTTTCAAGTTACACACACACACACACACACACATATATATATATATATATATATATATATATTATTTGTGGGGGTCCATCCAGTATTGCATATTACGCTCGTCGTACTTCCAAACGAGCATCTCTCCTATTTGTCTTATCTTTTCACTTTCATCTAACAACTACTCACCAAAAGTGCGGAGTTCTTGCACGTTCTCAGTACTCATGGGTGGTGCGGGTGCTGGTATCGGGTCAGGGTACTGGGGCATCGGTTCTTCATAGGGGTACGGGTTCTCTAGGATTTCCCGAATATACTGGTCATTATCCTAGTATGGATCTAGAGGGTCAAGGTTTAGGTATGGTGCTACCGGGTTTGGCATGGGTTCCTCTTGTGGTTGGAATTCAGGGTAATCCCTGTGGTCGTCAAACCATGGGTCATAATTTGGAGGATGGGGTGCTGAGATTCTAGGGATTTCGGCTGGGTCGAAGGCAGGTAGTGGAATCTGGTCTCCTAGGTTTTGTTCTATTTCCACCGGTTGTGTTGGGAACAAGGGTAGTGGCTGTGGTGCTATGAGTTGTTCTAAGTTCGGATCAGCGGCAGTGGTAGCTAAGATATGAAAGTTGGCTAGTCTCCTATTGAGTATAGCTTGAGTTTGGGTGTTCATCTCTCTATTAGCAGCTGCTAAAGCTCGCTGTTGCTGTAACTTTCTCATTCTTTTCCTACGCTCGTGAGCTCCCCGACTGAACCATCCTCTCGTTTTGGTAGGGAATGGCTCCTCGGATTGTGCTTTGAATATAAAGATCCCTTCCTCAGTGTCAGCTGAATACCCCGAGGGGGTAGGCTGGGAAGAAGTTCCTTAATCTATAGGAGAACTAGACAATTGACGATAGGCGTCCAATGGTCCTTGATCACTCATACTGTAAACTAACAGATTGTCAAATAACAAAACAATAATATATACATATGCACGTATTCACATAAATTATTTCCTAACAGAATTTACAATCTCATTGTCAGCAGAACACTTATGTGGCTCAAATCAGTGGCTATAGCTCTGATACCACTCTCTGTCGCAACCCCCGGCCCTTGTCTCCTGGGAACGGGCGGTCGCGAGCTCAGATTTAGTGGTATCGGTATTTATCATTTTGGCAGCGGAATTTACATAAGGACCGTAGTAAGGAAATATTTTATCAGAGTAAAATACCACATTTTTATAATAATAAACACATGGGTAAAACCCAAGTTTATATCACAACATTGTTTATAGGGATAAACCCTATTTTATTGAAATAAAACATCTTCTTTATTTAGGTAACTTTTATAGCCACATTTTCCAAGCCTTCAGTGCTCTCCATCTGGCTTCTATTTGGCTTTCACATTTTGTTACCGGAAATGCGTTTTAAAAACATGTGTCAGTGGGAAATACTGGTGAGTGAATCCCAGTTTAATCAAAATAGGTTTTATCATTGTACAGTATTGAGGGCGATCTCGCAATTATATTTGTTTCCAATTCTTACTTTAATTATCACCGACGGCACTGTCAATCCTGACTTGTGGTCATGTTACTACTCACAGTGTAGTAACAAATTTTGTATACAAAACCCCAACATACCGACGATAATTGTAGAATTAGAAATACTCAATCACTGTTAATCATAATGTAAAACAATTGAGGTTTTGTAAAAAACAGTTTACAAAAAGGTTTCACAAAAAGGAGGTTACTCACATTGCTATTTTAGACTTTTCCTCTATGATTTCCTTGTTATAATCTATTAATTAAACAATACACACGCGTTAGTATAATAACCCAATTTACATTAGTTATACCCTCCCCGAGTCAGAACTCCAACGACAACGTCGGGCAGAGCCTCGACAGCCATTACGGAGCACTAGATCAATCGGGAAGCATATCTAATACGTAACCGGGGGTTAAAATACTTACAACGAGGCAGAGCTTCGCTAATTAGGGGGTATTATGCCCGAATATTATGTCTGCTATTCAGAAATTAGAGAGAGAATCGAGATATGAACGATTTGGGACTGAAGGCTGATGCCTTCTATTTATAAGGTCTGATCGACCCTCTCTCGCGCCACGCGAAGGATACACAAAGGGTCTTCACGCCCTGCGAGCTAGGCTAGGTAGGCTAGGTAGGCTCTAGCCTTAACCAATCACCGGGTAGGTTCGACACGCGCACGCCATGTGGCGGCACCAGGTGCGCCCTGGTGTTTGAGCTGTCGCGACCCGCGATTGGGTTACCCAAGGGCTTCGCGCCCCGTGAGCGCCCTTTAGATTTTGTTTTTATTTAATTTTTATAGAATAAAAGGTAATTAGGGCCATTTCTCGTATACGGGGTGTATTTTAAGACGTATAGGGATGTTATAACTATTTTAGGATATATTTAGGAGAGTCGGAAATATTTTAGGAGGGTTGTTATATATTTTAAAGTGGCTAAAGTGATGAAAATTCGATTTTTATTACAAACAACTAATCTAAACTGACTAAACAAAAGTCGACAAACTAATAGGCAAAAGTGTTTGCCTTTTATTCAACAACTACCACACATCTTTTTGTGTTTTTCTCAATGATTTTCTATTCTTTTTAGCTACATTTTCGGAATTTTTGCTTTTTTCACAAATATAAATCACAACTATACAAACACATAATCCTATAATCGAATTTTCATCACACGGGTTTAAAAAGAAAGGTTTATGGTTGTTGGCTAAGTGGGTTGTCAAACGAAAGGTTTAGGCTCAAAGTGGGCGACTAGGGGATTTGTTTGGGTAAGGATAGATAAATGGTTTTAAAGGAAAAGGTTCACCTAATGCCTTAATCATTCTCGTGCTTGTATTCGTTCTATGGACTCAAACGTATCAAAAGATGCAACTTCTACAATACATGACTAGTGGTCCACTCAAACGAAGAACTATGTGTATATATGATGTATAAAAGTGGCTCAAGATCTCACGTATAAAGGGTATGGAATATGATATACATAAGTTGCAAGTTTCTTAGGCGGATTATTCCCAAATAACCACCCGCTAAATACCTGTCATGTTACTAACTTGAACTTGACCATGCCAAAAGACCAAATGGGTTGTGTCATCCCTCGTTAACTTAGTTGCTTGTGCTTTTTAGATCGCTTCAAACAAAGACATTTTGAAAAATTTTTGAAAATTTTCCCCCATCCCCACACTTAAGGTCAACATTGTCCTCAATGTGTAGTGTTTAAATGAACGGGTCAAAAATCAAAAAACTTTTACTCCCACATCCCCATACTTGAGGAAAACATTGTCCTCAATGTCTAAGAATAGAGCTTTTAAAATGCACAAGGGATATGACACGGCTTACTTCCCCCAAAATTTCACCCTGGAAAATAAAATACAATATACAATCCACTTATTTGCTAACTAAAAATCAAAGATAAAAAGAAATGTATGCACCTGGTTTTTCGCTCGTTCCCCGTGTGCTCATCATCTTTCTACAAAGTGGTCGTCTCACGAACATGGTGTACCTACAAATCTCAACCCTTGTGTAGAAGCATGCTTCTCACAACCATCAAAATTTGTTAGTTACCTAGTTCTACCATTTTTATGAAAATATTACCAAACCATACGTTATTTCACTTTGATTTATGTGGAAAAAATAATGTACAATAACAACAAACCTAACTCACTTTCGTTATGCAACAAGCCCTTTTAAACCTCCCGATAGCTTGAGAGGACGAGAGGTCTCGTGAGGGTTATATAGGGAACACACCCACAAAGTTCATTTAGCTACTAAAATAAAATAAAACGAATAATAATATAAACTCTACAACAATCATACCTGATTTGCATATCATGGTGGTCGAAGTGGACATTTTTCGACCGAGTTTCCAACATACTCTCGGTAGTTGGCATGCCGAATCCACTCTCTTTTTCTTTTATGCGGCATGCGTACAGTACAACTTCGGGGTCGTTTCTTAACAAACTGGCCAATGTCTTGTAACACCACCCTTCGAATCCTTATACCCGAACCCGCATCCCCAACTTTGTTGGTTGGAGTGATAAGTATGGGAGAAGGATGAATATAAACATGGGCTTCTTTCGAATCCGATTCGTCTCGCGGTGTCATGTTCTCCACTCGGTTCAAACATTCTGTTTCTTGCTCCGGAAGATCTATAACCTCCTCCACCACATCACCGTCAACCATGGTACCATTAGCCAAAACATCCTGCTCGCGTTTAATTTGGGCTATTTCCTTCGCTAATTGACCCACTTGCATCACCAATACTTCATGGGCTTTATCTCTCACTTCATTCGCTTTCTTCATATCTTTGATATCCTCATGATATCCTTTCACCGTGTTTATGAGAGCATCAAGCTTGGAATGCATTGAATCTTGTGGGTCCTTGTATGTGGACGGATGGTATTCATGGTAACAATCGACATACTCCTCCCGATAACTTGAGTAATGTGGCATCTCTTGTGCATAATTGTTGTAATCCCACTTTTGCTTGTAATGGTAATCCGTATCGGGGTGGTAGTATTCTTGACGATTTGGTGGTGGTGGTGGTCTAGCGTATGGATAATGTGAGGATGGACCATTGAGATTTTCATAATCCGCCCTCCCATATCCGTACAATCCGCTGAGGTAGTCTTCCCGATCCTTGTATGCTTGAACCTTCTCGTAGAAAACAGAGCAATCCTCAAATAGATGCTCTCCTCTTCCGTAACACTCACACGGATCATCATCTACCCAATTCATATTGAAAGATGGTGCATGCAAAACATGTACCTGCACAGACAAGCTGGACCACCCAAAGTAAAATCACAAAAATACAAGAAACAAAACTAACACTAAAATCAAACAAGTAATGAAATACTAAGCGCACTAGCTCCCCGGCAACGGCGCCATTTTGACAGACCGGGTCGTCCCGATCAGTCAAAAACCCAATTAACCTAGGTAGCTAGGGTAAGTCGAGTATCGTATCCACGAAGAGCATGTGGTCAGTATTGCACGACTTGTTTAATTTATTTAAACTATTTACAAAAATGTACAAAGTAATTATGAAGCTTGCTAATTTTCTTTGTTTGTTTGATTTAAAAAGACTCGGGGTGAACCGACAGATTGCTATTATCCAAAACAACGGTTTATTAACTAAAATTGCAAAACTTAATTGATTAGTTAAAAATACTATATGAGAAAACGAATCACGCCCGGGTTTCGGAGTAATAAGTATCTAAAGTTATTTAACATGAATGGTTTGATTATTTTATGAACACCAATGATTTCTTGAGTTGGTTAATTTGAAATCCTAATCTTAGACATCGTCTATCATACGCAACCGGTGCAAGATAACCATCACAATATGAGACAATAGTATGCTTTATTAATCAAGAACAAAAACCAAACCCTAGCATATATCACAACTTAATGGTAGCAATCATCTCTCAACGTCAATGTTGCAAGAAAACTTAACAATTTTGAGTTCAAAGCAATACCAGCAAATGACTCACACAATTTCAATCAAAGATTAACAAATGTTTGTATCAAACCAAAACATGAAAAACAAACCCTAGAAACTTACAATCTTTCACCCGGGGATTATCTTGGGGAAATTAGCCACCCATGGTTTATGGTTGATCTTCAAAACATGATGGAATGTGATAGTAGATCAAATGGAACCTTCAAAAATCTCTGCAAATCGCCTCTGGAAGTCCAGAATGGAGTGTGTGTAGCTTCACACTCGAAATTGGGTTCTTAACCAAAGTTTTCCCCAATTCACGCCGGGGACCAGCGTCTAGGACACTGGTCTGGGCATCTGGGATGCCAGTCTCTGAAGTATTTGTCCGGTTTTCGCCGTTTAGCTCCCGTTTTCTGTCCTGATGCTCCGTTTTCGCCCCGGTGGTCCGTAAAGCTCTCGATTAGCTCCTTAAACTTCGTAAGACTTGCAAAATACAAATACCATTAAAAGTAGGCTATTCGAGATTAAAAGTTAAGTAAAAACATGAACTTAAACATAAACGAACACCGGTTTTCGACCACGTATCAGTAGACTCTTTTTCTTCAGGTTCCCCCTTTCGTAAAGCTTTCGTGATTTAGGATCGACACCTGATTCTCCGTTTACAAGCTCCCCCTTGCGATGAGCTCGTCTTCAGACTCCCCCTTAGACTCGGCTATCGAGATCGTAATCTGGCTTAACATCTGCAATTTCTCAAACATTTGTAAGATATATGACAATATAAGTTTGAAAACCTAATTCTCAGCATAAGCTGGAGCATTTCAAATATGTGACAGTGAAAGCTTTTTAGGTTTTCCCAGGAATGATAGCCTGGTTCTTAAAATCTTTTTGAATCAAGAATCTGGCTCTATTACACAAATGTAACAATATGAATTTCTCCAGGATTACCCGACTCCACTCCCCCTATCAAATGACTTTATAAGATTTGACAGTTTAAAGCATCCAAAACTTCACAATTTATCTTCCAAGTCCAAATTAATGACCTTAGAGATTTCACAAACTGTTTTTTATTTTTTGATAAAACTTCAAGTTTCAAATTAATGAACAATTTTTTATTTTCAGAAACACGTTCAGCATACCAGATTTTGAAACTCAGCTTTCACACATCGGTTGTCGAAAATAAAATGGAAACAAAATCTTTTTGTATTATTTCTGAAATATAAAGCAGTAAAGAAATATTTACAAACATTATTTTTGTTTGAGTTCGTGTTAGAGGATCATATCAGTTTATGACAAATCACTAGTACCGTTGAGCTATAAACACTTTAAGTTCTAAACGATTCACTTAGATTGTCAGTATACTGATCCACTTAAATTTTCACACAAACTTCAACTGATTCGAGATACAAAATTTAGTGTTTTAAGGACTTAACTTATTCGCATGTCCCACCTCAGAATATACTCCCGTATCAAAACTCCATAGATTCAGTCTTACAGATGAATATACCATAATGATATCTGTACTCTAGGTTAGTGTGAGACCTTGAGAACTCAGGTATGAACTACCTTTCAATAAAAAGATGAAGGCTCGACTTGAGGTGTGTCCCACTTAGGGATCTTCTTTACAACTGCAATTGATTTATATCTTTCGATATTTTTTTCAATTTTTATGCAGATGGTAAGCTTTTAAAGTGCGTAAAGCATTATACGAGGTCTAGGCCATTGCTTCCGCAATATCAAAAGACCAGGTATAATACCCCAGATATCAAACAGTATAAAGACCTAGTATCTCAGATTCTGGCAATCTCTCAAACAAGATTTCGGGGGTTACCCATATATCCGAGAGATGTTCCCCATGAGATAAGTAAGAATGTTGATATTTAGGTTTATATCTCGAAATCAATCTACTAAGCGTGTAAAAACCTACTGGCATATCATCAGTGAGACCGTTTATCACATTTAACTTTTCATTTCTTTAGCGTACTGTGATTGTCTACTGATGTACTACCATTTCCTCCTTTTACACAAAACTCTTTTTGATTTTCTATTGTTTTTGACTTTTTCAAATTTTCAAATGTTTTTGGATTTTCTGACAACATTTACTCCCCCTAAAATTCAAAACATTTAAAGAAAATTTGATAACCGATGTAGACAGCTTTGTCTCGCCATCCATTTTCTGCTTTACATGTCCTGTTTTGCATAAAGTATCCCCATGATTTACAACACATTGATATTTGACAGTTTGAAAACCGTTTTTCAATCTTGTGAAATTAATCATGTTTGTTCAGCCGTGAGGGTTTCGACATATTCAATCAACATATTTTTGTAAATTTTTGATTTTTTGACAAAATTTAAAAACAAAACACATTTTTTTCATTTTTTCAATTTTTTTTTACAAAATAAAAACATATTTTGGTTTTTCAATTTTTCAATTTTTAGGATTTTTGAAATATGGTTTATTTATGTATAGAAACGAACAAACTCCCTGTATTCGGACGCAGGTTTCCACAGCCTCCTGTGCCAGGCTGCTCCTTTGATCATTCTGAAAATTTTCTGTTTTCTTGAGCACCTGCACATTTCAATCTATTCAATTACTTGAACAATTTAGCCCAGGTCTGTTTGACCTTAGGCATTTCAATACAAAATTCATTCAATGATGGAAAATCTTTGTGATTTTGTAAAAATACTTTTTCATCTTTGACTTCAACTTTTTCGTCATTGACAGAAGTCACTTGTTTCTTAACCACCCAGGTTTGTCCTTTTAAACCATTTCTTTGATAAAATCGTGACTCGTTTTGAATGTTTTGTTTTGGTAAAACAACTTCTAGTTTCCAAAACTGGTTTGGTTTTGTTGCATCAACAATTGTTTTCCAACTTTGTGTTGTTCTAAATCTGGGTGTGTGAGAATTCCAGGCTTGGCTTGAATCGAACCTATTCGGGTTCGATTTCCATGTTTGATACGAAGCAAACGTGTTTGTGTTGTACCTCCAAGTTTGTTTTGAATCAAATCAGGTTGACCTTTGTTTCACATCCTCAGATTTCTGTTTTTCAACATCAACAGGCTTTGGGTTCGGACACTTGCGTGCAAGATGTCCAGTTTGATCACATTTAAAACATGTTCTCTTTGAGACATCTTTGTCCCGTTTTTGTTGCTTTTTCTGAGCATAGAACTCTTCATTAGACTATCGTCTAAATTGGAGTTCTTTCACTTCCTCAGAACTTGTTCCGTGAACAAAATTCATCTTTTTCTGATAGTTTGGCGATTCATTTCTTTTCCAATTCTGTTTCCTTTTATAACCCAACCCAGCCTTCATGTTTTTCTTCTTGAAACTAAGTTTGTTATAAAAAAATTTGTTACTCTTTCCAGCAAACTTTGAAATCTCAGATTTTTCAATTTCAATCAACTTGAACACTTTGTCAATCTTTTCTGAAATCACATTCTGAATCGGGACTTCATTATCTGAGAATAATTTGTCCGATCCAATCATGGTATAAACCAATCCTTTTGAATCATCATTCTCCTTTTTCTCAGATTTTGAGTTTTTCAGATAACCTTCATGAAAACTACCTTCATTTTCTTCCTGTGATTCAGATTTACCTGTTTCAACAGACTCTTCTTTCAAAACACTTTCAACGACCTTACCTACCACCTCTGAATCACTAGAATCATCAGATTTGGATTAGGTTATGTCTATGTTATCAGGCAATTGATCAACCATGTTGAAAGCTTTTTCCACCTTCTCTTCATCATAGAATGTGAATTTTTCCTCAAACGGTGGTGGAACCTGATGATATTCTGAGCCAATTCCTTTCTTGTTCTTCTCAGAATCTTTATCATCCGGTTTTAGATTGAAAATGCGTTCAAGAACATATGATGAAGTGTGATAACTGTGTAACTTGTTATCTTGTTCTAAATCAGCTATTTTACGTTTAAGCTTAGCAACATCTTCGATGTAAGAATTTACAACTTGTTGTTTTATTTCATACTGTCGCTTAAGCGTATCAGATGTTTCAGAACAATATTTCAATCTTGATTGAACAAGTTTTATTTGACTCTTCACGTCTTCATATGACTCTTTGGTAATATGATATGCAAGTTTTATTGAATCGTACTCTTTTTTTATTGTTTGAAATGAATTTTCTTTTTGCAAACACTCTTCTGTCATTGTTGAACACTTTTCTTTCAAAATCTCATTTTCTTTTTCTAAAATCTTGCATCTTTGTCTTAGCTTTTCATCATTATCTTTCAAAATCTTTTCATTTTCTAATATTTCTTTGCATTTTTCTTTGAAAACTTTTTCAATTTTAGTAAATTCTAGATCTCTTGTTCTGAATTTTTTATCTTTTTCAGTACAAGCATTGCACGTTTCCATGCATTTCTTGCACTGTTCAACAGTTTTATTTAAGACTTCAAATTCAGTTGAAGTATTTACCTCAGTGATTGGCACATTGGCCTTTTCTTCTGTCTGCTTCTGATCTGCTTCTTTCTTCTGTTGTTTCTCAGCACCATCATCAGCATCAATCACTTCAACCGATCTTTCCAGCTTCACATTAGCTTCTTCTTTCTTTTCAGATCATCTTCATTCTGTTGTTCTTTAGTAACAGCTAGTTCTGCTAGTTTCTGATCTTCTTTACCAGCTGCTTCTTCTTCTTTTTCATCTTCTACTTTCTCTTCCTCAGCAACCTTCTTCAAATCATCCACCAAATCATCAACATTCTTCTTCATCCTCTCTTCTTCAGACTTGCTGTCATTACATCTCGAATTCTCTTATCCAGCCTTTTCAGATAATTTTTATCTTTCGCGACATTTGAATAATATTCGCCGGACAGAGGAATAATAGCCAGCACATCATTATACACCACTTCTCGTCTATGAACGACTGGATCTCCATTTCGATTGATATAACACTCTTTCTTCTTATCCTACCTTCCTTAAAACTTTGCTTCTTCAAACTCTTCATGCATCTTTTCAATTCTGCAATCTGCAAAAAATATTTCTCTTTCCGTTTTCTCTTTTAGAATCTCTTCCTTTGTTTTCTCTTTCACAACAGCAACAAAAGCACTATGTTTCACTTCAGCCACTAAAGCAGAGTTGAATCCATAGTCTTCTTCTGAAAGAAAGTCATTCCAGTTGAAACCTTCATCATCTTGGATCACTCCTAGTGCTCTTGATTTCTCTTTCACAAGGTTGTTTTCAATTTGTTTCATCTTTGATGGTTCCTCTCTGCTCCTGTGATAAATCGCTTTACGATAGTAATCGTCTTGGAATGGATTAGCGGTTTCTTCAACAATAGAGTTTCTACATTCTCTTTTAAAATGACCCTGTACATTTGAAGCAGGTCACTTTTGATTTGTCGAAGCCCAGCTTTGTTGATGGTCCACCTATTGTCTGTCTTCCAGTAATTTCCATGAACCGCTAAGCTCTACGAATGCAGCTAGCCAAACACCATCTCAGATCAATGAGTTCCATCTCTTCCGGATCTATCTGGTCGTAATCTTCCTTTGTCAGCTTAGAATTTCCAATTTTCACAACCACCAGACTTTCGTATGATTCCAGAATCGATGCCAGAAAACTCATTTGCTGTTTAGCAACATTAATGCTCATTGCTGGAGAATTTTTCGACTTTAAGGCAATATTGCAGAGAATTTCTTCGGGTTCTTCAGAGTTTGAAGTTGTGGAAGATGAATGATACCCTGGATCGTAGCTAGATGCACTTTCCCCAGAATATTTTTTTTTCTTTTCAACACTGAATGCAGTCTTTGGTCATTCACTGACGTTCACCGTGGGTACACTGCCCTTGTAGTAAAGACCTACATTCTGTTGATATGACGAGCTGCTCATCTTGCTTTGTTTCTACAATTCAAGCTTGTGACACTCGATCTTTTCAATCAATGCATCCAAAGTAATTGTATCATACAACACATCATTTTTCAAAATAAACACAAACGTTTTCCACTGATCAGCTCGTGGTAACGCTTCAATGATTTTATCAATGACTTCTTCACGTGTTTTAGTTATACCAAACCTGTTAAGTTCAATTTGTAAGTGACAAAATCTCTCAATCATTTGCATCACAGATTCACCTTTTAAGCTATCAAACAAATCAAATTCCTTTTTAAGTAATGCAATTTTGTTCTTTTTGATTTGTTTTCCTCCCTCGGCTTTAACTCTCAAAGCTTCCCAGACTGATTTTGACGAACCATCATGATTTAGCAGTGCAAAAATATCATCTCTGATGGACTGTTGGATTAAAGCAATCATTTTCTGTTCATACGAAAATTTCCTTTTATCTTCATCTGATAAGTCTTTAAGAGGGATTTCTTCGTTTTTATCATTAACAGGTCGACTATACCCGAACTCCAGACAAAACCAACTCTCGTGTGCGTAAGCTTTTGTCCAGTTCAAAAATCTTTCTCTCCACCAAGTATAATCTTCAATGTTTTCAAGTTTCGGTGGTTTAGTGTGTGTTCCGTAAAAATTATCATGTTTTATGTTATCGTTTATAGCTTTCGTAATAGTTTTCGGTGTAACGATTGAAGTTTCGGAAGACTCGGAAGTGAATGCCTTGTAAAACGTGTTGTAAAACTCTTCAGCCATGATGTACGATTCTTCATTTTTCTCTTTCGAGTAACACACCTTGATTTTCACTTTACGTTTATCACCTGCAAACAAAACAAACACTTGATTAGTTTAAATGAACCTAATACGTGAAAGTCCGTGAAATGTGTGACTGTGGAATATTGTGAATATTGAGGAAAGAATCAATCTAAGACTTGTGTAACAGAATACGAATAGGACTGATGCTTTCGACCAAAGAATCTTGTTTCAATCCTTGAGACTTGTCGGATGGGGTCAACTGTCGGATGGGTTCAACTGTCGGATGGGTTCAACTGTCAGATGGAGTCAACACTACTTGTTCGGATGGGATCAATTGTCGGATGAGGTCAACTATGAAGTCAATCGGATGGGGTCAACTATGAAGTCAATCAGATGGGTCAACTATGAGGTCAATCGGATGGGGTTAGCAATCGGATGATCATCCGCTCATTTAACAAAGTTTGAAGTTGATTCGGATGAATACTCGATCGGATGATCATTCGTTCAATACTTTCAATTGTACCGGCACCAAACTTTCACATGCAATAATGATTTAATTGTATCGATTGAGGTATTGGGCCACACAACAATCTCACTTTGTTTTAATTTGGCCGCTATATCCACTGATCTTCACGTGATACTCTGACCTACAATTAATGTCTTGAAACAAACAATCAACTTGAAATCAAAACCTTATTGGACCTCAATTTGAAATTTATGAAGTCTGATTGGACCGCTGCACTATCTTGGACAAATGGGCCGACAACTCTAATATATTTCACATGCAATCTGATCAATGGGCCGCCATTTGATCTTTAATAGACCGAAGCTTTAATGAAATACTGAAATGCTATTGGGCCGTAGATCAATCTTGAATATTGGGCCACCGATAATGGATTCTGAACACTCTTTTATTAAAGTGGCCGACAAACAATCAACAAAGCTAAATATGATTGGGCCGAACAACTTTTCACGTGATGAATTAATGGACTGAATCAAACTTTTTCAATGTGATTTAATTGGATCAAGAATAATGGTCGACAACAATAATTTGCATTCAATTGTTATTGGGCCGATGATATAATGATCAGATGATAGTATTCACAATTCTGAATGAAAGATTCATGTTGTCGGATGGTCATTCGACAGAAGTATACAAGTTGTCAGATGGGATATGTACGGATCGAATGAATAGTTGAGCAGATGGTCATCCGCTTGACATGTTGTTTATGTAATATGCACAAGTCAACTGACGAATGAATAACTGAATGGATGACAAATTATCAACGAATGGTCATCCAAACATCCTTCATTTAAATCAACCTCCAAATGATTTTTATGTTCAGATAGTCATCCAAACGGATGGCCATCCGAATGAACAACATGAACAGCGAATTTCATATTTTTTTTTCGGACACAAAATCAGTGATTTCTCCCAAATTATTTGGAATTTAGATCTGAAAATTTGTAGGTTTATAAAACAATGGTTTTCGCACAATATATCAAAAAATTAGCAAATTTTATCCGTGAAAACCTTGTTAATTTTGCGTTTTTTTGTCAAAAAGTGAAGAAGATGAATAGAAGAAGAGATTTGACAAATCTGAAGCAAATTCAACTCTGAATCTGATGAAATCACATGAACTTTTACGTATCTGATCCGTGCAATCGAGCTCCTGCTCTGATACCACTTGTGAACGCGTTGTAGGACTGTGTTTGACTCTTGAACGATTGCGAAACGACACGTACAACGTGCGGAATCCGTGCCCGTGCGTGGACCGAACACAAGAACGTAATATAATCAAGATTCTATTAAGATCTAATAGTGTTTACACCTTGAATCACAACCTTTGCTACTTTCTCTCTCTAGAATCTCTAAGCTCTCCAAATCTCCAAAAGTTGCAAAAGTTCTAAATGTCTAACACTCCTTCCCTATTTATAGAGTTAGACACTAAAGGAAGTCTCACTAATTACAATATTGCCACCTTGACTTTCCCCTATATTTTACACTATAAAACCATGTCTTTAACAGATTTCTGCTACGATTTGGATTGACGGAGGCGATAGACATTCGTGCACTCACATTGTCTAAGGGAGGGAATATGGAAGAAGTGTTAATCCATACAAATTCTTTCAAAAACCACTCTACTACAATATCGGATTCATTTTCTAACTTTCCTTTCTTCTGATCATATTTGACATCAACTTGAATTATATCAATGAAATTCAAAGCAATCCTTTATCAAAGGCTACAGTCTTAGGGTACACTACTGGTTCTTTTCCCTTATTCACCCTAGCCTTATCCTTCTCTTCTTCTAACTTCATCTCATCAAAGAGTTTCCACAACACTACCTTCGTTTCATCCCTAATATTCTTTTCTAGTGACCCACTGCCAAAGTTTTGAATGTTTTGGTTATATTACAGCCTTTTGCTTCAAAGTTCACATCATACCCTTGATTTGCCAATTGGGTCATACTAAGAATGTTTCAATTTAACGTAGGGATGTAGTATACAGATTCAATGTATTCACCGTTAGTGAAAATCTGAACTTCCCCTCTACCTCCGAAGAATAGTTTTTGATTTCCTATACCACTCTCAACACCGAATGAATTTTTTTGTCTTTTAAACACATTTTTTTTTTACCAGACACGTGATATTTTCTATCATTACTTACAAACCATGTATTCACTTGTCCCAACCAATGGGTTCCCTTTAACATAATCTTAGAACTTATTGTTTTTAGTTTTTTTATTATCACTAATCATATTAGGTTTGGAACAAAAGTTACAAGCATGGATTTGACTTACGTATGGTTGATGCCTTTCCCTTTGTCTATGATTTCTTGCATGCTTGTTTCTGTTTGTTATGATTGCAAGCCCTTTCCCTTTGAACTTTCAACAATTATCTCGTTCTTTTAACTATCTAAAATACTTTGTTTTAGTATTAGCATGTGTGCTACATACATACCATCAAGATTTTCAGCAATTATTTTCTTTGTTCTTACAAAGATTCAAGCATTTCTGCCCTTTTCTTTTATCTGCAAAACAAAGGGCAATTTTTTTAGGATGGAACAAATTTCATGTCAAGCCATATCATGTCATGATACAAAGAGTTATTATAAGCTTTATAAATGATCAGTGACAATAATAATCAAGATGAAGATTCAATTATGAATATAGGTCCTTTAATATGTTGGAATAGCCAGTTAGACCAAGATGAGAAAACACACAGATCTGGAGTAACATTATTTGACTTTTTCTTAATTAATTAAACTCAAAAAAATAAAATTGAATGCATAATTCTCTATTTATATACTACACATAAACAAATCTTATACTACTACGAGTAACATTTAACAAATTAAATCAATAAGCAGAAACAATTCAAACCATCCTTTGATATGGAAAGCCTAACCCGCTCAAACTCTTCAACCATTAACTTCTTTTCTTTTAATTGATCGGCTCCTCCTCTGTAGAAGATGAGAATTAATCCTTTATAATTAGTGTGGTGATTTTGTTCTGCCAGGTCACTAAGTTTCAGTGTTATGTCTATTAGTTAAATTGATGTACATAATTAAATCATATATACTGACTCTTCTTTTTGGTATAAGTGGTGGAAGGACCTAGGGTTGGGGCAAGACTTGAAACTTGCACGGAACCAACCTTTAATATGGTATGTTGGGTCTATGGCTTCCTTAGCAAATCTCAGCTTGTCACAGCAGAGAATCGATCTGACAAAAACCATTACTCTCATTTATATTTTAGATGATGTTTTTGATATCTACGGGACCCTCAATGAACTTACTCTTCTCACAGAAGCCGTCAACATGTACACAACAATGAAGCTCACTAGATTATTTTTACTATTTTTATGTTTAAGAGTTTTATACGAAAAGAAGTTGATCAAATGGTGTACTAGATCACCATGTTACCAGATTGTGATGTGGCTGGCAAACAACATCCTCAATTATTCACTTAATAAAATACGTCAAGAATAAAATGCAAAAATCGTCCTGGGGATTGACTATTTTTTCCACTTTCATCCAAAAAGTCATTATTATTATTATTATTATTATTATTATTATTATTATTATTATTATTATTGCTATTATTATTATTATTATTATATTATTATTATTATTATTATTATTATTATTATTATTATTATTATTATTATTATTATTATTTGCAACTGGACCCTATTCGTTTGCATTTTCTTACCATTATCATCCATTGTGCTAACCTTGTCTATTTTTATGTTAACTCAGGGATTGTTTGGAATTTTTACCTGTTTTTTTTTTACTTTTAAACAATAAAATTCAACAAAATTATAATACCAACCCCCACCCCCCCCCCCCTCTCTCTCTCTCTCTCTCTCTTTATATATATATAGGGTTAGGTTAACGTACAATGGCTCTTATCGTATAATATGTACGCGATCATCTCAGCCGTTCGATCTGGTGCGAATTCACTTTTGAACATGCGATTTGTGCTGAAAACCCATCCTGCGAAATTGATTTTGGTACCAACATGCGATTTTCAACATGTTTTTTTATAACTTGCGATTTCACAATATCGTACGAGCGTACGCTAAGCCCTAATTGTACGTTACACTTACACTATATGTATGTATGTATATATATAGTGTAAGGTTCATTGGGGAACACTAAAAAAATGGGGAACTGACTCAAACGAACTCCGATTAGACTTATTCCAGCGGCGTTGGAATCGGCCCGTCGAACCCTAACTAGGATCTCTTAACCCTAAACCCTAAATCATAACCCCTTAACCCTAAATATATTAGAGTTTGGCTTTTAGGGTTTAGCTTTAGGATTTAGCTTAGGGTTTAGATTTAGGGTTTAGGGTTTAGCTTTATGGTTTAGGGTTTAGGGTTTAGCTTTAGGGTTTAGCTTTACGGTATAACTTTAGGTTTAGCATTTAGGGTTTATAGTTTAGATTTTACGGTTTAGATTAGGTTTTAGCCTTAGTGTTTAGCTTTAGGGTTTAGAGTTTAGGAATTAGGATTTAGGGTTTAGGGTTAAGAGATCCTAGTTAGGGTTTGACGAGCCGGTTCTAACGCCGTTGGAATGAGTCCAATCAGAGTTCGTTTGAGTCGGTTCCCCGCTGTTCCCCACTTTTTTAGTGTTCCCAAATGAACATTCCCATATATATATATATATACTAGGTTATCACCCGGGAATACTCCCGGGTTGTGAATATTTATATCTAAAAAATAAATATACATCTATATATATTAATTAATAAAAATATACCATGTAGTTGTGAATCTTTATAACCCGGGAACTTCCCGGACAGAAAAAATCAATTTATAATCTAATTATGTCATTAAATAAATTAAAAGACAAGTTTTCAAACGTTATTAAGTGTTTAAATAAATAAGTTAAAATTTGGTGTTAATACTATGCGGTACCAATGTTGAAATTAAAAGATATGTTTTCAATCGTTATTTGCCGTAAAGTAACACTTTTTTTCCATGGGGTGCCTCCTTCCTTTTCTTTACATGTGCATCCCTATGCTATGCTATGCTATGCGATACGGTACCGGTTAAGCCAAAGCACTTATAAAGAAATGAGTTGAGCCAAACCACTTTTTTTTACCATAATCCCAAAGAAATAAAGGCATTTATGTTTTTACCTTTTTTAACTGAAACCCGATTACCAAACATGACCCAATACTACCTAAACCGAGTATTTAACACAATTGTACATGAAGCCACACATGACCTAAGTAAAAACATAACAAAAACTTTCCACATCAAACTTTCCACAACAAAACTTTTAAACACATTAAAAGAAGATAATTGAGATATATTTCGTTTTTTAAACAACCAACAAATCAAATTTTATTAAAAAACATATAAGCATTGTGCTAATCCACATCCAAAAACAACCAGACAACAAACTACATCATAGACCCAAAAAAATTAACACGAAATTTCGCCATTTTTCCCATGATAAACCAACAGATTTTGACTGATGTTTAACCCATAGGTACGCCAAAACTCTAATTTCCTACTTTAAACTCTCCACCTTAGGTTGTTTACGGTTGAAGATAATATTGTTTTGACTTCGCCAAATACACCACACGACCGTTAGAATAATGAAGTAATAATATATCAAAAATGTGTTTTGATACATTACTTTACTATAAGTAATAATATACCAAAAAATTGTTTTAATATATTAATTTCTCAACACAATAAGTAATAATGTATCAAAATATTATGAAAGCATAATAATTCATCCATAAGGTACCAACTTATAAAGCAACACTTTAAAAAGAATTAGTAATGGAATAACTTTTAAAATAAATAACACATGAACATAGTAGTTTTAAGAGTTTTGTTTTAAAAAATCAACTATCTCCTAGCCTTTTCCATCATCTCCATCAATGTATTGATTCTAGAAGTTGCACCTCACGTGATGCATCACCACCTACTTAATGCGTTTTCAAAAGTGCTTTGCTCGCCTCACTAATAGGGCATCAATTTCTAAATCAAGTTTGAAGTCAACTAAAAGCTTTAATATATTATGAAAAACAATTGTGTTCCTTGCTAAATCATGCTCCATTTAAGAACCTCTATATTGTGAAAATTCCTAAAAATAATGTACATAAAAGATATTGTATTATACACAATAGGGTCAAAAAGTCTAGATGGTCTTTTGACCAAAAAAGTTCATTGATCCATACAAAGATGACTTCAAAGGTAGACTTATAATTCACATGCCTTCCAAAAGCTAATACATCTCAATCTTTTGTTAGCAAACCGAACCCTGTGATACACGTCTTTGGGTTAATAAAAAAATTAAATGAAAAAGTCATATAAAATAAATGCATAACGTATTTATCGTTTTTTTATTAAGAACTTCATATCAAATTTACATTTACATTCATAACAAATAGGCATGAATATAAGAGATAGGAAGAAACATTTGGATCACCAACGGCATCAAAAAGGTGTTCTTAGGAGGTTTAAAAGACAATCTTGAATAAAATCTGGAATATGAAAAACCTAACGCTAAGCTATACAATATGTCGATAACAAACTCTTAAAATTTCATAAGTCAATTATGTATTTACTTTTGCCAAAAATCTCGACTTATTTTAATGGCCAAAGTTGAGCACCATCTATAATTCTGGTTCCATACTTCCCTATTGCTTTAACCATGTCTTAAGCTCACAAGTTCTCAACTTAGGAATAAATTGACCAAAAGAAGAGTGGGGCATTATCATTGCACCAAACCCCCTTGGACATGTCTAGATAACCAAAAATACGAAACATCAAAACAACTTAAATCTATACCATGTCATTTTACATAGAGTCTATTTCATATGTTTTTAAAGAGTTAATTGCCCGGATGGTCCCTGTGGTTTCACGCTTTTTCACGTTTAGTCCCCACCTTTTGAAAATAACATGTATGCTCCCTATGGTTTGTCATTTTGTTACTCGGACCATCCGAGTAACAAAATGACAAACCATAGGGAGCATACCTGCTATTTCCAAACTAACTGACATTTACTCAGGGACTATCCGAGTAACAAAATGACAAACCATAGGGAGCATACCTGCTATTTTCAAAAGGTGGGGACTAAACGTGAAAAAACGTGAAACCACAGGGGCCATCCGAGCAATTAACTCGTTTTTAAATAAACATAATATAGTGTATCATTTAAGCAATTGCATCATTGAAAAGATACATTCAATGCTTTTTTCTGGTTTGACATATAAATTAAAAGACTATTATTGTAATACTTCAAGCAGGAGTTTCGTAACCAATAACCTCGAATTCGTTTTAGATCCATTGAAAAAACAATCATCTCTTAACGAAATATGTTCGGCTTCAATTATGTCATGCCATCCAACAACACCGTACCTATAAGAAACAAAATATATGAACAAAAAATTTATTAGTAACATTTATAAAAATACATTTAAAATAAAAGCATTCTAGATGGGGATACAATAAAACAAAAGCATCTAAGGTGTAGCTGCATCTCACAAGCTCTTAATTTCATTTACAAACAAAATAATACACATAACAAATTAATCAATCAGTTAACAATAATAAATAACAAACTTCATAAACATAAACAAAACAAACAATTTTATCAAATCACTTACTTCCTTTCATCAACAAATAATCCTTAAACAACTAAAACATCTTTTCCTTAACCTCATTACAATAAAAAAACAAATTTTGTAAACCATATATGACGCATTAAAAATACATATTATCGGGTGGGAACATAATCCAAACCTTAAAACAATAAAAAATCATATATAAGGTGTGTGTGTGTGTGTAAAAGCACCTGCGCTTCGCGGCGGAGTAAATTTTTAACGGCTACAGGGGACATTTAAATGATATTTATATACATTATGGCACTGCAAAATGTTTAGAGGGGTCTTTAGTTTACATTAAATGTATGAACCGTAATTATTAACCACCCGCTTTAATTCATAAAGTTAATTAGAATTTCCAAACTTGTAGATTTAGGAATTGCTAGAGATATCCTACCAGGTCTTTTCGAAATTAGAAGCACGGAGTGGTTCTTTTACATATATTTCCATAGCTTGTAGAAATGAAGATGGAGCCTACCATATTTATAAGGAAATGGTAAAGACATCATAAAAAAGTTATACAAAACCATATAAGCATAATTAATCATACCTGCTCAATCTTAATTAACTTTTTGACCAAGGCTGACTCAAGACTTCAGATCTTAATTAACTTTTTGACCATGGCTGACTCAAGACTTCTGGAGGCCCCAATCAAATTCTAAAATGTGCCCCTTAAGTATTATGTTTTTTTACCTTTCGAATTGATCCAATGTATAACTTTTGATTTTGACCCAATTCATAACTTTTTATTTGAAATTGTCATGATATTTTTTGGTTAAAAATATATAAAGATCAATAATTAATATAAGAAACTTAATAAAAAAAACCTACAATATAAACTGTGAAAACAAAAGTTGAGAGAATGCTCAACATAAAGATCAATAATCAATATAAGTAACAAACAATGATTGATATAAATTTACATACCTGTGTAGCCAAAAATTGAGAGAATGCTCCCTAATTCTTTTGTCTTAACTCTAAACTTACCCGCATCTCAATACCATATGTCGATATCTATCCACAATTTCATCAACCTACACATGAAAAGTTCACAAGCAAAAAAAATGTTCAAGTCAAATCAAACAAAAGCCCTGAGACAATTTAACTTCTACGTCAAAAACTAATTTCAAATATCAAAGTATATCATTTTATCACAAACTTCAATTAGGCAATTAGGGAATATCTAATAAGTGGATTGTCTAGTGTTGGTACTGACAGACAAATGCACAACCTCGGTTCCGTCCTTGATCATGAAATAAACAACTGATGGAGTTGCTCGTGCTCCTTCAGCACTCTGAATAAGTTATAATGAACAGTAGAAATTAAAACTCTTAGGTCCTTGAAACATTCAAAATACATATCATACTTTGCCCTCCGTGACTGGAAGACATGAATAGAAAGTGTACTTCATATGGGAGAATAAAATGATGCAATTCAGTGATAATTTGAGTGAAAGGTTAGGGTTATGTCATGAATGATCAAGCAAAATGAACAGCAACATAATGCACAATACACATACCCAGCACAACGTACACAATCGGGTAACGCACACCTTGGTTGATTACTGATATTATATAAATGTATTATAGAACTAAATTAAAACATAATACTCGAAGTAACGATTGTAAGTACGTGTACTTTTCTAGGACTATAATATTATAGTGATGCCACCAATTATTTTAACAATGGTTAGCATGCACCTTGTTGAATACTCGATATACACCAATTCCCAATTTACAACTCTTTATTCCTAATTCAGTTAAGCTCAAACACAGAGCCCAGATCTTCTGTTTGGCTTTAGTTTCTATGCTAAAAAGGTCATCACCTTAAATAAGTATCCTAGATCCACCTCTTATCAATGAGGGACCCACAACAAATTAAATTATAAGCACAATTTGTCAACAATTATTGTATTAACCCATAAAACAACAAATCTTTTCATATCACATCTCATTAACTTTCTTTCTATTTTAAAACCAAGTTAATATTTTACAAAAACTGTATCAGAAAAGCAATCTAGCATCTTCACAAGAAACTGGAGGTTTAAGTGGAGTATGCTTAACCAACTGATATTTAAATGTCGTTTCTCTAAGTATGGGAGGGATTTAAGTAGATTTCTTCTCCATCTTAAAGGTCCCATAACAAAATTTGTGCTATGTATAGCAGATTACATGGTACTGGATGGTGAGGATATTAATCATTGGATTACGTTCTTGTCCCAAAAAGGAATTGAGAAATTCACTCATTTGAATTTTCGTCCAACTCATTTTAAGTTGCATGCCCATCTTTTTTCTTGTCTAGACTAAACTACGATTTGTGTGCGTAAGGTTGCATATCACTCCTAAAATCAAACAAAGCTATGATCAAACAATACCTTTTCAAAGTTAATAGGTCATTCAAGTAACAACCACCAAATTAACTATATACCAACAGATGGAGAGACCGTGTTTATGTGTGTGATAGAGATAGCATAAGTAGTTTGACAATGACGAAACTGAAGTACGTAAAAACATGTCATCGTTGATATTTTATTTGTTTCATTCCCAGTAGTTAATAATTCTACTATGCTCAATACCATGAAAAATAAAAAAAAGAAATAAACATGCCTTTTGATGAGAATTATGTCGTTTCCCTTCCTTCCACGACCTAATTTGGCCATCTTTTGTGGTCCCAAATCGTCCCTCAATTAGACCATCTTTCATCGTCCTGAATTGTTCCTTGAAAGACATGAACAAATCCCAAAAACAAATTAATGAGAACAAAGTAATATTATTATTTATAACACAATTTATAAACTAAAAAACAAAGTTAGATTATTAACCGATTTCTTTGAATCTAAAGAAGTGCAGTCTTCATCATTTACTCTAGCGGTCAGGGTTTGTGTACCTGGAGAAGACATTGCCGTCACGTGCCATAAGGAAGGCAGCAAAAGCTGACAACTTATACATATTTTTTTCACGAGTTAAGCAACCTCGGGTTTAGCTAGAATCGAATACCCCTAGTTGCAACGCTTGACTTAACACATAGTTGTAAGTAAAATGCTTCACTATTCGTCAGCTTAAAGGTGATCCAGTTCAGCCGGTTTTAATGAAAATTCTAGAGCAGACCTCTAACTACTACGGTTTCTAAAAACGACAAACCAAATTGGGTGGGTTGGTTGGGTCAGCCAGGCCATCAGAAAGGGTTCAGTGTGGCGTTTGAACCGGCCTTTCTAAATCAAAATCCTTAGTTTGTAACTTTGTATTAATTTTTTCTTAAATGATAAAGATGGTTTTCATGAACATTATCAGTATGCACAAATAAATATTCCAAAAAATGGTCGGTTCATTTTACATATCCGGGGCCAAGTTTCATATGATGAACCGAACCATTATACCCGTTTTTCCAAATAGTAAACCGTAAAAACTTCAAACATGCCAAACCAGTCAACTTGCTGGTCGGTTCAGTAAGTTTCAACAGCTAATGACTATCACTACGTCAAATATCCAAAACTATTGAAAATCTGAAAAAACCATATAAAGTCTACAATAGGTAACCAAACCTCGTGTTAGCACCACAGTCACCGACCTAGGAAGAAGACCCTCAACCAAGCCAACATGCAAATGGTACGTAACAACAAACCGCCAGTCCTTCACATCACCAACAGAAATTGCCAAAGGGCTAGTATGCTTACGCCCTTTATTCTCATTTATCATATTAACCGCCTCTACGTTAATGCACCAACACCCAAGCAAAACAACAAACAATCATCATCCAAAACCAACAATTCACTCACACAAGCAAAACGTCGAACAGCTGGTGTGCACCCACAAAACTAAAAAAAAAAACACAACTTTATATAACAAGTACATGTCCTGGTTGGGGACTACTAAGATTTAAGAGAATGAACACCAAGCTTATAACTAAGTTGTAAAATTGATGGTGATTCATCTGATTGAGATGCTTCAATTTTCTGTTATAATAAAATAATAATTGTTACCAATGGGAGAAGACATCATACTTTTCATGCTCAACATTATTCGAAGTAGAAAAAATCTCAGTTAAACAAAAGGCTACAAACCAAATTACAATTACATTACAATTACAATTACAAATAAAATATAAACTTTAAATTATGAACAGTATAGCGAATTCTTTTTGCCTAAATCAACCTATTCATCAAAAAAGGGTCATGTTGTCACCCTAAGATTTTAGTGGCTGCCAAACAATAAAAAAGATGAAAAAACACTCTCACCCGGAAAGCAGTTGTTCCAACTATCTCTAGAGCAGTGTCGCCAGCATTACCAAACCTGTTCACCCAGTCTGTAACATAACCACAATTTACAATTAACAATTAAACCAAACTTAAAACTAAACGTCAAGTCCATTTTCAAATAGAAAAAATGAATCACCTGGAAGTTTAGGGACACCAGTCTGTCGCAAAATTCGTCGCAGAAGTGATTGCAATTCTTTAGAACATATTAACGTCTGTGTTCCCAAGAACAAACGACTCCCGATATGTGTACATGGAATTTCTTCCAAACAAACACTTAAAAACCTCATCGGTTTGGGCTGCTTCTAATCTACCTTCCAAGTTAGCTAGATCACCAACAACAACCTCTAAAGTCAGAATATATAGAAACTCAAAATATAAGCTCAATATGAAAATGTTATTTAACAATACAACGCTCAAGGTACCTGCCCAATTTTAAAATAAGATATGATTACAGAGTATTATCCAACGACACCTCGGTTTGGTCAATCAATGCATGCAGACCTTCAACCTACATAATAATCGAATCAAAACCATGAGAACAACATCCAATGGAAAAAAAAATAAGTTTACCCTTACTCAAAAGATTAAGCCAATATTGTCTACAACCATGAGTCAAAAACATCATATATAAACATACTGTTGGCGCATATATCCATTCACACACAAGCTGAGACACTTATTTTTGCAGGCGATCGTTTTTCTCTAATAATAACTTGTTCATAGTAGATAGTTTCTTGTTAACTGTCTGAAGGCTAAAAGATTCTTTCCTTTGCTTCTATCGACATCTAAACACAAAATTATATAACAATTATAAATATTAAAAAACAAAATTATATGCATTCAATTTTGTCACACCCTGGCTTTGCGGAAGCGTGGTTAATTTTGGTGTGACTTCTTAATACCATAGCTTAACCATAACAAAGCTATATGAAATAAAATCATGCAAGATCATCCATTTGATTAAGTTTTAAAACCAGAGTAACATACCATTGTCTTAGAGACTTACAACATCGTAACATAAAACATTGTCTTTAACAACATAACCATTAACATGAAATAAGCGCAGTTTAAGATTTGTGACTTGTCCAGGAAAGAGTCACATTTCCTAAACTGGGATGACCTTGGAACCCTTATGCAGCGGGAAAACATAACATACCGTGCCAGATCTTTAATTTCCTGAAATACATGTAAGTTGAAAAATCAACAATAATGTTGAGCGAGTTCATGTGTAAGTGAGTATGTAAAACACTTGTAAGTATAAAAGTTCCCTGGTATGTAGCAGTGTAAGGAAAAGAGATCACCAATGGTTTGCAAGGCCATTAGCATGTGTGAAGTGCAAGTAGGAAGACTCAACCTAGCAGATTTTGCGTTGGGTACAAAGTCACTCAAGGTCCGTTCTGTTGGGCCTAGAGTTGGGCTCGCTACACCCAGATGGATCTACCGCTTACGTCCCTCGGTGTTTCTGCCTACCCACTCACATGATCTAAGTAGTAAACCTCCTTACGCTAATCATACCATGTATAAAGTACTTGTAATCAAAGTAACATGTATTTCACCCCCGCAGTTAAGAAAACTGAAAACAGTTAGAGAAAAGGGGGACATGAACTCACAGTGAAGCGTATCTACCAAGTATCTCCTGCTCACGCAGCTGTGCGACGACCTACAGGTGCTAATTTCTATTAGACGGACGGCCGTGCCTTAGCTTTATAGTTTAAGTCTTTGGGAAATAGTTAGACAACTATTTCGTGTTTACGTTCTGTATATACTTGGTAGTTAATCTCCTTCCCAAGGATGGGGGATTCAATACATGTGCGTTCAAATTATAACATTAAGTCTCACTTAATATATATATATTTCCAATTCCAAAATATAAGTATTTTTCTCAAAAATATTATATTTTCATTTCACATAATTTTTCTCCAATAATACGTTGTTAAAATACGCGTTCATAAATATTTCCGTAAGTGCGTAAGTTACGTTTTAACAATCGAGTGGTAATATACTTACCGGCGTAACTTAGATATTTATGGTGAAAGCGTTCGTATTATTTTGGATTCGTTAACGTTCGTAAATATTATTTTTACTCTAAAAATAATATTTATGTATTTTCACAAAATAATCATAAACAGTGTGTGAAAAATATATGTTTATCACGTTAAATTTTGTGAAAATCCCACCTCCGAATATTTAGTAAATAAAGTCATGGCGAAATTCATATTTCGAAAACATGTCAAAAATAATTCTAACACTTGTAGTGTAAATAGTTCTAAGTGTTAGGTTTTTAGAAAAATTTCGCCAGAGTTTCCTCTGTAACTGGAGGTGGCCACGCTTTCAAGCGTATCATTTTCTTTAACAAATCAACCCAACAATTTTCTTTATTTGATCAGAACAACTTTCATCGCAACAACAAATCAACATATGTGTAAATTGCCAAAAATTACATGAAGTTGTAGTTTTCCCAAAACTGTGGTGTACATCCCCTTAAATTTAGTAGATCTTCATATAATATAGTTTGATCTTGTAAAAACCTCGTTTTTAGAGAAAATCTGTCTTTACAACTTCCCGTCATCTTTTACAAAATCTGTTATTTTGTCGGCTCTTTTCATTTCACAAGTGTTTACACGCTTGAGGTTTATAAAAATCATGCTTGTTAGTATAAAATCCATCTTTTAAAATACATGATTTCTTTGATACGTGGTTCTTTGAAAATACCACTTGCAGATGCGTAGATCTGCTAGTTTTAATCACTATTATACAAGTTAAAACACTTTTACACAAGTAAAACATTTTTACACAAGTTCATGTTTCGCGTGTGGTAGAGTTTCACCTTTTAACCCTTGTATTATCCAAAACAAGCTTATGTTAAGATCCATGATCTTACCAAACCGGGTTAAACGATGATCCGAGCTACCACATCATAGATCGGGTCTAAATAAACACACATTTCGAATACTACATCATTTACACAACATATAAGCTATTAACCACCATTTTAAGTGTTTTTAGTAGACTTTAATGCTTCAAAATGCAAGATTCCGAGTTTTAACCGATACAAATCCTTTTAACCACTTTAGATTAGTTCAAGATAGAGATTTAAACATCATACCACTAGCTCGAGGCTAGGGAAGAATCTACGCGCAAAATGGGTGGGTAAAAGCAAAGTAGAGAGGTCCTTCGCGTTCCGCTTGCTCCAAGCTTCCTAATACGAGACTCTTAACACTTGTATGGACTTAGAATTGCTTGAACAAGAACCGAAAAATTGATGGATGGATAGGGGATGTTCGGCCGAAAGCTTGAAAGAGAGAGAGAGTGGTGTGTTTGTTGATAATGTGGTGGGATGTTATGTTGTGTTTAAGTTTGATCTTATAGACAAATTAGTGTGCAATTAACCAATGGATAATATGTATCCTAGATATTAAACATCTATGATTAAAATAATCAAAATGGTACCATGGGGGGTCACAAAGTGACCGAGTTCGGTCAAGGGGGGGGGGGGGGGGTAGTTTGGTTCCATTTCAACTAACCATTAAGCCTTAGTTAGATAACTAGGTTAAGTTAAGTGTTTAACTTAGTTACTAAAGTGTAGCGCGTTACAACGGGTGTTAGGGTACTCAGGGACCCTAACTGGCTCAGAAAAAGTTAAATAAGGTAAATAACAATATTTTCATGTTCCGGGTATAGTCCGGTTGTTTGGTTGGATAGTAATCCGTTAAAGCGTTATTAAAGCTTTAAAGTGTCGCTATTACTCTCTTTAGTGACACGACTTATTCCTGACACTTTGGAAAGTGTCTAGTGTTATTTTTCTCATATTTTGGCACTTTACTAGTTAGCTAAAAGCTGAATTATTGTGTAAAGTGCTGAGTTTTGTACTTAGAGCACGTTTTAGGCACATCCAGTCATAGTGACTTATCCCTAGAGACGCAGTTCCACAACCCTTATATCCCTACACTCACTACTAGTGTAGCAAAACATCTCAGGCTCTTACAGGCCTTAGAGGCAGTGTCTGCCTGATGCTGGCTTTATCAGCATGTTCAATAGGTTATCCGCTATTGTGCTACTGTGCTTTTTGTGCATCATGGTTGTCACTAGGGTTCAGCATGTAAATAATGTAGTGACGATAAGTAAAGTATGATGCAAGTAAGTACATGCATCAGATATCAAGTAGCAGTTCATCAGCTAGTTCAAACAAGCACAGTAATTAAGCAGTAATTAATCATTAATTAAGTCGTACGGATACCTGGTTTGGTGAGGGTTGTCACATTCTCCCCCCGTTAAATAAATTTTGTCCCGAAATTTAAGTTCTGCTTGTAGATGCAGGGTTCTTAGGAAAAAGGTGGGGGTATTTCTCTTTCATCCGGTCCTCACGTTCCCAGGTGTATTCAGGACCATGTCTGGCATTCCAACGAACTTTGACGAGCTTGACACTGCTCCGGCGGGTCTTGTTAACTTTCCAATCTGTGACCTCAACAGGTTCTTCAACGAAGTGGAGCGTGTCGTCAACATGAATCTCGTCGGTGGGAATGGCAACGGTGACTTGAGTTGGACTTTTCTTTAGATTGGATACATGAAAGGTGTCGTGAACACCATTTAGTTCAGCAGGTAGGTCCAACTTGTATGCTACTAGTCCTATTCTTTCCAGAATTCTGAAAGGACCAATGTAGCGCGGATTTAACTTCCCACGCTTTCCGAAGCGTGCCACACCCTTCCAGGGTGAAACCTTCAATAACACCATTTCTCCGACTTGGAAATCCACATGTTTTCGGTTTGGATCCGCATAGGCCTTTTGTATGTGGCGAGCTGCTTCGATGCGTTTAAGAATCTGCGCAATCTTGTCTGTCGTCTCTTGGACGATTTCGGGACCAGCAAGCTGCCTATCACCTGCGTCAGCCCAACATAAGGGTGATCGGCACTTGCGTCCGTAAAGGGCTTCAAATGGCGCGACACCAATACTGGTGTGGTAGCTGTTGTTGTACGAAAATTCGACCAAAGGAAAATGCTTATCCCAGCTACCGCCCAAATCCATAACACACGCTCTCAGCATGTCTTCCAAAGTCTGTATCGTTCGCTCGCTCTGGCCGTCAGTTTGCGGATGAAACGCAGTGCTCAGATTCAATTGTGAGCCAAAGGCTTCTTGGAAGGATTGCCATATCCTTGACACAAACCTTCCTTCTCTATCCGAGATGATTGACAGAGGTACTCCATGGCGCGCGACGATCTCTCTCATGTATATTTCCGCAAGTTTACTAGTACTGTCTTTCTCTTTGATTGGCAGAAAGTGTGCGGACTTTGTTAGGCGGTCAACTATTACCCAAATCATATCATGGCCTCTTGGCGTTCTTGGTAATTTCGTAATAAATTCCATGGAGATTTGTTCCCATTTCCACCTGGGAATCTCAGGTTGTTGTAGAAGTCCTGAAGGCTTCTGGTATTCGGCTTTAACCTTAGCGCACGTTAAACATTTGCTCACGTACACAGCAACATCGCCTTTCATCCTAGGCCACCAATAATAATCTTTGAGATCCTGGTACATCTTATCCGCTCCAGGATGGATAGAGTACCGTGATTTGTGAGCTTCATCAAAAATAACTTTCCTTAAACCACCAAACAGAGGAACCCAAATCCTTTTCTCGAAGCATAACGTTCCTTCCTTGTTTGGTACCAATAGCTTCTCCATCCTACGGAGATATTCTTCTTCAAGGTTTCCTTCCTTGAGAGCTTCCTTTTGCGCGGCACGAATGCGCAAGGAAAGATCGGTTCGGATAATCATTTCTAAAGCCCTAACCCTTATGGGCTTGATCCTCTCTTTTCGACTTAGGGCATCGGCGACCACATTCGCCTTCCCTGGATGATACTTTATCTCGCAGTCGTAGTCGTTCAGCAACTCAACCCATCGTCTTTGCCTCATATTCAACTCCTTCTGGTTGAATATATGCTGCAGGCTCTTGTGATCTGTAAAGATCGTACACTTCGTACCATATAGGTAGTGTCTCCAGATCTTTAAAGTAAAAACCACTGCGCCGAGCTCCAAATCGTGTGTGGTGTAGTTCTTTTCATGCACTTTCAACTGACGCGATGCGTAAGCAATAACCTTTTGGCGTTGCATCAACACACAACCCAGTCCTTGACGCGATGCGTCGCAGTATACCACAAAATCATCAGTACCTTCTGGTAGAGCTAAGATTGGTGCGTTACAAAGCTTATCCTTCAGTACCTGGAACGCTTCATCCTGTTTGATTTCCCAATCAAACTTCTTATCCTTCTGCGTGAGGAGCGTCAATGGTTGAGCGATTTTTGAAAAATTCTCAATGAATCTTCGATAATAGCCAGCCAAACCCAAGAATTGCCGAATCTCGGTTGGCGTCTTTGGCGTTTCCCAATCCTTGATCGCCTCGATCTTGGTTGGATCCACATGGATCCCATCTCCATTTACCACGTGCCCAAGGAGTTGCACCTCTCATAGCCAAAACTCGCACTTAGAGAATTTGGCATACAACTGTTCCTTCTTCAGCAGCTCTAGAATGGCTCTAAGATGCTGCTCGTGTTCAGCCTTCGTCTTTGAATAAATTAAAATGTCATCGATGAATACAACCACGAACTTGTCCAAGTACGGCTTGCAAACTCTATTCACCAAATCCATAAAGACTGCAGGTGCGTTTGTCGAACCAAACGGCATAACAAGGAACTCGTAGTGCCCATAACGAGTTCTGAAGGCTGTCTTCGGGATGCTTTCCTCTTGTATCCTTAACTGATGGTATCCAGATCGAAGATCGATCTTTGAATAAAAGCTTGAACCTTGAAGTTGGTCGAACAGATCACCAATCCTTGGCAGAGGGTATCTATTCTTGATTGTCAGCTTGTTCAACTCCCGGTAGTCGATGCACATACGAAAACTACCGTCCTTCTTCTTGACAAACAGGACCGGAGCTTCCCAAGGCGAGAAGCTTGGTCGGATAAAACCCTTGTCTAACAGCTCTTGAAGCTGTGTCGACAGTTCCTGCATCTCAGACGGAGCAAGTCTATACGGTGCCTTAGCCACAGGCGTGGCGCCTGGAACTAAGTCAATGTGAAACTCTACTTGCCTCTGAGGTGGCAGTCCAGGTAAGTCTTCTGGGAAGACTTCTGGGTATTCCCTCACGACAGGGATGTCTTCGATTCTTGGCTCAGCAGCCTTCTTATCCACAATGTGTGCCAGGAAGGCAACACATCCTTTCTGCAAACACTTTCGCGCTTTCAGGCAGCTGATAATTCTTAACGGCGTATCACGCTTCTCTCCGTGAACCACAATTGTCTCGCCATCTTCGGTTGGGACACGAACAATCTTTTCGTGACAAACTATCTCAGCCTTGTTGACTGATAACCAATCCATTCCTTCCACCACGTCGAAGCTTCCCAACTGGACTGGTAGTAGATCTAAAGCAAACTCACGCTCTCCTAATTCGATCACACAACCTCTGATAACTTCATTGGCTTCTACTAACTTCCCATTGGCCAATTCGATTGAGTAGGGAATATCTAACTTATTAGCGGCTAACCCAAGCATATTCTTAAACTCTAACGATACGAAGCTATAGTCGGTGCCAGTATCAAACAAAATAGATGCAAAAGTTTTGGTTGATAGGGAACGTACCAGTAGTCACGCCTGGATCCTGGCATGCTACACAAGCTCCGATGTTGGATGTCCTTTCACGGTCTTGTTTCAACTTCGGGCATTCCCTCTTAAGATGTCCAACATCCCCACAATGGAAGCATCCTGGATACCTCCCATTTCCACCTTGAGCGTTGTTACTGTTTTCTCCTTGTCTGGGACCCTTCATCCCACAACCATCCTTGTTGTGTCTTTTCCTTCCGTACCTAGGCTTCCGACATCCATAATTGTGGTGACACTTGCACTCAGCACGTCTTGGTTCAGTTTCTAAGTAAATCTTATCATTGGCCTGTTTATTGTTAGGGAAATCTTTCTTGAAATGCCCTTTGTCCCCGCAGTCAAAACAACCTCGAATAGATCTTTGTTCACCCTCATTCATTCAGGTATCTTCGGTGAGCTTCCTTTTGTTCTTTCCGGACGACTCTACCTGAGTCTCCTGGTCAGGGTTTGCAAGTTTTTCTAGTCTAACTGCTTCCGTAACGAGTGCCAAGCCCATCTTACTTGCGGCCATAGTTGTCGGTGGCGTTGATGTTGTCATCAAGCTCAAGACTTGAGGCGCCAGTTCCCAAATGAATTGTTCCAATATCTTTAATTCTGGTTTCACCAGGTACGGAACAACTCGTGACAAATCATAAAGTCTTTGCACGTACTCCAACACCTTCGGACCTTCCATCATCAGGCTCCGAAATTCATCTTCCCACTTCTGGGTTTCCGTTTGGGGGCAATACTTCTTATGCATCATTTCTTTTAGTTCACCCCAGGTTAATGCATATGCTGCAGTAGCACCCTTTATATGGGTCTGAAGATTCCACCATAATCGGGCTTCATCTAGAAACAGCTCAGAAACGTATAGGACCTGTTGTTCCGGCGTACAACCGCTCACTTGAAAGATGGAATCCATACTTTCGATCCATTTCACAAAAGCCATGGCACCTCCAGTGCCGTCGAACTTCGGGGGCTTGTATTTGAGGAAGTGCCAGTATGAACAACCGTTATTTTCTGAGGTACCTCTGCTAGGTTCGGAGCGTAGGGCCTCGTGCCGTGCTATAGCTGCAGCAATTATCTCTTGAAGTTCCGCCTCTGAGGTGGGCATGCGCATTTCGCGACTTGGTGGCATCTTCTAAAAGATGTTTCACGTAGGTTAGGTCATAGCAAGTAAAACGTACGTATGTATTCAACAATACATAACATCTCATGCTATAAATAAATCAACCACATAACATCTCATGTCATAGAACCTAAACAGTAAATCAAACATCATAAGTGATGAGAATACTGCGATTGCCATATAACGAGACCACATAGTAAGCGTACAAGTACACAACTGTATCATACAACGTTAATGACTTAGTAGGGGACGACCCTAGACAAGTTGTGCGATCGCTGGACAAGTTCAGGAATTTCTGGTTCGTCCATTTTCAAATTCCTGAACTCCACCTCAAGCTTCTAAATTCCAGTCCTAAAGCAACATTTCTTCTCAATCGTTTCCTTGAGCTCGTCCCAGCTCAGTGCATAAGTAGCGTCTGTGCCAAGGGTCTGAACCTGGAGGTTCCATTAAGAGAGTGTGCCATCTAGAAATATCCCCGAGATATAGTTAACACTCTGTTGGGGCGAACAGTTACTCATTCTTAGAATGGAGTCGGCCTTTTCGGACCAACGAACAAATGCAACGGCGCCTCCTATTCCCTCAAAGTTCAAAGGCTTGCAGTTCAGGAACTGTTTATAGGTGCAGCCAGTTGGAGGGTTATTTCCAGTAATACCATCGTTGTACTTAGAGCGGAGGGCTTCATGTCGTGCATTTATCTGTGAGATGCGTTCTTGCAGCTCGGCTTCTGTCCTTGGCAACGTACTGGTGTTTGTGTCACGCCTGGGTGACATTCCCTTTTTGTCGAAGTGGTGTGAAGCGGGTTAGACAACGTTTCAATTGTCTATGACGTGTATATAGCGACATAAGCCATCATGTAATCACCCAATTTCACACGCAAATATACTCACTGTATGAGTGGGGAAGTAAATTTCTGAGCCTTCATATAGGCTTGCCAATTTGGCTTGTTGCTCGTAATAGAATGAACTCGAGGCCACATCGCCTTGGTCATTCGTGTTTAAGTTATTTCCTGCTGCATTGGTTATCCTTAGCTTGACCCGTAGAGTCCACCAGGATTCCTGTGCACTACAAATCGTTATTACGTGGGCCCCCGTAATAATAAATTGTCTTGCACAGTTACCCCAAATTTTCTCTCGTCCAAGCAGATGATCAATCAAGGAGCAATAGTAGGTGCATTGGCATGAACAGGGTCATGCTCCAATGCGGGGTCAGGAGCAGCGCCTGGCTCAGGGGCCACGGCCGGCTCCGGATAAAAAACTCCATGTCAAGATCAGCTGGATCAACAAACACAGGGGGTTACAGGATCCTCCAAGGGCTGGTCAAAGTGTATGAACTCAAGGTCATGGTCTGGATCAAAACCAGGTGAAAAAGCAGGATCAACCTCAATATCGTGATCAAACTCAAAGCTGTGGGTGGGATCCGGTGCAGCTGATGATGCCATATCAGGGTCGGCGTCGTGTGAGTGGTGCTGCATTCCCTGTATGTGCGAAGATGCGGATGTCAGAAACTCAAATGAGTCTGGGATAGGGGAATGGACATGAGTTTCCCCTACAGGAGCGTCCGCATGCAGTAGTCTAATACCAGCAGCAATAGGGCCCCGCCCTCGAATGGGTCCTCTTCCAGTAGATCGTTATCGTCGTCAGAGGCCACGTCGGGAGGGGGGCATATCAACAATAGGATAAGCGGCAAGGGGGCAAATTCCCAACAAGATGGCCATCAGTAGGCTCTGCTACGACTTCAGGCAGCGCAAAAGGGCTGAAAGTCGTCATTGTCTGTGCCGGTAGTATCGGAAATGTACACCTCGTGCTTTGATGAAACTATGTCGTCTGATACTATGGCCATGGGATTCGTAGTGTCCATCTTTCTAGTACTTGATGAAAGCATGACGTTTGTAACATAAACACATATACGTATAATAATCAATCATATAATCAGTTAATCACATAGTCACCAAGTAAGCATTCAAATCATTCTCCTAGTCTCACTAGCCAATTCCTCCCAGTCTTTAAGACTGCTCTATCCTCCACCTCGACCTCTTAGATCGAGCCTCGGTCCCCTTGACCGAGCCTCAGCCTTCATGACTGAGCCTACTCTTCCTAGCCTCACTAGCCAACTACCTCGGTCACCTAGACCGAGCCTCGATCCTCCAGACCGAGCCTCAGCCCTCCAGGCTGAGCCTATAATAAATCAACGTGCTCAACTACCTCAGTCACCTAGACCGAGCCTCGATCCTCCAGACCGAGCCTCAGCCCTCCAGGCTGAGCCTATAATAATAAAATGTGCTCAACATTTGTTTGTAAAAAGTTTTGGATCTGGACTTAAGTGGTATGCAGAAAAATGTTTTCGTGAGAGCCCTAGTGATCATAGTCTAGACTCGAGAAAGAATCCTAGTTCGCTATGATCAGAGCTCTGATACCAAGCTGTCACACCCTGGCTTTGCGGAAGCGTGGTTAATTTTGGTGTGACTTCTTAATACCATAGCTTAACCATAACAAAGCTATATGAAATAAAATCATGCAAGATCATCCATTTGATTAAGTTTTAAAACCAGAGTAACATACCATTGTCTTAGAGACTTACAACATCGTAACATAAAACATTGTCTTTAACAACATAACCATTAACATGAAATAAGCGCAGTTTAAGATTTGTGACTTGTCCAGGAAAGAGTCACATTTCCTAAACTGGGATGACCTTGGAACCCTTATGCAGCGGGAAAACATAACATACCGTGCCAGATCTTTATTTTCCTGAAATACATGTAAGTTGAAAAATCAACAATAATGTTGAGCGAGTTCATGTGTAAGTGAGTATGTAAAACACTTGTAAGTATAAAAGTTCCCTGGTATGTAGCAGTGTAAGGAAAAGAGATCACCAATGGTTTGCAAGGCCATTAGCATGTGTGAAGTGCAAGTAGGAAGACTCAACCTAGCAGATTTTGCGTTGGGTACAAAGTCACTCAAGGTCCGTTCTGCTGGGCCTCTTAGAGGTCCGTTCTGTTGGGCCTAGAGTTGGGCTCGCTACACCCAGATGGATCTACCGCTTACGTCCCTCGGTGTTTCTGCCTACCCACTCACATGATCTAAGTAGTAAACCTCCTTACGCTAATCATACCATGTATAAAGTACTTGTAATCAAAGTAACATGTATTTCACCCCCGCAGTTAAGAAAACTGAAAACAGTTAGAGAAAAGGGGGACATGAACTCACAGTGAAGCGTCTCTACCAAGTATCTCCTGCTCACGCAGCTGTGCGACGACCTACAGGTGCTAATTTCTATTAGACGGACGGCCGTGCCTTAGCTTTATAGTTTAAGTCTTTGGGAAATAGTTAGACAACTATTTCGTGTTTACGTTCTGTATATACTTGGTAGTTAATCTCCTTCCCAAGGATGGGGGATTCAATACATGTGCGTTCAAATTATAACATTAAGTCTCACTTAATATATATATATATTTCCAATTCCAAAATATAAGTATTTTTCTCAAAAATATTATATTTTCATTTCACATAATTTTTCTCCAATAATACGTTGTTAAAATACGCGTTCATAAATATTTCCGTAAGTGCGTAAGTTACGTTTTAACAATCGAGTGGTAATATACTTACCGGCGTAACTTAGATATTTATGGTGAAAGCGTTCGTATTATTTTGGATTCGTTAACGTTCGTAAATATTATTTTTACTCTAAAAATAATATTTATGTATTTTCACAAAATAATCATAAACAGTGTGTGAAAAATATATGTTTATCACGTTAAATTTTGTGAAAATCCCACCTCCGAATATTTAGTAAATAAAGTCATGGCGAAATTCATATTTCGAAAACATGTCAAAAATAATTCTAACACTTGTAGTGTAAATAGTTCTAAGTGTTAGGCTTTTAGAAAAATTTCGCCAGAGTTTCCTCTGTAACTGGAGGTGGCCACGCTTTCAAGCGTATCATTTTCTTTAACAAATCAACCCAACAATTTTCTTTATTTGATCAGAACAACTTTCATCGCAACAACAAATCAACATATGTGTAAATTGCCAAAAATTACATGAACTTGTAGTTTTCCCAAAACTGTGGTGTACATCCCCTTAAATTTAGTAGATCTTCATATAATATAGTTTGATCTTGTAAAAACCTCATTTTTAGAGAAAATCTGTCTTTACAACTTCCCGTCATCTTTTACAAAATCTGTTATTTTGTCGGCTCTTTTCATTTCACAAGTGTTTACACACTTGAGGTTTATAAAAATCATGCTTGTTAGTATAAAATCCATCTTTTAAAATACATGATTTCTTTGATACGTGGTTCTTTGAAAATACCACTTGCAGATGCGTAGATCTGCTAGTTTTAATCACTATTATACAAGTTAAAACACTTTTACACAAGTAAAACATTTTTACACAAGTTCATGTTTCGCGTGTGGTAGAGTTTCACCTTTTAACCCTTGTATTATCCAAAACAAGCTTATGTTAAGATCCATGATCTTACCAAACCGGGTTAAACGATGATCCGAGCTACCACATCATAGATCGGGTCTAAATAAACACACATTTCGAATACTACATCATTTACACAACATATAAGCTATTAACCACCATTTTAAGTGTTTTTAGTAGACTTTAATGCTTCAAAATGCAAGATTCCGAGTTTTAACCGATACAAATCCTTTTAACCACTTTAGATTAGTTCAAGATAGAGATTTAAACATCATACCACTAGCTCGAGGCTAGGGAAGAATCTACGCGCAAAATGGGTGGGTAAAAGCAAAGTAGAGAGGTCCTTCGCGTTCCGCTTGCTCTAAGCTTCCTAATACGAGACTCTTAACACTTGTATGGACTTAGAATTGCTTGAACAAGAACCGAAAAATTGATGGATGGATAGGGGATGTTCGGCCGAAAGCTTGAAAGAGAGAGAGAGTGGTGTGTTTGTTGATTATGTGGTGGGATGTTATGTTGTGTTTAAGCTTGATCTTATAGACAAATTAGTGTGCAATTAACCAATGGATAATATGTATCCCAGATACTAAACATCTATGATTAAAATAATCAAAATGGTACCATGGGGGGTCACAAAGTGACCGAGTTCGGTAAAGGGGGGGGGGTAGTTTGGTTCCATTTCAACTAACCATTAAGCCTTAGTTAGATAACTAGGTTAGGTTAAGTGTTTAACTTAGTTACTAAAGTGTAGCGCGTTACAACGGGTGTTAGGGTACTCAGGGACCCTAACTGGCTCAGAAAAAGTTAAATAAGGAAAATAACAATATTTTCATGTTCCGGGTATAGTACGGTTGTTTGGTTGGATAGTAATCCGTTAAAGCGTTATTAAAGCTTTAAAGTGTCGTTATTACTCTCTTTAGTGACACGACTTATTCCTGACACTTTGGAAAGTGTCTAGTGTTATTTTTCTCATATTTTGGCACTTTACTAGTTAGCTAAAAGCTGAATTATTGTGTAAAGTGCTGAGTTTTGTACTTAGAGAACGTTTTAGGCACATCCAGTCATAGTGACTTATCCCTAGAGACGCAGTTCCACAACCCTTATATCCCTACACTCACTACTAGTGTAGCAAAACATCTCAGGCTATTACAGGCCTTAGAGGCAGTGTCTGCCTGATGCTGGCTTTATCAGCATGTTCAATAGGTTATCCGCTATTGTGCTACTGTGCTTTTTGTGCATCATGGTTGTCACTAGGGTTCAGCATGTAAATAATGTAGTGACGATAAGTAAAGTATGATGCAAGTAAGTACATGTATCAGATATCAAGTAGCAGTTCATCAGCTAGTTCAAACAAGCACAGTAATTAAGCAGTAATTAATCATTAATTAAGTCGTACGGATACCTGGTTTGGTGAGGGTTGTCACAAATTTCCCCTTTTATTCTAAACTAAAAAAAATGTGAAATCACTTGTTCTCCCTAATTAGTTATCACATATGAGATTCAAGGATCCATATTCTCTCTAAATCTAAAAACAAAAAGTAGATCATAGACAACAAAAACTAACCTCAGTTGTCCGACCAAAAAGCATTCCACGTTCAGACACCATCAAATGAATAGTCCTTCAAGCCCTCGAAAAAACACGTGCAGGTAGAATTCTTTCAGTACTTATCATCAAAATACTTCTTGCTAACATGAATCCGTTATGGAACAACGACAAAGATATGAGGTAGATTATATGCGAAGAAACTAAATAACATCAGAAAGAGAAATCAAAAGAATAAAATAAAAAACTACGCTAAGAAAAATAGATTGAAGGATAAAAAACACATACCTTCAATAGCGGAAGAAGATCCGATTAGAGAGATTAGAAATTGCCTAGAAGTGTCGGCCAGATCGAATTATCCTAGATGAACGAATCACAAAACAAATCTAAAATAGTTGATGAAGAAATCATAAAACATACCTTCGATTTTCAAAATTGTTTAGAAAAGAAACCTTGAATCAGAAATCGTGAATGGGATTTATGGAATCAGAATCGCTTTTTGAAAGTTAGGGTTTCAATTACAAATAAAGATTGATCCACTCTTCAATTCTGTATCGCAATCGTGGAAACAAAAGAAGAATAAGAAAAAAAGAATCCAACAATGATGCTAATAACATTCGAATCAATATTTTATAAAAAGATGAATCTACATAATCTATATAACATAAACACAACAGATATAACCTTGGATCTTGTTGAGATAATCAAGAAGATTAATTTAGGTCACAGCGAAGAGAGATGTTAATCGCCGACAGAAGAAGAAGGATGCACGCTCTTCTTTAGGGTTTGGAGAAAAAGGAAAGCGTGAATTGAGAGAAAGGATTTATAGGATCCATATTGTTACTCGGTTTCTTTGAAAACCCATATATCCTACCCCGAATGTAGCCGGATCCCGCGTCAAAGTGATTTTATTTGTGTATTGAGAATTGAGAATGGTTTCCCTCCTAAACTCACAAAACACCTCAACCATATATTGCCACATCATCAAAAATGGCCAAAATCACATGCCACCTAGCCCAAATCCATCTCATTTATATATATATATATATATATATATAACACCCACTCCTACCACCACAAGACAACCACCACCATCCCCATCACCACCCCTCTCTCTATATCTTGAACAACACGTCCACGCCACACTACTCACCAGCACCCTAAATACCATCTTCACCACATCTATAAACTACTACGCGCCCACCACCTCTGATGATGGTTGATCAGGCTAGGGTTCCAATATATAGATTGACAACTCAACGATCCGATCTAGCGGTATGGTGAACTCCGGCGACCATTGAATGTCGATTCAGGTGGCCAAGGTGGGCCCCAACTATTAATCGGCAACAACTAGGACTAACTCATGTTTTTGGGTCTCCGTCGAGTTTAGTTTGGCGCCGGCGACTTTAGTTAAAGTTGTCAGAGTGTATGGAATAGGTTGCTATAAATAGTCATTTGTTTTGTCATTTTAAGTGTCCAAAATGTAGTAATTGAAGGTGATGTTTTTGGTGAATCTTTTCTAATAGCTAAATCCAGGAGCTTTATTGCATTTACATGTTTTAGGATTATCAATCAACGGATTCATGGAATTTTGTGACAGTTACTTAGTTTTCATCTTTTTTTTTTTTTTTTTTTTGTTTATCTTGATCTAACATCTGGCTGATTGATGTTTGGATATGATTTGGATCATTAACATGTTCGATACATGTCTTTAAGGACTATCAATTAGGAACATACTTCTTATCTTCACGATCCACTTCTATGTAATTTTATAATTTGAAAGTAACAGTTCCATTTCCGAGGATTTGACTTGGTTAATTGTGACCAAGTTTCACAGAACCAAGATCTCATTCTTTGGAATCTTTAAAGTATCACTTTAATAGAGTTATATGTAATGACTGTCTAGAATTCATCACACAGTCATTCTCTTCTTGGTATCACCATTAGGGTGAAGGGAGTGGTTACCTATTTGGAAGAGGTAAACTCCCCATTCACCCAATCAGATAGTGCAACATCAATTTACCTAAATAGTTTACCTAGTGCTCAAAAACGTTGGCGGTGGTTTACCTAATAGGGTTTAGGTAACTATTTAAAAAAATGTGTGATTGGTTGAGAAGAAATGGACCGAACCGCACACCCATCTCTCTCCCCCTTCCCTCCCTCTCCCCCAATCGGTAAACCTTCACCGGAAATCCCCCCCCCCCCCCAAATCGGTAAACGTGGCTCGGTAAAACGTTGGCGGTGGATGAGGGGTCGGTACCGAGTGGGTTTACCGCCCCACTCCGCTCACCCTTAGAACTCTATCACTGAGACTCAAGATGATGACACCATAGGCTTTCTCTAAGATATCTTTCTTTTCTTTATAAATTAATGCACCTGACAGGGTTGCTTCCCATAATAGAGCATCACTTAGGGGCTGTTTGGTAGTCTCTTAATGATCATTCAGATGGTACCTCTTAATGGTTTAAAACCTCTGAATGAATAAGAGGTAACCTCAAGTCTGAATGGTTAAGAGGTAACCTCTGAATGGTAAATCATCACATGTCACATTCTTCTACCTTCTCAATGGTAAAATTCTTAATGGTTCCATTAAGAGGTAGCCTCTTAATGACCATTCGGATGCTACCAAACAGCCTCTTATTCCTTAATGAACCAAGAGTGCTCGCATCTTCACCCTCTATAAACTTAAGAGGCCTTTCCATTAAATTTCTCTAATTTAAACTTTCTAAAATCCTTTTTTGATCTTCTTCCTTCCATTAAACCATAATTGAATCAAGCTTCTCTGAGTTAAGCCCTAACGAGAGTCGGATACCAATTGTTACAAATCGAACACCAGAGAACAAGACAAATCAAAATTTACATTATTAAACATCAAACGTAAACAGTTGTTTTGTTCACTTTTTAGGTTCTGTTGATGAAGAACATTGTCGTCGTCGTCATAGATTTAACTGATTTTCTTGGTGGTAGCTTATTATTTGAATTAGCCTCAGATGATTATCTGGACAGGATCTGGAAGAATGATTTCCACCCACAATTGGCATTAAACAAGTATTGTTGGGAGCTTGGATGAGGAGCGACGACCCTAGATGGGTTCATTTTGGTGCCTGATTCAGCCAAAATGGGAGTTGAGCTCCAAATGTAGTGGATGTGGGGTTGAGGAGGAATCAATGATGTATGAATGGCTTGAGAGAGAATAGTAGAGTGAGAAAGATAACGGTGGTGGTGGTGGGGATGGCAGCAGTAGTGGTGGTGGCGGCGGTGGTGTTGGCGGCGGTGGTGGGTGTGGTGGTGATGATGATGGTGGAATGAAGAAATGGTTTATAATAAAAGAAGTGGTGGGGTAAAATTCTTAATGGTTTCATTAAGAGGTAGCCTCTTAATGACCATTCGGATGCTACCAAACCGCCTCTTATTCCTTAATGAACCAAGAGTGCTCGCATCTTCACCCTCTATAAACTTAAGAGGCCTTTCCATTAAATTTCTCTAATTTAAACTTTATAAAATCCTTTTTGATCTTCTTCCTTCCATTAAACCATAATTGAATCAAGCTTCTCTGAGTTAAGCCCTAACGAGAGTCGGATACCAATTGTTACAAATCGAACACCAGAGAACAAGACAAAACAAAATTTACATTATTGATCATAAAACGTAAACAGTTGTTTTGTTCACTTTTTAGGTTCTGTTGATGAAGAACATTGTCGTCGTCATAGATTTAACTGATTTGCTTGGTGGTAGCTTATTATTTGAATTAGCCTCAGATGATTATCTGGACAGGATCTGGAAGAATGATTTCCACCCACAATTGGCATTAAACAAGTATTGTTGGGAGCTTGGATGAGGAGCGACGACCCTAGATGGGTTCATTTTGGTGCCTGATTCAGCCAAAATGGGAGTTGAGCTCCAAATGTAGTGGATGTGGGGTTGAGGAGGAATCAATGATGTATGAATGGCTTGAGAGAGAATAGTAGAGTGAGAAAGATAACAGTGGTGGTGGTGGTGATGGTAGCAGTGGTGGTGGCGGCGGTGGTGTTGGCGCCGGTGGTGGGTGTGGTGGTGATGATGGTGGAATGAAGAAATGGGTTATAATAAAAGAAGTGGTGGTGAGATTACAGATTTGCCATAAGTCAAACGGTCAAATTGTCGGACGTACGTGAAACTTTTGTATCCGGGTGACAAGTTGTGAACGACCCTAAACGATAGGGGGGCAAACTCCATTTAACTTGATATATTTTTAAGTAGAGTTCAATAACATACTCAAAAAAATAATGAACACTTTCCCTCACTCCTGCCGACATTTTTAAATAGTCATTCATTATGTCGGAACCAATGCCATAAACTAATTGTCTAATAACGATTGTAACTTTTTACAACGTGCTAAATCTCATACCACCATGTGCATCGGGTTTTTGTTGGAAAAAAAATCTTATTAATTTTCCAAATCGTTTGCTATACTTAGAAATAATCGTTGGCTCAAACGAAAACGTCGCCTAAAATTATTAGCATCGTATAGGGGTGGGTGAAAAACAATCACGTACCAATAGTTTATGTGCGGCAACGTGATCGCGTATGATATATTTCCTCCTTTTGGGTTGTGAACTCCCGACATTTTCACGATACATTCTACGACTCTTTGAACCGGTGATATTATTAGTTCGGCTCACTCGTCAGATGAGGATGATAAGATGAATTCGTCAAATGAAGATGATGAACTTAATGATAACATTGTTTTAAGAAACGAGGAATTTTAAAGTGATAGAAGTTATTTGTGTGGAGATCAGGAGCGGATTCAAAGCTTTTCCAGGGGGTGGCGAGGCAGCTCCTGAGATCTGTTACTCAGTACAAATCTTTCAAGATTTGTTTGTAAGCACCTTTCCAAAATGCTACAAAGGACCCTTTGAATGATCTGCAAACTAAATAGAGAGAGAAAGAGAAGAGGGATAGGAAGTTTTTCGGCGGTTACGAAGCTATCCGGCGATGATGTTTTTGATGATTCTGATGGTTTCAAGATTAAAAGAAGGGAAGATTACCAAAATGTCACTTGACCAACCAAAATTACCAAATTGTCACCCTCAAGCCCCCTTGGACGGAGTCCTGCACCATGGGAGGAGTCCATTTGTCACTTGAAGAGTCCATGTATGAGGAGCTGACACGTGTCCGACATAAAGGTTGGTTGACTCCTCCCATTTTGGCTGACTCCTCCCATTGCTCGGCGGACTCCTCCTATTTTGGCTGACTCTTCCGAAGCGTCTGTAAACTCTTCCGAAGCGTCATGCACTCTTCCGAAGCGACAGTAGACTCCTCCCTAAATTAAGCAATACTCATAGTTTTATTATTTTATTTATCTCAGAAAATCATAAACCTGATTTTGTATAATATCTATTATAGTGTATAATAATGAAAACCTGCTCAAAAAATCTAATGTAGTATATAATAATGAAAATAAAAAAACATATATTATTAAGAAAATACCAAAATACGACAAAAATAAAAATAAACATACCTACGTATTCAACTTCTTTTTTAAAAGTTAAAGAACTTACGTTATTAGGAAAAAAAAATCAAGTTAAATGAAAAATAAACGGCTAAAGGCTTATATTATTTAAAGTTCCTAAAATTAGTCTATTTTAAATACAACCATGTTTTCAGCAAAATTATATCGATACATCAAGCAAAATACTAAACGAAACTGCCTACTTAGTTTTTTTAAAAGATTTTTAAAGAAAAAATAAACTAAATGAAAATAAAATAGAGTAAAAATGTATATTAGTAAAAGTATATTATTTAAAGTGGAAGAGTAAAATTTAAACATTAAAAAACGTTACAAAAATATTAAAAAAACATTATAAGAATATTTTAACAATAATAAAACGTTACAAAATCAGATTTATGATTTTCTGGGATAAATAAAATAATAAAATTATGAGTATTGCTTAATTTAGGGAGGAGTCCACTGACGCTTCGGAAGAGCCCGTGACGCTTCGGAAGAGTCCAGTGACGCTTCGGATGAGTCAGCCAAAATGAGATGAGTCAGCCAAAATGGGAGGAGTCAGCCAACCTTTATGTCGGACACGTGTCAGCTCCTCATACATGGACTCTTCAAGTGACAAATGGACTCCCCCCATGGTGCAGGAGTCCGTCCAAGGGGGCTTGAGGGTGACAATTTGGTAATGTTGGTTGGTCAAGTGACATTTTGGTAATTTTCTCTTAAAAGAAATATTTACATTTAGTCCTTTTAGTTTTAGTAATGTTATAAAACAACCCTTTTAATTTGATTTAAATTTTTAATAGCCCCAAAGTTAAGCATTTAATTATAATTTTAGATATCATGCATAGATATTTCAAGCGAGTAGATAAATAATTATATATCATGCCTTAACCATTACTAACTAAATTGAGAAAATAAACAATGTGTCTTATTACTGGTTAATTATAGATTTATAAGTTTTTATGCTTTCCTATTTTTTTGTTTACAAGTGTTATGAAAGATCTATCACGGGACCGACAAGAAAAGGAATACAATCCGGAATTTTTTTTTCTTTGCACATCGATATCATATTGTTATGATCTAGATTTGGGACTAACAAGTTTTTTTAACACGTTTAAATATGATTGCAAAATATTTTCAATGTCATTATAGCATCAACTAAATAGGTATGAATAGTTTACAACATCGTTAACTAAATAAATACAAATTGTTTTACCCGACCCATTTTGTTCCAACTTGTTTGACTCTAGCAATTTTTGCACCCCTTCATATAGGATCCGCCACTCGTGGAGATATAGGTTAAATCGGCTGGTGATAGAAGTGTGTTTATATATTAGGAATTTAAGGAAAAAAAAACTTTTTTTTAATAAATAGAGCCGTTTGTAACGGCTCTTTATTTGAAAAATCCACAAATTCAATCGGTCAACACAAGGGTCCAAAGAGTAAACACATAATGGGTTCTAAAGAGTAAACAAATATGGGTTCTAAAGAGTAAACACATAATGTATGTAATTTTATATACGCTTTCATATGGAAACAACTACCATCCTAAATTGTGGTGCTAATCTTTAATGCTTAAAAGCAAAAAAACTTAAAATGTACCTTATCCAGCATTATGTCACGTCGCTCAAAAACTGGACCATAAGAATCTTTTCGAAAACGGCAGCCAAGCTTGTTACAGTAAAGAATCCCTCGAGCAACTCCGAATGCTATTTTCACTTTGTTAATCAACGGAAGTGTTGCTACAACTCCTAGATTCAAATAAGTAAATTAATTTGTCTTGTGGATGTTACTTAAATATTTCTTAGATTTATGTATAGCGAGAGTTTTTTTGTGATGTTTACCCCTACAAAGGAGATCCTCGAAGTTTCCGTTATGCATAGATTCATACACAATGAAGCATTGTTTCCCTTCGATACAATATCCTATGGGACCAAAAAGGTTGGGATGAGAACATTCTCCTAACAGTCTCAACTTATTCTGCATTCAAAGGTGATCAAGTTCATAAGTACGTATTCTTTCATCAAAAAAGTAGTAAAAATAGTAAAACAATAGATAGGTACATCATCCTGGAGATAATATCTCTCGACTTCAATGGGCATACCAGAACTTTGGCTACAAGGAGCATATGTCAATTTATCTACCCAGCCTTTGTAAACCTCTACATCAATCCCCTTTCTCAAACATGTTTCTTGAAACTTCCCCGTTGCATGGTTTAATTCGGCATATGTGAACTTTTTTATACCTCGACGAACCATGGCAACACTCTGATGATGAGTCCATTCATCATGAAAACTACCATGCCACTTTGTTGGGGAACTTGTGCTACTTTGGTCTTAAAATAGACAAAAAAAAATTACATTAAAAGATATATATGATTCTAGACGTGGTTGTACAATAAAGTGAACACAAATTTGCCCATACACACTCAAGAAAAGTTAAGTCTATACCTGAATTTTGTTTAGTCACTACAGGAAGATACATATGAATACCTGAATTTCGTTTAGTCACTACAGGAAGATACTTATGAATCTTCCATATTAAACTCATTTTGCCAGATGACTTGGCAGAGCTCTCAGATTTCAGCTGTAGTTCCAATATAGCCTGAAGTGAGGTTACTACCTGAATCATGGTAGGGCGTACTTTTGGAATACTACGCACACAACCATATGCAATTTGAGTGAAACGTACTAAACATTTGGGAAAAATTGTTCTCTTTTACACACTTTTTAGCCCATCTCACCAAACTACATTCTTCCTGTTCCTCCCCATAGCGATCGTCTACAGCACGTCTTCCGGTTAGCAGTTCAAATAAAACAACCCCAAATGCATACACATCTGTTTTCCTTGATAATTTTTTAGTATAAAAATATTCCGGATCAAGATACCCGAATGTTCCTTTAACGCTCGCATCAACCCACGATGATGATTGGTTAGTTGGGTTTATTTTGGACAACCCAAAATCTGAAATCATAGCTGTCATGTTCTCATCTAAAAGTATGTTGGAACTCTTCACATCACGGTGTATGATTCCGTGTTCGCTGCTGACACCTGTGTGAAGATAATCTAATCCAAGCGCAGCCCCTATTCCAATCTTGATTCTCTGATACCAATTTAATGTGATCTCAGCTTGGTGTAGATGATGATAGAGTGTTCCGTTAGGCATATACTCATAAACAAGGATCATTTCCTTGTTATCATCACAATAACCAATAAGAGACACCAAGTGACGGTGACGCAGCTTAGAAAGGGTCTCGATTTCAGCTCTGAACTCATGTTCCCCCTGGTTGGACATAGGATTTAATCGTTTGATCGCCACAACATGACCATCTTCTTCACTGGATAATTGACCTTTGTATACTTTTCCGAATCCTCCCTCCCCAATAACCATATCATCATCAAAGTCTTTGGTTGAAGATTGAATCTCTTCTAGAGAAAAACGTTGACATGGCGATACTGAAGAAGGTGATGACACTAAGTCACCCGCACCAGCTGCAGAGTTCATGATCGTGGTTGGTTATTGAGATCCGCACTATAACCTTAGAGAAAAATGTTAGATGATCAATAGGAGAAATCAGAATAAAGAATAAAAACTTAATAAACTCAAAACCGAGTAAACTAGAGCTAATGATTTCAAAAGTATCATTGCATTTTACAAGACTAACTAATTATAGACATCTCTTACGAGGAATGACTCATGGTTTTCTAATCATTGATGGAATTTACAATGTATGATTCTAATAGGAAAAAACTACATTTACTATTATCGTTTCATACAAATTCATATAATACCATTTGACAAAACATACGACAATAACACATTATTAATATTTACACTACAAGAAAAATGGGATTCAGCGACTATACCTTTAGCGACGAAATCTTTCGTCGCAACAGGCCACCTACTGCGACTAAATTTAGTCCCTACAAGTGTTTCAAAAACTTTTGTTTTTCATATCCTATCCCGACTAACTTTACGTTACTATAGGTTTTTAGCGGGATGGAGGGAACTATGGCGCTCCTGGAAAATTTGTAAAATTTTTATGAAAACCCAATAGCGACTAAATGTCGTCTCGATAGAGAAAAAAAAATATTTTCCATTTTTTTAATCTATATTGTAAGAAAAATAATAAGGAAAATTAGAATTTTTTTTTTGTATCTAGCTATGGCGACTAATAGTTGTCCCAACTTGTTTTATTTAATTAATTATATTTTTTTTAACAATATCTATTGCAACTAAAAGTAGCCTCAATAGGGGTTTTTTCATTCTTTGTTTTTATTCTGCCAAACATCAAAATCCCATTGAGCCTCAAAAACCCTACGGGGAATGTAATGTCCGGCGACTGGCGAATTGATCCCATACCCGTCTTTCTTCTCCACCCCCTCTACCGGTGAACCCATCTTTCATCTCCACCCCGTCGACCGGCGAACCCCTCTTTCTTCTCCACTCCGTTAACCAGTGAACATGCCCTCTAACTAGAACGACCTCTGGTGTTCAACTCATCGACTTGGTAAGTTTTTGTATGTCTTCTTTTCGTTCGTGTGTGTGGAGGAATTTGGTTACTAAGCTTAATTTATTCAGGTTTCTAGCTCACGTCAGGAAATTGGTGGAGAAATTGGTTGAGGAACAAGGTCACGAAATTGGTAAGTACCAAATTTAGTCTCTAGAGGAGAAAAATCTTATATTTTAAAAAACCCTATCGCGACTAAATTTAGTGTCCATAAAAGAAAAACTTTATAATTATAAAAAAACCTATAGCGACCAAATTTTGTCTTTAAAGATGAAATTGCAGGAAATTGTAAAAAACCCTATAGAGACTAAAAATCGTCGCAATAAGTCAATCTATAGCGACGCCTGTGTAGCGACGAAAATAACAGCCTGTTACGACGGATCAATAGCAACGAGCTTGTTGCGACTAATTTTGGTCGCAATAGGGTACAGGCACGGAATTTCGTCGCGAAAAGTATTTTTTGGGTCGTCGCTATAGGTCCGATTTCTTGTAGTGTTACGTAAATGACACAAATGATAATTTTGTTAGTGATTACACATAATAACTCCTTTTTAGGGATTACACATAATAACTCCTTTGTTCAACAAAATGTAACATGTTTGGTGATTATATATCACTATGCGGCGCTACAAAGTATATTAAGTTTTTGTGAAAGAACTACCATAATATGATCTATACACTCTAGAGACACAGAGGCTCGAACTTTTTAGAAGTTGGGCCTGGTTGTAAGAGAGTGAATGCATTGAGGGTACCTCACCATGATTTAGAAATAGGGGTTCATGAGAAGGGCTACCTCTCCATGATTTATTCATTTTGATTTTTCTTATTCAGTTTTCATTTAACATTTACTTTTGTTTCTCTCTACTAACATGTAATATGTGATACTTTTTAAGAAATCTAAATACATAGATATGTTTTATTGTTTTCCTACGTTTGGATATAATTTAATTAATTAATAACTGAGTTGTATCCAAAATAACATATTTTATGATATCATGAGACCAAAAATACATTATTTTGGATACAATTAATATTCGTAATAAAATTTATATTATAACGTACAAAAATAAAATAGTGAATCCAGTCATGTCGACGGTTTTAGCTCAAAAATGGAAGACTAGTGAATCTAGCCCATTTATCATGTTTGTGGTTCTAGCTCAAAGTTAGTGAATCTAGCCCAATTGTCTCAAAGCTTGAAGAGTTTGTTGGTTGTTTAGCTCTGCCACCTCTATCGGATTTAGTCATATCATTCATGCTTATCAGTTTCAGTATTTTTGGCTATATTAGACTTTTAGTGTCCTTAGTTCATTTGTTTGGATTTATTAAAGACACCATGGCTGCGGTTTGCAAATGTAGTGGTGTTTTAGGCATTTTTGAGCCTAAATGAACCCTTGAAAATCTATTAGTGTGTAAAACTGTCCCTGGTGAGTTCTATAAGCCCTCTTTTAAATGCTTTTAGATGTTTGTGTTGATTTTGAGTAAATGTGTGATTAACGAGTTTAACCAGATCGAAAGTAGTATATGTGGGTTATTTAGGGCTCTTTTGGAAGCGGGATTAGATTAGTTTATGTAGTGTGTTATTTGGCCTTGAGTGTGCGTTTATTTCATGCCTAATTAACAATAATTAACAAAATGTGATTTTTTTAGTACAATTTCTGTATGGTATCTGTATGGGTTTTGGTTTTCATTATTGAACCAGTGATATGTTAGTAAGGTGTGATATTGAATGATTAATAATCAACAGATAATGATTGTGTTAGTCAGTCTGTGTGATCAATATGGGTTATGCTTTTGAGTTAAGGAGAATGGTTGTGGATAGGTGAATTTGTTTATGTAAATGAGTGTATGCATGGAAATTCGAATTATGAGCTGTTATAACTTCATTTGCATAGATAAGCTTACATAATCATATATATGTTAGTTAGTTGTCATGTACATGTGTGGGGTTGGATGACAGTGAATGTGTGTTTGTGAAGTTGGGTTAATTACTTGAGTATAAGGAGTGTTTTTAAACACAAAGTTTGTGTATGTAGGAAAAGTGTTTAAAAGGATTTTAACTAATGTCAAGGCAAGGGTTGGGATATGGTGGCCTGAGTGTGAGTAAACTTGTTGAGTAAGCTTGTATGTGTGTTAAGTCCACGGCCATGGCAGAACAGTGTGAAGTCCCCGGCGATGGCAATAGTGTGTGTGTCTCACATTGATAGCGTGTGTCAGACATAGTTATAAACATAATACCTTTGTGTAGCTAACATTAACCTTTTAAAGTAATAAGTGTAATTTAATATAGATAGTGATGATTAAGACATGCGGTGAAGTGTGTGTAAAGTATGTGAACTAGAAAAAAGATGCATGCGTGGAGTGGATAAGCTTGTGGAATGTGTGCAACATAAACCGGTGTGGGTTTTATGGTGGGCATGGTAACTAAACATTTGATAAAGTGATTTAGATGATAAATGTGGAAAGTGTGTATTACAAGTTATAGATTCACAAGCAAAAACTGGCCTGTTTAGTATGTATTTCAAGTTGAATTTACGATAAGGCATCGTCAGGTTATTTGAGAAGGACAAGAAACTTCCTAGACTAGTTTCTGCGGTATTTTAAAGTGTAAAATTGCAATACAACTTATGTAATGTTTCTGTGAGTTTTAAAGTTTTCTTCTATGTGGATGATTAACTCGAAGCAATGAAACATGCCTGCGTTTTGTGGTGTTACAGTGGTGAGATCAGAAGGGTTCTACAGACTGAATTTTATGATGGTTAGTAACTTCTATTAGTTACCTAAGTATAATGCAACAATACAAGTCTCCAAGCATATTATTGTTGTGGAATGGTTACGTAATCCAGTTAGATCATCCAGTGCTATACACTTAATTCTGTGTTTTGAGCATGTTGGGATTTGTCGAAACTCAAACCCATAGATACTGAAATAAAACTTTTTCATGAAGTTGGTTAATATATCCCTTCTCATTATTTGGATACGGACTACTGTGGTGGTAACTTGTGCTAGCCATTTGACAGGGGGATTTGATACCTACCAGTATCTTGTGTCGCATATGTCGGCTGATAAGCCATAAGGGTATTGGAAAGCGACAAAATTATGTTGGGAGTGGGCTTACCTACTAATGAGATGATAAAAGTAAATTGGTGAATTGCAAGGATAATGGGAAAATCCAGAGGACGTTCACTTGGTCCAAAACATTCCCAATGGGGGGCTGGAGAATTATGGGTTGTCATACGTTGGGGGTCTTAGTGTATTAGTCACTCTAAGTAACCCAGGGACAGTTAGGGAATTCATGAATAATCATTCGGATTTCTTGTCCAATATCTTCAGTCGTTTCCATGTTTGGAACGGTGAGGACCTTCCTATGGATCGGGTTGTGTTACTTCGGATATCTGGTGTCCCATTTCACCTCAGGGAAAACTCTTTGTATGACCAGATTGGGAGTCTCTTTGGAAGGGTGGTTCAGGAATCATCTTTTTCTTTGCAGGAATCTGACAATTCCGATAGTTCTGTCATGGTTTTGGCACCTTTATGGAAACGAATTGAGGAGTATGTGGATTTGAAGTGGAGAGATAGGCGGTTCGTTATTTGGGTTTCTGAATCTACTGAGGTATGGAACCGATGTTTGATGGCGTAAAATCGGTGGATGATTCAGGGTGGGGGTCAAACAATAACAGTAATGATGATCAAATGGTGGATGATGCTGAAGAAGGGGAGTTCAGGCCAAATCCGTCGTCGGCCAGTGGCCGGAGTGGGCATAGGAATGAAGAGTCACCGGAAGTTGAAAAGACCACTAGTATTAATCAGTTGGATGGCATGCAAAACATGCATGGGGATGTGGATGTGACGACCCATTTTCCCAGGTCTGAAGCTGCAGAAGGCGGTCCCACCTTGGACCATGGGGATATTCATAAAGATGGGCCTGAGATTTTAATTAATACTCAGCCCAATTCAGGTCAACCTAATTTAGGCCCAACTCCATCCGGATATTCATAAAGATGGGCCTAGTGCTTTCCGAAGCCCTCCATCCAGTGGGTCCAGGCAAGGTCCACCTTGTCGTATGTTCTCTCAAGTTCCTGCACCGGGAGAGGAATCTTTGACCTGAATACTCCTGCTAATAGTAAAGCGGCTGGTGGGGAAGATTACGTGTACAATGATTTGGGGCCTCAATCAAGGCTAAATGATTCAAACGATAGAGGCTCGCTAGAGAGGCATGTGGAGCATGCTGATGGTGAGGATCTTACGAGCCATCCGTCTGGCTATATGGAGAATCTGGAACCGTTGGATTCAGCGACGATTACCAAGCAAGAAGTTGAAACTACAATTGAGGCCGAATTAAAGGTGGGGATCAATCTCAACGGCTTTGAAACTGGGACCAGTAACTTGGTCACAGGTAAGGGTGAATTAAATGGTTTTACAATGAATTGTCTGTCGATTAATTTGAGGGGGGTTAAGGATGCCCATAATTTGGATTGGGTGCGAGCTATTAAAACCAGCTATGGGATACATTTTTTGTCAATTCAAGAAACTAAGCTTGGAGAGTCTTCAAGGTTCTTTTTCAATTCGTTTTGGGGAGGTCTATTTTCCAGTTGGCAACAGTGACTCCATGGCCGATCTGGTGGTTTAGCGTGTCTTTGGTGCCCTACCGTGTTATCATGTGTAGAGGTTATAAAAATAGACATTTTTTGGTTGTAGTGGGGGTTATGGTTCAATTTGGGTGTAGAGTCAACCTCGTTAATGTTTATGCTCCTAACGATGCTGGGGTTAGGAGATGGTATGGAGTCACATCCATGCTATAAGAAACTCATTGCAGGGTTTATGGATTTTAATGGGAGACTTCAATGATGTTCGAGATGAAGCTAAACGATTTAACTCGGAATTTGTCGCATCCAACGCTGAGGCTTTTAATCAATTTATTTTATCTGCTGGGCTGCAGGAATATAATATGGGGGGGTGGAAAATTCACATATATTTCGGATAAAGGAGACAAACTTAGCAAACTAGACCAATTCTTGGTGTGTCTAGGGTACATGGAAAAGTGGCCGAATGCATCTGTAATAGCTTTGGATCATGAGGCGTCGGACCATCGGCCAATTGTGTTATCGACGGTCCAAGTGGACTTTGGTCATATTCCGTTCCGATTCTTCAATTCCTGGTTTGAGATTCTACGATTTATGGACTACGTAATGCAGGTATGTGGCTCGTTCGTTTTCTCAAGACCTGAAGATCTGGCTTTGGCTATAAAATTTAGGTGGCTGAAAAATAGAATAATTGAATGGACTAAAGCTGAAAAGAATAGAATGAATGGTGAGTATGGAGATAAACGTGTGGCAATCTTGGATAACCTGGCTGAGGAATGGATGTTACAGGAGGAAGAGTTAGCCAAAAGTGATGAATGTAAGAGTTTCGTGGCGAATTGTGACAACTTAAAATATATGGACATTAGTAAAAAAATCGCGAGCGAGATGGGCTGTTGATGGGGATGAAAATTCCACATTTTTTCACCAGACAATCAATTCGAACATTAGTAACAATCGGGTTAATGGTCTTCTAATTGAGGGTGTGTAGGTTACGAATCCAATGGCAATCAAAGAATCTTTTTTTCCAATTCTTTCGCAACCAATTCTCGGAACCAATGGATGTTAGACCCGACATCTTGTTTCCAAATTTGACCTCTATTTCAGATTCGGATTCTGAGCTGCTAGTTGCCCCCATTCTCCTGTGTTGAAATAAAAAATGCCGTATGGGAATGCGCTGGTGACCGGGCCCTGGGCCCGGATGGTTTTAACTTTAAATTCATCAAAAGGTGTTGGGCGGGGCTACAAAATGATTTCATTAATCTTTTTAATAGATTCTACGCAGAAGGTTCTCTGAATAGGAGTTGCACGTTATCCTTCATAACTTTAATTCCAAAGGTGAAAGATCCGGTTAGCCCTGCCGACTTTCGTCCTATTAGCTAGATCGGTGCAACTAATAAAGTGATATCGAAAGTCTTGGCAAATCGCCTCAAAGGGGTTATTGGTAAGCTTATCCCAGAAGAACAGTCGGCATTCTTGTCAGGAAGGAGTATTATTGATGGCCCCCTAATGCTCAATGAACTCATTGGCTGGTTAAAAAGATAAAAAAAAGAAGGGAATGCTCTTTAAGGTAGATACCAACAAAGCCTATGAATCAGTCAATTGGGCTTTCTAGACTCAGTTATGACCCAAATGAATTTTTCGAGTCGTTAGAGAAAATGGATTAAGGTAATCTTGCATTCGGCAAGGGCCTCCGTCTTGGTGAATGGGTCTCGTGGTCTTAGGCAAGGGGACCCTTTTTTTTCCGTTCCTATTTGTTATCGCTATGGAAGCGCTTATGGGTATCATGAAAAAGGCCTCTTCAATTGGATTGTTTAAGGTTATTCGATGCACAGATGATGGGCCATTGACTTCTCACCTCATATATGCAGACGATGTTATGTTTGTTGGAGAGTGGTCGAGAGCTAATGTATCAAACCTTCGTAGAATCCTACGTTGTTTTTATTTAACATCCGGGTTGAAGATTAACCTCTCTAACTACAGTGTAAACGGAATCGGTGTAAGCGATTTGGAAATATAAAACATGGCAGCTTTTTTTAACTTCAAACAAGGATCATTTCCATTCAAACACTTGGGTGTACTTGTTGGGGCCAACATCAACCTCGTGCGGAATTGGAAACCGGTGTTGGATATATTTAGAAACCGTCTTTCGATTTGGAAGGCTAAGACATTATCATATGGGGTAGAATTAGCCTTACTAAATCGGTTTTGAATGCCCCTCCTACATACTATTTCTCATTATTCAAAGCTCAGGTACAAGTGTTAGATTCCCTTGAACGACTGAGAAGGGTCTTCTTTTGTGGGAGCTCAGAAGAAAAGGCGAAGATGAATTGGTGGCATGGGAGAAGACGATTGCTCCTATTGAATATGGGGGTATGGGATTTGGATCCCTTAAAGATGCTAACTTGGCTATGTTAGCCAAATGGTGGTGGTGATTTAAAACTGAGAAAGAGGGCATGTGGAGGAAAGTGATTTGGACAGTTCATCATAACTCCAGATCCTGGTTGGCTATACCAGCTAAGGTTACGTTACCCGGACCTTGGAAGCAAATCGTGAGTATAAATGGTCCTTTAATGGATATGGAGTCGACCTAAAGAAGGCCATTTCTATTCTATGGCGCTAGCTGATGGTTCTGGTACTTCTTTTTGGCTCGATTGTTGGATTGGTGAGTCTCCCTTGCTATGAAGCACGGGGACGGCTTGGAGCCATGAGTACCCGTCCCGGGGACGGCGTGGGGACGGAAACGCGCCGGAAACGCCATGGAGACGTCCCCCGGACGTTTCCGGAAGTATGGGGACAACATCCAAACGCTTCCGGGAAATTGGGGACGACAATTCGACGTTTCGGGAACGTTTCCTTCATGGCCGGCCCTGAGCAAGTTGAAAGAAACATAGCAGAGTGAAGATAATGTGACTGCATTTTTTCTCCGGCCAACATGGACAGCTCCTGTGGGTGGTGTTTTAGGTTAGGCAAAGGAAAGAGATGAAGCGTACTTCCAGTGGGCCTATCTTTTCTATTTTATTACCTGGGCCTATCTATTATATTATATTAGCCGGGCCTTTTAAAAGTTCTGTCCAGTTTGCCGGCCAAATCACAGTCTAATACAAAGTTAAAAACCTATCATTTTAGACTTGTGTAATATTTTAGTTAATAGGGTAAGTCATATAACTTTATTAATTTGGTTCGATTAAGCAGATAAAATTATATTATTAATTGAAAATATGAATACTACTTTAAACATTAAACATATTATTATATTTTATAAACTTAATAATAAAAGATATTTCTAAAATTTGGAGTTTACACTTTACATCAATATATATCTATTTTGGACTTTGTTTAATATATTTTTATTTTTATATTTTTTTTGCCGTACCCGTATCTTGGATTTTTGAGTTTTGTCGTTTCCCGTACCCGTATCGTCCTCGTACCCCCGTCTTGTACCCGTTCCCGTGCTACATAGCTCCCTTGCATTGTATTTTCCCTCGCCTTTTGCTATTGAAAAACAGAAATTATGTTCTGTGGCCGAACGGGTTTTTTCTTCCGGCAATATTCGGAGGTTTGTGTGGGACTAGGCTAGGCCTGTTCTGTCTAATGGCGAACAAAATGATTTAACAGCTTTAAAGGCAATCCTTTATGCTGTAGACTTGAATGTTGGTATCGATAGGTATGTTTAGAACCTTGATTCTGCTGGAAGCTTTTCTGTCTCTAGCATCAAAGGTATTCTCAGCAGGTTCAACAGATCGCGGTCGAACCGGGTTTTTGCGTGGAATAATTGGGTTCCGAAGAAGGTGGGGATTGTGGCTTGGAGAGCGGAAAAAGAAAGACTTCCAACGAGGGCAGCATTGGCATCACGCAACATCAGTGTCCCTGATTCGTCTTGTTTGTTTTGCGGGGAGTATGTCGAATCCAGTGACCATTTATTCGTGTCATGTCACTTTTCTCAGTGTGTTTGGCAGCAAGTTGTGCTATGGTTGAAGGTCCCTCCAATCTTGGCCTTTGATATCTGGGATATTCTGGATCTTCACAACTTTAGTCAAGGAAATCGAAAGAGGAAAAAGGCTATACATGCGATTGTTCTTGTTGTTATTTGGTGCATATGGAGGATGCATAACGAGGCTATGTTCAAAGGTGCTCGGGTTACGGTATCCAAAGTTTTGGAGGAAACTAAAACAATGGGATATCTTTGGGTAAAAAATCGATCTAAGGAAGCTTGGTTGACGTGGGAGGTTTCCATGTGTTCAATTAAGTAGTTTTCTTTTGTTTTGTTTGTCTGGTGGGTTCATATTCAGTTGTGTTATGGTTGTGGTTCTTTGTAATTGTGGTGCCTAGCGCCTTACTAGGGTTTTAATAAAATTCTGTTTGTCATTAAAAAAATTAATCTAAAATTGATTGGTTAAATAGATACTTTGTTGGAAACTAGAAGTTAGAAATGATTAAAGATCCAAAATCTGCATTCAAATCTATACACTGCAATTGGTGACCTCTATGAAGACAGAATTCATTTCAATTGAAAGAAGTGTTAGATACTAGACTAGAATTAGAAGTATAAAGCAATGTGGTAAGATACTAGACTACAGCCTAGTAATATATAGCAGTGTACCTCAAAAGACCTAAAAAAATATTCAAAACATCATGTAGAAAGATTTTTTTTTGACATGATTAGAACCAAAATTTTATTTTTTGGTTCGAAATTTTGCATTTACTTTCGACCACAATTTCTTGCTTTAATACCATAGCATTCTCTTACTGCAACCATCAAGTGGAATCTGATATGAAGAAAAAAAATGAAATAAGATCTTAATATAGTACTCCGTAAAAATCACTTTCATAGAGATGACACATGTGTATTTATCATATCCAACACTTTAAACCCCCTGGGTTGGGTGGAGTTTACAGAGAAAAAACAAATATCGTGTTAACACTAAAGTGCATATAGCCTAGCACTATCAAGGTGTTGAAAGGTGTCGGTATCAAGGTGTAGAAATGTGTCTGTTCTCATGTGGTTGAGAATTTAAGTGCTATGCTAAACCAATTTGTAGATTTAAAAATATGCTTGGAGGATTTGTGTTGGCATTTGGCAGGTAATGAAAAAGAGCATGGTGATGTAAGCTTATGTAAACGTTTTTGTGTGGACTACATGCACTATATTTGAGGATTTTGTTTTCCTAGCTTTGTGTAACTTATCAATTAAAACTAGTATTAAGTAGCCCTCGCGTTGCGGCGGGGCGAGCACTAATGCCACACTATTGCCAGCGACCACCGACACTAAAGTTGCGACGTGTTAATGCGAAGAAATTAAACCGAAACGTAAAACATAGTATAAAAATAACTAAGTTGATCTAGGACTCGCACGTTACGATAAACTCGCGTCTATTTTTTCCCGTTTGACAGATTCATCGTAATCTATATATAATATATATATCATTACCACTATACAAACCATAATGCATACATTACAACAACCATTGCATCAATATGTTGCAAATTATATTTATGGCTAAATTAATTAGATTATTATAAATAATAATAATTTACAAATAAAAGAACACAACTTTGAATGGATCAAACTGATTGAATATGGTAAGATAATGAAACCATTATTTGATTAGGATACAACTACTTAAGCACAATTTACAACCATACATGCATACAAAACAGATTGAATTTGGTAAGATAATGAAACCATTATTTGATTAAGGTACAACCACTTAAGCACAATTTACAACCAAACATACATACAAATGTTCCAAATTAATAGTATATAAATATAAATTTATAAATAATGTACAAATAACCAAAGAAATGGTACAACTAAAACTAGCATAAACTATCAAATTAATAGAATATAAATTTATAAATAATGTACAAATAACCAAAGAAATGATACAACTAAAAAATAACATGAACCATAACTAAAGCCACACATACAACACAACATTACACTAAGATTTTGCAAAATAATAGTATATAAATATCATCTATTTCACCACCAAATCCTTTTTTTAACAATGTGCTTACTTATCAATAAATAACCCATCTAAAATTCATCAGTTAGTATTGTTAGGGAAGGATTTTCTAATGATCAGTGATCCTCAATTACTGTAGGGCTTAGGGATCCTCAATTCTGTTTGAATTAGTGATCCTCAGAGAGTATTGTAGGATCAGGATACAGGATCATCATGAGGATCCTTACACTAACGATTGACTGCTTTGAATATGATATTGTTTTGCAGGAGTACGTGTTTGGATTTGGTCTTGGCGATATTCCTGGAGCATATTCCCTTTTTATTCCGCACGTGCTTGATTAATATGAACGTTATGGAGCTCATGGAAGACTTGCATGAAATGCGGATAGTTAGTTAGCTTAGATATTTTCTAAATTTATAAGGGGATAGCGAGCTAAATTAGAACACTTGGCTATTTTTGGCTAAACACACACACTCATAACTGCTCTCATCAACTCTCTACAATTAGCTCGGCGATTACACACTTTTTTGCACATTACACTCTAGTGATCCTTGAGTTGTAGTACATTTTCTGTTTAATCTGAGTTGGTGATCGGTAGTTTCCATCACCCGAGGTTTTTTATGCCGGAGATCAACTCTTGATCAAGGGCTTTTTCCTCGTATAAATCATTGTGTCACTTGTTCATTACATTTCTGAGTGATCCTTAATATTGTTCATTGATTCAAGCATCACACCTCACAACAGAAAGTTTGGTTGCATTATCTTTGCTTGATTTTTGACCAAAACAGTTTGGCGCCCACCGTGGGGCAATTGGTGCTTCATTCCTAAGAAGATTCATATTTTTATGGTCATTTCGGTTCGTTACAACCAAGCAGATGGCCTCCTCCGCGAAGAACACTTCAAGTGAAATGCCGGCAATCAGTTCTTCACAAGGCATTCCACCTTTGCCTCCACCATCTTCTGGATCCCAGAAGAATGCTAAAAATGTTGCGAGGAGACAAACCCCCATTTTCTCAAAACCACCAACTTCTTCTGTTTCCTCTAATCCTACTACTAATGATCTTTTTACTCTGATTTTGCAGATGTGGGATCACGCACAAGAGCAGGACAAAACCAACGATAGGATCCTCCGGGAGATCGCTGAGATCAAGAAACAGAAGAAATCAGTGGAGGATCACTCTCCTCTGATACCAAGATCATTGAATTTTGACACTCCAGTTGTAACTACCCTACAATCGGCAGTTCCGGGCATCCAATATCAAAGTGGTCCATCAGAAAGGCGTTATGGAACAGCAACTATGAGTCAAGCATTTGGCTCTCACTTCTAGCCTCACGTATCCTGTTCTCAGCCATCGGGATCCTCTTTCCAGCATCAGGGATCCTTTATCCGCTTAGGAGGATATTTGGGAACGCACACAGTCCAAGGATCCTCCCAGGTCCAAGGATCCTCCCAGGTCCAAGGATCCGCCCAGGTCCAAGGATCCGCCCAGGTCCAAGGATCCTCCCATGTCCAAGGATTCTTTATGGTTCCAGGATCCTTTCAGGTTCAAGGATCCTCTCAGCTTCAAGGATCCAACATCTTTCAGGATCAAGGATTCTTAAGAAGTATGCAGCCTCCAAGCTCGGATGTTCATCAAGGAGACTTCATACCAATTCAGACCATTGCTTCCTCTGGTCCTTCAATCATACCAGAGTCCCGTCAATATGGATTCACATCTGGAATTTCAAACACGAATCCTCTGGGAGGTAACACTTTCAATAATTCCTATAACACTAACCATGGCTCCATGCAGGATACAGGTATCAATCAAGCTATGGCTAGGGAATTACAGAAGCTTAAGGATATGATATCCAGTGTTCCAGGAGTGGTCAAGCCCATTCCTGAGATCGCAGACAGTAGCCATAGGATATCTCGCTTTGCACCACCTATTTGTGATGCTGAGATACCCAAGAGGTTCCAAATACCATCCATGAAGCTGTATGATGGTTCAACGGATCCAGCGGAGCATGTAGCTCAATACAGGGAGAGGATGGAGATCAATCCAATTCCTGAGAGGTTAAAAGAAGCATGTCTATGCAAGGGATTTGGATCCACACTCACAGGATCTGCCCTTAAATGGCTGCTAAGTCTTCCCCTTACTCTATTACTTCATTTGCTAATCTAGTTAATTTGTTTAATAGTCAATTCTCTTGTAGTAGAAAATTTGAACGATTAACTAGTGACCTATATAGGGTAACACAAGGACAAAATGAATCACTTAGAGATTACATCACTAAGTTTAGTAAAGAATCCTTAGATATCCCTAACCTGGATATAGCTACGGCTGTAGAAGCCATTAAAATGGGATTGCTTAGGGATTCCTTATTCTATGATGATCTTGTCATGACCCCTTGCAGGAATCTTGATGAAGTAAGAACCAGGGCCCTTAGATTCATCCGATTAGAGGATGATAAAAGGATCCAGGAAAGACTGACAGGATCCTCAAAACAGGAAAAGCAAGGATCCTACTTCAGGAACAACAAATCAAAGTCCTACAACAAATCTGATAACCAGAACGTGCATGCAGTGGAACAGGAAGATGATGATGAGGATTATCCTCCCATTTCTGAATACTGTTTTTCTGTTGATAACAATGAACTTATTCTTGCAATGCAGAATCTAGGTGAGAAAGCTAGGTGGCCGAGAAAAAGTGATAAACCAGCTGCTACAAAGGATAAGTCCAAGTGGTGTGCATATCATGAGGATTTCGGGCATCTCACTGAAGAGTGTATTGCACTTAGAAAGGAAATTGGTTACTTGTTAAGCAAGGGGAATTTGAAGGAGCTTTTGGGACGAAAGAAGTCAAGGATCCAAGATCCTGAAAGGATCCCGGAAAGGGCTCCTGCTCCTCCAGCAGACGCACAAGTAATAAACTTCATATCTGGTGGATCAGACATTTGTGGTACCTCCTTTTCAGCAGCCAAAAGACATGCTAAGGAAACCAAGATGGATAATGGAGACAGACCCATCCGGACCTCCATTGTTACCCAGGATAAAGTCATAACCTTTGATGAGGATTGTGACAACTCGTATTTCCGAACCTATCTTTGTACCTTGATGTGATGTAAACACTATGTGACTATGTGAATTGAATGATTAAATGGAATGTTATGTTATGTGAATATGTGTTGTGCTAGTATATGTTTATATGCTGTCTATCACGAAATAAAACCAAATGCACAACACCACTCGATCGCACAAGGCCACTTGGGCTACATCTTGTGTTCGGATCTATGGGGCAGCCCAAGTGGGAGGAGTTCGGCCCACTCTCTTTTATTTTCGCATACCACTTAGGAGATAGGGCTATCCTTCACAACTTGCAACACACAAACCCTAGCTCTCTTCTCCCACTCCCTCACGAAAACCAAAGGCTGCCAAACACTTTCTCTCAATCGAAGATCACCCCTTGAATCTGATCACCCTCTTCTTTAATCGGTTAGTGTGTTATATCATGTGTTTATTCGATTGATGTTATTTGAGTATGAATTGTGATGTTGGTATGAATGATACATGATTAACCTTGAATATGTGTAATCGGCCATGTGTATGTTAAATCCGAAAAGATTAATGTTGTGTAAATATGATTTGGAACTTGATGTTAATATGAACTATTGATCTTGATGTTCTTGAAATCGACACATGTATGATATATTGGATTTATAGAGAATTGTTAATCATACGAGGATGTTGATGAGTTAGAATCAAACATATATTCATATACATTTTCGGTTGTGTTATGAGGAGATGGTTGGTAGTAATCGAGGTTCTTGAAGCATGTTAGTGTTATGATTATTATTCAGATAGTGATCATATTGTTCATTAGGGTTCATATGATTAGATGTTAAAAGCCTTAGTTTGATCGATGATTGTTGGAGTTGAAACTGTTAGAATTGTTAATTGATATTTTTCATAAATGGAAACCAAGTAAATTGATTTCAAGATAAGTGTATGTAACTGATTTCCATAAATTCTGGATTTTTAAATCCGATCGCACAAGACCTCATGTCATACAAGGGGTCCACTCGCACAAGGAGCCTAGTCGAACAAGTCATCTGGTCGTACAAGATGACCTGCTCGCACAAGACACTCACAGCCGCACAAGGCTGTTCGGATCGCACAAGTTGTATGTTTAATTAACTGTTGGGCCGAATGATCATGTTGGGCCGGTCTGATTCTAATCGCACAAGATCGTCCGGATCGCACAAGATGATCCGGACCGCACTAGATTGTTTACATGTCTGTTTGGGCCGTGTTATGCTTACGGATTTATTTGGGTTCATGATATTGGGCCGGGTAGTAATGGGCTTCAACGAATGACTCGCACAAGGTCATTAGACTTGTGCGAGCCCAATCACTTAATGTCAATATGTCTTATCTGTTGAACGTGAAGTTGCATGATGCCATGATCAGTATGTGTTTCTTATATATGCAATCTATGCGATACCTGTGTGCGCTACTTGGAACCAAAACCTGACTTTGTATGGTAACCATGTTAGGACGTGGTTGACCACTAGCTGATAGACTTGACTTTTCTGTGTAATCTGCCGAGCAAACCAAGGTGAGTTCACACTTGTACCAAGGCATGGGATTCCCCAGTTGGGTTGGGAATGGGAATGAATGATTATCTGTACTTACATTACCACTAGACTACTTACCACGGTCCTCGGATTGGGAAGGATGCCTGTGCCAAATTCTACGCAAAGCCTACGTACTGTCCTCGGATTGGGAAGGACACCAGCACTAAACCTACGTAAAACCTACGTACTACCGTCCTCGGGTTGGGAAGGACGCCAGTGCTAAACCTACGTACTACCGTCCTCGGATTGGGAAGGACGCCAGCGCTAAACCTACGTACTCGCTACGTACTGTCCTCGGTTGGGAAGGGCACTTATATAAAACCTGCGTAAACTTATACTTACTACTATCCTCGGATTGGGAAGGATACTTATGCTTACGAATAGTCTAGGGGAGATATATAACATGGGAAGCCCCCACCAATAGAACGTACTATCGGCCCAGTAGAGCCACATGTTACATACGAACTTACTACTAAGCATTTACTTTCTGTGAACTCGCTCAACTAGTTGTTGATCCTCTGTTACATGCCTTGCAGGACCTTAGGTACTTATGGAGCTTGCACGGGAGGCGCAGTCGTTGTGGACATGGATCATGAATGATTGATTAGACGTTATGCCATTACATACTTTTACTTATGATTGGGTTTACTTTTATGCTTCCGCTAAACATTGAATTATACTTATGTTTTGAACACCTTTCATATTGGTTTGGTTGATATATATTACTTACATGTTCAATATGATTGGTGGCTTGATCCTGGTCAGTCACGCCTCCAAGCGGTGATATTCCGCGTGTGGATTTTGGGGGTGTGACAAGGATGATCGTGTTGATGTCCAGGATCCTCATCATGATGGTCTTGTTATTACCTTATTTATTTCTAACCACTTTGTTCGCAGGATCCTGATCGATGGAGGAAGCTCTGTGAACATCATTCAGCTTGGTGTCCTCAAGAAGATGAATATCCCGGAGTCTGATATTGTCCTAAGATCCTCAGTCCTTGTGGGATTCAGTGGAGAAACCAAGAACACATTGGGGGACATCAAACTTCCCATCTATATTGAAGGACTTCATTCTTATCAAAAATTTTGTGTTATAGATTGCTTATCATGTTGTAATGTTATCCTTGGCAGGCCGTGGATACATGACATGAAGGCAGTCCCATCCACATATCATCAATGCGTAAAGCTTCCTAGTCCATGGGGAGTGGTGAAAATTGAGAGTGATCAACAGGAAGCTAAGAATTGCTATACCTCGTCAATGAAGCCAGCTTCAAGACCAAGGGAGCAATAGCAATTAAAGTGTCCTTCAAGAGATGTCTTGGAGGCAAGAGAGCAGGATGTAAAGGAAATCCTCATGGATCCTCATGATCCTGAATCCAAGATCTTCATAGGATCAGGGATCCTTAGCGATATTGAACAGGATCTAGTATCCTTCCTTAAAAGAAGGAAAACTACCTTTGCCTGGAAGGCATGAAGATATGACAGGTATATCTAAGGATATAATTACTCATAAGCTTGGCATTGACAGGTCATTCAAGCCTATTCATCAAAAGAGGAGGAAGTTTGCACCTGAAAGGAATGCTATTATCCAGGAAGAGGTAGATAAACTACTTCGGGCAGGTATGATAAGAGAGATCAAGTATCCAAGGTGATTAGCCAATGTGGTTGTTGTTCAAAAGAAAAATGGAAAGTGGAGGGTATGTGTCGATTTTACTGATTTAAACAAGGCATGTCCCAAGGATCCTTTTCCATTACCCCACATTGACTCCATGGTGGATGCTACCGCGGGTCATGAGTTGTTGACTTTTATGGATGCTTCATCTGGATTTCAACAAATTCAGATGGAACCATCTGATCAAGAGGATACAGCCTTTATGACCCCAACTGGTATATATTGTTATATTGCTATGCCATTTGGACTAAGGAATGCAGGTGCTACTTATCAAAGGCTAGTCAATATGATGTTCAAGGAACAAATTGGAAACACTATGGAAGTCTATATAGATGACATGGTGGTTAAGTCCAAGAAAGCTGAGGATCACCTTAGAGACTTGGAGGAAGCCTTCGATATCCTTGATAAATTTAATATGAAACTAAATCCTTCCAAGTGTCATTTTGGTGTTAAAGCAGGTAAATTCTTAGGCTATATGGTAACAAAGAGGGGGCATTAAAGCAAGTCCAGAGCAGATTAAGGCTATTATGAATATCAAATCTCCTGCCAACGCCAAGGATGTGCAAAGATTGACAGGCAGGATCGCAGCCTTGAACAGGTTTATATCCAAATCCTCAGAAAAGTGCAAGGAATTCTATGACATCCTGAGGAAGAACACGAAATTTGAATGGACTGAGAAGCATGAAAGTGCCCTCAAAGCTCTCAAGGATTACCTATCCTCAGCCCCCGCCTTGATGAAACCAGAAAAGGGGGATATATTATCCTTATACCTAGCAGTATCCTCAAAAGCAGTAAGTGCGGTCCTTGTTAAGGATAACCAAGGTACACAACATCCTGTTTATTATGTAAGTAAGAGTTTACTTGACGCTGAATCCAGGTATTCTCAGTTAGAGAAACTTATCCTTGCACTAATTATGGCATCTACTAAATTAAGACATTATTTTGAAACTCATGCCATTGTTGTTAAGACTAATTTTCCAATTAAGAATGTTCTCAGGAAACCTGAAATGTCAGGAAGGATGGCTAAGTGGGCAGTGAAGCTTAGTGCTTATGATATAAGATATGAACCAAGGACTGCCATCAAATCCCAAGCCTTAGCTGACTTTGTGGCAGATTTTAGTAGTGACTTGCAAAAGGAAGCTGAGTTAGAAGTCCAACAGCTGGAAGAAACTAAGGATCCTTGGATACTCTTCACTGATGGTGCTTCTAATGTCAAAGGAACAGGGCTTGGAATACTACTAAAATCGCCACAGGGGGACATAATACCCCACTCCATAGCTTGTGAATTTCAAACTACCAACAATGAGGCTGAGTATGAAGCCTTGATAGCTGGTTTGGAAATTGCTAAGCATATGAGGATCAGGTATCTTGAGGTACATGTGGATTCATTGCTGATTACTAATCACTTTAATGGATCCTATGCTGTTAAAGGTGAAAACCTAATCAAATATTTAGAGATAGTCAAAGAATTGGCACTCTCTTTTGTTTCCTTTAGTTTGACACATGTACCAAGGGAAGAGAATGCAGAGGCTGATGCATTAGCCAATCTAGGATCATCCTTGAAGATCCCGGAGAATATCAAGATCCCTACTATCCACATCCTGACCCCTGCTATCAAGGATCATGTAGCCATGGAGATAGGAGTGGATTCTGCAATCATCCCTAGTGATGATACTCAATCTCATTCAGGGTCATGGATCCTTCCAATCATGAAATACATGCAACATGGAGAGATTCCCATGGGAGAAAACCCCAAGGCTTTCAAAATTAAGGTATCTCAATTTACAATATTGAATAATATGTTGTATAAACGATCTCTTGCATGACCATATCTGAGATGCATTGAGGATCCTGAAATTCAAGAAGTCCTAAAGGATTTCCATGAAGGAGATTGTGGGAACCACACTGGGGGTAGCGCATTATTCTCAAGGATCCTGACGACATGATACTATTGGCCTACTATGAAGAAGGATGATGTGGAATATGCCAAGAAATGTGATCCTTGTCAGAGACACAGTAATATCCTTCACCAACCAGCAGAACTTTTGCATCCTATATCCTCTTCTTGGCCATTTATGAGATGGGGAATGGATATAGTTGGTAAGCTTCCTAAGGCACCTGGTGGAAAAGTATTCATGCTTACTATGACTGATTACTTCTCCAAGTGGATAGAGGCTGAAGCCTTTGCTCAAGTCAGAGAAAAAGAAGTGATATCCTTTATTATGAGAAACATTATTACTAGATTTGGTATCCCTTCTGAAATTGTTTGTGATAATGGAACCCAATTTATTGGGAATAGAACTACTAACTTTTGTGACAGCTGGGGGATTAAGATGATAACATCAACACCAGTCCACCCACAAGCTAATGGTCAGGCAGAATCATCCAACAAGATCATCATCAACAATTTGAAGAAAAAGCTTGGATCCAAGAAAGGAAAGTGGGCAGAAGAACTACCTTATGTACTATGGGCTAATAGGACAACTCCCAAGAATGCCACTGGCCAAACTCCATTTTCTTTGGTATTTGGGGCAGAATCTGTAACACCCTTAAATTTTCACTTGATTTTAATTATAGATTATGCCATTTCATTCAAAATATTGTTTAAGTAACATGACTTTCATTAACGAAGTTCATAATTAACATCAACCTTAGTCAACTAATGACTAAGTTAAAACATTTCAAAAGTTGTTTAACAAGTGTTTACAACCCATACACAAAAACGACTAAAGATTTAAAACATTGCGGAAGCTTCAAAATGTAGTGTTCGGTTCTTCATCATTGCTTGATCATCTTCCGGTTATTTTCCATTATCACCTAAGATCAAAACCACAACAAAAGTTAGTTTTGATCAAGTTAAAAGGGTTACAAACAAGTTCCATGGCTCAACACTTAATAAAAAAAATAATTTTTCCGGAACAAGGGCGTCGCGTGACGCCAAGGGGGCTCGCGCGACGCCTAGCCCCTATTTTCACAGAATGTTTGTTTTTCTGATGCTGCAAATTCCCAGCTCCAAGTTCAATCAAGTTCCAACTTTAAATAGCCATAACTTTTGACTCATAAGTCCGTTTTAAGTGATTCTTTTTCCTATGCGTCTGTAAATTCATTACCGACGTATCTATCACAAACTTCATACCGAACAATTTATTTACGGACCGAAAGACCATATGTCATTATGTAATTATTCGACCCATTCTAACCTTACTCATTTTACTACCATTTAACTAATAAACCTATGGCGCCTTATACCCAACATCCGGGGCTTATTATCACCCGCATTTCTTACCAATTTCATGGTTTAATGCCTTTGTGATTATTATCGTCATTATCGAATACTAGAACGTTTAAAACTATAATGTTCACAACTAATAGACCCGTTGGCTCATCTTGTGGAACCATCCACTTATGATGACTACCATTTGGTTCGTTTACTTTACTAAGTCTATTAATTCACATCAAACCATAATCAATATAAATTCAACGCAGATTTCGATTCAACAATAAGATTTACAAAACTTATCAACAACTCACTTAATGTAACTAATCAAGTTATGTACCTTCAAAGTAGACCTTTCAAACGTGGTTCGCCACCCGCTTGTCCGCTTGACGCTCCCACGCCCGTTCCTATAGAGTTCATATATGATATGTTTAGAACTCTCTTTAAATCATAATTCGCATAATACACCAAAACATCATGATTATGCGTTTAACTTGGAAATTTCAGTTTTTAAGCCTTCATAGAGGCATTTCAACAAACACTTCATGGGCAGATTTTTACAAGATTAAACATCAAATCTCTAATTTATTATTTAGCGCTAATTTCACATCATTCAACCTTTTTACATGATTGATAACTTCAAATTTTCTGGAATCACTTAAAAATTGCCAAATTACACTAGATTAACAATCTATTTCCTAGTGTTCATCAAATTACACATAACCCACTAATCACCTACAATGGTGTTCATGGATTCACCAAAATTTCTTATGATTTCAACTTCTATTTATCTAGGGTTTTGTCCCTAGACACTATAGTTGTTCCTAATCATCATAATACACACATGCAACTAGAATTTCAGATTTTTCCCAATTTCATGAGAATTTCAAGTTGAGAGTTTTCCTTAAATTTTACATACCTTGTAATCCTCTTGCGATGAGGATCACGATTCTTAGCTCGGATTTTCGTTTGGACCAGATTTGCACCTCCAATTTGAGAGTTTAAGTAGAATTTTAGGGTTTGAAAGTGGGGGTGTCGCCTCCTGCTTGTTCTAATCGACCAGACACCTCCTTTTGGGGGTGTTTGGTTTGTTTTATTTGTTTAATAACAATTAAGTTTCAATTGTTACAACTTAAGCCCCTCCACTTTGATCAACATTTAATTTAGTTGCTTTTAACCCTACTTTAAGTTATTTCTAGACTTTTAACTAACTAGGTTAAAATTCCTAGTTAATAAATTCTCGTTTATTTATACTTTATAATTCTAATATAAAGTTTTATATTTTCGGGGTGTTACAAGTCCACCCCCCTTAAAAGGGTTTCGTCCCCGAAACCGAAGTACGTACCAAATAATGTAGGGTGGAGACGTCGCATCTCCTCTTCGGACTCCCACGTAGTGTCCGAACCTTTCCTATGCTCCCATTTGATTTTGACTTGGTAGATTTGTTTATTTCGTAATTGTTTGACCTTTCGATCTAAAATCTCCACCGGTCTCACAGCATAATTCAGACTATTATCCACTTCGATATCATCGTAATGGATATAGGCTGTTTCGTCTGCTAGGCACTTTCGTAATTGTGACACGTGAAACGTGCCATGAATCCCACTTAGTTCCTCCGGTAGCTCAAGGCGGTAAGCTACCTTGCCAACCCTTCCGATGATTTTAAATGGCCCAATAAACCTCGTGCTTAGTTTCCCCCTTTTTCTGAATCTAATAACGCCTTTCCATGGGGAAACTTTTAGCATGACTATGTCGCCAACCTGGAATTCGATTGGCCTATTCCTTTTGTCAGCATACGCCTTTTTCCTGTCTTGAGCAGCTTTCAAGTGTGCCCGAACTATTTCAATCTTTTCATTCGTGGCTCTTACTATATCTTGGTGGGCGAGTTCACGTGGACCCACTTCACCCCAACATACCGAGGTTCGACACTTCCTACCATAAAGCATTTCGTACGGTGCCATCTTAATACTAGATTGGTAGCTGTTATTATACGAAAACTCGACTAACGGTAGGTGAACATCCCAACTTCCTCCAAAGTCGATTATACATGCCCGTAGCATGTCCCCCAATGTTTGTGTCGTTCTTTCACTCTGTCCATCAGTTTGAGGATGGTACGCCGTGCTAATGAACAATTTGGTTCCCATTTGCTCTTGGGAATCTCGCCAGAAATTTGAAGTAAACCGGGTATCCCTATCAGACACGATGGATACCGGCACCACATGACGTGCTATTATTTCATTCGTGTAAACCTCTGACATCTTTTCTGACGTATAAGTCTCACGGATCGGAATGAAGTGAGCACTTTTCGTCAATCTATCCACCACTACCCATATGGCATCAAAACCACGATTTATTTTAGGCAACTTGGTTAATAGGTCCATTGTAATATGTTCCAATTTACAAACCGGAATTTCTAACGGTTGGAGTTTGCCGTATGGTTTCTGATGCTCCGCCTTGACTTGTAAACATGTCAAGCATTTTTCCACATACTTCGCCACATCCCTCTTCATTCCAGGCCACCAATAATTTTGTTTCAGATCATTGTACATCTTGGTCGCACCCGGATGAATTGAATATCGAGATTTATGAGCTTCATTAAGTAGAAGCGCCTTCACTCCACAAGTATGTGGGACCCATATACTTCCGGATCGAGTCTTCAACCCGTTATTCCCATCCGACAAATCTTTCAACTGACCGATTATTCTTTCTTTCTTCCAATTTTCTTCTTTCATTGCTTCTAATTGCGCCTCTCGAATACGTTCAAGTATACCCGAGGTCACCACGAGTTGCATCGACCTTACTCGTATTGGGACATAGTCCGCTTTTCTGCTCAGAGCATCCGCCACCACATTAGCCTTTCCGGGGTGATAATGTATTTCACAGTCGAAATCTTTCACCGTTTCTAACCATCGCCTTTGTCGCATATTTAACTCCTTCTGATCGAAGAAGTATTTTAAGCTCTTGTGATCGGTGTATATGGTGCACTTTACCCCGTATAGGTAGTGCCTCCATATTTTTAAGGCAAATACCACCGCAGCCAATTCAAGATCGTGCGTGGGATATTTCTTCTCGTGTATCTTCAATTGTCTCGAGGCATAAGCTATAACTTTGCCCTGTTGCATCAAAACGCATCCGAGCCCCGATAGTGAAGCATCCGAATAAACCACCATATCTTCGACTCCGTCCGGCAATGTCAGTACCGGAGCTTGAGTTAACTTTTCTTTTAGCGTTTGAAACGCTTTTTCTTGATCGACACCCCAAATGAACTTTTCTTTCTTTTGGGTAAGCTTTGTTAGCGGTGACGCAATCTTGGAGAAATCTTGAATGAATCTTCTATAGTATCCCGCAAGCCCCAAAAAGCTTCTAATTTCCGAAGGGTTCTTCAGGGGATTCAATTTTGACACAGCCTCGATCTTGGACGGATCCACCAATACTCCGTCGGCACTTATGACGTGGCCAAGAAATTGTACCTCTCGTAACCAAAAGGCACACTTAGAGAATTTCGCATACAACCTTTCTCGTCTAAGTGTCTCTAACACTTCTTGTAAGTGGTGTGCGTGTTCAGCTTCACTTTTCGAATACACCAAGATATCATCGATAAACACGATGTCCGACTTATCCAACATTGGCTTGCAAACCCGGTTCATGAGGTCCATGAAAGCCGCGGGTGCATTTGTTAGCCCAAATGACATCACGAGGAATTCGTAATGTCCGTATCTCGTGCGGAAAGCCGTCTTAGGCACATCTTCTTCCTTGACCTTTAGTTGGTGATACCCAGATCTAAGGTCAATTTTTGAAAACCAGTTCGCACCTTGTAATTGGTCGAATAAATCATCTATCCTCGGAAGCGGGTATCGGTTCTTTACCGTGAGTTTGTTTAACTCCCGGTAATCGACACACATGCGCATGCTTCCGTCCTTCTTTCTCACGAACAATACCGGTGCGCCCCAAGGAGACACACTCGGCCTTATGAATCCCTTGTCAAGCAGGTCTTGAATTTGGGACATCAACTCTTGTAATTCCGACGGTGCGAGTCGGTATGGGGCTTTTGCTACGGGTTTTGCGCCCGGAATCAATTCGATCCCGAACTCTACTTCCCGTTCAGGCGGTTTCCCCGGTAAATCTTCCGGGAACACATCTTCATAATCTCGCACTACCGGTACATCTTCAATCTTCCGTGATTCTTTCTCGGGCTCATTTGCGTATATCATGAACGCCTTGCATCCTCGCTTCATAAGCTTGTGAGCTTTCAACATTGAGCACACTATGGGGTTACCTCCTTTTTCGCCATAAATGGTAACGTGTTTCCCGCTCAGAGATGTTAGTTTTATCTCTTTACGAAAACACACTACTTTTGCATGGTGCTGGGCTAGCCAATCCATCCCAACGACTACTTGAAACTCCCCCATTGACATCGGGATTAGGTCTATCAAGTATTCTTCATCGTCGATGCTTAATTTGCTGCCTCGACAAACATCACAAACTATAAAACTTTTGTTGTCCCATATTTCAACTTCTAAGGGCACAGGTAATTTCGTCAATACAAATGAAGGATGTCAAATAAATCCATGCGAAATGAAGGATTTATTCGCACCCGTATCAAACAATACACGTGCTGGAATTGAGTTAATTGTGAATATACCTGAAACCATATCGGGTTCTGTCTTTGCTTCAGTCGCGGTAAGTTGGAAGGACCTAGCTTTCGCTTTGGGAGCTTCTGTTGGAGATTCTTTAACATCTCTCTTTCCAACTAAGTCCGGGCATTCGGACTTTTTGTGGCCAGGTTGATAACATTTGTAGCAAACAGAGACTTTTCCCGAGCATAGCGAGGCCGTGTGCCCCGTCTTATTACATATAGGGCATGGCTTGTCTTTGAACCGACATTCCCCTTTGTGTCCCTTCCCGCACACCTTACAACTTGGCGACCCACCTTTAGTATCCACCTTCTTCCCCGATTCTCCAGTTCGGGCTTTCTTTGTAGGGCTTGGATTCACATCATGTGCCCTTCGTTCACCTCTTTTGACTTGTTTCTTCAATTCGATTTCCCGTTCCCGAGCAACGTTAATGATTTCGGTAAGGGTTTCGTATTTTGAAGGAGTCATAAACTCCCTATATTCAGCGCTCAACATATTGTAGTAGTAGTATATTTTCTGTTCTTCGTTCGTCACCAATTCACTACTAAACTTCATCTTATCCATAAACATCGCCGTGATCTTGTCTATGGTTTCACCCTTATGCCTAAGTTGCATGAACTCTTCCTTGATTTTGTTAATGACCGCTTTGGGACTATGATGTTTAAGAAATGGTGTCTTAAACTCTTCCCATGTCATGGTTCTTGCCGCTTCGGCCCCTATTTCATTCTTTTTGTTATCCCACCAATCCTTGGCTTGTCCTCTTAACTGGCCCGTTCCATAAGCAACGAAATCGCTTTCGTCACAATGGGTCCTTTTAAACACCCCTTCAATGTCGCCCAACCATCTTTGGCAAATTATCGGGTCGACTTCCCCGTTATAGATTGGCGGTTTACACGCCATGAATTCCTTATATGAGCACCCTTTACGTTCTCCAGTTTTATCTTTCATAAGGTTGACCGTATCCTCCAACCTTTTAACTCGTTCTTCTACGAGTGACAACACCGTACCTTGAATCTTGTCTATAAACCCGGATAGACTGCTTTCAATTGCCTTTCCTACTTCTTCGGCAATTATTTCTTTCATTTGTTCGGTGCTTGTCGGCACCGGATCATTATTGCTCCCTTTCGACATCTTGAAACTGAAATGTTTACATCAAACGTTAAACATTTCATTCACGACATTGCTTTGTTTGTTTCGGTTTAGCCAAGTTCCTAACTTGCTTTAACCGTTCACATTTAATGCACTTTCCGGGTTTGAGTGTGTTAACACGCTCTTCCCATGCATAACAATTCGTTTCTCATTCCTTACATAAGACATAATCTACTAACATAATGAGTTAATTCTTACCGGACGATCGATCAAGCTTGAACCGAACACTTTGTTGACAACCTTAAGCTCTGATTACCAACTTGTAACACCCTTAAATTTTCACTTGATTTTAATAATAGATTATGCCATTTCATTCAAAATATTGTTTAAGTAACATGACTTTCATTAACGAAGTTCATAATTAACATCAACCTTAGTCAACTAATGACTAAGTTAAAACATTTCAAAAGTTGTTTAACAAGTGTTTACAACCCATACACAAAAACGACTAAAGATTTAAAACATTGCGGAAGCTTCAAAATGTAGTGTTCGGTTCTTCATCATTGCTTGATCATCTTCCGGTTATTTTCCATCATCACCTAAGATCAAAACCACAACAAAAGTTAGTTTTGATCAAGTTAAAAGGGTTACAAACAAGTTCCATGGCTCAACACTTAATAAAAAAATAATTTTTCCGGAACAAGGGCGTCGCGTGACGCCAAGGGGGCTCGCGCGACGCCTAGCCCCTATTTTCACAGAATGTTTGTTTTTCTGATGCTGCAAATTCCCAGCTCCAAGTTCAATCAAGTTCCAACTTTAAATAGCCATAACTTTTGACTCGTAAGTCCGTTTTAAGTGATTCTTTTTCCTATGCGTCTGTAAATTCATTACCGACGTATCTATCACAAATTTCATACCGAACAATTTATTTACGGACCGAAAGACCATATGTCATTATGTAATTATTCGACCCATTCTAACCTTACTCATTTTACTACCATTTAACTAATAAACCTATGGCGCCTTATACCCAACATCCGGGGCTTATTATCACCCGCATTTCTTACCAATTTCATGGTTTAATGCCTTTGTGATTATTATCGTCATTATCGAATACTAGAACGTTTAAAACTATAATCTTCACAACTAATAGACCCGTTGGCTCATCTTGTGGAACCATCCACTTATGATGACTACCATTTGGTTCGTTTACTTTACTAAGTCTATTAATTCACATCAAACCATAATCAATATAAATTCAACGCAGATTTCGATTCAACAATAAGATTTACAAAACTTATCAACAACTCACTTAATGTAACTAATCAAGTTACGTACCTTCAAAGTAGACCTTTCAAACGTGGTTCGCCACCCGCTTGTCCGCTTGACGCTCCCGCGCCCGTTCCTATAGAGTTCATATATGATATGTTTAGAACTCTCTTTAAATCATAATTCGCATAATACACCAAAACATCATGATTATGCGTTTAACTTGGAAATTTCAGTTTTTAAGCCTTCATAGAGGCATTTCAACAAACACTTCATGGGCAGATTTTTACAAGATTAAACATCAAATCTCTAATTTATTATTTAGCCCTAATTTCACATCATTCAACCTTTTTACATGATTGATAACTTCAAATTTTCTGGAATCACTTCAAAATTGCCAAATTACACTAGATTAACAATCTATTTCCTAGTGTTCATCAAATTACACATAACCCACTAATCACCTACAATGGTGATCATGGATTCACCAAAATTTCTTATGATTTCAACTTCTATTTGTCTAGGGTTTTGTCCCTAGACACTATAGTTGTTCCTAATCATCATAATACACACATGCAACTAGAATTTCAGATTTTTCCCAATTTCATGAGCATTTCAAGTTGAGAGTTTTCCTTAAATTTTACATACCTTGTAATCCTCTTGCGATGAGGATCACGATTCTTAGCTCGGATTTTCGTTTGGACCAGATTCGCACCTCCAATTTGAGAGTTTAAGTAGAATTTTAGGGTTTGAAAGTGGGGGTGTCGCCCCCTGCTTGTTCTAATCGACCAGACACCTCCTTTTGGGGGTGTTTGGTTTGTTTTATTTGTTTAATAACAATTAAGTTTCAATTGTTACAACTTAAGCCCGTCCACTTTGATCAACATTTAATTTAGTTGCTTTTAACCCTACTTTAAGTTATTTCTAGACTTTTAACTAACTAGGTTAAAATTCCTAGTTAATAAATTCTCGTTTATTTATACTTTATAATTCTAATATAAAGTTTTATATTTTCGGGGTGTTACAGAATCAGTGATCCCTACAGAGATGGTGGTTCCTGCTGCAAGAATAAGCATCCGTGGTCCTGAAGAAAATGCTGAAAACTTGGTTCAAGATTAGGATACTATAGAAGAACTCAGGGATTTGGCAAGGATAAGGATGGCCAGTTATCAACAAAGGATGGCTGGAGCTTACAACAAAAATGTCAGAATCAGGAAATTCCAAGTTGGTGATATGGTGTTAAGGAAAGCATTTCAGAATACCACCAATCCTGCTGATGGAAAGTTAGCACCAAAGTGGGAAGGCCCTTATTTGATTGAAGCTGAAGCAGGAAAGGGGGCATATCGATTGCTAACAATGGAAGGTGATTTGCTACCAAGAGCTTGGAATGCTGTCCACTTGAAGAAATACTTCATGTGATAAGGATCCATGGTCCTTACCTGACAAGTATCCTTGAAGGATCATTACAGGACATAGGATCCTCATCTTGGTAATGATCTGATCTCAAACTATTTCATTCTTTAATTATCTTATATAAGGATAAAGATCTTACATCCTTTATCCTCCTTTCACTTGATTCTAAGTTTTGAAGGTTCAGGTGTCCTTAACAAAGGATTGAGTATCCACAGAAGTATCCAGTTATTTAGGCTTGACCCCAGTTATTTGGGCTTGACCCCAGTTATTTGGGCTTGACCCCAGTTTGGGCCTGTCCCCAGTTTCGCCAGTAGCGCACGATGATCCTGGTACAGTTCATGGCAATGGGACCAGTACTCACTTTAGGAGATGACAATTTCATTGTACTGGCTGTATTCAGGATCCTACGTATAATGGTAGACGTACCATACATCCGTTCCTAAGGTTTCTAACGTTTTCACGTTAGCTAAGGTTTTGGCATTTTCATGTCACTAAGTTTGGATAGTCGCCAGTGAGAGCCATACTCCAGTTTACACACGATCTTTGGGCTTGTCCCCAGTTATCATTTGGGCTTGTCCCCAGTATATTGGGCTTGTCCCCAGAATTGTTGGGCTTGTCCCCAGTTACTAACTTTTATCTTATATTGGCTTAGTCCCAAGTTGTATCCTATTTCAGGTTTTTGAAGCTAGACGACCAAGGATCCTTGATCCTTACCTTCTACTAAGGTTTGTCTTTTGGTTATCCTGATTATAAGTGTTAAAGGTTAGAATCCTAACTTGGATTCTCAGGTATGATCCTTAATTACTTTGATTTTATTTACTATTTACATGAGTGACCCTTATCCTTTGACAATTGAACTTATGATCCTTAAACTACACTACTTTTCAGAACTTGTCGACTATAGGATATGTGATCCTTGATCATATCCTAAACTTTTTGAGGATATTTATTAAATTTTTTCCTCTTTACTTAATAAATTCAGACAAAATATATATCACAACAATTGAAAAGTAAAGTATCCACAAGGATAACAACACGGGAAATAGTCAAAAAGTTAAGATTTTATTTATTCACAAAACGTTAAACCCTTCAAGGTTGTCAAAATTGCCAACCCACGTTTCTACCAGCAAAACGTGGCCCGTCCACATGGGTTGGCAAAGGGTGTCCATTGTTTGCGGGTCTTGAGAGTGCATGAAATAAAGGCGGAAGGATAACGAGTGGCTTCATCCCCCAAATAGAGGATCCATCCACCACCCATTATCCTACCTATTGTCCAAGGATCCATGATCCTCAATGTAACACCCCGTGTTTTCACAAGTCAAAGTCAAGTCAAGGTCTAAGTCAACGACCGATTTCGCGCAACTTGACCCGTAGAAATTTCTTTGTTTAATTCGTATTATGTGGAGTAAGTGTTGTTAATGACAATAATCGATGTGTGTTAATCGCTATTCAATCGATCTACGACTATGAATTTTAGGAAGTAACAATGCGATAAAGTTAACTAATCAATAATCAAGCTATGCTAATCGAATCGACTTCTAATCGCAACTCGAGTTACGTATTTTTACTTGTTATTATACGTGTGTGTGTGCCTTACGTGTTACATGTGCATGTTTATTTATGTTGTGTTGTGATAATCAAGCGAGCTCAATCGAAACTCGAAATCTAACTCGAATTACAATCGAACTCGAATCGTGAACGAACTATGATAAGTTGTGGAAAATCGATTATGCGAGATATGAGTGTTTGGGACTGAAAGTAATTTGACTAGGAAACCCTATCGTATCGTACCGCTCGCAATCGAAATCGAAATATAAAAAATCGTCACGCAAAACACTCGAAAGGTGCGACTGATCGATCAGGCTCCCAGCCGATCGAACAGCCAGCCGAACGGACTGCTGCTCGATCGGACAGGTTGTCCGATCGAGCTGCCTGGCCAATCAGCCAGCACTTACCCCTTTTGGCATCCTATAAATACCCCTCTCATTATCATTCTTTCCACTTTTGGAAACCTCTGACCGACCAGCACGCTCAGCTCATCTTTTCGCAGATTCCTCTCGATTCCGGTAAGTTTTCGTCCTAATTCTTGTACTTTCTTGATCTATACACACTCCTACACCTTTCTATCTTTCAAATCTTAACTTTTAACCGTGAAATCATCAAAAATCAAGTGTTCTAGGATGATGTCATCATGGGTTCTTGAAGAACTTCATGATTTGGCCTCAATCCACCAAGAATAGCTTGGATCTAGCCGATTTCCACATAAACAAACAAAGATCTGTAGTAGATCTAAACATATACCCAGTGAAAAAGGATTGAAAGAGGGATATTCCAACTTTCTTTCAACTCTTTTACACTCAATGCCGTCAACCGATAGAAACGGGGTCTGCGACGTTCTGCAAATCACTTCGGTGGTTGCATGGCTCAAGATCTGTATTCTACCCACGAGGTTAACCGGTTACGGGTTAAACGTTAAACTCCGTTCCGAACAGTTCACTGGCCAGGTTTGGGTGATTCCTGCCCGTGCAGGGGAAACAAGTAAGAACGAGGGTTCTATGGTTCGACTCGTTGACAAATTACCTCGATATAACGACAAACAAACCAACCAGGTCAGGAAGCTAATCGATCGGACTGCTGTCCGAACGGACAGCCAGCCGATCGGATAGTCAGCCGATCGATCGGCCAGCCGATCGGTTAACACATGGTCCCACACAATCAACTAACCTATTTTGAAGACTAGTATTGAACGAACTGTCGTTCGATCGAACTACTGTCCGATCGGATTACTCTTCGGATCATGAGATACTATGCTTCAATACTTAATCGATTTTTCAATGTGTTCAATGCACTAGAAGTGCCACCCGATCGAACAGCCGTCCGATCAGGTGACACCCTGTTGTCCGGTCGAACAGCAGTTGTGTTATTCGATCGATCAACTATCCGATCCATTGAACCATAACTTTACATTTCATTTAAAGTCTTTGACTAGTTGACCTGTCCGATCGAACACCTGTCCGATCCAAAGACTAAACATTGCAATTCATTTGAATGCCTAACCGATCGGGTTGCCGGTCGATCGAACAGTCGTCCGATCAACCGACCTGAAAAGTAAAGGTACTTCATTATTTTCAAATGCTACAACGAAAACTTCAAAAGTCAAATCATCATACACAAACACATACTTCTTATAGGAAGAAACAATCCACTCGAACAGCCATCCGATCGGCCTACCGACCGACCGGACAGCGGACCGAACGGACTGTCAACCGAACGGTCAGCCGTCCGATCGAACTACCGTCCGATCGACCAGCTGTCCGACCCTCCAACACTTGTTTTCCGTTTTACGTTTCACTTATCGTTATGCTACCTAATCTATTCAGGCTAACCGCACTCGCTAAGCGCTCCCTTCAATCCATTAATCGCTGTGAGTATACTCGATCCCTTTTTGCTTTAAGCACTTTTGGGTGTTACATACGTTACGAATATTCAACTACAACTATCACACTACTCAAACTATTTGAACGCTAACCGTTAATGCATGTTATACGTGGCTTATGAATGCTTGTTTGTTATGTTTACACATGGAATGCTATCTACCTGCCTTAGCAACGATAGTACTATAGTTTGGACTCAGCACCCGTTCACACGGGGGTTGTTAAGGATCATTTACTTGCATGGATTACGGTGGTAATCATGTATTGCGAACTGCCTCGGGCAGTCAACCCGCAGTCATTGGTATCGATGGATCTATGTCGATAACTAACGTGCTTCATTTCACTATGTGTACGTGTTGGTTATGTGTAAACGAATTCGAACTCTATATGCTATTAACAAACTTGTATGCTCACCTTTACATTATATGTATTGACTTTTATTTTAACGTATGTGACAGGTGCTTAGGACGCACACTTGGTAGGAATTTGAAGCTAGAATAAAGCTTTAGAGCCCAACAAATAGTTGTCTGTAGTGGTCAAACTAAGGGTCTCTAGAAGCAGATAAACAATTACTCTATTTTGAAATCTGAGTTGTCGGAACAGAATAATTGCCTAGTTTTTGTCTGTAATAATTATTGTTACTGTTTAAGATACGGTATGGGACGTATTATTTTAAATTGAATAGTATTGATAATTGTTATGGAAACTTCTGGACAATCTGTTTCGCTCAGTGCCATGCCCCGATGATTTCGCTCAGTGCCATGCCCAGATAAGTATCCTTATTTCATTTTAATTTAAACATTTAGTTATGCACAAAATGGGATACTTACTTGACATCGTAACAGAACCTGAGGATACCTCTTGAGAATCCTGGGTATTTGCTTGAAATGATCTTATTGCAGGATCAAGCCTCAGGAAAGCAGCAAGCCTTTCCTTCGTTGCAGGTGTTGTAATAAGGTGTGAAACAGTAATAGCTGCAAAATAGAAACATAAGGGTATTAGTGATCCTCAGCAGAAACAAGGTTATCCTGTGATCCTTCTCATGATCCTCTATCCTACCATGAGTGGTCCATTTTCTAGGCAGATCCTTTCCATCAGGGATAGAATCCCTTCTGACAAAGAAGAATCGCCGTTTCCAGTTGGTGTCATTCTTAGTGGCTTTGAAGATGGGGTGTTCTTCACCAGGTTTATGTTTGAATAGATGTCGATGAGTTCCATGACTCACAAGGTCGTACATTTCTGCTAACTCCGACATTCCCAGATCAATACCTTCATGCACAATGATTCTTTCAAGGGTATACAAGACCCTCCATATCATTGGCATTGCTTGGATGTAGGAGATACCGGTGAGAGAGAAGAAAGATTGGGTGAAATCAGGAAAAGGATACGAGTATCCTATCGTAAATGGGGTGACCGGAACGGCTACCCAGGTTTCAGAAACAAAGTCGCTTAGGACGGTGGGGTCAAAAGATTTAAAAACGGTGTTCGCCGGGAAACAATGGCGGATCCTGTCTATTTGTGGGTCAGTAAAGCAACATCGTTCCTTCGCAGAGTCTTCAATGATCCCTTGGGTCTTTAAAGGACTGTCCTTTTTGTGATCCTTAGCCGGTGAGGATCTTAGCATCATCTTGGTCATGATGATGGTAAAGAAGAAGAAACAGAATGAGAAGATGAAGAGAGAAAGGAAAGAGAAGTACCTGATCAAATCTTCGAATGAGGATTTAAAGGATGAAACACACGAATTTAAATGCTTCCTAACCCTTATCTCTAATTTCAATTCATAATCATGATTTTGCAGGATAGTCACTTCAATGACGTCAGGATGGCAACGGCTAGTCAGAATGCAACGGCTATATATCCGTTGGTTTGTTACGGATAAGAACGAGAAAATATAACTTGTTTATTTACAAATTACTCCTTATATTTTGGGGGCAATTGTTAGGGGAGGATTTTCTAATGATCAGTGATCCTCAATTACTGTAGGGCTTAGGGATCCTCAATTCTGTTTGAATTAGTAATCCTCGAAGAGTATTGTAGGATCAGGATCCAGGATCATCATGAGGATCCTTACACTAACGATTGACTGCTTTGAATATGATGTTGTTTTGCAGGAGTACGTGTTTGGATTTGGTCTTGGCGATATTCCTGGAACATATTCCCTTTTTATTTCGCACGTGCTTGATTAATATGAACGTTATGGAGCTCGTGGAAGACTTGCATGAAATGCGGATAGTTAGTTAGCTTAGATATTTTCTAAATTTATAAGGGGATAGCGAGCTAAATTAGAACACTTGGCTATTTTTGGCTAAACACACACACACTCATAACTGCTCTCATCAACTCTCTACAATTAGCTCGGCGATTACACACTTTTTTGCACATTACACTCTAGTGATCCTTGTAACAAGCTCGCTATCATCCAAAGTTGTAATACATTTTCTGTTTAATCTGAGTTGGTGATCAGTAGTTTCCATCACCCGAGGTTTTTTATGCCGGAGATCAACTCTTGATCAAAGGCTTTTTCCTCATATATAAATCATTGTGTCACTTGTTCATTACATTTCTGAGTGATCCTTAATATTGTTCATTGATTCAAGCATCACACCTCACAACAGAAAGTTTGGTTGCATTATCTTTGCTTGATTTTTGACCAAAACAAGTATTATATTTCTATGAGGTTATTTATAACCTACACATCAAATGATCAAATCATGTTCCTTGAATTAAAATTTTGTGATGACTTACCTTTTGTGACCCTATTTCTTTTTTTGTTTTTAATATCCGCAAACAAATTCTCCCGACAACTAATTAGATTTGAATCTTTTCTCTAGCAAAGTTTTTTGTTTTCTGTAAGACTAGTAACCCGAATGATACTAAAGTTGAATTCCTCTACAATATTCATAAAACTTTAACCACTTTACACAACGTATGGGATTTGGGGGAGTAGGCTACACATCACAAACCAGTCCTTTTGACCTTTTATTTCCTTTTAAAAGAAACCATCTTCCAATTGCCTTATGCACGTTCTAAACAGCTTATGCAACTTTTTATCCCTTCTTTTGACATTTTTTATTTAACCTAAACTTGACCATTTTTTTTTTAATTTCCATATCACTTATCTTGCTGCACATGCAAGTTGTAATATAAGAAATCACCCTTCTTTTAAGTGATGATATCAAATAGATTATAATATAGTTTTTTTGTTCTTATTGTACAATTAAACACCCTTTTTCAGTTATTTAGATGGTGAAATTAGATCTTAACTGTTATCAAAATGTGTAATCCAATACGCTGTATTCGATTTCACATTTTTGTAAGGTTTTTTCATTCTTTTTTTTTTTTCAAATGGAAGCATCTAAAGCATTTCTCAACTTTCTATAAAATGGAGACAAGAAATCTTTTTCATTTTCAAAATGGAAAAGGGAAATATTTAATAAATAAAAAGAAGATTATCCATAGATATTACATAACTCTTTACACGACATATAACATGTCAAAGGATGATAGCGGTTGTCTCATAACCGCGGAGATTACCCTGAACTTTAGAGATTGTAAAAGAAATCCCAAGCCCTACAGGAAAATCCGAACTCCATAGAATAATCTGAAAAATACAAAATAATTGGGATGGATACTAGTAGCTAGATAACAATTCTGCTATAACACTGATGAAGAACCTAGTCTTTCTCGGCAGAAATATACATATTGATACAAAGTTTCTTTTAGGGTACTAATAAATCCACATGGTATCATCTTATTCTAACATGGTTGATACGGGCCGTATAACCTTATACGGCCCTTATCAATCATGTTAGAATAAGATTATACTGTGGTCGTATATATATTATACGACGATGTTATACGGCTCGTATATATCTATACGACCCGTATACAATGATTTTCGTTTATTTTATTGTTTTATTACTATTTGACAGCGACGTATTATTACTCGATTCACTTGTGATTAGACGTAAGATTCTCCGATTCGATGTTATATTCCTCCAATCTCGTGCGAGTTATGTGATTAGACGTTAGATTCCTCGATATTCGTGCGAGTTATTTGATTCGACGTTAGATTCCTCGATTCGCGTGTTAATCATTTGAAACGATGTAATATTCCGTAAAATTCTCTATATAAACGACACTAATTTCATTCATTTTCATTCAACTTCTATTCGTTTCTTCTATTTTTCTCTGTATTCAAATTATTTACGCTATAATGTCGGGTTGGGTGACTTTTTTAATGTGTTTGGTAACGAGGCGAATCAGGGGAGTTATGATAACAATGAAGATAACAAAGCGGGCATGTTTGATCTGAATGCTCCGTTCGATCCCATTCTTGCGTCTGATTCAGGTCAGGATACTTGGGGTTTGGATGTCATTCAGCCTAATTATGCTGGTTATTATCCATCGCAACACCCGGTTAATTTTGAAGCCCCTCCTGTTAGTGTTGGACCGCCGACTGATAGTTCTCATTCTCCTCCCATAAGTTGTGGACCGCCTGACGGTCCAAATGCTGAACTGGAACGTAGTGAGTTTCAAAACAAGAAGCTATAACATTTAATTATACGTTTATTTGTTGTACGTTAACTATTTTAGTGTTTTTACGTTTGATGTTGTTTTTATTAAAATCTTAGATTAGGGTTGCTCAACGGGTCGTGTTCGCGGGTTGGTGGGTTCAACCCGACCTGAACCTGAATATTTTACACAAACCCGAACCCGACCCGAACCCGAAAATCGTATCATACATAAGAACCCGAACACAACCCGAAGTTTCATGGGTTGACCCGAACACGACCCATTAAACCCGAATTTTTTTTTATTTTTTTCTGAAATTAATATATTAAAGTTAAAATTTACTTAAAAAACACAAATATATATATAATAATATCATATTTAAGTTATAAAATCTATGTTAATTTCTCTTTTTAACTTATAATCATGACATAAAAATACGCACCCCATTTAATTTATATATATTGTAAAAAATATATAATATAGTATAAATGTGTAACGGGTCAACCCGCCATCCCGACCATGTTGACCCGAACCCGACCCGTTAACCCAAACGGGTTCGCAGGTTCAACCTGAAACAGACCCGAACCCATTTATACTAAAACTAAACCGATGGGTTAATCATTTGAGTTAATCATTAATTGACACATATAAGTGTTTCCGTTAGAAATTCGCTAGCATGGATGAATTGGTAGAGTGGTGTAGAGACGTCGGACGCGTAAACGGCTACGCCCTCGTCACCAAACGCACCATCTACGATAAACCCCATAGCGGTCAGCCGGTAAAAAATTGGCTTACGTGCGATTGTGCCGGCAAGTACAAATCAACAGCCACGGTCAGACGCAGCGGGACTAGGAAAACCGGTTGCAAGTTCCAACTGGTCGGGACATACAGAAAGAGGTTAGGTTACTGGGATCTAAGGGTTGAGGAAGCTAAACATAACCACGAACCATTTCTGTATCCAGACGGTCATCCGTCCCTAATGAGGCTGACTCCATCGGAAGAGAGGACGGTGGAGCCAATGACGCATCAGAACATAAAACCACGAGACATTCTTGCTGCCATTAAAGAACAGAACCCCCATAATGTCTCAACAAAAACACCATATACAACGCTCGAGCCAAATTGGGTGGAATGGAACAAGTCGGCGAGACTCCAATGCAGATACTTTTCAACTGGTTGGAGAAGGTTGGGTTTGTTTTTTACCATAGAACATCTCAAAACGGCGAACGGGTCGAGGATGTTTTCTTCATCCACCCGGAGTCGAACATGTTGTGGCGCGCCTTCCCGCATGTGTTGCTTATAGACTCCACCTACAAGACGAATTGGTACAAAATGCCGCTAGTCCAGATTATCGGTGTTACATCCATGTTGATGTTGTTTTGCATTGCTCATGTGTTCGTAAGCAACGAGAAACAGGAAAACTTCACATGGGTTCTACAGAGGTTGAAACACTCATTAGACAGTGTTATGGAACCCCGTGTAATAGTAACGGATAGAGATCGCGCCCTAATGAACGCATGTGCAACCGTGTTTCCCAGGGCTAGACATTCATTGTGTAGGTGGCACATACATCAAAACATCTTCAAACATTGCAGGCAAAGCTTTAAAACCGAGGATAAATGGGACAAGTTTCTTTACAAGTGGGGCGAGCTAATTAACTCAACGACCGATCTTGACTACAACTACTGGTACGAGCGAATACGATCAAAGTTGCCACGCAAAAAACCGACGGTAAGTTTTATATAATTTTTGTTTAATAATCTTATTTATTTGACTTGTCTTAATTGCACTTGACTTTGATTACAGAGATTATGAACTATTTGGATTCAATCTGGTTACAACCATATAGAGACCGGTTTATTTCGTTATGGAGCGATCAACATCTGAACTTCGGTCAACGTACAACGAACAGGGCAGAGGGTCAACATGCCCTTTTGAAGCAGTACCTAGGCGACTCTAATTACACCCTGGAGAAAGTGGTACCACTTATCGATAAGCTCATAAGAAACCAGGTGACAAAAATCAAAGGCAACATTGAAACAAGCAGGAGCCGAACATTGGGTCATCATAACAAACCAATATTTAATCTCCTACTAAAGAAGGTTTCACATGCCTGCCTAGAGTTGATATCAGACGAAGTAAATGAAATAGTAATCTCCTACTAAAGAAGGTTTCACATGCCTGCCTAGAGTTGATATCAGACGAAGTAAATGAAATAGAAAAATTAAAGTTATATAACGGTACATGCGCGTGCCGTTTGTATACAAGCTGTGGGTTGTCGTGCGCGTGTCGGTTGGAACCATATACAACGAATGGTAATACATTATTCGACCAACCACATTTTATAATCATAGCATTTCATCACGCAAAATCTTATCGACGTTTTATGTTGTTTGTTGATATGTTTCTTAGGTCAAATGATCCCGTTGGAGTTGATAGACCCTTTTTGGAGAAAGTTAAATTTGGACTCCATAGTGGAACCGAGCGAGGTGGACGCTTTCGACTTAGACGGCGAACTTGCGCTTCTCAAACAACATTTAAGTGCTCAGCCGAGAGAACTCAAGAAAAACCTGTTTCAAAAGATGAAGGAGTTGGTACAACTCAATAAGACGAAGCTCAAACAACCAGTTGTGCAAAAAAAAACACACGGGGTCGTCCAACTTTAAAAGCTCAGCAACAAAGGAAGGATGATTTGTTTACGGAGTCTTCAAGACACAGCTTTTTTACAACGCAGGACCAGTATAGTGATTCACCCGATGGGTTTGGCACACAAGAGTCAAAGATCGAACCTACCAGGCTCAGCTCGTTTATCGAGTCACAAAGTTATTGTGCTGAAACACTTATGTTCTTCGGCGAGATTGCGAAAGGCGCTAAGAATTCGAAAACGAAAAAGAAGGTCGCAAAATCAAAGGAAGAGCAACCAGACTTACCTTTGCTGCCTGTCGGACAAGTTAATATGTTCATGCACTTCTAAAAGTTCATTCCACCTTGCTTCTATCCACACCTCAGTCACATACAAAATGTGCAGGGTGATGGTAATTGTGGGTTTCGATCTATAGCGGTCGGCTTATCGCTTAAAGAGTAGCAGTGGCCGTTCATACGGGAGCAGCTTCATGATAAGTGCAACCGGTTCCACGAATTATGGAAAAAGATAAATGGACCTCAGTATCAACAAGTTCTGGAGTCATTAGTTTGGTCCAACCGTATAGACGGAGCACCTGAACATAAGTGGCTACAAATGCCATTCACGGGGCTTCTGATAGCAAACCGGTGGAATGTTGTAACAACCCTCGGTAAAAATCAAGGTTCTCATAATATTTCCGACCCTCTAATATATTATAAAATACCCTTATATGTTTTATATTATGCCCCGTATGTAAAACCGAGCCGAAATACATTATAGATTATAAAATAAATCAAAAATCTGAAAATAGTAAGTTGAGGCGGGCCGCGTAAGACCTCACCTCAACTTTACGCGGGCCGCGACAGAGCATCACACGCGATTACACCAGAGGCCGACACGTGTCAACATCGTGGCGGACCTACTAGCAGACCCAGCTAAGCTACTGAGTTGACTGATGTTGACGCGGGCCGCGTAAAGGTCCCTTGTCTTTTACGCGGGCCGCGACAGGACTGAAATCAACAACTATAAATAGATAGCATCAGATTACAATTTCCGTCGCTCATTTGTTTTTCTCAATCTCGAAATCTGAAAGTTATAAGCATTATAGTTGGGTACTATACCCCTAATTAGTGAGGTTCTGCTCCATTGTAAGTATTATAACCCCAGTTTCGTAATAGTTACGCTGCCCGATTGATTTAGGGTTCCGTAACAACTGTCGTGGTTCTGCCCGACGTAGTTGTTGGAATGCCGTCTCGGGGAGGATATCATTAATAATTTCAAAGGGTTATGATACTAACCAATGTACATTTGTATAAATTATAGATTATATCCAGGAAACCCTTACACAAGAAGCCTAAGATAGCAATGTGAGTTGATCCACTTTTTGTAAACCTTTTTTGTGAACTATTTTACAAAACCTTACATATCTTTCCATGCGAATAACCATATTGAGTATTTGTAAGAATACAATTATAGTGGGTATGTTGGGGTTTTGTATACAAAATTTGTTACCACCTGGTCAAGGAGTAACATTTCCACAAGTTGAGTATGACAGTACCACTGATGTTAATTGATATATCTTGGAAACAAATGTAATTGCGGATGTGCTCTCAATATTGTTCACTGTGACTTTTGATTTAAATTTGATTAAACTGGGATTCACTCACCAGTATTTCCCACTGACAAAATATTTTTAAAACATGTTTCAGGTAACCCAATGTGACAGCCAATTAATAAAAAGCCAGCTGGAGAGCACTGAAGGCTTGAGATAATGTGGCTATAAAAGTTACCAAATAAACAGTGTTTTAAATTTAAATAATATAGGGTTCATCCCTATAAATGTATTGTAATAAGAAACTTAGATTTTTCCCATGTTATTATTAATATCAAATATGGTGGTTTTACTCTGATAAACATTTCCTAACTACGATCCTGATGTAAATTCCGCTGCAAGATTAAACAACCTGATACCACCACTATCTGAGCTCGCGTCCGCCCGTTCCCGGGGATCAGGGATCGGGGGTTGCGACAAATGTCATTTGTCTCTTATTAAGTGACCTTGGTTGTGCTTCATTTTTTCCCATGTTCAGAACAGCCGAAGAAAGTATTCCGCATCGAACAGTCGCGCTTGTACATGTACACAGGAACCATTTTATTCACGTCAGATTAGAAGGGGAATATCTAATGCCAACCCCATCAGGATACTGGCGACAACCGACACGGAATACGCCAGCAGAAAGTTGGTATCACTATTACAAGGAACGTATTGACCAATATAATACGATCGTTGATGAATACAGGACCAGGGATTACGTGGATTTAGGTGCCCTATGAATATAAAATGTTATTTGCATGTTTTGACAATTTGTAATGATCAACATACACGTTATATAAATGTTTTGGAAACTTGTTGAAATTGAACTTGAAAAAACGTTTAAACGAATCAATTTGCATGTTTTGACAATTTGTAATGATAAACATACACGTTATATAAATGTTTTGGCAACTTGTTGAAATTGAACTTGAAAAAACGTTTAAACGAATCAACGTTAACGCATACCGACGGTATCTTCGTCAGTTCCACATATAGTAATTGAAAAAAAAATGAAAAATACTGAATTGTATATGGGCCGTATAAAAGTATACGCCTCGTATACCCTAATCGTATATTAAGTATACGACTGAATTAAAAAAATTAAATTATTGTATACGGGTCGTATACTATTATACAGCCCGTAAACAAAGGAAAAAAGATCGTATAAGTTTTATACGACCTAATTTCCACCATACGGCCTCAACATTCCACCAAAAATTCTCTTGGTTTTCTCTCGGATCGTTCTTGGATAGTGTTCTTCGGCGTTTTTGGCATTTTCTTCTCGTTCTTCCTATACGGTACGTTTTCGTATAGTAAACTTTCAAATTCCGTAACATGTTAGATTATGGTCTTGTATAGTAAAGCGTAGATAGGCGTAACAATTACGATTGTATAATTCAATTTGAAAAAAAAATTTGAAACAAAAAATTGTAACTGATTATTCAAGTGTATACGGTCGTATACAATTTATACGATCGTATACGCTTGAATATTCTAAGGTTATACGATCGTATACACTATATACCATCATATACACTTGAATATTCAAAGGTTATACGATCGTATACATTATATACGCTCGTATAATGTTTGAATATTCAAACTGTATACGATCGTATACTAATTGAATATTCAAACATTATATGAGGGTATATGATATGTACAATACGTTCGTATACAAGAACAGTATTCGTATAATACGTTAACGATAATCGTATAGTGATTGCTAAGTTGTAATTGTTATTTTTACAGACGATATGGTTTAGTCATCAGCAGCTGGTGCGGCCCGTAGAGGTCGAGGTCAGGGTCAGGGTCGGGGCCGTGGACGTGGACGCGGACGAGGACGTGGACAGGAGGAGGAGATTGTGCCCGATTTTACTGAGACGGGGCGGTTTATTAGAGATATCCCCCGAGGTACGGCTGCCTATAGGGTTTTGGGCAAATTACGGGAGATGGTGCTGGATGCGCCTTGAACCATAGATATTCAGTTTTTGACCGATATTGGAGCGATCAGTCGGGTCCGGGAGCTCATGCCAGCTAACTCCCCGTGGGACCGCTTATTTGATGCCGCCGCAGAGCGGGCCCATAGGGAGATTACTTTAGAGTTTTTATCTACTTTTTCATTTACAGACACCCGGGGTGGGGGTTTTCAGCATTTTTTGACGACACACGCCGTAGCTTTTACTATTTGCGGCAAGCCTCAGAGGATGACACTTCCTCAGTTCGCCGTTGCCTTGGGTCTGTACTCACCGGAGTACTCAAGGTCCCGCGCATTTTTTGATGCGCCAGTTAGCACGTCCACTAACGTGTTGTGGCCGTATTGGCGCACTATTGGGTTCAGGGAGTTCTCGAAACCGAGACAACGATCCCCTAAGGCACAGGCGACTGATCTTTACGACCCGTTACACCGATACCTACATTGGTGTATCGTCGTGACGATCGCCGGTCGTCATGATAGCAGGGAATGGGTCACCCAAAGTGACCTATTCTTCTTGCACGACTTACTTACCGGCGGGAGGGCCAACTTGGCGTACAAGTTGGCCGCATATCTCGCCGAGTACGCTTTTAAGCGTACCTCTTCCCACATCAGCTGTGGGGCCTTCGTCACCCGTCTGGCGAAGGGTTTATTTCGCCTCTTGTCCCCGCAGGTGGCAAGTGATATGACCCTGACACTCCAGCTTAACAGGGTTGGGAGGGACACAGCCCTATCGATGAGTTTGGCTCGCGAGGTCGAGGGAGGGCAGCTGGTTTGGGCTTATGGTGTGGGTGAGGGACCCCGTGGAGAGGGAGGTGATGGGGAGGGAGACGAGGGAGAGGAGGGAGAGGGAGGTGAGGGCGAGGGAGGCGAGGGCGAGGGAGAGGGAGGCGACAGAGAGGGAAGCGGGGTAGGTGAGGGGGTCGCTCATACTGTCGATTGATCACAGGTAGTTGCAGAGGATTTACGGGGTGATCGCCCGTACGTTCGACGCAACGTGAGACAGCGTGTGATGCCTCCACCGGGGGTGGAGGAAAGACTCGTTCAGGTCGAGTCGGATGTAGCTGCAGTCAGAGGGGATTTAGCTGCAGTGAGAGAGGATGTACAGTGGATGGTCGAGGCGATTGTGGCTATGCATTCTAGCGCGCCCCTACCTCCACGAGCTGGCGCTACACCACCACCACCACCGCCGTAGCTGCTTATTATATTTTTTTTTTGTTATTTTACGTTTGAAACTTTGTAAAAGTTTATCTTTTTTTTTTTGTTTTAGATGTAAAACATTATAAATATTAATCTTATGTTTAGATGTTAAGTTGTTTGTTTAATAATTGTTGTCGTAGTTTATCATAATCATATCACATATTTATCATTTTACATAGTGGAAACTTACTAAACATTATAAATACGTTTAACTACAAACTCGTAACATAATCCGATATATACAATACTATTTAAAATTTACAAAACTTATTAAACGGTTTCCTGATTGCAACAAAAAATTAACTTTTCTATACATACATATTTATCGTTTTACAAAGTGGAAACTTATTAAAAATAATAAATACGTTTAAATACAAACTCGTAACATAATCCGATATATACAACACTATTTTAAAATTTACAAAACTTATTAAACGGTTCCCCGATTGCAACAAAAAATTAACTTTTCTATACATATTTATCGTTTTACAAAGAGGAAACTTATTAAACATAATAAATACGTTTAACTACAAACTCGTAACATAATCCGATATATACAACACTATTTTAAATTACAAAATTTATTAAACGGATTCCTGATTGCAACAAAAAAGTTAACTTTTCTATACGGGCTATACGGGCCGTATAACATTATACGGCCCGTAAATAGTTTTCAAAACTAATAACCCTTGGCAAACCTTTGAAACAAAATTATCCAAATATGTATACGGCCAGTATATAACTATACGTCCCGTATACATATAAAAAAAAAAACATTCCACCGCATTAAATTATGCGCATAAATATTCTATACGGCCCGTATCAGTTTATACGGCCCGTATAGATATATGGATGTGAAAATAAGATTATAGGGGTGTGGAAATAGAACAACCCTTCTTTTATTCATGGACAGTGGTGAAGCTTGACCATGAAAACGGCGCGGGGGGGGGGGGGGTCGAAAACGTATATACTCAAAAATTTCTATTGAACCGGGGGGTCGAAAACGTATATACCCAAAAATTTCTATACGAAAACTACATATACAACACTACTGAGCGAACAGTTCGGGGGGTCGGACGCCCCTCCCAGCTCCACACTGACGTCAAAGTTTGGCTAACGGCGTTCCCCGAGAAACCATACCACCCACTGCCATTGGCAGGGGCTTGCGCCACCACAAGAGAGAATCTCTTCTACGTAACGCACAGTGGACTAAAACCCGGGGTGACTCGAGCTAGAACTCTTGACCTAGGGTCTGAGAGAATTAGCCTTCATTGCCTTTATCCACTAAAATATGGCACTAATGGGCATCAGCACAGGTTAGTAGAGAATCCATTAAGGGTTGACATGATTGTCATCTTGGTCTGGTTCCTCCTTAGGGTGCTGACTGATGATGGTGGCTAAGAAAAACCGATAAGGGAATCGGTATGGAGATGGAGGTCGAAATTATGATGTTATGTGTTATTAGGGTTGTGTCTAATGTGTAACTGTCTAACCCTTTAACCTCCACATAACTCTCCTTATATAAGCACCCAGGAGGAAACCCTAATTAGTTAATAAGGGTAATATGGTCCATCAACAATTACCAACTAATTATTTAATAGGATTGTTATATATTTTGATCTATATAATGTAAATGATTATAATGGCTACAGATTAAATATTAATACGTAATATATTTAATCTTACATTCTCCCACTTAGCCGAGTAATCATTTACTATGAGTATTAGATAAGCCTGATCAGGAGTTAACACTCATTTTAGCCTTAAACAAGTACTATAGCAGAGAAATACAGCCGTTGAATCATTATGCGACTCAGGACCCCCATTAATCATACTATAGCCTTAATTTAAAACCTAATCGTCATGATCAAAATACGCATAAGCCCTTTGTTTGATTTGTAACTTTATTTGTCTTATATGCCATTATGTCGACTTGACATACTCTTAGAGACGTACAAAATCAAACTGATGAGGAAAATTAACTAATACTTAGTCATTCATAGTAGGATATGCAATTGCGCATGGCCATAAACTAATACCCGCCTATGAGCTCTCTTAATAAGACTTATGGGTAATAGCCCTTCAGTTATAGGATCCTTAAGCATATCATGAATGTATTCGATACAAACTTAGTTTCCTCAATTCGTTCATAAACGAATAATTAATTGCGTATCGAAATTTAATGCAGCACCTCTCGAACTGTTACTGTTCAAGGAGTCATGGTAGCTGACTTTATCACACTAAATCTTCAAAACATCAATTATATGGAGTTAATAAACTTATGAGTCTACTGATATATTTCCAACAACATTTAGTGACTATATTATGTCGTTATAACTTAGGTTGTCATTATCAGTGCATTATGATTCCTCCATGAGATATGTTTTGTCTGCTGACATAAAGATATACCCGAAATTACATTTTATCATCTTTGAATATCTCAAAGTTAGAGTAATAAACCGGTTTTAATTCTCACTTCTTCTTCAAATAATAGTCTCTCGTTTCTTTTAAAGATATTGTAGTACTCCATTAGATGCTACACATTAATCTAGACATATCTAGTGTGTTGCAATGTGAGTAATATCTAAACGAGTATAGACTTGAACTTACATAAGGCTTCCAATTAATGAAGCGTAAATAAATAATCTCATTTATCCTATTATCCTCTAAAGGAGAGCAGTATTGTTTGTTACATATGTAAGGACCCATTTAATGTTAAACTTATGGAACAGAACTAATATCCCATTGGGTCTATCTCAGTATGTTATGATATCAGTCACATAAGAAATATCTCTGAGATCTATTACATCAAAGTTTGTGTTAACAATGCTTTGACTTTTGTAACATATACCTGTCAAAAGAATATCATCTATATAGACAGGTTTATCTTAGTTGCTCCCACTCATCTTGAGGTAGGTACATTAATCCACTTGGTTGTTGATGAAAGTAATTACGTTAAGATTTCATCACATTATGATGTTTGCATTAACCCATACATGGATATTATTGGCTTACAAATAAAGTGTTCTTTAACCTTCAGTTTGAAACTTTAGGTTGTTATCTAATGAACATGTAAATATGCTAGCCATTTGTTAGGGAAAATTGTTTTTAATGTTCATCTAATGTAGATTTAAACTATTATAAGCTACTAGAACAGTGATGATCCTCAAAGAAATCTTGTGTAAGATAGGTAAGAAAGACTCTTTGATAATTTATCTCTTCCTGAGTACAACCTTTGACAATCAATCATGTTTCTTCGTATCTTAACGCTTATATTAGGATTTGGTTTTGTTATGAACACTCTTATGTAATTCAATCAAATCCCAAACGTTATACGAACACATAAAATCAGTTTTACTAGAAAACTGTTTTATTCCATTAAGAATATTGATTGACACTAATGGCTTAATTATGAGAGATAGGATCAATAATCTTTTCCAAAATCCATTTCAACTTCAGTTAGGGAGGTTATGTAATCATCAAAATTAGTAGGCTTTTAAACCTAGATGACCTCCTGAGTTGATTATTGGGTTCATTAGAAGTTTCAGTTTTATGGATTAGCTCTTGGTTAGGTTGCTATCATTTTCATTCTAAGTTTATAAGAGTTGGTGCAGTATGGTGTACAAGAGGTGTAATCGGAGTTAAATTTAGAGTGAAATTTAATGACACTCTTCCCCCCGCCTCTTGTATTCCTTGCAAGTCATGATAAGGACTTTGACTGCTCCCACTGACCTTAGAAATCTTTAGGAACTCAGCATGCTTAGGGTCAATACTTAATGACCAACAAATTCTAATAGAGAGACACAAATTAATGACGTTAGTCGTTGTGATTTCTCTTGTTGAGGATTATGTTAGTTTAGGTAAGAAATCTAAGTGTGCCCACAATTAATCAACAATGAAACTTTTGTAAGAGTAGCATTAGATTTAAGGAGATAAGTTGTGATAGAATAGTGTCATAATGGAGCAGTGTCTTGTACAAGAGGTGCAAATTTAGGTAATGTGAAATTTTCACTCCCCCACCTCTTGCAACTATTGCAAGTTATTATTAAGACATTTAATGCTCCCACTGATCTTTGATATCTCTAGAAATGCTACAAGAGAAGTTTCAATGAGGTACGTGACGTGGGAACCTATCATATATACGTTAGACTTTATTTGATTTCTTTAATGTCCAAATATCATAAGAAACTTTAGGGACATATTTAATAGAAATCTTATTAAGTATATATATATATATATATGAATAGATTTCTTCTAAGACTGTGGGCCATATGCGACAAAAGTTAGATACAAGTTGATAGTCTTTTAAATGATAAATGAATTATGTCTGAATATTCCATTTTGAATAAGTTCCACTAATGTCAATGAATGACTTATGATGGACCCATACTTATTCCTTAAGCCAAGTAATATTTTAGGGCTTTAACGTCATGATTTGAAATCACTTAGAATGAGATTAGATGAATAATCATCCTCATTAACCATGTCATAATTTCTCATGAATTTCGGTTATAATGGATGAAATTTATAAGTCTCATATTCCTTTTGTCAAATTCTCATTTGCATGATGACAAAAGTTGTGAAAATGTAAGGTATCATCTAGTTTCATTTTAATAATGTTTCTATCCAGATATTTAGAACAAATAAGATGAGAGTTTAAGATAAGTGTGACTTTATGTTGACTATGCAAACCTCACAACCTTCATAACATTGCTTAATTAATGATACTGTACTCTGATTAATAATCAGAATATGTAATGTATCGAAAAGCTTTGTTAGAAGACTGCTTATTATGGTTCTTATAGCGTTAACAATTTATTTTGTCACTAACTCTCATGTTAGTTATTTGTTGACTTCTTGGTAAGGAAACCTATGGAACTAGAGTCAACTAATCATGTGTTAATAGGAATATTAAAGAATTATCAGACTTAAATATCATTAATAAGTGACTATCTAATTAATTTACTCAACTGTTCTTTAGAATAATGGATAGTCTCGTTGCTTATGTCTAGTCTAATGACATAATTATGCAGTGAGATTTTCCCTTGAAGAACCTTAATGTTGGAATTAACACTTGTAATTTGTCTATGGACCTTAGAACAATCCTCTTTAAACGTTTTAGTGGTTGTAAGGTGAATAACAACTTATTTTCCAGCTTTAAACATTTATTTCTTTGTACATATGTTGCTTATCAACACACTCGTTATACTTTGGTATTTTTGAGTGTTGTAGTTGATTTGTAATGCATCAAATTGTACAAGTGAAAATCTTAGTATGTAATGTACTGGAAAAATGTACTTATTTCCATGCGTAAGCCCTTAACTTTATGGGTCATGGTTTTGTACATTATAATGTATTCACATATACCACTTAACTTCATAGTTTAGAGTTTCAAATTAAGGCATGCATCTTAGGAGTTCTAGTGATTATTCCATAATTATAGATTAGTCTTAGGAAAGACTTAATCTGGAATAACTTTAGTGATAGTATTTACGTTAGAGAGTTCTTGATTATCATAATAGACATCATGGTCGATTTGTCCTATTCATCATGCTCTAAATTTTCTTCTTTAGAATCTTTATCAGAAGAGAGCAATAGGATTATCGTGTCTTAGGGAATAATCAAGGATTTAATTTAAGAGCTAATTCTAATAGAAACTTTAAATAAAGCAAACATTTTAGGTTTAAAAAAAAATAGAGTGGATGAGATATATATAGAAGAAAATTATAGTGAGTAACATTATGGGTACTAAGAATAAGGCAGACGAAATGATCATAAAAACTTAATTAAGGATCATTAATCTAAGGATCATTAGGTGAAGAGATTGTGATATGTCTATTACTAACATCAAAATAATAGACTTAGCTAAAAAAATTCTACTTAAACGAAGACAAAACAGCTTTGGCCAGAAGTGTAATCATTTAAGCATATGTGCAAAGTGGTTGTAACAAATCAGCTTTGGCCAGAATTGAAACAATCACTTTAGTTATGCACTTGTTGAGTATGCCATCTATGAATGAATTAAATCAGCTTTGGCCAGAATTAAGACATTCATGCTTATGATGCATACACAACATAGCTTTCGTAATACTTGAATGATAAGTAGATGTATCAAGTCAGCTTTGGCCAGAAATGATATATCAGAAGCTCATTCAAGTTAAGCTATTTTGGTTTTGTAAAACATTATTTGATCCTTATTAATTAGCTAAGTAATTACAAAACCAATTATTTAATAGCAAACCACCAATTATTTTTAGGTCACATTAAACAGCTTAAAGAAATAATGAGGTTTCGAGTCTTGTGCGATCAGTAATGCACTTGTGCGATCGGTAATGCCTTGTGCGATCAATAAGGCCCAAGTCTTGTGCGATTGATAAGGCCTTGTGCGATCAGTGAGGACTTGTGCGATCAGTGAGGCCCAATAACGTGTGCGATCAGTAAGGCCCAAAACTTGTGTGATTAGTCAGGCCCAAGTTTTGTGCGATCAGCACTATCTTGTGCGATCCACAGGTCTTGTGCGATTTCCCTTGTGTGATCAGTCTTGTGCGATCAGATCAATTTTTTTTTTTTTTTTTTTTTCTTCTCTTGATCTGATCTTGTGCGACTGTTAAGGGACTTGTGCGATTTGAACATTAAAGATTTCGAATCCTCTGTATAATAGCTGTTTGTTGTGATAACTTAACTAAAAATTCGAAAATATGAATTGAGATATAGTTTCCAATTATTAACATTGATCTATTTTTATCACTAAATTTCGAAATCATAATCTAATTACCATTTAACAGATTTCGAAAATAACTTGATGGATAAGATTAGATCAAAATTAGGGAAACATCTAACAATTCAAATCACATTCCAAATCATAAAGGAAAATTCGAATTTATCATAAGAACATTATGAACCCTAAAAACATAAAACATAAATTCTGGAACCCGAAACCTGAATTTTTAAGGGTTTTTCTAAACAGATTTCGGTTAAAACATAACCCAGATGAATTTTAACCCAGATTTCGGTTAAAACATAAAGCATATAATTAATTCAGATTTCGAAAATTATGATTTCGGTCTAAGACCCAAAATCGGATGTTCATAAGATTATTCAAAGAAAAAAATTCCGTTTTCCAAGTTTCAATCCCAGAATTATGGATACGAAAACAGAACTGGCTAATCAACATATGCTCTGATACCACATGTTGGTTCAGTTCTGTTTGAACATAATGGAAAACATGAAAACATACATTTGGTTGCATCAGCACAGGTTAGTAGAGAATCCATTAAGGGTTGACATGATTGTCATCTTGGTCTGGTTCCTCCTTAGGGTGCTGACTGATGATGGTGGCTAAGAAAAACCGATAAGGGAATCGGTATGGAGATGGAGGTCGAAATTATGATGTTATGTGTTATTAGGGTTGTGTCTAATGTGTAACTGTCTAACCCTTTAACCTCCACATAACTCTCCTTATATAAGCACCCAGGAGGAAACCCTAATTAGTTAATAAGGGTAATATGGTCCATCAACAATTACCAACTAATTATTTAATAGGATTGTTATATATTTTGATCTATATAATGTAAATGATTATAATGGCTACAGATTAAATATTAATACGTAATATATTTAATCTTACAGATTGAACTTAGGTCTCCAAGAAAAACCCAAGTCTTTCCAAACACTAGAACAGATACTAAGTAACTAACTCTATATATAATTTATTTGTCAATTTTTTAGAGTATTCTGGTATTGTTCAGTAATTACTAACTTCATTGAGTCGTTGCTGATGTTTAGTAAGTTATAGTCAATGGTCAGTTAGTGAAGATATTTCATCGAAGATAACAAAATAAAATGCTTATTATGTTAAATAAAAGTGCATGATAGAGAAATGAAAAAACAAAATTTCGTCATATGGGTTCTTTCACAAACACAAAATAACTATGATAGACATACAAGCTAGTTGTCATTCTACCTTTGCACGTCAGCTACGCATTAAAATAAAATAAAAAATTGCCCCACTTTTGTTGTCCAAGTTTCCTATGGTCAAGTAGTCAACTACCATCGATTCAACCAATTTAACTAATACTGTACAACATTTTTCTTCAATCTTATCCTTACATAAAGTAGGTTACTATTTTCTTTTTTAGGAAATTCCAGTGTATACATGTTAATTGTAAAGTTCTTTCGTTACCAAACATGGTTATATGTACGTGGACAGCATTATACCAGCCAAAAATATATGTGATCCTGATCATTGCGTTGTGTTCTTTTCTCAACTGCTGATTTGATTAGTATTTGTTGAAATAAAAAGCAAGATATGGAGAGAGAACATTTATGTGGTAATTACTATACTTTTTTTTTAAATCCATAAAAAACACCTTACTACCATCCTATGCTTTTCTTAAAGCGATAAAACACACCTTATACTACTCGGTGTGGAAGGAGCAAGTCCTTGGAGGATACCCCTCCATCTTAGCACGTCAACATCCAAGGAGGATGTCCCTCCAAGGATGAACCAGGGTAAATAAAGAATGGGCCTAAATATATATATATATATATATATATAGGACAAAGATCCGTTAGGAACCACCTCTTATTGCGAGAACCGCGAGAACCAATGTGAACGCAACCAAAAATAGCTAAAAATCACACAAATTTTTTTTTTTTTTTTAATATTTTTTATAACAAAATCGCTACTTTTCGTAGCAAAAAAAAAAAAATTTATATATTTTTTTTTTTTTTTTTAAAAAAAAAAAAAAAAAATTTTTTGGCTTCTAAAAGTAGCGATTTTAACATAAAAAATATTAAAAAAATTTAGATTTTTTTTTTATTTTTTTAGATTTTTTTAGGTTTTTTTGGGTTTAGTTTTTAGCTTTTTAGCTGGGGGGGTTTAGGTTTTTGGGGGGTGAGAACCGCGAGAACCAATGTGAACACACCAAAAATGCCTAAAAATAGCTAAAAATCACACTAAATTTTTTTTTTGATTTTTTAATATTTTTTAGGTTAAAATCGCTACTTTTCGAAGTCAAAAATTTTTTTTTTTTTTTTTTTAAATTTTTTTTTTTTTTTTGCTTCGAAAAGTAGCGATTTTAACCTAAAAAATATTAAAAAAATAAAAAAACAATTTTTGTGTGATTTTTAGCTATTTTTAGGCATTTTTGGTGTGTTCACATTGGTTCTCGCGGTTCTCACAATAAGAGGTGGTTCTCGCATGATCTTTTCCCTATATATATATATTTAACATCCATAAAACTTAATAAAAAATAGCTACAACAACATATATATAATTTTTTTAACATCTAAAAGATTTAGTAAAAACTAGCAACAACAATATATATATATATATATATATATACCCATAAAAAGTGTAATAAATTTAGTGACAACAATTTAATAATACATACCAATAATTGGGCATTTTGACATACTAACCCACGTTTTAGCTAATACGACCTCCTTGATTTTTTATCAAGGTTGTGACTTCGGTTTCAAACCTTGGGCCGCACTTCCACGCACTGGTTGCTTATTTTTTTCCGTTTGGAAGTTTGGGTAACATTTCAGGCAAATTCTTCAACATCGTCTTTTACCAGCTAAGACGATCCGACCGATGATGGTGATGATTGTGGTTGCGTTTGAAATTGCGGGTTAAACTGGTTTCGCGTTACCATTTGTTGCATTTGGTGAATTTGTTGAGTTTGTTAAATTTGGTTTATTTGGGTGAAAGCATTGGGGGATTGTTGGAAACCCGCAAAAGAAAGTTAGGATGCCGACCAATTCAGCTCGAGAGTTGGAGTGTAGGTGGGTACCAAGAAAAGGTTTAGATTCAGGTTCGATTTGTGGTTGGATTCGGGTTGTTTTGGTTTTAGGGATCCATGGCTTTATAAAAATGGAGAGGGTTTTAAAAAATATTGGAGATTATGTAAAACTAAGAGTGAAATGCGTTGAGATTGTGTGAAAAAAGGGTATGGATTGATTTATTTATATAGAAAATAATTGATATTTTTTAATAATCATACCATTTCCTTGGTTTATTTATATATAAAATAATTTATTTTTTTTATTAATCATGCCATTGCCTAACGACTATATTTCAAACTTTGAGCCTGTTGAGAGCGGCGAGGGGAGGACGTGTGTGTCACACCCTCAAAATCCACATGCGGAGTATTATCGCGAGGAGTGTGACTGACCAGGACCATGCCACCAATCATATTGAACAATAAGTAAAGGTAAATAAAGTCCATCGCAATCAACACGATTAGTGTTTACGAAAACAAATTTCCAAAACCAAATTTTTAAGTGTCAGCGGAAGCATAATGTTTAGAACCCAAATCATAAGTTTAAAAGTTCATAAGGTTTCATAAGAACCCAATAATGGTTCTTTTCCCACAACGACTAGTCCTCCGTGCAAGCTCCAGTAAGTACCTAACGACCTTCAAAGCATGTAGTAACGTATCAACAAAAATGTTGGCGAGTTCACAGTTTTTAGTGTTGTTTCGAAAACGGAGTATTTGTTAAATTACTCTGTTCTTTAGAAAACATGTCATGGGGAGCTACCCCATTGTTTTAAACTATTAGACTCGTACCATACCGACTACTGGTTGTAGTTATGTTTAGTGCCCCGAGTCAATGTCTATCGTCATTGACTAAGTGCCCAAGTATATTAGTCCACGCCCGTCCTCTGCGGCACGGTGTGAAGCTTGTCAAACCTAATAGCGCAATTTAACTAATAATCCGTTCGCCATTAGCCCAGCGATTAATCGGTATAAAATGTGTGGGGACTTTCAGATAGAGTTTCCGTCTAGTCCGTTTAAGACATGTTAAATAAATAGTAAATTAACGGTTTCCGTCCCTCACAAGGGGACGAGGTTGCCCGTATTCTACCCAAGGAGAATACGTAGGTTGCATCCAACCTAAGGGGGATGGTTATTGTTTGCTCCATTCCCAAACCACCGGGAAGTACATGCTTTTTAGAAAAGTGTGAACTCATCTTAGATTAGCTCGGCAGATTAGATTAAGTGTATGTAATCTAGAGCGACCGACCACGCCCTATAATAGTTACCATGGTATATTAAACTTTATTTAGACATTCCACGAAAGTCCTACACATGTCTAGCAACTAGCACACAAACAAGCAATCACATAGCACGTCTATCATATGGTTCCCTAACCATGTTCACAACCTTTCTACGGTATTAAATATGCTATCTATACAATTATCAAACAAGCATGGATACTAAAAGTAGCAAGTTTGGTCGTTATGCATTCATGCTTTACTACATAGAAAATCACTGAAAATAGGCTGTTTTGGGTGACCCATTAAACCTGTTTACAAGTCTTCAACAATTATGATTTTTTTATGTGACGTACCTCTCAGAGGGCTAGGCCTTGTGTTAAAATTTCAAGGTCTAAATCTTCACCAATAATTCATAAAAATTCATTTACTAAGCTGCACTCAGATTCGTCACTTCTGACTGCAGCTTATGGAAAAATTCATTTAAAATTCCTCATTTATCCGATTGACGAAATTGCAGTTGGAGTTTTTTGGAATCACCTGGAATTACTTCCAGTAAAAATTTCAGATCATAACTCAATTCCTATATTGAGTTATGACATTCGTAATGGGCTGCAAATTCTGACAGAAAACACAGCCTGGACCTTTGTTACGAAATAATTCAGTTAAACTATCAAACGGCGTCGAAAAAATGCAAGTCCAGTGGGGTTTGAAACATATTTCCTGGAACTACATTATAAAATCAAGAAACACTGATTTTCATTCAATTTTGACCCTGTTACAGTCGACACAAGTCGGCTGTAACTTTCTGGACAGAATCAGTTTCGTTACCCAGCTTCCTAAAACTACTTTTATGATTTTAATCGCATCCCTAGCAACCAAGAACAACATGTATTCATCATTTACAGCAGGTTATCATTATATATCATCTAATTCATCAACCATGACTAAGAATATTCAAAACAAGATCATACCACATAAAACCCTAGTAATAATACGAACCCTTACGTGATTATAACACCAATAAATCATGCATTCTAGCAACCCTAGACTACAAGTAGCATCACAAACATCAAGAACATCAAGAACCAGAAAATGCAGCCATGAATACTAGAAACATCGCACACCGAAAGATACCAAGAACACTAACCTTGAGAAGAGATGGAAGAACTAGAGAGAAAGAGAGATGAGGGATCGAATTAGGGGGGGCTGCTTGCTACTGCCGTCGCACACCACAGGGAACAATTTAGGGTTTTTGGTTTCTTTTCCTTCTCATGCACATATAACATACGTAATGTTATAAAACAAGGGTGGGGGTGGGGCGATTTGGTTATTGGGTCGCAAGGGTTGGGCCGAATTGGGGATGGGTGGCGGGTTGGGCTAGGGGTTTGGGTTTCAGGTTCGGTTTAATCGCAGAACTAGCGTAGTGGTTTAAGTTACAATTTTCCTGTATCGCGTTTCTATGATATAACTTTCTGCATACAAATAAGACTAATAATTTCCGTAGCACATAATTTAATTATAGTTGTAACACATAATTCAAAAAAAATTATAGCGTGATTAGTAACGGGTGCTAACCTTGATCGTAAAAGTTCGGGTTGTCACATTGGGAGACGGGAAGAGCCAAGTGGGGGGCAGTGTGGACGAGGCTCGACGTGCCTCGACGTCCCTCCACTGTTCCCAACAACTGGTAGTCTTATAGATTATCGTGTAAAAAGAATTTTGACATTATGACAGATCATGAATCGTCTTTAATAAGAGGTTTACCACTAGGACCTATACTACACAAATTAGTATTATCGACAAGAATTAATTGAACGATCATCGACCAAAACGAATTAAAACGCAAATAATAGAAAAGGGAAGTTTAAAAATCGTTAGTGATCCATCAATTACTACCAACCGCTACCATAATCCAGGAAAAACGACTACCACCGACAGATGACTAACGCACACCTTACTTAAGTAAGTCTAGATTTGGTCATTTTTTACAAACCTCTTTGCTAATAGAAGGTCTATCGAACTCCCATGTTGGATGCTTTTGCTAGAAGAAACATCATTACATTCGGGGGTTAGTGTCCGTTCTGTAGTGGAATGCTCCAATCGGCAGAGAATATTTTGATCTCTTGTCAATAGATAAATATTGTTTGGCATTTGGTAAGTAAAATTGTTGCATTATAAATATTTGGTCAAGGTTAAGCAGTTCTTACATTCATGATTGAAACTAGTTGGGAAGAAAGGAGTTTAGATGACTTTCACTTCATACTGAGAAATTTCTTAATGTATTTCCAAATGATAAAATAAGTTGAATTTTGAATTGATCTTATTAATCTTGTTTAACCATGTTTCAAACCACCCTATGGTCTTTCATCCATCTAGATTCATTAATTGATGGCATAACTACAACATCTTCTTGATAAATGTTTCATCCACCCTAGTATTTCACCTTGACGTGCTCAATATTATTCGAGAATTGATTACCATGAGCTAAACAAGGTTACCATCAAATGGAGGTACCACTACCTAGACTTGATGAAATTTAAGATTACCACTTGAAGGCTTCTACATATGTAATGGCTATTATTAGTTTTGTGTCATGTATTTCTGGTTAGGATCTACCTATTTTGATTCTATTTAATATCATGACCAAAACCTTGCATAAACCCAACAATACAATTTGTGTTACTAATTCGTAGTGTTTACTTCAACCACCAAACTATATATCAGAAAGTAAAATTTCTCTTACCTCAATTAGTTAACCATAATATCAAGTCTATTAACTTTTATGTATTCTGCAGACATGATTTACTGAGCCTCCTTATCATTTTCCCTTTGCTTTTAAAAGCAGCTATCTTTTCAGCCTATTTGATTTTCAGTTCAGGTACTCTTGTACGTTTTAGGCTTTTGATATCTTTTAAGGGATGGAAGGGTAAGTTGGTTGATTTCCGTTGTGGAGTTGAAAGATTGTATCTCTTTTGATACATTTTCTAACTCCATTGGGTTAAGTATGGTGGCAGGTAGTTTTGTAGGTGGAGTTGTAATAGTGAGTGATGTTGTTGTTGTAGTGGATGGTTGATATGTGATAGATGAGGTTGTGGTGGTTGTGGTTTTGATAGATGATGCATCAGGAGTTTCTTCATCATCATCTTGGAAAATGAATTTAGTTATCCTGATTCTGGTTTGAATTGTTTTTGTTTTTATAGTGGATGTGGAAGTTGTGTTGTTGGTTTTCTTTTGTGGATGAGAAGTCCTTTAGGGGACTTGTGTGTTGGTAGTGGTGGTGGTGGTGGTGGTGGTGGTGGTGTTGTAACATCTGTTGTCACTTTTGTAGTGTCAAAAGATGTTTGGACAATGGGAGTAGTGGTTTGAATGGTGGGTGTTTGGATGGATGTGACAGTGGTTTGGATAGTTGTTGCAATAGTGTTTTCTAGAACCTCTATTGAAGAACCTTGGTTATCTTGAATTTTCTTTATTTCAATGATCTCCTGTACTGTTATCTGCATATTAGCTTCCCTTGTATGTTTCCTCTTTTCTTTCTCTACTGCCTTAGCAATCTCTTCTTTCCTTGCCTTTTTAAGTACATAAGTGTCAGGCCTTTTTCCATCCTTTTTGACCAGAGGTGGGAGCTTTCTCATGCATTCCTCCTCCCCCTTTTTGGCATCATCTTGATATCTTAGGAGAGTGAGAGTTTTACCAGTCTTTTCAAGGATAAAGTCTTTGATAGGTTTACCTTCTGTAGGATCATTTTACCGACCAAAATGAGTCGTTCAGAGGTGTTCTACTCAATATGAAAGGCGGAAACAGACATATCGAGTTCAATTCAGCTAAATATTCACTTTAAATGTCTTTCTGATTGATTTGACAAAGTTTTACAGCGAAACGACACTTCGGCAGCACTTCGGCTCCGGAATCACACATACAAGAATGACCCAAACGAAATTACATGACCCCTATTTATAGCCCAGCTAATTTCACATGAACCAGTACAAACGAAATCACTTTCACATGAAATTACAATTTCGTGCGAAATTACCTGATGATTTCGTGCGAAATTACCTGATGATTTCGTGCGAAATTACCTTCAATCCTATTTTTGACAATTTCCTCGAATATTGTGCCCTGATCTATCTACAAACATACAAGACTCGATACAAGACGAAGTCGACAGACGTATGTACCAACAGACTCCCCCTCGGATGTTGACGAGTCTTCAGTGTCGAGTCTTCAACGTCTTCAGTCTTTATCAGTCTGTTTGCACTCTCTGAATTATCTGACAGTGTAAAACTTTCTCAGTCTTCTCTCTTCTCTTTTTATCAGCTCCAACAAATAACCTCCTCTTGGATGCTGATCTATTCTTCAATCTTCACAGGTTCAGAATCACAACCTGGCTCTCTAACACTCAGAATCAGGATCTGAAACCTGACTAACCTGCGCATTCTCTACCTCACAATAAATTTCACAAATTTAACATTTGACAAATTTATAATTCATTTGCAGGTATTCATCACATAATAAATGATTTTACAATGTTAATATCTGATGAACCACTTGTAGGCAAACATATATTTTTTTATTCATTATAAACAGACTCCCCCTCACGAAATGTTCATCATGTTCAGCACTTGGAATTTTGAAAATCAGCTCTTCAACATCAGTTGTCGAAAATCTTTTTGGATTTTTCAAAATTTATGCTAAAAACACACTTAAAATCTTTTTGGATTTTGGATTTAGAAACGAAATTCAGTAAAGAAATATATACAGACAATATTTTTGTGAGTTTGTGTAAGAGGATCATATCAGTTTCTGAGACAAATCACCAACACCTTTAAGCTTTAAACATTTTAAATTCTAAATGATTCACTTAGATTGTCAGTATACTGATCCACTTAAATTTTCACACAAAGTTCAACTGTTTCGAGATACGAGATTAATGTTTTAAGCATGTAAACTTATTCGCGTGTCCCACCTCAGAATATAATCCCGTATCCAGATCCCAATATTCAGTCTTACAGGTGAGTATACCTAGATGATATCTGTAAGGGGTTAAATGCGAGGGCCGTGAGAGCTTAGGCTATTGCTTCCGCAAAATCAGAGAGATGACGGCTTCGACTTTTGGTGGGTTCCCTTTAGAGAATCTTTTCTTCAACAACACATGATTAGCATTTTGCAATGTTTCATCATTTTTTATGCTGAAGGCAGGCTTTTATTTCAAGCAAATGTAAAGTACTATCCGGGGACTAGGCCATTGCTTCCGCAAAATCAGAAGTCCCGGGATAATACCCCAGATATCACTAAGCATAAAGACCTAGTATCTCAGAAAGAGGGACATTTCAAACAAGATTTCGGGGGTTACCCATATATCCGAGAGATGTTCCCCACGAGATAAGTAAGTTTGAAATTTAGGTTTATATCTCGTCACAATCTACTAAATGTGCAAAAACCTACTGGCACATCATCAGTGAGACCGTTTATCACTATTAAACTTTCCAATTCTTTAGCATGATGTGATTGTCCACTGATGTACTATCATTTCCTCTTTTTCACAACAAAACTCATTTTGAATTTTATCATGTTTTTGCATTTTTCAAATTTTCAAATGTTTTTGGATTTTCTGAAATTTCTTACTCCCCCTAAAATTCAAAATCATTTAAAAGAAATTTGAAAACAAACTATACAAATAAAATGACAACTGTTGTAAATTGCTTCAATTCGCCATCCACTTGACTTAACAATCAGAACTCCCCCTTACAACAAACAATTTTCCTATTTAGATTTCAAAACACTTAAGTTTGTTTTAATCAAAAAATGGTTTTTCCGGAAAATAAGTTTTGTTGATTTTACCACTTGTAGATTAGGAGTTTGGTTCATCACACTGTTTTCTCAACCATTTAATGAAAATTAAGTCAAGTTCAACTTAATGACCTTGATTAATCACTTGTACGTTCAACTTTACCAGATGTAAAATGACATATGACAATTTTAAGAACAACTACCACTTCCAAACTGAAATACCACTTGTAAGAAAAATGCCGATTCCTACTCCACACTTACCAACCTGGAAGTTCCGGCAATTTCACCACCTGTAGAATTTAACAATTTTAGAAGTAAATTTTTTTTTAAGAATGATGCCGATTCATGCTCCACGATTACCAACTTGGGAGCTCCGGCAAATCAGGTTTTTCAAGTAAAAAACACAGACACCCAAGCCTGACCAGCCTTGGGTGTAACCACATCATCTTCAGTTGGGGTGTAAGTTGCCTTCTTAGATTTATAAACATCTTTAACCCCTTTTACCTTCCCCTCGACCATTTTACCAAAAATCTTTTTAACATTTCCATTAAATGCTTTCTCGACATCAAATTCTTTCTTTTCATAATAGAATTGATTCGAGATTTCAACTTTTCCAACCTTTTGTTTATAATTTTCAGTCCTCAATGGTGGAAAGTTCTTATCATCCATTTGAGGAAATGATTTCTCATCACTTACCTCAACTTTTGGCTCCTCTGATTTTGTGGAATCAGATTCATTGCCAGATTTTACCTCAGAATTCTTAACAACCCACATTTGGTTGTCAAGATTCACCCTTCTCTTGTAAAATCTTTTTGAACACTCACCAACCTCATATGTAGAGTTTTTAAACACTTAAAATTTTTCAATTTGTGGTTCAGTTTTATCAACAATTTTTTCTTTGAGTTTTTCCGAGACTCCCTGTTTTGTGTTGGTTACCTTTGGACAGTTCCAGGCGATGTGACCAACTTCTTGACATCTGTAACAGGTTCTTATCTCTTTTCTCTGATGAACTTCATTCTTTACAATCTTCTGTTTTTCAGCAAAAAAAATCTTTGTTTGATTGTCTCCCGAAGAGCTCTTCTTTTCGTCCTCAGCAGAAGTACCTGAAACAAATTTTGTATTTGTTTTAAAAATTTTCTCATTTTTATGATTTTCTGGTGGAATAAAACCAAGACCTTTCTTTTTGAACTTACCGTTATGGTTTGGTTTCTTTTGATAACCTGAACCAGAACTGTAACCCTTTTTCTTGTTTAAACGTTGTTGAACTCTTGAGGTGTAAGGATTAGATTTTGCAAAAAGATGTTCATCTTTTATTTTAGAAATGTTAATTTCTGTTAATTTGAAAACCTTTTTTATTATTTTTGTTTTAACACCTCTTATTGGAAATTCTTTATCAAGATATAATTTGTCAGAATCAATCAAAGTATATGCAACTTTAACTGTTTCGTCATTCAAATTATATTTTGATAACAAAAATTCTTTACTATAAACCCGTTTTCCCGACAACTTTGAACTCTTGACAGACGAACTCGAACTTCCGGACTCGGACTTTGACTCTGACTCCTCATCCTTATCCAACACCTGATCGATCACTTTCTTTATTAATTCAGACTCATGATCTGTTTCGGACGCTGTGAATGTAATGTCAATATTTTCTGGTAACTCATCGGTTATCTCGGACTCTAACTTTATATTAACTGCCTTTTTTACTTGTTCCTCATTTGGTTTTCTAGGCGAATACCCTTCCCAAATCGGAGGCGGACACTTTTTATAACTGACACTCTGTTTCTTACCAGTATCCTTCTTTTCAGGCTTCTTGTCCTGAAACACTTCAAAACCTGCAACAGTTGGATAAATTCTGTCAATCAAATAATCAGAACTTGAATAACTTTGCAGTAATCGTCTGATTCTTTCATTTTCAGCTTTTTCAATTTCCAACTCCTGCTTCAACTTAGCACATTCTTCAATGTAGTAATTGATCTCTTTCTGCTTAGACATCATTGTTGCATTCATCATGGTCAAAGCATCTTCTCTTTCTGAGTTTGTCTTCTGCAAACTATTCACGGTTCTGTTCAACACATCGTATGATTCTTTTACATTCTTGACATCAAACAATAACTTCTCTTTCATCTTTTCAAGCTCACTAAACCTTTCATCTTTATCTTCACATTGTTTGCAAGGTTCCAAGCACTTTAGACAAGGCTTTGAGATTTCAACAATCTTTTCAATTTCCACAATTTTTTCAACTTCCACAATCTTCTCGACTTCAACTACCTTCTCTACTTCAACAATTTTTTCAACAACTTCAACTTCTTTCTTTTCTCCTGCAGCTCTTCTCTCTTTTAGTTTCTTCAATTTATCTGTAAAATAAAATTCGAAACTGTCAGAAGATAAATGAGTTTTTCCAATGTTTATCTGTTCAATTTCTTCATCATCATCACTACTGTCTGTTGAGCTATTTTCTGAAGAAACAGATTCTTCATCTTGACTTTTCTCTTCGTCAGCTAACACTGCTATCCATTCTTTCATCAATTCTGTTTTTTGAACAATTTGTGCAATGAAAGCTTTAAACTCCATATTCTCTGTCACATACTTATGCCAGCTAAAGCCTTCTGCCATTTTTTCATCATCTTGATTCACTAGATAGGCTTTCTTCTTTCCATCTTCAATCTGTCTAGCATGAGCAGTTTGCGTTTGTTGTTGATGCGGCTGTTGAGCAACTTGATGATAAATTGACTTCCGATAGTAATCATTGTTACCAAACGGATTCTGAGCTCCACCTGCTTCTCGATTGGTACATTCTATCTTGAAATGTCCTTTTTTCCTGCATCGAAAACAAGTAACTTTAGATTTATCAAAACCCAAAGTAGAAACATTTGCATCACGGAAGTCATCTCTTCCAGTGATCTGCTTAAATTTTTCAGCTCTCCTCAGCACACTTGCTAAGCACCACTTAATATCCATCAATTCTATTTCTTCACCATCGATCTGGTCATAATCCTCCTTTGTCAACATAGGATTACCGATCTTCCCAGCAACCAAACTTTCATATGATTCCAAAACGGTAACAAGCAATGCCATGTGACCCTTAGCAACTTCTTCAGAGTAATTCTGACCATTCTGAAGATGAAACGCAATATTGCAGTGTAGCACATGATCGTCACCATTTCTTGAACTTTGAACACTTGGATTGACAGTCGGATATGAAGAAAATCCACTGGACTTGAATGAACTTTGATTAACTGATCCTGATCCTGATGAGTTTTCTGCACTGAAAGCAGTTTGGATCTTTGGACTAGCTTCAACAGTTTGAATATTTCCTTTATAGTATAGTTTGATGTCTTGTTGATTGCTTGAGCTATTCATTCTGGCAATCTTTTGCTGTTCAAGATCTTGTCCCTCAAGTTTTTCAATAAACTGTCCAATAGACAATCTAATAAACTCTCCAGAATTCTTTAAAATCATGAGATATGTACCCCATTCTTTCTGTGGTAATGCATCAGCTAACCTCTCAACCCATTCATCTGGAGCTTTAGTAATTTTCAACTGAGACATTGAACGCACAAGATGACAATATCTCTCAATGAGAGTCTTTGTAGTTTCTCCTGGTACACTCGTAAACAACTCAAATTCTTTTTTCAATAAAGATTTTTTACTCTTGATCATTTCTGCACTTCCTTCAAACTTCTTCTTAAGTGCTTCCTAAATCGAATAAGCACTACCATCATGCTGAAGCAAAAAAAATATCCTCTTTGACAGCTTGTTGTAGAAGACTAATCATTATTTTTTCTCCTTTATAACTATCTCTCTCTTTATCTGAAAATTCTGAAATAATCTTATCAACATTCAAACCAGTCTGTGGTCTAACATACTTGGTTTCAATACTTTCCCAAGATCTTAGATGATTTGCTTGAACCCAGTTCTCAAACCTTTCTTTCCAACTATGGTATTCTTCAATACCCATTAGCTTCGGGGGGTTTTTGCAAAGTTCCTGTCTCATTTTCCATGTTCATGCTCTGAACGGCAGTAACAGTAGTACTAGGACCAGTAGCAAATGCGTTATAGAATTCATCTTCCATGATTCGGTAACAAGTTTCAAAATCAGTCACTTTCAAACAAAATTATCTCTTTCAAACGAAATCCCTCAAGCGAAATACCTCTTCAAGCGAAATAACCTGTAACAAACTTTCAAACGAAATAACAACTCAAACGAAATCAGAAACTTTCACACGAAATAGTGTTTTCAAACGAAATTACCAAACAAAATTTAATTTCGTGCGAAATTATACGCAGATTCAAACGAAATCAAACTAGTTTGGAACGAAATTTAATTTCGCTTGATGTACTCAAACGAAATAACTAATTTCGTGCGAAATTAACAACAATTTCAAATGAAATTAATCAAAAGATGTAATTTCGTGCGAAATTAAGTATCTATTTCAAACGAAATTATGTTGATGTCATCATTTCGGTCAAACTTTTGTCAAATTGATCAGGTTTTAGCTTGATTTTAGGTCTAATTCTCTCAAGGCTTTGTTAAAACACAATTTCGCATGTAATGAGTGAAATTAAAACCATTTTAACCATGAAATTTCATTTAATTTTGAAAAGAAGGTGTAGAAGTTAGAAAATCTGATGAAATCAAGCTAAATACGGTAGAACTCCTCCTCCTGAGCTCTGATACCACATGTAGGATCGTTTTACCGACCAAAATGAGTCGTTCAGAGGTGTTCTACTCAATATGAAAGGCGGAAACAGACATATCGAGTTCAATTCAGCTAGATATTCACTTTAATTGTCTTTCTGATTGATTTGACAAAGTTTTACAATGAAACGACACTTCGACAGCACTTCGGCTCCGGAATCACACATACAAGAATGACCCAAACGAAATTACATGACCCCTATTTATAGCCCAGCTAATTTCGCATGAACCAGTACAAACGAAATCACTTTCACACGAAATTACAATTTCGTGCGAAATTACCTGATGATTTCGTGCGAAATTACATCCTGTAATTTCGTGCGAAATTACCTTCAATCCTATTTTTGACAATTTCCTCGAATATCGTGCCCTGATCTATCTATCTACAAACATACAAGACTCGATACAAGACGAAGTCGACAGACGTATGCACCAACACCTTCTACGTGAGTATCTTTGTACTTAGCATCCACCATTTGTCTTATCAACTATACATGCTTGTTTTTTTCTTCTACAGCTTGCTTTTGAAGGTGAAGATATGGTTAAACATGTTCCCATATTTCTTTTGTAATTTCTACATTTGTTGGTGGTGGTCTTGAGTTTTGTACCTAAGTTTTCATCATTTCTTTGCTTTCTTTAACTGGTGATTCTAACTTGGTGACTCTCTCTATCAATTATGGATAGTTTAATCCATCACCTAAGTTAATAAGATCATCTGAATTCCCACCAGAGGTGGTTATACCAAGTTTTGAACTAGGTGCCCCTTTTTCTTGGTACTGGGGACTTCCAACTGTTGAAGAGACTATTATCTCAACAGTTGTTGCCATCAAGGGGATCTTGGTCTTAATGATGTAACCACTATCCAACTATGAGACTGTTATCTCTATAGTTGTAGTAGTTGCCCCACTTGAAATACTTGCTAGCATCTCTCGAGACACAAGAGGTGTTGCCTCCTCTGCTTGTGGGATAATAATGATTTCAGAGCTTGCCCTAGTCACTTGTTGAAGTGTACTCTCTATGATTTTTTGTTGAGGGGAGCTAGGTATGTGCAAGTCAGTTGTATCAATTGCATCAAGCAATTTTTGGAATGATGATGGGATTGTTTTAGCAGGTGGTGGAGTAAAAATAGAAGCACCCCTAGGAGAGGGTTTGAGAAGAGATATTCAAGTGAATCATCTCCCTCTTGATTTGGTTCCCCTGTGCTTACAACACTCTCCTTTTGTGAGGATGAGTGAGGAGTTTGGATAGGTGGAGATGATTACATCTCTTGTGAGGAAGTAACAACAGATGTTTGTTATATTTGTGTTACAGCAGGTACCTCTAGTATCTCAACACCTAGAGATACCTTGTATTTGGTTTTTCTTTTGGATTTGGGGATGGGAATGGAAATGGTTTTTGTGGAAATTTCTTGTGTGTTCCATAGTGCTGGGTTGTGCACTGTGGTCACCATGAGCAGTGGGCTCAACAATAGATTTTGCAACATTTGTTGCTTGGTTTTGAAAAATGTGTTCTTCTCTCACATTTTCTTGACTTTTAGTCATCATGCGGGTAAAAGCTTTGTTAGAAAGACTGTTAATTTCAAGAGCTTCACCATGTTCAAAACTTTCTTGTCTTAAAACATTTTCCAGATAAAACCTTAACAATCTTGGGTATAATAGAAAAGGATTGCCAATTCCCCTCCTGGTTGCTTTTATATTTGCTACCAAATCTATAAACAGTTTCAGGGATAGCTTATAATCTAAATTCTAAAGATAGCAAACCCCAGATACTGAGTTTTTAGAGGAATTTTATTAAAAGTTCTGGTCTTCGCAGACATGCAAACCATGAGTGTATGGAAAAAGAATTCCATTTCTGGTGGGAACTTTGGTTTAAACAGTGTTGCTCCCACCATTTGAGCTTCATAACCCATTTCTATGAACTCATGTTGTAAGTCATTTTTGGGGAAATTTTCCATACCTGCCAAATCCTGTAGTCTGAATATGTTGGAAATGGATTCTAGAGTTATCTCAACATGTTTATTGATGGTAAAGGATATGATGTAGGGCTTTTTGTTTTGGATTGAAAATTTTGTATTTCCCAATGATGGTATTTTGATGAAGTGATGGTGTCAATGATGGTGTGAAAATCCGTGTTCTTGTTGTGTTTTACAAGATACAACAAGTAATTGTGGGAAGATTTCAATTCGAGAGCCGTGGTTGGTCAAACATTTTAAAAATATTTTAACAAATAATCTTTGATTGAGCACAAAGTTTGTTGAAAGCAAAATCAGAGTTTTTCTCTTTTGAAATGATTTGAAATTGATAAGTATAGATGATGGATGTAAACTCTGTTTGTCAAGGGTTTTTATAGGGTTTGAGGAACAGGGATAACAGCATGGCCAATGGTTACCTGTTTGGTCTACGTGGCCAGTTGTTATTCATTGTGGCAAACCACTGTTAAGAACGTGGGTCCTTTTGAGGAAAGCCTTTGAAGAAGGAAGATAAGGTATGTTTTCAAAATATATGTTTGAAACCTCTGTTGTGCTGAATCAGATGTTTGAGTGACCAAATCAGCGGTTTGAACAACTTACCAATAGAGGTTCCCTGCAGACAATTATGAATGGGTTAATTTTGAAGATGGTCCAAAGCATTATCTGCTTTGGATTTGGTGGTCTCTACCACAACATTAGCTCCTTGGGATTGGTCATTTGTCACAAGAAGTTTTTGTACTATCTCTAACAGTTGTTTCTGACCCTCTGCAAGTGCTTTCACACTTGGATCAACTGTTGGTTGACCATTCCCAATGAGGTGATTGTAACCATGAGGGTGTATATTAACTCTTGGCTTCTATGGCATGTGCACAGGTTCTTCATACCTATAAGGTACCCTGGTGCATGGTGGTTGCCCATAGCCTCTTGGAGGTATGTTGTGTGGTGCAACAAATACTTGGCCATCCCTATGTGCAGGGTATTGGTTCAAGTTTTGTGTGATAGGTGGTTGACTGGACTCAACTCTTCTGGGAAATGATTGTGGATCGTTATTGACATGGTTATTATCCCTTTTGAAACTCATTTTCCTTCTTAACATATTTTGATTGATATCATAGGGTTTAAGAAAATAGCATTGTTGGGTCAAATGATTGAGTTTTCCACAAATGGTGCACCCAGGTGTGGACTCAAAGATGTTTCCTCTGTTTATATCATAAGCTCTTACCTTGAAACACTCTTTTGTCAAATGATTTTTCTTTCCACAAAACTCACACAACAGATCTGGAGTTTTAACTTTCCTCGTACCTTTATCTCCCTTTTCAGCAAACAATTTTTATCTTGGGTGGCTTAAGACCAAATGGGTTGGTGAAATCAACTGGTTTGAAGTTTTCAAGAACATCACATTCATCTGACCAAGTTGGTTTAAATTCATACTTTTGTTTTTCAGCTTGAATGGAACCTTGTGGCTTTTCTGGAATGATTTTCTTACCACTAGGTTTAGTGATCTTGATTTCTTCACCAGTTGATGTGGTTGGTATAATTTCAACCATTTTTGTGTTAATGGAAGTGTTGCAAGTTGTTCTTGGTCATATTTTCTGAATCCAACACCAAACTTCACATTGTTTTTTTTTTTTCCAAAATCATTTCATAACCATTACATGATTCCACCCATCTTTCACAGGTGATATGTGTGGATTCCGAATCTTTTTTACAATTTTGATATTTTTCTATCATTGTTTGGATTTGGTCCTTGGTTATGGTTGCTTCATGTTTTAGACTGCCTGTTTCAATGCAGTGGCGGACCCATGAATTTTTGCATGGGGGTGCGGAATATTTTTGACTATTTTAAGCCCCTAGCTATATAAAAAAAATCCGGTTCACAAATATGGGTAGGTCCGCCCTTGTTTCAAGGTCTTTTTCAGCAATTCTTATTTTAAAATCTCTTTTCGATTTTTCAGGAATTATTTCACTGATTTGCACCTTTTCTCTTAGGTTTTCATTCAACTCTTTGATATTAGCAAATGCTATGATACATTTATCAGAACATAACTCTTTGAGAGTTTGATGTGATACCTTAGAGGCAGTCATTTCATCTTGATCCACACTGATGCAATAAGTGGAACTTTTTAGATAGTTTTCATCCATCCTTCCTGGATGCTTTTGGTCATCAATAGATGTTTGACATGGGCTTTCAATAGTTTCACCAGCAATTCCTTCACTATTAGTTGTTTGAACTTGATCTTCTTCACCTGAGATATGTTCTAGTGCCATGAAACAAAAATTTGCATGTTCATCACAATCATTTGCCAATAAAGCAAAATTATCATCAGTTAAGTTTTCAGGTAAGCTACTCAAATCAACATTGCCTTGAGTAAAAAAAGCTTTGTTGATTAGGCCCTGTAGGTGCAGGAGCAGGAATAACTTGTGGTGCTTAAAGATGTGCCACAAGCATCTGAACATACTGAACCTGAGGAACTTGTGGTGCTTGAACATAATGCACTGGCATAGGATTCATGTTTTCTGCAAAGTGGGATGAATTTTGCATATTTGGTCATGGGGTATTTTGGGGATAAAACTGTTGTTGTGTATTAGATTGGGGTCTTTGATTAGGATATGTGATCAATGGTGCAAAGTTGTTTGATTGACTCTTGCACTCTCTTGCAAAGTGACCTAATCTATTACACTTGAAACATTTGATTTTAGTTTATCTAACCCCACTTTTGACCTCCCACTTAATCCTGGATACATCCTACTAGTCCTTTTGTAGAAATAATTTACTCTTAGACTTAGTAGTGTCACTTGATGTAATATATCTATTTCCCCTAGGTCAATTGGGTCTATGTGCTTAAGATCATCAAGTCCAAACGAAAGACTATCAGAACCATGAGTATCATCGTTTATTGTAAATGCATAACTTGTGGAATGTTGATCAGAGTTGATTCATGTTGATATATCAATAAAATGGTCAAAACTCTGATCATTTCCCATTCCAGCGGATGATCCCTCCTGACTCAGAAGTGCCATGTTACCAAAAACATAACTGTCAGATACTTTTTCGGTTTCCTGGAGCTTTTTTTTCTGGACAATCTCCCTTTTAAATGTTATGAGCTTTCCATGAAGCTGGGTTAGGTTTATGTCCTTGAAATATAGGGATGTTCTCATCACTTTAGAAATAGTGTCCCATTTCTCAGGCAAAGATCTTAAAAATTGGTTACTCAAAGTTGTTTTAGTAAATTCTTTATTAACTAACTTTAGTTCATTGATTAGTCATGAAAAACATTCAAACTGCTGAGTCAGGGTCTCTCCCTTGACATGAGTGAAGGTTTCATATTACTGGTTAACGAGTTCTCGAGTGTTCTCGATAACATCCTCCTTTCCACCGAATTGTTCTTTCAATGCACCCCACACCTCTTTGGTGCTGTTACGATGCAACATGCAAGCATATATATCATTCGGCAGAGCCATTGTCACAATACTAAAACCTTAACATCTAGCTCGACTTTTTGATAATCTTGCTCAGAGTAATTCTCCGGCTTCATTGGCTCAAACACATTTGGGTTCTCGGCACTTGGTACCATTGGAATATGCAATACGAATACAATGGACTTCCAACACCCTGTATTTTGTTGAGCTAGTATATGAACCATCCTACTTTGCCAGATGTTAAATTCGGATCTAACAAGTATCAGGGGTTTATTACTGAAGCTGGTATTGTGGGAGTCATTTTGTGCCATTTTCTTTTGTTCTTTTAGAGAAAAACAGAGTATGTGAAAGACACTTTTGAGTTCTTAACTTTTCAATTCTGAGCTATGAAGAATATTGGATCTTTGTTGAGCTGATCTTTGTATGTTAAACTGATTGTGAAATCAAGTTTAACATGAGCAAGCTCTGATACCAATTGTTAAGTCTGAGTTTACAAGGTTTGTGAAAAACTAACAATTAAGCTCAAAACAATTTTACATTGTTATAAAGATAAGTAATCACAAACGAGAAGTCATCATCAACAATTGTTTTTCATTGATTCAAATATTATACAGAAAGTTAATTCTACAGAGTCCCCCTCAGACTGATCACTATAACAAATATTGTTTGTACAAAAGAAAAGGTGATGTATAGTGATGAATAGATCTCTAACAGGTGAGATCTATTTATACTAAGTACGAAAGCTCTGTTTGTGATTGGCTGACATCACTCTGATAGTGACATCTAACATTCATAACAGAAAAGATTCCACAGATGTTGCAAATATCTGTGCAAATCTAACATTTGATCTAACTAAGCTAAACACCAATATAAACAAGTACTGTTACATTGGGAAACATCTGTTTAGTCTATCCTCTGTGTAGGTCCCTCGGAGGTTGAGGTTAAACCTATTCCTTGTTATGTCTAACACACTAGCAAGTGCGGAATCCAAGCTAGCATGCAAACCGAGATAGAACAAGCACAAACACAACACACAATCTTCACCGATTAACACCACTTGTATTAATACGAGGAAAGGTTCGGTTACAAAGCTATGTTTACAAATGTGTTTTGCAAACTCTCTAAAACACTCGTGTGTGTGTTCTCAACAGAATGCTCTCTGTGTTCTCTCTTGTGTCTCTTTGTGTCTGCCTACTGAAGTGAACACAATGCATGGGTATATATACCCAAACACAGATCGTCTGGTCGAAGGATCAGATAGACTGGTCGAAAGATCATCTATCGATCCGAAACAGCTCGAAGGATCCACATATACCTCGAAGGATGATATCCTTCGAGGTCCATCCATATCTATCGGAGGTTTATCTTTCGAGCTCATCGAAGGATCTAAACTATCCTTCGATGACACATCCTTCGACCCAACATCTTTCAACCAAAGTGCTAACTGTTTGGTCAAGTCAAACCAGGAGGATGGTTGACTTGGTCAAACTTACATCGAACGCACATAATAACAAACCTAAGACGTAACTCAGACTATCACAAGACATCGTTTGGTATCATGACATAATACAGACAAAGTACAGACACAAGTGCACCAACAAACTCCCCCTTGGCTGTAGCTTTGTCTCGATCTTAAATCTTGTAGGTCCCTCGTGTCTTCAAGTCTTTGACGTCTTTTCAAGTCTCCAATGTCGGAGGATCATTAAAGTCTTCACGTCTTGAAAGCAGAAAGTGTACCAACAAACTCCCCTTTTCATGTAGGAAGTGTGTTGACAAACTCCCCCTTAACATAAGCTCCCCCTTGAGTTATGCTCGTGAAAGTCTTGATCTTTACAACTTGAGATCCTTGTGGTGTTGATGATGGTCAGCGGCAACTCGATCATCTTCATCTTTTGAGTGCCTTCACGTCGTGTCTTCATTCCAAAGCTTGTCATCGACCATGTTCTCCTTGCCTTTAGAATCTGCACATGCAAGAAATCTAAACGCGTAATGAGAACAACTGCCTGGAATATCATAAGCAAATGACACACATGTGACCATTGTTCAAACAAACACCGTCCGACAGTTTGAAAGTTTAACAAATTTATCAATTTTAGTTTTTAACTTTCAAAACTTGCAAATTTCGACCGTTTATGAAGATTTAGTCGTTTTGGTTTTCAATCAGGTTTCAGGTAACGAAGACTCGAGCTCCAACATCGTACGATCGAAAATAAAATAGAAATAAAATCTTTTTGGCTTTTATAAAGTTTATATTAAAACACACCTAAAATCTTTTTGGAATTTTTGAATATTTCAAATGTAAAGACAGAAAGCAGTAAATAAATATATACAAAGGTGCAGAAACTGAAAGCATTAAATAAATATATACAGACATTCTTTTTGTGAGTTTCGAGGGTAAGAGAATCATATCAGTGTACGGTCATGCCAAAAAGCTCTTGTTGTTCTTTTAGTTAACATTAAGATAAGCATCCTATAACAATTATCGGTATTGTTGTCCACATAAGCTCAACTTATCAGATGTAATCATGGCGAGGGGATACGTTAAGGTATGATTTATACTTACCGACCGGTGTTCATCCACATCACGACACATTCCCGTATCAAGGTATGCACGAGGGTTCATCTTACCGGTGAGTATACCGATTATCATCTGTTTGACCGTATATGATGTGAGATACTCACTTATTTTGATTTGAAAACAAGCCCTATGTGATAGAATCACTTATTGATGAGGAACTTGATTTTCGTATGCATGAGGGCACAGGAGCAAGTCCGTGAACAGGTCAGTACTTTCGTACAGCAGAGAGATGAACTTGACTCCCGGAAAGAATTTGTGATATTTTATCACTTATTTTGAGGGACATGTGATTGTTTATCACTTATTGAGGTCGTATGCAATATGTACACGTATGTATGGTATCATGGAAGATCTATACTTGCGTCCCCGTTAATTTTCGGAAAAAGATACAACCATGATACCCAGATGATAAGCAGCATAAAGACCGAATATCTCAGAACCTCGGCAATCTCTCAAACGAAATTTCGGTACTAAGACCATATGCCAATGAATGGTTCCCACCTGGTCTTCAGTCGATTTTAAGTTTATATCACCCTGCACACTTTAAAATGATTGTGAGCCTACCGATACATCTTATATAGAGCTGCTTATCGTTTTTCATTTTGCATTTCAGTTTAAAGAGGTTTGGACAGACCACTGATGTACTATCATTTTCTCTTTTGCTCGCCAGGAAACTCATTTTTGTTTTTCTATTGTTTTTGTGATTTTGAAAATTTTCAATGTTTTTGGATTTTCAAATTTGGATTTACTCCCCCTAAAATCAATAAACTAAGACAAATTTAAAACACAAAGGTATTTACAAAAATGATTTTCCGATGTTGGTATTACTCTTGCTTGACCTTAATGCCGTTTACCAGTAATAAGTAGTCAAATCTTGATTTGTCAAATGCTTTGGTAAAAAGGTCGGCACGTTGGTCATCGGTGTGGACGTAAGCAACATCGATTAGCCTTTTCTCAAAGCAATCACGTATGAAGTGATACTTAATTTCGATGTGCTTAGTCTTTGAATGCTGCACATGATTTCTAGTGATCTGTAAGGCAGCAGAATTATCAACGTAAATAGGAGTAGTTAGGAATTCAAAACCGTAGTCGCGCATTTGTTGTTGGATCCATAGGACTTGGGAGCAACAACTTGAGGCAGCAATGTATTCAGCTTCACATGTTGATGTAGCGACGCACGTCTGCTTCTTGCACTGCCATGTGACTAGGCGATTTCCCAAAAACTGACATCCAGCCGTTGTGGATTTGCCGTCGATTTTGCATCCGCCAAAATCAGAATCACTGAATGCGATCAAGTCAAAGTTATTATCCCTAGGGTACCATAGACCGGTGTCAGGGCAACCCTTCAAATAACGAAAAATCCTTTTTACAGCTGCAAGATGTGAGGCCTTCGGGTTGACTTGATATCTGGCAAGCAGGCACGTTGGGTACATTATATCTGTTCTTGATGCTGTGAGGTACATAAGAGATCCGATCATCGCGCGGTAGTATGAGGGGCTAACAGCTTCACCCTTCAAGTCTGGAGTAATTCCGTGATTTTGCGGCAATGGGGTACCGATGGGCGTTGCATCAGACATCTGGAACCGGCTCAAGATGTCACTAACATATTTAGTCTGATGGATGAATATCCCAGACTCGGTTTGTTGTACTTGTAGGCCCAAAAAGAAAGTCATTTCCCCCATAGCACTCATCTCGAATTTATCCTGCATAATGCGCTCGAAATTCCTACACAAAACATCATTAGAAGAACCAAATATAATATCATCAACGTATACCCGTACCAGAAGAAGATCTCCATCTTGTTCTTTGATGAAAAGAGTACAATCGATAAGACCTCTGCGAAATCCATTCTCCAGCAGATAATTAGATAAGGTTGCATACCAAGCTCGCGGTGCTTGATGTAGACCATATAGAGCTTTGTTGAGCAACCAAACCCGATCGGGATGGATAGGATCTTCAAAACCTGGAGGCTGTTCGACGTACACCTCTTCTTCCACCACACCATGTAAGAATGCACTTTTCACGTCCATCTGGTATACCTTGAAACCTTTGAATGAGGCATAAGCCAGAAAGATCCGAATTGCTTCTAGACGTGCAACAGGTGCATACACTTCGTTGTAGTCGATCCCTTCTATCTGACGAAAACCTTGAACGACTAGCCTTGCTTTGTTTCGAATAACGACTCCACGGTCATCCTCTTTGCATTTAAACACCCAACGGGTACCAATCTTCTTGTAACCAGCAGGTTTCTCTACGAGTTTCCAGACACCAAGCTTCTGGAATTGTTGCAGTTCTTCCTGCATTGCTTCAACCCAAGAGTTATCTTTCAAAGCTTCTTTCCAAGTTCTTGGCTCTTCCTGTGAGACATAACACGCGAAAGACCAATCATTTTGTTGACCAGATTCTCTAATCGTCGCATACAAGCCTGCATTGTTGTTGTTTCGCAACATGTTTCTCGTTTGAACGCCACTCTGTACATTTCCGATGATGTTTTGTTGAGGATGGGTATTGTGAATCCTTGTTTCTGGATTATCTTGAACTGGAATGTTTGTACCCAGATTGTTGAAATTGAGATCAACAACCAATTCAATGCCCGGAATTGGCGAAGAGGATGATGCAGTAGCTTCAGCTGTTCTAGGGGCGTCCACTGGAGGAGTACCCTCTGAAGTACCATGAACTGCTGTTGTTGGAGCTTCTTGATCTGCATCTAGAAATTCATCATCCTCTGAAGATTCGTTCAATTCGGTAGCATCGTGAAAATCCTCATTATCGAGAGCATTATTGTTCACTGAAGATGGTTCTTGATTGACAATAATGGGACGAACCAACGGTGAATCTGTTGCATTGTCACTCTCGAAAAACATCCTAGCCGCAGCGTTTTCTTCAACTGCTTCAACATTGATCGAATTGAAAAAGTCATCGTACTCAAACATCCAAGGCTGACCAGGATTTCTAACCGGCAAAGTGTGCCTTTGTACTCTGACTTCAGACCATTCCTCGACCCTTTTAGTCTCTAGATTCCAGACTCTTAAGTTCGGGGTGGAATACCCAAGAAAGTATCCTTCAATGGCTCTTGCCCCAAACTTTCCATTATGATCGATTAGTGTGCACGGAGCTCCAAACGGTTCAAGATATGACAAATCTGGTTTCCGTTTGTTGATAAGCTCAAAGCAGGTCTTGTTGTGCCGTTTGACTGTAAGGACTCGGTTCAACGTATAACATGCAGAGGCCACAGCTTCAGTCCAAAAAGGAATCGGCAATTGTGACTCTACCAACATAGTCCTAGCAGTCTCGATCAATGTGCGGTTCTTACGTTCAGCGACGCCATTCTGTTGAGGAGTATAAGCTGAACTAAATTCGTGAAGAATACCTTTTGAAGTGCAAAACTCCGCCATGGCTTGATTTTTAAATTCAGTACCATTGTCGCTACGTATCCGCCTAACCTTCAAATTATATAGATTCTCAATCTGAATGATCAAATTTTTGATAATACCGAAGGTTTCGCTCTTGTGTGCCATGAACGCCACCCAGGAAAATCTTGAATAATCATCAGTTATCACGAGGCAATATTGATCATTCCTAATACTTTTGTGCTTGACAGGACCGAACAAATCCATGTGCAAACGTTCAAGAGGAACAGCCACCGTGTTGATTTTCTTTGTAGGGTGTCGCTTCTTCGTTTGTTTCCCTTTTTGGCACGAAACACAGATGTCTTGAAGATGAAAGTTTTTAAGAGGAACACCATTCACTAATTCATTTGACACCAAATGATTCATTTTGCGTAAGTGAATGTGACCCATTCGTCTGTGCCAAGAGATTGAGTCTTTTTCTGTGGCTTTGGAAACGAAACAAGTTGCTTGTGCAGACGTTGTGATAGCTTGGCTCATATCAAGGACATACAAATCATTTATCCTTGGAGCCGACAAGAGAATCCATTCTTTCGGAATTTTGAAGCCGGGTTTCAGCACATAACATCCATTTGCATCAAAGTGTACTGAGAACTGCTTATCACAAATTTGAGAAACACTAAGAAGATTGTGATCAAGTTGTTGTACGAAGTTGATCTTATCAAAGCTAACAACCCCGTTGGAAATCATTCCTTCACCCGTAATATATCCGCCTTTATCTCCAGCAAAAGCAACATAACCTCCTCTAATAGATTTGACGTCGTAGAGAAGCTTCATGTCGCCTGTCATGTGCCTGGATGCCCCACTATCAACAATCCAATGACTACTGATAGTTCCTCCTGGAACACCCTGCACATGAACTCACATAATTAGTTGGAGATGGGGACCCAAGCCATTGTGGTCTTGGGTCTTCCATTTTCATCAATAACAATAACTTCTATTCTTTGATGATTCATAAATTGTGATGGTCCCTCTGAACTTGTGGTCAATTTAGGTTTCCATGTCTGTTGAGTTTTACCAGTTTGATTGTTTGACAATTTAACTTCGTGATTGTTTGAAGTTTTTGAAAATTTTGAATTTTCTGGCTTAACTGAAACATATTGTTTTTGAACCACATCAGTTTTAAGTGCCTTTTCAATCACCTTGACTTGTTGGCGTTTCTGTTTCTTTTCCCTTTCTCTTACAAGTCGGGGATCTTGTTTTACAGAAACAGATCGCTTTTGGTGATTGCGTTCACGGGGATCATCATCCTTTACTTTCAACTTATGAAGATACGGACAGTTTCGAATTATATGTCCAATTGTACCACATTCAAAACATGATCTTCGTTCAACAAACCCCGAAGTATCATGTGGTCGTCTTGCCGATGATGAACATTGTGATCCCGAGGTACTAGGTTTTGAACTACTTGGTTCATTTCTTTTCAACACAGTTGCTTTCTTGACAAAATCTAAGTTAGATTAGTTTTCAAACGTGTCAATTTTGTCCGTTCCCTTAGATTTCACAAAGTTCACCTTCTTGTTCTTCTTTTGATTTGGCTTCCTTTGACTTTGAGTCGGTGTTTTACCTCTTGGTTTGGTATGATTTTGCTGTTTTTGTACTGTTGGTAATTTCTGGTTTCCATATTGTTTTCTAACTTCAGCCTTTGGAATAGGAGGACACTGTGTTACTGTAACATGTGATCCTGTCTTTCCCAAAAACTTACTTGTTGAATTTTCAAAGACTTTACTGATTAATGATTGATTAACATTCTTAATCGGAAAATCTTTGTCAGAATAAATTTTATTATCACCAACAAGAGTGTACAGCAAATCCACACTTTCCGACTCTTTTGCAGACGTGGACTCGGTTGCAGCAGTCTTAGCGGGCTTTGCGGGAGGATCACATAGAATATGATTCTCAAGAGGTATGTCCTCTTCTTTGATTACCGCATCAGACTTTGCTGAATCAGTATCATCAGATTCATCATCAGAAGAATCAGCATCCTCAATCACAACTGGAGGATCCTGGTTTTGTTCAGCAGTTACAAATGTATCTGCTGATGCATCTAAATCTGATGATACTTCCTTCTTGTATCCGAGTCCTGTTGCAAATTCCTCAACATCTAAAGGAACAGATGGTTCAAAGAAAACTCTATCTTCCTCATCCGGCATGGCATCATAATTATGTCTCACAGGTGGTGGACATTTCTTGTAACCTATGCATGTGACATCCCGTTTCTCTTTCTGTACGTCAATGATGTGATCTAACACATAGCTAGAGCTCAAATAACTGTCTAGCTTAAGTTGGATCGCCTCACTTTCAGTTTTGACACAAGCCATTTCCTTTTGCATTACTTCCAGACGAGTTATATACAAATTAATGTCAGTTTGTTTTCTGGAAACCATTTTAGTTAACTCGGTTTATCTTTCTTTAACTTTTCAATTACCGATTTAAACTCCTTTTCATGGTTTTCATAAAACATGTTGGCTTCAGTGCACTTCGAAAGATCAACGGTCAATTTCTGATTGTGAATGAATGTCACATCATATTTCTCTTGCAAAGCCTCGTGTTTGCTTTGCAATTCACACCACTTATCATTCAAAGAAACATGTTTGTCTTGCAAGTCAAACAAACTAGCTTGTAAAGCATCATGTTTGCCTTGCAACTCAGACATGTTTGCCTCTAAATCAGCACATTTAACATGCAAACTATCACAGTTATCACAACTAACAGAAGTGGGTTCATCGACACATACCTGACTTGATGAACTGTCGACATTAGCCATAAAGGCTGAATGGAGAGAAGACGAAGAATAAGCAGCTTGATCCACCAAAATAGATCTTCGTTGAATTTCAGCTGCATCTTCTCCCAATAGCTCATCAATATCTGCATTAACTGACGCACTTGATGTCTCATCCACATGATCATTGCCTGAAGTGGAGGACTCTTCATCTGAACTCCCACTGTAACCGGAGCTGTCTTCATCTTCAGAAGATTCATCACCATTGGTGGAAGATTCTCCACCACTGGCATGATTTAAATCCTTAACCACTTCAGCAAAACAAGCTGTTCCATCTGGAACATCATTTCCCAACTGGATTGACCAATCACATCCTTCATCTACTTGAACCACAAGTGCCTGGTTGGCATTAGATGGTCCTGCTTGACTTTGGTTGTTGACAGGAACCAATGTGCGCTCATTGTTCCTTACTTGGTTCTGATTTGCCCTATTGCCTTGACCTCTGAAGGGATTTTGGTTTCCATGTTGAGATGGCCTCGTACATTCACGTTTGAAATGACCACGTTTACCACAATTGAAGCATTTAACAGCCTGCTTATCAAACCCATACTTGGTGTCTTTCTTGCTTTCCAAGCTGGTTCTGCCAGTTCTCTCCATGAAATCCTTTGCTCGCCTAACAGCACTGGCAAAGGCCCACTTGATGTCCATCATTTCCATCTCCTCTTTATCGATCTGCTGATAGTCTTCTTGTGTCAGATTAATGTTACCAATCTGACCTTCCACTAATCCACAGTATGCGCTCACCAAAGTGTTTAGCAGCTCCATGTGTTCCTTTGCTACTTCCACACTGACTTTAGAAAAGCTTGAGGTGTCGAGCCGTACTGTGTTTGGCTTTGATTGTTGACCAGCAGATGATGTGCTTCCATAACACGCTTGCTGTTGAGGAGGAAGTGGATTCCCATACATGTCTGTTGGTCCGGTAGATTGAGGAGGAAGTGGATTCCCATACATGTCTGTTGGTCCGGTAGAACGAACAGGTAATGGATTTCCGAACATATCAGTTGCTCTGATAGGTCGTTGGCTTTGCTGTTGTGGTACTGGTTGAGGAACTGGTTCAAGCGGATTTCCATACATGTCTGTTGGAGGAGGCTTGACCAGAACTTGGATAGTATTGCCATACATGTCAGTGCTAGACACAAACGCTGTTTGAATTGGAGCGTGTGAAGAAGGTTTTGTAGCAGTGCTAGAAGTTCCATAATACATATCAGGATTTTGTGGCACTAGAACTCTTTTTGCCTTGAGAGTTTCTTCCGGATTCTTGTTTTCCAGGAGTTGAACAAAGTCATTGAAGTTTGTTGTAGCTAACGTGCCATTGTACTTCATGATTTCCAAGAAAGTATTCCATTGAGGTGGCAACGCATCTGCAAACTTTTTCACAATTTCTGCTGAAGATGTAACACTCCAAAGTCTTGTAAAAACTCGGTTTTTAACAAGGAAAAGAGCCACGGCTCTGATACCACTTGTAGGTCCCTCGGAGGTTGAGGTTAAACCTATTCCTTGTTATGTCTAACACACTAGCAAGTGCGGAATCCAAGCTAGCATGCAGACCGAGATAGAACAAGCACAAACACAACACACAATCTTCACCGATTAACACCACTTGTATTAATACGAGGAAAGGTTCGGTTACAAAGCTATGTTTACAAATGTGTTTTGCAAACTCTCTAAAACACTCGTGTGTGTGTTCTCAACAGAATGCTCTCTGTGTTCTCTCTTGTGTTTCTTTGTGTCTGCCTACTGAAGTGAACACAATGCATGGGTATATATACCCAAACACAGATCGTCTGGTCGAAGGATCAGATAGACTGATCGAAAGATCATCTATCGATCCGAAACAGCTCGAAGGATCCACATATACCTCGAAGGATGATATCCTTCGAGGTCCATCCATATCTATCGGAGGTTTATCTTTCGAGCTCATCGAAGGATCTAAACTATCCTTCGATGACACATCCTTCGACCCAACATCTTTCAACCAAAGTGCTAACTGTTTGGTCAAGTCAAACCAGGAGGATGGTTGACTTGGTCAAACTTACATCGAACGCACATAATAACAAACCTAAGACGTAACTCAGACTATCACAAGACATCGTTTGGTATCATGACATAATACAGACAAAGTATAGACACAAGTGCACCAACACTCTGTTGCTTTAATCCAAACAACTATTTGGCCAGACAGATGTCTGGTCTTCTTCATCAGACCTTTGCTCCAATAGACTTTAGGCTTTAACAGGCTTTGTTTCTTCATGAACAGGCTTTAACAGGCGTTGTTCCAAGGCTTTAATCAGATGTTTGCTAGTCTTCAACAGATGCTCTGATTTATGTGTTCAAGATTCACAATCTTTGTGGAGAATCTGATTCAAGATTCTGTTTATTTCTTAATCACTTAATCATGTTTTGGCTTTTTAATATAATCTGTTTTTTAGGTCTAACATATTACAGTCCTGATTAGCCAAACATGTGACTTGAATGGGAAGTTGACTAGAACTAACCAGAACAAGTAGCTATTGGCTCAGCATATAGTTTTTATATTACTCAAAATCTGGTTTTCACTCCTTTAAGGTCCAACCTTAAAGAAAGATCATAAAAACTAAACGATGACATAGTGCAGTCTTTAGTCTTGTATAATAGTAGGTGAACGGAGAAATGAAAGATATGTTAACACGTCTCTGATAGGTCCATTTCCATTAGAGAATAAAGGAAGAATAAAGGAAAAGATCTATTGTCGATACATGTTCGATGGATACACTCCAAATCATTAATCTTTTCTGGATAATATAAAGTATTGTTTAGTCTTTTTCTACAACATGAAATGTTTGACTACAAAAATCACATTTCACATGGTGTTGGAAATGAAAGTGGGGAACATATGAGTATATAAAGCATGATCACAAGCGTTTGTTTAAAAGCAAAACCGTAATGATAAACCGATAATTAATTTGTATTTCTTTTTTAACGACAAATTTCTCTTATTCCTGTTGTTTGTAGGACTTGAACCCAAGACCTCCACCTCTCAAGGTGTTTAAAGGTTTTGTCTTTGCCAATGGATTTGTATTAGTTTGAGGTTTGGCAATGTGTTTAAAAGCAAAACCGTAGTAATAAACCGATAATTAATTTGTATTTCTTTTTAACTTTTTGTATTAGTTTGAGGTTTGGCAATGAGAATGGGTTACACGGCAGCATAGAGATATCGTGGACCATGCCAAGTTAAAAAGCCTATTTTGGCCGTTAAAAAAAAAAAAAAAAAAACCTATTTTGATTCAACTGTAATGATCGGCATATCTTATTACTAACGACAAATTTTATATTTAATTTTGTCTAGGGATAATAAAGTTTTATGTCTGTTAGTTTATGGTATGAATGAATATCTTGGCAGGGTTTAATTAGAGGAACAAGTATGTCGGGTCGAAGTATAGTAATTAATGAGCAAAATTATCATATGTTTATTTTTGTTTAGACACTAGAATTTTGACCCGTGTCACGCGTTGCGGCGGCAACATCGCGTTTGTGACTTCGTTACACGCGTAATTATGATGACATTAACGTGTGGTGCCCGCATATACAGTTACGCATTTTGGACTTTGTCACACATTACGTTCGTGATATTAATGTCATTAAACATAGATAAAAAAAAGTATAACGTCTCGGATGTTGCGGTGTAAAAGCCCCATGTCCCCCTATCCTTTACTTGTAATTTTTTAATTGAACTTGCAGAGAAACAACCTGACTTATCTCCCAGCCAAATCCAAGCATCTTTCGCCCTAGAAAGCAACGTACTAGCTGCAAGATCTTGGCATTCCTTCCATTCGAGCAACTCTTTGGCCGAATCCGGGTTTCTAGACCATTGCCAACGAACAATACCCTGCCTCACCCTATCCGCCACTTTACATAATTTGTTTGATTCAATCTCAAAAAGTCTCGGCCACTTGTCTTTAAGCGCCAAACATTCTTATTGGTTGAAATCTTTTCTACAAATAATTTTTCCTTATTTGAACCCTCCACTACACTTTATACCCTATATCCCTAATATGATCCTTGTAACTTGCTTATTAAACGGGTTAAACAGGTTAAAGGTTAAAATGAGTCGCTAAGTTACAATCAAGTTAATATTAATATGATGTAAATAAATTGTAATACTAATCATGTTGTAGACGTCTTAAGTGGATTATTAACGGGTTAGCAGGTTATGAATGATCAGCAGCAGGTTGTGTAAATGGCTTGCAAACGTGTTGGAGAGTTGAATATATAAATAAATTATTATTTTATTTTATTCTATTTCTAAACTTGATGATGATCGAGCTTTCTAATTAGCTACAACTCAAACATGTCACGTTTGATAAATATGGTAAAAAAGTCAACTTGATACAACTATTTATTAGATAAGCTAAGGCTAAACATTTTTTTTTTTAAAAAGCTCTTTTCTATACACGTTCGTCACCTTATTTAAATAGAGATTAACGAATAAAAGGAAAAGAAAAGACCGCGATTTCTTTTTTCATCCTCTTTTAAAAAGGAGTAAAATGCACGGATAGTCCCTGTGGTTTTGCAAAGTTTCAGCTATAGTCCCCAGATTTTGGAAATTACACTCATAGTCCCTGTGGTTTGACAGTTTGTTACGCGGATAGTCCCTGGAGTGGATGGGGGTTAGTTTTCTCAGTTAAGTCCATCTGAAATTACTTATTTACCCCTCTCTTTAAAAAAATAAAATAAAAAAACAAATAACCCCAAACTTAATAACTTAATACCCATCATCATCATCATCTTTAATACCCAGTCACCACTGTCAAGAACTTCATAACTATACCCATCTTCATCTTTAATACTCATCATCATCATTACACACCCCAAACTCCACCGCCAACACCTGCAAATCTAAACCCTAATTCATAAACTTCAACCGCCAACACCTGCAAAATCCCAAATTTGGGGAAAAATTCTTAAAACCCTAGAAAACAGAGGTACGGAAAAATGCAAAATTGGGGCAAAATTAACAAACTTGGTGAATCAAAACGGTTCTAGGATTAAAGGTGTTTCGATTTTAGCACCAAATCGAAGCGCATTCTCATCAATTCATCAAAATTCCCAAAATGAAACGAAAATTGTTATGAACACTATAAAACCCTAATTGGATAAATTACATACCTGACCACAAACATCGTCACAGATATCATCTCGCTTCTTGTAAGTAGAATAAACATCAGCCATCACGAACACTAAATTCACCAATCGAAGAAGAATCACAGCTCAAATCAACATAAAAAAAATCAAGATTCAAAAACCCCAAATTCAGGGGTTTAATCCTCTGTTTAAATTAGCAGAAACCCAGATAGAAACCCATGAATTAAACGAAACAAAACACTGAATTCTTCCATAATAACTTTGGGTTTTCGAATTCTAGCCGTTTAGTTGTTTCAATGGCTCTGTATCTGAAACAGAGGAATGGTGTGTAGATACAGATTCTGTATGTATATATATACATGCAGAGGAGGTTTATCTGTATGGAGAAATTGAAGAGCCAAGGTTAATCCTGCTTTTCATCATATCTTTTTATCATAAAAATTGGAATAAAAAGTTTAAATTTTCAAGAGCAACCGAAGAATCTTTTTTTTTTTGAACAGCAAACATCATCTTTGCAGGTGTTGGCGGTGGAGTTTGGGGTGTGTAATGATGATGATGAGTATTAAAGATGATGATGGGTATAGTTATGAAGTTCTTGACAGTGGTGACTGGGTATTAAAGATAATGATGATGATGATGGGTATTAAGTTATTAAGTTTGGGGTTATTTGTTTTTTTATTTTATTTTTTTAAAGAGAGGGGTAAATAAGTAATTTCAGATGGACTTAACTGAGAAAACTAACCCCCATCCACTCCAGGGACTATCCGCGTAACAAACTGTCAAACCACAGGGACTATGAGTGTAATTTCCAAAATCTGGGGACTATAGCTGAAACTTTGCAAAACCACAGGGACTATCCGTGCATTTTACTCTTTAAAAAGGTTTAAAGTTTAAATACTAGTAATAAAATTCTTATGATTGGTAGATTTTTATTACCTTTTAGAAATTTTGAAACATGGGTCTACAATTTTAAAAGGTCACGTTCATACGATCACTAAAAGTAAACTGATCAATGTTCATATATGTCCACATCTTGTATTCAATGAAAGAAATCTATTAAAACATCCCACACTTTTATGAAGTTTCTAACAAAGAGTGTTAATTTCATATAAAAAGTTTTTTTATTAAACATTCCGATCAACAAAACCGATAGGTATAATTACATCTTTTTACGACAAAAGGTAACTCATTGATACAATCTGTATTTGTCACTTCTTATTTGAAATATATCTAAAATAATACTTAAACAAAAGTTATATGCAAATAAAGTCCGGAGTAAAATTCCAAAAACGTTCATTAATATATATCTTTCACTAAAGACATTTTAATTTAATAAAAAACAAATAGCCAAAATCGTTCTTAAGGTTTGGACACCTTTACAAGATCCATCCAAAAAGTTTTTTTCTTAATTGGATCGCTGAGGTTTCAAAATCATTGCCAAATCCATCCAATTTACAAACCTTGTTAAAAACTAACGTTAACTTGGGGGGTATTTTAGTCATTCTCTTTATTTAAATTAGAGTAATTGCCAAAATCGTCCCTTAGGTTTGGACACTTTTGTCAGTTTTTTTTCTCAATTTTGACCATGGGTTTTTTCTCTAAACTTTTAAAATTGACACTTACACCCCTCAACTTTTAAAACCCTTTGTAAAATGGTATCTTGAACCTCTTGAGTTCCTAAAGTTTTAAGTTTAACACCTTAAAAAACATTATATTCTTTTTTTTGAACGACTAAATATTTGCACACACCCCGAGTATTGAACTCATGACCTCCTCCTTTTCAAACACATAGAGGGTTTTCCCTCTACCACTAGGCTAAAGTCTCAATGGCAAAAAAAACACTATATTCTTACATGTTTATTTTTATGTACGTGTCTATATAGACTCAAGTTGGTTAAACCTGAAAATATAGTATGTTTTCATTTGACGTTGTAAATTCATGTTACTGTACGATTATACGTCATCATAGTGCGCGACGTGTACTATTACTAGTTGTATCTACATGTATGTCAAGCCGAATTTATAAGATATTCAAGCGAAAAGAACAAAGGCATCATTTATGAGGAAACGAACAGCAAATTTGTGCTCCTGGGTTCGCCACCGTTGATGTTTGCATGGACACTTAAAACTATGGCATTAAAGATGCCATGCTGATATCAACAGTAGTGGATCTAGAAGCTGAAATTTTTAGGTGTCGTTTGTCTATTACTGTAGAATAATTTTTTTCGGTCCTGTTCCAGACGGCCGTATTATGGATCGTACATGGACGGTAGTTGGACTCGGCAACTCTCCTAGGGTTCCCTTATCGGGGATCCTTGGGGAAGAGGATCAAGTTTGCCCTTGCGAACAGCTTGATGCACTGTCTCCCTTCAACCCTTTGAGCGAAATACGACAAAAGTAAGGAAAATCCATGGACCTGCCCCATCATCTCCACCTCGTAGGAACTACGAGAATACCCCAAGGACGTCTTCGGCATCCAGGGTGTCACACCCCAAAAACGTTGCAGCGGAAATACAAACGTGGCGGTGACGGAGGTTGGTACCCATAAGTGTCTTAGTGGACGATGCAATATAAATTTTTGGACATACAACTTAACTAAAACATAAGTTTAAAGTTTATAGTTTTAAACGCAACCACAACCATGACATAGTTATTTGACCCTTATGGATCTTAGTACACTTGGTCACAAATAGTTTTAAAAGTTGTCCAAAGCATTATTTAATAAACCATTGCATCAAACAACCACAAGACAAAGCAAGCCAAAATCCTAAAGCCGAACTCATGTACCTGAAAAACACGTAAAAATAAGTTGTGTCAACACAAAGGAAGGTGAGTTCACATATTCCGATTCGTAATAATTTGTTTAATGAAAACTTTCTTACTATAGATTTTTAAGGATAAAACATCCATATAAAGTTAAGAACGTAATTTTTTTTCCTTATAAAGGTTTGAAGATCCGCTATCATGAGCGTTTTTCTGAAAACCTCCGATACTAATTATTTTCCATAAATATTGTATTAAATTCCAGTCCGTCTTTCGGATTCGCAAGACATTACGAGCTATATAGTACATTGAGGTTTTAATCAAGCTAGACACAATAAGGATATGAATTCGTCGCTTAATGTGCGGAGCTACCGGTCACGACGGGGTTGTCAACCTGATAGATCTTTCAACAATTCCACGCATACATGATTTAATGATTAAAATACGGCATGAATGCATATATGCGCCCACAATCAATTGTATTGTATATATACCTACTAGATAGATAATTTATTTTGCAGTGTATAAGTTCCTAGCAGTCCCTATCAAGACGTAAGCTAACTTCCGATACTTACTCTCGTGAGAGTCAAGGAAAGTCACACTTAGATTTAAATCATTTTTAAATCTATACGGTCATTTTACCCCAAACACCGTAATTCTTCCTGTTTCTCCCCGAAACGTATTTATATTTAATCAAAGCCATGTTTTCCTCGAAAACATAACATTTGGTTTCCAAATTATATTTTTCCACGGAAATATATTAATAATTTATTTAAAGGCATGTTTTATACAAAAACATATAATTATCCATTTAAATGCGTGTTCTTCCCCCAAAACAGTGTATACAACAGTAAGAGATGGGTTTAGGGACACTTACCATTGTGTGTGTTTATAATATCGCAATCCCTCAAATTGATCTACACGTACTAATTTAAATAGGAACGATTTAATATCAACTATCTTACAAACAACTAAGTTTCTCAAATACTTAGAATTTTCGCATAACTTTGAGATTTTCTCGAAAAGTCTTTGTTTTGATTATGTTGGCGTATTTATATATATATGTGTTCACAAAAACACACACATATACATATATATGTATTTTAAGATTTTTGCGACTTGAACGATTTTAGTGTTGACCTCAACATGTTATATCCGTTCTCACGTCCATTTATATGCAATTAATCTACGATTTGCGCTTCGTAATATATTTACATAACCGTCAATATATTCAACGTATATCGTATTTCGCGTATTTTATCAACTTATACATTTTTATCATTTTTAAAACATTTAAACACAAAATAACTCATTAAGTTAACCTATGTATTTTTCATCCTCGATACATAAGTTGTACACATAACGTGATTTTTAACATGGTTTATCGCTTTAACCGTACAAACGCGCATGCATAGTCTAAACTCTAAACTCTTACTATCATGTCAACACTTAATATATCACATTACACATACTCAAATTCACATATCACATTGTAAGACATAAAGTTCACCCTTGAACAACCCGTTTTCACGTACGTTGAAACAAGCATATTTTAACGTTTTCGGTAACGTTTTCGGGCGTTGGAAGTCATGTATGACTAGCCAAACACCAAAGATACTTAATATAAGTTAAAATACTTATATTTATCATAAAAACATCAGTTTATATTCTGATTTAAAACAATTTTGCAAAAATCACTTTGAAAGCGGATTTTTACCGTTTTTAACGCATAGTTTCGTACCGAATCGTACTATAACCATCCCAATTCGTCACGACTTCATATTTTAACACAATACATGTTATTACTGAATATAGAGGTGCTAATAATTATATTAGTGCAGATTTCATATAAGTCACATAAATCATGCGATTTCACCCATTCACTACTTTTCAAGCTTCATGTACAACATGCAAAGCTACCAAACTTATGACATAACTTTTACACTATCAAAACACATTATTTAACATCATTTTATCATGTTTATAATCTTATTTAATTCATTTTTATCATATCATATCATTTCATTTCATTTCATTTCATTTCAAGGGTGGGTTTACACGTGAAAAGCAGTTAGCCGTTCAAACAAAAGTATAATCATGAATTCAATCATCAAGACTTTAATGCACATAACATCCATACATTAATGATCAAAACTCAAGTATATGCATACATATATACATATATACGACACATGCATATATACATATCATTCAAGAATCATCTTTCATCTTTTCAACTTTAATCATACTAACTTTTACATAATCCCTTTTTGATCATACACACAATCAACTTTCAAGAATCATTTTAATCAAAACTTCAACTCAAAATCAAAACACAATCACTAACACACCATACATACACTCACGGCTACATACACCCACACATATACTTCCATTTTTTTTTATTTTTTTTTTAAATCATTTGTTGTTTTGAGTTCAAGTGTTATGAAGAATCCATGTGTTTGAGAAACCTTCTTTCATCATCATCATCATCAAGAAATAAGAACATGAATTTGAAAATAAGTTTATACCTTTCAAAAATGTAAGTGGGTTTTGATGAGATTTATGATGATGATTTGCTTGTTCCTCATTGAAATCACTTTGGAAACACCTTTGGATCTTCAAACTAACTTGAAAGCTACATGGAATTGACTTGAATCGTCACTAATGTGTTTAAAAATTTGAAAGCAATGGTGTTGGTGGTGGGTTTGGCCGAACAAGAGAGAGAAGGAGAAGTGAAAGGTTTGATTGTTGGAAAGTGGTAATATGCTAGTTTCTTGTAAAATAAATGATTATGTTTGTTCTATGGTTCTTACACTTGGCAAAATATAGGCAACCAAGAAAAGGCGGGCACCCATATGGGCCGCCACCTACACATGCACACACATACACCTTATATACATATACATACACATATATAATATATATTAGGCCAAACCAGGTATTTAACTGACTACCGGGTCTTTTATCTTGCGTTTTATCGCGTTTTAAAGCATTTTAAAAATTATTTTATCAACTTATAAAAATTAACTCATCAAAATATTGTTGAATAATATTTTATTTGCCTAGACTGGCTGCGTTGTCTGTATTTTGCAGTATACGCGCAGTATTGTGCAGTGTGCGTATAAATTCGAAAAATAGAGATTTTAAACATTTTAATTAATTTTTCTTCACGAATATGATTAAAAATAGAATTTTAATCATAACGGAATATTTTTAGGATGTTAACATTAATCAGGCGGTCACCGACGTTCGTTTCGCATTTTATCCGTTACGCGATAAGCTTTTATCTTATTATTGCCAACATAATTTTTAACAAAGTTTGGATTTACCAACACTCTAAATACTATATATTAACACCATATTTAATAAAGTATTGCCTTTATTTATTCGTAACACGTGTCACGCTTATACGGTACAAGCTTAAAATAGTCGGGTGTCACATAGGGGTCACGAACCGACCATAGAACCTTGTTCAATATGTGGAACCATTAGCTGTCCGCTCTCAGTTTGGGCAGTAAGGGTCAGAGAAGGGCAATCACTCATTCTTAAAACCAGTGTTTTTAAGGCCAAAGAGTCGGCGAATAAGGGGGAAAACTCTCCGTTCCTGGTTCTCCTGTAGCTGGATCCTCCAGAACCACAAAAATCCTTAGTTAGAATTAGAATGTGATTCCAACTCGACACCTTTTGAGTGAGATTTTGAGAAGAGTTTTTCTTTGGAGAGCCCATGCGACACCCGACTATTTTGAGCCAGTACCGTACTAGTGTCACACGTGTTATGAATTAATATAGGTAGTATTTTATTAAATGTGGCGTTATTATGTGGTATTTGTTGTGTTGGAAAATCCAAACTTTGTTAAAAGTTATGTTGGCAATAATAAGAAAAACGCTTATCGCGTAACGAACAAAATGCGAAACGAACGTCAGTAACCGCCGATTAATGTTAAAATCCTAAAAATACTCCGTTATGATTAAAATTCTGTTTTTAATCTTATTCGTGAAGAAAATTAATTAAAATGCTCAAAATCTCTATTTTGCGAATTTAAGCGCATACTACGCATACTGCACAATACCACGTGTATATTGCAAGATACAGACAATGCAGCCAGTCAAGACAAATAAAATATTGTTTGGCAATATGATGGTGAGATAAATTTTATAGAACGATAAAAATAATTTTAAACGCCTTAAAACGTGATAAAAACGCGAGATAAAATACCTGGTAATCAGTTAAATACCTGTATAACACAAGTATTTAGCCTATAATTATTTAATAAGCAAATTTTAAAAATAAAATATGCATATGGGGGTGTAGGTGGTGGCTAACCCAACTCTCAAACATATGCATAATGCACCACTTGTGCAAAGAGTCTTCAAGTTATGACACACTCCAACACATATCATTCATGCACCAAATTTTTGAAAGAATTCATTCAGTCTTTCCTTCATGAAGCCGTATACCACCACCACCATTTCCATTCTTTCATTTTTATTCAAGTGATCAAAATTATGTTCTAAAATACCCAAGTTTGGTGAAGTCTTTTTGGTAAATTTGAAGCATCATGGTGGAATTTCAAGCACACTCGGAAGATTTACCCAAGAAACACCCATCAAAACCTTTCATTATTTCTTATGTTCATCAAGGGTATAAACCTTTATCTTTCTTGATCTTGATTTTGTTTGTAAATTTTGATTTACAAAAGATTGTTTCTCAAAAAGCTTGGATTCTTCACATACTTGAATTTTAAACAAGGAAAGCGTTTATAAACAAAATGAAAATGGAAGTGTATGGGTGTGTATATAGGGCCGTAGGTATGCATGTATATGTGTTAGAGATTGTGTTTTGTTTAAAAGTTGATACTTGATTGTGATTATTCTTGAAGATGATTGCATTCATGATCAAAAAGGATTTTTATAAAATTCATAAGATTAAAGATGAATATATGAGAAGTTGATTTTTTTTGAAACTATGTATATGTATATATGTGTGTCGTGTATATGTATATATGTATGCATGCATATGATATTTGTTGGTTAGTTCATAAAAGCATAAGAATATTATATGCATTAGTGTTATGAATGATTTGATGATCATTAGATGAATATGATTTCTTGGATTTATTTGAAAGTTATAATAAACTATGGTTTATACATTTAAAAATATTGGATGATGATGATGATGTGATAAACATGCAATAGATACTTGTACATAAGTATGTATGATGATTAGATGATCATAAGTTGGTGAACTTGAAATGTTATGATAAAAATTGATTAAATCAGAATATAAACATACTAAAATGATGTTATATGATGTGTTATGATAATATGAAGTTATGTCATAAGTTTAGTAGCTTTGCATGTTGTACATGAAGGTTAAAAAATAGTAAATGGGTGAAATTGCATGATTTATGTGACATGCATGAAATCTGCACTATCATGAGTATAACCACCATTTTAATGAGTAAATAACACGTGTTATGTTAAAATATCAAATCGTGACGATTTGGGATGGTTATAGTAAAGTTCGGTACAAGACTATGCGTTAAAAACGGTAAAAATCGGCTTTTAAAGTGATTGTTGCAAAAATATCTTAAATCAGATTGTAAACTGATATTTTTATAATAAATATAAGTATTTTAACTCATATTAAGTATTCTTGGTGTTTGGCTAGTCATGCGTGACTTCCGATGCCTGAAAACGTTACCGAAAATGTTAAAATACATATATTTCAACGTACGCGGAAACAGGATGTTCAAGGGTGAACTTTATGTGTTACAATGTGATATGTGAATATGAGTATGTGTAATGTGATATATTAAGTGTTGACGTGATATTAGGAGTTAAGACAACGCATGTACGTTTGTACGGTTAAAACGGTAATATCGTTAAATATCACGTTAAATATATAACTTATTTATCGAGCATGAAAATAACACATAGGTTAACTAGATGAGTTATTTTCTGTATAAATGTTTAAAAATGATAAAATGTATAAGTTGATGAAATACGTGAATTACGATATATGTCGAATATGTCCATATTTATGTAAATATATTACTAAGCACAAATCTTAGATATATTGTATATAAATTGTAACACGCCAGGAAAACCAGGAAAACACGCAACCTAACTAGCTTCCTCAGTAACCACGTGCTAAATTTCGGGACGAAATTTCTTTCAAGTTGGGGATAATGTGACAACTCGAGTTTTCAAGGTCTTTCCTCGACACGCTACTTGTTTCACATTTGTGTTGCATAACTTGTTTGCCTTGTAATTGTGCACGTTTGTTATATGTCTGAGATGTTTGTTTGGGATCCTGTGTTAGTGTTTAGTATACGATTTATGTGTTTGAGGTGTTTAATTATATAAACTTGTGAACTGCTTAAGAGTTAGGAACTATCTCGACGAAACCTAGGAGTTTCGTCACAATCCATCTCGGCGAAACATTGGAGTTTCACCACACCTCACCCGATGAAACCTAGGAGTTTCGTCATGGCCATCACGAAGAAACATGGAGTTTCGTCGACCCAGGTTACTCCGAAGCCCAGTAAGGGCCCAACACTTTCTACGCACATATATAACGAGGTAGGGTTACACGATGTCACATAATTGATCGATTTGTAACCCTAGGCTCTCCTCCCCAATCTCGCACGTGACGGTAATCACCAACCTCCTCTCGAATCTTTGCTAGTTCGTCTCAAAATCGGTTAGTGTGCAATTACCTGATTAGACTTATTCGTTTACTGTTTGATTGTTGGTGTGAAGATAGAGGGCCACTGTGAATTAGGATCTTGTTAGAGATTGTACCTTTATATGTTGTCAATTAGGGTTGATGTTCCGTTGTTAGTTCGTTGGATTAGAACTTACAGATCTAGACCTGTATGATTTGTATTCGTTCATGATTTATTGAGTTGATGTTCCTGTTTGATGTTGATATTGTATGTTATCAGTTGTTTTGTAGAGTTAATGGATCGATGATATGGATGTGCGCATTATGATAATCTGGTAATCTAGGGTTCATGTCTTAGGTTGCTTGTTTGATCTGCTTTGGGGAAATTGGGAAGTGTTTACGGGTTTTACGGGAGTAGTTTAAACAAATGATTGAAACTGTTAACATGTTCGATAAAACCTGAGGGTTTCGCCAAACATATTGTCGACGAAACTCTTGGGGGTTTCGCCACTTGCTCTGTCGACGAAACTCCAGGGAGTTTCGCCATCCTCATGACGACGAAACATCTTGGTGTTTCGTCACCCAACTGGTCGACGAAAGGCCTTGAGGTTTCGTCGCTCTGAATGTCACCACATCAGCACACTGTGGTCTAGTATATGCATGGTAATGTATGACTCTGTTACTGATTATTACTGTCCGTTAGTTGAATGTGAAAGCTGAGTTGATTTGAATAGCACACTTAACTACTGATTTTTATTGTGAATCATGCACGAGAATAGTGGAGTCTTATGAACTGGAATAACTGCTAGGATGTTCGAATGCACATTGTGATAGTATGTTATACGTGAACTTTGTGAATGTAAACTGATTTCATATGTATGCATACTATAGGCTTTGACTGATTAACTGTGAACAAGTAGATTTACAAACCGAGCAAACCAAGGTGAGTTCACACTTTTCATAAGGCATGGGATTCCCTGTGGTTTGGGAATGGGTTAAGAAGCTAAAACGAAACCTACATATTCACCTTTAACATAATATGTACCTCCATCCTCGTTGAGAAGGATGACAACATTAACCTGCGTAGTCTCCTTGGATAGATTACGTACCTCCGTACTCAGTTGGAAGGACGACAACCTATAACTTACTAGACAAAACTCTATCATTAAGTCCCTCATTTTTATATCGACTTAATCGCCGGGCCAATGGCGAGCGGGTCATTAGTTAATAGCGCTATTAGGGTTGACAAGCCTCACACCGTGCCGGGAGGACGGGCGTGTACTAATGGATCTGGGCACTTAGTCAATGATTATATACATTGACGTAGGGCACAACTTTCTCACTCAGTTGTCGATATAGTAATGGTCTAGTGGTTAACATGGGGTAGCCCCCCACTGGTTAAGGTTTGGGAAACAATGGACTGGATAACTTATGGTTTTGAAATAACTCGTGGTTTTTGGAACAACTATAAAACGGACAACCAACTATGAACTCGCTCAAATTTGTTGTTGACTCGTTGTTACATGCCTTGCAGGTCGTTAGATGTTAGCTGGAGCTTGCAGGGGAGCGGAAGTCGTTGTGATACATGGACTGTTGAGTTCCATGTTAAACATTAAACTTTTAAACTTAAGCTTTGGGTTTTGGTTTTAAACTTTATTGCTTCCGCTAATAACTTGAATTGGATTGACTTGTTTGAATACCAATTATATTGTGTGGTTGGACTTTTATTTATTTATTTAAATTACATTGTTCAATATGATTGGTGGCTGGATCCTGGTCAGTCACGCCTCCTGCGGTGATACTCCGCTTGTGGATTTTGGGGTGTGACATAAATGGATGTGATAACGGATATAACATATTGATGGTCACCAATAAAATTGTTCAAGTCGCGAAAATCTTAATACATATACATAAATATTCCAACATAATCAAAACAAAGACTTTTCAAGAAAATCGCAAAGTTATGTGAAAATTCTAAGTACTGGAGAAACTTAGATGTTAATAGAATAATTGGTTGTTTAATCGTTCCTACTTAATTTAGGACTTGTAGACCAATTTGAGGGATTGTGATAATATAAAAACGCACCCAAAGGTGAGTGTCACTAACCCCTCTTTTACTGTTTTATATTACATTTTGGGGGAAGAACACACCTTAAAAAGGATCATTATATGTTTTTTTATAAAACATGCCTTTAAATAAATTATAAATATATCTTCATGGAAAATATAGTTTGGAATGATATAAATATGTTTTCTAGGAAAACATGGTTTTTAAATTGTGATTGATTATAAATATGGTTTCGGGGAGAAACGGGGAAAATTATAGTGTTTAGCTTAAATCTCAAGATAGTAAGGGGGTGTTTGGCCTAGCTTTTATTTTTTTGGCTTATGCTTATATTTTAAAGTAGCTTATGCTTATTTTCTTTCATTTGATAAGCTTTTTTTTAAGTGTTTGGATTAGCTTATATTCTACAAGTTGATAAGATCTTTTTAAGTGTTTGTGTTAGCTTTTTTTATTTAACTTATGTTAGTAAAATGACCAAAAGGGGCATGGTTACATATTATCACATAACTTATATTTTATTTGTATCTACATTGTTTTTATGAGTTGGCTGCAGTTTTCACGAGAGAAGTTGGCTGCAGTTTTTAGTAGAATGAAGTTATGCTATACATGTTTAATATAAAGCCATGTGAGGTAGTTGCAATATAAATGCAAAACAGTGGTGAAAGGACACCCGTTAAATGCAAAACAATGGCTACAGCTAAATTCACTCATATTCCTTTTATTTGAAAAAAAAAATCACTCAAGTTGACAAACTAAATTTAAGCATCGGTGGGTTACAAAACCCTGTTGACCATGTGATTATGTCATTGAGTCAAAATAATTAATAATTAAATATTTAGTTGTTTACAAAATAATGCACTTATATCACATAACCATTGTGTGTATCAGTTTTAAATGAGTTAATCCACCATTTGAGGGCAAATGAGTAAAAACCCATCTTCTTCAAATAAGCTTCTTCAAAATAAGTTAAATAACCATCTTCCCATAAGCTTCTTCAAATTAGCTTATTTAAGCTAATAAGCATAAGCTTAAAAAGCTAAACCAAACACCTAGTTAAGCTTATTTTATAAAAAAAAAAAGCTAAAAAAGCTATAAGCTTGGTTAAAAAAGCTAGGCCAAATACCCCCTAAGTGTCGGAAATTGGCTTACATTTCGGTGAGGATTTCGGGGAATTCGTACAACACAAAATAATAAATTTGTCTTCTAGTAGGTATATATATGGATCAATTGACGAGGGCACTCAGATGCATCCTTTCCATTTTTAATCATTAAATACTATGCGTGGAATTGTTGATAGATCTATCGGGTTGACTGTGACATCCCGCAACTTTAGGTTACTACTTTAACCTAACCACAATTAATTTAATCATACATTCATAGCCCTGCATTTAACTAGGCTAGTTAAATGACTCTACGTTGGTAATTCGGGGAAATACCGGAACACACACATGACAACTCTTGAACATTAGCGACTAGCGCGAATAATACTTATAAACGGATGGTTTATACGAAACTTATATGTTGCATGATAAATACGTGAATTATATGCTTTAGGTGTGAATTACAAGATGGTATGTGTTTTTTATGTGAAAAATAATAATTAAGGGTGTATCATGACTCTTAGGGAAAGTTATAATATAATAACACAAACCCTAGCCACTCCCCATCTTTTCACTTGTTGAAACCTCCTCTTCAATCATTTGGGCATCACATAAATTCTACACAATCATTTGTGTTTCTGATCCTTCTATTCATCAATCTCTCATGCTAGTTGCCTGGGAGGCAACAAGGTATTAGTTGATAGTGCTATTAGGCTTGACAAACCTCACACCGTACCTGCGAGGACGGCCGTGAACTAATGACCTTAAACATTTGATCAATGATGATAGGCATTGATGACGGCACCAAAAACGAACAGTCAATCGGTACATAGTTTATTATTCGTAACATGTCTTTAAACTAAACACTTTTTCTGATACACTTTTTCGTTAAACAAAACTGTGAACTCGCCAGCTTTATGCTGATACACTTTTTCTGCATGCTCGCAGGTCGTTAGATGCATCACGGAATGGAACTTGTAGTCTGGGAAGCCGGTGTTGTCATGGGTCGTGTCGTTTGCGAAGACATTTAATATTTTCTTACATTTTCTAAACAAAATGATATGGATTGGTTAAACGATAATTTATGCTTCCGCTGAATGTATACTGGTTTTGTTCAGATATTTGAAATGCACTTTTCACGTTGAATGAGATTTCGAGTCTATTATTTTAGTGTTAGTTCAATGTGGTTAGTGGCTAGATCCTGGTACGTCACACTCCTTGCGGTAGATTTCGCATGTGGTATTTTGGTGGTGTGACAGTGACAACCCCGTCGTAACCGGTAGCTCCGTGTCTATATAGCCGCGAATTTTTATTCTGAATATTGTCTAGCTTGATTAGAACCTTATTGGTAGTATATAGCTTGTAATGTCTTGCAAACTTACGAAACTGAACGATTAGATCTAAATTTAATACATAAACCTTGGGAAGATGATCTATCGGAGGGTTTTCTATGAACCGCTCGCAATGATTAACCCTCGGATTTTTATAAAGGATATAAAATTAACTTTCTTAACTCTATATGGATGTTTTACCATTAAAGGTCTATAGAAAGAAGGTTTTCCTTAAACAAATTGTTATGAATTTAAATATGTGAACTCACCTTCCTTTGTGTTGACACTTGATATTTACGTGTTCTTCAGGTACATGAGTTCGGCTTCGGGATTTTGGCTTTTTTTGCCTTATGGTTGTTTAATGCAACGGTTAAATAAATAACGTTTGGATAACTTTTAAAACTACTTTGGGACCGTTTGTACTAAGATCCATAAGCATCAAACAACTATGTTGTGGTTGTGGTTTGTGTTTGAACTTTAAACTTTATGTTTTAATTAAGCTAAATGTCCAAAATAAATATTGCATTGACCACCAAGATATTTATGGGTGCCAACCTCCGTCACTGCCATGTTTGTATTTCCGATGCGACGTTTTTGGGGTGTGATAGATATCAGAGCCAATGGTTGTCAGCGAACTAGATGTTTTCCTAGAAAACTATAGACTACAACCAAAGAGTTTTGAGATTTAATTCCAAAATTCACAAAGCCAATTACCTAAAATAAACATGGATTTTAATCATCTATGAAAACTATAAAGAGTTTATGCGAATACGTGTTAATCTGTTTGTCTATGCCTTATGTGTTATTTTTCATTTTGAACACATACTTATTTAGTACGGTTACATTGTGTCACAAATGTCGCACTCATATGAGATTATTGATATTCACGACTCCGAGAGCGAGCATGAATTCGAGACCTCTCCGAGTTCAGTTCTACCAGAGTTACCATGCACTACCCCATAGTTTGTTGACACAGCCGGCATACCTCGTAATTTTATGTCGGCCCCACTGCTCTTGCCAGCCAGGTTGACCCACGTTACGCCCATACAAGTAATGGTTAGATTGACAATGATGATTCGATTGTTCATCCCTCAGCCTTTGAGATTGGACAATCATCCTGTCACACCCCAACCGATAGCGGAATCATCGGGGCGCAGCACTGAGCGAAACAGATTGTCCAGGAGAAATCCATAACAACTAATATTACCAAATATTTTTAAGTTACGTCTCATACCATAACATATCCAGTAAAATAATTATTACAGACGAGCATCTCAAAGACAAATAAAAGTTGTTCCGACAACTCATAAATTAATTGTTTTGTTTCTAGACTCCCCTAGACTTGATTCCATCACAGCAAGCAATCTTAGCATCTTAAACACCTGTCACATACGTTAAAATAGAGCTCAATACACATAGTGTAAAGGTGAGCATACAAGTTTAATAATATAATAGATAGCGAAAGAATAGATAGCGAAAGCGGTTTACGCATAACCAACATGAAACATGTTGAAAAGTGAAGCTAGCAGGTTATCGACAATGAAATATGCACAGACGTGACTGCGAGTTGTAGAATGCGCAACACATATCACCACTGTGACATGTGAAGTAAAGCCCATAACAACCCTTATCCACGACAGGTGTTGAGTCCAAACTATAGTACTATTGTTGCTAAGGTGTCAGGCAACAATCACTGTGTAAACATAACATACAAGCATTCATTGAGTAACACATATAACATGCAATAATGGTTAGCGTGTAAAAGTGTTTGCGTTGTGTGTCGATTGTGATTGAAATAGGTAACGTATGTAACACCCAAAAGTGCGTAAAGCAAGAAGGGTTCGAGTATACTCACAGATCATGTTTAATGAATAAACACAGTCTTAGATTGGATTGAAGGGAGCACTGGAAAGTTAGCAAGAATGGCGAGAAATCGTGAGAAAATAGGTCAAGAGCGTGTTGGTCGAACGAGAGAGCTGTCACATCATGAACAGTGATGTGACAGGTGCTATTTATAGGTGAGAGGAGAGAAGAGGCGGTGTAGTGCTGCGATTGGAGGGCAATCCGATCGGATGGTTCGAGTGAGTTAGGTTTCGACTTTTCATTTCGTGCGTTGAGCATTGCGAAGCGTTTAAGCGAGTGTCGAATAAGCGATGCGATATATTTAAATAATAGTTACACAATTAACATAACTAACATATAACAACATAATTTAACTTGCGTTTCCAACTCGCGATGAGATTGCGTTGCGATAGAGTTGCGATTGCGTCTTCGATTAACACCACAAACATATAATAAACATGCACAAGTAACACATAATAACACACACGTAAAACAATATCCAAACATACGATCCAAGTTGCGATGCGATAGCGATGAGATTAGTGATAAATAGATTAGCGATTAAACTACGATTAATTAGCATTTACTCCGTATAATACAACTAAAGTAACACAAACTAGAATATCGATTAACAAGTCAAAGAGTACAATCAATAATTAACCAAGGAATGACAGATCGAATTAGCAATCTTTTCTTCCTTTGACTTTGACTTTGACTTTGACTTGTACTTTGACTTCAAAACGCGGGTTGTTACAGCCTCCCCTACTTTACGGAATTTCGTCCCGAAATTATGCCGCATGCGTAACAAATAACTGTGGATACTTAGCCTTCATGTTACTTTCGAGTTCCCAGGTGAACTCGGCGCCGCGTTTGCCTTCCCAGCGAACCTTCACAATGGGAATGCGTGAGCGTCTGAGCTTCTTGGTTTCTCGATCCATGATCTCGACAGGATTTTCCACGAAGTGTAATGTTTCGTCCACTTGTAGATCCTCAAGTGGTACGTGTAAATTTTGCTCAGCCAGACACTTTTTGAGGTTTGAAACATGGAAAGTCGGGTGGACGTTGCTAAGTTCCTCCGGTAGTTCGAGTCTATAGGCCACCTTACCAATCCTTTCCAGAATTTTGAAGGGTCCAACATATCAAGGCGCGAGCTTTCCTTTCTTGCCGAATCTGATCACCCCTTTCCAAGGTGAAACCTTTAGGAGTACGTGATCGGCAACGTCGAATTCAAGGGGCTTGCGGCGTCTATCGACGTAACTTTTCTGACGACTCTGAGCTTTAAGCAGATTGTCTCGAATTTGGAGGATTTTGTTAGTAGTTTCTTGCAACAGCTCAGGACCGGTGATTTGAGCTTTTCCGATCTCGTGCCATACAATAGGCGATCGACATTTTCTTCCGTATAGTGCCTCAAATGGTGCCATTTGAATGCTAGAATGATAACTGTTATTGTACGAGAATTCGACCAAGGGTAAGTGTGCGTCCCGATTACCACCGAAATCTATAACACACGAGCGAAGCATGTCTTCAAGGGTACGAATCGTTCTTTCAGTCTGACCGTCGGTTTGGGGATGGAAAGCGGTACTTAGATTAAGAGTAGTATCGAGAGCAGATTGAAACGTTTCCCAAAGACGTGAGGTAAACCGACCATCGCGGTCAGAGATGATGTCATGAGGCGTACTGTGTCGACAGATGATTTCGTTGGTGTAGATCCGTGCTAATCGTTCTACCTTGAAGTCTTCTCGTATCGGCAGAAAATGAGCAGATTTAGTAAGTCGGTCAACGATAACCCAGATGCTATCGTGACCTGATGGCGTGTGCGGAAGTTTCGTTATAAAGTCCAAGGCTATACTCTCCCATTTCCACATCGGGGTCTCGGGTTGCACGAGTAAGCCAGAGGGTCTTTGTTGCTCGGCCTTGACTTTCGGACAAATCACGCACTTCGAAACATATATTGCGATATCCTTCTTCATTCCAGGCCACCAGTACCGTAGACGAAGGTCATGGTACATCTTGTCAGCACCAGGATGAACGGAATATCGAGACTTGTGCGTTTCAGTCAACAATATATCTCGAAGGTTATTGCGACTTGGAATCCAGATGTGTCGCAACCCCCGTCCCCTATTTACCCAGGAACGGGCGGCAGCGGCCAATTTCAGTGGTATCGGTGTTTATCAGTTTGGCAGCGGAAATTTCATCAGGACCGTAGTTAGGAAATATTTTATCAGAGTAAAATACCACACTTTATAATATTAAACACGTGGGAAATTCCCAAGTTTCCAGTACACACATTTTCATAGGGATAAACCCTATTTTATTTAGATAAAAATATCTCTTTATTTAGGTAACTTTTATAGCCACTTTTCCAAGCCTTCAGTGCTGTCCAGCTGACTTCTATATGGCTTTCACATTTTGTTACCAGAAACGCGTTTAAAAACATTTTGTCAGTGGGAAATACTGGTGAGTGAATCCCAGTGTAATCAAGACAAGTAAAACCGTTTACAGCATTGAGGGCGGTCGCGCAATTACATTTGTTTATTTTCTACTTTAATTACCACCCACGGTACTGTCAACCCGACTTGTGGTCATGTTACTACTCACAGTGTAGTAACAAATTTTGTATACAAAACTCCAACATACTGACAATAATTGTTGAATACAAATACTCAATCATAGTTTAATATAATGTTAATCATTTGAGGTTTGTAAAAACAATTTGCAAAAAAGGAGATTACTCACATTGCTATCTTAGGGTTTTCCTTTGTGATTTCCTGGTGATTATCTATTAATTACACAATGCGCACGCGTTAGTATAATAACCCAATATTTACATTAGTAATACCGTCCCCGAGACAGACTTCCAACGACTACGTCAGGCAGAACTTCGACAGCCGTTACGGAACCCTAGATCAATCGGGCAGCGTATCTAATATGCAACCGGGGGTTATGATACTTACAACGACGCAGAACTTCATTAATTAGGGGGGTATAATGCCCGATACTACTTTGAATATTCAGAATTTGTAGAGAGAATACAAAAGTTTTGAACGATTTCAACTGAAACCGATCGACCCTATTTATAGTTCTGATACAGCACTTCCTCGCGCCCCGCGACGGACGAAGACGGGGTCTTCGCAGCCCGCGACGTAGGTCGGGTAAGCCCTAGCCTTGTCTTGTCACATGCATAGGCTCGACACGATGCTGCCACGTGGCAGCTCAGGGTACTGCCTCGTCGATTAGCGCTCGCGACCCGCGTAAGCCTCTGAAGGCTCTGTCGCGGCCCGCCAGGGACCATTAAAATTTGTTTTTATTAAATTTTTAATTATATAAGAGTATTCGGGACCGGTTTTCATGTTCGGAGTGTATTTTAGGACATATAGGGATGTTCTAAAAATATTAGGGGTGTCAGAAATAATTTTGGAGGGTTGTTATATCCTCCCCACCTTGTTTTAGAACTCGTCCTCGAGGTCTACTGAAATAAGTGTGGATATTTCTTCTGCATTTCTGATTCAAGCTCCCAAGTGCATTATGGTCCTCTCTTGGAGTCCCATTTCACTTTGTCCAGAACTAATCTCTTGTGTTTAAGATTCTTGACCTTTCTATCTTCAATTTGTAGAGGCCTTTCTACAAACTTAAGTTTTTCATTTACCTCTATATCTTTAAGAGGCATTACTAATGATTCATCGACTAAGCATTTCTTGAGATTAGATACATGAAATACATCATGTATGCCTGCCATTTCCTCTGGCAGTTGTAGCTGATAAGCTACTGGTCTTATTCTCCTGATAATCTCAAAAGGTCCAACATACCTGGGGCTTAGCTTTCCCCTTTTAATGAATCTTACCACTCCTTTCCAAGGAGAAACTTTTAATAACACCTTATCTCCTACTTGAAATTCCAACGGCTTTCGCCTATTATCAGCATAACTCTTTTGTCGACCACGTGCTGCTTTCAGTCTTTCCTTGACTTGAACAATCTTGTCGGTGGTTTCGTGTACTATTTCTGGCCCAGATAGTTGCTTTTCCCCAATTTCTGCCCAACAGACTGGAGTTCGGCACTTTCGTCCATAAAGTGTTTCGAATGGTGCAGCATTGATACTGGTATGATAGCTGTTATTGTAAGAAAATTCTATTAAGGGCAGATGATCGTCTCAATTACCTCCGAAATCAATTACACAAGCTCTAAGCATATCTTCCATTGTCTGAATTGTCCTTTCGCTTTGCCCATCCGTTTGAGGATGATAAGCGGTGCTTAGACTAAGCTAGGTTCCCATTGCTTTTTGGAAACTTGTCCAAAAATGAGAGGTAAAACGGTTATCTCTATCAGAAACAATTGATAAAGTAATTCCATGTAATGAAACTATTTCATTTACATACAACTTGGCTAACTATTCCATACTGAAGGTTTCCTTCATCGGTAAGAAATGACCTGACTTAGTTAGCCTGTCTATAATCACTCAGATTGTATCATTACATTTTCTTGTCTTGGGTAATTTGGTAACAAAATCCATTGTTATCAATTCCCATTTCCAAACTGGCATCTCTAACTGTTGTAATAAGCCTGAGGGTTTCTGATGTTCAGCTTTAACTTGTGAACAGGTTAAACACTTAGAAACATAAGTTGCTATATCCTTTTTCATTCCTATCCACCAGAAATTCTTTCTTAAGTCTTGATACATCTTATCACTTCCTGGATGCATTGTATACTTAGACTTATGGGCTTCTTCTAACATACGGTGGCGTAGGTTTCCTAATTTAGGTATCCACATTCTTTTCTTATGGAATCTCCATATTCCATATGTTCCTTGTTCTAATTCCTTAATCATTCCTTTTAATTTCTCAGTATCATCCTTGATTACTGATTCTTGTGCTTCTCTAATATGTTCATTTAAATCTATCTGCAGATTTAATTTAAGAGAGCGCACTCTTGTTGGCGTTTCATGATACTTTCGACTTAACGCATCGGCTACTACATTAGCCTTTCCTGCATGATACTAGATATTACAATCATAATCACTAAGTATCTCCATCCAGCGTCTCTGTCTCATGTTTAACTCCTTTTGTCCGAAAACATACCTTAAACTCTTATGATCGGTGAAAATGGTAAACTTACTACCATAAAGGTAATGTCTCCAAATCTTAAGGGCAAAAATTATGGCTCCTAATTCCAAATAATGGGTTGAATAATTCTATTCATGATTCTTAGGTTGTCTAGAGGCATAGGCTATAACCTTTTGATGTTGCATCAACACACATCAATAACCTAATTTAGAAGCGTCACAATAGACTTCAAAGTATTCAGTTCCTTCTAGTAACGCGAGTATGGGTGCGTTGGTTAATCTTTGCTTAAGAATTCTAAAGGCTTCTTTTTGTTTTGGTCCCCATTCAAACTTAACAGATTTATAGGTTAGCTTAGTTAAGGGAATGGCTATTCTAGAAAAATGTTGAATAAATCTTCTATAATAACCGGCCAATCCTAGGAAACTTCTAACCTCGGTTAGTGACTCAGGGGTTTTCCAATTGGTAATCGCCTCAATCTTTGTGGGATCCACATGAATTCCTTCATGATTGACTAAATGCCCAAGAAACTGTACTTCTTCTAACCAAAATTCACACTTCGAAAACTTTGCATAAATCTTTTCTTTTCTTAATAAACTTAGAAGTGCATTCAAATGCTTCGCATGTTCCTCTTTGCTCTTGGAGTATATGAGAATATCATCTTTAAAGACAATTATGAATTTATCCAAATATGGCTTACATATTCGGTTCATCATGTCCATAAATGCAGCCGGGGCATTGGTTAAACCAAATGGCATGGCAGTAAATTCATAATGGCCATACCTTGTTCTAAAAGCGGTCTTAGGGATGTCCTCTTCCTGTAACTTTAATTGATGATATCCTGAGCGTAAATCAATCTTAAAGAAAAATCGAGATCCTTGCAATTGATCAAATAAATCATCGATCCTCGGTAATGGGTACCGATTTTTAATTGTGACTTTGTTCAATTCACGGTAATCAATGCACATTCGCATTGACCCGTCCTTCTTCTTAACGAATAAGATTGGTGCTCCCGATGGCGATGAGCTTGGCTGTATGAATCCTTTTTCCAACAATTCGTCTAACTGTTTCTTCAACTCTTGCTTTTCTGCAGGTGCCAAACGATAGGGTGCTTTGGCAATTGGTGCTGTTCCTGGTAGCAGATGGATTCTGAATTCAACTTCTCTGTCCGGCAGTAGTCCTGGTAATTCTTCTGGAAACACATCTGGAAATTGTGATACTACTGGAATATCTTTCAGTTCTTTTCCTTTAGTGTTAATCATTATGGAAATCAAATACACTAATGATCCTTTTCTTACATAACTGGCTGTTTTCATTACAGAGGTGAATTTTGTAGATCTAGATGGCTTATCTCCTTTAATTGTGATCTTTTCACCCTTTGGTGAATTTACTTGGATTGACTTTTGATTACATAGAATACTGGCTTTATTGGCTATTAACCAATCCATTCCTAATACAACATCAAATCCTGCCAGATTCATTGGGTAAAGGTTTGCAATAAACTTTTGTTTTAAAAATTCTATTCTTGCGCCCTGCAAGATTTCAGTGAACTTAATGGTTTCTCCATTTGCTGTTTCTGCTAAACATTCTTGTGGGAGTTTAGTTAATGGTTGATTGAGAAGTTTGCAAAATGAAGTATTTATAAAACTTTGGTTTGCACCAGAGTCAAATAATACTTTAGCAAAAACATCATTAACTAAAAACGTACCGGCGATCACATCCGGGATCATCTTTGCTTCTTCTGCAGTCAGAACAAATGCTCTAGCATTTTTAGTATTCTTGTTGTTCATGGTTGGAGCTAGTTTCGGACAGTGTGGCTTGATGTGCCCTTTTTCTCCACAGTTGAAGCGCACTCCATTACTAGGTTTCTTCCTACAATCTTCTTCCTTGTGTCCTGGTATCTTGCAGAAGTTGCAGTAAGTGGAGCATCTTCCCGAATGCTTCTTCTTAGAGGCCTTACCGTAAGGTGCAGAGGTAGAACCTACATGTTTCCCACGGTTGGAATTTCTATAACGAAATTCCTGTGTAAGCCTTTGAGCTAGGTTCCTCCTCTGGTCCTCTTCTCGTGTATGCACTAATTCATCAGTCAATGTATTTTCTAATTCTACAGCTACTTCTATAGTTTAAGGTCTAGCTGCCTTAACTACATGCCTTATCTCACCGATTAATCCCCAGATGTAATGGGAGATTAATACAGGTTCGGGTGATGCAAGGGTTGGTACTATTCTAGCATATTCAAAGAATGTAGTAGTGTAACCCTTACTATCTACTCCAGTCATTCTAAGGTTTAAGAACTTATTTGCTATCTGTTCCTTTTCATTGGGAGGGCAGAATTTCCTTTCCACCATGTTCTTAAATTCTTCCCATTCCATATTGTAAACCCTGTCACTTCCCGTAGACTGGAGGATAGTGTTCCACCATTCTAAGGCTGAGTTCTTAAACAGATTGGAAGCAAACATTATCTTATCCTCTTCCGCTTATTTGCTTATTTTTAAGACTTCCTCAGTCTTTTCTATCCAGCGTAGAGTTGCAATGGGTCCTTCATTGCCCGAGAATTCTATTGGTTTACAGGACCAGAATTCTTTATAAGAACAACCATAAGACATGGTTCTTCTTCTTTTAGGAATGGGCACTTGAAGTATTGGTCCATTGTTTACGCTGTGTTCTGGTTCAGTAGGTGGCTTACTGCCATTATTACTTTTATTATCCGCTTCCTTAACCGTTTTGATAATATATGGCATCGCATCTATAATTCCTTGTGCCACTATGTATTGGATGGCACCGTTATCCACTTGGTTTCCATTATTATTGTTATTCTTGTTATCGTTATTCTGGTTTTCCTGGTTCACTTTGTTGTCCATCTGAATTTTAAACATTTACCAAATATTAATATCACAAGATAATATTTAATGCAAACAATCACACAACAAGCACATTGATCAAAATCGTCGAACATTGCGACCTTTACTCTATTTTATATTATGCATCTATATCTATTACAAATACAACTGGAATTGAAAATACAATACTAGTATGCATCCGTAACGGTTATCTAGATATTTCATATATATTTTTTTTCAAACATACACACACACACACACACATATATATATATATATATATTATTACTATTACTACTAATGATAGGGGTTCATCCAAAAGTCCATATTACGCTCGTAATATTTCCAGACGAGTCGTTCCCCTATCTGTCTCATCCTCTCACTTCCTTCTAAAATCTCCCCACCAAAGGTTCGGAGTTCTTGCACATTCTCAGTGCTCATGGGTGGTGCGGGTGCTAGTATTGGGTTTGGGAACTGGGGCATGGGTTCCTCAGGTGGGTAAGGGTTCTCTAGGATTTCCCTGATGAATTGGTCGTTATCATAATATGGGTCCAGGGGGTCCAGGTTTGGGTAGGCTGCTAGGTTTGGCATGGGTTCGTCTGGTATTGGGTAGCGTTGTTCATAATCCCTATGGTCGTCAAACCATGGGTCATAGTCTGGGGGATGGGGTGCTGGTACTCTAGGTATTTCTGCTGGGTCAAAATCATGCATTGGAATTTGGTCTACAGGGTTTGGTTCCAAATCCATAGGTTGGGTGGGAAATAGTGGTAACGGTTGGGGTGCTATGAGTTGTTCCAGATAAGGGTTTGCAGCTGTAGTTGCTAAGATATGAAAATTTTCTAGACTCCTATTGAGCATATCCTGAGTGTGAGCATTTGTTTCTCTATTCGCGGCTGCTAAAGCACGTTGCTGCTGAAGTTTTCTCATCCTTTTCCTACGTTCATGGGCTCCTCTGCTGAACCATCCTCTCTTCTTAGGAGGGAATGGCTCTTCAGATTGGGCTTTGAACACGAAAACTCCATCTTCAGTGTCAGCCGAATACCCTGAGAGGGTAGGCTGTGAAGAGGTACCTTCGTCCCTAGGTGAGTTGGACAACTGACGGTAAGCGTCTGAAGGTCCTTGGTCGCTCATAATGTAAACTAACAAATAGTCAAATAACACAAAATAATAAAATATGCACGTAGTTCCGTTAATAATTTCCTAACATATTGAACAATATCTTGTTGTCAGCAGAACACTTATGTGGCTGAATCAGTGGCTGTAGCTCTGATACCACATTCTGTCGCAACCCTCGTCCCCTATTTACCTGGGAACGGGCGGTCGCGGCCAGTTTCAGTGGTATCGGTGTTTATCAGTTTGGCAGCGAAAATTTCATCAGGACCGTAGTTAGGAAATATTTTATCAGAGTAAAATACCACACTTTTATAATATTAAACACGTGGGAAATTCACAAGTTTCCAGTACACACATTTTCATAGGGATAAACCCTATTTTATTTAGATAAAAACATCTCTTTATTTAGGTAACTTTTATAGCTACTTTTCCAAGCCTTCAGTGCTGTCCAGCTGGCTTCTATTTGGCTTTCACATTTTGTTACCTGAAACGCGTTTAAAAACATTTTGTCAGTGGGAAATACTGGTAAGTGAATCCCAGTTTAATCAAGACAAGTAAAACCATTTACAGCATTGAGGGCGGTCGCGCAATTACATTTGTTTATTTCCTACTTTAATTACCACCCACGGTACTGTCAACCCGACTTGTGGTCATGTTACTACTTGTCACACCCCGACCACGTAAAACAACAAATCATGGCGGAAACGTCGGGGAGTGTCGTAACAGAATCATTGTTTCACAACCATGGATCCATATAATTTCGTTTTATTGAATTATTGAACTCAATGTTCTATTACAAATCAGATTAATACAAATAATTGTATCTCAAATTTTAAAGTCGCTAAGGCACAAGTCCGTCCTATGTGTCGCATGCATCAGCAATCATCACGTAGTAGCACCTGAAACATATGTGAAAATAGGTACGTCAGCATAAAAATGCCTGTGAGTAACATAGGATTTGTGTATTAGATTCATGGCTTTGGATAACACAAGAAAAGGTTTTATGTTTTCAAAAATAGCCATGAGTCCTTGTGAAAGTTTTGTTTCTAAAATGCGTCGTTTTGGTAAAATGTTTATAGTATATACAAAAGTATACTTTGGTTTTGAGATAAGCGGATGAGTAGTATATCATATATATATAGGGAGGTTCATTTGAGAACAAAATTTAGTTGAGAAAAAAAAGAACAAAGGGTACAATTGTAAAATATTAAGTAGTTATTCTTTAATCTCATTTATTACAATCTTTAAGTAATTAATTACTCATAAAGACTATTATTGTCTACACTAATTTTCATTGCCTACACATATAAAAAGTTATCCTACACATTTCGAAAATTATCCTACACATGCTCAAATTTATCCTACACAACTCGTAATTTATCCTACACACCTAGTAATTTATCCTACACTCTAAATTTTTTTTTTTAATTTTTGAAAAAATATATATTTTTTGAAAATAAGTTACAAATTTAATGTAGTTAGCTATTAAAAAGGAAGACTAGATATTAATGATCCATGTAACTTTACAAATATACCCTTACATTAAAATTAAATGAAAATATTAAATGAAGTAAAATGAAACATTCTTATTGGTTGAAACTTATTCTTTTTTTCTTCTTACAAAAAAATTCTTCTCATTTGAACCTTCCACTATATATATATATACTTTAGTTTTGAAATAATAGATTTGGTAGTACATCACAAATATACTTTGGTTTAATGAATGAAAAACATCGGCAGTATAATACATTATACTTTGGTTTTGTAAATAACTTATCAACTTATGCTTTGGATTTGAAAATAGCACATCAACTATGCTTTGGTAGTATATCAACACATACTTTGGTTTATGAAATAACAATGTCGGTAGTATATCAACTATACTTTAGTAAATAATATCATGTTGGTAGTATGTCGGAACATACCTAAAATCGTGGTTTGGTAATATATCAAACTATATTTTAGTAAATAGTAGCATATCAAATTATGCTTCAGCAAACGGTATCACGTTGGTAGTATATCGAAATATACCATAAATCACGATTTAGCAATACATTCAAACCTTAGTGCATCAAACTACACTTTAGAGACTATAGAAATACCACAAAGGCAAATTCTATTTGGTTAAAATTTGGTTTCTGACATTCCATACAACAGGAATGGGGTGTCTAGTCCTATAGCGCTATATCGTACTACCAATCGGCTTGATCATTGTTAATGAATGTATAAGTAAACATATGAATAAACAAATGGTCGTAACGAACTTTGGAAATCAGTGTTTAAATCATGGATAATAGTTCAATTCGTCAAAAGATAGTACAATGCACGTATAATCATATAGTCGAAATCATGAAAATAGCGTATCAGCACATATGTATCACCCCAAAACATTTGAAAACGTAAAAGAGGGGACTATGTACTCACTTGAGATTGTAAGTATCCTCGATTAAGTGTCCTAAGAAAGCTCGGAAATCAAGGAATCAAGTGGTACCTAGTAATCGGATCACTAGTTAAACAATCGGCACCTAAATCGGAAGGTTGGGTAAAATGAGGTCTCGTAAACCAAATGAGTATCGAAACTCGTGTGATATGGTTTAACGAAGCCTACATTCTAAATCGGAACCTATCCTAAGTGCTTACGACTCGTTACGACCCATTAAGGTAGCTTACGCTACTTTAATGCATCGTTCGCGCGAATACTCGTTCGAGACGCCTAACTAGTCCTATGACAAGTATTATATGCCCTAACATGTTTAAATATGTTACATAATCAGTTTAGGTGAAAAAAGTTAAGTTACATATGCTTAATTACCAATTATGCATGAAAAGGGCATTTTTGTCATTTACCTAAGGCATATAAACTACCTATCATACAACTAATTAAACTAAGTGACCATAAGGTATAACCTCGGAAGGTTATTCCCTATACAACTATGGTTACATAATATGCTTGGTCGGATCCTAATGATCGACCAAACGGGTCGGGTTTGAAAGTCTAAGCAGTTGTCAAGACCGCTTATCTTACGACCCTATACAAGCACTAGACTAAAAGTGACGAGCTAAACATGTTAAAACATGGTTAACTAAGTTTGAAAACAGGTTTTGATATCAAAACAAAGTGTTTTGATACCCGAAAATAGCTTCGATGCAAAATACACATAAACACGTATTTTGACCGAAACTTTGACTCGTCACTTCGACTAATCAACGTGGTAATCAGTAGGTATAGTCACAAGGGACTATAACCATCGTGATTACGCTCACGTTGCAAAGTTCAAACGAACTTCGTGTTGACCAAAGACTGGTTAAAGCAGAAAAGTCAAACACTGTTTGACTTTCATGCTTGAAATACATAGAAAGCATGAAAGAAACTTACAAAGGGTCTAAGCAATGAAGGTTTGAACTCAAAAATTCTTAGGTATGAAGCTTCACAAGGAGAGCTTCAACTTAGAGAAGGAAATTGAGATCAAATGTGAAGAACCTAAATGAGAAACCATGCTATTTATATGAATATTGGATCATCAAGATCATTACATGTGTTAGGAAGGTGTAATCTAGGCCCTACACTTGTGCACATGGTATTACAATACAATGGGGACCCAAAACCAGCTCCAGGTATTGAGAATTTTGCATAAATAACCCTGGAATTGAAGCTGGTTGCTGAAATTAAGTTGCTGATTTTGGTCCTCTGTCACGTGGCATGCCAAGGACTCCTTGGGCTGGCGCGTGGCTCGGGGGAGCTCAGTTCCAAGTTTCCAGAATTGTCAAAACAGGTCCCTGCATGCTCAAAACTTGATTTTCGGCACTTTTAAGCCCCGTTAACCCCATTTCAAGGATCTAAAATGAAGTTAAAGTATAGGGAACTTAAAATATGCTTGAAAACATCTCGGATGTCGGTTCGTTTGGTCGTACGGTTGCGTTGTTCGGTTAATTACGATGAAAACTCGAACGGACGCGAAAACGATCCAAATTGCGCGACGAATGGTATTTTTGCATTCCAATCACTAAAATAAAATATTTTAATGATTACAAAATTTTTTGGATGTCCGGATATGTTCAGAACGTAAGATATGCGCGAAAATGCAAACTTATGCACTTTTTGACGCTTTTAGTCCCTGATTGACCAATAAGTTTATTTTCGCATACCGAACTCCTCAAAGACTATTTATAACCTATGTAAAGGATATTTAAGGTATGGTTAACTTGTGATCAAGTTCCGGAATGTTCGTTACTGTACAAATCGGCATAGTTTCGCAGTTTGTCACAAATAGTCCCTGCGATCGAATAAACTTGTTTTCGACACACCAAACCATCTAAAACTTATTTCTAAGTTATGTAAGGGTTATTTAAGGTATGTTAAGCCTAAGTCACTGTTCCGGAGTGTTTGTTGCATTAAATTGATTACATTTACGCATCAGTTCGTGTAAAACCTTCCAGAAAGCGATTTAAAGCTCGAAATTGAACAAGAATTGATATGTGCAAATGATACACATATTTATACAAATACTAAGTATGAAACACAATATTTCATTGGTTTTGTATTTGTATGATGGTCGTAGTGACACAGGTGTCACACTACTCATAGTGTAGTAACAAATTTTGTATACAAAACCCCAACATACCGACGATAATTGTAGAATACAAATACTCAATCACTGTTTAATATAATGTTAATCATTTGAGGTTTTGTAAAAACAGTTTGCAAAAAAGGAGATTACTCACATTGCTATCTTAGGGTTTTCCTTTGTGATTTCCTGGTGATGATCTATTAATTACACAATGCACACGCGTTAGTATAATTACCCAATATTTACATTAGTAATACCATCCCCGAGACAGAATTCCAATGACTACGTCGGGCAGAACCTTGACAGCCGTTACGGAACCCTAGATCAATCGGACAGTGTATCTAATATGTAACCGGGGGTTATGATACTTACAACGAGGCAGAAATTCGTTAATTAGGGGGGTATAATGCCAGATACTACTTTGAATATTCAGAATTTGTAGAGAGAATACGAAAGTTTTGAACGATTTCAACTGAAACCGATCGACCCTATTTATAGTGCTGATACATCACTTCCTCGCGCCCCGCGACGAACGAAGACGGGGTCTTCACGGCCCGCGACATAGGTCGGGTAGGCCTTACCCTTGTCTGGTCACACGCATAGGCTCGACACGAGGCTACCACTTGGCAGCTCAGGGTGCCGCCTCGTTGATGAGCGCTCGCGGCCCGCGTAAGCCTCTGAAGGCTCTGTCGCGGCCCGCCAGGGACCATTAAAATTTGTTTTTATTAAATTTTTAATTATATAAGAGTATTCGGGACCGGTTTTCATGTAAGAAGTGTATTTTAGGACATATAGGGATGTTCTAAAAGTATTAGGGGTGTCGGAAATAATTTTGGATGGTTGTTATAAGATGCGATCGAGATAGTAATAGATACCCTTTGATTTGGTGACAAAGTGCGATTCATCACCACACTTTTTCATTTCCTCTCGCAAGGTATTCTCAATGAAGCAGGCGTGCTAAGCGTCATGAATCAAGGCTTCGAGGTCGTGTTGGGCGTGAGTATTACGAACGGTATGCAAATAGCTTCGTTGACTTAGGGCATCGGCCACAACATTTGCTTTGCCAGGGTGGTAACGAATCTCACAGTCGTAATCGTTGAGAAGTTCTACCATCGGCGTTGGCGCATATTCAGTTCCTTTTGGTTCAAGATATGTTGCAGACTCTTATGGTCGGTGAAGACCGTACACTTGGTACCATAAAGGTAGTGTCGCCAAATCTTCAACTAAAAAACAACTGCACCAAGTTCGAGATCGTGGGTTGTATAGTTCTTCTCGTGGATCTTGAGCTGATGAGAGGCGTACGCGATAACCTTGTCCCGTTGCATGAGAACACAACCGAGACCAAGGTTCGAGGCATCGCAGTAGACAACGAAGTCATCGTTTCCATCGAGTAGAGCGAGGATAGGAGCATTGCATAGCATATGCTTCAGGGTTTGAAAGGCTTGCTCTTGTTCGGTTCCCCAAACAAAAGACTTGTCTTTATGCGTCAGAGAAGTAAGCGGAACGACGATTTTCAAGAAGTTAGCAATGAATCGATGGTAATAGCCCGCCAATCCGAGGAACGGACGAACATCGGATGGTGATTTTGGTGTAACCCAACTCTTAACAGCTTCGATCTTCGCGGGGTCGACGTGTATACCTTGACTATTGAAAATGTGACCTAGGAATTGAACCTCCTCTAGCTAGAATTCACACTTGGAGAACTTGGCATAGAGTCGATTCCCTTGGAGTAGTTCAAGAACCAAACGTAGATGTCGCACGTGTTCGGCTTTCGACTTCGAATAGATAGGATGTCGTCGATGAAAACGATGATGAAAGGTCAAGAAATGGTTCACACACGCGATTCATCAAATCCATGAAAACCGCGGGTGCATTGGTTAAACCAAAGGGCATTACGACGAGTTCATAATGGCCGTATCGGGTTCGGAAAGCGGTTTTGGGTATATCTTCCTCCTGGATTCGTAACTGGTGATCGCCTGAGCGTAAATCGACCTTTGAGAAACACGTAGCACCTTGTAACTGATCAAACAAATCATCGATTCGGGGCAGGGGATAGCAATTCTTGATAGTCAGCTTATTCAACTCCCTATAATCGATGCATATCCAGAACGTCCCGTCTTTCTTTTTGACGAAAAGAACTGGCACGCCCCAAGGAGAGGTGTTAGGGCGAATGAAGCCTTTGTCGAGCAATTCTTGGAGTTGACTCGAGAGTTCGCGCATTTCAGATGGAGCGAGGCGATAAGGAGATTTAGCAACAGGATTAGCTCCAGGAATGAGGTCAATACGAAAATCAATATCACGACTCGGGGGTAAACCAGGTAAATCATCAGGAAAGACGTTAGGAAAATCACGAACCACAGGCACCTTATCCATTACCTTCTTTTCCTTTTCCTCCGCTACTACTATGTGTGCTAAGAAAGCTTTGTATTCCTTTCGGAGATACTTGCTCGCTTGTATGCACGACATGAGTTTGAGATTCTTCGATGCGACTTCACCATAGACACAAAGTTTATCACCATTAGCGAGCGAGAAACGAATCATTTTCTCAAAGCAAACGACTTCTGCACGATTTTCACGAAGAAAATCCATGCCTACTATGATATCAAAACTACCAAGCTGCATCGGGATAAGATCGATAGGAAAGACGTAATTGTTGAGTTCAAGCGTACAATCACGTAGAACAGAACGAACAGTGACGGTTCTTCCAGTGGCAACTTCAACGTCGAACGTCGTAGGGAGATGGGCGTTCTTACGATTTATGAGCTTTTCGAATTCTAACGACACAAAACAGTTATCGGCTCTAGTATCAAATAAACACGAAGCATATATACCATTCACAAGAAACGTACCATTAACCACGTTGTTATCTGCTTGAGCCTGGCGGGCGTTGATGTTGAAGGTACGTCCGCAGGCTGCTGGTTGCTGTTGCTGCTGCTGTTGATGTTGTTGCGGCTGTTGATGTGGCTCTTGCTTCACCACTCTATTTGAGCAGACATTTGCAAAGTGGTTGGGATCACCACATGCAAAGCAAACTCTTGCGTGAGCAGCGGATGCAGGAGCTGCTTGTTGGCCCTGGGGAGCGGGGAGAAGAGCTGGTGGTGCAGGAGCTTGAATTGGGGCTTGAGGTTGGCGGGGACCAGTACGGCAGTTGGCAGTAAAGTGGCCGTACATGTTGCAATGAACACAAAACCTGCATGCAATCCCGACAGGATGATGATAGGTACAGGTAGGGCACAGTGGGTGAGGACCAGTATATGCACGCTTGGCCGGCGGTGCATTGGTCACCGGTGCCGCTACTTGGCGGTTCTGAGGTTGCGGTTGAGCAGGGACAGCTTGGAGCGGAGCGGCGCTGTGACAGTGCAATTCTTGTTGGCATTCTTGCGTTTGCGGCGAGAAGACTTGGAGGCTTGCGGAGCGGCGACGGTTTCAGCTGTGGGAGAAGCGGTAGCTTGATGAAGACTCTTGGTGGTATTCTTGAAATAACCAGCCAACACTCGCTTGTCATTAATCTTTGCAGCGAGTAGGTAGTTCTCTTCGATTGTTGTTGTCTTCGCGGCTTGCACGAAGTCAGCAACACAGTCTGGTAAAGCATGGATATACTTCTTGATCGTCATGTCAGGTGTTGCCACCTGGCTTGGACAAATGATACTCAGCTGTTTGAAGCGGGCAGTTAGACCGACGTTATCGCCACCATCCTGCTTGATGTTCCTGAACTCGTTCTCCAGCTTCTGGAGCTCGTGGGGTGGGCAGAATTCCTTCATCATGAGTTGTTTCAACTCATCCCAAGTGAGCCCATAGGCTGCGTCGTTCCCACGTTAGTTCCCTTCGGCAATCCACCAATCCAGAGCCCTGGATTGGAAAACGCCAGTTGCGTTAACAGTTCATAGGTGGTCGGGACATCCGCTCTGGCGTAGCGTGATTTCGATTGAGTCGAACCATTGAAACATAGCACTTGGTCCGTCTTCGCCTGTGAAGTGTTTTGGGCCACAGGCCTTAAACTGCTTAAAGCTGAAAGTACCCTTTGGAGAGTCGGTCCTTAATTCCTCAGAGAACTTGCTGGTATTCTCATTAAGCTCACTGACAATTTGCAGGATAACTTTAGCCATCTGCTTAGTGACGATGGAAGCGATTCGCTTGTCAGCATGATTTCGGCGAGCAGCACGGGAGTGATGCGAATCGAATGACGACATTGCCTGCAACAGACATCGCCATAGGACTCAAGCACTATATAATCGAATCTCACCTCACACTACTACTAAATAAAGCTCAGGAACACATCGGTATATAAAACATAGTCACACAATCACGTAGGCACATAATCCACATAGGCATGTAAACATATAAGCACGTAAACACATATAACACATAGCTCACAGAAACCATGCTAAACACTATATTTTGCACGCATTCACCTACATATATTGCACGTATTCACCTATCATTCAAGTCTGCGAAGCGCGTTCGAGAGTAGCGATTGCGAGTAGCGAGTACACAGCGAGTAGCATAGCGTAAGCGAATAACATAGCATGCGATTTGTTAACGTTTTGAGGTGATTGTGCAGTGCGAGTTGTGCGAGTTGTGCATGTTAATCAAAGAGAACAGAGAAAAGCGTATAATTGATCAAAACGAACAGCGAAAAGCATATAAATCAAAAATCGAAACATATAAACACACAAAACACATAAAATTTCCACATAAAAGCAATAAATCGCACAGTCAGCGGTTGCGGGCTCAGGATCAAAACACATAAAAAAATCAGCGATTGCGGGTTTGAAATCGAAAATAGATTGTCTCGGGTGTTAGACATTGACTACCCAAAGTGATTCGACTATTCTCAAGTACTTTGAGTACACGTTTTGGCCTAATAGACTGTGCTCTATCACCGGCATACGGTGAATGGCACGCATCCTTCCGGCTATTCACGCAACTCGAGTCGTTGGAATCCATCAAGACTTTGGCGAGAGTTTTGTAAAACCAAAATAACGAATGGAACAAGTCATCAAGATTCGGGTTTCTCCCCTAGCTTAACGACCTTATTCCTGTTTATGTGATAGAATCACGAGATAGGGAGGGAGATTTGCGTCGAAGTACGGAGTTTACTCCTGATCCAACGCAAATTCTAATGTTTATAGTAAAAATGCGCGTCGAACAAGCGATCTAATTGAGAGTTTGCGGTTTTCACACCTAGTCTCGATCAAACCACTCGTTCATTTTCTAAAATAGTGTGCGTGTCGTGCCTGCCTTAGGAAAGGCAAAGTGATAGTATTCCATCCTTAGGAAAGGCGGATAGAGTATATTATGTTCGCGAGTCGATCGAGTAAAAGAAATAGGCTCGTGCGGAACCCCTACCGGGTTCGCACAAGGCGGTCTGTTGGTACTTAGACTATAGACTAGGTCGTTTCTATGACATCGACCCGGACTAGGTCGAGTCTTGCCTAATTCCCTATAGTTATGGCTCTGATACCAATTTGTCACACCCTAACCGATGGCGGAATCATCGGGGCGCAGCACTGAGCAAAACAGATTGTCCAGGAGAAATCCGTAACAAACAATATTACCAAATATTTTTAAGTTATGTCCCATACCATAACATATCCAGTAAAATAATTATTACGACAAGCATCTCAAAGACAAATAAAAGTTGTTCCGCCAACTCATAAATTAATTGTTTTGTTTCTAGACTCCCCTAGACTTGATTCCATGACACAAAGAAATCCTAGCATCTTAAACACCTGTCACATACGTTAAAATAGAGGTCAATACACATAGTGTAAAGGTGAGCATACAAGTTTAATAATATAATAGATAGCGAAAACGGTTTACGCATAACCAGCATGAAACATGTTGAAAAGTGAAGCTAGCAGGTTATCGACAATGAAATATGCACAGACGTGACTGCGAGTTGTAGAATGCGCAACACATATCACCACTGTGACATGTGAAGTAAAGCCCTTAACAACCCCTGTGCATGACAGGTGCTGAGTCCAAACTATAGTACCATTGTCGCTAAGGTGTCAGGCAACAATCACTGTGTAAACATAACATACAAGCATTCATCGAGTAACACGTATAACATGCAATAATGGTTAGCGTGTAAAAGTGTTTGCGTTGTGTGTCGATTGTGATTGGAATATGTAACGTATGTAACACCCAAAAGTGCGTAAAGCAAGAAGGGCTCGAGTATACTCACAGATCGTGTTTAATGAATAAACACAGTCTTGGATTGGATTGAAGGGAGCGCTGGAAAGTTAGCAAGAATGGCGAGAAATCGAGAGAAAATAGGCCAAGAGCGTGCTGGTCGAACGGGAGAGCTATCACATCATGAACAGTGATGTGACAGGTGCTATTTATAGGTGAGAGGAGAGAAGAGGCGGTGTAGTGGTACGATCGGATGGTCATCCGGACGGATGACCATTCGATCGAATGGTCCTTCGATCGGATGATTCGAGTGAGTTAGGTTTCGACTTTTCGTTTCGTCCGTTGAGCGTTGCGATGCGTTTAAGCGAGTGTCGAATAAGCGATGCGATATATTTAAATAATAGTTACACAATTAACATAGCTAACATATAATAACATAATTAAACTTACGTTTCCAACTCGCGATGAGATTGCGTTGCGATAGAGTTGCGATTGCGTCTTCGATTAACACCACAAACATATAATAAACATACACAAGTAACACATAATAACACACACGTAAAACAATGTCCAGACATGCGATCCAAGTTGCGATGCGATAGAGATGAGATTAGCGATAAATAGATTAGTGATTAAACTGCGATTAATTAGCATTTACTCCACATAATAGAACTAAAGTAACACAAACTAGAATATCGATTAACAAGTCAAAGAGTACAATCAATAATTAAGCAAGGAATGACATATCGAATTAGCAATCTTTTCTTCCTTTGACTTTCACTTTGACTTGTACTTTGACTTCAAAACGCGGGTTGTTACACATCCGGTATTATGCCTGTTGTTGATGAGCTGGATGGAGGTATACTTATGATTGGAGAATCTTTTAGAGTAGCACTAGAGGTGAACGACACTTTTTCATGAATCGTCCTATAGAGCCATTGATAGTTCCACCCACCGCTATTGTCGAGCCTGCACCTGAGATCCCTCTGCCAGTCATATCAGAATCGTCAGTTCCACAATCTGAGTCACGAGCCTCTAATACACCTATACTGGTTTATACCCATCGTAGGAAGAGATCTCGACCCGCTGGAAACATCACATCGACTTTCAAAGCCGCTACGGAGTCTGTTCCGAAGAAGCTGAAAGAAATCTGGATGGATCGATGCTCTCATTGTGATTGTCAGATCGCTACCATACGCGGAGACCTTGAGGCGACCAAGGACATGGTGAAGGATCTCAAGGTCCAGATGGATTAGCAAGATGAGATTCAGGATTAGATAACAGTGCCATGGATCAGATGCACTGGAGGATAGTAGAGCTCGAGTAGTTAGTTAGGAAGCTGATAGAGTTTCTGGTTTTATGTGTTAGATGTCTGTTTTGTTTATTTTGTCTCCTTTAGTAACCCTATTTAGGCTTGCATGCTAACTAGATATTTTAGGAGGAAATTCAGCGAAACTTGTCAGTGGTGTTTGATTTTATTCACACCATGTTTTGTTAGTCCTTTATGAACTACAAACAAGTAATGTAATTTCGATAATAAAATATCAATTTAATGGGTTTTTGGTTAAATTTTTCTAATTTTATGTGACTGTGATTACATGCGTATTGTTTAATCCACTCGCATTTAATGATTGAATTATTTAAAATATTGTCTTATGTTGTAATTGTTGTTAGCGAGACAAATTTCTGGGATTTAACTATGGAAGGCTTGGATGTCAGAGCTTATACGACTCGATTCAACGATCTAACCAAGTTGGTTCCTCGAATGGTCACTCCTGATTATGTTAAGGTTGAAAGGTATATTCGGGGATAGGCGCCACAGATTCACAGTCTGGCCACGTCAACAAAACCCACTACCTATCTGGAAGCTACTTCACTAGCAAAGTCACTGACCGACGATGTTGTTCGCAAAAGTAGCCTTAACAAGAAGGGTGCGACCAGGAAGTTGTCAGCAAGGGTTATTTCAGACAAGAAATTCGATCGTCAGGAGCGCTCTGAACTTAGATCTGGGGTTTATAAGAAGCGAAAGTTTGAGAGTTCAAGGAAGGACTCTGATGAGAAGCATGAGAAGAAACGCAGTCCTGGTAAATCATTTGTGGCTAGCACCCGTGGTTCAAGGAAGGATGTGAATAGGCAAGGGTGGCTCAGTGAGGAGGACTCAAGGAGAAGAGCAGAGGAAATGCAGCAGATGCGGTTGACCAGGACATGAGAGCCGTGAATGCTACGCTAAAAGCACATTGGATGGGCTCAAGCTTGAGGGATAATTTGAATGTGGAGAGCAGGGACATATCAAGCGGGACTGTCCTAAGAGGAAAGGTCAGAATGCTAGAGGTAGAGCATTTGAGCTGAATGCAAGGAAATCTCGTGATGATCATGTAGTTTACCTGTACGTTTTTAATCAATAACCATTTTGTGTTCGTGAAATTTGATACTAGAGCTAACATGAGTTTTGTCTCGAAAAACTTTGAACCGTTTATGTGTTCTCAAGCAAGTAAGCTAGATAAAAAGTATTCAATAGAATTAGCAAATGGTAAATTGATAAAGACCAGTGAAGTCATTCGTGGTATTAGTATTCGATTATGCGATTTTAGTTTTAGTATCGATTTGTTACCAATGGGGCTTGGTAGTTTCGATGTAGTTGTTGGGATGGATTGGCTATCCAAGAATAAAGCTGAGATTATTTGTTCGCAGAAACTAGTGCGAATACCCCGCCCTGGTGGTGAAGCAATATTAATTCACGAAGATCGAACAAGTCGGAAATTGAGAGACTTTATCATTATGAAGATGCACAAAATGTTGCGAAAAGGTTATCCTGCATTCTTAGTCAACATGGTCGATATGAAGATCAAAAGAAGGAAGATTGAAGAGATCCCTCTAATTCGTGAGTATCCAGAAGTTTTCCCTAAAGACTTACCTGGTATACACCCCCCCCCTTGCAAGATAGATCAAGTTTTGGAATTGATCTTGTTCCTGGTGTAGCACCAATTGTAAAATCTCCTTATAGATTAGCGCCATCGAAAATGAAAGAACTATCGAATCAACTTCAAGAGCTACTAGACAAACGTTTTATTTGACTAAGCTTTTCGCCTTGGAAAGCACCTGTTCTGTTTATGAAGAAGAAGGATGGTTTCTTTAGGATGTGTAGATTATTGGGAACTGAACAAACTAGCTATCAAGAATCGGTACCCACTACCAAGAATTGATGACTTGTTTGATCAATTGCAAGGATCCAGCTACTACACGAAGATTGATTTGCGTTCAGGCTATCACCAGTTGAAGATTGCTGAAGAAGATGTCCCAAAGATTGCTTTTAGAACACGTTATGGCCATTAGGAGTTTTTAGTCATGCCTTTTCGCTTAACTAATGCACCTGCAGCGTTCATGGATCTCATGAATAGGGTATGCAAACTCTACTTGGATGAATTCGTGATAGTATTCATTAACGATATACTTTATTATTCACGAACCAAAGAATATCATGAGCAACATCTGAGACTAATTTTGGAGCTGCTGAAGAACGCGAAGTTGTATGCCAAATCCTCCAAATGTGAGTTTTGGATTCGAGAAGTTCATTTTCTCGGACACGTCATAAATGAGAAAGGCATACATGTGGATCTGTCGAAGATTGAAGCGATTAAGAATTGGGAAGCACCAAGGACTCCCTCAGAGGTGCGACAATTCTTAGGACTTGCTGGGTACTATCGGAGATTCATAGAGAATTTCTCCAGATTAGCGCAACCATTGATGCTATTGACCCAAAAGGATTAGAAGTTTGATTGGACAGACAAGCAGGAGAAAGCTTTTCGGTTGTTGAAGGAAAGGTTGTGTAGTGCACCTATTATATCCCTGCCTGAGGGAAATGATGGTTTCGTTGTATATTGTGATGCGTCACGTTTGGGCCTTAGATGCGTGCTTATGTAAAAGGACAAAGTGACAGCCTATGCGTCCAGACAATTGAAAGTGCATGAGAAGAACTACACAACTCACGACTTAGAGTTAGGATTTGTTGTGTTTGCTTTGAAGATTTGCAGACACCATCTGTGTGGCACGAAGGATATGATTTACACTGACCATAAGAGCCTCAATATCTTTGATCAGAAGGAATTCAACATGAGATGACGACCTTGGGTAGAATTACGAGTGTGATATTATTTATCACCTAGGTAAAGCCTCTTCGTGTTCGTGCTTTGGGTTTAACCATACAGATGAGATTGGCCGTTCAAATTTGCAATGCACAGCGAGAGAACAATTCAACTTTGGATGATATGTTGCGAGCGCGTGCGATAGATTTCGGTGGAAGTTGGGATACTCATCTGCCATTAGATGAGTTTTCCTACAACAATAGTTATCACGCGAGTATTAAAGCCGCTCCTTTTGGAACCTTAAACGGAAGGAAGTGTCGATCGCCCCTCTGTTGGGCTTAAGTTGGCGAAAAACAACTAACCGAACCCGAGATCATACAGGAAACCACCGATAAGGTTGCCCAGATTAAGGGAAGGTTGAAAGGCGCTGCCAATCGATAGAATAGCTATGCAAACAATCGAAGGAAACCGTTGCAGTTTCAGGTCGGTGGTTGTGTTTTGTTGAAGGTGTCACCTTTCTAAGGGTATACATTGCAATCCGCTATAAACATAAAGGACGAAAAATGTAATTTACCCTTACTTTTAAAATATGATGTTTTATAAAACTCTTAATATACCATTGCGACATTCTTCTTTTTATTACGTGTGTGTAATTTTAATTTGAAACCGAGTTTGTGTGATAATGTACAAATCGTCAAAACACAAACGTACAAGCCACCTTGTTTACTTCAAGATTTTTGTTTTTTACTTATTTTTTTTTACTCTTACAACCTTTAAGATATGATGTGTTACAAAATTCAAATTTAGCTATTGGAACGTGCTTATTTTTGTTAGCATTTCAACATTAATTTTTTTTCAAAGGGTTAATACTAAAGTGCAATCGTTGAAATCGAGCGTTACAATTCTATACCCCCGCTGGGCGGTATGAAGGGTTTCATTTTTTTTCATTTTTTAAGTTTCAATTTCATAGTTTATTTTCGTTTTTATGAATTTCGATTGATATAAAACATGTTTTAATATCATTTTGAGCACAATACGACTGTTTTTCAAGTTTTCGATCTCTTTCGGTAAATGTAGCAAGTTCTGGTACCTACTGACCAAACCAATACTAACTGAATTCTCATTGCTTCCCCCACCGCAACAAACTAATTTCATCCATTAGTTAATATGTAAACTTCAAGGGAAATACGAGGTAATTATATTATATATATTATTAATTGCCAACTTTGCAATGCATCAAGGGTTGAATATTATATATATTATTAATTGTACCATGATGCATTGCAAAGTGGTCTTTTATATCTTTAAATTTTGTACAATATTTTTTCATCTTTTACAATATAACTCCTACACTTTTTCACTTTCAAGTTTAGTCATCTATATATTTTTATCTTTTGCAAATCTTTTGTTTTTCGTTTCGATCTAAATTTTTGAGTTAACATGCCACAACGTGGGTGTGTGGTTCCACATTTTTACGCCTATTTTTTTAGTTTCACGGCCCATTGTAACGTGTATGTGTGGTTCAACATTTTTATTATTGTTTTTTATCTTTTACGTTTAGCATACGTGGTTCAACTTTTCTTTTGGTTTTATTTTTTTTTTCCCGTTTTTACATGAATTTTTTGGTGTTGGTGATTGTTAGCAATGGTGTGAAACTGAAACTATTTGGCATGGTTTTACGCCTTCGCCACAACGCGAGGATTAGTATATAGTAGTTATATATTAATCTCCATCTTACACTAACATATATAAAAACACTCCATCCACCTAATTAAAGTGACATCGAGACAAGTAACCAACTTTACATTGTTAACCTCACCTTTACACATCGTCTTGAATCACTATCCTTATACTCTCTTTTCCCCACGATAATATATCCATACACAGTTGTGTCTATATAAATACACGCAAATATAATACTTAATTCTCACTCTTGTGCATTGAGCCACCCTATAAATCTTGAGTCCTTCAATCTCATAAGTTCCCCCTTCTTCAATTCATCATCTACCGCTCTCTTTTAAAGCTTACCAAAATCTCCATTGTCAAAGCATCAAGTTTTAAGGGTTGTCAAGATACAATCAAACCCTATTTCTATACTACCAACAATCAAAGATAGTTTACATAAATGGCAACACATTCATTTGTTTCTTGTTCTTCCATTGTAGCCCTGGTTTTCTTGTTGATTTCTAAAGGTAAATTATAGTTTCCATCTTTCCCATTTTGAAACTAAGGTGTATGGAAACCTTCAAGGGTGGTGTATTGGTAAACACATGATTCATCTATGGTAAATGTGTCATGTTCGAATCTTGTTTCCACCAGTTTCCTACCATAACCTCTTGAAGGGCGCCTACCAGTGTAAAACTGTGATTTACCTGACCCCACTCGTTAGCAACCGTATGGAGGGGTGTATGGATCTTGAATCAAAATTTAAAATATATACATATGTATTGGGGTTTTCAAATTTTGGTGATCGCATATATATTGTTAAAAAAAATCTCCATTGTTATAGCTTGTTTATCTTTAACTAAAAGTTTCAATAAATTTTTAGGGATGGATCAGTTGACGGTCAGCACAAGCTTCCATCCTCTGATTCATTCACTATCAGATTCTCCAAGTCTTGATTAAGGTGCAGTGGAATATACTTTTTTAAGCCTTTGGATTATTTAATTAATTAATATTATTGTACCGTATAAAAAAAATATTTTTTAAACATCTGTATACATAAAAAAATATATGGATTAAAGTGTATGTTTACAAGTGAAGTTTTATAATTTTGATTTACCTTTTTTATTTTAAAAAAATTTCAGGAATATGTGGGAGTACATTCACTTTCAAAAACAGATGTGATCACATGGTGTGGCCCGGGATATTATCAAGTGCCGCTAGCACCCCATTGGACAGCACTGGGTTCGAACTCAGCCCAGGCGAGTCACGATCCTTCCAAGCCTCGCCTGGCTGGTCAGGTCGATTTTGGGGTCGAACCGGTTGCACCTTCGATGAAAATGGTCAAGGAAGTTGTGCAACTGGAGACTGTGGGTCCAACCAAATGTCATGCAATGGGGCTGGTGCGACCCCACCCGCAACTCTAGCCGAGTTTACCATTGGGTCCGCATCAGGGTCAAACTCGCTGGATTTCTACGATGTGAGCCTAGTAGACGGGTACAATTTGCCAATGGCAGTTGAAGCCAGTGGTGGAACAGGTGCATGTGGTACAACGGGATGTGTGACTGATTTGAACCGAATGTGTCCAGCAGAGTTACGAGCAGGAGATGGTCAAGCGTGCAAAAGCGCGTGTGAGGCTTTTGGAAATCCAGAATATTGTTGTAGTGGATCATTTGGATCTCCCGATACCTGTCACCCATCGGTTTATTCGGAAATGTTTAAATCGGCTTGCCCGAGATCATATAGTTACGCTTACGACGATGCTACGAGTACATTTACCTGCACTGGTGCAGATTATACCATCATATTTTGCCCCGGATCAACAAGGTAATTTCTGTCACTTTATGTTAGTTAATTGATATAAATATCACTTATGTTAGTGAATTTATTTGAAATACATCTAAAAAAAAGTTAAGTTTTAATAATCTACATTATACCTCATTACCATATAATAATCATACTGAAAATTTTGAATAATGACATTTTTAACTTTTACTTTCATTATTACTAACAATACGATATGTATGATCATGATAGATTGAATTCAATATACACTTTATTTCCATTTGATTTTGCTCACATAGAATGTACGTTTCCCCATTCGCACATAATCATCAATATGAGCGAAATCGAGCAGAAATCAAGTGTTAATCTATCAAGAATATGTAAATGACGTTGTCTTTGACAACGACAGTGAAAGTAAAGATCGTCACTGGTCAACTTGTCAATAAAGAATGATATAAGCCAATGGGTTATAACTTAAGTTAGTATAAACCAATTTCTCACATATTTATCGTAATCGTAAAAATGTGTTATTAATATATCTTTTTGTTGTTTTAGCCAAAAATCATCAACAGATGCATCTGGAACAACTGCAAATGGTTCATCGGTGATTCCTAAAGCACCGAAACCTGAAGATGATCCCAACGGATCATCATGGCTGCCAAGTTTTACCATTGGAGGATCGTCGAGAAGAATTTCCAACAATGCCCTCACATTGACATTAATTTCATTTATTGTCTTTTATTTTTTACAATTATAAAGAATTAGATATGTTTAAGAAACGAGAATGTAATTATGAGCAATTTTGTATAGGTATGTTTAAGAATTGCTTAAGAACATTTAGAGAAACATAAATTAATTTATTTTTCAGAAAATTGTATTTCTTGTCCGACTTATTAATTTGATGTGTGTTTATTTTCGGTTTTTGTTTATACCTGGTCTTGCATTGTAGCGATTCTTGCACTATGGCTCTTGATGTTATAAGTTAATTGAGTGGTTATAAGTTCTTGCGATCTAAATAATACAACAATGTTTCGTTTTGGGTTATCTATGCAAAGTTTTAAAACGTAGTTGTATATTTTATAGGAACCGTTCGCGTATAAAATAAATAAAACAATTTTATTGCAGGATTAGAATACAAAAATTAAAGAAAGAGGTAAATTACAAGTATCTTTGCAACTAAAATAAACGAAAAATACAAGAAATGTAGATGAAACAGAATATGTAAAAGGCTGAGGGTTGTGTTTGACACAGGCCACCTACAACTTTCGGGTTTGAGGTCGCATGACGAGTGTTGTCAAGCATTCATACGTTTAACCCCAACTATGCCCACTTGAAACTCTGTCAAGCGATATTTACCCTTCATATGATAACGTGCAAAATCAAGGCTTCACGTCTCACCAAAACCGTAGGCCCAATGTAGGGTAATCATTAACAGGGGGTGGATAGATTTGTTCGAGTGTTACTAATTTAGGGTGGTGCGGTAATATAGATTTTACGTATGGAATTTTACTTTAATATTTTTACCGTGACATGTCAAAATATTTTGTAGAACTTTTAGCATGAGGAAAGTCATTCAGTTTTAGTAAAATCCAACTTTATGTATGTTCGTGATAAGTTGCAAATTCTTTCAACTCTTGACTTGATTTATTAAAAATACACTATTTAAAACTACGTTGCTTTGTTTATAAGGAACTTGATTTTAATTAATTAACTCTTTTATTAATTACGGTATTAAAGTAAACCACTTTAATTTAAAACCGAAGCCGTGGTGTCGGTTACATCCTATCTTTGTGTTCTCGTTTGTCGACCTTCTGGAAATCCATAAATCCAGTCACATCCAAGCAGGAGTGAGAGACGTTGTTAAAGGCATCATCTGTGTCTTGTTAGTGCCTTTGGTTAGCCCGAAACAAAGCCGTTTTTTCGAACTATCAAGTCAAGGTTGAGCATATTTTTTGGGAAGTGAAATCTTTAGGTTTTTTTTGTGGTTTAAGCATAGAGTCAAAGGTAACCCCATTTCGTGATCGGATTGTTGTAATTTTGTAAATATGTAATTATGTAATGTTTGGTTGCCCTGTTCGGTCTTCGAGCTTGGGTGTGCTTTAATGAAGTTCTCCTTTAAAAAAAAAGCCGTTTTATCATTTAGTAAAACAATTCTTTATTAAATTATATTTTCGAGTTGACCTAAAATACCATTTAATTATCTCTTCCTTTAATGATTGTGAAAATTTTATTTTAGTGGTACAATTATTACATGAATTAACATATCCAACCATGTATAAATAAATTAATAACAACTCAAGCCTCTAGTAATTTGTTTGGCTTTGGTTGAGCCAATGAACACTAACCAAACCAATCTAAATGGACACAAAATAACTCTTTATCATGTTAGCTCCCACATAGTCTAAGATCTATATCTTCTCGTCTGGTTTGCCTTCGTCTTCGGTCTTCAACATCTAATCTTTGTTTGGTTTACAATTTTTTTAATAAAACAACTTTTACATTGGGTTCTAAATAACCCATAAAAAAGAACATATTGAATTGAATGACAACTAAAACAACAAATCAAACATAAACATCACACAGTTCTAGGGCTCCATTTATTATACATCAAAATCATCATCATTAATGATAAAGGCTCCATCTTTTGTAAATTAAAAGTTTTGACAAATAAAATATAAACCAATTTAAAATAATAACATTTAAATGAATGTAAAAGTGGCTCTGATACCATTGTTAGGAATTAGTGTACAATTTCAAATTTTAACAAAATCTGATTTGATGATTTGTTAATATCACATATTCGAGTAGCGGAAGCGTGTACACAGAATATTAAATCAGATATAAATCTCATTAGTGCTCCAATTACACTTCGTTTAAACATTTATATAATTCAATCATTTAGGTTTATTATACCTTAGACGAAAAACCGAAGAACACACACAATGGATCCGACAAAAGTGACGCTAGTTGACAACTTCAAGAACCCGCAAATCACCCAAATCAACTCTTGATACGGAAATCGAAAACTGGACAACACGTGGAACGTGTTACTGACGATGGGGCCAACGGCGGCTTGCGACGGTGGCAGCGCCGATGCAAACTTGGGCAACGCGGACCAACGCGGCATGGAGCGGGTGGCCAAAACGTCACGTTAGTTACAACTTAAGGAACCCGCAAATAACTCGAACCAACTCATGACACAGAAATCGAAACTGGACAGCGCGTGGAACATGTGACCGAATACGGGGCCAACAACGGCTTTGCGGCGGTGGCAGCGTCGATGCAAACCGGGGCAACGCGGACCAGGGCGGAATAGAGCCAGTGGCCGATAGACAGTAGGTGGTCAGCGTTACTAGTGGGTCGGCGCTTAGTGGCTTTGTTGACAGGAGGTGTGTAACGTGTAACACCTCGGAAATTCACGTCCTATAATATGTTGACACGTGTCATAAAGTTTAAACGTGTGAAAGAAATATTATGGAAGGACTAAAGTTGACAAACATGGAAAGTATGGGAATATACGTATTCTAAGTGTCAACTGTGAATAAATATAATGTACATTAACCCTACACGATGCTCATACCTTCAAACGAATAAATCATGGATCATACGGAGCTAAAAGTGAGAGATTTCAAACTACAGGGACCAAATGTGTCAACATGTTTAAATTATACCTCTGAGTGACCTTTTGACAAACCCGAAGCTTTGTAAATATTAATTATGCTCACGAGAATGCACCATAAAAATTTCATAAAGTTTCGTTAACGTATGAGAAAGTTATGATCAAATTCGTGTGCGAAGTGTTAAAGCGTAAACGTTGAAAGTTAGGACTTTTCGGGTGATAATAAAGTTACCCGGGGACTTGGCAAAGTGGGTATATGTTTTAAGGCCTTATTAGATCGATTGAGAGGGTTTAAAAAACAAGAAACAAGTGCCTAATCGGAGTTTGAAGGGCAAGGACTGAATCGCAAAAGAAAATCAAAAGCTGATCTATGCCAGCCGTCGCGCCACGCGAGGGGTCCCTCGCGCCACGCGAGGGATGCCCAGAACCGTGAAAAGCGGGCTGTTGTCTGCAAGAGCTGTAATGCGCGACCTTTACTCGATTTTTCACATCTCCTGGCCCCTAAAACACCCCCTAAGCCTCTAGGACACCTGTTGATCGATTGTGGGCACTAGTAGACTTGTTTGTCAAGCACTTATGGTGAGTGATTCCACTATAAAAGGCCATGTAAGTGCAACATTCATTCTCACACCTTCACCTGCATTTGTGGATCATTTCTGGAGCTATCAAGCAGCCTCAAGTGATTAATCTCGTGCATAGGACTCTTGTAAGTCTGCTAGTTCTTGTTTGTTTGAGTTTAGCTTAGTTAATTAGCTAAAAGTCAAACCGTCGTAATTACGGTTTGACTTCGAGATTAGTCAATAATGGCTCAGTCATATCTCGAATTAAAAGTGGTTATAAGTTGGTATTTATGTGGGTAATAAAACCTCAAAAGGGTTTCCCCTGATCACCACTCTAACCAGGTCAAAAGTCGGGTCAAACATATAATTAAAAAGTCAACAGGATGCTTAAAATGTCATTTATGCATAATTAGCTATCTAGAACATATATAACCTGTTTGATCATTGTTATAACTTAGTAATTAGTGTAAGAACATGCCTAAACATGTTCAACCCGACTATTTCCTGTTTAGACCCGGTTCGGAACCGAAAGTCACGTAGTTTGACTTTCACTTTGACTTTCAATTCTGACCCGTTTAGGTATGTTTTATAAATGCCTCAGAGCTTAAATTGGATTAGGATACATGTTAGAACAACCCTCTGTGATGACACACCTTGGTTCACTAGTTATCCAATTAATATGCATATTTCCGTTAATTGCTCATATGTTGACCGTTATGCCCTTATTACCTTAAAACGTGATTTATGAAAATGTAAAAGTGTAGAAACCTTAGTTACTGATATATAAACTTGTATGCAAAGTTTTACATCAGTTTGACTTATAGATTAAGAGTTATGCTCAATATCGCAAAATTAATGCTTTATGTTAATAGAACGGCGTAATTAGCGTATAGCCTAGTTAAGCCGACTTTTTGGTATCAAACTTAATACCCACTGATGTAATATATTATTTTGGGATTTTTAAAGATTTTTAATTAATTTTAGGCTGAGCATAACTAGTAGTCGTAGGCTTAATCCGGTAATTGTCGGTTTTGCCCTTACGGGCCATAAAATGAGTTTTACTTATCTAAACGACTCCAAACCTTTTGCTACTGATCACATATGTTAAATAAATTATTTTAAGCCCTCTAGAAATATAAAAATATCAGATTTAAGTATCGAACCCGGAAATGGCCTTTAATCGCCATAATTAGCGTTTTTAACGCAAAGTATGTCTTAAAATCATATTGGACATACCCGGGTTGATACCTACTGATATATGAGGCAAATTAGGATATTTTAACAGTAAGCAAAGGTTGATTAACTCAGACTTCGTTTTTGAGCTTTTCGGCTTATGTGAAATTACCAAAATACCCCTACGGGGCATAGTTTGGTTAAAGATGATAAATTTCACATATATGCTTTAGCCTACTGTTATAACTCATCAAATTGAGTATGTTTGCTGTTTACATCAGACCTGTAACTCAGTTAAACATTTAAACTATTTTACAACCTTTAAAATGACCAAACTACCCCTACGGGGCATAGTTCGTGTTTAAATTAGTTCGGGGCATAACGAAAGACATCCTACTGATGTCACAACGCATTTGAAGAATATTAACTTAGGAAACCTGTATATGGCTCTTACGGATACCCGTTACGCTTATTACGCGTTCGGTTAGGTTTATGTAACAAGTTTACATAAATTAGCCGAAACGGGTCAAACCTTATCGGTTTTATCTCAAAATCCAGAATGTGAATAATAAACCCATATTAAACAAGTCTCTGAACTTGTCGGGTCTAAATCACATTCTATCCGGTCTTCGCTTAATCGTGCGTACGAACCGTATCTTTGAAACTAGCCGGTCTAAGCTTAAGCTAAATAAAAGACCCGTTAGTATTCTAATAGGTTATATTAAACCTTCGTTCCAGATTTGGAGAACCAGTAAAAGCTACGTGCATTTTGCTTATTGTGATTAATACTTGCATCAGGTAAATACTTTTAACTTATTTTCCCTATACGGGCTTGGGTTACGGTATATAGCATACCGCTTGATCGAGCATCAAATCTCCACGCTTAGTGGGTAGTTGAATAATTTGATCGGCTCGTTTAAACAGTCTTGTTTACTTTACAGCCTTTGGGGGGTTAATGACCATGTCCCGGATATCCTTGGCATCATCTTACGAGATGGCCGCGACCTAAGCACGGGGTGTAGGCGTACACCGTCCGTGTATAACTCAATGATGTGGTGTGTCTATTGATCTTTAACCCGGACAAGATCCGGGCTACTGAACGCATAAGTAACATGTAATTCGTTCACAAGATTATAATATTAAATAATTCTCCCAAGTTATAAAAATGTTTATGCCATGTGCATCCAAACCAATTTTCAATCATTTTCCAAAATGAGTCAGTTGATTGTATTTACCAGTGTAAACTGACGTATTTTCCCAAAAAGACTGAATGCAGGTACTAAACAAAATTGGCTGGATTGTCTCCTAAGCATCAATAAAAAGTCTCGCAAGCTTAGGATGCCAGAAGTCTGTTGAACCACTAATATTATTTTGTTTCGATCCGTTCTGTGGATAAACATCCAAACATTGTGATACTTGATATTACAATAAATAAATTCGGTTGTATCATATTTTAAAATTTGCTTCCGCTGTGCATAATAATATTGTGTTGTTTGACTATTACGTTGCCAACCACGTCACGATACTCCCCCACCGGGCCCACCGGTGACACGTGGAATTTGGGGTGTGACATAACGCTTCGCATTTCGTACTTTCCTTATTTAGAAAGTGTAATCCTATTTTTATTTATGGAAATTGTATTCGTATCATGTTCGTATTCCACTTTCAGTTTTGTAATTCGAGACTTTGATCGTAATGAAATTCATATTTTATACATACTTGTTATTCGTTCAATCGATCGTTTAAATACTTGTTTACATACAAACCGACACTTGTTATACGTACAATTATTCACACATACTTTCACGATACTTGAATTATACTTACATACGCGTTTCATACTTAAAAACATGTCAAAAACCAAATTATTGCATAAAATAATGAAGGAATCAAAGTTCAGGGGCTAAAATGCATTAAATCAAACTTGGGGCAGATGAAATGGGACGCCACGGGGCATGATACCCTAAGCCCTATCTGTCGCGGCCCATCAAACCCCTTGATCCGCAGATTATTGTTTCTTGTCCATGGATTGGCCACCTTTTTACTCCCAAATCATCTTTAATCTTCATTAAACACTAAACACTAAACTCTAACCAACCACTATATAAGCAAGCTCCTTATCACTCATTTTCAGTTTCCCAACACATCTAGACACTCAAATCTCTCTCAAATCAGTTGCAAACATCAGAAAAAGGCAGATTATTCTAAGTGCAAAAGTAAGCACTTTCCTCACTTTTCTTCATTTTTCCTCCATTTCAAGGCTTGGAACACCTCTAGGAGTGTATACACAAGTTTACCATGGTAAACTAAGGTGGAACATCACCATTTTGAGGTCCAAACTTTCTGCTTTGGAAGATTATCTTGATAACATTTATAAAACTTATGATTTCTTATGCAATCTTATACCTACCTTGCTTCTAATCAAGTCTATGGTTAGTAAGCTTGTGTATCATTGATTCTTATTTTCGTTAGACGCTTTACCACTGATAATTCAGTTTCAGTTGAATTTGACCCGTTTGATTTTCTTGTGAAGGACTACAAGACCCGGATCCCTATCCTACGATGCAACAGCAGCGGTGACCTATACCCGTTATTGCTCGGACCGGGAAGCACAACCAATCTCTCCACTTTTGCAGCTATTTCCTCTCAACTATGGCACCATCGTCTCGGCCACCCGGGACAACCTACTATGCAGTCTTTAAAACGTTCTTGTTCTATTAATTTCAGTACTTTAAACACTAACATTTGTCAATCTTGTGTTTTTGGAAAGAGTGTTCGTTTACCTTTTGTTACTTCTCATACTCATATATGATACAAGTTATATAATTATATAATAAATATTTTAACTTAAATTATATTTATTAAATTTTTGGAATAATAGTTAAAACAATATATATATTTTAACTTAATACTCTTCAAGTATCTATACTTGTATATCCTTCCCAAGGATGGGTGTATTTGTATTTGTATTTGTATTCTTACACTTGTATATTTTTGCCATGTATTAGGATCGTATTCCGGTGTGTATTTATACGTATGAGAATACGTATTTTTTTTTATTGTATTCATTAAGTATTCTTATACTTAATTTCGTATTAATTTTCCGGAATATTATCTTTAATAAAAAGTCCACTAATATGTTGGTGCATACGTCTGTCGACTTCGTCTTGTATCGAGTCTTGTAATAGAATTGTTAGATCAGGGCACGTTGTACGAGGAAAATAGGGATTGTGTGTGGATGGTTGATTTCGCACCAAATAGCAAGAAGCTATTTCGTACGAAATGACATTTACTCATTTCGCACGAAATGACTCTTGGCTATTTCGTACGAAATACCCACTACTATATATAGCTGATGTGCTGATTCATTTGTAAGGTTCATGTTTCCGGTACCGAAATGCTGCCGACATGTCATTTGATCTGTAAACGTGTTATATCAATAAAACAAGACAATTAAGAGTGAATCAAGCTGTTACAAAGTCTAATCAATGAATTCCGCCTCTGATTAGACCGAGAACTCTTCTGATAGACTCGTTTCGATCGTCTCACGATCCTACATGTGGTATCAGAGCTCAGGAGGAAGAGTTCTTACCAATTTCAGCTTGTTTTCTTCAAAAATCTGACTTCTACACCTTCTTTTCAAAATTAAGCAAGATTTAACGGTCAAAATGACTTGAATTTCACATATTATATGCGAAACAATGTTTTAATGAATCCTTGAAAGAATTGGACTTAAATTCGATCTAAAAGTGGTAAAATTGGTCATTTCGTTTGAAAATGTTTTCGGATTAAGTGACGTCAGCACTATTTCGTACGAAATAGACTTTGGTTTCGCACGAAATCACCTATTTGATCCTTATTTCGCACGAAATCAACCATCAGGACCTTATTTCGTATGAAATCATCTTATTTCGCACGAAACCAATAGTCTTTTCGCTTGAACGGTTCGTTTCGCTTGAAAGTGGTATTCCGCACCAAAAGGCATTTCGTTTGAGTTTTGATTTCGTGTGAATCTGTATTTCGCTTGAAAACTGTGATTTTGAGAAGTTGTGAAAGATTGAATATCTAAACATAGAAGAAGAATTTTACAATGCGTTTGCTACACCGGTTGCTCCTGTTACAGCTGCTGAAACTGTTTACAGTGAGAATGAGATGGGAACTTATCAAAAACCGCTGAAGCTTATGTACATTGAAGATTTTAGAGGATGGCAAAATCGGTTTGAAAATTGGGAGCAAGCTTATAAGTTTGACGCATGGTGTTCGTTAGAGGTAGATTACGAGAAACCGAAAAATGAACGTGGGCTTGAAAAGGCGTTTAGTGACTATTCAGATGTTGAAAAATTGAAATATACGAGTGAAAAAAATGATGATTAGTATTCTCCAACAAGCAGTTAAAGAAGATATCTTTGTTTTGCTCCAACGTGCGGGTACTGCTAGATCAATATGGACGGCATTGATTAACAAGTTTAAGGGAAGTGCTGATATGATAAAGAACAAAAAGGCTTTATTAAAGAAATCATTTGATATGTTTGTAGCTTTTGAAAGTGAAACAACAAAAATGACCATTGATAGATATTGTCATCTGGTTTTGGAAATGGGAAGATTGGACATAAAGAAAGACGACGATGAATGGGTTGATAAGCTAGCCGATGCATTACCTCAGAATAAATGGGGAACATATTTGTTGATCTTAAAGCATATGAGGAAATCAGAAAGTATGAATCTGGCAAAGTTCATTCAGAAGATTGAAGAACATGAATTGGACATTCAGAAAACGGCTATCATGAGTAATCCAAATGCGCAACAAGATGTCAGTTTATACTATAGAGGAAATAAATTTGAAACAACTCCGAGTCCAAAGATTAAGACTGCTTTCAGTGCTGATAGTTCTTCTGAAACGAAGGGTAGTACTGTAACTCAGAGTGGTGGACATTCATCTTCGTATTCAAGCTTTGATCCAAATTATACAACACCAAGTCCTCAACGACATAATTCAATGAATTTGCAATGTAATGTTACATTGAACATTCAAAATGGTCAAAATCTTACTCCAGAAATAGCTAAGCAACACATGGCATCACTTGTGGCTATGTTAGAATCGTATGAAAGCTTAGTTGCTGGAAGAATCGGAAATCCGATGCTCACAAAAGAGGATTATAATCAGATTGATGCTGTAGAACTTGAGTTGATGGATATCAAATGGTGTTTAGTGAGTGCTGTTAGAAGGGCAGAAAAATTCCAACAAATTACCGGTAGAGATGAGTTTCGAGAAATGGGTGCATCTCCAATAGGGTTTGACAAATCAAAGGTTACATGTTTTCGTTGCAAAGAAAAGGGACATTTTAAACGAGAATGTAAAAATAAAGAAGCAACAGGAAGACAAGATGGAAAGAATGATTATTATCAAAAGTCAATTTTTCATCAGCTAGCTCAACAACCATCATCACCCCGTGCCATTGAAGTTGAGAAGAAGAAAGCTTATCTTGTTAATCAAGATGATGAAAAGGTTGCAGAGGGTTTTAGCTGGGACAAATACATTCCACCCGGTTCAGGTCTTGTTGCTAGAATTCTGGAAAAAGAAGAAGTCAAATCTAGTCCGAAAAGAATACCAATTTTTCCAGAATTAGGAAGTGATATAGATACCGATGATGAAGAAGAATATATTAATAAAGCTAGAAAAGGTTTAGATCCTGATAGTTTTAATTTTTTCTTTGCAGATAAGGTTGAGATGCTGAATGAGAAGAAGGCTGCCAGATTGAAGAGAGAGTTGGAAATGAAAAGAATTGCTAAAGAAAAGGCAAAATTGGTAGCTGAAGAAGCAAAAGTTGAAGAAAATTCCACAGAAAATGTCGTAAACGAAGAATGTGAAATAAAAGTGGAATTTGATGAAAAACCAATGTTTGAGAAGGAAGTGGAGAAAATAGTGGAGAAAATTGTTGAAAAGATCGTTGAAGTTGAAAAAATTGTTGAAGTTGAAAAAATTGTCGAAGTTGAAAAAATTGTTGAAATTGAGAAGGTTGTTGAGGTTGAAAAGATAGTTGAGGTCATAAAACCTTGTTCGAAATGTCTGGAATTATGCAAAGATTGTGAGGAAAAAGATAAGAAGATTTGTGAACTTGAAGAATTAAAAGAAAAACTATTGTTTGATGTGAAGTATGTGAAAGAATCATATTATGTGCTGAACAAGACGGTTGATGGTTTGAACAAGAAAAATTTGGAAGTTGATGTTGCTATGACAATGATGAGTTCAACATTAATGACAAAGCAGAAGGTCATCAATGAGTATATTGAAGATTGTGCAAAATTGAAGCAGGATTTGGAACTCGAAAAGATTGAAAGTGAAAGAATCAAACGATTACTGTTGAGTTACACAACTTGCACTACGTCAAAAAAGGCTTACGGTCACACAAAAAAAGTGTGACCGTACACCTTTCGCCACACTTTTTTTTCCAGCTCAAGTGTGACCAAAGGTCGAGTCATCGTAAGTATCATACAGTCACATTCACGTTTAGTGGCTGTAGTAACTTAAAAATGTGGCTAAAGGGTACCACTCTTTCTTGCTATAATCAAGCATTATGTGCAATAAGTGTGGCTAAAGGGTTGCAACAGTCACATGAATTTATTGTAAGCGTGATCGTTTCTATTATATAGTCACATAAAAGTTTGTTTTAGCCACATCAATTTAAAAAAAATGTGGCAAAAAGAGTTGTTGTAATCAAGCATTCCATCCATTAAGTGTGACTAAATGGTAGCAACAGCCACATGAACTCACTGTAAGTGTGACTGTTTTATTATTTAGTCACATAAATTTACTATACATGTGGCTAAAAACTATTTCTAGACACACAAAATAACTTTGTACTTTTAAATGTGGTTATTGTTTAACCTTTGGTCACACATTCTTTTTTTTTTACGTGACGTTTGCTATCATTCCGTCCCACAAAAAAGTGACCATAGTGTGGCTAATGTTTATATAAAGTCACATGAAGTTTTGTGTTTTTAAGTGTGGCTAATGGCTAACATTTGGTCACATATATTTTACTTTTCTCATGACGTTTGTTATCATCCCGTCACATAAAAAAAACAAAGTAAAGATAATGTGGCTAATGAATATGTAAAGTCACTTGAAACTTTATAATTTTAAGTGTGGCTATTATTTAACCTTTGGTCACACATATTCAGTTTGCCCATTACGTACGCTATTATTCCGTCACATAGAAAAGACAAAATAAGGATGGTGTGGCTAAAAGATATGTAAAGCCACATGAATTTATTTTTAATTTTAAGTGTGACTATTGTATAACATTTAGTCGCACATAACTTTTTTCTATGACGTTCGGTATCATTCAGTCACACAAACAAGAAACAAAGTGATAATTGTGTGGCTAATGGTTATATAGAACCACACAAAATTTTGTAATATTAAGTGTGGCTATTGTCTCACCTTTAGTCACTTGTATCTTTTTCCGATGACGTTTACTAGCGTTTCGTCACACAAACAAAAAACAAAGTGACAATAGCATGGCTAATAGTTATGTAAAGCCACATGATTTTGTAATTTTAAGTATCACTATTATTTAACATTTGGCCACACGTATTTATTATGGTTCTATGTGACCATTTTCATATAATTATTTATTCTAATTTCATTTTTTTGTAAAATAAAAACTGAAGTAAACATAAGATAATCTAGAAACCAGATGATATTAACAATAATATCCTAAAATCCATACATAAGTTTTCAATTTAAATACCAACTAAAGACAAATTTCTAATCAAAACCTATGTATAAAAGTTTCAAAGGTAAACAAATGTACACAAAAACTAAGAGCTATTTCTAGGTTGTTTTCTTCAAGCCCATATACTCACTGCTTGAATACGAGAAGCAGTACATATACTCACTGCTTGAATAAGAGCCGCACTGCTACCTTTGCTTCTTCACACTTCTTTTTCTCTTCTTCCTTCTGTGCGGCAGCCATTTCCCTTTGCCTCTTCAGCTCACTAGTTATTAAATATGATCATTTTGAGCATGCAAATATAAGTTCAACTCAGTAGTAATTAAACATGATCCATTTCAGGATGCTAATATAAGAACAAATGTATGAAGTTGGATAAATAACTTACTCTAGACTAGCCCTTTCATCAAAGGCGCTAGCCACGCTAGAACCTTTTCTTGGCCTATAAGCCATCAGCTCCACCTCAAAGATAAGAGTTGCACTGCACATTATGAAGTCCATCTATAACAATATAGTCAACTGTGCTAATATCAAAACAAGCTACCTATGGTTAACATGGAATAACAATTGCAAAATATTTGACACGATAAGCTATGAGGTAATTACTCTGGTGGAAATTTCTGGCGGTGAACCAGCACTACCATAGGTATAATCTGACTTGCAAGTTATTTTGTTTGGCAACCTCCCCAACCTAAAATTAAGATATGAACACGTAAATATTAAATGTAAAAGTGAAGTAGTTGTAATTCGAAGTGAAAAAACACAAATTGAATATAATCTAGAAGATTAACATTAACTAATCAACCTTCCTCACATGAACTTATCAGTTGCGAGAAAACTATTCGACTTCATTAAATTAGGTCATCATAATAGATATCAGCAAGATTATTAAACAACTTCTAAAATTATCAACCAATTTTTTAACAGCTTACTGTTGTATATTAAACATGTTTGAACAGGTTACAGTGAAGAATCATAACACAATGAATATTTAGACCAGAAATAAATATTTTAATTGTCAGACTCTACGTAGCATTTCATCAAATAGGTTTCGCGCAAAACACCAAATAAACTACGAATTTGAGAGTGCAAAGAACAATAACTATCAAAATCCCTAATGAAGCTCAAGCGATAAATACATTAAATCTGATTCAAAATGCAATGTGAAGACTGAATCGAAACTTACCTGCGGTGGTGTGATGGTAGTCACTCGAAGTGGTGGTGACTGGCGGCTTTAGCTATTAGCGAGTGTGATCGAATCACCTTGGAGAAACATCCACAACTCACCTACAGAAACTGAATTCATTAAAAGTTTATTACAACTACTGGGGTTTTCAACGTTTCACGGCGGACTTTCAGTTATTATTGGTTATAAAGACATTTGGTATAGTAATCAAGAGGTGTTTTACATTGATGGAAAACTATGAAACTGAATACCGGTATCACTACTGATGTTGTTCAGATGGTATAAGCTTGATTCGGCACAGTATGGGTTTGGTGATGTCATAAATTAACCTAATCATAATATTAATATAGTAATTTGGTGATGCTAAAAAAATTATCTTCAAAAGTTGCCTACCTTCAGTTCCATCTCAACCCAACGTTACCAGCGGCGGTGCTGGCGGTGACTGTGGTTAGGCCTGTAAACGAACCGAACGTTCATGAACTTGTTCGGCGGGAAGTTCATTTATGTTCGTTTATTTAATAAACGAACGAACACGAACCAAAAAATTTGTTCGTTTAATTAAATGAACGAACATGAACACACCTTGTGTTCGTTCATTTATGTTCGTGAACGTTCATTTATGTTCGTTCATTTATGTTCATGAACATTCGTTTAAGTTTTAGTAAATACATAAATAGTTGGATTTATATAAATATTAGGTTTTCTAACTACTTATAATAATATGACTAATTAGTATATTTATGAACTCTAATTTAGATATGTTTTCGGACGAATTTTAAAATATTAGACTTGTTTGTTCAATCATGTTAATTTATGTTTATTCAAATATGTTCATTTTTTTTGTTTATGTTTGTTTGTGTTCGTTAATTTTCGTGAACTGTTCGTTTAGGCTTTAAACGAACGAACATGACCGAACACGAATATCCCGATTTCTTAATGAACGAACACGAACAAAAAAATGTGTTCGATTATATGTTCGTGTCTGTGTTCGTGTTCGGTTAAAGTTAAATGAACAAACACGAACATGCCTATGTTCGTGTTCGTTCGGTTCGTTTACAGGCCTAACTGTGGTGGTGGTTGGGTTGAAGCATCGGCAGAACATTGTCGTCAAGGATAATGGGAACGATGTGGTGCTGATGATATGAGCAAGTCCTATGACGAACAGCATAGATCGAACCAAAGACAAAAAAAAAAAGAAAAGGAAAATAAAAAAAAACTCGCTAACCGCCATTACCGTTAAAATACTATTGCTCGGTTATTTTATGAATTAATAATAACTAGTTTGTTCCCCGCGCTTCGCGCCGGGAGTTGGTTGTTTCTTCCCCATGCAACAGCGAAAGAACACTTGATATATATCATCATGAAGCAATATTATAACTTATATTCTTTGATGCATGGAATTTCATACTGTTCACCAAAATCTGCAAACTTTACGGTTGTGAATTTGTGATCATTGATAGATAACGGAAACTTACTTTTCACATTCATCGTAGACACCCATCCAGTCCCTTGTGGGGCCACCAAGAGTTTCACTTCTTTGAAAATACTCTACAACTAACTTTAAATTTCCTGAATAAAAAGAGTGTATGTATGAATCACTGTAGAGAACACAAAATAGTAACAATAACATAAACGAATAAACGACACCCACGTAAATTGATGTCAAAAAGTATCTTCAATCCAGATCTTTGAACTTTAATGACTACTTTATCCCTGTTATGTAATATCGCATGATGCACCTAAACAAAAATCTTCATCAGATCCATATCAAAAGTAAAAGATATCCATTTGAACTAATTAATTAGATTTAAAAAACACCGATTAAAAAGACAGGATTCACCTGACCGAGACTAGCAGCTGCAATCAGTCGTTCTTCGAATTCCCTAAAGAGTACATCAACTGGAGCCCCTAATTCTTTCTCAATAAAACCTTTTGCTTTTGCCGCTGTGAAGGCTGGCACTCTGTCCTGAACCATATGATTCGCACAATAATAATAATAATAATAATAACCGCGATAAAACATTAGAATCCACAGAGAAGTGAGCATATACCTGTAATTTGGCGAGTTCATCGACAAATTCATGCGGAAATAAATCCGATCTTGACGAGAATAACTGGCCGAGTTTTATAAAAGTCGGGCCGAGTTGAAGCACACGTTCTCTTAACCACGAAGCTGTTTTTCTTCTTCGGTTTTTCTAAATACGTATACAAAAGTTTGTTAACTGATAGCAGAACTGCAGAAACCCAAGATTATTCAGATTAGACATCCAAGTTTTAAACCTGTTTTTCCTCTGTGGAAGTACCGGTACCAAAAATTGGGAAAATTGATACAGGTGCCGGTATTGGTACTGAATACACCGGTTCGGTACCGGTACAAATTGCTTCCAACAACTTGGATTCAGGCATAAAAATCCAAATAATCGATGAAATTAGTAAAGTGAATAGACAATTTTGGCTAGAATTAAGAAATTACATAAATACATTGAATAAGCCCCAAATCAAATAACATCATTAGTGGCAGATAAAGCACTTGTCGCTGGAACGAAACACAAACATCAACTATTCATTAACTCGAATACAAAAACGAAACTGAAAGATCTTACCTCTTCGCAGGAGAACCGGCTCGTAGTCTTTTGTAGTCACCAGAGGTCATCGTTGGAGGGTTTTCCATAACTTTGTGATCAATAACCAACCTTGATATTTAAACAGTAATCAAACAGATTAATGATCAGTCTCCTTTGCAATGGTTTTCGATAACTTTATGACCTAATCTGCAAGTATAGATTCTTCGTCAAAAAACATACAAATAAAACATAATCTCCTTTGCGACGCCGCCGTGGAACCACCATGAATCTAGAAGGCTGAAGCAGGCGACGTTCTGGTCGATCAATTTAGGCTTGGCGCTGGTGGCTACGGTGTACAGTGAAGAGATTTGAGGTTCATGCGTCTAGGGTTTCTAGAGAGAAAAAAAAGGATGACAAAACTGATTTCGTTTTTTTGGTGGTGTAGAAAGGAAAAAGTATGGGTGGTACAACCATCTAATCTAAAGTAATACAACTATGGAAAAATTACATGTTTTCTCCTTTATCTTTATACCTTTTTTCAGATGGTGTCTTTTTCAACGAATTTTGACATGTTTTGTCATTTATAGGGAATTTTGTTACACGCTTTGTCCTTTAACCCTAATACAGTTACATTTTTTTGTTAAATCTGATTACCTAAGGGTATTTTAGTCTTTTTACCTCTTTATTTAATATTATTTAAAAAATAAAACAAAATACTTTTTAAATTATTAGTAGTATAACTCTTTTTTATCTCTCATTTTCACACTCAAAATCTCTTTCCAGATCTCTCTCTCCCTGCCACACACTCTCTCACACATTCAGCCCACCACCTCCCACCTCTCACCACCATCAGCCAACAACCACCGCCATTAACCCACCTGCCATCGCCACCACCATTAACCCACAACCACCCGCCGCCCACCTGCCATCAACCCACCACTACCCGCTCAGAATCTTCCACCACCATCCAACCCCGGCGTCGCCTAACATCCATCACCGTCACAACCACTACAACCACCCATCAAAAACCACCACCGTCGGAACCCTGGAACCTTCGTCGCCGCCCCAAATGCTCTATCTTTCCAGATTTGTTGATTCCACCGGAAACCTAGAACCCCCGTCGCCGCACCCAAACGTCATTTTTTCCAGATCTGTTTATTCCACCAAGTGATTTGTGAAAAAAGGAGAAATTATTGTGTTGATCGTGAGTTGAAATAAGCAAGAGAAGGAGTAGGGTCTTAAGTGGGTGGGGTGGTTGCTGGTGGGGGCGGTGGTTGCTAGTGAGTTAAAATAAGGGTGAGCATTCTCTTCCATCTTTTGTACCCTATAATTTTACTAAAAACAATATTTTCTCTCCTCTTTCAATTAAATAGTATTTTTTATACTTTTATCATTGCTTCTCTTCCCTCCACTCACAACTACTTTCAAAATATAATAAAAAATTATAGATGATCTACTATTTTCCATTGTGATCCATTAAGTGCCAATATGGTCCATTAAAACAAGTATGATATACTATTGTGCATTATGATCCATTCAGGCCCAACATTGTCCATTAAGACATGTATAATTTAATATTGTCCATTGTGATCCATTAAGACACAATATGGTTCATTAAAACATGTATGATCTACTATTATCCATCATGCTTCATTAAGGCTTAATACGGTCCATTAAGATATATGATCCACTATTTGGCCATTGTGAACTATTTAGGCCCAGTTTGGTCCATTAACACATATATGATCTACTACTGTTTATCGTGATCCATTAAAGCCCAATATTATCGATTAAGACTTGTACGATATACTATTGTGACTTATGGTCGATTAACACATATATGATCCATTATTTGTCTTTGTGATCCATTTAGGCCCAATACGGCCCATTAAGACATGTACGATCTACTGTTGGTCCTTGTGATCCACTAAGGCTCAATATGGTCGATTAAGACATGTATTATCCACTATTGGCCATTGTGATCCATTTAGGCCCAATACGGCCCATTAAGACATGTACGATCTACTATTGGTCCTTGTGATCCACTAAGGCTCAATATGGTCGATTAAGACATGTATTATCCACTATTGGCCATTGTGATCCATTTAGGCCCAACATGGTCCACTAAGACATGTTTGACTACTATTATCCATTATTATCCATTAAGGCCCAATATGGTCCATTAACACACATATATGACCCACCATTGGCCATTGTGATCCACTAAGGCCCAATATGGTCTATTAATACATATATGATTAGGGATACGGCTACCGAAAATCGTCAGATATGGATAAAGGTACCGGTACCGAAAATGTTCGGAACGATACTCTATGTTACCGATATTTGAAAATTAAATTCGGTATAATATTGGTGTCATACCGAAAACGGCAAAAAATGGGTACCGAAAACAATTCGGTATGGGAAATTTGGTATCAGTACTAATTTTGCATACATTAAAAACGTATATAAACGTAACTAATACACATACTCTAACATATTATTTAGAACAAAACATAAATGGTTAGAATATATAATATTAATAATAGGAAAAAAAAATTAAATATGTAGTAAGATTTTTTTTTTTGTTTCATAATATTAACTAATATAATTTTTCAAATAAGAATATTATTTGAGAGGGAAGTTTTGAATGAAATATTTTGGTGGGAAGGTTTTAGAATAAAATGTTTTTGGGGGAAAGTTATTTTGGGGGTAAGTTTAACTTTTAGGACCAAATATTTTGGTGGGAAGTTATTTTGGGGGTAAGTTTAATTTTTAGGATAAAATATTTTTGTGGGAAATTTTTGTATGAAATATTTTGAGGGAAGGTTTAAATTCTAGGATAAATATTTTGGTGGGAAGTTTTAGAATGAAATATTTTTGGAATTTTTTTTAATATATAGTAAGTTTAACATTTAGTCACTCATTTTTTTTATGAATTTTGATAATATTTCGTCACACGTAATAAACAAAGTGACAATGATGTGATAATGTTTATGTAAAGGCAAATGATTTTTTTTTAATTTTAAGTGTAGCTATTGTATAACCTTTAGTCATAGAAAATAATATACATAACCATATGTATTAGATTTTAGCCACGTTAGTAAGCATATAATGTGATCGTAGATTACATTTGACCATACTTTTATAGTGTGGCTGTTTTTTTCTTAACGTGCGGCTAAAGGTTTTGAATACTGATGTTTTTAGTCACATGAAACAATATATTGTGGCCGTAGATCACGTTTGACACACTTTTTTGGTGTGGCTAATAAATGTCACAATTTTTTTCTTAAAGTGTGGCTAATGGTTTTGAATTCATATGTTATTGGTCACATGAATACAAATACTGTGATCATAGATAACAATTGGCCACACTTTGCTAGTGTGGCTAATATATGCCACAGTTTTTTTTTAAAGTGTGGCTAAAGGTGTCAAATAAATATGTTTTTTGTCACATAAAACAAAATATGTGGCCATAAATCACATTTGGACACACATTTCGAGTTGTGGCTAATAATTTTCTAAAAGTGTGGCTAAAGGTTCTGTACTAGTATAAATGGTCACATTAATAATAAAATATGTGGCTAAAGGTGTTTTAAAATGTGATGAATGGCCTTTAGCCACACATTTTTTCAAATGTGTGGCAGGGCAGTTTTGCCAAAAGTGTGGCCATAGCCCTTTTTTCACGTAGTGTTGTGATTATTTGATTGATCGAGTTTATCCTACTGTTGCAGGTCTTGAAGCCTTTCAAGATAAAAAGATGGAAGAGGATACTGGTAAGAAACAAAGTGTCAAGTATAACAAGTGTCCGCCTCCAATCTATGAAAGTTATGCTCCAAGAAAACCGAATGAGGAACGATTAAAAAATGCACTCAACATAAAGTTAAAGCCTGAAACCATTGATGAGTTACCAGACAACATTGATGTCACATTCACAACGTCTGACACTGATCATGAGTCTGAGTTGTTAAAGAAGGTGGTCGATTAGGTGTTGGATATGGATGAAGAGTCAAAGTCGGAGTCTAAATCTGAAAGTTCGAGTTCATCAGAAAAGAGTCCGAGTTTACCAGTCAAGCGGGTTTACAATAAAGAATTCATGTTATCAAAATCTAATTTGAATGACGAACCAATCAAAGTAGCATATACTTTGAATGATTCAGACAAATTATATTCTGATGAGGAATTTCCAATAAGAAGTGTCAGATCTGATATGATCAAACAGGTTTTGAAATTAACAAAAATTAATATTTCTGAAATAAAAGATTTAAATCTTCATGAAAAACCTAAAAAGTACACTTCAAGAGTTCAACAGAGATTGAACAAGAAAAAGGGTTACAGTTCTGGTTCAGGTTATCGAAAGAAACCAAACCATAACGGTAATTTCAAAAAGCAAGGATTAGGTTTCATTCCCCCGGAAAATCATAAAAATGAGAAAACTTATAAAACAAAAATTAAATTTGTTTGAGGTGCAAGTTCAGTAGAAGAAGAGAAGAAACAATTCTGTAGACAGACAAACAAAGAGTTTCTTGCTGAAAGAAAGAAGAATATGTTGAAAGAATCTGAATGAAGGGTTGAAAGAAGAACCTGTTTCAAATGCCAAGAAGTTGGACATATCGCTTGGAATTGCTCAAAGTCCACTTATACAAAACAGGGAGTTACTTCTAACTCAAAGTCGAACAAGAAATGTGTTGATGAAAAGAAACAACTAATTGAGAAATCTAAGATGTTTGAAAATTCAACTTTTGAAACTAGTGATGTTTCAAAACGTTTTTACAAAAAAAAAAAAAGTTGATTTGAACAAACAAAGATGGGTTGTAAAATCTGAGAATAGTTCTGACAATGAATCTGATTCCATAAAATCAGAGGAGTCATCTGTTGAGAAAAAGAATGAGAATTCTGTTCCAGAGTTGAATGATGAAAACTTTCCGCCATTGTCAAAAGAAAAATTGAGATTAAAAATTGGAAAGATTGAGATTTCAGATCAATTCTTCCCTGGTAAAGAAGAATTTGATGCTGAAAAGGCTTTCAATGGGAAAGTCAAACATATATTTGGGAAGATGGTAGATGGGAAAGTGAAAAGTGCAAAATATTTTTATCAATCGAAAGGAGGTTGGGATAGAGTTGATTCAAAATCACCCAAGGCTGGTCAGGCTTGGGTGACAGGATTTTCAAACTGAAATCCTGACTTGCCGGAGCTCCCAAGTAATCGTGGAGCATGAATCAGCATCATTCTTAAAAAATTGTTTTTGTGAAACATTTAAAAAATGTTAAAATTCTACAGGTTGTCGACTTGCCAGAACTTCCAGGTTGGTAAGTGTGAAGTAGGAATCGGCATTTTACTGCAAGTGGTATTTCAGTTTACAAGTGGTAGTTGTTCTTTAAATTGTCATACTTTGTTTTACAACTGGTAGAATTGAACCTACAAGTGGTTGAAAACAAGGTTTTCACCTACAAGTGGTTAATCAAGGTCATTTAGTTGAACTTGATTTAACTTTCATTCATGTGGTGGTATCAGCTGTTGATAGAACAAAATGATGAACTAAACCCATTTTTACAAGTGGTAAAATCAACAAAACTTATTTTCTCGGAAAAAACCATTTGATTAAAACAAACTTAAGTGTTTTGAAATCTCAATGGGAAAATAGTTTGTTGTCAGGGGGAGTTCTGATTGTTTATGCCTAGTGAATGGCGTTTTGAAGCAATTCGCAACAGTTGTCACTTTATTTGTACAGTTTGTTTTCAAATTTCCTTTAAATGATTTTGAATTTTAGGGGGAGTAAGAAATTTCGGAAAATCCAAAAACATTAGAAAATTTGAAAAAGTCAAAAACATGATAAAATTCAAAAATGAGTTTTGTTGTGAAAAAGAGGAAATGATAGTACATCAGTAGACTATCACAGCACGCTAAATGGTCTCACTAATGATATGCCAGTAGGTTTTTGCACATTTAGTAGATTGTGACTAGATATAAACCTAAATTTCAAACTTGCTTATTTCGTGGGGAACATCTCTCGGATATATGGGTAACCCCCGAAATCTTGTTTGAAAGACCCCTATTTCTGAGATACTAGGTCTTTATGCTTAGTGATATCTGGGGTATTATCCCGTGACTTCTGATTTTGCAGAAGCAATGGCCTAGTCCTCGTATAATACTTTTCGCTTGCTTGAAATATAGCACCCCCTCAGCATAAAAAATGATGAAACATTGCAAAATGCTAATCATGTGCGGTTGAAGAAAAGATTCTCTAAAGGGAACACACCTAAAGTCGAAGCCATCATCTCTCTGATTTTGCGGAAGCAATAGCCTGAGCTCTCATGGCCCTCGCAATTAACCCTTTAGAGATATCATCTAGGTATACTCACTTGTAAGACTGAATATTGGGATCTGGATATGGGAGTATATTCTGAGGTGGGACACGCGAATACGTTTAAGTCTCTAAAACATTAATCTCGTATCTCGAAACAGTTGAAATTTGTGTGAAAATTTAAGTGGATCAGTATACTAACAATCTAAGTTAATCGTTTAGAACTTAAAATGTTTAAAGCTTAACGGTGTTGGTGATTTGTCTCAAAAACTGATATGATCCTCTTACACAAACTCACATATTGTCTGTAAATATTTCTTTACTGAATTTCTTTAATATCAAAAATCCAAAAAGATTTTCGTAGTGTTTTAACATAAATTTTGAAAAATTCAAAAAGATTTTAGACAACTGATGTTGAAAAGTTGATTTTCAAAATTCAGAGTGCTAAACATGATGAACAACAGGGTTGGGAGAGTTTGTTGAAATGAAAAAATGTTTTTGAAATAATTAAATGGTTCATTTAGTTGAAATCAAATTTGAATGTGTCATATACAAGTGGTTAAGAGAATTTGTGAAATGTTATATTATTACTAGATGATGTTTTGAATTTAATTATACAAGTGGTAAGCAGAAAGTTTAAATTTGTAAAATTTTAAATTTGTGAAATTTACTTTGAGGTAGAGAATGTGCAGGTTATGGCTATGAGAGAGCCAGGTTGTGATTCTATAATCTGTGAAAGCCAGACTACGATCCCAAGCATTCTTTAAAGGGGAGTTTGATGATGAAGAACTTAAGGAATCAAGAAATCTGATCAAGTGAATGTGAAGAGATAGATTGAAATTCAAAAGTGTTAGAGATGAAGGGTGCTTACACTGTTAGATACTTTGAAAAAGCCCGAAGATTGATCAAGGCTTAAGACTGTGAAGACTCGACACCGAAGACAGCGTCAACATCCGAGGGGGGGTCTGTTGGTGCATACGTCTGTCGACTTCGTCTTGTATCGAGTCTTGTAATAGAATTATTAGATTAAGGCATGTTGTACGAGGAAAATAGGGATTGTGTGTAGATGGTTGATTTTGCACGAAATAGCAAGAAGCTATTTCGTACGAAATGACATTTAGTCATTTCGCACGAAATGACTCTTCGCTATTTCGTACGAAATACCCACTACTATATATAGCTGATGTACTGATTCATTTGTAAGGTTCATGTTTCCGGTACCGAAGTGCTGCCGACGTGTCATTTGATCTGTAAACGTGTTATATCAATAAAACATGACAATTAAGAGTGAATCAAGCTATTACAAAGTCTAATCAATGAATTCCGCCTCTGATTAGACCGAGAACTCTTCTGATAGACTCGTTTCGATCATCTTACGATCCTACATAATATATATTTCCAAAACATATATTGTAATGAATATTATTTAGAAATATTATTTATAATTTTTGTTTTGGCAAAAATATTTGTATTTTCTCATAAGTTCCAAAAATTAATATATTTTTCAAGTCCAACTTGGAAAATATATAAACTCATTTTTCTCCAACAATGACATACTTCATATTTATTTGAGAAAATATATCTTTCACTCCATAAGTATTGTATTTCATGTTTGTGTAAGAAAATAATATATTTTCTAAAATTTCCAAGAAAGATATATGTTCATTCTTGCCAAAAATAATATATTTTTCCTTTATCAAAATATGACATCTTCTTGTAGTAATTGTGAAAATCATATTCTTATTTCCTTGGTGTCCAAAATATTATTTACCAAAATATACTTTGTGAATAAATTCCGGAATATTTTTGTAAGTCTTATTCCATAGTTCGGTTTTCACCAATATTTTTGTGTAAAAGTGTACATTCATTCTTTGGAATTTTGGTAATATTTTGGATTGTAATTCTTGGTATTTTGATGTGTTATATTATTTCATGTCTTAAAATAATATAACTAATACACAAAATATACAAATAATCACACACATGGTCTCTTCTAAATATATATTTCGTAAATACATATTTAGTCACTTTTATTTATGAAAACCAACCTCCAAATTTTGTATTTTTGTAACCAAAAATTATGGCAAAGTTTTTGTAACAATTTATGGCTTACAATACACTTGTAAGTGTAGGTTAATAAATATTTTTCTAAGTGTTTAGACTTTTAGAAAATTTTGCCATAGTTTCCCCTAAAAATGGAGGTTTCCAAGCTTTCAAGCATATCATTTTCTTTTGTAAAAATCATCACAATCACTTCACAAACAATAATAATCAACCTTTACTTACCAATTTTGCCAAAATCATGCATAATCTACTACTTCATGAACTTGAATATTTGTAAAAATTTGTATAAACTTACTAGTGTTATTAGTAAGCCTTGTGTTGGATCGTTGTGCGACCTGTACGAGTCGATCAGAAGAGTTTTAATCCATATCAAAGGCGGAATCAATGATACGAACTTGATTACAGCTTGATTCTCCTTAATTATCTTGTTTTTATTGATTTCAAAGCAATACATATCACTTGACAGTTCGGCAGCACCTCGGCTCTGAAATCCGGATTGTTACAAATGAAATGGCAGCTCGACTATATATAGACACGGCATTTCGTACGAAATGGTTAAGGGTCATTTCGTGCGAAATGGACAATGTCCATTTCGTGCGAAATGAACTCTTCCATTTCATGCGAAATGATCCATTATACCCAATACCCTCTAAACTAGCCTATCGAGCTCCATTCTATCTAAACTAGACATAAGACTCAATACAAGACGAAGTTAACAGACATTTATGCACCAACAGACTCCCCCTTGGATATTGACGAAGTCTTCGACATTGAGTCTTCAGTCTTGATCAGTCTTTTGGCTCTTTCCAAACTGTTTGACACTGTAAGCATCCTTCAATCTCTTTTTCTTCAATCTCTAATCATCATCAGCAGCTAGCACTCGAACTTGACTTTAAAAATTTTCAAACTTCCCCTTGAATGTTGATCCAGAAACTTTTAGACTCCCCCTTTCGTTAAGCTGGGATCATATTCTGGTTCAAGCTTTGTTCAGATTTAGCCATGGGGATCTTGCTTTGCTGCTTTCACAGGTTCAAACCTGTTCCCTGCTTCTCGGAAATTTGACATTACAATCTATTCTCTATTTGACTTCTATTGTTGTTTTTATCAGATTTTAATAATCCACTTAAGTATCTAGGTCCAAGTTAATGACCCTAGTCATTTAATTTGTCTACCAAGTCCAACTTAATGACCTTGGTTGACTTGAGACAAAACAAAACTGACTTTTGTTCAACATTTTTCAAAGTATTTTACTGAAAAATTACAAGTTTCAACTTAATGAACTTGTTTTGACTTTTCATTTTCACAGGTATAACATAATAAGCTCCCAACTCTTCTGTCCAGCTCAGAAACTTCCTGCATCTACTTCAAACTGCGAGTCTGAAGATCAGCTTTCCACTTTGGTTTGTCGGAAAATAAAGCAGAAATGTAAAATCTTTTTGGATTTTGAATAAAGTTTCTAGACTAGAATGCTAAACAGAAATGAAATGCAGTAAATGTAAACTATTTACAAACATATTTTTGGTGAGCGTGTTAGGGAATCATATCAGTTGTCGACAAGTTACAAGTACCGTTAAGCTTTGATTTCATACTCAGAATTAAACAATTCGCTTAGATTGTCGATATACTGATCCTCTTAAATTCTCACACAATTTTCAATTTGTTCAGGATACGAATTTAGTGTTTTAGAGACTTAGCTTATACACGTGTACCACCTCAGAATATACTCCCGTATCCAGACCACTATATTCAGTTTTACAGGTGAGTGCACACTAGTAATATCTGTAAGGGGTTAAGTGTTGAGGCGATGAGAGCTCAGGCTATTGCTTCCGCAAAATCAGAGAGATGATGGCTCAACTATAGGTGGGTCCCCTTTGGGGATCTTCTTTTACAACAGCACATGATTAGCATTTTTCAATGTTTCATCATTTTTTATGCCGAGGGCGAGCTTTATGATTAAAGTTGTGCAAAGTATTATACGAGGACTAGGCTATTGCTCCCGCAAAATCAGAAGTCCAGGTATAATACCCCAGATATTACCACGTACAAAGACCTAGTATATCAGAAATAGAGCCTTCAAACAAGATTTTGGGGGTTACCTATATATCCGAGAGATGTTCCCCACGTAAAAAGCAAGTAATGATTTAGGTTTATATCCCGAACAAACCTACTAAATGTGTAAAAACCTATCGGCATATCATCAGCGAGACTGTTTAACACTTTTAAATTCTACATATCTTTAGCATACTGCAACTGTCAAGCTGATGTACTATCATATTCCCTTTTTTACACAAGCTCTTTTTCAGTTTTCTATTGTTTTTGGATTTTGAAAATATCTCATGTTTTTGGGTTTTTGAAATTTTTTTACTGTTTTTGTATTTTCTAAAAATATAACCTACCTCCCCCTAAATACCAAAACAAGTAAAAAATCGACAAACCATTGCAGATTGCTTTTCAACATCATCTACAGTGGTACCTTCATCTACGCCAAGAATCTCCTCCGACACCGATAAAAGCTTCATACAGTTCAATTTTAAAAGATATTGAAAACGAGTTTTATCAAACGCTTTGGTATGTAAATCAGCTTTTTGTTCGTCAGTGTGGATTTTCTCAATTCGTATCAACTTCTTCTCGAAACAGTCTCGGATGAAGTGATGACAAATTTCAATGTGTTTCGTTTTAGCGTGATGAACAGGGTTTTTTGTAATGTTTATCGCTGCCTCATTATCAACAAAGATAGGGGTGTTAAGAAATTGCAAACCGTAGTCTCGCATCTGTTGCTGGATCCACAAGATCTGAGAGCAGCAACTGCTAGCAGATACATACTCAGCTTCACATGTGGATAAAGCAACAGAGGTCTGCTTCTTGCATTGCCAGGTGACCAATCGTGGTCTGAAAAACTGGCACCCCGCTGTTGTTGACTTAGCGTTAACTTTGCAGCATCCGAAATCGGAATCAGAATACCCTTCGAGCGTGAAATCTCCTTCTCTTGGATACCACAACCCCAGTGATGGAGTTCCTTTCAGGTAGCGTAATATCCGTTTCACAATCACCATATGCGAAGCTCTGGGACTCGATTGAAACCGCGCTGCAAGGCAGGTTGGATACATAATATCGGGTCTTGAAGCTGTCAAATACATCAGCGATCCGATCATGGAATGATACATCGTTTCATCTACCTTCTCTCCGGTGAGATCAGGGTTTATCCCATGGTTCGTCGCTAATGGGGTGGAAGCTGGAGTAGTCCCGGACATCCCAAATTTCTCTAAGATATCATGAACATACTTCGTCTAATGTATGAATATTCCCTCGGGCAGTTGATCAACCTGAAGTCCCAAGAAGAATTTAATCTCACCCATCGATGACATTTCAAATTTTTGCTTCATAACTTTTTCAAAATCTTTGCACAGATTTTCATTTGTTGACCCAAATATGATGTCGTCCACGTATATCTGAACTATCAGAAGATGTCCGTCGACTTCTTTGGTGAAGAGAGTGGCATCCACTTTTCCACGGATGAAGCTATTGGCAAGCAGATGTTGAGACAATGTCTCGTACCAGGCTCTCGGGGCCTGGTGTAAACCATACAGCGCTTTATCCAGTAAATAGACCTTGTCTTTGTGGATTGGGTCGGTGAAGCCCGGTGGCTGTCCAACATATACCTCCTCTTTTACCTTCCCGTAGAGAAAAGCCAATTTAACATCTAGCTGAAAAACTTTAAAACCTTTCCAAGATGCAAATGCTAGGAAGATTCTGATCGCTTCAAGTCTAGCAACCGGAGCATACACTTCAGTGAAATCTATACCCTCCTGCTGACTAAAGCCCTGGACTACGAGTCGAGCTTTGTTGCGAATAATAACCCCTCGATCATCCCTCTTGCATTTGAACACCCACTTGGTGTTTATCTTCCTATGACCATCAGGCAAGTCTACCAATTTCCACACTCCTAACTTCTCAAACTGACTCAGCTCCTCTTGCATCGCGTTGACCCAAGAATCTTCAGTTAGTGCTTCCTTATATGTTCGCGGCTCAATCTGCAAAATAAAACAACTAAGTGAAAACTCTGTTTGTAACAGAGCAACTGTAGAAGAAAAACAAGTAAGTCCTTAGTCAATTTGACGTCTAGTGCGAACGCCTGATTGTAATTCTCCAATAATAAGCTCTTCTGGATGGTACGAAAGAGTTCTCAGCATCACCTCGCCTGGAACATATATCTCGCCTTCCAAATTTGTGACAGTCTGATTTGCACCTTGTTCACCGACTGGAATTGTTTGACTTGAAATCTGGATCCGCTCCCCCTCAGAATCTGAATCACCATGATCGAATATTGGTCTATCATCAGATTCTAGATTATCGTTGACTGTCGTCTGATTGTCAAGAGTTTGCTGAATATCATCATGTTCACCAGCATTACTAGGACCAGCTTCATCGTCATTTGAAGCTTGATATTAAATTCTAGATAACTCAGCTGGGAATCTTTCTTGTGATGCTTCATATTCTCTCAGAATATCCAACTCGTAAAAGAAATCTGGTTCTTCTTCTATGTCGAGTGAATCCCACAGAGTATCGTAATTAAAACGCCATGAGTCGCTGGGATTCTGAGGTGGCATGGTATAACTTTGACACTCAACATTATGTGCTTCGATGATCCGCTTTAGGCTTGGAACAAAGACTTTGCATAACCCACAAAAATTCCTTCAATACTCTTTGGACCAAATTTACCATAAGGTTCTAGAACTGTACAGGGAGACCCAAACGGTTCCAGATACTTTAGGTTAGGTTTGCGGTTGTTGATCAGCTCGAAACATGTCTTGTTGAATTTCTTCACTGTAAGAACCCGGTTGAGTGTATAGCAAGCGGCTGACACTGCTTCTGCCCAAAAGTTGACTGGTAATTTTGAATCAGCAAGCATCGTCCTGGCCATTTCAATTAGCGTCCTATTCTTTCTTTCAGCTACTCCATTTTGTTGTGGAGTGTAAAGAGCACTAAATTCTTGCAATATACATCTCTCATCACAATACTCTTCCATTTTGTTGTTCTTAAACTCAGTACCGTTGTCACTCCTGATTCTTCTGATACGGGTTTGGTACAAGTTTTCAATTTTTCTGAACAACGTCATCAAACTTTCGAATGTATCATCCTTTGTCTTTAGAAATGATACCCACGAAAATCTCGAGTAGTCGTCTGTTACTACTAGACAGTAGAGATCACCAGTTATGCTTTTGACGTTCACTGGACCAAAAAGATCCATATGAAGTCTCTCTAATGGTCTCGAGACTGAGTTAACCTTCTTTTGAGGATGTGATTTCTTCTTTTGCTTGCCTTTGATTCATCTAATGCACTCCCCCTCAAGATGAAAACCTTTCACATGAACACCAGTTACTAATTCGTTATACACCAGATGATTCATTTTTCGTAGGTGAATGTGGCCCATCTTTCGATGCCACATTTGTGATTCTTTTTCTGTTGCTCTTGACATAAAGAAGTGAGCCTGACCCGTGGTTGTAGTGGCTACGCTCATATCCAACATGTACAGATCATTGACTCTAGGTGCGCTCATGATAACCCACTCTTCGGGAACAACAAATCCTGGTTTCAATATCAAACATTCCTTATCCGTAAAGTGCGTTGTATACATACGATCACAGATCTGAGAAATGCTCAGAAGATTGTTTTCAAGCTCGGCGATGTAGTTTACTCTTTCAAACGTGACAATACCATTTGATAAAGTTCCTTCACCAACTATTCGACCACCTTGATTGCCTGCAAATCCCACATATCCTCCATTAAACCCTCGAACATCGTACAACAGGGTCTTCTTCCCCGTCATGTGCCGAGAAGCTCCACTATCCATAATCCAACGTGAAACGGATCTTGGAAGCTCCTGCACATATAAAAAACGCTTAGTTAGATTTTGATGCCACCCAAGCCTCTTTTGACTCAGGTAGCTTGACATTGAGGTGAGTTTTTGCAATGTAAAGTGGCGGAAAATTTTTGTCATTCATCTTTAAGCTCTCTTCAGACCCAATCTCAACCTCTTTGTATCAAAAGATATCATTTTCAAGAGGTTGACCAGATGATTGGTCTTTCTTTGGTACATACTTCTTTTCAGAAGCAGTAAACTTTTGTTTCTCAAGTTTCTCATAGTAATCCACAGGAACATTCATCTTTACCGGAGTGGTAGAGGATGATTGTTTTTCCATCTCAGAAACCTTTGGTTTTGGAGAACTTGGTTTCTTTTCAACTGATTTTGGCTTCCATGCTTGTTGAGGCGAAGCAACCCGTTTGTAAAATTTATCAGTTTTAGTTACCACATTCTTTACGGGTTCAGTTTTGATTTTGATGTTATCATTTTTCAAAACTTTCTTCTCAACAATCATTGGAGCTTTGCCTTTTGCATCAACTTTCCTTTTCTGACTCTCAACAACTTTAGACTTAGGCTTTAAATTGGTGCACTTTCGTGCAATGTGACCAACTTTGTTGCACTTAAAGCATGTACGGGTATCAACTACCTGACTTGTGCCTTCGGTCTGAGGCTGTGAGGCCTTCTTTTCAAAAAACTCTTCATTTGATTTTGAAAAAAATTCAGATTCTTGCTCTGAATGAGAACTCGAGCTTTTTACAAATACCTTTTTCTCAACAAACTTTTTGTTTTGAAAATTCCTTCTTTGATAATTCTTACCACCCTGATATCCACCCAACCATTTGTTTTGATTGTTTTTAGAAAAAACATGGCGGTACAACAGGTTTTTTGTAGTAAGCTCTATCTTTTTCAAAGTTTAATTGCCTTTTGGAATGTTTCAAACCTTCGATTCCAGACACATCAATCTCAACCAACTTGAACACATTTTTCAATTTGTCAACATTCACATTTTCCAAAGGAAATTCAAGATCCGAATACAACTTATCTGATCCCGACATCTTGTACATCACAAGATTAGGTTCTTCATTTAAGTTGTTTTTGGATGTTGATTTCGGAATATATTTGTCCAAAAAGCATTCTTCATCCTCAGTTGAGTCACTTTCAGATTTCAAAACATTTTCAACCATACTTTTAACAACTTCGGACTGAACACTGTCTTCATTGGATGATGAAGTGAATGTGACGTCAATTGATTCTGGAAGTTTAACCTCATTTGTTTCATTATCGTTAACCAACCCAGACTTTTTCTTTGAAAAATTATTTAATACTGGTGGTGGAACCTGATGATACCCAACCCCAGTTCCGTCTGAATAAACATCTTCGCCGGTTTGTTCTTCCCGATTGGTTTAGGAACAATATGTTGAAGAACAAAACTTGCGGAGTTGTAACTGTTGAGTTTCAGATTTATGCGTTCATTTTCAATATTAGCTTCCTGAACCTGAAGCTTCAGATTAGCAATCTCATCCAACTGTTGGTTGATTTGCCTCTCTTTTGACTGAAGTACTCCTTTCAGTTGGAGATTTTCTTTGACTATTTTATCATTTCTTTCATTAGAATCTTTTGTCGTCCTTTTTAGCTTCTCATAATTTTCCGAAATTTGACGGTTTTCATGAACTAATTTCTCATTTTCTTTCCTGATTCGTTCTACGTCAATTTTATCATTTTCAAGTTTATCAGTTAATTCTTTTATTCGACCATTTGAAGCTTTTACCAATTTGTCACGACTTAAGATCTGATTTTCAACTTCTCTCACTCTTTCTGTCAGTTCTTCAGTCTTTTTACCACTGAGGTAAGCATGTATACTACAAACCTTGCAGTCTTTCATGCAATTTTTGCAGTCACTTTCACTTTTGGCTTTATCAATCTTACCTGACTCATTTTTCGAATCATTAGAACTGACCTTGCTCTTTGACTCAGTTCTGGACTTGGTATCTACCTCTAACTCTTTTGCTGCAAGAACTTTATCAGCCATTTTCTTCAAATTTTCTGCTGTGAATTCTTTTGTCGTGTCGATTATCCCATCATCGATCTTTTTCGACTGTAGCTCCTTATCTTTCTCTTCTTCATCACTTCCCTACCACAATCTTTAATTTGCTTCTTCTTCTGCTATTTGCTCGATCAGAGTCTCAACTAGAAGTGTTGATGGTTCCACAAGTATATTTCCCTTAGGATCCAAATAGCATTCTCTGTCAGCTTCCCATCTCTTCGCGCTTTTTGCCTCTTTCCATGCACGAAAATGTCTGTTTTTCATTGTTAGGGCTAAATTCTTTCTTTCTGCTGAAATATTTTACCTCTTCTGATCGGGTATCTTTCCAGGGAATAATTTTTACCGTGAAGGCATATCCCACTACGTCTTCTTCTGGTAACACATCACTCCAATCATAGCCTTCATCATCATGGATAACAGCAAATGCTCTCGACTTATCTTTGGGAGTATCTTCTATCTGCTTCATTCTGGGAGATTCTGCTTTGTTTTGATGGTAGATGGCCCTTTTGTAATAATCTTCACGGAATGGATTAGCTGTTTCATTAGCAGCTGCATTTCGACATTCACGTTTAAAGTGCCCTTTTTGTTTACATTTAAAGCATGTGACCTTCGATTTATCAAAACCTAGCTTTGTAGAAGGTCCGCCAATGGAGTGTGTGCCTGTTATCTCCATGAATCTCTGAGCCCTTCTGACCGCACTCGCCATACACCATCTAATATCAATCAACTCCATCTCCTCAGCATCGATTTGATCATAATCTTCCTTGGTGAGGTTTGTGTTTCTGATCTTTCCAGCAACAAGACTCTCATAAGATTCTAAGACAGATGCTAAAAACACCATTTGCTGCTTGGCGGATTCTTCGCTGAAGTTTTGTGCATTTTTAAGGTCTACAGCAATATTGCACTGAAACATGTTTTTCGGAATTGATTGTTGTTGTTGTCTTGGAGCAGTTGACGATGATCCTCCATGATAACCACTGCTTGGACTTTCTTGATTTGACATATTTGAATTTTCTGCTGAGAAAGCAGTCTTCAGGGACACAGTTTTCGGGATCATACTACCTCGATAATATAAGTCAACATTTTGCTGATACGAGGAATTATTGACTTTGTTCGTTTTTCTGATCTCCAATTCATGACTCTCCAACCTTTCGATTAGTAAATCAACTGTCAGATCAGTCGACTTCACTGTGTTCTTTATCATTAAAGCAAAGTACTACTAGTCTTTCTCATCAGGCAGTGAGTCAAACAGCTTATCAACCAATTCTTCCTGAGAATACACAATATCATATCTTGCAAGCTCCAGCTTTAAGTGACCAAATCTTTCTATCATCTTTGACACACTCTCATTTTTCAAACACCCAAACAAATCGAATTCTTTTCTTAACAACTTCTTTTTGTTTTTAACAATTTCAGCACCACCCACACATTTCATTTTCAGTTTCTCCCATAGATCTCTGGAATCTTTGTATTCAATCAATGATATAATATCATCTCTCACTGATTGATGAAGTAAAGCGATGCATTTCTGTTCTGCAATGAAATTCTCTTGTGGAGTATCAATTAAGTTCTCGTAGTCATTTCTTCCGATGTTAAAACCAGTTTTCATACTCTTCCAACTTTGATATGCAAATGCCTGTAGCCATTCTTCAAATCTGCTAGCCCATCTGTTGTAATCCTTTATGGCCATTAGCTTGGGCGGTTTGTTGTAGGTGCCGTAGGCATTATCAACACTCAAAGTATCAGCAATGGTTTTCTCCGGACTCGGATTTGTTGGTGCATTTTCATTTGTGTTGTTTGTTGTATCATCTCCTATGCTTCCAGTGTAAGCAAAACCATCACTAAACGGATTCAGAAAATCATCCATCTTTAAGTACCTGAAACAATCAACAAACACTTAGAAAATTTTTTGTGATTTTAGAAACAATTTCAAACGAAATGAATCTCAAGCGAAATGGATCAATCTTCAAGCGGAATGACTTCAAGCGAAATGATCGTGGTTTTCACACGAAATGCAGGTTTCAAGCGAAATGATCTTCACACGAAATGGTCTTCAAACGAAATGCACTTTGGTACGAAACGGATGACTATTTCATACGAAATGGAGTCTACAAGGTTGATTCCGTGCGAAATGACGATCAGAATGTTGATTCCGTGCGAAATGAAGATCAAGATGTTGATTCCGTGCGAAATGAAGATCAAGATGTTGATTCCGTGCGAAATGAAGTCTTTTCAAGCGAAATGAGGTCTATTCCGTGCGAAATGAAAGATGACGTCACCCAATCGAACACATTTTTGTCAAATTGATCTGGTTTTAGGTCGATTTTAGGTCCAATTCTTTCAAGGATTGATTAATACTGTATTTCGCGTGTAATGTAAGAAAATTAGTACATTTTAACCGTAAAAACTCCGCTAATTTTGAAAAACGTGAAGAAAAATGAGTAGAAGATAGAAATTCCGGTGAAAACAAGCTGAATCGGTATGAACTCTTCTTCCTGAGCTCTGATACCACTTGTTGGATCGTTGTGCGACCTGTACGAGTCGATCAGAAGAGTTTTAATCCATATCAAAGGCGGAATCAATGATACGAACTTGATTACAGCTTGATTCTCCTTAATTATCTTGTTTTATTGATTTCAAAGCAATACAGATCACTTGACAGTTCGGCAGCACCTCGGCTCTGAAATCCGGATCGTTACAAATGAAATGGCAGCTCGACTATATATAGACACGGCATTTTGTACGAAATGGTTAAGTGTCATTTCGTGCGAAATGAACTCTTCCATTTCGTGCAGAATGATCCATTATACCCAATACCCTTTAAACTAGCCTATCGAGCTCCATTCTATCTAAACCAGACACAAGACTCAATACAAGACGAAGTTAACAGAGATTTATGCACCAACACCTTGTTATCCTTTAAAGTGTGATTAGTTCTTTAAAAACTTCATTTTTAAAGAATATAGATGTTTACAACTTCAAATCATGTTTTCTAAAAATATTTCTTTATGCATTCTTCTTGTTACACAAGTGTTTCTACACTTGTTTAACCACTAAAAATAAGATTTGTTTATGTAAGAACCAAGATTAAATGAAACTTATATTTTTAACTTGGTTTCTTTAGAAATCACCCATGAAATCTTTAGATCTACATGGTTAACAACTTACTTGATCATTATTTTCCAAGAAAATATTATGTTCTTTCAAGTTCATGATCCTTGTGTGGATGGCCTATCATCCTACAATATTTCTTCTTTCTCGTCTTGCTAGATTATGTTTTAATCATGATCTAGCAAGATCATATGATGATCTACTTCATATATATGAACAATCAACAAGCAAATAATCATATAAACAACTTAGTTTCATCATTAAACATGCTTATGTTCAAGTTTCATTCTTATGATCTTTAGTGTTCTTTAAGATTATGATTATGATTCTTCTTTAACCACTAAAAATGGAAGTAAACTAGCAAGATCAAGACTCTTACCACTAGCACAAGGCTAGGGATGATCAAGAGAAGTTATGAGATGGATAAAAGCAAATAAGAGAGGTCCTTCCACTTCCACAAGCTCCTAGCTTCTTTGTATGATCTCTAGCACCCTTGTATATACTTGGAATATATGAGAATGGATGAATGAAGGTGGTGATGGTGGTGCTTGGGGTCGGCCAAGAACAAGAGAGAAGAGGGGAGGAGATGTGTGTTTTCTAGTGTGTGTGAAAATGTGATCAAGTTCCTTTCATGTCTTACTTATAACCATTTTAACCTTCTAACTCTTGGTTTTTATGTCACAAAAAGCATCAACAAGATCTATTTAAAAATGAAAACAAATCCCCTTGTGGGACCCTTGTTGGAGCCGTGAATAGGTGGGGGGGTAGTAGGATAGGCTTAAACTAGATTAGTTACATTCTAGTTGAAATCCAAGTATTAGTTACGTGTTTTAGTTATTAGATATTTATATGGGGTGTTATGATGTTCGGGGATCATAACTAGCTTGGTAATGTTAAAACAGTGCTTCTAGTGAAATTTTGGTGTTTCGGGTAGTGTCCGGTTGGTCGGTTGGTTACCGGTTTGTTAAAGTGCTAAACTATGCAGTTTAGTGTTCTTTATGTACCCTTTTGTGACACTTTTGATTCCCGACACTTAGGAAAGCATTCAGGACCATTTAACCATGTTTCTGCATAATATTAGTGTGTAAAGATGCTGATTTTTGCTGAATTCAGCACTTTGGGTGAGTTTTAGTCACTTTCCGACACTTAAACTATCACTAGAAAGGCAGTTTTGTGATCCTTACTTTCATACACACTATACTAGTGTAGTACTTAGTTTCTGGCTCATTCTGTGTCTCAATGCAGTGTCTGTCTATGTGCTGAGTTCTGTCAGCATTTTCCTGATTTATCAGATAACTGTGCTAACTGTACTTAATGCATCAATTGAGGCAATATGGCTTTTATGCAATATTGGTATGACATTAAACAATGTATGATGCACATGTATGTATATGGAAGTAATCAGCAAGCAGTTAATTGTAATTCAACACAGTCATTAGGCACTAATCATGGTTAATTAATTGTACGGATACCTGAATTTTTGACAGTTGTCACATTCTCCCCCTGTTAAGAAAATTGTGTCCCGAAATTTTAAGCTCTACTACTAGCTGCAGGGGTGTTAGGGAATAAATGCGGATATTTAGCCTTCATACGGTCCTCACGCTCCCAAGTAAACTCTGGGGCGTGACGTGCGTTCCATCTAACCTTAACAAGCTTAACACTACTCCTCCGAGTTTTGTCAACTTTAACGGGTTCTTCGGTAAAGTGGAGTGCGTCGTCAATATGAACTTCGTCAGCAGGTATAACCACTGTTTCTTGTGTTGGACTCTTCTTTAGATTGGATACATGAAATGTATCATGAACACCATTAAGTTCCGCAGGTAGTTCCAACTTGTATGCCACAGGACCAATCCTCTCTAGGATCTTGAACGGTCCAATGAATCGTGGTTTTAACTTACCACGCTTTCCAAAGCGTGCCACACCTTTCCAAGGTGAGACTTTCAACAATACCATATCTCCCACTTCAAATTCCAAAGGTTTCCTTCTTTGGTCCGCATAGCTCTTTTGTCGATCGCGAGCCGCCTTAATAAGCTCTCGGATCTGTATGATCTTATATGTCGTCTCTTGAACCAATTCGGGACCAACCAGCTGTCTATCACCTGCATTTTCCCAGCATAACGGTGATCGACACTTTCTTCCATAGAGAGCTTCAAACGGTGCAACTTGAATGCTTGTATGGTAGCTATTGTTATAGGAAAACTCTACCAAAGGCAGGTGAGTGTCCCAACTTCCACCCAAGTCCATTACGCAAGCTCGTAACATATCTTCAAGCGTCTGAATCGTTCTCTCACTTTGGCCGTCCATTTGTGGATGAAATGCGGTGCTCAAATTTGTCACACCCCGACCGCGTAAAACAACAAATCGCGGCGGAATCGTCGGGGAGTGTTGTAACAGAATCATTGTTTCAAAACACACGGAAATTTGAAGTTTCGTTTTATTAAACATTAAATATTTACACCGTCTGGAAATCTAAATAAACAAGTTAAACATAGTCTATCATTGTTATTAAGTCACTAAGGCCTCGTCCAGACCTATGTGAACATGCATCCTAGCAATCAACATCATTCAACAACACCTGAAACATATGTGAAAAAACAAAGTCAGCAAAGAAATGCTGGCGAGTACATAGGTTTTTGAGAGTGTCGGATTCATGGCTAGTTTACATGTTGCAATACTTAATTAAAAACCTTGTTTTGAAAAGTATTGTATTGCAACATAATTAACCAACTCAAATCAAGTTGGTTATAATTTATAAAATCTCATAGCCATGATTCTTAACCCAAAACATTTATTTAATAAAATCAAATTGTAAAACATCTCGTAAAAAAACTTGTTAATAAATCTCGTTAATAAAATTCGTATGGTTTATATCATTTGGCTTATCGCTTCTCGACTAACTCGCCTATCGCTTCTCGCATTAATAAACCACCAAAGGGTAAATTAACAATCACAGATTCAGTCGTTACCCACCTAACCCACACATAACCATGGGCGCAGTCTGATAACGGGATTTGTCAGATCCTATGGTACCATAACCTAATACTGGTCGGTTCGGCCAAAACTAATGGTTATTATTCGTTATGTAAATACAACCAACAAGTTTGTTTACTTTATCGAAATCGTTATTAATTTAATATAAACCATTTTAATCGTTTTGAAAACCATCGTTAAAACCTCGAAAACATTTAGCACATATGAATCACCCCAAAACAATTGAAAACAGTAAAATAGGGGAACTATGTACTCACCTGAGAATGCTTAGAAGTCTTGAACAACAACCAAGCAAAGCTAGAGGGAGCTCAGAATCAATCGGCAACCTAATAACTATATAAATAAACCGGACCTAAGTCGGAAGATCGGATAGGATGAGGTTTTGTAAACCAAATGAGTATCGGAACTCATGTGACATGGTTTAACAAAGCCTACATTCTAAATCGAAACCTAACCTAAGTGCTTTCGACCCATTGCGACCCATTAAGGTAGCTTATGCTACTTTAACGTGTCGTTCGCGCAAAGCGCGTTTGAGACGTCTAACTAGTCCTATGAGAAGTATTATATGCCTAAACATGTTGCATAATCGATTAAGTGACAAAAGTTTACGTTACATATGCTTAATTACCAATTATGTATGAAAAGGGCATTTTGGTCATTTACCTAAGGCATATAAACTACCTATTATACAACTAATTAAACTAGGTGACCATAAGGTATAACCTCGGAAGGTTATTCCCTGTGCAACTATGGTCACTAAACATGTTTGGTCGGATACTAATGATCGACCAAACGGTTCGTGTTCGAAAGTCTAAGCGGGTGTTTAGTCCGCTTGACTTACGACTCTACACAAGCACTAAACTAAAAAGTGACAAGCTAAACATGCTAAAACATGTTTAGTTAAGTTAAAAAACAGGTTTGGTATCAAAACAAACGGTTTTGATACCTAAACGTAGTTTGGTTACAAAATACGCGAGAAAACGCATTTTGGCCGAAACTACGACTCGTCACTACACCTAGATAACGTGGTAATCAGTAGGTATAGTCACTAGGGACTATAACCATCGTGATTACTCTCACGTTATGAAGTTCAAATGAACTTCGCATTGACCATAAACTGGTCAATGCAGAAATTCAAACGCAGTTTGACTTTCAGACTCGAAAAGCGATAAAAGAACGAAAGAATACTTACAAAAGGTCCCCGCAAGCTTTGATCCGATTTACTCTCAGGTATGAAGCATAAACTTCAACTTAGAGAGCCAAAATCAGATCAATGTGGGTTTTGCAAGTGAAAGGGGACAGCTATTTATAGGAAAACTAGAACCGTTAGGATCGTTCATCGTAAAACGAGCTTCGATCTCATCCGTACACATGTGCCCATGGTTTTATGAAACCATGGGAGCCCATTGTTTCATTAAAACCATGTGCAAATGAGGGGAACAGCTGGAACAAGCTGTAATTTAGATTTTTCATTTTGGTCCCTTCCTAAGATAACTATGGCAGAATGACAATTTTGGTCCATGAACTTCAGAATCTTGCATTTCGGCTCATTTTTGACACGTTTAAGCCCCGTTAACCTCATTTAAAGGCTCTAAAATGAAGTTAAAGTATAGGGAACTCAAAACATGCTCAAAAATATCTCGGATGTCGGTTTGTTTGGTCGTACGGTTGCGTTGTTCGGTTAATTACGACGGAAGTCGTAACGGACGCAAAAACGATCCAAATTACGCGACGAATGGAATTTTATCATGTCAATCACTAAAATAAAATATTTTAATGATTACATAAAGTTTTGGATGTCTGGATGTATTCAGAACGTAAGATATGCGTAAAAATGCAAACTTATGCACTTTTGACGCTTTTAGTCCCTGAATGACCAAAAAGTTTATTTTAGCACACCGAACCCCTCAAAGCCTATTTTTAAGCTATGTAAAGGATATTTAGGGTATTTTTAACTTATGGTCATGTTCCGGAATGTTCGTTACAGTACAAATTGGCATACTTTCGTAGTTTGTCGAAATTAGTCCCTGTAAGCGAATAAACTTGATTTCGCCACACCAAACCCTCCAAAACTTATTTCTAAGTTATGTAAAGGTTATTTAAGGTATGTTAAGCCTATGTAACTGTCCCGGAGTGTTTGTTGCATTAAACTGGTTATATTTACGCATCAGTGCGCGTATAACCTTCCAGAAAGCGATTTAGAGCCCGAAATCGAACAAGAGTTGATATGTGCAAATGATACACATATTTATACAAATCCCAAGTATGAAACACAACATTTCATTGATTTGGTATTTGTTCGATGGCCGTGGAGGCACAGATGTCACAGTCTCCCCTACTTCAGGGAATTTCGTCCCGAAATTTAATTAGAGGAAACTTGTGAGAGCTCGAAACATGAAGTCAAAAAGATAAAACAACACTGGTTAGGGTTCTGAACTTCTAGTAACTTTAAATAACATTATGCTTGCAATGTAAGAGGGAAACTTATATACAAGTATATGAAGCGCCATTGGTGCGTCCACCGTACCTCCATTACATTGTTCACGTTTCGTTATTGTTTTCACTATTGGTTCTTACACATGATAAATCTTACTGTGGTTTTCGTGCACTGAATTTTCATAATTATGTACGGGTCCATAATTACGTAATTCCTTGCATAGTCCACACAGTGCATTTGATAATGTGTAGGGGAAAACCAAATGAATGAACCTGTGATGAGTGTGACTGGACCACCATAGGGTCCTTTCAGCTGTATCATCACATGCCACTCTTAACCAAATTCTGAATCAATCTTTAACTAGACCACTCAAGGGTCTCTTTTCGAATCATGGAATGGTACTATATAACCCAAGGGTCTTAACTACCACGTAGAAGCCCATTAAGGATTTAAGGTAGTACCTTTTGAATATCCTACTATGAATCCCTCATATGAAGATATGGAAGATTCTATGAGGATTTGGATAACGAAAATCAGATCACACACAAACATAGAGGAGAACACATAAACACATAATCGCATAATTGTTTAATTTGACCTTTAACTTGTTATCTTTGGACACGGGTATTTAAAGCATACCAGGAATCCAATCCGTGGATTTCATTTGGCACTTTAAATATTTTCAAGAATCTAACTATGAAGATAGGAAGATCTTAATAGGAATTCGGTTTGTCCTTATTGAGTTGTAATGTATATATTAAGGTGTACAAGGAATCCAATCAGGGCTCCGATTTGGGCGATAATCATCCACAAGGATTCTTAAAATAGAGCAACCCATCGCCCCTTTCGTTTCGAGTTTAAGCTCAAGTTGAAGTGGTAGCTCATATTTCAATAAGCCTCGTTTACACAAGATCGTTGTGCTTGAAGGACAAAAGATTTGAATATCAGATAGAGTTTGAACATAATGAAGCTTGACTCGTTCCTTTCGACTAAGCGCATCGGCTACGATATTCGCCTTACCAGGAAGGTAGCGAATCACGCAATCGTAATCGTTCAAGAGTTCAACCCATTGTCGTTGCCTCATGTTCAGCTCCTTTTGATTAAGAATGAGCTGGTGACTTTTGTGGTCTTGTGAAAACCACACACTTCGTTCCATAGAGGTAGTGTCTCCATATTTTGAGAGCAAATGCCACAACACCTAACTCAAGATCATGAGTTGTGTAGTTCTTTTCGTGAACTTTCAACTGTCTTGACGTATATGCTATGACTTTACCTCATTGCATAAGAACATAACCAAGGCCTAGATTCGACGTGTCATAAAAGACAACGAAATCATCGTTTCCATTAGGCAAGGATAAAACAGGAGCATCACATAGCATCAGTTTCAGCGTTTGGAACGTTTCTTCTTGCTTATATCCCCACTCCAAAGGCTTATTCTTCTGAGTCAAAGCAGTGAGTGGCACCGCGATCTTCGAGAAGTTTGAAATAAAACGACGATAATAACCAGCGAGACCAAGAAAAGAACGAATTTATGTAGGTGTCGTTGGTGTATTCCAATCCTTAATTGCAGCAATTTGGATGGATCCACATGAATACCCTGCTTGTTGACTACATGACCCAAAAACTGAACTTCTTTAAGCCAAAATTCACACTTGGATAATTTAGCGAAAAGTTTGTTCCTTCTTTAGGAGTTCCAATGTCAAACGAAGGTGTTGCTCGTGATCGGCTCGAGACTTTGAATAAATGAGAATATCGTCGATGAACACAATGATGAACTTCTCTAAATAAGGTGTACAGACCCTATTCATTAAGTCCATGAAGATAGCTGGGGCATTCATCAAACCAAAAGGCATGACAGTGAACTCGTAATGCCCATATCTTGTGCGGAAGGTAGTTTTGGGAATATCTCCTTCGAGAACACGAAGTTGGTGATACCCAGAACGTAGATCGATCTTGGAAAAACATGTAGCACCTTGCAGCTGATCAAAGAGATCATCGATTCGAGGTAGGGGATATCGATTCTTGATGGTAAGCTTATTAAGCTTACGATAATCGATACACATTCGAAAAGATCCATCTTTCTTCTTCACAAAGAGGACAGGAGCTCCCCTAAGATGAATAATTTGATCGGACGAATCCTTTATCAGATAACTCTTGAAGCTGTTTCGATAATTCTTGCATCTCAGACGGTGCAAGACGATAAGGTGCTTTCGCAATTGGGTTAGCATTGGGTACAAGGTCAATATGAAACTCAACTTGAAGAACTGGAGGCAAACCAGGCAGTTCATCAGGAAATACCTCTGGATAATCCCGAACAATCGGAATATCCTGAATACTCTTGCTCTTGCCTTTATCCTCGGTGACATGTTCCAGAAAAGCAACATATCCTTTTTGTAAATAACTTTGGGCCTTCGTACACGACATGAGCTTCAATCCACCAGAAGGTTTCTTGCCACGAACTTCCAGAACAACGCCAGACGAAAGAGGAATGCGAACTATCTCATCGAATCAAATCACCTCAGCATGATGTTTAGCTAACCAATCCATCCCTATGATAATGTCGAAACTCCCAAGTTGCATCGGCGTGAGGTCAAATAGGAAAAAAAAATGATTATCAAAGTTAAATTGACAGTCGCAAATAACAGAATTGAGTACAAGAGGTTTACCAAGAGCAACTTTGACAGATAAGGGTTTCCTTAGTTATCTAACCAAGGAATTAAAGTGATTACTGAAATTGTCACGTCGTTTCTTAGAATGAAGCGAGCACTTAGAATTTTCGAGGAATTCATGAGCGATCATATGAACGAGAGAACTACAAATACGGTTCTTTGGTGTAGGTATCGTAGGGGTATGCCATACACACATGCAACTATATTTGTACATTAGAATTGCAAATAAAGATTTATTTATAAACAAAATCGATTGTTTCCGAGTTCAAAGGAAAACACTAGAAACATAAACATAAAATTCGGATTATTCAAAGCAGCAGCTTCTTCTAATCGGCCGAATACTCATCCGTGGGTCGGATTTGCATTGAAAATCTTTGGGTATCTGTCCCTGACATAACCTGTCACACCCCGACCGCGTAAAACAACAAATCGCGGCGGAAACATCGGGGCGTGTTGCAACAGAATTAATGTTTCATAACCATGGATATCAAAAGTGTTTCGTTTTATTAAACATTGAGTAATTACATCGTCTGGAAATCTAAATACACTATTTAAACATAGTCTATCATTGTTATTGAGTCACTAAGGCCTTGTCCAGTCCTATGTGAGCATGCATCTTATCAATCGATATCATCCAACAATACCTGAAACATATGTGAAAACGAGGTCAGCAAAGAAATGCTGGCGAATACATTAGTTTTGTTGAAAATAAGTTTCATGACTTCTGTTTGAGAAAATGTTTAGTCATGAACCTTGTAATTTGCTTTGTCTTTGTAAATCATTTGAAAAATAATAAGTTCGGATGATAAGTATAAATAAGAGAATAATGCATGATTAAATGAATAACCATGTAAAATGAGTTTGTGTAAGATAAGTTGTTTGTAAATAAATGTCTTGTGAAAAGTATGTTACTTGTATAAAATGTTCTATGTCTCAAACTGAAATGATTCAAATAACGCTACAATATGTAATACCATACAAACACTTATATATAGGAAGTACCAGCGGCGTATCCACCATGTTTGTATCATATTACACACGCATCGTTACTTAATCACTTAATCAAACCAAACCAAACAATGTAAAATGTCTATGTTTAAATCAATTGTCAAATGTATTGAATAATATGTCAAAGTATTCATGTCAAGATGTAATTCATGTCAAAATGTCTATGTCAAATATCCATGTCAAATGTCTATGTCAAATATGGGTATGGCAAGTGAAATGTCTCAACTAAACCATATGCACAACAACAAAGTATTGAAGTAAAACTTGGTTTAAACCAATACTATGTTTCGTGTAAATGCATGATCAAATGTAAATCATGTACAAATGTTTACCCAATCGTTACCCATTCGTTCAAATCGTTCTTGTTTTAATCGTTCTAATCGTTCTTGTTTTAATCGTTCTAATCGTTCTTGTTTTAATCGTGAACTACTTTATGATCGATTCTCTAATAACATTCAAACCTTCTTGACTCGTTCCTCGTTCCAACTCGCTCTCGTTCTCGTTCTTAACAAACCCTTACCAAAGGATAAGTTAATAATTACAGATTCAGTCGCTACCCACAACCCCCACACATAACAATGGGTGCAGTAAATAACGGGATTTGTCAGATCCTATGGTACCATAACCTAATACTGGTCGGCTTGATCATTGCTAATGAATGTCATCGGTCATGTAAACTACAACCAACAAGTTTGTTCACTTTTTGAAATTGTTATTAGTTTTTGAAATCATTGTATTCGTTCTTGAAATCATTGTTAGCGTTCTTGAAATAATTGTTATTGTTCTTGAAACCACATTGTAATTGTTCTTGAAACCACATTGTAATTATTCTTGAAACCATTGATAAAACATTTAGCACATATGAGTCACCCCAAAACAGTTGAAAACAGTAAAAGAGGGGAATAATGTACTCGCCTGAGAGTGCTTAGGAGTCTTGAACAACTACCAAGTAAGCTAGAGGAGTCCCGGAAATCAAACGGTACCTAATATAGATAACTACATAAATAACCCGGACCTAAATCGGGAGATCGGATAGGATGAGGCTTGGTAAACCAAATGAGTATTGGAACTCATATGATATGGTTTAACAAGGCCTACATACTACAATGAAACCAAACCTAAGTGCTTTCGACCCATCGCGACCCATTAAGGTAACATACGTTACTTTAACGCGTCGTGCGCGTGGAACGCGTTCGGACCGTCTAACTAGTCCTATGACAAGTGTTATATGCCTAAACATGTTACATAATCAGTTATGTGACAAAAGTTTAGGTTACATGTGCTTAATTACCAATTATACATGAAAAGGGTATTCTGGTAATTTACCTAAGGCATATAAACTACCCATCATACAACTACTTAAACGATGTGACCATAGGGTATAACCTCGGAAGGTTATTCCCTACCTACTATGGTCACCTAATGTGTTTGGTCGGATCCTAATGATCGACCAAACTGGGTCGGGTTCGAGGTATAAGCGATTCATTAGATCGCTTACCCTACGACCCTAGACAACGTGGTAATCAGTGGGCATAGTCCCAAGGGACTATGACCAACGTGATTACACTCACGTTGCGAAGTTCAAACGAACTTCGCATTGACCATTACTGGTCAACGCTGAAAGTCAAACAAAGTTTGACTTTCTGACTCGAAAAGCAGTAAAATAAGGAAAAGAACGAAAGAATACTTACGAAGGGTCCCCGAATGCTAAACTCGATTCAAAAATCTCAGGTATGAAACAAATGTTTCAACTTAGAGTTTCTCAAATCAAGTTTCTAGTGATTTTTAGCAATGGGGGTGGTTGGGTATTTATAGGAATACCCGAACCGTTAAGATCGCTTGTCGAATATCGTGCCATGATCCAACCCGTACACTTGTCGGAAACTCATGGTGACTAAATTGGCCACTCACCATAGGGTATCAACATGTGGCAAGGGATTAAGGAGTGGAGAACAGCTGTTAATACGTCGAATCTGGTCCCGAATGCGAAAAACTGAGTTTCTGCCCAGAATAGGCAGTCGCGTAGCGCGACTGGTAAGGCTACATGCAGTGGCGCTACGCCACTGCCCCTTTGTTTCAGCAAACTTTCAAAATTGGCAGAAATGGTCCCTGCAGCCCGTTTAAGCGATTTTCGATGCGTTTGAACCCCGTTAACCTCATTTCAAGGCTCTAAAATGAAGTTAAAGTATAGGGAACTCAAAACATGCTCAAAAATATGCCGGAGGTTGGTTCGTTTGGCCGTACGAACGCGATGTTCGCTTAATTACGGCGGAATGCGCATAAGCGCGAAAAACGATCCAAATGACGCGACGCATGGATTTTTCTTAGAGCGAACACTAAAATATAATGTAGTCATGCTTACATAAATTTTTGGATGTCCAGATGTATTCAGAACGTAAGTTATGCGCGAAAATGTAAACTTGTGCACTTTTTGACACTTTTAGTCCCTGAATGACACAAAAGTTTATTTTAGCACACCGAACCCCTCAAAGCCTATTTCTAAGCTATGTAAAGGATATTTATGGTATGTTTAACTTATGGCCATGTTCCGGAATGTCTGTTACAGTTCAAATTGGCATACTTTCGCAGTTTGTCAACTTTAGTCCCTGTAAGCGATTAAACTTTGATTTCACCACACCAAACCTTCCAAAACTTATATCTAAGTTATGTAAAGGTTATTTAAGGTATTTTAAGCCTATTTCACTATTCCGGAGTGTTCGTTGGATTAAACTGGTTATATTTACGCATCAGAGCGCGTATAACCCTCCAGAAAGCGATTTAAAGCTTAAAATCAAACAAGAGTTGATATGTGTAAAAGATACACATAATTTTACAAATCCCAAGTATGAAATATAATATTTCATTGGTTTGGTATTTGTTTGATGGCCGTGAAGGCACAGGTGTTACATAACCCATCTCGCCATAGGTGTAGAAAATACCAGGAGGAAAATGAGCCTATGCTGGATCTGCTTGAAATTGAACGGGGTTCTGAAAAGCTTGGTTTAGCACAGTGACTGAACGACAGTCTCGTGCCAAATGACCAATGAGTCCACAGTTGAAACATTTCCGACATTTGACACTGGCATAGTGGTGGAGGTTACACTGATTGCACAGAGGAGCAGTTCCTAAGTACGGCTTCTTGGCTGGTGGTGCTGCCACCTGGCTAGGTTTTGCTTGATTTGGTGTAACGGCTACGGGACCCTTTGGAGCTTTACGCTTATTTGACTTTTTCGAAGACTCGGATTCTGCTTCTTTCGATGCTTCTTTGGTGGCTTCATTATTGAGACGAGACATGGCGATACCTAAATCCACAGTCTTCAGGATTACTTCGCCCATTCGCTGGGCAAATTTGGCAGTTTGCTCGGACATTTGAGTGTCGTTGCGATGAAGAGACATTCTAGAGGAATGAAAGACATAGGAGAAAACAAGTGAAATGTTATCGGATAATTAAAACAGAACAACAACGCATAGAAATTGCGATCATTTGTTTGTTACCTAAGGCAAACAAATGAGACGGTGATTAATCAAAGTAAACGGGTCATATTAATGTATCACTGAAGACATGCTCGCCTATAAGTGAATACTCACCCCAAGAGTTCCCAGGTAAGAGTGACTGGTCCGATGCTGCGGATTTGTACGAACACTCTAGCCTTAGACAGAAAACTCAGGGTACATGCATTCACCCTTCCAGTTCGCACGTGTTCACATTATAAGACCCAAACTTTGACGAGATTTTGAAAACTTAGAGGGTTCAAAACCTTATAATAAATCATCCTAGAACAGATGATTGGTTTTCAAAGCGGATTCGGAATTTGTGTTCTTGTTGTGGTTGTCACCTAAGGATAAGTGACGGTATTGTTTTAAGATTTAAACACAAGAATCTTGTGTTAGGGTCCTAGGAAGGTTATAGACTAGGTCAAAGCATTACTAATAACCTAATTCCTATAACCATGAGCTCTGATACCAACTTTTCTGTCACACCCCGAATGCGTAAAACAACAAATCGCGGCGGAATCGTCGGGGAGTGTTGTAACAGAATCATTGTTTCAAAACACACGGAAATTTGAAGTTTCGTTTTATTAAACATTAAATATTTACATCGTCTGGAAATCTAAATAAACAAGTTAAACATAGTCTATCATTGTTATTAAGTCACTAAGGCCTCGTCCAGTCTTATGTGAACATGCATCCTAGCAATCAACATCATTCAACAACACCTGAAACATATGTGAAAAACAAAGTCAGCAAAGAAATGCTGGCGAGTACGTAGGGTTTTGAGAGTGTCGGATTCATGGCTAGTTTACATGTTGCAATACTTAATTAAAAACCTTGTTTTGAAAAGTATTGTATTGCAACATAATTAACCAACTCAAATCAAGTTGGTTATAATTTATAAAATCTCGTAGCCATGATTCTTAACCCAAAACATTTATTTAATAAAATCAAATTGTAAAACATCTCGTAAAAAAACTTGTTAATAAATCTCGTTAATAAAACTCGTTAATAGAACTCGTTAATAAAACTCGTTAATAAAATTCGTATGGTTTATATCATTTCAAAAACCTTGTTTGTGGGACATCGTTTCAAAATCGTTTACCCAAGTGAACTAAATAACGCCACGGTATGTAATACGATGAAAACATTTATATATAGGAAGTACCAGCGGCGTATCCACCATGCTTTCATCACATTACACCCGTCCCGTTATCTAAACACTAACCAAAAACCAATCGTTTACCCAAATCGTTTAATTCGTTAAAAATCGCTTTAGTCGTTTAAATCATTCTCGTTTTTAATCGTGAAAACTACTTTTGATTGTCTCGCTAATGACATCCAAACCTTCGTGACTCGACTAACTCGCCTATCGCTTCTCGCATTAATAAACCACCAAAGGGTAAATTAACAATCACAAATTCAGTCGTTACCCACCTAACCCACACATAACCATGGGCGCAGTCTGATAACGGGATTTGTCAGATCCTATGGTACCATAACCTAATACTGGTTGGTTCGGCCAAAACTAATGGATATTATTCATTATGTAAATACAACAACAAGTTTGTTTACTTTATCGAAATCATTATTAATTTAATATAAACCATTTTAATCGTTTTGAAAACCATCGTTAAAACCTCGAAAACATTTAGCACATATGAATCACCCAAAAACAATTGAAAACAGTAAAATAGGGGAACTATGTGAAGGGTTTTATACATGTTTATCAAAGTAATTTTATCCAAATAAAATTAAAACACAGCGGAGTATTTATTTAAAACATGTTACTTTACAAGATTTAAAACCATTTTAAATGCAAAACCCAATAACCGGATCCATATATGTCATGCATGCTATCAAAATACAACCATAGGGTGTTTGAGAATTCAACCTTCTTTGGAGCAAGGAGATGGAAGATGATGATGAATCTTGAATGGTAGCTTCCAAACGAGAAAGCCTCAAGCTAGTATACCCGAAAGCCCCAACAAACACCTTGAGATTGCTAGGATTTGCACTTGAAAACTCTCTTGGATGACCACCTTGGCCGAAATTTTTGAGGAAAAATTAGAGAGTTCTTACACTTGAATTTTGTTGTTATCTTAAATGAGAGAAGATGTTGCAACTTAAAAAAAAAATCAAGTGCCTTGTTCTTTGAAAAGTTTGCATGTAATATGAGTGGTGGAAACACCTTGGGAAGACCCCATAGGGGCGGCCAAAGCCACCTCCCATTAAACCCAATCAAAATTTTTTAACTTGTCTCCATGTCTTCTATTTAAGTTTTATAACTTTTATAAAACTTAATATAACATTTTATAAACACATGCAACATTTTAATTGTTATTTAACTTGTTAAATAACAAAATAAAATATTCTCTCAAAAATAAATTATCCATATAGTTTATTAGTTTGTCAAGTGTAATTATTTAGAAAACCAATTTCTAAATATTCTAAGTGTTAATATTTATTTGTTTGATCATATCATAAATAAATATTGTAGGTGTTTGTCTAGCTTGTTATTGGGTATGACCCGACTTGGATCATAACGTACTAGCCACATCAATTTAATATGTGTCTTGGGCATACAGAGTCCAACAATCTCCCACTTGCACAAGATACATAGAAGATTGATGCCAGCAGTAAATGACGCCTAACAAGGGTTTACTACCCCTAATACGTATGACGAAGTGCCATTCAATAACATTATCCCCTTCAAGTCCCTTACTTGAAAATGATTTAGGTGAATCTATCATTTATCCTTTCGTTACAGATGTCATGTCAAATCCAGAGACACAGTATGATCATTCTCTGTTGATTTAACTTAAGCAGGCCTTAGACATCTTACTCTCAACGAATAAGAGGAACAAATTCCTTCTTGACTACATACGTCTCTCACAATCACCTCGTACCATACCTGAGCTTAGTCTTATATACTTTCTTATTACAGACATCGAAGAACTAAGTCAAGGCATAATGTTTGGTGAATATCAAGACCCAATATGTATCTCAGGTCAGAGGATACTATGATATTCGCCTTTGCTCAAATTTACTTATAATCAATCATAAATGATTCTATGCAGTAACATTTGAGAGCGGGTCAGTCCAATATTTGTATCCCACAAACATCTATGAACTTTGGCGGCAACACTTTGCTCTATATTCATACCTAATGAATATCCACCAATCCAAGTTCATAATAGTCTTACATTCATATTTGTTCCCACAAGTATGATCGACTACGGACATTTAGAATAATTAATTTATTCACGGATTTAAACATGCTAAAATTGGAACATAACTCAAAATACCATAAAAGAGTTAAAATAACAATTGTTCCAATATCCAAATACAAAATAGATCAAATCCAGTCACTAGAATATCGAAGTCCTAAGGCACAAGTATGACCCTCATGTTTTGGCCGTTCAAGGAGCTTCGTGAGTGGATCCGCAATGTTTTGATCGGTGTGAACTTTGCGAATACATATCTTTCCCTTTTCAACTTCATCCCTTATGTAGTTGAATCTCCACTCAATGTGCAAAGTCTTTTGATGTGCACGAGGTTCCTTGATTTGAGCAATCGCACCCTCGTTATCACAAAAGATCTCTAGGGGGTCTTGAATGGTAGGGACTACCACTAGGTCGGCAATGAACTTCTTTAACCACGCAGCTTCTTGTGCTGCCAATGAGGCGGCGATGTATTCTGATTCTGTAGTGGACAATGCTACAACATCCTGCTTCGAGCTCTTCCAAGAGATTGCAGCTCCATTCAAAATGAAGACATACCCAGATTGTGATCGAGAACCATCTCGATCAGTTTGGAAACTCGCATCCGTGTAACCCTTTACAACGAGTTCCTTTTCACCAGATCCATATATTAGAAACATATCCTTAGTCCTCCTAAGGTATTTCAATATGCTCTTAACAGCCATCCAATGACTCTTACCTGGATTTTGCTGGTATCTACTTGTCATGCTTAAAGCGCATGACACGTCCGGTCTAGTACATATCATTGCATACATTATGGATCCTATAGCAGACGCATATCGGATTCCTTTCATTCTTTCTTGCTCATCCTTTGAGCTTGGACATTGAGTTACATTCAATATTGTGCCCTTTTGAATAGGTACCAAACCTTTCTTAGAGTTCTCCATCTTGAACCTTTTCAAGACTTTGTCAATGTATGCACTTTGGTTTAAACCTATCAAGCGCCTTGATCTATCCCTATAGATCTTTATTCCCAAAATATAGGCAGCTTCTCCAAGATCTTTAATGGAAAAACATCTTCCAAGCCAGGCTTTTACACCTTCAATGGTTGGAATGTCATTTCCAAATAGTAGAATGTCATAGACATACAATACTAAGAAAGTGACGGTGCTCCCACTAGCTTTCTTATACACACAAGCTTCATCGCCGTTCTTGATGAACCCAAAATTCCTAATCTCTTCATTAAAACGGTGATTCCAACTTCTCGATGGTTGTTTCAATCCATAGATTGATTTCTTTAACTTGCACACTTTGTTAGGATGTTTTGGATCGACAAAACCTTCAGGCTGAACCATATAGACATCTTCATCAAGATATCCATTGAGGAAAGCCGTTTTGACATCCATTTGCCAAATCTCATAGTCATAATATGCAGCTATGGCAAATAATATCCTAATCGACTTTAGCATTGCCACTGGCGAGAAGGTCTCATCATAATCAACCCCTTGAGTTTGAGTGAAACCTTTTGCTACAAGTCTCGCTTTATAAGTATCCAAGTTACCATGCATATCAGTTTTCTTCTTGAAAACCCACTTACTTCCAACTACTTTGGAGTTAAGAGGTGGCACAACCAATTCCCAAACTTGGTTGTCATACATGGATCGCATCTCTACGTTCATAGCCTCAAGCCATTTGTCGCAATCAGATTTTGACATTGCATCATGGTATGTGGTTGGTTCATCTGAATCTACCACATAGCATCCATCCATGAAAAATCCATATCTTTAAGGTGGATTACTAATTCTACCAGATTTGCGAACGTTTTGTGTATGTTGATCAACCATTTGATCATCTTCAACAACCTCTTGTTGAGTGCTAGTATCAACCAAATGTGTATCGGCTTGTGGTTCTTGATCCTCATCAAGTTCCACTGTTCTACTAGTTCCTTCCATAAGGAACTTATCTTCCAAGAACTTAGCCTTTCGAGCAACAAATACCTTTTGCTCTATTGGATCGTATAAATAATATCCTATATCATCTTTAGGATATCCTACGAAGATACACTTAGTGGATCGTACTTCTAACTTGTTTGGGGTGTATTGCTTCACATAAGCATCACAACCCCATACCTTCAAATATGATAATGATGGAACCGTTCCATGCCATATTTCAAAAGGTGTCTTATCCACTTTCTTGGTTGGGGCCATATTTAATATACGAGCCGCGGAGAGCAAAGCGTAACCCCAAAATGATAGAGGCAATGTGCTTCTAGCCATCATTGATCGAACCATATCCAATAGAGTTCGATTCCTCCTCTCAGACACACCATTATGTTGTGGTGTTCCAGGTGGAGTAAGTTGTGAGATGATCCCACAACTCCTAAGATGATCTTGAAAAGCATCACTAAGGTATTCACCTCCTCTATCGGAACGAAGAACTTTGATTGTCTTGGTGAGTTGATTCTCTACTTCGTTTTGGAAGATTTTGAACGTTTCAAAAACTTCATCTTTGTGTCTTAGCAAGTACACATAACCATAACGACTGAAGTCGTCGGCAAAAGTTACGAAGTATCTTTCACTATTCCTAGTCATTGGCTTAAAAGGACCACATACATCCGAATGTATGATACCTAATAAATCTTTTGCCCTTTGATTTGTGCCACTAAAGGGTTTCTTGGTCATTTTACCTTGTAAACAAGATTCGCATGTATCAAATGAACCAATTTCATTTGTTTCCAAAAGACCATTCTTTTGAAGTATTTGCATGCGATTTCTATTTATATGACCAAGACGACAATGCCAAAGATAGGTCTCACTCAAATCCATTTTGAGTTTCTTGGTGTTTGCTTGGTACATCGAATTATCAAATGATGTATTATCATGAACCAATTCATAAATACCATTTGAAGGTGTAGCTTTAAAGTAGAACATGTCATTCATCAAAGCATAAATTTCATTGTTCACAAACTTCAAATCAAATCCATATTGTCTTAAAAGGGAAACCGAAATAATGTTCCTAGTCAAACTAGGAGCATACAAAACATTTTTCAAACATATTTCCAAACCACTTGGAAGTTTTAAAACATAGTCTCCTTGGGCTTCAACTTGAACCTTCGCTCCATTGCCCATGAAGAGACTAGTGTCTCCCTTCTTGTAATGCTTATTTCTTTTGAACCCCTGCAACGAATTGCAAATATGAGTTCCACATCCGGTATCTAATACCCATGTGTTAGAAGAAATAACATTTAGATCAATATGTATCATAAAGATTGTACCTGAGGTTTGCCCTGCATCCCTCTTGTTTTTCAACTCTTTGAGATAGGTTGGACAATTCCTTTTCCAATGCCCTATCTCTCCACACTCAAAGCATGGATCGCTCGTGGCAACCTTTGCCTTCTTCTCTTTTGGTTTTGGTGGTTCTGCTTTAGCCTTTCTTTTTCCCTTCCCTTTGACGTGCCCCTTTCCTTTGGCAACATTTGCCTTGGAGTCGGGGTGATGCCCCTTCTTGCCTCCCTCATTGATCGTTAGAACGGGTAAAGCCTTTTTTGTGACAACCCGTAATTTACGGCTCTTAATTACGTGATTAACAGGTAATTAACGCGATAATAAATAGTGTTTAAAGACGTAGATTAACTCATTTAGGCCTTTGGAGTGCCCAGGAACGTTTATCCGACTTTACACTGCGCTAACGGTGGTTTACAGAGATGCCTGTGAAACGTTAAACGGCAACGGATTGAAACCGAATAGAATACTGACAACGCCGACAAATATTAAATTTTTACGCTATATTTAGCTCCGTAATTAATTTTTGTGACTACAGTCGAAACCGGATAGAAAAATGGATTAAAGACGGCAACGATACAATTTTTCGCTATTATTACCGTGATCGACGAACGGGCGTGCAAACATCGACTACCGACCTTATTTTTGTGTATTTTAATTTTTGACGTTAAACGGAGTTCTGGTTTTGACAACGGGTCTCGTCGGAATTACGGGCCGCTTACGCACGAGATGGGCTTGTGGGCCCTGGGCCCAAGCCTAAACCTACACATAATATACAAGATCTCTACTAGATTTAGAAAATCCCTATAAGATTTGCAAAATCTTATCAAATCCCTACTAAATCTCTAGAAAATCTACAAAATCTTACTATATCTTTCCAAAATCCTCAAGAGATCTCTATTCACAGGACATAAGGGTAGCACATTAGTCATTACCCACACTGATGGGAATAAAACCCCTCTCTCGGTCATGTATGCAGCAACAACAATTCACACACACACAAAAGTTGAGGTCATTCTCTCTCTCTCTCTTCCCTCTCTCGAATACTCACAAAACAAAACACAGGGAATCAAACACATAACCGATCACACACACACCAACACCTTCTGCCTCCTCTCCCTCTCTAACTAAACCCCGGTGACCAGATTTCATCACCGGCGACACCAGCGGAGCTCCAATCGGAGCACGGCGGACCGAAGATGGTTGTCCAGCTGTCGACAGCCCCCCCCCCCCCCTTGATTATCGGCTGCCACCACCCGATGGTGGTGGCGTACGGCGGCTGCAAGAGGAGACGAAGAGAGAGAGGCGATGAGAGAGAGACAGCGAAGAGTGAGAACCGGCGGTCAAAGGCTTGGACCGCCGGTCGGTTCTGTTATCCGGTGGTCGGCTCGATTATCTGACGGTTTTTGTTTCTGACCGACGGTTTTCCGACGATGATGTTCATGAGTGGCTGATGGTTCTTGTTCGGGTTCACCACGGTTCAAGCTCAGGTCCCGGTTAGATCTGGATGGTGGTTCACGACTCGGGATCGGGTACAGGGCTCCAAGTGTCAGTCAGATTTGGTCTCGGCTCAGGTTAAAATTGGTGCGACTCGGTGCAACTCGGTACGACTCGGTGCAACTCGGTACGACTCGGTTCGACTCAGTGTATTTCGGTTCGACCCGGTCAAACCTGGTCAACAGTGAGTTGACTCGGTCAACTCAGTCCATGCTTCGACCACTCGGCGAGAGTTGGGGTAATAGTTTAAAGTCGTGAATTCATTACATAATCTTTATAATTTTATTTACACGTGACAAACGAGCTCGAACCGAAATAAAATGGCGAATCGATTGTTAAAGCATACCTTGATTTATTATTTCATTTATATAAATTTGATTATACGTAAATGTTGTTAGAATCTTGATTGAATTTTGAAAATATAACGACACTTTAGTTGTCGGGGCCGTCCAAAAATAGAGGAAACTCTGCCCGTTTTTCGAGAAAACCCTTAAACACGACACGTATTATATTTCAAAAACGACGCTTAATGGAATTCGAGTCCATAATATTTCAAACCTTGATATTTCCAAACGCTTTTACAAATAAATATAATGTTATATTTATTTCAAACGTCGTTAACTCGTAACCTTTTACAAAATAAATATAGCTTATATATTTATTTCGAATATCAAACAACACGATCTTGTTTTATAAAATAAATATAGATATATATTTATTTCAAACACACGAATTCTTTTACAAAATAGATACAGTTTATCTATTCAACGACTCGATGAAGTTCTTATAAAATAAATATAATATTTTATATTTATTACGAACGCCAAAACGGCCTATACGTATATTTTTGGCAAATATACACAAAACGTGATATATATAATACAAGTTATTATATATTATTTTCATACAAACTTTTGTACATACACGTACGATTTCTCGAGACAACTAACGCGATATATGATACGAGTTTGTTATATGATATTTTCATAGAAATATTCTTTTATACACGTATGACTACTCGAGACGGCTAACACACTTACAACGATATATGTATATATTTTTATATAAATATTTGTTCATTTTAAGCCTCTCGGAATATGAATGATATTCGGCCAGGGTGACCGGGGATTTGGTTAGGGTAGCCAGGAAATCTGGTCAGGGTGACCAGGAATCTGGTCAGGGTGACCAGGGATTTATTTTATACATGGTATGGTTAGCGTAAGGAGGTTTACTGCTTAGATCATGTGAGTGGGTAGGAGCAACATGAGGCCATTAGTCCTCATGGTAGGACCGAGGGACAGGAGCGGTAGATCTATCTGGGTGTAGCGTGCCCAGCCCCAGGCCAAACTAGAAACGGACCTCGGGGTGACTTTGTCCACATACTAATGCCGTGGCAAAAATCTGCTAAGTTTGAGTCTCCCTACTTGCACTTCACATATATCAGTGGCCTTGCAAACCATTAGTGATCTCAATTCCCTTATTTGCTACATACCAGGGACATATATATTTACGAAACTACTTGTTCATACAAATTAAAATACCATGTTTTATACAAAATTCAAAGCACATGATTATGCGGGTAAGGAGTCAAAGTCAGGGTGGGCATTGACGGTTATATAAACATTACAAATACAAGGCTTTACAAATACATGGTTTTATGAACATAACGTGCTACAAACACAACGTTGAAAATGATTTTTAAACTCATTTTCTCAATACTATTTCAAAAACCGGTTATTCCAAAGATTTATTTCAAATCTTTCACAATACCAAAGATTTATTTCAAACCTTCCATAACTTAAAAGATTTATTTCAAATCTTTTACAAACAAACTATGAACTCGCTCAACATTATGTTGATTTTTCTCGCATGTTCTTTCTCAGGTTTCTTTTCTAAGACAAGGCACGGTTGGAATAGGAGAACCATGTTGGAGACTCGAGTACTTAGTGGGCGTTCAATTTCTAAAAGACTTAGCTTATTTGCTTCCGCTGTGCAATGAAGATACCAGTCCAGTCACGCCAGCTCTGATAATTTCGGGGTGTGACATTTTTACCCATTCCCGCTTCGGCCGTTTTGAGCATTGCATGAAGCTCACCAATGCTCTTGTCCCATCCATTCATGTTATAGTTCATAACAAAGCTCTCAAATTTCTTTGTTAAAGAGTTGAGGATCAAATACGTAGCCAACTCTTTAGAGACGGGACAATTGAGCCTCTCGAGGCGATCAATGTGGCTTTTCATTTTAAGGACGTAAGATGAGACCGATTGGGTTTCCTCCATTCGACATGCATGAAGCGCTCGAACCGTTTCGAAGCGTTCTACCCTTGCTTGTTGTAGGAACATTTCCTTCAATTGGGTAATCATGTCGTATGCCCCATGATGTTCAAAGTCCTTTTGAATCTCGGGAATCATAGTTCCCAACATGAGGCAAGAGGCTTGCATGGAGTCCTCGGTATACTTAACCCAATCATTGTAGGCTTCTACATCTTCCTCGTCAGGTTGATCGGGAATAGGATCGTCCAACACATAGGATATCTTCTCTTGCTTAAGAACAATTCTCAAGTTTCGAAACCAATCCATGAAGTTGTTATGGTTGAGACGATCCTTTTCAAGGATGGTTCTTAGTGATAGGTTACGGACGGTTTGGGTAATCGGGTTTGCATTGTTAGCGGCCATCTACAAAATTTAACAAAGTCCAATTTTAGTATTTTCGATATTATTAAAATTTTAATCATTAATACCCTTTTATGTCTCATAGACAATTAATAATTAAAATCTAGAATCCAACGTTACATTTAAATATTGGTTAGGTGACCTTTATCCCATTATTTAAATTAACAAGGTAGTCAACGTTTGACGATTGCAACCCTTTGCAACTTCTAGCTATATGGGATCGGTTAAACATCTTTATGTTTAGTTGGCATGTTTAATCCCATCAACACCTTTGTTCCCCATGCTTCGGTGACCCTAAGTTCATGGTTTCCAAATCAAGTTGTCCAACTTATACACACATGTGAGTTTACACATATAAGTGGTTAGGTGACCTTTATCCCACAAACATGGTAACCCCACCTCAAATATACAAGTTTCCTCAAATGTGGTTGGGTGACCTTTATCCCACAAAGAGTTCCCAAGTAATTTGAGTGTTGTATAAAAGGATGGTGTTTGACTTGTTTTATAAAAGGGATTTTTATTTTTCAAAATTCTAGTTTAGAAAAATTTTATGTACCATATATTTGCATGCATTCAAATCTGTTGGTCCCGTTGCTACAGGATCTGATCGTAGGAACTAGATGAATCGATTTCGTCTTAGTGTGCGGAATCCATTAAGACAAATCACAGATTTATGCAACAGAGAATTCAACGTTTAACTTCTTGTCTGTTCGTTCTATTAATCGTTCTGAAAGTCACAAAGTTCCGGTGAACGTACAGACTACCCGTGCGTATGTCAAAAGTTCTGACAAAGTAGCACCGGACCTACTATATATAGACAGACTCAGGAAACTAATAAGTGTTGTACGTGCGGGTGAGCTACCCGTGCGTATGACTCACCCGTACGTGTGGTCATCCGCGTGTATGACTTATCCGTGCGGATAAGTCATCCGTGCGTATGGCCATACGTGCGTATTGCCATCCGTACGAGTTAAACTTGTCCCAAACAACACTTTTACATACAGACCCTATTCCTGAGTTGTCCTACTAACTACATACATACATTCAGACAAAATACATAAGCACAGAACAAAATATGACTACATGCTGACGGAAGCTACAGACGTAATGTACTAACAGACTCCCCCTCGGATGTAGCTGTAGTACCTTCCAGCATAGTCTTTTAATTCCTTTTGTTGCGTCTTCGCGCACGCGCTTTCTCTCTTCTTTTCTGTGCTCTTTCCTCCAACATTCTTTTTCTCTTTTGTCTTCCCTCAGTCAACCACCAATGTCTGTAGACAGGATCTCCATCACGCTTTCGTTCCCATCTTCGAATTTTGTTTTCTTCAGATTCAATTGGTGTCTGATCTGTTGGAGGAACAATTCCCAATTTACGTCTTCCCCGTTCAGCAGCTTTTTCAGCAATCTTCTTTGAACGTTGTTCATGCTTGTATACTTTCAAGAACTCATCAATCTCTAGATCTCTCCATTTAGTCTTCCAGTATCTTCCAGAGTTGATGTCTTTTGCGTAACAAACATCCACAACCTTTTGATATTGCAAAGCTTGCTCTCTATCAGGTCTCTCGTAAACTATCTTGTTGTAGAACAAACAGTCGATATCTTTCTTTGAGCAGTTAACAAGCCACATAGGATCTAACACACAGATCCTTCTAGCTTCTCCTGTGGACTTGTTATTTAACGAGATTATTGCTTCAGCTGTAGTTTGATTATACAACCATCCTTCAAACTCATCGTGGAAATCTTGCTCCATCGCCCTTAACGGCATATTCTTCAAACAACTTGGAGGTTTGATATCCAGAGTAATATCCTTCTCACCACTTTCCAGAATTCTGAAAATTTGTTGAGGAAAGTGTGGTTTCCAATCAGGATATCTTTTCTCAGCTTGCAGCTTCACATAATTCCATAATCTCTGATCGTGCTGCTTTACATCTAACCCATGATAGAATTCTTTGATGTTCTTTGTCTTTACCAGCTCATCTATATCCCACCAAGGCAAAGTTTTGATATCTGACAAGAACTCAAAATACTGCACTCCCTGTTCTCTTCTGATTGCATAAACTTTTAAATCTTCCAAATATCCCCATGAGAGAATGTCACCCCAAGAGAGTTCTTTGTCGTGCTTAAAAAATTGTAATGCCCGTAGTTTCTTTCTCTCTTTAGGCATGACTTTATACCATTTCTTTCTTTCTTCTGCAAGATTTTCTCTTGGTATAGTATTTGGAATACCATCTGCAGACACCTTCTCCACTATCTTTCTTCTAATTTCATCTTCATTTCGATCCTTGAACATTTCCGACAATGAAGGAAATGTTGCATCAATCCCAGAATAATGAAAACGAACTTCATCATCAGATGAATCTGAAGCATCTTCAACGATTACATCATTGTAGTTATCAGCTTCAAAGGCATATCTTGGCTCAAATACATCTTCAGAAGTTTCAGGAATTTCATCTTCAATATCGAACTTAAATTTTCCTTCTTGCAACCCCAATTCCTCTAACATTTCTTCCCTTGTTCTACTAACCTCAGTCACCTCTTGACTTTTATCTTGTAAGAAAATGACAGTGGGATTTGAGAGGAATACCTGATCTGAGTGTTGCTTTCCAGAAGTGGAAGTTTCTTGATGATCATCATCTTCTTGTTCGTTGATTTGATCATTCAGAAACTCCTCTATCCTTTGTTCATCAATAGGATCCTTCACAATCAATCCTGACGAACCTTGATCATCGTCATCATTCTTCTTATCATCATCATCTTTCTTGTTATCATCGTCTTTCTCATCATCGTCGTTTTTCTCCTCATCTTCATCTTCGTCATCATCTACAAGAAGTTCTTCATCAGAATCACTAACTTCTTCACCCCGAGCCTTCTTCGCTTCTTTTCTCCTTTTCATAACTTTCATTCTGTAGAGACCATCTTTTACGTTGAGTAGCACAGTTTCAGCTTTACCAACAAGAACAAACTGCTTTGTCTTCCATTCAAGTAGCATCACTTCTTTAGACTTTTTCTTCTTTTGTTCAGCAGCAACTCTACGAATGATCTCTTCAGAATCAATGACTTGAGAAGGTTCTCCAACATGAAATCTTGATCATGTACAACTTGTTCTTGAACATGTTGTTCTTGAGCAACTTGTTCTTGAACATGTTGTTCTTGAGCAACTTGTTCTTGAACATGTTGTTCTTGAACATGTTCAGCATTAATCATTTCAGCATCATCTTGAAGAGAAGAACCACCAGCTTCTTGAACATCTTCAATTATACTTTTGTTCTTTTGGATAGCATCCTCAGCCAGTCTTCGTTCTCTTTCAAGTCTTCTCTCTTCAACTTTCTTTACTTCAATTTCATTGTAAGCAGCATGAACATCCTTCTTCAAAAGATTTTCCACAACAGAATATAACATCTTTAGTTGTTCATCTTTCATCACTTTGTCAGCTTTCATGGCTTCCATCTCCAACTTCATTGTTTTCATTTCGTTTGAAGTAGATTCACTCATTTCACTGACCACCTGATTGAGTGTTTGATTTACATCTTGGAGATTCTTGTTCAATGAAGAGATTTCTGCCAGAAGAGCTTCAATCACTTTAGTGTTACTTTCACCATCTTCCTTTATCTTCTTCATAGTGCGTTCATCCTTGATTATCACCGTTCTAAGTTGATCATGAGCTTTCATTATCTTTTTCACTTGCTCTTTTAAGAGATCACGTTCACTTTCAGCCTTTTCTTTTTCTTTCTCAAGATCTTTGACCTTCTTTGCAAGAACTCTTACTGCTTCATTGTTGAATAAGTCATCATCAAAATTCAGATCTTCCAAAGGATCACCTGAAGCAGATGGCATATGGCTAAAGAAATCATCTGAATCTTTTGGCCGTGAGGACGATTCTGGAATCTCTATTGTTTCTGGTACATTTGGAAATTGTGAGGAAAAGACTCCAGTATCAGTAACTTCAACGTAGTCATCGTGACTAGTCTGCTTTTCTGCTTCTGTTTCTTGTTGTTGAGAAGATTCAACATGTTGAGTATCTTTGCCATCATGTTCCTTTTGAACTTGACTTTCTCCTTTTCTTGCTCGAACACTTCTTGGAATGAGACCTGCTACAACAGCTTTTCTTTTCTTGATTTGTTTCTTTGGATTCTCAGGATCATAAGTTGAGTCTTCTTCGTCTGATCCCTTCTTTTTCTTTGGAGACCTTTTCTTCAACTGAACTTTTCCTTTGCCAAGAGTAAGTGGATCAAGTTCAGATTCTGATATTGTGGTTTCAGAATCATCATCACTTGAAAGATCTTGAACAATTCCTTCTTGATCTTTAACACCTTCTTGATCTTTAACTCCTTAAGCAGCATCCTCATTCTTCTTTAAGAAACTTTCAAGAGATTGTGATAACAACTCAGTTCCTTCTTGAATAACAGCTGACAGCTCCAGAACTTTTTCATCTATCAATTTGTGCTGCTGTTTTCTAGAAGACCTTGCAAAACAGATGTTTGACACATATATTAGAAATTTTCACAATATAAAATTCTAATTTCCTTGTGACTCCCCCTTTCACAATACCCTTTTTCACATTATTTGGAATAGAAACTGCAGGAGACGTCTCTGGAGTTCTCTTCCTTTTTCCATCTTTGACACACCACCATCTTGTATCCTTCTTATAGAACAAACTCATCTTGTCATCTTCGTTATCAGAATTGCTGTCTTCATGTCTCCACGCATCATTCTCTAGAGCTACATAGTTTGGATTTGAAATTTTGCATATCATTCTCTTTGCTCCAGGATTTGGACCTTTGATCAATCTGCTGATTGTATCTGGTGTCATGTGTCTCAGGCCCAAAATGTCACTACCTTTCTTTTCTAAACCTTGAAACTGATCGTCTATCAACATCTGGACAAACCTAGGATACATAAGGAACCTCTTGCTTCCATCCTTTACATTCTCAGACATGTGATCAAAAATTATTTGAGAGATATTGTATGGTCTGTTCAGTACAAGACATGCAATGATATTCATGATGTAATCTTGAGTTTCATCATATCCACCTTTTCTGTGTGACAAAGCATGAAGTATACAATGAATCATGAACTTATAAGCATGGCTAAAACTTGTCTTTTGCATTCTTCCATTCACACTCCCGGCAAAACACATCCTACACCACAATCCTTTTACTAAACGTTCAGAAACTATGGGTGGATCACTATCATTGTCTCCTAAATTCAACACTCTCCTTATAACACCAACTGTCACTTTCATCTCCAAATCTACATCTCTTCCATTCTCATCTTTCTTTGATACAGCTGAATAAATGGTCTTATCACTTTCTTCGTATCTTGCAGCAGTCCAAAAACGTTTCACATGCGATTCATATACTACTGTCTTATTAGTTAAGGCCTTAGAAATTCTACTTTCCCTCAAAAATTTTGCAACATCTTGAACTACTGTGTTTTCGGTATACACTTCATCCAAAATACAATATATATTATGAGCTTTATCCCATTCCTGCAGAAATTTTATTCATTTTAAAAATTTTAGGATCTCAAAATATTCTGTCAAGAAAAAGCTTGTTGTATGGTATGACACTTGAATGGTTATCCGTATGCATAACTAGTCCGTGCGGATGAGTTGTCCGTGCGGACAACTTGTCTACACACGCGTATGGCTGCCCGTGAGTACAACATACCATAGCCCCGGATTGCCATCTGTGCGTACAACATAGCATTGCCACGTATTGCCATGCGCGCGTACAGCCTGTCCTTGCCACAAATTGCCATACGTGCGTACAGCATTACTTACTACGGATTGTTATCCGCGCGTACAACATGACATAGCTACGGACTACCATACGTGCGTACAACATAACTTGCCACGGATTGCCATACGCACGTACAAGTCGTGCGTGCGGATACAAGTCACAGATGAAGAACAGTTTATGAACATCAAAAATTTTCAATGGCAAAATCTAAAATTGAACATAGATCTACACAGAGAATGTTAATACGATCAAAACCCTATGTTCCACGATGTCTAAAATGTCCTATACACAGGTCAATTTAACAAAAACCTAGCCGACACTACGTACCGTTCAAACAACAGATCTAACAGATCTTAACATGTTATAACACAAATTAATCCGGTAAAATCCTAGATCTAATCATTCTGAACAAAACCTTATCATTTATTCATGACAAATCGAACTAACACAGGCTAGATCTGAGATATAAGGCTCCGAAAGAACAGTTACGCTATGAACAGACATTAAACAATGGATTATTGCAAATTTGAGTTAGAAAATCATACCTTTGCCATTGCTAATGTTGTGCTAACCAACGAAAACAACGATCCGTGCAAAGAATTCCGAAATCAGAAAGTCAAAGTGTGAGAGAGAAAGAGTGTTGTGCGTGCGTATAGCTTTGACTGACTCTTTGACCCTCTATTTATACTAACATCAGACGCGTATGGTCACCCGGGCGCAGTGCCATCCGTGTGTATGGCTACCCGTCCGGATGAACATCCGAATGAGGCACACTTTACTTTTTCAATGAAAACTTTGATTTTTCTCAACTTCTGTCAGATTTTAGAAATCCACTTAAGTTGCTAGGTTCAAATTAATGACCCAAGGAACTTAATTTGTCGACCAAGTTCAACTTAATGACCCTGGTTGACCTGAAGCAAAACATACTGACATTTGAAAAATTTTGTTCAAACAATTTTTCTGAAAAATTACAAGTATCAACTTAATGAACTTGTGTTTCAAACTTTCAATTACAGATTAGTCAAGATTAGCTCCAAACTCATCTTCCAATCCAGAAACTTCCTGCATCTTATATCACTTTCGAATCTGAAGATCAACTCTCCACTTTGGTTTGTCGAAAATAAAGCAGAAAAATAAAATCTTTTTGGAATTTTTAATGAAACAAGAAGAATAGAACAGAAATATAAAAGCAGTAAATGTAAACTATTTACAAACATATTTTTGGTGAGCGTGTTAGGGAATCATATCAGCTTCCGACAAGTTACAAGTACCATTAAGCTTAATTTCATGCCAAACATTAAACAATTCACCTCAATTGTCGATATACTGATCCATCTTAAATTCTTACACACATTTCAATCTGTTCAGGATACAGTTTAAGTGTTTTAGAGACTTAAACTTATACGTGTGTCCCACCTCTTGAATATACTCTCGTATCTAGAATCTCAATAATCAGTCTTACAGGTGAGTATACATCAATGATATCTGTACATAATTTAGGTATGCGAGGGCCGAGGGATCTCAGGTCGATACTTCCGTATACGCAGAGAGATGTCGGCTTCGACTTTAAGGTGTGTCCCCTTTAGAGGATCTTTTTGCTACAACAGCAGCGTTTATCAATTTTATTTTTTCAGCATGCTGAGGGTTTAATGCTATGTTTCAAGCATATGCAGAAAGTATTATCCAGGGACTAGGTCAGAACTACCGTTCAGCAGAAGTCCCTGAATAATACCCCAGACATCATTGAGAATAAAGACCTAGTATATCAGATTATGAAACCTTTCAAACGAGATTTCAGGGGTTACCTATATATCCAAATGGTGTTCCCCACGAATTAAGCAAGTAAGATTTTAGGTTTATATCCCGAACAAATCTACTAAATGTGTAAAAACCTATCGACACATCATTAGTGAGACTGTTTAACATATTTGATCTTTCCATTTCTTTAGCGTACAGTAACCGTCTAGCTGATGTACTATCATTTTCCCTTTTTACACAAACTCTTTTTGAAATTTTATCATGTTTTTGGGTTTTTGAAATTTTCTAATGTTTTTGTCTTTTTCGAATTTTTTATTGTTTTTGTATTTTCTGAAAATAAAACGATTATCTCCCCCTAAAAACCAAAACAAGTAAAAATTCGACAAACCATTGTAGATTGTTTCTCAACATCATCTACAAAGGCACCTTCATCAACGCCAACAATTTCCTCCGCATCCGATAGCAACTTCATACCATTAAGTTTCAAAAGATATTTAAAGCGAGTTTTATCAAAAGCTTTGGTATGTAAGTCAGCTTTTTGTTCATCGGTGTGGATTTTCTCTATTCGTATCAACTTCTTCTCGAGACAGTCTCGGATGAAGTGATGACGAATTTCAATGTGTTTTGTTTTAGCGTGATGAACAGGATTTTTTGTTATGTTAATTGCTGCCTCATTATCAACAAAGATAGGGGTGTTAAGAAATTGCAAACCGTAGTCTCGCATCTGTTGCTGGATCCACAAGATCTGAGAGCAGCAGCTGCTAGCAGATACATATTCAGCTTCACAAGTGGATAAAGCGACAGAGGTCTGCTTCTTGCATTGCCAGGTGACCAATCGTGGTCCGAAAAACTGGCACCCCGCTGTTGTTGATTTAGCATTCACTTTGCAGCATCCGAAATCAGAATCAGAATATCCTTCGAGCTTGAAGTCGCCAACTTTTGGATACCACAACCCCAAAGATGGAGTTCCTTTCAGGTAGCGTAGAATCCTTTTCACAATTACCATGTGCGAAGCTCTAGGATTTGACTGAAATCGAGCCGCGAGGCAGGTTGGATACATAATATCCGGTCTTGATGTCGTCAAGTACATTAACGAGCCGATCATGGAGCGATATAGTGTTTCATCAACCTTCTCTCCGGTGAGATCAGGGTTTATCCCATGATTCGTCGCTAATGGGGTGGACATTGGTGACATTCCTGACATCCCGAATTTCTCCAGAACGTCATGAACGTATTTTGTTTGATGTATGAAAGTTCCTTCGGGAAGTTGATCAACTTGAAGTCCCAAGAAAAACTTCATCTCACCCATTGAAGACATTTCAAACTTCTACTTCATAACTTGTTCAAAATCTTTGCAGAGTTGTTCATTTGTAGACCCAAAAATTATGTCGTCCACGTAAATTTGGACAATCAGAAGATGCCCGTCGACTTCTTTTGTGAAAAGAGTGGCGTCTATCTTTCCTCGAGTGAAGTGATTGGCTAACAGATGTTGAGACAAGGTCTCATACCAGGCTCTCGGGGCCTGATGTAAGCCGTACAACGCTTTGTCAAGGAGGTAAACTTTATCTTTGTGAATTGGGTCGGTGAAGCCCGGTGGCTGTCCGACATAAACCTCCTCTTTCACCTTGCCATAGAGAAATGCCGACTTCACATCTAACTGAAAAACCTTAAATCCTTTCCATGATGCGAATGCAAGGAAGATTCTGATAGCTTCAAGTCTTGCGACAGGGGCATATACTTCGGTGAAATCTATCCCCTCCTGCTGACTGAAGCCTTGGACAACTAGTCGAGCTTTGTTTCGAATGATAACACCTCGATCATCCCTCTTGCATTTAAACATCCATTTGGTATTAATCTTTCGGTGACCATCGGGCAAATCTACTAGCTTCCATACGCCAAGCTTCTCGAATTGGCTTAACTCCTCCTGCATTGCATTTACCCATGAATCTTCAGTAAGCGCCTCTTTGTACGTCCTTGGTTCTATCTGCGAGATAAAACAGCTTAATGAGAATTCAGTTTGTAAAGGAGCAACTGTTGTGTAAAAACATGTAAGCCCTTGATCAAGCTGTCTTCGAGTGCGGACGCCTGATTGCAGTTCTCCGATTATCAGTTCCTCCGGATGATAAGAAAGCGTTCTTGGCATCACCTTGCCCGAAACATCTACTTCACTCTCCAAATTTGTGACGTTTTGATCAGCAACTTGTTCACTGACTGGAATAGTTTGATTTGAAAACTGGATTATCTCCCCCTCAGAGTCTGAATCATCATGATCGAATATTGGTCTGTTTTCAGATTCTTGATTGTTATTGTCTACCGTCTGATTTTCTTGAGCAACATCATTTTCAACGTCGTCCTGTTCTCCAGCATTGCTTGGACCCGCCTCATCATCATTTGAAGCTTGTCGTTTTCGATAAGATTCTGCTGGAAACCTTTCGTCTTCATATTCTCTAAGAATATCCAACTCATCAAAGAACTCTGGTTCTTCTTCCATGTTAAATGACTCCCACAAAACATCATAGTTGAAACGCCATGAGTCGCCCGGATTCTGTGGAGGCATTGTGTGACCTTGGCATTCAACATTTTGAGCTTCAATAATTCGCTTCAGACTTGGAACGAAGACTCTTCGTAAAGGACTTGCATATCCCACAAATATTCCTTCAAAACTCTTCGGACCCATCTTTCCAAAAGGTTCTAGAACTGTACAGGGTGACCTGAACGGTTCAAGATACTTCAAATTCGGTTTTCGGTTATTGATCAACTCAAAGCATGTTTTGTTGAATTTCTTGACGGTTAGAACTCTGTTGAGCGTATAGCATGCGGCGGAAACAGCTTCTGCCCAGAAATTTATCGGTAACTTTGAATCAGCAAGCATTGTTCTGGCCGTTTCAATCAGTGTCTTGTTTTTACGTTCTGCGACTCCATTCTGTTGCGGAGTATACGGAGCACTGAACTCATGCAAGATACCTCTTTCATCACAATATTCTTCCATATTGTTGTTCTTGAACTCAGTACCATTATCACTTCTAATTCATCTGATACGCCTTTGGTACAAATTTTCAATCTTTCTGAATAGCTCTTTCAACCTGTCAAATGTTTCCTCTTTCGACTTCAAGAATAACACCCATGAGAATCTGGAATAATCATCAGTAACCACAAGACAATAAAGTTCTCCGGTAATGCTTTTGACATTCACAGGACCAAATAAATCCATGTGAAGTCTCTCCAAAGGTCTTGAGACTGAATTGACTTGCTTTGTGGGGTGTGACTTTTTCTTTTGCTTGCCTTTCATGCAACTAATGCACTCTTGTTCCATATGGAAACCTTTAATGTGAACTCCCAGAACCAAATCATTGTGTACAAGATGATTCATTTTGCGAAGATGAATGTGCCCCATCTTTCGATGCTACAACTTTGATTCTTTCTCCGTTGCTCTTGAAACAAAACAGTGTGCTTGACCCGTTGTTGTAGTTGCTACAGTCATGTCTAAAACATACAGATCATTCACTCTAGGAGCTCTCATGATGATCCATTCTTCAGGAATAACAAACCCTGGTTTCAAAATCAAACACTCTTTGTCTGTGAAGTGAGTAGTATACATCCGGTCACAAATCTGCGAGATACTTAGCAGATTATTTTCCAGCTCAGCAATGTAGTTAACTCTCTCAAACGTGACAATCCCATTGGATAACGTTCCTTCACCAACAATTCTACCACCTTGGTTTGTCACACCCCAACCGATGGCGGAATCATCGGGGCGCGGCACTGAGCGAAACAGATTGTCCAGAAGTTTCCATAACAACTATCATTACCATTCAATTTAAGTTAACATGTCCCATACCATGTCTCAAATAGTAAAACAAGTTATTACAGACAAAAAAAGTAAACAAATATTCTGTTCCGACAACTCAGATTTAAACAATACGATTTATTTGTTGGTTTCTAAGACTCCAGTTCCTAGCTTCGATTTCATCACAGCCCGAGAAGCATATAAACAACCTAAGCACCTGTCACATACGTTAAAATAATGTCAATACATAAAATGTAAAGGTGAGCATACAAGTTTGATAATAGCATATAGAGTTCGAATTCGTTTACGCATAACCAGCACGTACACATAGTGAAATGAAGCACGTTAGTTATCGACATAGATCCATCGATACCAATGACTGCGGGTTGACTGCCCGAGGCAGTTCGCAATACACGATTACCACTGTAATCCGTGCAAGTAAAAGATCCTTAACAACCCCCGTGGGAACGGGTGCTGAGTCCAAACTATAGTACTATCGTTGCTAAGGCAGGTAGACAGCATTCCATGTGTAAACATAACAAACAAGCATTCATAAGCCACGTATAACATGCAATAATGGTTAAGCGTTAAAATAGCTTGAGTAGTGTGATAGTTGTAGTTTGAATAGTTGTAACGTATGTAACACCCAAAAGTGCTAAAGCAAAAAGGGTTCGAGTATACTCACAGCGATATGGATTGAAGGGAGCGCTTTACAGCGAGTACGAATAGCCTGGATAGATTCGATAACGTAACGATAAGTGGCGCGTAAAACAGTACAAGTGAGTGCGGGTAGAATGACTGATCGTGCGGATCAGTTGTCCGTGAATAGAGGTCATCCGTGCGCATGACCTATCCGTACGGATGATGATGCGTGCGGATGGTGATGCGTGCGGACGGTGTTCCATCCGGATAGGTCATCCGTGCGTGTGACTGTCCGTGCGGGTGGCAACCCGTGCGGACTAGTCATACGTGTGGACGACTTACCCGTACGGTTAGATTGCTCGTGCGGATAAATGTTCAAGTGGATTGTTTCTTCCTAAGATGTGTTTGTGTATGATGGCTTGTGCTTTGGAGTTTTCGTTGTAGCATTTAGAAAACACCAAAGTGTTTCTACCTTTCAAGCCGGCCGCGCGGACGGTGGTCCGTGCGTATGGTAGTCCGTGCGGACAGCCTGTGCGCGCGGGCAGGGTCAATCCGTCCGGATAGTCCGTCCGTGCGCACGGCTTGACCGTGCGGGTGGGGTTTGCTCGATTTTCGTTTTAAGGCCTTAGTATCTCATGATCCGATGAGTAATCCATTCAGAGGTCGTCCGTCCGGATTGCTCGTTCGTCGATACTCAAACCTCGCGTGGAAAGTGGGTCCCAAGGGTAGTCCGTGCGGGTGGCGACCCGTGCGTATGACCTGTGCGTACGGATGGTAACCCGTGCGCACAGCTTGTCCGTGCGGGTGGCTAGTCCGTGCGGGTAGCCTGTCCGTGCGGACAACTGCTCCGGTTGTTCCGTTCGTCTACACTTGGTTTCTGTTGTCGTTTATCGAGACGTTCTGATTACGTGGCAACCACTTGGAGTTGTGTTCTCACCCGTGTGACTAGACCGGTTAGGAATCACCCTAATTCAGCCTGCCGGCGACTCAGAACGGTCGTCCCGGTTAACCCCGAAATCAGTTGTCTAGGGTACAACTCCAGATCTGGAACTAGGGTATTACTATTGACGAGCAAAACACTAGGACTGATCGGGTTTGTACCGGTTTTAAGGGTAAAAGTAGGAGAGAACATTAGATTCATTTCTTTCAACTCTTTTATCCTTGGAAAAGTTTAGATCTAGGTGGAATTATTGTAAAAACTTGTAGAAATCGTTTAGATCTGAGATATTCTTGGTGGAATGAGGCCAAGCATGAAGTTCTTACGAACTTCATGATGACGTCACCCATGATTACCTCAAATCCGGATGATTTCATGGTTAGAATTGAAGATTCGAAAGATAGAAGTGTGTGGAATCGTGTAGTGAATAAAGTTGTACAAGAATCAGTGCAAGATCTTACCTGGATTGAGAGAAATCTGAGAAAAAGGTGAAGAATGCGTGTGGTTCGGACGTCACTTGCCAAAAGTGGAAAAAGTGGAGAGTGACCCGTGTATTTATAGGATGCCAAAAAGGGAAAGAATGAGTCGTGCGCATGGCACGCACCCGGGTAGGTTATCCGCGCGGACTGGCCATCCGTGCGGACTGGCAATCCGTGCGGATTGGCCATCCGTGCGGATGGGCCATCCGTGCGGATGCCACCTCCTAGGGTGAGCTCGGCGTGATGTTGATTTGGTTTCGATTTGCGAGCGATTCGATAGGGTTTCCTAAACAAATTACTTTCAGTCCCAACTACTTCTTATACGGTTCGATTCGGGATTCGAGTTCGGGTTCGATCATATTCGAGTTAGACTTCGAGTTCGATTGAGTTCGCTTGATTATCACCACACAACATAAAATAAACATGCACAAGTAACACGTAAGGCACACACACACGTATAACTGACAAATAAAATACAAACTTTCGAGTTACGATTTGGTATCGATTTGATCAGCTTGCTTGATTATCTTTATCGCATTGTTACTTCCTATCGTTCACAGTCGTAGATCGATCGAAATATGATTGGTGAGGCTTGATTATTGTAATGTACGACATTTACTCCACATAGTCTAAATATAATAGAAACAATTCTACGAGTCACGTCGCGCAAATTCGGTCGTTGACTTTGACCTTGACTTTGACTTTCACTCGTGAAAACACGGGGTGTTACAGCCTCCCCTTGTTTAGGAAATTTCGTCCCGAAATTAAGCCGGAAGCTGTAACTAATTCGTGAATCACGTGTTGGAGAATCGTCAAATTAGCCAAGATTTCATGGTTAAAATCGGCTGATTCAAATTATTTTGATTGCGCTGATCAAACAACAAGATTCGTACCAGATTTCATTGTATGCAGATCTCAATTCGCATCAGATTCGATAAAGTTCTTCAAAATCTTTTTCTTTTTCTTTCAAAACCTTGATCATGGTAGGTTCTAGTTTGAATTCGCTTCGGTTGCGATCCGACTCGTACGACGTGCGGAATCCGGGAACGTACGTGATCGAACACACAATAACATACAGATGGCGTGATTCATTTATAAAATTTCAATCTTTATTAGTTTTGGCGGTTTCTGCTGGCTTCCATACATATTATCATATTTCAAATTCTCTGAAATCTCTCTCGAATACTCGCCGTTCTAGTTGGACGTTGCTTCTTCGTTGAACAGCTGTGGATACTTTGCCTTCATGTCGCTTTCGAGTTCCCAAGTGAACTCCGCGCCTTGTTTGCCTTCCCACCGGACTTTCACAATGGGAATGCGTGAGCACCTGAGTTCTTTGGTTTGGCGATCCATGATCTCGACAGGCTTTTCCACGAAGTGCAATGTTTCGTTCACTCGTAGATCGCCTAGAGGAACATGTTTGGCTGGTTCGTAGATGGTCTTTCGGAGGTTTGACACGTGGAAGATCGGATGGACATTGCTAAGTTCTTCCGGTAATTCGAGTCTGTAGGCGACTTTTCCGATCCTTTCCAGAATCTTAAAAGGTCCCACATACCGAGGCGCTAGCTTCCCCTTTTTGCCAAATCGGACTACACCCCTCCAAGGTGATACCTTTAGAAGTACGTAGTCACCAATGCCATACTCGCGGTGCTTGCGCTTTTTATCGGCGAGAAGCTTCTGTCTATCTCGAGCCTTCGCTAGGTTGTCCCGAATTTGGAAGATTTTGTCTGTCGTTTCTTGTAGTAGTTCCGGACCGGTTAGTTGCGAGTGACCGATCTCGTGCCACACAATAGGCGATCGACATCTTCTTCCGTATAAGGCTTCGAAAGGAGCCATCTGGATGCTAGCCTGGTAGCTGTTGTTGTACGAGAATTCGACTAACGGAAGGTGTTTATCCCAATTGCCACCGAATTCTAGAACACATGAACGGAGCATGTCTTCAAGCGTACGAATCGTTCTCTCGCTGTGACCGTCTGTTTGTGGGTGGAATGCAGTGCTTAGATTGAGCGTTGTTCCTAGTGCCGTTTGAAACGTTCCCCACAATCGCGAAGTGAATCGAGCATCACGGTCAGAGATGATGTCACGAGGCGTCCCATGTCGACAAATGATCTCGTTAGTGTAGATTCGGGCTAATCGTTCCACCTTGTAGTCCTCTCGTATTGGCAGAAAGTGGGCTGATTTGGTCAAACGGTCAATGATAACCCAAATACTGTCGTGACCTGACGACGTGGTTGGAAGCTTGGTTACGAAATCCATAGCTATGCTCTCCCACTTCCACATAGGGATTGGAGGTTGTTCGAGCAAGCCAGAGGGTCGTTGATGTTCGGCCTTGACCCTAGCGCAGGTTAGGCATCTTCCGACGTAGAGGGCGATATCCCGTTTCATACCCGGCCACCAGTACCTATAGCGAAGGTCATGGTACATTTTGTCAGCACCAGGATGAATAGAGTATCGGGATTTGTGGGCCTCATCCATGATGATCTGTCGCAGGTTAGTTCTCCTGGGAATCCAGATTTTGTCTAGAAAGTGGAATATCCCGTTTGATTTGCTCACAAGCTGGGCTCCGTCGTGGTAGATTCTCTCTTTCTTCAAGGTGCGCTCGTTGAAACATGCATGCTGGGCGTCGCGAATAAGAGCTTCGAGGTTGTGCTGGGCTTGAACATTTCGAGTGCCAAGCAGATAACTCCGTCTGCTAAGTGCGTCGGCAACAACATTTGCTTTGCCTGGGTGATAACGAATCTCGCAGTCGTAATCGTTGAGAAGCTCTACCCATCGGCGTTGACGCATATTTAGTTCCCTCTGATTAAAGATGTGTTGTAGGCTCCTATGATCGGTGAAGATCGTACACTTAGTACCATACAGGTAGTGTCGCCAAATCTTTAATGCAAAAACAACTGCGCCTAGCTCGAGATCGTGGGTTGTATAGTTCTTCTCGTGGATTTTGAGCTGACGGGATGCGTAAGCAATAACCTTGTCTCGTTGCATTAAGACACAACCGAGACCAAGGTTAGAAGCATCACAGTAGACAATGAAATTATCGTTACCGTCGGGTAGCGTGAGAACAGGAGCATTGCAAAGCATGTATTTGAGGGTTTGAAAGGCAGACTCTTGCTTGGTTCCCCAGACAAAAGGCTGATCCTTATGAGTAAGCGAAGTAAGTGGTACAGCAATCTTCGAGAATCCGTTGATAAATCGTCGATAATAGCCCGCCAGTCCGAGAAAGGAACGAACTTCAGTCGGGTTTTTAGGCGTAACCCAACTCTTAACAGCTTCAATCTTTGTAGGATCGACGTGAATGCCCTGACTATTTACGATGTGACCCAGGAATTGAACCTCCCCCAACCAAAATTCGCACTTGGAGAATTTGGCGTAGAGTTGATTTCCTTGGAGTAACTCGAGAACCAAACGTAGATGTTGCGCGTGTTCGGACCTCGTTTTGGAATAGATCAGGACATCGTCGATGAACACGATGACGAAACGGTCAAGATACGGTTTACACACCCGATTCATCAGATCCATGAAAACTGCTGGTGCATTGGTTAGGCCAAAAGGCATGACAACGAACTCATAATGGCCGTAACGAGTGCGAAACGCGGTTTTGGGAATGTCCTCCTCCTGTATACGCAGCTGATGATATCCGGAACGCAGGTCGATCTTCGAGAAACACGTAGCGCCCTGTAGTTGGTCAAACAAATCGTCGATTCGAGGCAGAGGATAGCGATTCTTGATAGTCAACTTATTCAATTCCCGGTAATCGATGCACATCCGGAACGTCCCATCCTTCTTTTTTACGAAAAGGACTGGTGCGCCCCACGGAGAGGTGCTCGAGCGAATAAAGCCTTTTTCAAGCAATTCTTGGAGTTGGGTTGAGAGTTCACGCATTTCGGATGGCGCAAGTCGGTAGGGAGCCCTGGCAATAGGATTTGCTCCAGGAATGAGATCAATGCGGAAATCGATATCACGCTTTGGAGGTAGTCCGGGAAGATCCTCGGGAAAGACTCGAGGAAATTCTCGAACCACTGGGACGTCATTCACTTTCTTCTTCTCTTTCTTTTCCTTCTCCGCTGCTACGACATGAGCCAAGAAAGCCCTGTACTCCTTACGGAGATATTTGCTGGCTTGTAGGCATGATATAAGTTTGAGACCCTTCGAAGTAGTATCTCCATAGACGCACAATGAATCCCCGTTGGCGAGGGAAAAACGAATCATTTTATCGAAGCACACAACTTCGGCATGGTTTTCGCGAAGAAAGTCCATGCCTATTATGACGTCAAAACTTCCTAGTTGCATAGGGATGAGATCGATTGAGAAGACGTGATTGTTGAGCTCGAGTGTGCAATCACGAATAACAGCGTTTACAGCGACGGTTCTTCCGGTAGCGACCTCAACTTCGAATGCAGAGGAGAGTCGAGAGCGCTTACGACTAAGGAGTTTCTCAAACTCGAGTGACACAAAGCAATTATCGGCTCCAGTATCAAACAAACATGAAGCATAAATACCATTCACAAGGAACGTACCATTGACCACGTTGTTGTCGGCTTGGGCTTGACGAACGTTGAGATTGAAAGTTCTGGCACGTGCGGCCTGTTGTTGCTGCGGCTGTTGCTGCTGTGGTTGCTGCTGCGGCTGCTGGGGTTCTTGTTTCACCACCCTGTTTGGGCACATGTTGGCGAAATGGTTCGGGTCGCCACATGTGAAGCATGCTCTGGCTTTGACTGCGGGTGCCGGAGGAGCTTGTTGACCCTGTGGAGCAGCGAGTAGAGCTTGATTGGCAGGAGCTTGACGAATACGGCAGTTGGCAGTGAAGTGGCCGTAGACGTTGCAATGAGCACAGAAGCGGCATTGAATAGCAGTCGGGTGATGATAGGTGCAAGTAGGGCAGAGTGGATGTGGTCCAGTATATGCACGCTTTGCAGGCGGTGCATTGACCACAGGCGCCGCCACTTGACGCTGTTGGGCAGGTACAGCCTGAACTGGTGCAGCAGTGATCGCACAGTTCTTGTTGGTGGTGTTGCTCTTTCTCTTGTTCCTTCTCTTGTTACTTGATGACGTGGGTTCAGCGGTTGGTGTAGCAGTAGTGGCTTGATGCAGATGCTTGGCGGTCTTATCCCACATCCCAGCTTTGACCCTTTTGTCATTGATTTCAGCGGCCAGCAGATAGGTTTCTTCGATCGTGGTAGTCTTAGCCGCTTGCACGAAATCAGCAACGCAGTCGGGCAAAGCTCGGATATACTTCTTGATGGTGATCTCAGGGGTCTTGACTTGATCAGGACAGATAATGCTGAGCTGTTTGAAGCGAGCAGTGAGACCAGCATTGTCTCCATCCTTTTGGTGTATGTGCCAGAATTCATCTTCAAGCTTTTGTCGTTCGTGAGGAGGGCAGAATTCCTCCAGCATGACTTCCTTGAGCTCATCCCACGACAACCCGTAAGCTGCATCATTCCCTCTCTTGTTCCTCTCGGCCGTCCACCAGTCCAAAGCACGGGACTAAAAGACGCCGGTAGCGTTCAGAGTTCGAAGGTCATCAGGGCAACCACTTTGTCGCAGGGTAACCTCGATAGAGTCAAACCAGTGGAATAGAGCAGTAGGACCTCCTTCGTCTGTGAATTCTTTCGGTCCACATGACTTAAATTGTTTGAAGCTGAAAGGTCTCGCGGTAGCTTTGGGACCCTCAGTCCTTGATTCCTCGGATGACTTGCTGGCATTCTCGCAGACATCGCTCACAGCCTTTGCTACCGCTTTCGCGACGATGGAAGCAAGGCGTCTGTCCCTCTTTTCCTGACGAGAGAGTTGATGACGGGATCCAGACGACATTGTCTGCAATAGTCATCGCCATTGAACTCAACATATGTATTCGAATTCTCACCTCACACGTCTAGGACTACTAAAGCTCAGTAACACGTACCATGTAACCGCATATAGTCACGAAATCACAGAATTGCACAAAATCACATAATCACAATATTCCTAAACGTGTAAGCACGATAGCAAGAAACACATATATTCCTAGTCACTAAGGCAGTCAGAAAACAGAAACCTAGTATTCAAAGTTTGCGAGTGTTCGAAAGCAATGTAACGCGAGTGATCTGCAAATATCGTATCGAGTGAGTCTTGTGTTTTAGCAGGAGCAATAGTGTTGGGTCGACACCAATAGTACTTCAAAACGTTAACAAATAACAGAAAATGCATAAAACTTTCATAAAGATCGATAAATCGAAGGTAGATTGTCTGTGGCTAATAGACTTCGACTAACCAAAGTGGCTCGACTATCCGCAAGGATCCTGCACAACGACCTCCAGGACTATGCCTTTGCCTCGATTCTTGGGCGCTGGCGCAATTTCCATTGGTTTGGTTGTGTCTTTAGACCGTTGGAATCCATCGAACTTTGGTGGAGTTTTCGTACAAAAATGGGACGAGTCGTCAAGGTTAGGGTTTCACCCCTATCTTGCAACTTCCGTCCTTGTTTTTGATAAAGAGTGAGGAGATTATTCATCAAAATATGGATTTCACTCCTGATTTGGTATAATTCTCCTCGTTTGTAACTAAAACCGCAAGCTGATTAGGCAACTCTAGTCGAGAGTTTGCGGTTTTCACACCTATTCTCGACCTCATTACCTGTTCACAACTTGAAAATTCGAGTGAAATGCTAGAAAAGAGTAGGTGATAGTGGCGAAATTACGCATACGCGTGAGTTGGTCTGTTGGTTCTTAACTATAGTCTAGGTCTCTAAGACTCCGACCCGGACTAGGTCGAGTCTTGCCTAATTCCCTATAGTTATGGCTCTGATACCAATCTGTCACACCCCAACCGATGGCGGAATCATCGGGGCGCGGCACTGAGCGAAACAGATTGTCCAGAAGTTTCCATAACAACTATCATTACCATTCAATTTAAGTTAACATGTCCCATACCATGTCTCAAATAGTAAAACAAGTTATTACAGACAAAAAAAGTAAACAAATATTCTGTTCCGACAACTCAGATTTAAACAATACGATTTATTTGTTGGTTTCTAAGACTCCAGTTCCTAGCTTCGATTTCATCACAGCCCGAGAAGCATATAAACAACCTAAGCACATGTCACATACGTTAAAATAATGTCAATACATAAAATGTAAAGGTGAGCATACAAGTTTGATAATAGCATATAGAGTTCGAATTCGTTTACGCATAACCAGCACGTACACATAGTGAAATGAAGCACGTTAGTTATCGACATAGATCCATCGATACCAATGACTGCGGGTTGACTGCCCGAGGCAGTTCGCAATACACGATTACCACTGTAATCCGTGCAAGTAAAAGATCCTTAACAACCCCCGTGGGAACGGGTGCTGAGTCCAAACTATAGTACTATCGTTGCTAAGGCAGGTAGACAGCATTCCATGTGTAAACATAACAAACAAGCATTCATAAGCCACGTATAACATGCAATAATGGTTAAGCGTTAAAATAGCTTGAGTAGTGTGATAGTTGTAGTTTGAATAGTTGTAACGTATGTAACACCCAAAAGTGCTAAAGCAAAAAGGGTTCGAGTATACTCACAGCGATATGGATTGAAGGGAGCGCTTTACAGCGAGTACGAATAGCCTGGATAGATTCGATAACGTAACGATAAGTGGCGCGTAAAACAGTACAAGTGAGTGCGGGTAGAATGACTGATCGTGCGGATCAGTTGTCCGTGAATAGAGGTCATCCGTGCGCATGACCTATCCGTACGGATGATGATGCGTGCGGATGGTGATGCGTGCGGACGGTGTTCCATCCGGATAGGTCATCCGTGCGTGTGACTGTCCGTGCGGGTGGCAACCCGTGCGGACTAGTCATACGTGTGGACGACTTACCCGTACGGTTAGATTGCTCGTGCGGATAAATGTTCAAGTGGATTGTTTCTTCCTAAGATGTGTTTGTGTATGATGGCTTGTGCTTTGGAGTTTTCGTTGTAGCATTTAGAAAACACCAAAGTGTTTCTACCTTTCAAGCCGGCCGCGCGGACGGTGGTCCGTGCGTATGGTAGTCCGTGCGGACAGCCTGTGCGCGCGGGCAGGGTCAATCCGTCCGGATAGTCCGTCCGTGCGCACGGCTTGACCGTGCGGGTGGGGTTTGCTCGATTTTCGTTTTAAGGCCTTAGTATCTCATGATCCGATGAGTAATCCATTCAGAGGTCGTCCGTCCGGATTGCTCGTTCGTCGATACTCAAACCTCGCGTGGAAAGTGGGTCCCAAGGGTAGTCCGTGCGGGTGGCGACCCGTGCGTATGACCTGTGCGTACGGATGGTAACCCGTGCGCACAGCTTGTCCGTGCGGGTGGCTAGTCCGTGCGGGTAGCCTGTCCGTGCGGACAACTGCTCCGGTTGTTCCGTTCGTCTACACTTGGTTTCTGTTGTCGTTTATCGAGACGTTCTGATTACGTGGCAACCACTTGGAGTTGTGTTCTCACCCGTGTGACTAGACCGGTTAGGAATCACCCTAATTCAGCCTGCCGGCGACTCAGAACGGTCGTCCCGGTTAACCCCGAAATCAGTTGTCTAGGGTACAACTCCAGATCTGGAACTAGGGTATTACTATTGACGAGCAAAACACTAGGACTGATCGGGTTTGTACCGGTTTTAAGGGTAAAAGTAGGAGAGAACATTAGATTCATTTCTTTCAACTCTTTTATCCTTGGAAAAGTTTAGATCTAGGTGGAATTATTGTAAAAACTTGTAGAAATCGTTTAGATCTGAGATATTCTTGGTGGAATGAGGCCAAGCATGAAGTTCTTACGAACTTCATGATGACGTCACCCATGATTACCTCAAATCCGGATGATTTCATGGTTAGAATTGAAGATTCGAAAGATAGAAGTGTGTGGAATCGTGTAGTGAATAAAGTTGTACAAGAATCAGTGCAAGATCTTACCTGGATTGAGAGAAATCTGAGAAAAAGGTGAAGAATGCGTGTGGTTCGGACGTCACTTGCCAAAAGTGGAAAAAGTGGAGAGTGACCCGTGTATTTATAGGATGCCAAAAAGGGAAAGAATGAGTCGTGCGCATGGCACGCACCCGGGTAGGTTATCCGCGCGGACTGGCCATCCGTGCGGACTGGCAATCCGTGCGGATTGGCCATCCGTGCGGATGGGCCATCCGTGCGGATGCCACCTCCTAGGGTGAGCTCGGCGTGATGTTGATTTGGTTTCGATTTGCGAGCGATTCGATAGGGTTTCCTAAACAAATTACTTTCAGTCCCAACTACTTCTTATACGGTTCGATTCGGGATTCGAGTTCGGGTTCGATCATATTCGAGTTAGACTTCGAGTTCGATTGAGTTCGCTTGATTATCACCACACAACATAAAATAAACATGCACAAGTAACACGTAAGGCACACACACACGTATAACTGACAAATAAAATACAAACTTTCGAGTTACGATTTGGTATCGATTTGATCAGCTTGCTTGATTATCTTTATCGCATTGTTACTTCCTATCGTTCACAGTCATAGATCGATCGAAATATGATTGGTGAGGCTTGATTATTGTAATGTACGACATTTACTCCACATAGTCTAAATATAATAGAAACAATTCTACGAGTCACGTCGCGCAAATTCGGTCGTTGACTTTGACCTTGACTTTGACTTTCACTCGTGAAAACACGGGGTGTTACATGGTTACCCGCGAACCCTACATAACCTCCATTAATATTTCTGACATCATACAGCAGCGCTGTCTTTCCAGTCATGTGCCGAGAAGCTCCACTATCCATAATCCAACGTGAAACGGATCTCGGAAGCTCCTGCACATGTCAAAAACATTTAATGAGATTTTGATGCTACCCAAGCCTCTTTTGACTCAGGTAACTTGTAATTAAGGTGAGTTGTTTTTGTGTAAAGTGGTGGAAAGTTTTTATCATTCATTTTAAGGCTTTCAGCAGTTCCAACTTCAACCTCTTTGAATAAGAAAAATTCGTCTTTTTGAGGGTGATTAGCTGGTTGATTTTTCTTCACCACATACTTCTTTTCAGAAGTCGATTTCTGTTTCTCATAAAACTTCAAAGGTACATACTTCTTCTTGGTAGAAGATGATGATTTTTCAGTTTCAGACACCTTTGGTGAATCAACTTTCTTTTCAACAGCTTTTGGCTTCCATGTTTGTTGAGATGAGGAAACCCGTTGGTAAAATTTATTGTTTTTAGTTACCGAATTCTTAACAGGTTCAGTTTTGATCTTGGTGTTATCATTTCTCAAAACATTTTTCTCAACAATCAATGGAGCCTTTCCTTTCACAACATCTCTCTTGATAGAATTCTTCACAGTTTCAGTCTTAGGCTTCAAGTTGGTACACTTTCGTGCAATATGTCCAACTTGATTACATTTGAAGCATGTTCGGGTGTCAATTACCCGACTTGAGCCTTCAGACTGAGGCTGTGAGGCTTTCTTTTCAAAGAACTCTTTGTTTGATTTTAAAAAGATTTCAGATTCCTCCTCAGAAAGTGAACTTGAACTGTTCACAAACACCTTTTTCACAGCAAACTTCTTGTTCTGAACATTCCTTTTCTGATAATTCTTACCACCCTGATATCCTCCCGACCATTTATTTTGATTGTTGTTAGAAAAACGTGGTGGAATAACAGGTTTCTTATAGTAAGCTTTATCTTTCTCAAAATTCATTTGTCTCTTTGTCTGTTTCAAACTGTCTACTTCAGACAAGTCAATTTCAACAAGTTTGAAAACATTTTTCAATTTGTTCACATTAACATTCTCCAGAGGAAACTCAAAGTCTGAATACAACTTATCAGAACCAGACATCTTGTACATCACAAGACCCGGTTCATCATTTGAGTTGTTTTAAGATTTTGGTTTCGGAATGTAATTGTTCAGAAAACATTCTTCATCTTCAGTCGAATCACTATCCAAGACACTTTCAGCCATGCCTTTTATGATCTCAGTTTGAACACTGTCATCGGATGAAGATGATGAAGAAAATGTCACATCAATTGATTCTGGCAGTTTTATCTCATTTGGTTCAACATCATCATTAACCAACCCTGATTGCTTCTTTGAGAAATTGTTTAGAACAGGTGGCGGAACTTGATGAAACCCCACCCCAGTTCCATCACAGTATATATCTTCGCCAGCTTTGGTTTTTCCAATGGGTTTTGGAACAATGTGTTGTAAAACAAAGCTTGCAGAGTTGTAACTGCTCAGTTTCAGATTAATTCGCTCATTCTCAATTTTAGCTTCTTCAAACTGAAGCTTCAATTTTGCAATTTCATCAAGTTGTTGGTTGATTAACTCTTCTTTTACACGAAGAACCCCTGATAGTTGAAGATTTTCTTTCGTTGTTTTACTGTTCCTCTCATCAGAATCTTTAACCGTTCACTTTAGCTTCTCAAAATTTTCAGAAATTTTACGATTTTCAAGAATCAATTTTTCGTTTTCTTTTCTTATTCTTTCAATGTCATTTTTATCATTTTCAATTTTATCAGCTAATTCTTTTGATCTATTATTCGAAGCTTTCAGCATTTTATCACGGTTTAAGATTTGATCTTCAACACTTTTGACTTTACTAGTCAACTCTTCAATCTTCTTACCACTGAGGTAAGTGATTGTACTACAAACTTTGCACTCTTTCATGCAATTTTTGCAGTCATTTTCTGATTTACCATTCTTACCTGACTCAAGTATACCATTTGAACTGACCTTGTTTGTTGACTCAGTTCCAGAACTAGAAACTACCTCAAGTTCTTTTGCTGGAAGAACTTTATCAGCCATCTTCCTCAAGTTCTCAGCGGTTAGCTCTTGTGATGTGTCAATGATCCCATCATCAGCATTCTTTGACTTTGGTTTCTGTTCTGCTTCTTTGACTTTTTCATCTTTATCTTCTTGTTTCTCTTCACCGCCTCCCCACCATTCTCTTTGTCTAGCTTCTTCTTCCTCGGCAAATTGTTGTGTAAGAGCATCAACACTGATTGAATCTGGGTTAACTGCAATGTTTCCTTGAGGATCAAGGTAACATTCTCTGTCAGCATCCCACCTTTTTGCTCTTTTAGCTTCTTTGTAAGTGTTATAAATTCTACTCATTCTGGTTTGGGTTTTCATTCTTCGGTTGACGAATTTTTCTTCTTCAGTTCTGATATCTTTAAAAGGAATAATCTTCGTCACGAATGCATAACCCACTGCATCTTCTTCAGGCAAAAGTTCGCTCCAATCATAACCTTCGTCATCATGGATCACGGCAAGAGCTCTAGACTTCTCTTTGTTGTCTTCAACTTGCTTCAATCTAGGTGGCTCAGATTTGTTATGGTGATAGATTGCTCTCTTGTAATAATCATCTCTGAAAGGGTTTTCTGACTCATCAGCATATGCATTTCTGCATTCTCGTTTGAAGTGACCCTTCTGCTTACATTTGAAGCACGTCACTTTCGATTTATCAAACCCCAGCTTAGTAGATGCACCACCAATTGTCTTTCTGCCGGTAATTTCCATGAAGCGTTGTGCTCTACGAACAGCACTGGCCATTGCCCAACGAATATCGATCAGCTCCATTTCTTCGGGATCAATCTGATCATAATCTTCTTTCGTCAGATTGGTATTACCTATCTTCCCGGCTATTAACCCTTCGTACGACTCCAACACAGATGCTAGAAAGATCATCTGCTGTTTGGCCGATTCTTCATCAAAATTTTGAGCATTCTTCAAATCGATCGCAATGTTGCAAGAGAAAGCGTTCTTAGGAACAGATTGTTGTTGACTTGAAGAACTTGAAGAAGATCCTTGACTTGGAGTATTGGATGAAAAACCTCCATGAAAACCACTGTTTGAGCTTGGATTTTCTTTACTTGAGGTGTTTGTGTTTTCAGCGGAGAAAGCAGTTCTTGGAGAAACATTCTTCGGAATCATACTCTTTGGATAGTACAACTCCATGTTTTGTTGGTATGATGGATGATTAACTTTGTTTTTCTTTATCTCCAATTCATGACTTTCTAGTCTTTCAATCAGCAAGTCAACGGTCAAACTTTCAGCTTTGATTGTGTTCTTTAACATCAGTGCATAGTACTGCCAATCCATCTCATCTGGTAGTGAATCGAACAGTTTGTCAACTAGCTCCTCTTGTGGAGGATTTATTCCGTGCCTCGCTAATTCTAACTTTAGGTGTCCAAATCTTTCAATCATTTTACAAACAGATTCACCTTTTAAGCATCCGAACAAATCAAACTCTTTTCGCAGCAGTTTCTTTTTGTTTTTGATTATTTCAGTACTTCCTACACATTTTTTATTTAACTTTTCCCATAGATCTTTTGCGTTTGTGTATTCAATGAGTGAAATAATGTCTTCTCTTACGGATTGGTGAATTAAAGCGATGCATTTTTGATCAGCTATATAGTTCTCTACTTCTTCACCTTCTGACAAATTCTCACAATCTTGTCTTTCTGAAACAAAACCGTTCTTTAAGTTCTTCCAGCTTGGATATGCGAAAGCTTTCAGCCATTCTTCGAATCTTTTTGCCCACCGATTATATTCTTCGATTGCCATTAGCTTTGGTGGTTTGTTGTAGGTACCATATGCACTTTCAACACTTAGGACATCGGATAAAGTTTTCTTTGGATTTGGATTGGAATTATCATTTGAACGATTGGAAGTATCGTCTCCAGAATTACCCGCGAAAGCATACATCTCACTGAAGGGATTCATGAATTCTTCCATTTTTAAGTACCTGAAACAATTTTCAAACACTTAGACAATTTTTCAAATTCTAAAAATATCAAACACTTGAACCGAATAGTTATCCGTTCAAACAGGAATCCGGATGATAACAAAGTCTATCCGCACGGACGGTGATCCGCTTGGATGGTTGTGCGTACGGGTAGCTTTGACCTTTTTGACTTTTCTGGTTATCCGCACGGGTTGTAATCCGTGCGTGTAACAATGATGATGTCAGCAAACAACTTGCAGTAACTAACTAATCCAAACCGTTAAGACAGCTGTCCGCACGGGTGAGTGACGTCATCAAATACGAACAACGAAACATGATTTTTGATGAATTTGATCTAGTTTTAGATTCAATCTGATTATGAAACTAAGTAGGATTATACTTTGAATGATTGCGAGTTGATTGATATCGATTTTAACAAATTTTAACCGTAAATTCTTGCTCAATTTTAAGTTTTTCTGATTTTATGGTGACAAAAGAAGAACAAAAGTAAAATCTGAGTAGATATAAAAGAAATCCGTCAAATTTCCGGTGAAATTTGAATCAAATCGGTAACAGAAGTCAAATCTCCGGTGAAATTCGACTTAGATCGGCGAATAGAACTTGAATTCCGGTGAATTCAGTGTCGTTGATCTCGATTCAGCTCCCTGGATGCTCTGATACCACTTGTTGGTCCCGTTGCTACAGGATCTTATCGTAGGAACTAGATGAACCGATTTCGTCTTAGTGTGCGGAATCCATTAAGACAAATCACAGATTTATGCAACAGAGAATTCAACGTTTAACTTCTTGTCTGTTCGTTCTATTAATCGTTCTGAAAGTCACAAAGTTCCGGTGAACGTACAGACTACCCGTGCGTATGTCAAAAGTTCTGACAAAGTAGCATCGGACCTACTATATATAGACAGACTCAGGAAACTAATAAGTGTTGTACGTGCGGGTGAGCTACCCGTGCGTATGACTCACCCGTACGTGTGGTCATCCGTGCGTATGGCCATACGTGCGTATTGCCATCCGTACGAGTTAAACTTGTCCCAAACAACACTTTTACATACAGACCCTATTCCTGAGTTGTCCTGCTAACTACATACATACATTCAGACAAAATACATAAGCACAGAACAAAATATGACTACATGCTGACGGAAGCTACAGACGTAATGTACTAACAAAATCAATGGTACTTTAGTGAAAACCAATTTTCAAGGTTCTTTTAATAAAAACCATTTTATTATAAAATCATTAATTTTTAATAAAACCTTTTATTAACCGTTTTAATGATTTTAAAGAACAAATTTTAAGCTTGTTCCGGATTATTTGTTGTTAAGCATGCATATCCAAATATCATCCAAACAACCATAAAATAACCATACAAGCACACATCACATATGTTAAAAGGTGCATAACCATAGCCAACTATTTTGACCACACTTGTTAGCCGAAACAAGTGTGTCAAAAGGTCTTTCCTAAAGGGTGAATATGGACATAAATAATGTGTCGGTGAACTCCCACTTGATCCCGCATCCAAATGCTTCAAGTCTTCATCTTGTGTTGTGATTTCTTCATATTCTTTGAGCTTCCAAATGTCTTTTAAATTCAGCTCCAAACTCCTTTGGACTTCAAAATGTGTTTTGGTTATCGGGCTAAAATCCCGTTAAGAACTATGAAGTCCTTTATGCCTGAAATTGGCAAAAACCAAAACCGCATTTTTTTTGTGTGCATCTTCTTTTACATAAAAGTATTCTAATACATTTTTCTAGTAAAATAAATGCATCTAATCTATTTACTTACATACCAAATGAAAATAAATAAATTACATATTTTTACAAATGGAAGACAAAATAATAATTATTACAACCCATTGAATAATTAACTAAAATCACAAACACACACATATTCATACAAGGTCATGGCTAGGTTATGAACACCAAAATATATATCCAAATATATATAAAATTCAAGAGCAAAATGGTTTCCTTTTACAACCCTATATTTTTTCGGCCAAGAATGAAAAACCAAAAAATGTGGGTTTTTGTCCAAACAAAACAAATCATCCATATGACATAATTTTTTCAAGATTCCTTTATGCATGTAGGAAATAAATCTTGGAAAAACAAAAGGAAATCCATGGATAAAATTTCGGCTATTGGGTTTCTCCAAACCCGAAGACCCGAAAATTTTAAATCCGATGAAGCAAGCATTCATATAAGCGGCTCTAGATGCCATTGAAGGGTTTTGTACATGTTTATCAAAGTAATTTTATCCAAATAAAATTAAAACGCAGCGGAGTATTTATTTAAAACATGTTACTTTACAAGATTTAAAACCATTTTAAATGCAAAACCCAATAACCGGATCCATATATGACATGCATGCTATCAAAATACAACCATAGGGTGTTTGAGAATTCAACCTTTCTTTGGAGCAAGGAGATGGAAGATGATGATGAATCTTGAATTGTAGCTTCCAAACGAGAAAGCCTCAAGCTAGTATACCCGAAAGCCCCAACAAACACCTTGAGATTGCTAGGATTTGCACTTGAAAACTCTCTTGGATGACCACCTTGGCCGAAATTTTTGAGGAAAAATTAGAGAGTTCTTACACTTGAATTTTGTTGTTATCTTAAATGAGAGAAGATGTTGCAACTTAAAAAAAAATCAAGTGCCTTGTTCTTTGAAAAGTTTGCATGTAATATGAGTGGTGGAAACACCTTGGGAAGACCCCATAGGGGCGGCCAAAGCCAGCTCCCATTTCACCCAATCAAAATTTTTTAACTTGTCTCCATGTCTTCTATTTAAGTTTTATAACTTTTATAAAACTTAATATAACATTTTATAAACACATGCAACCTTTTAATTGTTATTTAACTTGTTAAATAACAAAATAAAATATTCTCTCAAAAATAAATTATCCATATAATTTATTAGTTTGTCAAGTGTAATTATTTAGAAAACCAATTTCTAAATATTCTAAGTGTTAATATTTATTTGTTTGATCATATCATAAATAAATATTGTAGGTGTTTGTCTAGCTTGTTATTGGGTATGACCCGACTTGGATCATAACGTACTAGCCACATCAATTTAATATGTGTCTTGGGCATACAGAGTCCAACACTATGTAATCACCTGAGAATGCTTAGAAGTCTTGAACAACAACCAAGCAAAGCTAGAGGGAGCTCAGAATCAATCGGCAACCTAATAACTATATAAATAAACCGGACCTAAGTCGGAAGATCGGATAGGATGAGGTTTTTTAAACCAAATGAGTATTGGAACTCATGTGAGATGGTTTAACAAAGCCTACATTCTAAATCGAAACCTAACCTAAGTGCTTTCGACCCATTAAGGTAGCTTATGCTACTTTAACGTGTCGTTCGCGCAAAGCGCGTTCGAGACGTCTAACTAGTCCTATGACAAGTATTATATTCCTAAACATATTGCATAATCGATTAAGTGACAAAAGTTTATGTTACATATGCTTAATTACCAATTATGTATGAAAAGGGCATTTTGGTCATTTACCTAAGGCATATAAACTGCCTATCATACAACTAATTAAACTAGGTGACCATAAGGTATAACCTCGGAAGGTTATTCCCTATGCAACTATTGTCACTAAACATGTTTGGTCGGATCCTAATGATCGACCAAACGGGTCGTGTTCGAAAGTCTAAGCGGGTGTTTAGTCCGCTTGACTTACGACTCTACACAAGCACTAAACTAAAAAGTGACGAGCTAAACATGCTAAAACATGTTTAGTTAAGTTAAAAAACAGGTTTGGTATCAAAACAAACGGTTTTGATACCTAAAAGTAGTTTGGTTACAAAATACGCGAGAAAACGCATTTTGGCCGAAACTACGACTCGTCACTACAACTAGATAACGTGGTAATCAGTAGGTATAGTCACTAGGGACTATAACCATCGTGATTACTCTCACGTTATGAAGTTCAAATGAACTTCGCATTGACCATAAACTGGTCAATGCAGAAAGTCAAACGCAGTTTGACTTTCAGACTCGAAAAGCGATAAAAGAACGAAAGAATACTTACAAAAGGTCACCGCAAGCTTTGATCCGATTTACTCTCAGGTATGAAGCATAAACTTCAACTTAGAGAGCCAAAATCAGATCAATGTGGGTTTTGCAAGTGAAAGGGGATAGCTATTTATAGGAAAACTAGAACCGTTAGGATCGTTCATTGTAAAACGAGCTTCGATCTCATCCGTACGCATGTGCCCATGGTTTTGTGAAACCATGGGAGCCCATTGTTTCATTAAAACCATGTGCAAATGAGGGGAACAGCTGGAACAAGCTGGAATTTAGATTTTTCATTTTGGTCCCTTCCTAAGATAACTATGGCAGAATGACAATTTTGGTCCCTGAACTTCAGAATCTTGCATTTCGGCTCATTTTTGACACGTTTAAGCCCCGTTAACCTCATTTCAAGGCTCTAAAATGAAGTTAAAGTATAGTGAACTCAAAACATGCTCAAAAATATCTCGGATGTCGGTTCGTTTGGTCGTACGGTTGTGTTGTTCGGTTAATTACGACGGAAGTCGTAACGAACGCAAAAACGATCCAAATTACGCGACAAATGGAATTTTATCATGCTAATCACTAAACTAAAATATTTTAATTATTACATAAAGTTTTGGATGTCCGGATGTATTCAGAACGTAAGATATGCGAGAAAATGCAAACTTATGCACTTTTGACGCTTTTAGTCCCTGAATGACCAAAAAGTTTATTTTAGCACACCGAACCCCTCAATGCCTATTTCTAAGCTATGTAAAGGATATTTAGGGTATGTTTAACTTATGGTCATGTTCCTGAATGTTCGTTACAGTACAAATCGGCATACTTTCACAGTTTGTCGAAATTAGTCCCTGTAAGCGAATAAACTTGATTTCGCCACACCAAACCCTCCAAAACTTATTTCTAAGTTATGTAATGGTTATTTAAGGTATGTTAAGCCTATGTCACTGTCCCGGAGTGTTTTTTGCATTAAACTGGTTATATTTACGCATCAGTGCGCGTATAACCTTCCAGAAAGCGGTTTAGAGCCCGAAATCGAACAAGAGTTGATATGTGCAAATGATACACATATTTATACAAATCCCAAGTATGAAACACAACATTTCATTGATTTGGTATTTGTTCGATGGCCGTGGAGGCACAGATGTCACAAAATTCAACTGTGAACCAAACGCTTCTTGGAAAGATTGCCAAATCCTTGACACAAATCTCCCATCTCTATCAGATATAATCGAGATAGGCACTCTATGACGTGAAACTATCTCCCTTAGGTACAGCTTAGCTAGCTTACTGGTGTTATCCTTCTCTCTGATTGGCAAAAAGTTCGCAGACTTTGTCAGGCAGTCTACGATTACCCAAATCGTATCATGACCTCTGGGTGTCTTGGGCAACTTTGTTATGAAGTCCATCGAGATCTGCTCCCACTTCCACATGGGTATCTCGGGTTGCTGCAGAAGACCTGAAGGCTTCTGATACTCGGCCTTCACCTTGGCACAAGTCAAACATTTTCCAACATAAGTTGCAACATCACCTTTCAATCTCGGCCACCAATAGAAATCTTTCAAATCTTGGTACATCTTATCCGATCCTAGGTGGATCAAGTACCTTGATTTATGAGCTTCATCAAGGACCACATCTCTAAGGCCTACAAAGAGGGGAACCCAAATTCATCCCATGAAACACAAGATTCCTTCCTCGTTAGGTACCAACTTCTTCTCCATCCCACAGAGATATTCATCCTTAAGATTCTCCTTCTTAAGGGATTCTCTTTGTGCAGCACGAATGCGCAATGAGAGTTCTGTCTGAATGATCATCTCCAAAGCCCTAACCCTTATGGGCTTAATCCTCTCCTTTCGACTCAAGGCGTCTGCCACCACATTCGCCTTTCCTGGGTGATATTTGATTTCACAATCATAATTGTTTAACAACTCCACCCATCGTCGCTGTCTCATATTAAGCTCTTCCTGATCGAATATGTATTGGAGGCTCTTGTGATCTGTAAAGATCGTGCATCGGGTACCATACAAATAATGTCACCAAATCTTCAATGTGAACACCACTGTGCCTAATTCCAAATCGTGTGTGGTGTAGTTCTTCTCATGAACTTTCAACTGGCGCGAAGCATAAGCGATAACCTTATGTCGCTGCATCAGCACGCAACCCAACCCCTGACGCGAGGCGTCACAGTATACCACGAAGTCATCGGTGCCTTTGGGTAGGGATAGAATAGGTGCATCGCAAAGCTTGTTCTTAAGCAGCTGAAAAGCTTCTTCTTGTTTGTCTCCCCATTCATACTTCTTGTCCTTTTGAGTAAGGGAGGTCAGCGGTTGAGCGATTTTTGAAAAATCCTCAATGAATCTGCGATAATACCCACCTAAACCTAAAAACTGACGGATCTCGGTTGGCATATTCGGAGTTGCCCAATTCTTAATCGCCTCGATCTTGGTGGGATCCACATGGATTCCATCTTCGTTCACTACATGACCGAGGAATTGTACCTCACGCAACCAGAACTCACATTTCGAGAACTTGGCGTACAGTTTCTCCTTCTTGAGCAGCTCTAAGATGGCTCTAATGTGTTGCTCGTGCTCTTCCTTCGTCCGCGAATAAATCAAAATATCATCGATAAATACAATCAAGAATTTATCGAGATGTGGCTTGCAAACTCGGTTCATCAGATCCAAAAACACTGCCAGCGCGTTTGTCAAACCAAACGGCATTACTAGAAACTCGTAATGTCCATAACGAGTTCTGAAGGCAGTCTTCGGTATACTCTATTCTTGAATCCGCAGCTGGTGATAACCAGATCGAAGATCGATCATGGAGTACTAACTCGAACCTTGAAGTTGATCGAAGAGGTCATCAATCCTCGGCAAGGGATACCGATTCTTGATGGTCAACTTGTTCAGTTCTCGGTAGTCAATGCACATACGAAAACTACCGTCCTTCTTCTTGACAAATAGAACTGGAGCTCCCCAAGGCGAGAAGCTTGGTCGAATAAATCCCTTGTCCAAAAGCTCTTGAAGTTGCGTCGACAATTCTTGCATCTCGGAAGGCGCAAGTCGATAAGGTGCCTTGGCTACAGGCGCGGCGCCTGGAACCAAGTCAATGTGGAACTTGACTTGTCGTTGCGGCGGTAATTCTGGCAAGTCTTCGGGGAAGACTTCAGGATATTCCCTTACCACAAGGATATCTTCCAGCTTTGGCTCTTCGGCTTCCTTGTCAACAATGTGAGCCAAGAAGGCAACACATCCTTTCTGCAAAAACTTTCGGGCCTTCAAACAACTGATAATTCTTAGAGGCGTATCATGCTTTTCTCCATGCACTACAATCGTCTCTCCATTCACCATCGGGATGCGAATGATCTTCTCGTGGCATACGATCTCAGCTCGGTTGCTCGACAACCAATCCATCCCAACTACCACAACAAAGCTTCCCAACTCGACTGGCAGATGTAAGTACCTTAGTCCATTTCATATGATTATCATATAAATTTCGATTATAATAGTGTATTTAAGATTAAACATACACTTAAAAATGCGAGTTTGTTAAAACATTTCAACATTTTGTAATTTCATTCTGTTGGATCTGAGTTTGGTTTTGATTGTATTTTACGTTTGAAATTAAGATGGAAATGAATGAGTTGTGCCGCGGAATTAAGATGGAAACAAACTTTGCATACAATCAAACGAGAGTATTGCTTTAATCAAAACACTTTTCACTATGAACCGAAAGATTGAATTTAGTTTAAATAACGATTACAAAGCAATGTTTGATACAAACTCCCCCTCAGCCAGAGCTCAGTGTTTGTTCGTGCAGAGAAGAAGATTGTTGCCAAGAGCTGATAGAACAGTACAGAGCACTGTTCTATTTATAGGCACTAGCAAACCACTGAGCATCTTAGCTGACGTCACCATGAAAGTGACATCTAACCTCCTAACAAACTCTAACCTCTGATCTATATAAACACTGCTATACTAACTACTGCTATTACATTTCATTACATAAAAGACACTTAAATAACTGCTGCATCCTTCCACTGCTGTGAACCCGGCAGTGCTTGTCCGGATCAGCAGTACTTGACTCAAGGCAGTAGATTGAGCAGCAGAGCTTTAGTCTTCCATCAGGCCTTTACTTGAGCAGCAGATTGATGGTCAGTAGCTTGTATGATCAGTAGATAGGAGGTCAGCAGATGTTGAAACCACTTTCAAGTGGAGAGACTTATATGAAACATTTGCTTATTCTGGATCCACTGCTCTGACCCAGTTTTGGCTTTAATTATCTGTTCCTCTGATAGGGTTCAATCGCAACAATCTCCCCCTGGAACAGATAATGCCAAAACTCTTCATTATTGTGGAAAAAATGTTTATTGCCTCATCAGCAGTTCCCTTATCTGACCTTTAAATTGTAGTTCAAAGTCTAGGGCATATGTGTCATCATCATCCCTGCTAAGTGGAAGATCAAGAAGATCCTGCAAATCTTCAAGACTCAGGCCAAGAGCTTGTTCCCTTGATATTTTCTTCACTTCTCCACCAGACCTGAGCAAAGTCAATACGTAGGTCTGTTTGTCAGTTTCCCACTTTTGTATTTTTGAGCCTGGTGGGTTTCTTGGGAGATTTTTATTTGCAGAGGTGTTTGGTGAGGCTGGCCTATTCATGCCTGACTGAGCAGTACTTGCAGATTGTTCCAGTTCAAGATCTTCTTGCATCATTACTTTAATGCCCTATTTTACAATAGCATTTCCAGCTTTTAGATCTTCAACTGTTTCAGCCCCTGACTGGTTTTGGCTCCTTCTTTTGTAGATGGCAGCACTAGCTGGAGCAGTGGCTCTTTTGATTTGCAGCTTTGGTGGTCTTTTTGAGGCATCTGCTTTGGAAGAGTTAGGCTTTTGTGGAACTGTTGGATCTTTCTTTCAAAGTTCCTCTAACCTTTTGTAGGTAGCCCTGACCCTATCTTCTCCCCACTTTGTCACTGAATTCTTTGACCCATAATCAGCTGCTATCAGCTCCTCTTTCATTCTTTTCAACTCTAATGCCTTATCAGCTTCAAACTGTTTGAACTTTTCAGGAGGAGTCTACTTGACCTTATTTTTGATCATTTCTTGAATCCTGGCTGCCTCTTTTTCAAGCTCAGGAATGGTCCAGTTTTTGTACATGTGTTTCTCCCCCTTGTATTTCTTGTAGGTCATAATGTTCTCAATGTAGTCTTTTCTCAAGGACTCATCTGCCCTTTCTGAGATTTGCTGACATACATTTTTGGCAAATTGCTCCATTGCTCTGACCTGTGTGAGTAGAAACTGATAGATTTGCTGAAATTCCCTATCAGATTTCCCTTGTTTATTTTTTATTGCGATATCCTCTGCTTGCTTGGCCTTGAGTTTCAAGTATTCTTCAATATTGTTTGGCCTGGGATATCCTTCAACTGATAGCAAACTCCTTTTAGCTGGGTCATCCTCATAGTAAAAGGATTTGATTTCTTCCCTAACTGCAATGAGTTCCAGAGGAAATGAAACACCAGCAGGAGGTAATGGCTTTAGAATTTGAGCTGAAGAGAGAGACATGGGTTTTGGAATAGTGACAAGTGACAGGGATTTTGAAGATGTTGGTGGTGGTAAATGATCATCATCTTTGAGGATTAGCCTTCTCCTTTTTGTTTGAAGAGGGACTGATGATGTTTTGGATGGAACAGTGGTGGTAGATTGGGTGGCAGTGGTTTGTGAGTGACTAACAGTTGTTGAAACAACTGGTGTTTCAACCACTGTTGTCATTACAGCAGATGTTGTAACATCTGTTGTCTTCTGCTTTTTGGCAGGTTAAAGTGATGGTGAGATTGTTTTTGGTGGTGATGGTGGTGGTGGTAAAACAGTGGTTGTGGTGTGTGTTGAAGTGGTGTGTGTTGAAGTGATAACAGATGTTGAAACCTCTGAAGTACCAGCAGTAGTTGATACAGCAGGAGTTACAACAGCTGTTTGGGTGGAGGTTTGATGTTGATGGCTTTTGGATAGTGGTTTTGGAATGTGCTTTGGAATTCTGGATGGGATGGACTTAGGTTTTCTTTTTGTCTTAGGATTTTTAGAATCCTTTGACCCAGAACAACCCTGCGCATACAGTTCCATGAAAGCTCTTTTCTCCTCATTCCATCTTTAAATATCCTTTGCCATTCTATCTCTTTTTACACTTGCTACTCCTTCATCAAGTGCTTCTTGAGTAGCATCAATCTTTTTACTACCATCTGGCACAGGAATTTTTCTGGTCATAGCATCCCTTTCAGGTTCAATGTACAGACCATCATTTATTCCCTTTTTCTTCCACTCCTGAATTTTCTCCCCCTTTTTGGCATTATCTTCTGGAAGTTGATCAATGAAGAGTACTGTTGGAGGAGCAGTGCCAGTGGTTTCCAATAATTGGGCCTTGATTGCCATAATATCTGCTTGAGTGTTCTTGTACCTAGACTCCATTATGTTTCTCAGCTCTTTGACATGTAGTTCATGTTGCTGATCAGCCATTTCTTTTTGTTGTTGGAGAAAAGGTTGGAAGAGGTTCCAGAGCTCATTTGTAGCAGATGCTTGTGGTGGAGCAGGTGCATGAGGTGGAACAACAGTGGATTGCATCTTTTGTGTTTTCAACACCTGTTGTAGCATGTTTTTAAGATCTGCAACAGATGTATCCAATTTTTCAATTCGTTCCGTCAATCCTGATATTTTAAATCATCACCCAATTTAATGGGATCATCTGATTTCCCACTAACAGTGGTTTTATCAGTGGTTGAGGTTGGGAGTGTACTCCAAACACTAACCACTGATGCCCCTTTTTCTTGGTACTGGGGTCTTCTTCCTTCAACACTTGACAACCTTTTGATGTTGCCAGTGGGAAAAATAAATCCACTGGTGGTTGGCAGAGGTGCTATGTAAGGAATTGCCTCCAAGGAAGTCTTATTAATGTAACCACTGTCCAACTGTAAACCAGTGGGTTCAACAGTTGTAGTGGCTGCTTCACTAGGATTACCACCAATAGTTACTTGTAACTCAAGGGGTGTAACCTCCTCAGGTTGTGTTGGTGGGTTAGCAAGGATTGATACATCAGACCCAGTCATTTGTTGAGGTATATTCTCATTAATAGGTGATTGAGAAGGACTGGTTAGTGCCTGGTTCAAATCAATTGCATCCAACAGAAGTTTAGTGGGTGTGGGAATTGTGGATGTGATGTTTGGTGTAGAAAGAGGATTTGCCCCGGGAATTGAGCTGTGGATGATGGAAACGAGTGTTTCGAGAGCATCATGATGTGGAGACCCTATTTGTACAACCTGTTCTTTTTGTGAAGAAGCAGGGGGGTTTCGGCTATGGGTTGAGATATTTGTACCAACTGCTGTGAGGAAGTAGCAGCAGTGGTTTCTTATGACTTTTGTGTTGTCACTGGCAGTAACTCTGGTATCTCATCCTCCAGAGATGCCTTTTTGATGGGTTTGGGGGGTTTTTGATTTTTCTTTTTCTGTGGCTTTTTGGTGATTTTAGGTGTGGGTTTCAAAGTAGTTGTGCTGCTACTTTGATCACCTTGAGCAGTGGGCTCAGCAGCAGATACCTGAGGAGCAGTGGTAGCTGCTAAATTCTGCTCAGGTACCTCTGCTTGTGTTTTACAAGGTGTTAACATTCTAGTAAAAGTTTCAGCAGTTAAGCTGTTTATTTGAAAACATTCACCTTGGTTTATTGCAACAATATCATCCTTACTGAATTTCTTTTCAAAATAATAGCTTAAAAACCTTGGAAACAGTAAGAATGATTTTGTTTCAACATTGTTAACCAAATCATTAAAGATTTCCCGAGAAAAACTAAAATTTTCTTCTTGAAGAATAGCATATCCCAGATTTTGAATCTTTAATGGTATTTTATTAAAAGAAGTGGTTTTGTTTGCAACACACATTAGGAGGGTATGGAATAAAAACCTTGTTGCAGAAGGAAAGAAACCTTTTTGTAAGGTAGCTTTCTTCATCATTGTGTGTGCATACCCTCTCTCAATGAAGTCAATTTTTAACTCGTTTTTAGGGAAAGAAGTTTTACCTTGCTGATCCTCGAGTTGAAAGACTTCTGATATCGATTGTGGTGTGATTTTAACAGCTTTACCCTTTAAAGAGGAGTTAATGGCTACCACAGTTTCACCTTGTTTGTCAAGGATTGCATTTTTCCAAAACTCTTGTTGGGTTGCTAAGTAAATTGGTGCATCGGCGGTTAACAAAGTTTTGTACTTTGATTTAGCCATTTTGGCGAGGATGGAGTCAAAAGCATCTGTGGTGCCAGGTTTTGTGAGAAGACCCAGAAGATTGTGAGATGGTTTGTGTGGGATTTCAGTGGTATTGACCTTTTGAGAGGCCGCTTTCGACGATGATTTGGAAGTGGGTTTTGCAGATGGCTTCGATTTTGTCATTTTGGAGATGATGATCGAAGAAATTTTTGAAGGAATGTGGAGAAAAACTGCTTTGAGAAAAGAATTTTTGAGAATTCAATTCGACAGTAAAACCCTGTTTTTATAGAGGAAAAAGTTAAGGCTGGCGTGGCAGCGGTTACAAAAGTACTGACCACTATGTACTGCCCACATGCCAAACTCTAAAGAAATGAAGAACAGTACTTTTATAAAAGTTACTGATGAAGGCAGTGGTTACAACGGTATAATGAAAGCAGTGGATGATTTTCACTATCAGTGGATAGCATATCAGTGGATAAGACACTGCTTTTGAACAACAGAGTTTATCAAGGTAATAAGTGGACAGAGGATGGCTTTCAGTAGTGGACAGACTTTGAAGTAGAGCAGACTTTTGAACAATCAGTGGTTACGGCAGACTTTTAAGGATTTTAATGAGAATTTCATTTTTAGCTATTTTTAAGGATGGATTTTTGATTTTCTGAAAACATTTTAATGCTTTTATTCATAGAAAAACAAGATTTTGCTTGTTATTCCATGTTTAGCATGCCAATTCTAGAGACCAAGCTTTCAAAGGTGGCAGTGTCTAATGCTTTTATGGGCACATCTGCCAGCTGGTCTTTAGTTGGAACATGATGCAGAGAAATCAAACCTTTTTCATAGCAATCCCTCACAAAGTGATGTCTGATGTCGATATGTTTGGTGGTTGAATGGGAAACTGGATTTTTGATGATATTTTCTGCTGCCTGGCTATCCAACATAAGTGGTGTCTTTAAGGCAGCGATACCAAAATCCAGCAACTGATTTTGAAGCCACAGGAGTTGGGCTGTACAGCTTGCAGCAGCAATATATTCAGCTTCAGCAGTGGATGTTGAAACAGCTGCTTGCTTTTTGCTTTGCCATGAAACTAAGCAATCACCTAGAAACTGGCACCCTCCTGATGTGGACTTCCTTGTGGTGTTACATCCAGCAAAGTCACTGTCTGAAAATCCTGAAAGCTTGATATTCCCATTAGCTGGATACCAGATACCAAGTGTGGGAGCACTTTTTATGTATCTGAATATCCTTTTTACAGCAATAAGATTGGATTTTCTAGGGGCTGATTGACTTCTTGCACAAACACATGTTGCAAACATCATGTCTGGCCTAGATGCAGTTAGGTACAAAAGAGACCCAATCATGCTTCTATAAAGAGTTTGGTCAATCAGCTCATCCTTTTCATCAGACATGACCAGCTTATTTGTTGCCATGGGTGTGCTGCATGGTTTACAATCATTCATATCAAATTTGTTTAAAAGTTCTTTTGCATATTTGCTTTGATGAATGAAAGTTCCATTTTGCATTTGCTGAACTTGGAGACCAAGAAAGCATTGCAGCTCACCCATTGCACTCATTTCAAACTCAGCTGTCATGAGTTCCCTAAACTCTTCACACATTGCATTACATGTGCTTCCAAAAATAATGTCATCCACATAAATTTGGACAATCATTAAATCCTTTCCTCTCCATTTTAAAAACAGTGTTTTATCAATGGTACCTCTTTTGAAGCCATTTGAGACTAGAAAGGTGGAAAGAGTTTCATACCAGGCCCTTGGTGCTTGTTTCAGGCCATACAGAGCTTTGTTCAGCCTGTAGACATGATCTGGATCAAATGGATCCTCAAAACCTGGAGGTTGACAGACATACACCTCTTCTTGAATTGTACCATAGAGGAAAGCACTTTTGATATCCATTTGAAACACCTTCATGTTGTGGTTGACAGCAAAGGCCAGGAACAGTCTAATGGCTTCCAATCTTGCAATAGGGGAGAATGTTTCATCATAATCAATCCCCTCTTCCTGTCTGTAACCTTGAACCACAAGCCTAGCTTTATTCTTGACAACAATACCCCTTTCATCAGTTTTGTTCTTGAAGACCCACTTTGTGCTAATGGGACTAACCTCTTCTGGCAGTGGTACAAGCTCCCATACTTGTTGTCTTTTAAACTGTTGGAGCTCCTCTTGCATGGCTTCTACCCAGCTGTTGTCTTTCAGTGCCTCTTGGTACTTGACTGGCTGATGGAGTGATAGAAAACCAGCAAAAAGACAAATGTTTTGGGTTTGGCTTCTTGTGAGCACCCCTTCATTGATGTTGCCAATGATTTGATCAGGTGGATGAGATCTCAAGAAGATTAAATCTCCTTGGTATGGTATGATGGCATTTGTTGGTGAAGGATGCAAATGTGTATCATCTGAGCTAACCACTGCTGGGGACTTTGATGATCCAGCAGTGGCTTCAAAAGGTGGTGGAATGGGAGGTAATGAAGTGGACACATGCTGACTTTTATCCACTGTTTGGGGACTTTTGTCAGCAGTATTTGAGGATGTGGAAGCAGTGGTTGATGGGCTACTTTGGTCAACAACTGTTGAGGTAGCAGTGGTTGAGCTTTGACAGCTGTTTTGAACATCTGATGCTCTTCCCATTTTGACAGACCTTTGAGGGATGATGATTTCATACCCATAGTCTGGTGTTGAATCCTCTGATGGACCTACACTGTTAGTCTTGACAGCAGTATTTTCAAAAGTGAATTTATTAAGATCAAACAGGTCTGCAGGATTTGCTGGGATTTTCATTGATGAAAGTTCATTGAACTTTACATTCAAAGTCTCCTCCACTGCCTTGGTCCGTGTATTAAACACTTTGTAGGACTTGGCAGTGGTTGAGTATCCCAGATGATAACCACAATCAATTTTGGCTGCAAATTTTGAAATGGAATCTTTTAAGTTCAAAATAAAGCATGGGCAGCCAAACACCTTGAAATATGAGATCAGTGGTTTGATTTTATACAGAATTTCATAAGCAGTCTTTTTGTGCCTGGGGTTTATTAAAACTCTGTTCTGGACATAGCAAGCAGTGTTTACTGCCTCTGCCTAGAAAGTTAATGGCAAACCTGAATCAGCAAGCATGGTTCTAGCAGCCTCATTCAAAGTTCTGTTCTTTCTTTCAACTACCCCATTTTGCTCTGGTGTTCTAGGGATGTTGTACTGCCTTACAATCCCTTTCTTCACACAGAAGGCATCCAACTCCTTATTTCTAAATTCTGTGCCATTGTCACTCCTGAAGCTTTTCACTGGAAGGTCAAATTGCTTTTCAACCTGTGTCACAAAGTCTTGCAAAATGCCTGCAGTCTCATCTTTTGAGTGTAAAAAGAAAGTCCATGTAAACCTAGAAAAGTCATCAACAATAACCAAACAATATCTTTTCTTTTTGAGGCTCATGACTTGAACTGGGCCAAACAAATCCATGTGTAGCATTTGCAAACACTGGGTTGTTTTGGACTCTTCAATGGACTTATAAGAACTTTTATGATGTTTTCCTTTTAAACAGGAAATGCAATGTTCAGGACATGAAAACAATTTTTGTGGTAGGCCTCTTACCAAACCATTTTTTGAAATTTCAGTGATTGTCTTAAGATTTGTGTGCCCCAGCCTTCTGTGCCAAAGTTCTATCTCTTTGTTAGAGGCAGCTGAGAACAAACCAGCATCAGCTCTGGGACACTCTTTTGACATATCAACAACATAAACACTGCCACTTCTTTGAGCAACAAGTTTTGTTTGACCAGTTTTTATTATTGCTTCAATCTTTTTGACCATTTATGGTCCAACAATCCTACAACACTCCTTTGTGAAGAATGACCCATATCCCTTGTCACTCATTTGTGAAACACTCAGGAGGTTGAATTTCAGACTGTCTATCAGATTAACATTTTCAAATTTTACATTTCCAGATTGTACTGTACCAGACCCCAGAACTTTCCCTTTACTGTTAGTCCTAAAGGATATATCACCCCCTCCATGAATTTTGAAATCTTTGAGTAGGGATTTACATCCAGTCATGTGCCTGGAGCCTCCACTATCAACATACCAAAGGCTATATAAACAGGCAGAAGCTCCCTGCACATGAAGTAAAAATGATTAGTTCATTAGGGTTTCCAAAGCCAATAAGGCTTTGGATGGGGTCTCAACAGTGTCTGGGATGGATGCACATTGATGGACAGTGGTTAGGTTAGGGGTTTGGACAGTTTTAGTAATGTTTCTTGCTAACCACTGTTGGGGGTCTTGACCAATCACCTGTTGGTACCCAAAAGGATGCCTGTTCACTTTAGGTTTAGAGGGCCTTTTGTAGACCTCATAAACGTGTGGAATCCTTTGGTAAGACTGTTTTTCCTTTCCTTTTCTGAACTGATTGGCAGGGGGTGCATCAGTAACCTGAACATCTCTTTTGACAGATGTTTGGTTCAGGTGTTTTGTGACAGCTGTTTGAACTGGCACAAACAGTGGTTGGTTCTTGGTGAATTTGATAGATGATGTTGATGGACTCAAGGATGTTTTAGCAGTGTACTCATTCTTTTTCACATCAAAGTTTTTGAGATACACACATGCTTGAGTTTTGTGGTTTGCTTTACAACAGACAATGCAGCTTTTAGCTGGAACAATGACACTTGTTTTGTTCAAATCATAAGCTTTTAAATGGAAACAGTCTTTTGTTAGATGATTCCTTTTCTCAAAGAATTCACAAAATAGGTTATTGATCTTTTCTTTCTTCTTTCTCTTTTCGGACTCCTTTGCAGCAGAGGTTTTAACCTCTATTGGGATGTCCTTGAGAGGAATGACTTTAGCTTTTGGAGCTTTAACACCATCAGTTGATGTAAAGTCCATGGGCTTGAAATTTTCAAGAATATCACACTCATTAGACCATTTTGGTTTAAACTGGTAATTTTCAAGCTCCTCAAAAGTAGAGGATCCCATTGGTCTGTCAAGTGTGATTTTGTTACCAAGTTTATCAGTGATTTTCACTTCTTGGCCTTTCTTGTTTGTGGGGATGAACTCAGTTGATACATCAGTGGTTTGAACAGATTTTTCAAAAGCAGTGTTTTCATCATCATGTTTTCTATAACCAACACCAAATTTTACATTGCTTTTAATCTGTTTTTCAAGCATAACCTCATACCCTTTGCATGATTCTACCCATTTTTCACAGGTGATCTGGGTGGACTCCACCTCCTTTTTGCAAACTTGGTATTTTTCTACCATAGTTTGGAGTTGAGTTTTGGTTATGCTTTGCTCTTCTTTAAGACTGTTGATCTCTTTCTCTTTTTCAGTCAATTTGTTTTTAAGTTCTTTTAAAGAACTTTCAAATTTGACCTCATCAGTTAAGATTTTATTCCGAAGGTTTTCATTTACCTCTTTGATGTTAGCAAAAGCAATAATGCAATTGTCAGAACACAATTTTTCAAGAACTTGCGGAGATACCTTGGCAGCAGCCATCATTGCACAATCACATTGATGATTTTCTTCATCATCAGCTCTTACTTCCTTCTCACCTGCTCTCTTTTCTTCCTCTTCTTATTTTTCCTCTTTGGACCATGGGTCTGTCAGTGGTTCAATCAGGGTTTCTGAATTTTCTCCCAGTAGTAATTCACCAGCAACTGCATTAACAACTGCTTCAGTTACCTCATCCACTGTTTCATCACTTAGCTGTTCACCTTCAATTTCAATCCCCTCTGGAATTGACTCTAATGCCATCAAACAAAATTCATCATTAGAAGGTTCATTAGAAGCATAGAGTGCAAAATTTTCATCACTAAGCTCATCAGGCATGTTGCTCCAGTCAACAAAGCCTTGAGTGAAAAAGCTTTGCTGATCTGGTTGTACCACTGCTGGAGCAGCTGTTTGAGGTGCAACAGGTTGCACTTGTGCCTGGGGGACAGGGGTTTGAACATATTGAATCGGTGGAACAGTGGTTTGGACATAATGCACAGGCACAGGGGCAGCAGCATAATGAGCAGTGCTAACATGAGCTGCAGGGGTATATTGGGTATAGTGCACAGTGCTTTGATTTTGAGGTCTAGGGTTTGAGCTAGGATGAGTGATTATAGGACCAGTAGTTTGACTCCTGCATTCCCTAGCGAAATGACCTAGCCTATTGCACTTGTAACACTTGATTTTTGATTTATCCAACCCAACCCTTAGATTCCCATGCAGCCCTGGGAACTTTCTCCCTGTTCTTTTATAGAATTTGCTTGTTCTCACACTAAGCAAAGCCAACTGATGCAAAATGTCCATCTCCTCTAAGTCAGTGGGATCAAAATGTTGCAAATCATTGAGTTCAAAGCACAAATTATCTGACATCTGGTTTTCAGTGTTTGCAGTGAAAGCATAATTTGCAGAGTGAGGATGAGGGTTGGTAAAGTTACCACCAGCTGTTATATCAATGAAATGATCATAACCTTGTTCCTTACTACTGCTACCAAATTCTTCCTGACCCAGAAGAGCTGTGCTACCGAATGAGTAATCATCAGTAGCTTTTCCAGACTCTTGCAACTTCTTTTTCTGGTTCAACTCCCTTTCATAGGTCAGGAGTCTACCATGAAGTTGGGTCAGGGTCAGATCTTTGAACTCAACAGAGTTTCTAGTCACAAATGCAATTGCGTCCCATTTATCAGGTAGCGATCTAAGGAACCTGCTATTTTGAGTTGATTTTGGAAATTCAACCTTAACAAGCCTTAGCTCACTGATGAGACAACTAAAACGTTCAAATTGTTGGGTCAATGTTTCACCCTTAATGTGACAGAAGGTTTCATACTGCTGATTCAGAATTTCCCTATTGTTTTCAATAACTTCTTCGGTTCCCCCAAACTGTTCCTTCAATGCATCTCATAGCTCTTTGGCACTGTTACAATGTAACAGTCCAGCATATATCTCATTTGGTAATGCAGATGCTATGATGCTAAATGCTTTGGCATCGAGTTCGAACTTCTGAAAATCAGTTTCAGTATAGTTTTCATAAGGTTTTGGTACGAACTTCTTTGGATCCTCAGCACTTGGCACCATAGGAACATGGGGACCAAAAACAACAGACCTCCAACATCCAGTATTCTGTTGAGCAAGGATGTGTCCCATCCTTCGCTCCTAGATGTTGTATTCATTTCTTTTAAGCATAGGTGGTTTAAAAAGCGAGCCAACATTATTCTTATCATCTAGTGATTGTGACGTCATCCTGGTTGTTTTACAGACACTGATTAATCAACTTTAATGGTGATTAAACCTTGCTCTGTTTTTCAACAAAAACGAACAAACTATCGATATCAACGATTTTGAGCTGAACTATTTATGTCAAAATGATTGTTAAATCAAATTTGACTGTCCTAGCTCTGATACCAATTGTTGGATCTGAGTTTGGTTTTGATTGTATTTTACGTTTGAAATTAAGATGGAAATGAATGAGTTGTGCAGCGGAATTAAGATGGAAACAAACTTTGCATACAATCAAACGAGAGTATTGCTTTAATCAAAACACTTTTCACTATGAACCGAAAGATTGAATTTAGTTTCAATAAAGATTACAAAGCAATGTTTGATACAAACTCCCCCTCAGCCAGAGCTCAGTGTTTGTTCGTGCAGAGAAGACGATTGTTGCCAAGAGCTGATAGAACAGTACAGAGCACTGTTCTATTTATAGGCACTAGCAAACCACTGAACATCTTAGCTGACGTCACCATGAAAGTGACATCTAACCTCCTAACAAACTCTAACCTCTGATCTATACAAACACTGCTATACTAACTACTGCTATTACATTTCATTACATAAAAGACACTTAAATAACTGCTGCATCCTTCCACTGCTGTGAACCCGGCAGTGCTTGTCCGGATCAGCAGTACTTGACTCAAGGCAGTAGATTGAGCAGCAGAGCTTTAGTCTTCCATCAGGCCTTTACTTGAGCAGCAGATTGACTGTCAGTAGCTTGTATGATCAGTAGATAGGAGGTCAGCAGATGTTGAAACCACTTTCAAGGGGAGAGACTTGTATGAAACATCTGCTTATTCTGGAACCACTACTCTGGCCCAGTTTTGGCTTTAATTATCTGTTCCTCTGATAGGGTTCAATCCCAACACATTCGTCGTTTAAAATGTGACGACGAAACTTTTCGTGGAAGCTTGAATCTTGATCGTGTTCGGTTCATCGTTGAGCTTGATCGTCATCCTAAATACTCCAATTATTACCTACATATCATAAATCATGATATACGTTAGTTATATGAAATCTATAACTAATCTAGCTAAGCCCGAAAGCTCAATACGATGACCAGGTAACTCGTATGGGGTATGGCAACTGATAGCCCAGATGAGTAGATAACTTGTCTGGGTTATGGCAACTGATAACCCAGATGACCAAATAACTTGTCTGGGTTATGGCAACTGATAACCCATATATATATTTAACACGAAAACGGACATAACTTTCTCGTTTTTGATCCGTTTCGCGTCACGTTTCTTCCTACGTGACCGTAATTTAATTCTCCATCATATGGAGTTAACATCCAACATCCTAATTAACAAAATTTTAAACTTTGAAGCCTTCGGCTTAAAATGTAATTATGAACTTTTGACCCGTTCGTTTATTAATCAAACAAACATGTTTGTTTGATCTCAATTTCTCATAAACTTTATAAAGTCAATGTTATCTATCGTACTAGATTCATATCCCAGGTTTATATACATTCTTAAGCATATTCTATACATGAATCGCTTTCATTCGTTTCTAGCATTTTATTACCACATTTCCTATCAAAAAAACTTCCTACACAACTATATTTGTGTCGGATTTAATGTGAAAATTTATAAATTTCGAGTTTTACCCCTCGGATCATTATTTTACGGCAAAGACTCTTATAGAGTCAATTGACCAAAGATTTACATCATTCACTTTTGATACTTATTCTAAGTATTTATTTAATCATAAAACTCGTTTCCAAACAAGCTTTAAAGGTCGTTTGCTCATTTTTTCTTACAAGGGCGTTTTGGTCCATTTTAGCCTTTCATTTACGATGAAGGACTTTTGAAAGCATGTTTGACCCCAAATCCCTCTTTTTAACTATGATTTTGTTTGAAAAGCCATTATGTTTCAATCACAATGACCATCACTTGAATCATTCGGTTTACTCATTAAAGTAACCAAATGTCTATTTTTACTTTATTTAACTCTTAATGAACCTTTCGTTCTAAATGAGTAGTTAACCTATTACACATACCTGGCTCGGATCAATATATTGACCTGTTTCGATATATTGCCTTAGTAGCCGCTAAGTAATAGCGATGTAAATATCCATTCGATATTTATTCCTATAATCATACAACTCCACAAACCATTAGTCGATATTGTCAAAGGGTGATATTTTCACCGTTTGACACGTTTGGTCTAAATGACCATGTATCTTTGCGAGACGGATTTATTATCATCTCATCTACATGACTCGCTCCGGTTCACACCATGCGGTCCTTTTTCTTATAATTCATTTCTTTATTCTTTTGACCCCTTTATGTCTTACGTCATAAAGTGTCCTTCAAAAACTAACGGTTATCATCAACGAGTGACCGAATTACCGTTTTACCCTTATTATTTGTATTGGTCTACCTTATAAGGTAATCATTCAAAACTCGATATTTATTAGTCATTACATGACTATATAATCATATTAGCTCTTTTTAACCATTCAACATGGTTTAATATCATTGTCTTTTGTTCCAAACCGCATATGTCGTGTCGGAACATTCTAATTCAAAGATGAATTTTATTATTCATATCCAATAAAACCAATAGGTATTTAATAAAAGGTGTAAGCTTTGACTTACCTAGCATCCAGATTATGCTTTTCCTTCATTCTTGGTTCGTTTGACCCGCTTCCTTCCCAAGCTTTCACCTAGCTTGTCAAGCGTCAAACTATCATTGTAAGTTGTAAGATGGTTAGGCTAGTCATAGTCATTCACGACTATTCCATCCTACGATCTTTATGTCGATATTATCATTCGATCATATAAAAGGTCCTTTTAACTTTAAAAAGTCAAACTTCCTATTGACAAAAGTAATTACATGATGTAGCTTAATTACTTGTTTTATTACTTTGCTACTATACGGTAAGCATCCTTCTTATGCTACCATTTTAACTACTTATGAAATCAAGTTGATTATATTATAATCAACTTCATTTGATTAACACATGATGATATCAAACATCATTTTGATCATAATATATCATCATTTTCATTTTATCATACAAACCCATTTCCTAGCAAGTATGATCATGTACTTAAACACTCAATTTGTTCAAGTATTTCCTGATTATTATTAGATATGATGATTCTAATCATAATTATATCCTCAATTTCATCATAAGATTAATACCCACTTATCCTAGTGTGGTAAATCATCAAATCATTCCAATTATAGCATCATATGTATAATTTTCACTTAGGGTTTTATTCCTAAGCTAAAATGCATCACTAATTCAGTCATAGCTTCAATAATTCATTTATAATTCGCGATTATGATGATTATTCAATTTTAACAACTTCACAAATCATCAAAATTTGACATACCTTATGATCCCCTAGCTTGGGTGATCATTAATTCACATTCAATTGTGAATTTGAGCTTCGTTTAAGCCTTTAATTTGATGATTTTTAATGAGATTAGGGTTTTGGCTCCTGGGGAACCTCCTGGGTTCGAACAGAACATTCTCAAACACACTCTATGTGTGTTTTAGTTTTGTTTAGCCTATTTTATATTACAACTTTCAAGTTATCCAAATGTGGCCCCTCATGTTTGGTTAGTTTATTAAGTAGGCTACAACCCACTTAATTCCAATATCATTCCCACTAATTAACTAGGTTAAATATTCCTAGTTAACTTATGTTAGGACCGGTTTGACTCCGATACGATTGCTAAACGAACGTGAAATGTGCGGAATCCATACACGAACGTGACCGAAACACACAAGATGTAATATAAACGTGATTCTATTGATAAATCTGAAACGTACAAAGAACCTTGAATCACTTGACAACTTTCTCTCTCTAGTTTCTCTCTCTAGAACTAGAGCTCTCCAAAAGTCAAATGTGCAAAAGTGTTCTTTAAGCTTAATCATGATTTAGCTTGAAGCCTATATATAGTGTTGAGGTTTAGCTTGAAACTGTTCAAGCTAAATCATGATTTCCCTTGAACCAGTTCAAGCTAAATCATGATTTCCCTTGAAATGACATGTGACACCTTCAAGCTAAATCATAACTTTCAAGCTAAATAACCTAATGCACTGATAAACCTATTACATGATACAAAGACGAAGTCAATAGACATAGTGCACTAACAGACTCCCCCTTGGATATTGACGAAGTCTTCAGTGACTAATCTTTGTTATAATCACCTTCTTCAGTCTTGATCATTCTGCCTTTTCTTTCGTTCAAATTGTAACATTGTACGCATCCATCACTCTCTTCTTCTAACAGCTTCAGGCTCCCCCTTTCATCAAGCTTCCGTGCTTTGGGATCGACACCTAGCTTTCCATCTACAAGCTCCTAGCTTTTAGCTTGTCTTCAGACTCCCCCTTAGACTCAGCTCTCGGGATCGTAGTCTGGACTATCTGCAATCACTCATACGTTTATAAGTAACAACATTTTAGACTATCCAGGAATCGTAATCTGGCAATTTCAATCAAATTCTTTAAACCACTCCCCTATCAACAAACTGTATAGATTTAGCAATATTAAAGAATCCAACTCCCTCACAGTTAATCATCCAAGTCCAAACTAATGACCTTGGAGATATCACAAACTGTTTTTGAAAATTTTGATTTTAATTCAAGTTTCAAATTAATGAACTTGTTTTATTTTCAGAAACACAATCAGCTTACTTAGATTTTGAAACTCAGCACTCAGACATCAGTTGTCGAAAATAAAGCAAAAATCAAAATCTTTTTGTATTTTCTGAAAATATAAAGCAATAACGAAATATGTACAAACATATTTACAAACCATATTTTTGTTTTGAGTATGCGTCAGAGGATCATATCAGTTTTTGACAAGTCACAAGTACCGTTGAGCTTAAAATCACATTATGCATTAAACAATTCACTTAGATTGTCGATATATTTGTCCACTTAAATTTTCATACAAATTTCAACTGATTCAGGATACGAATTAGGTATATTAAGAACTTAAACCTATTCATGTGTCCCACCTCTTGAATATACTCCCGTATCCAGAATCCCAATAATCAGTCTTACAGGTGAGAATACTACAATGATATCTGTATATAAATTAGGTATGCGAGGGCCAAGGGATCTCAGATCGATACTTCCGTATACGCAGAGAGATATCAGCTTCGACTTTAAGGTATGTCCCCTTTAGAGGATCTTTTTGCTTACAACAGCAGCATATATCAATTTTATTGTTTCAGCATGCTGAGGGTGTAATGCTGTGTTTCAAGCATTTAAGCAAGTATTAGCCAGGGACTAGGTCAGAACTACCGTTCAGCAGAAGTCCCGGAATAATACCCCAGACATCATAGAGTATAAAGACCTAGTATATCAGATTAAGAGACCTTTCAAACGAGATTTCAGGGGTTACCTATATATTCAAGTAGTGTTCCCCACAAAATAAGTAAGTTTGAATTTAGGTTTATATCCCGAAAAAGTTTACTAAATGTATAAAAACCTACCGACACATCCACGGTGAAATCATTTAACACATTTAAACTTTCCATTTCTTTAGCATACTGTAACCGTCTACTGATGTACTATCATTTCCTCTTTTTACGCAAAACTCAAATTTTTGAATTTTATCATGTTTTTGACTTTTTCAAATTTTCAAATGTTTTTGTATTTTCTAATAAACATTACTCCCCCTAAAATGCAAAAACATATAAAGAAAATTTGACAACCAACACTGATAGCTTTGTCTCGCCATCCATTTTCTGCATCTCATGCTCTGTTTTGCAGAAAATATAACGTAAAGTACCCCCATGATTTACAACCCATTGATCTTAACAGTTTGAAAACCGTTTTTCAATCTGATGAAAGTAATCATGTTTGTTCAGCCGTGAGGGTTTCGGCATATTCAATCAACACATATTTTTGTAATTTTTGAATATTTGACAAAAAATTAAAAAAAATAAAAAAAACATATTTTTGGTTTTTCAAAATTTTTCAATTTTTAGGGTTTTTGAAATATTGTTTATTTATTTACAGAAAACATATAAACTTCCTGTTTCAACCAACACAGGATCTAGCAGCCTCCTCTCCTCGTTGTGCCAGGCTGCTCCAACCTCCATTCTCACAATCTTCAGAATTTTTGAGCACCTGCACATTCAGCTAACTGAATTACTTGAACAATTTAGCCCAGGTCTGTTGAACCTTAGGCATTTCAACACAAAAATTTTCATTCAATGCTGGAAATTCTTTGTCATTTTTCACAAAAACTTTCTCAATTTTAACTTCAATTTTCTCATCTTTTACCAAATCAACATGTTTCTTAACACTCCATGTTTGACCTTTTGGTGTTCCTCGTTTGTAAAAATGTGAATCTTTTTGAACACTTTGATTTTGAACAACAATTTTTGGTTTCCAAAACTCTTGAGGTTTTGTCATATCAACTGTGGTTTTCCAGCTCTGTGTTGTTCTGAATCTGGGTGTGTGAGAATTCCAGGTCTGTCTTGAATCGAACCTGTTCTGGTTTGACTTCCAGTTTTGATTCGAAGCAAACTTGTTTGTGTTATACCTCCAAGTTTGTTTTGAGTCAAATCTGGTTGACCTTTTTCTCACATTCTCAGATTTTTGTTTCTCAGCATCAAACTTCTTTTTATCAACATCCACAGGTTTTGGATTAGGACACTTGCGTGCAAGATGTCCTTTTTGATCACATTTGAAACATGTTCTCATGGACACATCTTTGACTTGTGGTTGTTGCTTTTTCTTTTTAGCAAAGAATTCATCATTAGACTGTTTCATTTTAAGTTCTTTTTCTTTTTCTAAACTGCCTCCATCAACAAAACTCATTTTTGTTTGAAAATTCGGAGTTTCATTTCTTTTCCAACTTTGTTTCTTCTTATAACCCAACCCAGCCTTCATTTTCTTCTTTTTGAACCCAGGTTTGGTATACGAACCTGTATGACTCTTACCAACAAACTTTGAAATCTCAGACTTCTCAATCTCAACCATTTTGAAAACTTTGTCAACCTTTTCTGAAATCACATTCTGAATCGGGAATACAACATCTAAGAACAATTTGTCCGATCCAATCATGGTATAAACCAATCCTTTTGAATCATCATTCAAACTTTTCTCGAATTTTGTGTTTTTCAGATAACCATCATGAAGATTTCCTTCATTTTCATCCTGTGATTCAGATTTACCTGTATCAACCGACTCTTCTTTCAACACACTTTCAACGACTTTACCTACCACCTCTGAATCATGAGAATCATCAGATTTGGAATAGGTTATGTCAATGTTGTCTGGCAATTGATCTACCATGTTGAAAGCTTTTTCGACCTTTTCTTCATCATAAAATGCAAATTTTCCCGGTGGTGGAACTTGATGAAACTCTGAGCCAATGCCTTTCTTGTTCTGCTCAGACTCACCATCATCCGGTTTTATATTGAAAATTCTTTCAAGCACATATGACGACACGTGATAACTCTTTAACTTGTTGTTATCCTGTTCTAAATCAGCAATCTGTCGCTTTAGCTTAGCAACATCCTCAATATAGGAATTAACAACATCTTGTTTTATAGAATACATTCGTTTAAGCTCTTTGGTTGTTTCAGACATATAAATCATTCTAGATTGAGCATATTTCATTTCATCTTTCACTTTGTCATATGATTCTTTCATAATATCATGTGCTAATTTCATTGAGTCATATTCCTTTTTCATTTCTTGACAAGCAATTTCTTTTTGTTCACATTCATTTGTCATTTTCAAAACATTTTCTTTCAAAACTTCATTTTCTTTCTCTAATTTGTTACATTTTTCTGAAAGTTTTTCATCATTTTCTTTAAAAACTTTTTCTTTTTCCAGCATTTCTTTGCATTTTTCTTTGAAAATATTTTCAATTTTTGTGAACTCAAAATCTCTTGTTCTAAATTGCTCATCTTTTTCAATACAAGCTCTGCACGGTTCCATGCATTTCTTGCACTGATCAACCTGTTTTAAGTTTTTAGAATCAGAATTTACCTCAGTGATTGGCACTTCGGTGTTTTCAGCAACTTCTGTTTGCTTCAGATCAGCATCATCTTGCTTCTTTTCAACACTAACTTCATCACCAACTTTCAAATTCTCATTCTTTTCTTCTTTTTCTTCTTTCTTCACCTCTTCTTCAATCTGCTGTTCTTCAGTAACAGCTTTCTCAACCTCTTCATTCACAACAACTTCTTCACTTTTGATTTCCTTCACAACTTCAACTTCAACAGTTTCTGTTTTAACCTCTTCGGCAGCTTTCTTCAGATTGTTCACCATTTCTTCAACATTCTTCTTCATTCTCTCTTCATCCCTTTTTCTCAGACACGATAACATAGCATATCTGATATCCTTTTCATATTGCTTAGCATATTTGTCATCTTTCAATACTCTTCTATAGTATTCAGCTCTCAACGGGACAGCAAGAAGAACATCATCGAAGATTATGTCTTTCTTGGGAACAACCGGTTCTCCTTCTCTGTTATAGTAACATTCTCTCTTTTTATCCCATCGTTTACTACCAACAGCCATCTCATACTCTTCCTGCATGTCATCCATTCTGTTTAAAACGACGTTTCTTTCTCTGTAAGTCTTCTCACTCAAGATCTCTTCCCGAGTTTTCTCTTTAATCTCAGCAACAATATTTTCTTCTTTGTTTTCAGCCATGATGTAAACCTTGATATTCACACGAGTATCTGATCGAGTAAGTCAACACAATCAGTACAATCAATATCAAATAAACTGAAAATAAACTGACACTCGGTATCCGTGAAATGTTCTCGACACGAAATTTCACTTTTCAAGCGAAAAATCGAACTCAAACGAAATCCCAAGATGAATTGAAATCAGACTTCAAGCGAAATCTTTTGACCAGCAACTTCAAGCGAAAACAATCAGTTAACAACTTTCAAGCGAAATCAAGTGTTAACTGTTCAAGCGAAATCAAACTATATTCTGTTGAAGCGAAATCACACTCTATGTCTTGAAGCGAAATCAGATAATAAGTCTTGAAGCGAAATCAACTTTTCTGACTTGAAGCGAAATCAAACAGTTTATCTTGAAGCGAAATTAACTAGTCTGACTTGAAGCGAAATCAAACAGTTTCTGTTGAAGCGAAATCTTGCTGAAATAAGGATTTTCAAGCGAACTTCACTATTTCGCTTCAAACATTCAATGTCTTCAAGCGAAATCAAGACCAAAACAGCAGGTTCAAGCGAAATAGTGCTGTATGTTACGAACTCAGACACAAAAATTCAGATTTCTCCTAAACGACACCGAATTTGAGTCTGAAACTTTGTAGGATTGTTTATCAACTATTTTCGCACATCATACTAAAAATTCATCCAATTCGGACCATGAAATCCCATTCAATTTGTCGAAAATCCATCAAAAACGTGAAAGAAATGAGTAGAAGAAGAAGAAAAGTTGCGATTCAGATCTGAAAACGTTGAAATCTGTTACGAATCTTGTTGTTTGATCAAAGCAATCGAATTCCTGCTCTGATACCACTTGTTAGGACCGGTTTGACTCCGATACGATTGCTAAACGAACGTGAAATGTGCTCGGGCCTTCTATAAACTTAATTTCTTAAAAGCCTTTATTCAACTTTTATTTAATATTAGGTTTATATATTTAAAATCCTAATATTCATCGGGTTACTTTTACCACTAACGGTACTTTACCCGTCTTTTAATATAAACGTGGTTTGATTACCAAACCCGTTTTCGAGGTGTTACAAGTCTACCCCCTTAATGACGTTTTGTCCTCGAAACCTTTATTACATAGTTCATTGAGTTTAAACTCAATGCACTTGATTTTGATATCAATTGAGCATTGCTCATATTTTAACCAATTGTTATCATTACCATAAAAATATGGTAATATCTTTTTGGTTACTAAGCATATATGCATTTCATACGAAATAATGCAACTCGAAATAACATAATCTAGTTATTTCCACTTGTTTAGTTAATTTAGCGAAGTCCATCGCTTTTATACTTTCGGACTCTTCATGAATTCGTTATTTTAACCTGTTTAAAGGTCTTTAGTGAAATTTTTCACTTTTAACAAACAAACTCTTTTGTTTAAATTGACTTCCCGACACTTCGCTTGGGTTGTATCATGATCCCTCAAAATAGTTGATCAGTATTTTCTGTTATTAAGGTCTCATGGGCCTTTGTCGTTTACTTGATCGAGTCGCCAATTTGGCCACTTGATCATGTAAATTTATTGATTTTGTTTATTCCACGCTATTATCATGATAAATAGCGTATTATCGGAATTCTCAATTTAAATTTCGACCTTAACCGGTCTCACTAACTAGACTTATTAGTCCAGTTACCTTATACCCATCGCTTGGACTATAATGTGATTATACTTCACATTACTTTTCTTGACCGTGATCACGTCACGTCATGTTTAAGTTTATTTCAACTTTTCATTATCGAAAATATTTCTTTTCGAATGTATCGTCTTGCGCTTATCGGTGTCAAGACCTGTATCTTTTAATATTTACTATTTCAATTCCTCTCAGAATATTCATATTTGTGAAAACGTTATTTCTTACTAAAACTGAATTTTAGTCTAACGTTTTTTTTTAACTTATGTCATTCTTAAAATACATATTTGGTATCAAGGCACCCTGTTTATGTTTGAAAATCATTTAGGTTCAAGTTTAAGATCCGTTAACCTTGACTGTAGTTCGTGACTACAATCGTTTTCTTTCAGATAATGCTTTCGACATTATATTGTATTCAACCCGTTTGACTTATTAATGTGAAATCCATCACTTATAAACAATCAAACTTTATTCTTTATTCAACTCGTTCAACCTCAAAATAGTTGAACATTATTATCACAAATTCCTATTTGCGAAATTTTATAGTCTTTTAGTCATAACTCATAATCCGAGTCCTTTGACTTTCAATCCGCGTTCCTGTCTCTCGGTTTATGCATGTGTTTACTTTCCTACCCATCAACCGGGTGATTTACCGAAGTCATTATTAATGCAACCATTTAGGTATGCATTAAGACTTCGTTTTGACTTGTTTGGTTGTCTTAGCGAAATCCATCGCTTTATTTAACCAAACCTTTATTCTTTATGTGACCATGCTTGATGGTCTTTTAAATTCTGAATGACGGTTTTTTTTTGGTAATACCTTCGTTTCTATGACCTCGCGGGTCATTTATCCTTTGGTTTTACATGCCCCTTTTTGTCAACCATGGCTCTTTCGTCCATTATGACTTATTTCACTATTCACTTGGGTTATCTATTTCTATGCGCGCCATATATCGTTTTTATGGTTCCCTCGAAAACCATTTATACGAGTATGCCCATAAGATTTCTTGACCCCAAGGTTCTTTTAACTTTTTATTCATTTAGACCTTACCACATCGGACATAACTGTGCTCATTATAATAAGCTCATGGTATCATGTGTTCGCTACTTACTTGGCCAGAGTAAGCGATCAACACATGGTACACATGCACTTATTATAATTACCACATCACGTCCCATGTAAGTAATATCTCGATTTATTTCCATATTTATGATTTCATTTGGTAAAACTTTATTTAATTGTCAATTAACAATTATTAGTTTTACCCGTTTTATCCTTAAACATATACAATGTCCCTTTTTATAACAATTTATACAATCACATTCGTTGATGTGATCTTTACTATTCTCAATTGGATCTTTATTGAGAATACTTACTTGGATGATTATTTTCGTCCAAGTTTATATTTAATTAAATTCAGTTATTGTCTTATTACTCACGACTGTGAATAATACGTATCTCTACTGAATTTCTCTTGGAACGTCATCCTAAATAGGAATCCTATCCAGGTTTTCCAAGTTTTATCTTGTATATGCAACTGTCATTCACTATGTATTTGTTGCATATTTTTAGTTGTACTATAAGTTTAAGACGTGTACGTTATAGATAATTTCCCTGATAACTTTCCTTGTTGTTCGATCTCTCATTCGAGGTCGTTTCTTGATTCATATCTTTGGCGTGTATGACTTACTTGTCATACTTCAGACTATTTCTTTACCGCATCGATAATTCCTTAAACTCTCGTCATCTTTCAACACAAGGTTCCTTCAACTTAAAACATTTACAAATATTAGTAACTTTGATCTTTATAAGTGCCCGTAGTATAGTACAAGGCTTTCTACGACACGTGTTAACACACGCAATTCGTTTAACTATATCGGTATTTTATCGCTTTCTTTGGGGTAACGTGTTTTACACGATAACCCTATATGTTGTTTTCAACACTTTACATGCTAGACCGTTAACATACAGAATAACTTACCGGATTTTGCGATCAAGCTTCGAACCGAACACCAATCTTTATCAAGAGCATAAGGTTTAAGTCCAAGCATAGTTTTTTTCCGCCACCATACTTGAATCTCTTAAACCAGGGCTCTGATACCAACTTAAAAGTACCTTAGTCCATTTCATACGATTATCATATAAATTTTGATTATAATAGTGTATTTAAGATCAAACATACACCTAAAAATGCGAGTTTGTTAAAACATTTTAATAACTAAAACATTTCAACATTTTGTAATTTCATTCGCCGTTTAAAATGTGACGATGAAACTTTTCACGGAAGCTTGAATCTTGATCGTGTCGGTTCTTCATTGAGCTTGATCGTCATCCTAAATACTCCAATTATTACCTACATATCATAAATCATGATATACGTTAGTTATTTGAAATCTATAACTAATCTAGCTAAGCCCGAAAGCTCAATACGATGACCAGGTAACTCGTATTGGTTATGGAAACTGATAACCCAGATGAGTAGATAACTTTTCTGGGTTATGGCAACTGATAACCCAGATGACCAAATAACTTGTCTGGGTTATGGCAACTGATAACCCATATATATATTTAACACGAAAACGAACATAACTTTCTCGTTTTTGATTCGTTTCGCGTCACGTTTCTTCCTACGTGACTGTAATTTAATTCTCCATCATATGGAGTTAACATCCGACATCCTAATTAAAAAAAAATTAGACTTTTAAGCCTTCGGCTTAAAATGTAATTATGAACTTTTGACCCGTTCGTGTATTAATCAAACAAACATGTTTGTTTGATCTCAATTTCTCATAAACTTTATAAAGTCAATGATATCTATCGTACTAGATTCAAATCCCGGGTTTATATACATTCTTAAACCTGTTTTTATTTAAATGCTTATTTTGACCCGTTAAGGGATTTTAAGCATATTCTATACATGAATCGCTTTCATTCGTTTCTAGCATTTTATTACCACATTTCTTATCAAAAAATCTTCCTACACAACTATATTTGTGTCGGATTTAATGTGAAAATTTATAAATTTCGAGTTTTACCCCTCGGATCATTATTTTACGGCAAAGACTCTTATAGAGTCAATTGACCAAAGATTTACATCCTTCACTTTTGATACTTATTCTAAGTATTTATTTAATCATAAAACTCGTTTCCAAACAACCTTTAAAGGTCGCTTGCTCATTTTAGTTTACAAGGGCGTTTTGGTCCATTTTAGCCTTTCATTTACGATGAAGGACTTTTTAAAGCATGTTTGACCCAAAATCCCTCTTTTTAACTATGATTTTGTTTGAAAAGCCATTATGTTTCAAATCACAATGACCATCACTTGAATCATTCGGTTTACTCATTAAAGTAACCAAATGTCTATTTTTACTTTATTTAACTCTTAATGAACCTTTCGTTCTAAATGAGTAGTTAACCTATTACACATACCTGGCTCGGATCAATATATTGACCCGTTTCGATATATTGCCTTAGTAGCCGCTAAGTAATAGCGATGTATTTATCCATTCGATATTTATTCCTATAATCATACAACTCGACAAACCATTAGTCGATATTGTCAAAGGGTGATATTTTCACTGTTTGACCCGTTTGGTCTAAATGACCATGTATCTTTGCGAGATGGATTTATTATCATCTCATCTACATGACTCGCTCCGGTTCACACCGTGCGGTCCTTTTTCTTATAATTCATTTCTTTATTCTTTTGACCCTTTTATGTCTTACGTCATAAAGTGTCCTTCAAAAACTAACGGTTATCATCAACGAGTGACAGAATTACCGTTTTACCCTTATTATTTGTATTGGTCTACCTTATACAGTAATCATTCAAAACTCAATATTTATTAGTCATTACATGACTATATAATCATATTAGCTCTTTTTAACCATTCAACATGGTTTAATATCATTGTCTTTTGTTCCGAACCGCATATGTCGTGTCGGAACATTCTAATTCAAAGATGACTTTTATTATTCATATCCAATAAAATCAATAGGTATTTAATAAAAGGTGTAAGCTTTGACTTACCTAGCATCCAGATTATGCTTTTCCTTCATGCTTGGTTCGTTTGACCCGCTTCCTTCCCAAGTTTTCACCTAGCTTGTCAAGCGTCAAACTATCATTGTAAGTTGTAAGATGGTTAGGCTAGTCATAGTCATTCATGACTATTCCATCCTACCATCTTTATGTCGAAATTATCATTCGATCATATAAACGGTCATTTTGACTTTAAAAAGTCAAACCGCCTATTGACAAAAGTAATTACATGATGTAGCTTAATTACTTGTTTTATTACTTTGCTACTATACGGTAAGCATCATTCTTATGCTACCGTTTTAACTACTTATGAAATCAAGTTGATTATATTATAATCAACTTCATTTGATTAACACATGATGATATCAAACATCATTTTGATCATAATATATCATCATTTTCATCTTATCATACAAACCTATTTCCTAGCAAGTATGATCATGTACTTAAACACTCAATTTGTTCAAGTATTTCATGATTATTATCAGATATGATGATTCTAATCATAATTATATCCTCAATTTCATCATATGATTAATACCCACTTATCCTAGTGTGGTAAATCATCAAATCATTCCAATTATAGCATCATATGTATAATTTTCACTTAGGGTTTTCTTCCTAAGCTAAAATACATCACTAATTCAGTCATAGCTTCAATAATTCATTCATAATTCGCGATTATGATGATTATTCAATTTTCACAACTTCACAAATCATCAAAATTTTACATACCTTATGATCCCCTAGCTTGGGTGATCATTAATTCACATTCAATTGTGAATTTGAGCTTCGTTTAAGCCTTCGATATGATGATTTTTAATGAAATTAGGGTTTTGGCTCCTAGGGAACCTCCTGGGTTCGAACAGAACATTCTCAAACACACTCTATGCGTGTTTTAATTTTGTTTAGCCTATTTTATATTACAACTTTCAAGTTATCCAAATGTGGCCCCTCATGTTTGGTTAGTTTATTAAGTTGGCTACAACCCACTTAATTCCAATATCATTCCCACTAATTAACTAGGTTAAATATTCCTAGTTAACTTAGTGGGTTCGGGGAAATTTATGACTTAGTTTATTTTAAGTCTCGTTTGCTCGGGCCTTCTATAAACTTAATTTCTTAAAAGCCTTTATACAACTTTTATTTAATATTAGGTTTATATATTTAAAATCCTAATATTCACCGGGTTACTTTTACCACTAACGGTACTTTACCCTTCTTTTAATATTAACATGGTTTGATTACCAAACCCGTTTTTGGGGTGTTACAGCAGAAGATCAAGCGTAAACTCATGCTCTCCGAGCTCTATTACACAGCCTCTAATTACTTTGTTTGCCTCTACTAGCTTTCCATTAGCTAGTTCTATCGAGTATGGAATATCTAGCTTACTAGCAACTAACCCAAGTATATTCTTGAATTCTAGGGGTACAAGGCTATAGTCGGCATCGGTATCAAACAGTACAGATGCAAAGTGTTGGTTGATAGGGAACGTACCCGTGACTACGTTCGGATCCTGGCGAGCTTCCCTAGCTCCAATGTTTAAAACTCTTCCTTGGGCTTGATTGTTCTTTGGGCAATCTCGCTTGAAATCCCCAACATCTCCGCAACTAAAGCATTCTTGCTTGTTTCTAGTACCACCCTGGTTGTTGTTTTGGTTGTGGTTTCCATTACCGGCTTGGTTTCCAGAACCACCACGATTACAATTACCTCCCTGGTTACGGTTCCTGGTCTGATTCCCATTACCGTTTCCACCACGGTTCCCATTGCCATTACCATTACCTCTCTGACCACCATTTCCACGACCAGTACCAGCCCAACACGTCTCCTTTGAACGACCATTCTTTCCACAGTTTTCACATTTCCTAAACCTACATTGGCCGGCATGATGGAACTGGCACACATCACACTTAGGCAAAGTGCCCATGTAACCTTTCCCTTTGTTCTCCGAACTTGCAACACCAGTCCTGACCTCGGCTGGTGGGTTCGCATCTCTTTTCTTGTTACCACCGTTGTTTCCTTGGGTACCTTTCTTGAAATTCGAGAAATTCCTCTTGTTCTCTCCTGACGACTCGACATGAGTCTCCTTCTTCTTTCCCTCATAGATTGAAAACTTGTTCAATCTGATCGCTTCTTCAGTCAATTCCACGCTTAAATCAATGGATTCAGTGATGGTTGGAGACTTCGAAGTAGTCACCATGCTCATAATTTGGGGTGCCAATCCCCAGATGAAGCTTTCAACTCGCTTGAACTCCGGTTCTACCATGTAGGGGACAACGTGAGACAGGTCATGGAATCTATGCACATACTCAGCAATCTTCGGACCATCCATCTTTAGATTCCAGAACTCGGTTTCCAGCTTCTGAATCTCAGCTCTCGAACAGTACTTCTTGTGCATCAGTTCTTTCATCTCATCCCATGTCATAGCATATGTTGCTTCCTCTCCTAGAGTCTGAACCTGAAGGTTCCACCAGGATAGAGCTCCGTCTAGGAATAGTCCAGAAATGTAGGTGACCTGGTGCTCTGGCGCACACTTGCTCATCCGCAGCACAGAATCTGTTTTCCCAGCCCATCTAAAGAAAGCTACAGCACCTCTAGTGCCGTCAAAATTCAGAGGTTTACAGTCAAGGAACTGCTTGTAAGTACAACCTGTACAAGCAACATCATTCACAGTAAGCATTAGCAAACGCACACGGAATGTCCAAACGTATCGTAATGTGTCTTAAATGACTTAAACATTACCGTGAGGTGGGTTATTTCCTGAGGTATCTCCGCTGTGTTCAGAGCGTAAGGCCTCATGTTGTGCGATTGCTTGTGAAATCCGTTCATGCAGTTCTGCCTCTTTTTTGGGCAACTAATTGTTCCTTCGTGGAGGCATCTTCTAAAAGAAGATTGTATAGGTCAGGTCTTATGTATATAATAAGTAGTATGTATATAATAGCGTTTGTTATAACAAGTAAGCATGTAGTCATAGCATAAACAAGTGAATTAACATTGTATTTAATAAGAACATTACGGTTGAGCTTTCATTAATCATCGACCACAAATACAGTTACATGTTTTACAAATGTATCGTATCAAAAGGGAACATAGGGTCACACTACCCTTGTCCAAATGTCTACCAATCTATCATAAGTCATACAGTCAAAGGGTGGTCTCCAAAAGGCTTCACTAGCTAGGCTCAATAGCGGTGCTCTCATCAAAAGCAAGCTACCTACATAAAACCAAAAACCGGCTATACTGATAGTGGTGGAGGAACAAAAAGCAAGCTACGCACATGCGCTAGCTCCTCCTCAAGATCATAAACATGGCGCAACAGATAACTGATCTGCTGCTCAACGGTAAGGAAGCGAGTGTCAAACTCAGGAAATGGAGTAAGCGGTGCAGGAGGATGCGAAAACGGGGACGGTGATGAACGTGGGGGAACAAAAGTGGGCTGACACGGACATAGCAAAGGTCACGGTGTCATCTCAAGCTCTAAAATCCTGCGACTCATGATCTCATACTGAAGCTGCAATGATAGAAGTAACTCATCCCGTGTATAACCAGTAAAATGTGAGGGATGGAAGGGATCAGAAATCGGCATGGTGTAAGGTGGGAACCATCTAAGTGGCTCATCTAGTGGTGAAGAAGTAAAATGAGCAGTAGGTGTAGACTGAGACATGTGAGGGAAAGTTGCTGATACATGTGGGTCATGGCTAGGCTGCTGGCTAGAAGTGCCTTCCCCTGGACGGGGTGCGGGTATATCATGCAAGAAAACAATCGGCAGGTCGACACGGTGCACATCTGACTCTACTGGGTGAAAAGGAGCAACATCAAAGGGTGCAGGTGCAAGTGGGGGAGTGACTGGCTCAATAACAGGAGGGTCAGCGGGTGCAGGAACTGGATCTGGTATAAGTGGTGCAATATCAGGTAAGCCAAAAGGAATTGAATCATGGTCAGGCAAAGGCTCAGGTGCAGGTATCGGCTCAAGATCAGCGGGTGCATCAATAGGCTGATCATCAGGAATAAAATCAGGCTCAAGTCTAGGCTCAATGTCATGTGGAGGAATCGGTGCAGCTAACATAGCTGTATCGTAGTCTGAATCAGTGGCATAATGTCGCAGTCCAACTGCCTGTAAAGCGGATGATGATACAGACTCAAAGGAATTGGGGACAGAATGTAAACTAGAATCAGAAGAAATCTCAATAACAGGAATCCCTAGAAGTAGAATAGCAACAACATCCTCATCAAGCTCTCCGTCACCATGAGCATCATCGGGAGGACAATCAACAAAAAGGTCAACATCATCATCAAAAAGATCGTCAAAAGGCCAATCCTCAGGAGGAATGACCATGAGAGGAACAGAGCGAGGATAGGTGCCATGACATGCTCACCATCAGGGTGACCGATGATAAGATGATCGTGCACAGGAATAGGAATAACAAAAGGATCCTCGTCTGGGATACCATCAGCAATCGGTAAATCATCTCCGAAATCGGGCAGCGCAAAGGACTGAAAGTCGTCGTTATCGTCGGACATCATCTCCGGGTCTCTCTCGGTATCAGAAGTAAAAATCTCTGGCTCGGGTGCAATCTCATCATCTGAGACTACAGCCATGGGGTCATCGGTATCGGACAATCCACTCTCGGATGATGACATAGTGTCTGTATCAAAGTAATCACAACATATGCACATATATTAACTACTAATCATTAAACATGCAATCAATGACAATGTATTCACATATCCTTCCTAGTCTCCCAGACTAACCCACCTAGTCTCCCAGACTGAACTAACTAGTCTCCCAGACTAAACTTCCTAGTCTCCCAGACTGAACCACCCAGTCTCTCAGACTGAACCACCCAGTCTCTCAGACTGAACCACCCAGTCTCTCAGACTGAACTGAACCATAAACATAAACCTTGAAAAGTGTTTTGTGTCTTTTGTTTGTAAAAATGTTTGTTTCCCTGGATCTGGGCGCTTCGTGTATGCAATGAAAACATGTTGTAAAAGTATTTTCGTGAGAGCCCTAATGATTGTAGTCTAGACTCGAGAAGGAATCCTAGTTCTCTACAATCGAAGCTCTGATACCAAGCTGTCACACCCTGACTTTTGCGGAAGCGTGATTATGGTGTGACTTTCTTAATACCATTGCATTCAATCATCACAACAACTATATGATATAAACCATAGATGGTCATCCATTAATTAAGTTTAATAACATAACAACATTGTCTTAAAACATAGGAATTCAAATTCGAGTACAAACAATGCAACTTGTTTAAGAGTTCACAAAGACTCGACAAATGACATTAAATAAAACCAGGATTTGGAAGACGTGTCTCGTCCAGGAGTAAGACACCCTGACCAAACCCGAAGACCATGGATGACATCTTTTATTCTTAAACCACACTTGGAACTTCCGAACGCCCGCCAGATCCACAACTAATTCCCTGAAATACATGTATTTTGAAAACATCAATAAAAGTTGAGCGAGTTCGTGTGTTTGTTTGTGTGAATGATAAACATTTGAAATCATTGTAAGTATATATGTAAGTTTGTAAATCCTGGTATGAAAGCAACAAGGAAAAACATATCATTAATGGTTTGCAAGGCCATTAATATGTGTGACGTGATATAGGAAAGCTCAAACCTAGCAGACTTTGCACCGGGCTTTCGGCTGTAAGACATAGTCAACCCATGGGCCAAACCCTGGTCCAACATGGGTGGGGCTCGCTACACCCAAATATATCTATCACTCATGTCCCTCGGTCCTACAAAGAGGATTGATGGCCTTAAGCGTCATACCCACCACTCACATGATCTAGAAGTACCCTTCCTTAGCTAACCATACCAAATAATAACGTTTGTAAACAGTTGTAACATGTACTTCACCCCCGAAGTTATAAAACTGAAAACAGTAAAAAGAAAAGGGGGTCACGAACTCACAGTCTTGCGTCTTCAGTCACCGTAACTCAAGCTCCTTCGGGTAAACACGACTAATTACAACGTACTATGATCTATTAGATGAGCGAGTCGTGCCTTGACTTAGTATTATTGTCTTTGAGTTACGATTCTCTTGTGTCTTTGATATTATTCCAAGTTATATAATTATTTGTTAAAATAATTAATATTTTAACTTAAATTATATTTATAAATTTTAGAATAATTGTTAAACAATTATTTTAACTTAATACTCTTCAAGTATCTATACTTGTATATCCTTCCCAAGGATGGGGGTATTTGCATTCGTATTCCGGTGTGTATTTATACGTAATAGAATACGTATTTTTATTGTATTCATTAAGTATTATTATACTTAATTTCGTATTAATTTTCCAGAATATTATCTTTAATAAAAAGTCCACTAATATATATTTCCAAAACATATATTGTAATGAATATTATTTAGAAAAATTATTTATAATTTTTCTTTTGGCAAAAATATTTGTATTTTCTCATAAGTTCCAAAAATTAATATATTTTCAAGTCCAACTTGGAAAATATATAAACTCATTTTTCTCCAACAATGACATACTTCATATTTATTTGAGAAAATATATATTTCACTCCATAAGTGTTGTATTTCATGTTTGTGTAATAAAATAATATATTTTCTAAAATTTCCAAGAAAAATATATGTTCATTCTTGCCAAAAATAATATATTTTTCTTTTATCAAAATATGACATCTTCTTGTAGTAATTGTGAAAATCATATTCTTATTTCCTTGGTGTCCAAAATATTATTTACCAAAATATACTTTGTGAATAAATTCCGGAATATTTTTGTAAGTCTTATTCCATAGTTCGGTTTTCACCAATATTTTTGTGGTACATTCATTCTTTGGAATTTTGGTAATATTTTGGATTGTAATTCTTGGTATTTTGATGTGTTATATTATTTCATGTCCTAAAATAATATAACTAATACATAAAATATACAAATAATCACACACATGGTGTCTTCTAAATATATATTTCCTAAATACATATTTAGTCACTTTTATTTATGAAAACCAACCTCCAATATTTGTATTTTTGTAACAAAAAATTATGGCAAAGTTTTTGTAACAATTTATGGCTTACAATACACTTGTAAGTGTAGGTTAATAAATATTTTTCTAAGTGTTTAGATTTTTAGAAAATTTGCCATAGTTTCCCCTAAAAATGGAGGTTTCCATGCTTTCAAGCATATCATTTTATTTTGTAAAAATCATCACAATCACTTCACAAACAATAATAATCAACCTTTACTTACCAATTTTGCCAAAATCATGCATAATCTACTACTTCATGAACTTGAATATTTGTAAAAATTTGTAGGAACTTACTAGTGTTATTAGTAAGCCTTGTTATCCTTTAAAGTGTGATTAGTTCTTTAAAAACTTCATTTTTAAAGAATATAGATGTTTACAACTTCAAATCATGTTTTCTAAAAATATTTCTTTATGCATTTTTTCTTGTTACACAAGTGTTTCTACACTTGTTTAACCACTAAAAATAAGATTTGTTTATGTAAGAACCAAGATTAAATGAAACTTATATTTTAACTTGGTTTCTTTAGAAATCACCCATGAAATCTTTAGATCTACATGGTTAACAACTTACTTGATCATTATTTTCCAAGAAAACATTATGTTCTTTCAAGTTCATGATCCTTGTGTGGATGGTCTATCATCCTACAATATTTCTTCTTTCTCATCTTGCTAGATTATGTTTTTAATCATGATCTAGCAAGATCATATGATGATCTACTTCATATATATGAACAAACAACAATCAACAAGCAAATCATCATATAAACAACTTAGTTTCATCATTAAACATGCTTATGTTCAAGTTTTATTCTTATGATCTTTAGTGTTCTTTAAGATTATGATTATGATTCTTCTTTAACCACTAAAAATGGAAGTAAACTATCAAGATCAAGACTCTTACCACTAGCACAAGGCTAGGGATGATCAAGAGAAGTTATGAGATGGATAAAAGCAAATAAGAAAGGTCCTTCCACTTCCACAAGCTCCTAGCTTCTTTGTATGATCTCTAGCACCCTTGTATATACTTGGAATATATGAGAATGGATGAATGAAGGTTGTGATGGTGGTGCTTGGGGTCGGCCAAGAACAAGAGAGAAGAGGGGAGGAGATGTGTTTCTAGTGTGTGTGAAAATGAGATCAAGTTCCTTTCATGTCTTACTTATAACCATTTTAACCTTCTAACTCTTGGTTTTTATGTCACAAAAAGCATCAACAAGATCTATTTAAAAATGAAAACAAATCCCCTTGTGGGACCCTTGTTGGAGCCGTGAATAGTGGGGGGGTAGTAAGATAGGCTTAAACTAGATTAGTTACATTCTAGTTGAAATCCAAGTATTAGTTACATGTTTTAGTTATTAGATATTTGTATGGGGTGTTATGATGTTCGGGGATCATAACTAGCTTGGTAATGTTAAAACAGTGCTTCTAGTGAAATTTTGGTGTTTCGGGTAGTGTCCGGTTGTTCGGTTGGTTACCGGTTTGTTAAAGTGCTAAACTATGCAGTTTAGTGTGCTTTATGTACCCTTTTGTGACACCTTTGATTCCTGACATGTGACAACTCGAGTTTCCAAGATTTCCATCTTCGCATTTAGTGCACGTTATTTTTTTTTTTGTTTATGTTGTTTGTTTACACGACTCGTTGTTTCACAACGCTTACATTTGTAATACGTTATATCGTATTTCGATTGATATTTTATACTTGGGATCCATAATATTTATTATATGTGAGTGTGTGTTATTAAGGTTTGTATTAATTAACATGTTAAATAAAGATGGATCTCTTACTGAAAACAAGTACCCATGAAATCACCCAAGTGATGAAAACACTTTGGTGTTTTCGTCCAGCAATGTTTGGCGAAAACAGAGATGGGCCTTGGCCCAGTTTTGAGATATTATATATTTATTTTATCACAATCTTCTCCGATAAGTTTCCCACTTACCAAACCTTATCACTTTGTTTCTCTCTCTACCTCTGAAACCCAACTTGAAAGAATTCCTCATTTGAAACCAGATCACGTCTGTTTGATCTCTGTATTCGGTTAGTGATTTTACACAGTTAGTTATTTTCAGATTTATATATATGGTACATATATATGTGATTTATTGTGATGATATTATTATGTTGACTAGTGTTATCAAAGAGGTTATGAACTGTCTGTATGTTAAATGTTTTGATCAACAGTGGGTATATGTTAATAAAAGATAAACTGATTCAAGTATGTTCTTGATCTCACAAAGTTTTGGTAGAGTATTTGTTTTATATCAATGATTGATTAAATGACTTTGTAGATGATTAATCATGTAACCATAGTGAGATTATAAAGTTTCTGGGTTTTTCATATGTTACAGTAAGTGTTGTTGATGATGATGAATAGTAACGAAAACACCCCCCCACAAATGAAACTGGACGAAATCACCTTGTGATTTCGGCCCAAACAGTTCCGGCCCAAAGGGTGTTTTCGGCCCACCTGTGTTTTCGGCACCCATGTGTTTTCGGCCCAATGAGGGTTTTCGGCCCCTAAAGAGGATTTCGGCTAAAGTGGATTTCGGCCCATAGTGTTTTCGGCTCATGTGTTCTTTGTTGTTATTAATCTGTTAGTTTATTAATTCAGTTAGTTTTTGATACAGTTAGTTGTCAACTCTGTTAAGCTAAGTAAGTTGTTAACTTTTATGGTTTGTTAACCTTGTTAAGTTGTTAACTCTATTTATTTAATCTACACTGTTAGTTATTAAACTTGTCTGTATGTAATTCTGTTTGTTCTTAACTACATTAGGTTGTTAATCCAGTTACATATGTTAACTCTGTTAGTTCTGATCCAACCATGTTATGGCTCATTAACTATGCCAAGTCAGTAACTGTATTAAGTATGTTATTGGATAATATGCTATAATAAACTGTGATTAACTGTTATGTGATGTGTGATTAACTGCCAAAAACGCTTTGTGATATTACTGTGATGATAGTTACATGTGAAATATTACGAACGTGAACTGATTGAGTATACGTGCACTATAGGACTTGACTGATTAATTGTGAGCACTTAACTTAGCATACCGAGCAAAACAAGGTGAGTTCACACCTCTACCAAGGCATGGGATTCCCGGGGTTGGGAATGGGTTGATTGATTATTTATGCTTAAGAGTTATCGGAATTACATACCATAGGCCTCGGGAGTGGAAGGTCAATGGTAGATACTACTAGACTAGTGATACATATACTTCTCTTCGCACACATGCCGGGATCGGCCGCGATACTAGAACAATCTTCGCAAACATGCCTGGAATGGCCGCGAACTATACTTTAATCTTCGCAAACATGCCTGGAGGGCCGCGATACAAATATACCTAGTCTAGTGAACATATGGGAAACCCCCACTAAACTTCGCAAACATGCCTAGAGGGCCGCGATGCTATTACATACGATACATGATTACTAAACGAACATACGATTTACGATACGAACATTATAACTAAATAACCAACTGTGAACTCGCTCAACTAGTTGTTGACTCTCTGTTACATGCCTTGCAGGACCTTAGGCACTTTTGGAGCTTGCACGGGAGGCACGGTCGTTGTGGACATGGATCGTGAATGTGTTGTTAAACATTATGACATTTTGTACTTAAACTTATGTTGGGTCTTACATTATTGCTTCCGCTACACACTTGTTTATGTTTGGTTTTGAAAGCACCTATCGTATCGATGAATGACTTTTACTATTTACTTATATGTTCAATATGATTGGTGGCTTGATCCTGGTCATGTCACGCCTCCAAGCGGTGGTACTCCGCGTGTGGATTTTGGGGGTGTGACAGATTGGTATCAGAGCCATTGGTTATAGAGAACTCGGTTTTAATAAGGGGAAAACGTTTTTATTAAAACCAGACTATAACCGAAACAGTGCTCAACGATCCACAACGACGCCTCGCTCCACGTGCAAGACTCAACATCCTAGGTAATATGGTATATGTTTTATTGCCTACTTGATAGAATTGCATAGAACTTTGCTCAGGGTATGCTTAGATTAACGTAACACTATTGCATGAGAACACTTGTGTGCTTACTCTCTTCTGTCATCGCACTACTCGCGAACCTCTCTCACTTATGTTATCTTTGCTATGAAGATCATGTCTGGACGTATCAACATGACGCAAGCCCAATTGACGGCTCTCATTAACGAGCGAGTTACTGCGGCACTTGCAGCCGCACAAGCAGGAGGTATACCCTGCAGTTGTAACTCACACTAGGATCTTTAGATCCTACACTCCTAAACCAACTCTTGTGTTTAATCTTGTACTGGATTCTTATACACAATAGGTCAGCACGCTCAGCCACCTGTTTGCACCTTCAAAACTTTCATGGACTGTCGTCCTACTACTTTTAGTGGCACGGAAGGAGCGGTTGGACTCCTCCATTGGTTTGAAAAGCTTGAGTCAGTATTTGAAATGTGTGAATGCCCTGAGGCTCGCAGGGTGAAGTACGCCACTGGTACTCTTGAAGGCATTGCGCTGACTTGGTGGAATGCGCAAGTTCAGATGTTAGGGTTGGCTGTTGCTAACGCCACACCCTGGAATGATTTTAAGGAATTGATCAAAGAGGAATACTGTAGCCGTGATGACATTCATAAGCTGGAGGTAGAGTTTTACCACTTGAAAATGACGGGGTCAGAAATTGAAGCGTACACCAGAAGATCGAATGAGTTGGCTATTCTGTGTCCTACTATGGTAGACCCTCCTATTAAGCGTATCGAACTGTATCTCAATGGTCTGGTGCCAGAGATTCAAAGTCACGTAACCTCAGCGAATCTTGGCACTATTCAACAGATCGTCAAGCTAGCTCATCGCCTCACCGATCAGGCAGTGGAACAGAACATGCTGCCTAAACGTATCGGCGCTACTACTACCGCTACCACTCCAACTACTCCTGCTAATCCCAGTGACAACAAGCGGAAATGGGAAGGGGATTCCAGCAGGGGTTCAGCTACTGTACAGTCTCAAGCACAGCAGCAGCACAAGACTAGTGATTACCAGAGTCCGAGTCAGCAAACGTCTGGTGGTCAGGGGCAGAGTGGATATCGGGGAATTCATCCACTGTGTAACAGGTGCAACAAACACCACAGTGGTCAGTGTCGTAAAGGCCGCTGTCAGAGATGTCTAAGGGTAGGTCATGAAGCTAAAGATTGCAGGAGCTCAAGGCCTGCGAATCAGAACCAGCAACAACAGCCACCAGTTCCACGAAACCCGCCACAGCAACAACAGCAAGGAAATAAGGCATGCTTTCAGTGTGGGGCTGAAGGTCACTTCAAGCGGAACTGCCCCCAGTTAAATCAGAATCAGAATAACAACAACAATAATCAGGGCAATGGGAACAACAATGGGGGAAACAACAACGACAATGGTGCTAGGGGTCGTGCATTTGTGATTGGTCGGGGTGATGCGAGGAACGATCCTAATGTGGTTACGGGTAAGTTTCTTCTCGACGACTTTTATGTTACCGTATTATTTGATTCGGGTGCGGATACCAGTTATATGTCTCTGAAAGTTAGTCAAATGCTTAAACGCGCACCAACACTTTTGAACACCAAACATGTCGTAGAGTTAGCTAACGGTAAAAGTCTAGAAGCCACACACATAGTTCAGGGTTGTAATCTTATCCTCGCTGGTCAGACTTTCTCTATCGATCTCATTCCTATAACTCTGAGTAGTTTTGATATCGTCATTGGTATGGATTGGTTATCCCAACAGCAAGCAGAGATCCTATGCAAGGAGAAGATCATCCGTATTCCTCGTTCTGGCAAAGAACCTCTCGAAGTTCAAGGCGACAAGAGTGGTGTCGTGAGTGGCATCATCTCCTTCTTGAAGGCTCAGAAGTGTCTGCGAAAGGGCCACATAGCTATTTTAGCACTCGTTACTGATACATCGACGACAGAGAAAAAGATTGGGGATATTTCTATAGTACGCAACTTTCCTCAAGTGTTTCCTGAAGAGTTACCTGGGCTACCGCCCCATCGCCAGGTTGAATTTCAGATCGAGCTAGCTCCAGGAGCAGCACCTATAGCTCGAGCGCCTTACCGCTTAGCTCCAACTGAACTGGAAGAACTGTCTAAGCAATTACAAGAACTATTGGAAAAGGGTTTCATACGTCCTAGCTCATCACCCTGGGGAGATCCAGTATTATTTGTGAAGAAGAAAGACGGTACCTTTCGTATGTGCATAGATTACCGCGAACTAAACAAGGTGACCGTGAAGAATCGCTATCCTCTTCCACGCATCGACGACTTATTCGACCAGTTGCAAGGGTCGAGCTATTACTCGAAGATTGATCTGAGGTCAGGTTACCATCAATTGAGAGTCCGGGATGAGGACGTCTCCAAAACAGCATTCAGAACTCGCTACGGTCATTACGAGTTTTTGGTCATGCCATTCGGGCTAACGAACGCGCCTGCGGTCTTCATGGATCTTATGAACAGGGTGTGCAAACCTTATCTTGACAAGTTTGTTATTGTTTTCATCGACGACATCCTGATCTACTCGAAGAGTCGGGAGGAACATGAGCAGCATTTACGACTTATTTTGGAACTTCTTCGAACGGAACAACTGTACGCCAAGTTTTCAAAATGCGACTTCTGGCTTCGTGAAGTCCACTTTCTAGGCCATGTGGTGAACAAGGATGGGATTCATGTCAATCCATCCAAGGTAGATTCGATCAAGAACTGGCCTGCACCTCGTACACCAACCGAAATACGCCAATTCTTGGGTTTGGCAGGTTATTACAGACGGTTCATCAAAGACTTCTCAAAGATTGCACAGCCGCTTACATTACTGACACAGAAAGGTGTTGCTTATCGTTGGAGTAATACACAGGAAACAGCATTTCAACACTTAAAGGATAGACTTTGTAGCGCACCTATCCTCTCATTGCCTGAAGGCACGGACGATTTCGTAGTCTACTGCGATGCATCTATCCAAGGTCTTGGATGTGTGCTGATGCAAAGGGATAAAGTCATTGCTTATGCTTCACGCCAACTTAAGATTCACGAACGGAATTACACTACACACGATTTAGAGCTGGGAGCTGTTGTTTTTGCGCTCAAGATATGGAGACATTATCTGTATGGCACCAAGTGCACCATCTTCACCGATCACAGGAGTCTTGAGCATATCTTCAAGCAGAAAGAATTGAACATGCGACAACGTAGATGGGTCGAGTTACTGAACGATTACGAATGTGCTATAAAGTACCATCCGGGCAAAGCCAATGTGGTGGCCGACGCCCTCAGTCGAAAGGATACTACACCTAGGCGTGTACGAGCGTTGCAACTCACTATTCAGTCCAGTCTTCCTTCACAGATACGAGATGCTCAGGTAGAAGCATTGAAACTGGAAAACGTCAGGGCTGAAGCCCTACGCGGCTCAAGGCAACGGTTAGAACAAAGGGCAGACGGCGCCTATTATGTAACCGGACGTATCTGGGTCCCACTCTATGGTAATTTACGCGAGCTTGTAATGGATGAAGCTCATAAGTCTCGCTACTCAGTACATCCTGGTTCAGATAAGATGTACCACGACCTCAGAACTACATATTGGTGGCCTAGCATGAAGGCCCACATAGCAACTTACGTTAGCAAGTGTTTGACTTGTGCGAGAGTCAAAGCGGAATATCAGAAACCATCAGGCCCACTCCAACAACCTGAGATACCACAATGGAAATGGGAACAAATTTCCATGGATTTTGTTACTGGCCTACCTAGATCTCAACGTGGGAATGATACTATTTGGGTGATTGTGGATCGACTCACAAAGTCTGGTCACTTCTTGGCTATCAAGGAAACGGATAAGTTCTCCACTCTAGCAGACGTATACCTTAAAGAAGTTGTCTCGAGGCACGGGGTGCCCACCTCTATTATCTCCGATCGTGATGCACGTTTTACTTCAGAATTGTGGCAAGCAATGCATAAATCTTTTGGCTCTCGTTTAGACATGAGCACAGCTTATCATCCTCAGACAGATGGGCAGTCTGAGCGCACTATTCAAACTCTAGAAGATATGCTTCGGGCGTGCGTAATTGACTTTGGCAAGGGCTGGGAAAAACATCTGCCACTTGTGGAATTCTCGTACAACAACAGTTACCACACCAGCATTAAAGCTGCTCCATTTGAGGCATTGTACGGGCGTAAATGCCGATCACCTCTTTGTTGGGCAGAGGTGGGTGATAGTCAGATCACAGGTCCAGAAATGGTAGTTGATACTACTGAAAAGATTGCTCAAATACGACAACGCATGGTGGCAGCTCGCGACCGTCAGAAAGCGTACGCGGATAAAGACAGGAAACTACTCGAGTTCCAGGTTGGGGATCGAGCACTACTCAAAGTTTCACCCTGGAAGGGTGTTGTCCGTTTTGGCAAAAGGGGCAAACTCAATCCACGATACGTTGGACCATTTGAAGTCATTGAGAAAATAGGCAAGGTGGCCTACAGACTGAACTTACCAGCTGAACTCAGTGCAGTTCACAACGTCTTTCACGTGTCGAATCTGAAGAAGTGTCTGTCAGATGAGACCCACATAGTTCCTTTGAAGGAGCTAACTATCGACGAACGGTTGCATTTCGTCAAAGAACCAGTTGAAATCACGGACCGGGATGTTAAGGTCCTCAAGAACACCAGAATACCTCTTGTTCGAGTTCGTTGGAACTCCCGTCGTGGCCCAGAGTTCACCTGGGAACGCGAAGACCAAATGGAACTCAAATATCCCCAGTTGTTCGAAAACAATGCAACTACTACTGAGGCTGAAGCTACTACAGAATTTCGGGAAGAAATTCCAAATCAACGGGGGGATGATGTGACACCCCAGGAGAACCAGTAAACGATAACTTACCTAGCTTCCTCAGTAACCGCATGCTAAATTTCGGGACGAAATTTCTTTCAAGTTGGGGATAATGTGACAACTCGAGTTTCCAAGATTTCCATCTTCGCATTTAGTGCACGTTTTTTTTTTGTTTATGTTGTTTGTTTACACGACTCGTTGTTTCACAACGCTTACATTTGTAATACGTTATATCGTATTTTGATTGATATTTTATACTTGGGATCCATAATATTTATTATATGTGAGTGTGTGTTATTAAGGTTTGTATTAATTAACATGTTAAATAAAGATGGATCTCTTACTGAAAACAAGTACCCATGAAATCACCCAAGTGATGAAAACACTTTGGTGTTTTCGTCCAGCAATGTTTGGCGAAAACAGAGATGGGCCTTGGCCCAGTTTTGAGATATTATATATTTATTTTATCACAATCTTCTCCGATAAGTTTCCCACTTACCAAACCTTATCACTTTGTTTCTCTCTCTACCTCTGAAACCCAACTTGAAAGAATTCCTCATTTGAAACCAGATCACGTCTGTTTGATCTCTGTATTCGGTTAGTGATTTTACACAGTTAGTTATTTTCAGATTTATATATATGGTACATATATATGTGATTTATTGTGATGATATTATTATGTTGACTAGTGTTATCAAAGAGGTTATGAACTGTCTGTATGTTAAATGTTTTGATCAACAGTGGGTATATGTTAATAAAAGATAAACTGATTCAAGTATGTTCTTGATCTCACAAAGTTTTGGTAGAGTATTTGTTTTATATCAATGATTGATTAAATGACTTTGTAGATGATAAATCATGTAACCATAGTGAGATTATAAAGTTTCTGGGTTTTTCATATGTTACAGTAAGTGTTGTTGATGATGATGAATAGTAACGAAAACACCCCCCCACAAATGAAACTGGACGAAATCACCTTGTGATTTCGGCCCAAACAGTTCCGGCCCAAAGGGTGTTTTCGGCCCACCTGTGTTTTCGGCACCCATGTGTTTTCGGCCCAATGAGGGTTTTCGGCCCCTAAAGAGGATTTCGGCTAAAGTGGATTTCGGCCCATAGTGTTTTCGGCTCATGTGTTCTTTGTTATTATTAATCTGTTAGTTTATCAATTCAGTTAGTTTTTGATACAGTTAGTTGTCAACTCTGTTAAACTAAGTAAGTTGTTAACTTTTATGGTTTGTTAACCTTGTTAAGTTGTTAACTCTATTTATTTAATCTACACTGTTAGTTATTAAACTTGTCTGTATGTAATTCTGTTTGTTCTTAACTACATTAGGTTGTTAATCCAGTTACATATGTTAACTCTGTTAGTTCTGATCCAACCATGTTATGGCTCATTAACTATGCCAAGTCAGTAACTGTATTAAGTATGTTATTGGATAATATGCTATAATAAACTGTGATTAACTGTTATGTGATGTGTGATTAACTGCCAAACACGCTTTGTGATATTACTGTGATGATAGTTACATGTGAAATATTACGAACGTGAACTGATTGAGTATACGTGCACTATAGGACTTGACTGATTAATTGTGAGCACTTAACTTAGCATACCGAGCAAAACAAGGTGAGTTCACACCTCTACCAAGGCATGGGATTCCCGGGGTTGGGAATGGGTTGATTGATTATTTATGCTTAAGAGTTATCGGAATTACATACCATAGGCCTCGGGAGTGGAAGGTCAATGGTAGATACTACTAGACTAGTGATACATATACTTCTCTTCGCACACATGCCGGGATCGGCCGCGATACTAGAACAATCTTCGCAAACATGCCTGGAATGGCCGCGAACTATACTTTAATCTTCGCAAACATGCCTGGAGGGCCGCGATACAAATATACCTAGTCTAGTGAACATATGGGAAACCCCCACTAAACTTCGCAAACATGCCTAGAGGGCCGCGATGCTATTACATACGATACATGATTACTAAACGAACATACGATTTACGATACGAACATTATAACTAAATAACCAACTGTGAACTCGCTCAACTAGTTGTTGACTCTCTGTTACATGCCTTGCAGGACCTTAGGCACTTTTGGAGCTTGCACGGGAGGCACGGTCATTGTGGACATGGATCGTGAATGTGTTGTTAAACATTATGACATTTTGTACTTAAACTTATGTTGGGTCTTACATTATTGCTTCCGCTACACACTTGTTTATGTTTGGTTTTGAAAGCACCTATCGTATCGATGAATGACTTTTACTATTTACTTATATGTTCAATATGATTGGTGGCTTGATCCTGGTCATGTCATGCCTCCAAGCGGTGGTACTCCGCGTGTGGATTTTGAGGGTGTGACATGACACTTAGGAAAGCATTCAGAACCATTTAACTATGTTTCTGCATAATATTAGTGTGTTAATGTAACACCCCGAAAACAGATTTGGTAATTAAACTACGTTAGTACTAAAAGACGGGTAAATTACCGTTAGGGTAAAAGTAACCCGGTGAATATTAGGATTTTTAAATAAATAAGCCTAATATTAAATAAAAGCTGAACAAAAGCTTTTGAGAAAACAAAGTATGTGAAGAGGCCCGAGTTAACGGGACTTAAAATAAAACGGGTTATGACTATCTTGAACTCACTAAGCTAACTATGAAAGTTTAACCTAGTTAATAAAACAAAATATTGTTGAAGACAAGTAGGTTGTAGCCTACTTACTAATTAACGAAACATGAGGGGCTAATAATGTTAAGTGAGAAACTTGAGTTATTAAAAATCAAAAAAATCAAAACACAACACACAGTCTGTGTGCGTGATGGAGATCGACCAGGAGACAAAAAAGGGGCTCATACCCTAACTTCAGCAAAATCAACAAATTGAAGCTTGATTCAAGCCCCAAATCGATGCATGAATACATAGAAACGATCACCTAGTCATGAGGATCGTAAGGTATGTCGAATTTTTTATATTTACGAAGTTGAGAATTCTTGATGTACATAAGAAATTCGAAATTGATGTTGCATGATTGTGGTATGGATGATATTGAAATGAAATAGTGTTTAGGAGTAAAACCTAGACAAGAATATATTGAAATCATGCCTAACTCAAGTAAATTCAGATTTTGTTGATGCTAAATTCATGTATGAGATGTTTATAGGGTTTTGATTGCTAAAAATTAGTGTTATGATGTCAAGAACATGCTTAAATTGAAAGCTGAATTCAAACATCTCCTGATCAGAATTTACAGCCGACTTGTATTGGCTGTAACCTGAACAAAACGTGACAAAAACATGTGTTTCTTGAGTCTAAAATGTAATTCCAGGAATATCTTTAAAACCCCACTGGAATCGCATTTTTTTTACGAAAATTGAGCGTTTTATGAATTTTTCCATATCAAAGGTTAAAGCTGCGTTTTCTAGCAGAATTTGCAACCCATTACAAATGTCATAACTCAATTTAGGAATTTAGTTATCATCTCAAATTTTTATTGTAGATAGTTTTAAGCGATTAAAAGAATCGCCAATTGGAATTTCGTCAATCGGATAAATGAGGAATTTTTAATTAATTTTTCCGTAAGCTGCAGTCAGAAGTGACGAATCTGATTGCAGCTTAGTAAATGAATTTTTACGAATTTTTGGTAAAGAGTTATATCTTGAAATTTTAATACAAGGCCTAACCCTCCGAGAGGTATGCCTCATAAAAAAATCATAGTTTTTAAAGACTTGTAATGCTTAAATGAAATCGCGGCCTACTAGTTAGTATGTAAAATTTGATTTCGTTAAGAGTTCGGATGAAATATGCCTAAGTGAGTTCATTGAACCAAATGTGCATTTGAATATGTTGATAAGTCAATTGACTTTTAAAAAGTCAAACCGACCAATGATTAGATCGAATGATAATTTTGATATGGGCGAATGATAAATTCGACATAAAACCCGTAGGATGGAATAGTCGTAAATGATTATGACTAATCTAACCGTCTTACGAATTGTGATGATGATAGTTTGACTCTAGACAAGCTAGATGAAGACTTGGGAAAGAAGCGGGTCAAACAGATCGAGTACGCGGAAAAAGAGCATAACCGGATGTAAGGTAAGTGAAACTTACACTTTTTGTAGAATATGTGTTTGTTCTAAAAGTTTCTTATACGATTAAGATGATATTCAAGATATGGCTCCGACACGAAACGATACGGGTCGGAGCATATCTAATGATGAAAAACTATGTTTTATGATAAAGAGGCAAAATGGTCATGAAGTGACATGAATAAAAATGGGTTTTCGAACGGCTACTTTATAAGTAAGCCTAAACGAGTAAAAAGGGGAAAAGGCGATTTAGTCACGAACAAATAGGTAAAAGTTGAAATATAGAACAACACTAAACGACATAAGTCATTTCGAGCTAAATGCGTAAGGAAAAAGGGTTTAAGAGACATAGCTAAAGAGGTGAGAAATCTGAATTTAGTTATTTAATGAAATGGTAAATAGATACCATTCCAATATAAGCGCAAAGTGTTTAAATCGTTTAGACCAAACGGGTCGAACGGTAATGTAGATACCATTAGACAAATAATGACTAATAAGTGCTTGTCGAGTCTTATGCGCACAGGATAAAATGGTTATGATTTAGCGGTGCTATGAATTAGCATATTATGGACGCAAGGTATTAAACGGGTCAATATGTTGATCCGAGCCAGGTACGCATATTTTGTATTGTAGTTAGAAGCGATATCGTGGTCAATTATTGGCGAAAGCCCTTCGTCACAAAATGAAGGATTAAAATTGACCAAAAAGTCATTGAGGGGTAAATAGGGAAAAACAACCTTTAAGAGTTGTTTAGAAATAAGCGTTTTGTTTAATTGAGTCCTTGGGATATGTCTAAAATGGAGATAGGGTGTAAGCTAAAAGAAGCGTGATTTAAGCTTAAAAGTGTTAAATACCCCGTAACGGGTCAAAATGAGTAGATATGCAAAACCTGTTAAGATTTGCATAAGAACCCGTCATTTGAACCTTGAATATTAGTAAACTGATATAATGTGATTTGCATGACATTTTGAAGGTAATTAACAAGTTTGTTTGATTAAATCGTAAACGGGTCAAAAGTGTTGAAAAGGGATTTCAAGCCGAGAGCTTGAAATCTGAATTTTTGAAGTAGTTTAATATTAGGTATTGACTCCATGAGATGGAGAATTAAATTACGAACGCGTAAGAAAAAGAATCATGCATAACGGACTTGTATAGCAAAAGTTATGCAGGTTTTAAGTTGTTAAATGTTAATTTTCGTAGCTGGGCAAGTGCAGCAACAATGAAACAAACCTGCTGTGGAAAACAGGTCGTCGCGCTACGCGACGGCATATCAACATTACGGTCATGCGACGCGACCATCGTCGCGGGCCGCGTAGGATGACTAGAGAACGGTCGCGGAGCGCGACCGCCTATTATTTCAGAAATTTTGTTTCTTTTCTATTGTTGGCCCTTAGAACTTGATTATACGTGATTATACATGTCAAAACTAACAGTTTGTGTGGTTTTGGCAATAGGTGAATGCTCCCAAAATGTCCGGATGAAGATCAAGCAATTTACAAGAACCGAACACATCAGAATGAAGCTTCCGCACGGCGTTTTGATGTCGTTGTAAATGACGAACTTATATATATAAATTATGTTGTAAACTTTTAATTTGTAAAAGTTTAAAATTACTCAAATTTCTAAGAATCCTTAATCGTAAGTACATGTTAAATTTTTGTTTTATATACGAAAACCTGTTGGTGCATAAATGTCTGTTAACTTCGTCTTGTATCGAGTCTTGTACCTAGATAGGATAAACCAGTGCTCAATAGGATAAAAGTTAGAGCTTTATTGGTGGTTGACATGTTCACACGAAATGGACAAAGCCATTTCGTGCGAAATGGGTCAAGACCATTTCGTACGAAATGGGAAATGATCATTTCGTGCGAAATGCAATCACTATATATAGGTGAGCTGGTTTGTCATTTGTAACGATCCGGATTTCAGAGCCAAGGTGCTGCCAAATTGTCAACTGATCTATAAAGCTTTGAAATCAATAAACAAGTGATTATAAACGTAAATCAAGCTGTAATCAAGTCCGAATCATCGAATTTTACCTTTGATTCTGATTAAAACTCTTCTGATCGACTCATTTAGGTCGTACAACCAAGTGATTATAAACGTGAATCAAGCTGTAATCAAGTCCGAATCATCGAATTCCGCCTTTGATTCTGATTAAAACTCTTCTGACCGACTCATTTAGGTCGTACAACGATCCTACAAGTGGTATCAGAGCTCAGGAAGAAGAGTTCATACTGATTCAGCTTGTTTTCTTTGAAATTTATGACTTCTACTCTTTCTTTTCAAAATTAATCAAGATTTAACGGTTAAAATGGCCTAAATTTCACATATATCACGTAAAACACAGTTTTAACGAATCCTTGAAAGAATTGGACATAAAATCGACCAAAAACCAGATCAATTTGACAAAATTGTGGCCGATAGGATGATGTCATCATCATTTCGTACGGATTGATATAGTTCATTTCGCACGGAATCGACCTTGAGACCCTCATTTCGAATGGAATCAACTTTGTGGAATCTATTTCGCACGGAATCAACAGTTTGATCTTCATTTCGCACGGAATCAACCTTATAGACTCCATTTTGTACGAAATAGTCATTCGTTTCGTACCAAAGTGCATTTCGTTTGAAGACCATTTCGTGTGAAGATCATTTCGCTTGAAACCGGCATTTCGTCTGAAGACTACATCCATTTCGTGTGAAAGTCCATTCCGCTTGAAAGTGTTACCATTTCGCTTCAAAGTGGTCATTTCGCTTGAAGTTCCTTTCGCGTGAAGCTCGTTTCGTTTGAGGACCATTTCGCTTGAGATTCATTTCGCTTGAATATTGATCCATTTCGCTTGGAATCCATTTCGTTTGAGATTGTTTTTAAAATCACAAAATTTTTCTAAGTGTTTGTTGACTGTTTCAGCTACTTGAAGATGGATGACTTTCTTAATCCGTCCAGTGACGTTTTTGCTTATACTAGCGGCTCAGGAGAGAACACATCAAATAACACAAATGAAAATGCTCCAAATCCGAGTGCAAAGAAAACCATTGCTGAGTCTTTGAGTGTTGATAGTGCTTATGGCACCTACAACAAACCGCCCAAGCTAATGGCAATAGAGGAATACAATAGATGGGCTAGTAGGTTTGAAGAATGGCTGAAAGCTTTTGCATATCTAAGTTGGAAGAGCATGAAGAATGGTTTTGATATGGGAAGAACGGACTATGAAAATATAAATGAGAATGAAGTAGAAAGATTCGTTGCAGAACAGAAATGCGTCGCTTTACTTCATCAATCTGTGAGGGATGACATTATATCATTAATCGATTACAAAGATTCCAGAGATCTATGGGAGAAACTAAAAATGAAATGTGTGGGTGGTGCCGAAATTGTTAAAAACAAAAAGAAGTTGTTAAGAAAAGAATTCGATTTGTTTGGGTGTATGAAAAATGAGTCTGTGTCAAAGATGATTGAAAGATTCGGGCATTTAAAGATGGAACTTGCAAGAAACGGAATTGTGTATACTCAGGAAGAATTGGTTGACAAACTGTTTGACTCACTGCCTGATGAGAAAGATTGGCAGTATTTTGCTTTGATGATAAAGAACACAGTGAAGTCGACTGATCTGACAGTTAATTTACTGATCAAAAGGTTGGAAAGTCATGAATTGGAGATCAGGAAAACAAACAAAGTCAACAACTCCTCGTATCAACAAAATGTTGAGTTGTATTATCGAGGAAGTATGATTCCGAAAACTGTGTCACCAAAGACAACTTTCTCAGCAGAAAATCCAAACATGTCAAATCAAGAAAGTTCAAGCAGTGGTTATCACGGAGGATCATCTTCAACTACTCCAAGTCAATCAGTTCCGAAAAACCTGTTCCAGTGTAATATTGCTGTAGACCTCAAGAATGCACAAAACTTCAGCGAAGAATCCGCCAAGCAGCAAATGGTGTTTTTGGCATCTGTCTTAGAATCATACGAGAGCCTTGTTGCTGGAAAGATCGGAAACACCAATCTCACCAAGGAAGATTATGATCAAATCGACCCTGAAGAGATGGAGTTGATCGATATTAGGTGGTGTATGGCGAGTGCGGTCAGGAGGGCACAAAGGTCCATGGAGATAACCGGTAGACATTCTATTGGTGGACCTTCAACAAAGCTAGGTTTTGATAAATCGAATGTTACGTGCTTTAAATGTAAACAAAAGGGACATTTTAAACGATAATGTCGAAATGCACCTGCTGATGAGACAGCCAATCCATTCCGGGAAGATTATTACAAAAGAGCAATCTATCATCAAAACAAATCTGAATCTCCACGAATGAAACAGTTAGAAGATGCTCCCAAAGAAAAGTCCAGAGCATTAGCTGTTATCCATGATGACGAAGGATTTGATTGGAGTGAATTGTTGCCGGAAGAAGATGCAGTGGGGTATGCGTTTATGACAAAAATTGTGTGACAACCCGCACTAAACCAGGTATCCGTACGACTTAATTAATGATTAATTACTGCTTAATTACTGTGCTTATTTGAACTAGCTGATGAACTGCTACTTGATATCTGATACATGCACTTACTTGCATCATACTTTACTTGCTGTCACTACATTATTTACATACTGAACCTTAGTGACAAACATGATGCACAAAAAGCACAGTAGCACAATACACGGATAACCTATTAAACATGCTGATAAAGCCAGCATCAGGCAGACACTGCCTCTAAGGCCTGTAAGAGCCTGAGATATTTTGCTACACTAGTAGTGAGTGTAGGGATATAAGGGTTGTGGAACTGCGTCTCTAGGAATAAGTCACTATGACTGGATGTGCCGTAAACGTACTCTAAGTACAAAACTCAGCACTTTACAAAATAATTCAGCTTTTAGCTAACTAATAAAGTGCCAAAACATGAGAAAAATATTACTAGACACTTTCCAAAGTGCCAGGAATAAGCGGTGTCACTAAAAAGAGTAATAACGACACTCTAAAGCTTTATTAAGCGCTTTAACGGATTTCTATCCAACCGAACAACCGGACTATACCCGGGACATGAAAATATTGTTGTTTTCACTATTTATCTTTTTCTGAGCCAGTTAGGGTCCCCGTATACCCTAACACCTGCTTTAACACACCATACCCTACTAACCAAGTTAAGTACTTAACTAACCTACTTAACTTAACTATAACCTAACTAATACTAGGTGCCTAGTTGAAATCGAACCAAGGGACCCCCCCCCCCACCATACGAATTCCTTAATTCCAACCAAACCCCCCATATGATCTCAAGAGATTATAACATGATATTGCATGTACCTTGGGAGACACAAGGACTTTTGGATAGTGGCATAGGTATTATAAAAGAATCATGATCATTATCTCCACTCACCACAATTTTTCCACTATAAAAAAAAAGCTACGGCCAAACACCAAAGTGTGACCCCACCATGAGATTTTGACCAATCTTGGTTAAACTTCCATAATATATGCATGGGAATTGAGGAGATATGTTGGTACTACAAGAAACACATGAACCAACGGTTAAATGATTTAGTGGATTACAAATATACTCATTATCCTCATCATTTCATCCACTCAACTTCTTATCCCCTCTAGTAAGCTTCGGCCGAACATCCCCTCATACATCCACCATATTTTCGGCTTCCACCATCACATTCCAACATCATACAAGTGTCGAGGGTCGTATACAAGGAGTCTTGGAGCAAGCGGAACGCGAAGGACCTCTCTACTTAGCTTTTATCCGCCACTTTTGCGCATAGATTCTTCCCTAGCCTCGAGCTAGAGGTATAATGCTTAAAACACCTTCTTGAACTAATCTAAAGTGGTTAAAAGGATTTGTATCGGTTAAAACTCGTTAACTTACAAGTTGATGCTTTAAAGTCTACTAAAAATACTATAAGTGTTGGATAAAAACTCATGTGTTGTGTAAATGTTGTAGTAATTGAAAGTTGTGATTATTTAGACCCGATCTATGTCGTGGTAGCTCGAATCATCGTTTAACCCGGTGTAGTCATGTTCTTGGATCATGACATAAGACTATGTTAGAAGTAACAAGGGTTAAAAGGTGAAACTCTACCACACATGAAACATGAACTTGTGTAAAAATGTCTTACTTGTGTAAAAGTGTTTAAACTTGTACAATAGTGTTTAAAGCTAGCGGATCTACGCATCTGCAAGTGGTATTTTCAAAGAACCACGTATCAAAGAAATCATGTATTTTAAAAGATGGATTTTATACTAACGAGCATGATTTTTATAAACCACAAGTGTGTAAACACTTGTGAAATGAAAAGATCCGACAAAATAACAGTTTTTTTTGTAAAAGATGACTGGAAGTTGTAAAGATGGATTTTCTCTAAAAACGAGGTTCTTACAAGATCAAATTACCTTATATGAAGATCCACTAAATTTAAGGGGATTTACACCACAGTTTTAGGAAAAACTGCAAGTTCATGTAATTTTTGGCAAGTTACACATATGTTGACTAGTTGTTGTGATGAAAGTTGTTCTGATCAAATAAAGAAAATTGTTGAGTTGATTTGTTAAAGAAAATGATACGCTTGAAAGCGTGGCCACCTCCAGTTACAGAGGAAACTCTGGCGAAATTTTTCTAAAAACCTAACACTTAGAACTATTTACACTACAAGTGTTAGAATTATTTAGACATGTTTTCGAAATATAAATTTCGCCATGACTTTATTTACTAAATATTCGGAGGTGGGATTTACACAAAATTTAACGTGATAAATATATATTTATCACACACTGTTTATGATTATTTTGTGAGAATACATAAATATTATTTCTAGAGTAAAAATAATATATACGAACGTTAACGAATCCAAAATAATACGAACGCTTTCACCATAAATATATAAGTTACATTGGTAATTATATTACCACTCGATTGTTAAAACGTAACTTACGCACTTACGGAAACATTTATGAACGCGTATTTTTAACAACGTATTATTGGAGATTAACTACCAAGTATATACAGAATGTAAACACGAAATAGTTGTCTAACTATTTCCCAAAGACTTAAATTATAAAGCTAAGGCACGGCCGTCCGTCTAATAGAAATTAGCACCTGTAGGTCGTTGCACAGCTGCGTGAGCAGGAGATACTTGGTAGAGACGCTTCACTGTGAGTTCATGTCCCCCTTTTCTCTAACTGTTTTCAGTTTTCTTAACTGCGGGGGTGAAATACATGTTACTATGATTACGAGTACTTTATACATGGTATGGTTAGCGTAAGGAGGTTTACTACTTAGATCATGTGAGTGGGTAGGCGTGAACTGGAGACCATTAATCCTCATTGTAGGAACCGAGGGACGTAAGCGGTAGATCTATCTGGGTGTAGCGAGCCCAACCCCTGAGCCCGCATAATGGACCAGGTGGTGACTTTGTACCCATCGCCAAATACGCTAGGCTTGAGTCTCACTACTTGCACTTCACACATATCATTGGCTTTGCAACCCAATGGTGATCTCTTTTTCCTTATTGGCTACATACCAGGAATTTTCATACGAACAGACATCTTTACAAAGGTTTTACTTACTCACTTACACATGAACTCGCTCAACATTATTGTTGATTTTTCAACTTACATGTATTTCAGGAAATTAACGGATCTGGCACGGTATGGCACGTTTTCCCGCTGCACTAGTTACGAGATCATCCGGGTTTGGGGAATGTGACTCTTTCCTGGACAAGTCACAGTCCTTAAAGTGTGTTTACGTCATGTTGATGTTTGTGTTTGTTGAACAATGTCATTAGGAGGTGTTTCCGTTAAGACAATGTTATTGTAATTGGTTTTCAAAACTTAATCTATGGATGATCTTGCATGGTTTTATTTCATATAGCTTTGTTATGGTTAAGCTATGGTATTAAGAAGTCGCACCAAAATTAACCACGCTTCCGCAAAGCCAGGGTGTGACAGCTTGGTATCAGAGCTCTGATCATAGCGAACTAGGATTCTTTCTCGAGTCTAGACTATGATCACTAGGGCTCTCACGAAAACATTTTACTGCATACCACTTAAGTCCAGATCCAAAACTTTTTACAAACAAATGTTGAGCACATTTTATTATTTATAGGCTCAGCCTGGAGGGCTGAGGCTCGGTCTGGAGGATCGAGGCTCGGTCTAGGTGACCGAGGTAGTTGAGCACGTTGATTTATTATAGGCTCAGCCTGGTGGGCTGAGGCTCGGTCTGGAGGATCGAGGCCCGGTCTAGGTGACCGAGGTAGTTGAGCACGTTGATTTATTATAGGCTCAGCCTGGAAGGCTGAGGCTCGGTCTGGAGGATCGAGGCTCGGTCTAGGTGACCGAGGTAGTTGGCTAGTGAGGCTAGGAAGAGTAGGCTCAGTCATGAAGGATGAGGCTCGGTCAAGGGGACCGAGGCTCGATCTAAGAGGTCGAGGTAGAGGATAGAGCAGTCTTAGAGACTGGGAGGAATTTGGCCCGTGGGACTAGGAGAATTATTTGATTGACTAACATGTTTATATGATTATATGATTGATTATTATACGTATATGTGTTTGTGTTACGAACGTCATGCTTTCATCAAGTACTAGAAAGATGGACACTACGAATCCCATGGCCATAGTGTCAGACGACATAGTTTCATCGAAGCACGAGGTGTACGTTTCCGATACTACCGGCACAGACAATGACGACTTTCAGCCCTTTTGCGCTGCCTGAAGTCGTAGCAGAGCCTACTGATGGCCATCTTGTTGGGAATTTGCCCCTTTCCGCTTATCCTGTTGTTGATATGCCCCCCTCCCGACGTGGCCTCTAACGACGATAACGATCTACTGGAGGAGGACCCATTCGAGGGCAGGGCCCTATTGCTGCTGGTATTAGACTACTGCATGCGGACGCTCCTGTAGGGGAAACTCATGTCCATTCCTCTATCCCAGACTCATTTGAATTTCTGACATCCGCATCTTCGCACATACAAGGAATGCAGCACCACTCACACGACGCCGACCCTGATATGGCATCATCAGCTGCACCGGATCCCGCCCACAGCTTTGAGTTTGATCACGATATTGAGGTTGATCCTGCTTTTCCACCTGGTTTCGATCCAGACCATGACCTTGAGTTCATACACTTAGACCAGCCTTTGGAGGATCCTGTAACCCCCCCTGTGTTTGTTGATCCAGCTGATCTTGAGATGGAGTTTTTGATCCGGAGCCGGCCGTGGCCCCTGAGCCAGGCACTGCTCCTGACCCCGCATTGGAGCATGACCCTGTTCATGCCAATGCACCTACTGATTGCTCCTTGATTGACCATCTGCTTGGACGAGAGAAAATTTGGGGTAACTGTGCAAGACAATTTATTATTACGGGGGCCCACGTAATAACGATTTGTAGTGCACAGGAATCCTGGTGGACTCTGCGGGTCAAGCTAATGATAACCAATGCAGCAGTAAATAACTTAAACACGAATGACCAAGGCGATGTAGCCTCGAGTTCATTCTATTACGAGCAACAAGCCAAATTGGCAAGCCTATGTGAAGGCTCAGAAATTTACTTCCCCACTCATACAGTGAGTATATTTGCATGTGAAATTGGGTGATTACATGATGGCTTATGTACTATATACACCTCATAGACAATTGAAACGTTGTCTAACCCGCTTCACACCACTTCGACAAAAGGGAATGTCACCCAGACGTGACACAAACACCAGTATGTTGCCAAGGACAGAAGCCGAGCTGCAAGAATGCATCTCACAGATAAATGCACGACATGAAGCCCTCCGCTCTAAGTACAACGATGGCATTACTGGAAATAACCCTCCAACTGGCTGCACCTATAACCAGTTCCTGAACTGCAAGCCTTTGAACTTTGACGGAACAGGAGGCGCCGTTGCATTTGTTCGTTGGTCCGAAAAGACCAACTCCATTCTAAGAATGAGTAACTGTTCGCCCCAACAGAGTGTTACCTATATCTCGGGGATATTTCTAGATGGCACACTCTCTTAATGGAACCTCCAGGTTCAGACCCTTGGCACAGACACTGCTTATGCACTGAGCTGGGACGAGCTCAAGGAAATGATGAAGAAGAAATACTGTTCTAAGGCTGGAATCCAGAAGCTTGAGGTGAAATTCTGGAATTTGAGGATGGACGAACCAAAGATTCCTGAATACATCCAACGATCTCACGACTTGTCTAGGGTCGTCCCCTACTAAGTCATTGATGTTGTATGATACAGTTGTGTACTTGCAAACCTTACATTGTGGTCTCGATTTATGGCAATGCAATCGCAGTATCCTCATCACTTGTGATGATTGATCCACTGTTTATATTCTATGACATAAGATGTTATGTGGTTGATTTATTCATAGCAGGAGATGTTATGTGATATTGTTGAATACATACGTACACTTTACTCGCTATGACCTAACCTACATGAAACATCTTTTAGAAGATGCCACCAAGACGCAAGATGCGCATACCCACCTCGGAGGCAGAACTTCAAAAGATAATTGCCACAACTATAGCACAGCACGAGGCCCATCGCTCCGATTGCAGCAAAAGTACCTCAGGAAATAACCCCCCCAACGGCTGCACCTACAAGCAGTTCTTAGACCACAAACCTCGAGAGTTCGACGGCACCGGAGGTGCCTTAGCCTTCGTGCGCTGGGTTGAAAAGACAGATTCTGTTTTACGATTGAGCAAATGTGACCACGAACATCAAGTCAAGTATATAACTGGACTATTGATGGATGAGGCTCTGTCATGGTGGAACCATCAAATTCGGACGATGGGCGAGGCCGCTGCGCATGCTATGACGTGGGACGAACTGAAAAATCTGATGCGTGAAAGATATTGCTCGAGGGCAGAAGTCCAGAGATTGGAGACAGAACTGTGGAACTTGAAAATGAAAGGACCAAAGATAGCAGAGTATGTGCAAATATTTAACGAATTATCACAAGTTGCCTTCCTCCTGGGGACACCAGAGTTTAAGAGAATCGAACAGTTCATAAGGGGATTGGCACCTCAGATTCTAAGCCTGGTAACAACATCAAAACCCTCAACGATCACCGAGGCTATCAACATAAGCATAGCACTCACGGAAGAAGCAGTTAGACGAGGAGAATTTTCCACTGCGGAGGAGAAAAAGGAGACTGAAATAAAGGCATCTGGGGATAACAAGAGGAAGCTCGCAGATTTCGAGATGGTTACTCGGGTAAGTAACAAGAAGAAGGCCAAAAAGGGAAAAGATTACAAGGGTATCCTACCTAAGTGCGACAATTGTTTACGTTATCATGTCGGGCGATGCAAATATGGAAATTGTGGTAACTGTGGCAAGGTGGGACATGTCAAGGAAACTTGTTGGCAAAATACTGAACATAGTAATGGGGGCCAAGACGGTAGTGAGAATCACGAAGGGGACAACGACAATGATAATTGTCGAGGCAGAATGAGTGATAAACAGAAGCGTGCTCGAGGATGTTTAAACTGTGGAAGCAAAAAGCATTTCAGAAGATATTGCCCGAAAAACAATCAGGCGCAAGGATGAAAGCTCCCCGTCGGAGCTAGGGAGGCACGCCAGAGATCCAAGCATGGGTAACGGTACATCCCATATTACTCAATATTATGCATCTGTATTGCCAACTACTGTTGCAAACTTTACGATTCGCAATTCTAGTGTTCAAGGACATAATTGGTTTACGTAGCAAGTGAGTAGTTATTCCAGTACCCATTAGAACTAGCTTAGGGGAAGCTAGTGGAGGCCAACGCAGTAACTGGAATCGGCACGATAGAACCCGGAGAGCATAAGTTTACGCTAGATCTATTGCCAGTTGAGTTTGGAAGCTTCAACGTGGTAATTGGATGTATTCGTTGGCAAGCGATCAAGCGGAGGTTGACATCCGCACCTCGATGTCGAATGGAGGAATGATTGTGACTCACGAAGCAAGACACGCCACCGCCGATCACAAATTACTTAGGGCTCGAAAGTTGTTGTGGGAAGGATGTGTTGTTTCCTAGCTCATATCGGGGACAAGGGAGCCGAAGAACTAAAACTTAACGATACCCCCGTGATCGGAGTATACCCTGAAGTCTTCCTCGAAGACTTGCCGGCGTAATCTCCTGGACGACAAGTCGAATTTTGGCTTCAATTTGATTCTAGGCGCCGCGCCTGTAGCTAGGTCACTTTATACACTTGAACCACCTGAGAGGCAGGAATTGTCAACACAACTTCAAGAGTTGCTAGACAAAGGATTCATCAGGCCAAGCTTCTCACCTTGGAGAGCTCCGGTCCTGTTTGTCAAGAAGAAGGACGGTAGTTTTCGTATGTGTATCAACTACCGGGAGCTGAACAAGCTGACGATCAAGAATAGGTATCCTCTGCCAAGAATCGATGATCTATTCGATCAACTGCAAGGCTCAAGCTTTTATTCAAAGATCGACCTTCGATCTGGATACCATCAGTTAAGGATACAGGAGGAGAGTATCCCAAAGACAGCCTTCAGAACTCGTTATGGACACTACGAGTTCCTTGTTATGCCGTTTGGTTTGACAAACGCACCTGCAACCTTTATGGACTTAATGAATAGAGTTTGCAAGCCGTACTTGGACAAGTTCGTGATTGTGTTTATCGACGACATCTTGATCTATTCGAGAACAAAGGCTGAGCACGAGCAGCATCTAAGAGCTATTTTGGAGCTGCTAAAGAAAGAACAGCTATATGCCAAACTCTCCAAGTGCAAATTTTGGCTACGTGAAGTCCAATTCCTTGGGCACGTGGTAAATGGAGATGGAATCCACGTGGATCCAACCAAGATCGAGGCGATCAAGGATTGGGAAACACCAAAGACGCCAACCGAGATTCGACAATTCTTGGGTTTGGCTGGCTACTATCGAAGGTTCATTGAGGATTTTTCAAAAATCGCTCAACCTTTGACGCTCCTCACCCAGAAAGATAAGAAGTTTGATTGGGGAATCAAACAGGAAGAAGCGTTCCAGATACTGAAGGATAAGCTCTGCAATGCGCCAATCTTAGCACTACCGGAAGGTACTGGTGATTTTGTGGTATACTGCGACGCATCGCGTCAAGGATTGGGTTGTGTGTTGATGCAACGCCAAAAGGTTATTGCTTACGCATCGCGTCAACTGAAAGTGCATGAAAAGAACTATACCACACATGATTTGGAACTTGGCGCAGTGGTTTTTGCTTTAAAGATCTGGAGACACTACCTTTATGGTACGAAGTGTACAATCTTTACAGATCACAAGAGCCTACAGCATATATTCAACCAGAAGGAGTTGAATATGAGGCAAAGACGATGGGTTGAGTTGCTGAACGATTACGACTGCGAGATAAAGTACCATCCAGGGAAGGCGAACGTGGTCGCCGATGCCCTAAGTCGTAAAGAGAGGATCAAACCCATAAGGGTTAGAGCTTTGGAAATGATTGTCCGAACCGATCTTTCCTTGCGCATTCGTGCCGCGCAGAAAGAAGCTCTCAAGGAAGGAAACCTTGAAGAAGAATATCTCCGTGGGATGGAGAAACTTTTGGTACCAAACGAGGAAGGAACGTTATGCTTCGAGAAAAGAATTTGGGTTCCTCTGTTTGGTGATTTAAGGAAAGTTATTTTTGATGAAGCTCACAAATCGCGGTACTCTATCCATCCTGGAGCGGATAAGATGTACCAGGATCTCAAAGATTATTATTGGTGGCCTAGGATGAAAGGCGACGTTGCTGTTTATGTGAGCAAATGTTTAACGTGCGCTAAGGTTAAAGCGGAATACCAGAAGCCTTCAGGACTTCTACAACAACCTGAGATTCCCAAGTGGAAATGGGAACAAATCTCCATGGATTTTATTACAAAACTGCCAAGAACGCCGAGAGGCCATGACACTATCTGGGTGATAGTGGATCGATTAACAAAGTCAGCACACTTCTTACCCATCAGGGAGAAGGATAACACTAGCAAATTGGCTGAAATTTACATGAGAGAGATCGTCGCGCGCCATGGAGTACCTCTCTCAATCATCTCTGATAGAGACGGAAGGTTTGTGTCAAGGATATGGCAATCCTTCCAAGAAGCCTTTGGCTCACAATTGAATCTGAGCACTGCGTTTCATCCGCAAACTGACGGCCAGAGCGAGCGAACGATACAGACTTTGGAAGACATGCTGAGAGCGTGTGTTATGGATTTGGGCGGTAGCTGGGATAAGCATTTGCCTTTGGTCGAATTTTCATACAACAACAGCTACCACACCAGTATTGGTGTCGCGCCATTTGAAGCCCTTTACGGACGCAAGTGCCGATCACCCTTATGTTGGGCTGACGCAGGTGATAGGCAGCTTGCTGGTCCCGAAATCGTCCAAGAGACGACAGACAAGATTGCACAGATTCTTAAACGCATCGAAGCAGCTCGCCACAGACAAAAGGCCTATGCGGATCCAAACCGGAAACATGTGGAATTCCAAGTTGGAGAAATGGTGTTATTGAAAGTTTCACCCTGGAAGGGGGTGGCACGCTTTGGAAAGCGTGGGAAGTTAAATCCGCGCTACATTGGCCCTTTCCGAGTTTTGGAAAGAATAGGACTAGTAGCATACAAGTTGGACCTACCTGCTGAACTGAATGGTGTTCACGACACCTTTCATGTATCCAATCTAAAGAAAAGTCCAACTCAAGTCACCGTTGCCATTCCTACCGACGAGATTCATGTTGACGACACGCTCCACTTCGTTGAAGAACCTGTTGAGGTCACTGATTGGAAAGTTAACAAGACCCGCCGGAGCAGTGTCAAGCTCGTCAAAGTTCGTTGGAATGCCAGACATGGTCCTGAATACACCTGGGAACGTGAGGACTGGATGAAAGAGAAATACCCCCACCTTTTTCCTAAGAACCCTGCATCTACAAGCAGAACTTAAATTTCGGGACGAAATTTATTTAACGGGGGTAGAATGTGACAACCCGCACTAAACCAGGTATCCGTACGACTTAATTAATGATTAATTACTGCTTAATTACTGTGCTTATTTGAACTAGCTGATGAACTGCTACTTGATATCTGATACATGCACTTACTTGCATCATACTTTACTTGCTGTCACTACATTATTTACATACTGAACCTTAGTGACAAACATGATGCACAAAAAGCACAGTAGCACAATACACGGATAACCTATTAAACATGCTGATAAAGCCAGCATCAGGCAGACACTGCCTCTAAGGCCTGTAAGAGCCTGAGATATTTTGCTACACTAGTAGTGAGTGTAGGGATATAAGGGTTGTGGAACTGCGTCTCTAGGAATAAGTCACTATGACTGGATGTGCCGTAAACGTACTCTAAGTACAAAACTCAGCACTTTACAAAATAATTCAGCTTTTAGCTAACTAATAAAGTGCCAAAACATGAGAAAAATATTACTAGACACTTTCCAAAGTGCCAGGAATAAGCGGTGTCACTAAAAAGAGTAATAACGACACTCTAAAGCTTTATTAAGCGCTTTAACGGATTTCTATCCAACCGAACAACCGGACTATACCCGGGACATGAAAATATTGTTGTTTTCACTATTTATCTTTTTCTGAGCCAGTTAGGGTCCCCGTATACCCTAACACCTGCTTTAACACACCATACCCTACTAACCAAGTTAAGTACTTAACTAACCTACTTAACTTAACTATAACCTAACTAATACTTGGTGCCTAGTTGAAATCGAACCAAGGGACCCCCCCCCCCCACCATACGAATTCCTTAATTCCAACCAAACCCCCCATGTGATCTCAAGAGATTATAACATGATATTGCATGTACCTTGGGAGACACAAGGACTTTTGGATAGTGGCATAGGTATTATAAAAGAATCATGATCATTATCTCCACTCACCACAATTTTTCCTCTATAAAAAAAAAGCTACGGCCAAACACCAAAGTGTGACCCCACCATGAGATTTTGACCAATCTTGGTTAAACTTCCATAATATATGCATGGGAATTGAGGAGATATGTTGGTACTACAAGAAACACATGAACCAACGGTTAAATGATTTAGTGGATTACAAATATACTCATTATCCTCATCATTTCATCCACTCAACTTCTTATCCCCTCTAGTAAGCTTCGGCCGAACATCCCCTCATACATCCACCATATTTTCGGCTTCCACCATCACATTCCAACATCATACAAGTGTCGAGGGTCGTATACAAGGAGTCTTGGAGCAAGCGGAACGCGAAGGACCTCTCTACTTAGCTTTTATCCGCCACTTTTGCGCATAGATTCTTCCCTAGCCTCGAGCTAGAGGTATAATGCTTAAAACACCTTCTTGAACTAATCTAAAGTGGTTAAAAGGATTTGTATCGGTTAAAACTCGTTAACTTACAAGTTGATGCTTTAAAGTCTACTAAAAATACTATAAGTGTTGGATAAAAACTCATGTGTTGTGTAAATGTTGTAGTAATTGAAAGTTGTGATTATTTAGACCCGATCTATGTCGTGGTAGCTCGAATCATCGTTTAACCCGGTGTAGTCATGTTCTTGGATCATGACATAAGACTATGTTAGAAGTAACAAGGGTTAAAAGGTGAAACTCTACCACACATGAAACATGAACTTGTGTAAAAATGTCTTACTTGTGTAAAAGTGTTTAAACTTGTACAATAGTGTTTAAAGCTAGCGGATCTACGCATCTGCAAGTGGTATTTTCAAAGAACCACGTATCAAAGAAATCATGTATTTTAAAAGATGGATTTTATACTAACGAGCATGATTTTTATAAACCACAAGTGTGTAAACACTTGTGAAATGAAAAGATCCGACAAAATAACAGTTTTTTTTGTAAAAGATGACTGGAAGTTGTAAAGATGGATTTTCTCTAAAAACGAGGTTCTTACAAGATCAAATTACCTTATATGAAGATCCACTAAATTTAAGGGGATTTACACCACAGTTTTAGGAAAAACTGCAAGTTCATGTAATTTTTGGCAAGTTACACATATGTTGACTAGTTGTTGTGATGAAAGTTGTTCTGATCAAATAAAGAAAATTGTTGAGTTGATTTGTTAAAGAAAATGATACGCTTGAAAGCGTGGCCACCTCCAATTACAGAGGAAACTCTGGCGAAATTTTTCTAAAAACCTAACACTTAGAACTATTTACACTACAAGTGTTAGAATTATTTAGACATGTTTTCGAAATATAAATTTCGCCATGACTTTATTTACTAAATATTCGGAGGTGGGATTTACACAAAATTTAACGTGATAAATATATATTTATCACACACTGTTTATGATTATTTTGTGAGAATACATAAATATTATTTCTAGAGTAAAAATAATATATACGAACGTTAACGAATCCAAAATAATACGAACGCTTTCACCATAAATATATAAGTTACATTGGTAATTATATTACCACTCGATTGTTAAAACGTAACTTACGCACTTACGGAAACATTTATGAACGCGTATTTTTAACAACGTATTATTGGAGATTAACTACCAAGTATATACAGAATGTAAACACGAAATAGTTGTCTAACTATTTCCCAAAGACTTAAATTATAAAGCTAAGGCACGGCCGTCCGTCTAATAGAAATTAGCACCTGTAGGTCGTTGCACAGCTGCGTGAGCAGGAGATACTTGGTAGAGACGCTTCACTGTGAGTTCATGTCCCCCTTTTCTCTAACTGTTTTCAGTTTTCTTAACTGCGGGGGTGAAATACATGTTACTATGATTACGAGTACTTTATACATGGTATGGTTAGCATAAGGAGGTTTACTACTTAGATCATGTGAGTGGGTAGGCGTGAACTGGAGACCATTAATCCTCATTGTAGGAACCGAGGGACGTAAGCGGTAGATCTATCTGGGTGTAGCGAGCCCAACCCCTGAGCCCGCATAATGGACCAGGTGGTGACTTTGTACCCATCGCCAAATACGCTAGGCTTGAGTCTCACTACTTGCACTTCACACATATCATTGGCTTTGCAACCCAATGGTGATCTCTTTTTCCTTATTGGCTACATACCAGGAATTTTCATACGAACAGACATCTTTACAAAGGTTTTACTTACTCACTTACACATGAACTCGCTCAACATTATTGTTGATTTTTCAACTTACATGTATTTCAGGAAATTAACAGATCTGGCACGGTATGGCACGTTTTCCCGCTGCACTAGTTACGAGATCATCCGGGTTTGGGGAATGTGACTCTTTCCTGGACAAGTCACAGTCCTTAAACTGTGTTTACGTCATGTTGATGTTTGTGTTTGTTGAACAATGTCATTAGGAGGTGTTTCTGTTAAGACAATGTTGTTATAATTGGTTTTCAAAACTTAATCTATGGATGATCTTGCATGGTTTTATTTCATATAGCTTTGTTATGGTTAAGCTATGGTATTAAGAAGTCGCACCAAAATTAACCACGCTTCCGCAAAGCCAGGGTGTGACAAATTGTTCCTTTCAAAGATACCAGAATAGAAGAAGTGAAATACATCAACAGGAAGATGACAGCCTAAGTCATGAAAACTAGAATCTATCAAACATGGAAAGAAGCAAAAAGGGCAAATAGACGGGATGCTGATCGAGAATGTTATCTAGATCCTAAAGGAAACATAGCTGTTGATCCAGAATCTGTCAGTGTTGAAACTCTCACCGAGCAAATAGCAGAAGAGGAAGAAGCAAGACAGAGAATGTGGTGGGGAGGAGAAGCTGAAGAAAAAGATAAGGAGAAGGAGTCACAACCAAAGAAAGTCGATGATGGGATAATTGACACATAGAAAGAATTCACAGCAGAAAATATGAAGAAAATGGCTGACAAAGTGCTTGCAGCGAAAGACTTAGAGGTAGTTTCTGATTCTGGAACTGAGTCTAAAAGCAAGGTCAGTTCTAATGATTCATCCAATGAGTCAGGTAAGAAAGCCATAATTGAAAGCGACTGCAAAAATTGCATGAAAGACTGCAAGGATTGTAGTACGCTTGCTTACCTCAGCGTTAAAAAGACTGAAGTGCTGACAGAAAGAGTCAGAGAAGTTGAAAACCAGATCTTGAGTCGTGACAAAATGTTAAAAGCTTCAAATGAACGATAAAAGAGTTAACTGGGAAAACTGAAAATGATAAAATTGACGTAGAACGAATCAGGAAAGAAAATGAAAAGTTAATTCATGAAAATCGTCAACTTTCAGAAAATCACGAGAAGCTAAAAAGAACGGTAAAAGATTCTGATGATAGAAATGCTAAAACAAGCAAAGAAAATTATCAACTGCCAGGTGTACTTCGGTCAAAAGAAGAGCAAATCAACCAACAGTTGGATGAGATTGTTAAATTGAAGCTTCATTTTCAGGAAGCTAAGATTGAAAATGAACGCATCAATCTGAAACTCAACAGTTACAACTCCGCAAGTTTTGTTCTTCAACATATCGTTCCTAAACCAATTGGGAAGAACAAAGCCGGCGAAGATGTATATTCGGACGGAACTAGGGTTGGGTATCATCAGGTTCCACCGCCAGTGTTAAATAATTTTTCAAAGAAAAAGTCCGGTTTGATTAATGATAATGAAACAAATGAGGTTAATCTTCCAGAATCAATCGACGTCACATTCACTTCATCATCCGATGAAGATAGTGTTCAATCTGAAGTTGTTAAAAATATGGTTGAAAATGTTTTGAAATCTGAAAGCGACACAACTGAGGATGAAGAATGCTTTTTGGACAAATACATTCCGAAATCAACATCCAAAAACAACTTAAATGAAGAATCTAATCTTGTAATGTACAAGATGTCAGGATCGGATAAGTTGTATTCGAATCTTGAATTTCTGTTGGAGAATGTGAATGTTGACAAACTGAAAAATGTGTTCAAGTTGGTTGAAATTAATGTGTCTGAGATCGAAGGTTTGAAACGTTCCACGAGGCAATTGAACTTTGAAAAAGATAAATCTTACTATAAAAAACTTGTTGTATCACCGCGTTTTTCTAACAACAATCAAAACAGATGGTCGGGTGGTTATCAGGGTGGTAAGAAAAATCAAAGAATGAACTTTCAAAACAAGAAATTTGTTGAGAAAAAGGTGTTTGTGAAAAGCTCGAGTTCACACTCTGAGCAAGAATCTGAGATTTTTTCGAAAACCAATGAAGAATTCTTTGAGAAGAAGGCCTCACAGCCTCAGACTGAAGGCACAAGCCGGGAAGTTGATACCCATACATGCTTCAAGTGCAACAAAGTTGGACACATTACACGAAAGTGCACCAACTTAAAGCCTAAGTCTGAAGCTGTTGAGAGTCCAAAAAAGAAAGATGATGCTAAAGGCAAAGATCCAATGATTGTTGAGAAGTAAGTTTTGAAAAATGAAAACACCAAAATCAAAACTGAACCTGTAAAGAATGTGGTAACTAAAACTGATAAATTTTACAAACGGGTTGCTTCATCTCAACAAACTTGGAAGCCAAAATGTGTTGAAAAGAAAACAAGTTCTCCAAAACCAAAGGTGTCTGAGACTGCAAAATCATCATCTTCAACTAAGAAGACGTATGTACCTTTGGATCACTATGAGAAACTTGAAAAACAAAAGTCTACTTCTTCTGAAAAGAAGTATGAGGTAAAGAAAGACCAATCACCTGGTCAACCTCCGAAAAAGGATTTTTGTCTATATAAAAAGGTTGAGATTGGATCTGAAGAGAGCTTAAAGATGAATGCCAAGAATTTTCCGCCACTTTACAATGCAAAAACTCACCTCAACGTTAAGCTACCTGAGTCAAAAGAGGCTTGGGTGGCATTAGAATCTAACTAAGTATTTGTGATATGTGCAGGAGCTTCCAAGATCCATTTCACGTTGGATTATGGATAGCGGAGCTTCTCGGCACATGACGGGGGAGAAAACCCTATTGTATGATGTTCGAGGATTTAATGGAGGATATGTGGGATTTGCAGGTAATCAAGGTGGTCGTATAGTTGGTGAAGGAACTCTATCTAATGGTATTGACACGTTTGAAAGAGTAAACTACATCGTCGAGCTTGAAAACAATCTTCTGAGCATCTCTCAAATCTGTGATCGTATGTATACAACACATTTCACGGATAAGGAATGTTTGATTCTGAAACCAGGGTTTGTTGTTCCCGAAGAGTGGATTATCATGAGAGCACCTAGAATCAATGATCTGTATGTGTTGGATATGAGCGTAGCCACTACTACCACGGGTCAGACTCACTGCTTCATGTCATGAGCCACTGAAAAGGAGTCACAATTATGGCATCGAAAAATGGGCCATATAAACCTGCGAAAAATGAACTACTTGGTACACAATGAATTAGTAAACGGTGTTCATTTGAAAGGTTTCCATCTGGAAGGGGAGTGTATTAGTTGCATCAAAGGCAAGCAAAAGAAGGAATCACACCCTCAAAAGAAGATTAACTCAGTCTCGAGACCGTTAGAGAGACTTCATATGGATCTTTTTGGTCCGGTGAATGTCAAAAGCATAACTGGTGATTTTTAATGTCTAGTAGTAACAGACGATTACTCGAGATTTTCGTGGGTATCATTTCTAAAGACAAAAGATGAGACATTCGAAAGTTTGATGACGTTGTTTAGAAAAATTGAAAATTTGTACCAAACCCGAATCAGAAGAATCAGGAGTGACAACGGTACAGAGTTTAAGAACAACAGAATGGAAGAGTATTGTGATTAGAGAGGCATATTGCAATAATTTAGTGCTCCTTACACTCCACAACAAAATGGAGTAGCAGAAAGAAAGAACAGGACACTAATTGAAATGGCCAGGACGATGCTTGCTGATTCAAAATTACCAGTCAACTTTTGGGCAGAAGCAGTGTCAGCCGCTTGCTATACACTCAACCGGGTTCTTACAGTGAAGAAATTAAACAAGACATGTTTCGATCTGATAAACAACCGCAAACCGAACCTGAAGTATCTGGAACCGTTTGGGTCTCCCTGCACTGTTCTAGAGCCTTTTGGAAAATTTGGTCCAAAGAGCATCGAAGGAATATTCGTGGGTTATTCAAGTCCACTAAAACGAGTCTTTGTTCCAAGCTTGAAGCGGATCATTGAAGCACATAATGTTGAATGCCAAGGTTACACAATGCCACCACAGAATCCCGGCAACTCATGGCGCTTCAACTATGATACTCTGTGGGACTCATTCGATATTGAGGAAGAACCAGAGTTTTTCGACGAGTTGGATATTCTAAGAGAGTACGAAGCATCACAAGAAAGATTTCCAACAGAATCTTCTAGACGTCAACGGCAAACTTCAAATGACGATGAAGCCGGTCCAAGTAATGCTGGAGAACATGATGATATTCAACAAACTTCATCATCTTCAGAACGTGAACATGCTCCTGACAATCAGACGACGGTCAACGATAATCTAGAATCTGATGGTAGGCCAATATTCGATCGTGGTGATTCAGATTCTGAGGGGGAGAAAATCCAGATTTCAAGTCAAACAATTGCAGTCAGTGAACAAGGTGCAAATCAGAATGTCACAAATTTGGAAGGCGAGGTAGATGTTCTAGGCGAGGTGATGCCGAGAACTCTTTCGTACCATCCAGAGGAGCTGATTATTGGAGAATTGCAATCAGGCGTCCGCACAAGACGACAAATTGACCAAGGCCTTACTTGTTTTTATTCTACAGTTGCTCCTTTACAAACAGAGTTTTCACTTAGTTGTTTTATTTCGCAGATTGTGCCGCGAACATATAAGGAAGCTTTAACTGAATATTCTTGGGTCAACGCGATGCAAGAGGAGCTGAGTCAGTTTGAGAAGTTGGGAGTGTGGAAATTGGTAGACTTGCCTGATGGTCACAGGAAGATAAACACCAAGTGGGTGTTCAAGTGTAAGAGGGATGATCGAGGGGTTATTATTCGCAACAAAGCTCGACTCGTAATCCAGGGTTTTAGTCAGCAGGAGGGTATAGATTTCACCGAAGTATATGCTCCCGTTGCTAGACTTAAAGCGATTAGAATATTCCTAGCATTTGCATCTTGGAAAGGATTTAAAGTTTTTCAGCTAGATGTTAAATCGGCTTTTCTCCACGGGAAGGTAAAAGAGGAGGTATATGTCGGACAGCCACAGGGCTTCACCGATCCAATCCACAAAGACATGTTCTATTTACTGGATAAAGCGCTGTATGGTTTACACCAGGCCCCGGGAGCCTGGTACGACACATTGTCTCAACATTTGCTTGCCAACAGCTTCATCCGTGGAAAAGTAGATGCCACTCTCTTCGCCAAAGAAGTCGACGGACATCTTCTGATAGTCCAGATATACGTGGACGACATCATATTTGGGTCAACAAATGAAGATCTGTGCAAAGATTTTGAGAGAGTTATGAAGCAAAAATTTGAAATGTCATCGATGGGTGAGATGAAATTCTTCTTGGGGCTTCAGGTTGATCAACTGCCTAAGGGAATATTAATATATCAGACGAAGTATGTTCATGATATCTTAGAGAAATTTGGGATGTCCGGGACTACTCCAGCTTCCACCCCGTTAGCAACGAACCATGGGATAAATCCTGATCTCACCGGAGAGAAGGTGGATGAAACGATGTATCGCTCCATGATCGGATCGCTAATGTACTTGACAGCTTCAAGACCCGATATTATGTATCCAACCTGCCTCGCAGCACGGTTTCAATCTAGCCCGAGAGCTTCGCATATGGTGATTGTGAAACGGATATTGCGCTACCTGAAAGGAACTCCATCATTGAGGTTGTGGTATCCAAAAGAAGGCGATTTCACGCTTGAAGGGTATTCTGACTCCAACTTCGGATGCTGCAAAGTTAACGCTAACTCAACAACAGCCGGATGCCTTTTTTTCGGACCATGATTGGTCACTTGGAAATGCAAGAAGCAGACCTCTGGCGCTCTATCCACATGTGAAGCTGAATATGTATCTGCTAGCAGCTGCTGCTCTCGGATCTTGTGGATCCAGCAACAGATGCGAGACTACGGTTTGCAATTTCTTAACACCCCTATCTTTGTTGATAATGAGGCAGCTATAAACTTCACAAAAAATCCTGTTCATCACGCTAAAACGAAACACATTGAAATTCGTCATCACTTCATTCGAGATTGTTTCGAGAAGAAGTTGATACGAATTGAGAAGTTCCACACTGACGAACAAAAAGCTGATTTACATACCAAAGCGTTTGATAAAACTCGTTTTCAATATCTTCAAAAACTGAACGGTATGAAGCTTTTATCGGTGTTAGAGGAGGTTCTTGGTGTAGATGAAGGTACCACTGTAGATGATGTTGAAAATCAATCTGCAATGGTCTGTCAATTTTTTACTTGTTTTGGTATTTAGGGGGAGGTAGGTTATATGTTCATAAAATACAAAAACAATAAAAAAATTTCAAAAATACAAAAACATGAGATATTTCAAAATCCAAAAATAATAGAAACTGAAAAAAGAGCTTGTGTAGAAAGGGAAAATGATAGTACATCAGCTAGACAGTTGCAATATGCTAAAGAAATGAAAAGTTTTAAAGCGTTAAGCAGTCTCACTGATGATATGCCGATAGGTTTTTACACATTTAGTAAGTTTGTTCGGGATATAAACCTAAATCATTACTTGCTTATTTCGTGGGGAACATCTCTCGGATATATAGGTAACCCCTGAAATCCTGTTTGAAAGGCTCTATTTCTGACATAATAGGTCTTTGTATGTGGTGATATCTGGGGTATTATACCAGGACTTCTGATTTTGTGGGAGCAATAGCCTAGTCCTCGTATAATACTTTGCATTGCTTTAATCTTAAAGCTCGCCCTCAGCATAAAAAAAATTATGAAACATTGAAAAATGCTAATCATGTGCTGTTTTAAAGAAGATCCCCAAGGGGGACCCATCTAAAGTCGAACCATCATCTCTCTGATTTTGCGGAAGCAATAGCCTGAGCTCTCATGGTCTCGCATTTAAACCCCTTACATATATCATTAGTGTGCACTCACCTGTAAGACTGAATATAGTAGTCTGGATACGGGAGTATATTCTGAGGTGGTACACGCGTATAAGCTAAGTCTCTAAAACACTAAATCGCATCCTGAACATATTGAAATTTGTGTGAGAACTTAAGAGGATCAGTATATCGACAATCTAATCGAATTGTTTAATTCTGAATATGAAATCAAAGCTTAACGGTACTTGTGACTTGTCGATAGCTAATATGATTCCCTAACACGCTCACCAAAAATATGTTTGTAAATAGTTTACATTTACTGCATTTCATTTGTGTTTAGCATTCTTGTCTAGAAACTTTATTCAAAATCCAAAAAGATTTTACATTTCTGCTTTATTTTTCCGACAAACCAAAGTGGAAAGCTGATCTTTGGATTCGCAGTTTGAAGCAGATGCAGGAAGTTTCTGAACTGGAAGATGAGTTGGGATCATATCATGTTAAAACTTGTGAAAATGGAAAGTAAAAACAAGTTCATTAAGTTGAAACTTGTAATTTTCAGAATAATGTTTTGAAATATGTTGAACAAAAGTCAGTTTTGCTTTGTCTTGAGTCAATCAAGGTCATTAAGTTGAACTTGGTAGGAAAATTAAGTACCCAGGGTCATTAAATTGGATCTGGATACTTAAGTGGATTATTAAAACTATTAAAAATCAACAAATAAATTTAAAAGTGAATAGATTATAATGACAGATTTCTGAGAAGCAGGTAACAGTTATGAACCTATGAAAGCAGCAAAGCAAGATTCCCATGGCTAAGTCTGAACAAAGTTTGAACCAGAATACGAGTCAAGAACGAGAGCTATTCAAGACTGCGATCCCAGCTTGTTGAGAGGGGGAGTCTGAAGATGTAATCTCGATCAACATTCAAGGGGGAGTTTGAAGATTGTTAAAGTCAAAATTCAAATATTAGTTGCTGGTGCTGTTAAAGTTAAAGAATCAAGAGATCTGATCAAGAGAATTAGAAAAAGAGATTGAGGATACTTACAGTGTCAAAAAGACTGATCAAGACTGAAGACTCGATCCCGAAGACTTCGTCAACATCCAAGGGGGAGTCTGTTGGTGCATAAATGTCTGTTAACTTTGTCTTGTATCGAGTCTTGTACCTAGATAGGATAAACCAGTGCTCAATAGGATAAAAGTTAGAGTTTTATTGGTGGTTGACATGACACGAAATGGACAAAGCCATTTCGTGCGAAATGGGTCAAGACCATTTCGTACGAAATGGGCAATGATCATTTCGTGCGAAATGCAATCACTATATATAGGCAGTGTTTCAGAAATCGGCCTAGGTGGCCGATTAATCGGCGCCTTGGCGCTAGGCGGCCACTTACTGCCTAACTTTGAGCTAGTCGGTCAATTAATCGGCCATGGTCAAAGTCGGTCAAAGGCGGTACCTAGGCGGTCCTAGGCGGTCAAAAATCGGATTAATCGGACTATATTAATCGGTCAAAATCGGTCCTAGGCGGTGCTAGGCGGTCCTAGGCGGTCAAAATTGGTCAAAATCGGTCAAAATCGAACCATACTATCTGAAACTTGAAGTATTTATGTGAATTTTGAAGTATTATTTTTATATTATTGGGTATATATATATAATTTTGAAAAAATACATATAAAAATCCCATTCCGATTAATCCCTATGCGGTACCTCACCGCCCGACTAGCGCCTAGCGCCTTCTACAACATTGTATATAGGTGAGCTGGTTTGTCATTTGTAACGATCCGGATTTCAGAGCCGAGGTGCTGCCAAATTGTCAACTGATCTGTAAAGCTTTGAAATCAATAAACAAGTGATTATAAACGTGAATCAAGTTGTAATCAAGTCTGAATCATCGAATTCCGCCTTTGATTCTGATTAAAACTCTTCTGATCGACTCATTTAGGTAGTACAACGATCCTACAAAACCTTTAAAATATCGGATTTACAAGATGAGTGTTACAAGTTGGAAATCATAACTCATGGTTAAAGAATAAAGTGTGTTCGGTTCGAGGCTTGATCGCAAATCCGGTAAGTACATGTATATCAATGGTTTAGTATGATTAAAGTGTTGAGAACAACACATATGGTTATCGTGTAATACACGTTATACCAATAAAAACGATATGGAGTAGATATAGTCAACGAAATTACACTCGTTGATGCGCATAGTAGAAAAGCCTTGTATTATAATACGGGCATCCATTAATGTCGAAATTTCTAACTGTTGTAAATGTTTTAGTTGAAGGACACTCGCATATGAAGATAGCGAGAGTTTAACAAATCGCGGATTTGATAGAGGAACGGTCTAAAGAATTCTTTGAGAAGAAGGCCTCACAGCCTCAGACTGAAGGCACAAGCCGGGAAGTTGATACCCATACATGCTTCAAGTGCAACAAAGTTGGACACATTGCACGAAAGTGCACCAACTTAAAGCCTAAGTCTGAAGCTGTTGAGAGTCCAAAAAAGAAAGATGATGCTAAAGGCAAAGATCCAATGATTGTTGAGAAGTAAGTTTTGAAAAATGAAAACACCAAAATCAAAACTGAACCTGTAAAGAATGTGGTAACTAAAACTGATAAATTTTACAAACGGGTTGCTTCATCTCAACAAACTTGGAAGCCAAAATGTGTTGAAAAGAAAACAAGTTCTCCAAAACCAAAGGTGTCTGAGACTGCAAAATCATCATCTTCAACTAAGAAGACGTATGTACCTTTGGATCACTATGAGAAACTTGAAAAACAAAAGTCTACTTCTTCTGAAAAGAAGTATGAGGTAAAGAAAGACCAATCACATGGTCAACCTCCGAAAAAGGATTTCTTTATATATAAAAAGGTTGAGAACAATCTTCAGAGCATCTCTCAAATCTGTGATCGTATGTATACAACACATTTCACGGATAAGGAATGTTTGATTCTGAAACCAGGGTTTGTTGTTCCCGAAGAGTGGATTATCATGAGAGCACCTAGAATCAATGATCTGTATGTGTTGGATATGAGCGTAGCCACTACTACCACGGGTCAGACTCACTGCTTCATGTCATGAGCCACTGAAAAGGAGTCACAATTATGGCATCGAAAGATGGGCCATATAAACCTGCGAAAAATGAACTACTTGGTACACAATGAATTAGTAAACGGTGTTCATTTGAAAGGTTTCCATCTGGAAGGGGAGTGTATTAGTTGCATCAAAGGCAAGCAAAAGAAGGAATCACACCCTCAAAAGAAGATTAACTCAGTCTCGAGACCGTTAGAGAGACTTCATATGGATCTTTTTGGTCCGGTGAATGTCAAAAGCATAACTGGTGATTTTTACTGTCTAGTAGTAACAGAAGATTACTCGAGATTTTCGTGGGTATCATTTCTAAAGACAAAAGATGAGACATTCGAAAGTTTGATGACGTTGTTCAGAAAAATTGAAAATTTGTACCAAACCCGAATCAGAAGAATCAGGAGTGACAACGGTACAGAGTTTAAGAACAACAGAATGGAAGAGTATTGTGATTAGAGAGGTATATTGCAAGAATTTAGTGCTCCTTACACTCCACAACAAAATGGAGTAGCAGAAAGAAAGAACAGGACACTAATTGAAATGGCCAGGACGATGCTTGCTGATTCAAAATTACCAGTCAACTTTTGGGCAGAAGCAGTGTCAGCCGCTTGCTATACACTCAACCGGGTTCTTACAGTGAAGAAATTAAACAAGACATGTTTCGATCTGATAAACAACCGCAAACCGAACCTGAAGTATCTGGAACCGTTTGGGTCTCCCTGCACTGTTCTAGAGCCTTTTGGAAAATTTGGTCCAAAGAGCATCGAAGGAATATTCGTGGGTTATTCAAGTCCACTAAAACGAGTCTTTGTTCCAAGCTTGAAGCGGATCATTGAAGCACATAATGTTGAATGCCAAGGTTACACAATGCCACCACAGAATCCCGACAACTCATGGTGCTTCAACTATGATACTCTGTGGGACTCATTCGATATTGAGGAAGAACCAGAGTTTTTCGACGAGTTGGATATTCTAAGAGAGTACGAAGCATCACAAGAAAGATTTCCAACAGAAACTTCTAGACGTCAACGGCAAACTTCAAATGAAGATGAAGCTGGTCCAAGTAATGCTGGAGAACATGATGATATTCAACAAACTTCATCATCTTCAGAACGTGAACATGCTCCTGACAATCAGACGACGGTCAACGATAATCTAGAATCTGATGATAGGCCAATATTCGATCGTGGTGATTCAGATTCTGAGGTGGAGCAAATCCAGATTTCAAGTCAAACAATTCCAGTCAGTGAACAAGGTGCAAATCAGAATGTCACAAATTTGGAAGGCGAGGTAGATGTTCTAGGCGAGGTGATGCCGAGAACTCTTTCGTACCATCCAGAGGAGCTGATTATTGGAGAATTGCAATCAGGCGTCCGCACAAGACGACAAATTGGCCAAGGCCTTACTTGTTTTTATTCTACAGTTGCTCCTTTACAAACAGAGTTTTCACTTAGTTGTTTTATTTCGCAGATTGAGCCGCGAACATATAAGGAAGCTTTAACTGAAGATTCTTGGGTCAACGCGATGCAAGAGGAGCTGAGTCAGTTTGAGAAGTTGGGAGTGTGGAAATTGGTAGACTTGCCTGATGGTCACAAAAGATAAACACCAAGTGGGTGTTCAAGTGTAAGAGGGGTGATCGAGGGGTTATTATTCGCAACAAAGCTCGACTCGTAATCCAGGGTTTTAGTCAGCAGGAGGGTATAGATTTCACCGAAGTATATGCTCCCGTTGCTAGACTTAAAGCGATTAGAATCTTCCTAGCATTTGCATCTTGGAAAGGATTTAAAGTTTTTCAGCTAGATGTTAAATCGGTTTTTCTCCACGGGAAGGTAAAAGAGGAGGTATATGTCGGACAGCCACCGGGCTTCACCGATCCAATCCACAAAGACAAGTTCTATTTACTGGATAAAGCGTTGTATGGTTTACACCAGGCCCCGAGAGCCTGGTACAAGACATTGTCTCAACATTTGCTTGCCAACAGCTTCATCCGTGGAAAAGTAGATGCCACTCTCTTCGCCAAAGAAGTCGACGGACATCTTCTGATAGTCCAGATATACGTGGACGACATCATATTTGGGTCAACAAATGAAGATCTGTGCAAAGATTTTGAGAGAGTTATGAAGCAAAAATTTGAAATGTCATCGATGGGTGAGATGAAATTCTTCTTGGGGCTTCAGGTTGATCAACTGCCTAAGGGAATATTAATATATCAGACGAAGTATGTTCATGATATCTTAGAGAAATTTGGGATGTCCGGGACTACTCCAGCTTCCACCCCGTTAGCAACGAACCATGGGATAAATCCTGATCTCACCGGAGAGAAGGTGGATGAAACGATGTATCGCTCCATGATCGGATCGCTAATGTACTTGACAGCTTCAAGACCCGATATTATGTATCCAACCTGCCTCGCAGCACGGTTTCAATCTAGCCCGAGAGCTTCGCATATGGTGATTGTGAAACGGATATTGCGCTACCTGAAAGGAACTCCATCATTGGGGTTGTGGTATCCAAAAGAAGGCGATTTCCCGCTTGAAGGGTATTCTGACTCCGACTCCGGATGCTGCAAAGTTAACGCTAAGTCAACAACAGCCGGATGCCTTTTTTTCGGACCATGATTGGTCACTTGGCTTTGCAAGAAGCAGACCTCTGTCGCTCTATCCACATGTGAAGCTGAATATGTATCTGCTAGCAGCTGCTGCTCTTGGATCTTGTGGATCTAGCAACAGATGCGAGACTACGGTTTGCAATTTCTTAACACCCCTATCTTTGTTGATAATGAGGCAGCTATAAACATCACAAAAAATCCTGTTCATCACGCTAAAACGAAACACATTGAAATTCGTCATCACTTCATTCGAGATTGGTTCGAGAAGAAGTTGATACGAATTGAGAAGATCCACACTGACGAACAAAAAGCTGATTTACATACCAAAGCGTTTGATAAAACTCGTTTGCAATATCTTCTAAAACTGAACGGTATGAAGCTTTTATCGGTGTTGGAGGAGGTTCTTGGTGTAGATGAAGGTACCACTGTAGATGATGTTGAAAATCAATCTGCAATGGTTTGTCAATTTTTTACTTGTTTTGGTATTTAGGGGGAGGTAGGTTATATGTTCAGAAAATACAAAAACAATAAAAAAAATTCAAAAATACAAAAACATGAGATATTTCAAAATCCAAAAACAATAGAAACTGAAAAAAGAGCTTGTGTAGAAAGGGAAAATGATAGTACATCAGCTAGACAGTTGCAATATGCTAAAGAAATGGAAAGTTTTAAAGCGTTAAGCAGTCTCACTGATGATATGCCGATAGGTTTTTACACATTTAGTAAGTTTGTTCGGGATATAAACCTAAATCATTACTTGCTTATTTCGTGGGGAACATCTCTCGGATATATAGGTAACCCCTGAAATCCTGTTTGAAAGGCTCTATTTCTGACATAATAGGTCTTTGTACGTGGTGATATCTGGGGTATTATACCAGGACTTCTGATTTTGTGGGAGCAATAGCCTAGTCCTCGTATAATACTTTGCATTTCTTTAATCTTAAAGCTCGCCCTCAGCATAAAAAAAAATTATGAAACATTGAAAAATGCTAATCATGTGCTGTTTTAAAGAAGATCCCCAAGGGGGACCCATCTAAAGTCGAACCATCATCTCTCTGATTTTGTGGAAGCAATAGCCTGAGCTCTCATGGTCTCGCATTTAAACCCCTTACAGATATCATTAGTGTGCACTCACCTGTAAGACTGAATATAGTAGTCTGGATACGGGAGTATATTCTGAGGTGGTACATGCGTATAAGCTAAGTCTCTAAAACACTAAATCGCATCCTGAACATATTGAAATTTGTGTGAGAACTTAAGAGGATCAGTATATCGACAATCTAATCGAATTGTTTAATTCTGAATATGAAATCAAAGCTTAACGGTACTTGTGACTTGTCGATAGCTAATATGATTCCCTAACACGCTCACCAAAAATATGTTTGTAAATAGTTTACATTTACTGCATTTCATTTTTGTTTAGCATTCTAGTCTAGAAACTTTATTCAAAATCCAAAAAGATTTTACATTTCTGCTTTATTTTTCCGACAAACCAAAGTGGAAAGCTGATCTTTGGATTCGCAGTTTGAAGCAGATGCAGGAATTTTCTGAACTGGAAGATGAGTTGGGATCATATCATGTTAAAACTTGTGAAAATGGAAAGTAAAAACAAGTTCATTAAGTTGAAACTTGTAATTTTCAGAATAATGTTTTGAAATATGTTGAACAAAAGTCAGTTTTGCTTTGTCTTGAGTCAATCAAGGTCATTAAGTTGAACTTGGTAGGAAAATTAAGTACCCAGGGTCATTAAATTGGATCTGGATACTTAAGTGGATTATTAAAACTGTTAAAAATCAACAAATAAATTTAAAAGTGAATAGATTATAATGACAGATTTCTGAGAAGCAGGTAACAGTTATGAACCTATGAAAGCAGCAAAGCAAGATTCCCATGGCTAAGTCTGAACAAAGTTTGAACCAGAATACGAGTCAAGAACGAGAGCTATTCAAGACTGCGATCCCAGCTTGTTGAGAGGGGGAGTCTGAAGATGTAATCTCGATCAACATTCAAGGGGGAGTTTGAAGATTGTTAAAGTCAAAATTCAAATATTAGCTGCTGATGCTGTTAAAGTTAAAGAATCTAGAGATCTGATCAAGAGAATTAGAAAAAGAGATTAAGGATACTTACAGTGTCAAAAAGACTGATCAAGACTGAGGACTCGATCCCGAAGACTTCGTCAACATCCAAGGGGGAGTCTGTTGGTGCATAAATGTCTGTTAACTTTGTCTTGTATCGAGTCTTGTACCTAGATAGGATAAACCAGTGCTCAATAGGATAAAAGTTAGAGTTTTATTGGTGGTTGACATGTTCACACGAAATGGACAAAGCCATTTCGTGCGAAATGGGTCAAGACCATTTCGTACGAAATGGGCAATGATCATTTCGTGCGAAATGCAATCACTATATATAGGCAGTGTTGCAGAAATCTGCCTAGGCGGCCGATTAATCGACGCCTAGGCGCTAGGCGGCCACTTACTGCCTAATTTTGAGCTAGTCGGTCAATTAATCGGCCATGGTCAAAGTCGGTCAAAGGCGGTACCTAGGCGGTCAAAAATCGGATTAATCGGACTATATTAATCAGTCAAAATCGGTCCTAGGCGGTGCTAGGCGGTCAAAATTGGTCAAAATCGGTCAAAATCGAACCATACTATCTGAAACTTGAAGTATTTATGTGAATTTTGAAGTATTATTTTTATATTATTGGGTATATATATATAATTTTGAAAAAATACATATAAAAATCCCATTCCGATTAATCCCTAGGCGGTACCTCACCACCCGACTAGCGCCTAGCGCCTTCTACAACATTGTATATAGGTGAGCTGGTTTGTCATTTGTAACGATCCGGATTTCAGAGCCGAGGTGCTGCCAAATTGTCAACTGATCTGTAAAGCTTTGAAATCAATAAACAAGTGATTATAAACGTGAATCAAGTTGTAATCAAGTCCGAATCAGAAGAATCAGGAGTGACAACGGTACAGAGTTTAAGAACAACAGAATGGAAGAGTATTGTGATTAGAGAGGCATATTGCAATAATTTAGTGCTCCTTACACTCCACAACAAAATGGAGTAGCAGAAAGAAAGAACAGGACACTAATTGAAATGGCCAGGACGATGCTTGCTGATTCAAAATTACCAGTCAACTTTTGGGCAGAAGCAGTGTCAGCCGCTTGCTATACACTCAACCGGGTTCTTACAGTGAAGAAATTAAACAAGACATGTTTCGATCTGATAAACAACCGCAAACCGAACCTGAAGTATCTGGAACCGTTTGGGTCTCCCTGCACTGTTCTAGAGCCTTTTGGAAAATTTGGTCCAAAGAGCATCGAAGGAATATTCGTGGGTTATTCAAGTCCACTAAAACGAGTCTTTGTTCCAAGCTTGAAGCGGATCATTGAATCACATAATGTTGAATGCCAAGGTTACACAATGCCACCACAGAATCCCGGCAACTCATGGCGCTTCAACTATGATACTCTGTGGGACTCATTCGATATTGAGGAAGAACCAGAGTTTTTCGACGAGTTGGATATTCTAAGAGAGTACGAAGCATCACAAGAAAGATTTCCAACAGAATCTTCTAGATGTCAACGGCAAACTTCAAATGACGATGAAGCCGGTCCAAGTAATGCTGGAGAACATGATGATATTCAACAAACTTCATCATCTTCAGAACGTGAACATGCTCCTGACAATCAGACGACGGTCAACGATAATCTAGAATCTGATGGTAGGCCAATATTCGATCGTGGTGATTCAGATTCTGAGGGGGAGAAAATCCAGATTTCAAGTCAAACAATTGCAGTCAGTGAACAAGGTGCAAATCAGAATGTCACAAATTTGGAAGGCGAGGTAGATGTTCTAGGCGAGGTGATGCCGAGAACTCTTTCGTACCATCCAGAGGAGCTGATTATTGGAGAATTGCAATCAGGCGTCCGCACAAGACGACAAATTGACCAAGGCCTTACTTGTTTTTATTCTACAGTTGCAACTTTACAAACAGAGTTTTCACTTAGTTGTTTTATTTCGCAGATTGAGCCGCGAACATATAAGGAAGCTTTAACTGAATATTCTTGGGTCAACGCGATGCAAGAGGAGCTGAGTCAGTTTGAGAAGTTGGGAGTGTGGAAATTGGTAGACTTGCCTGATGGTCACAGGAAGATAAACACCAAGTGGGTGTTCAAGTGTAAGAGCGATGATCGAGGGGTTATTATTCGCAACAAAGCTCGACTCGTAATCCAGGGTTTTAGTCAGCAGGAGGGTATAGATTTCACCGAAGTATATGCTCCCGTTGCTAGACTTAAAGCGATTAGAATATTCCTAGCATTTGCATCTTGGAAAGGATTTAAAGTTTTTCAGCTAGATGTTAAATCGGCTTTTCTCCACGGGAAGGTAAAAGAGGAGGTATATGTCGGACAGCCACCGGGCTTCACCGATCCAATCCACAAAGACATGTTCTATTTACTGGATAAAGCGATGTATGGTTTACACCAGGCCCCGGGAGCCTGGTACGACACATTGTCTCAACATTTGCTTGCCAACAGCTTCATCCGTGGAAAAGTAGATGCCACTCTCTTCGCCAAAGAAGTCGACGGACATCTTCTGATAGTCCAGATATACGTGGACGACATCATATTTGGGTCAACAAATGAAGATCTGTGCAAAGATTTTGAGAGAGTTATGAAGCAAAAATTTGAAATGTCATCGATGGGTGAGATGAAATTCTTCTTGGGGCTTCAGGTTGATCAACTGCCTAAGGGAATATTAATATATCAGACGAAGTATGTTCATGATATCTTAGAGAAATTTGGGATGTCCGGGACTACTCCAGCTTCCACCCCGTTAGCAACGAACCATGGGATAAATCCTGATCTCACCGGAGAGAAGGTGGATGAAACGATGTATCGCTCCATGATCGGATCGCTAATGTACTTGACAGCTTCAAGACCCGATATTATGTATCCAACCTGCCTCGCAGCACGGTTTCAATCTAGCCCGAGAGCTTCGCATATGGTGATTGTGAAACGGATATTGCGCTACCTGAAAGGAACTCCATCATTGGGGTTGTGGTATCCAAAAGAAGGCGATTTCCCGCTTGAAGGGTATTCTGACTCCGACTCCGGATGCTGCAAAGTTAACGCTAAGACAACAACAGCCGGATGCCTTTTTTTCGGACCATGATTGGTCACTTGGCTTTGCAAGAAGCAGACCTCTGTCGCTCTATCCACATGTGAAGCTGAATATGTATCTGCTAGCAGCTGCTGCTCTTGGATCTTGTGGATCTAGCAACAGATGCGAGACTACGGTTTGCAATTTCTTAACACCCCTATCTTTGTTGATAATGAGGCAGCTATAAACATCACAAAAAATCCTGTTCATCACGCTAAAACGAAACACATTGAAATTCGTCATCACTTCATTCGAGATTGGTTCGAGAAGAAGTTGATACGAATTGAGAAGATCCACACTGACGAACAAAAAGCTGATTTACATACCAAAGCGTTTGATAAAACTCGTTTGCAATATCTTCTAAAACTGAACGGTATGAAGCTTTTATCGGTGTTGGAGGAGGTTCTTGGTGTAGATGAAGGTACCACTGTAGATGATGTTGAAAATCAATCTGCAATGGTTTGTCAATTTTTTACTTGTTTTGGTATTTAGGGGGAGGTAGGTTATATGTTCAGAAAATACAAAAACAATAAAAAAAATTCAAAAATACAAAAACATGAGATATTTCAAAATCCAAAAACAATAGAAACTGAAAAAAGAGCTTGTGTAGAAAGGGAAAATGATAGTACATCAGCTAGACAGTTGCAATATGCTAAAGAAATGGAAAGTTTTAAAGCGTTAAGCAGTCTCACTGATGATATGCCGATAGGTTTTTACACATTTAGTAAGTTTGTTCGGGATATAAACCTAAATCATTACTTGCTTATTTCGTGGGGAACATCTCTCGGATATATAGGTAACCCCTGAAATCCTGTTTGAAAGGCTCTATTTCTGACATAATAGGTCTTTGTACGTGGTGATATCTGGGGTATTATACCAGGACTTCTGATTTTGTGGGAGCAATAGCCTAGTCCTCGTATAATACTTTGAATTTCTTTAATCTTAAAGCTCGCCCTCAGCATAAAAAAAATTATGAAACATTGAAAAATGCTAATCATGTGCTGTTTTAAAGAAGATCCCCAAGGGGGACCCATCTAAAGTCGAACCATCATCTCTCTGATTTTGTGGAAGCAATAGCCTGAGCTCTCATGGTCTCGCATTTAAACCCCTTACAGATATCATTAGTGTGCACTCACCTGTAAGACTGAATATAGTAGTCTGGATACGGGAGTATATTCTGAGGTGGTACATGCGTATAAGCTAAGTCTCTAAAACACTAAATCGCATCCTGAACATATTGAAATTTGTGTGAGAACTTAAGAGGATCAGTATATCGACAATCTAATCGAATTGTTTAATTCTGAATATGAAATCAAAGCTTAACGGTACTTGTGACTTGTCGATAGCTAATATGATTCCCTAACACGCTCACCAAAAATATGTTTGTAAATAGTTTACATTTACTGCATTTCATTTTTGTTTAGCATTCTAGTCTAGATACTTTATTCAAAATCCAAAAAGATTTTACATTTCTGCTTTATTTTTCCGACAAACCAAAGTGGAAAGCTGATCTTTGGATTCGCAGTTTGAAGCAGATGCAGGAAGTTTCTGAACTGGAAGATGAGTTGGGATCATATCATGTTAAAACTTGTGAAAATGGAAAGTAAAAACAAGTTCATTAAGTTGAAACTTGTAATTTTCAGAATAATGTTTTGAAATATGTTGAACAAAAGTCAGTTTTGCTTTGTCTTGAGTCAATCAAGGTCATTAAGTTGAACTTGGTAGGAAAATTAAGTACCCAGGGTCATTAAATTGGATCTGGATACTTAAGTGGATTATTAAAACTGTTAAAAATCAACAAATAAATTTAAAAGTGAATAGATTATAATGACAGATTTCTGAGAAGCAGGTAACAGTTATGAACCTATGAAAGCAGCAAAGCAAGATTCCCATGGCTAAGTCTGAACAAAGTTTGAACCAGAATACGAGTCAAGAACGAGAGCTATTCAAGACTGCGATCCCAGCTTGTTAAGAGGGGGAGTCTGAAGATGTAATCTCGATCAACATTCAAGGGGGAGTTTGAAGATTGTTAAAGTCAAAATTCAAATATTAGCTGCTGATGCTGTTAAAGTTAAAGAATCAAGAGATCTGATCAAGAGAATTAGAAAAAGAGATTGAGGATACTTACAGTGTCAAAAAGACTGATCAAGACTGAGGACTCGATCCCGAAGACTTCGTCAACATCCAAGGGGGAGTCTGTTGGTGCATAAATGTCTGTTAACTTTGTCTTGTATCGAGTCTTGTACCTAGATAGGATAAACCAGTGCTCAATAGGATAAAAGTTAGAGTTTTATTGGTGGTTGACATGTTCACACGAAATGGACAAAGCCATTTCGTGCGAAATGGGTCAAGACCATTTCGTACGAAATGGGCAATGATCATTTCGTGCGAAATGCAATCACTATATATAGGCAGTGTTGCAGAAATCGGCCTAGGCGGCCGATTAATCGACGCCTAGGCGCTAGGCGGCCACTTACTGCCTAATTTTGAGCTAGTCGGTCAATTAATCGGCCATGGTCAAAGTCGGTCAAAGGCGGTACCTAGGCGGTCCTAGGCGGTCAAAAATCGGATTAATCGGACTATATTAATCAGTCAAAATCGGTCCTAGGCGGTGCTAGGCGGTCAAAATTGGTCAAAATCGGTCAAAATCGAACCATACTATCTGAAACTTGAAGTATTTATGTGAATTTTGAAGTATTATTTTTATATTATTGGGTATATATATATAATTTTGAAAAAATACATATAAAAATCCCATTCCGATTAATCCCTAGGCGGTACCTCACCACCCGACTAGCGCCTAGCGCCTTCTACAACATTGTATATAGGTGAGCTGGTTTGTCATTTGTAACGATCCGGATTTCAGAGCCGAGGTGCTGCCAAATTGTCAACTGATCTGTAAAGCTTTGAAATCAATAAACAAGTGATTATAAACGTGAATCAAGCTGTAATCAAGTCCGAATCATCGAATTCCGCCTTTGATTCTGATTAAAACTCTTCTGATCGACTCATTTAGGTCGTACAACGATCCTACAAAACCTTTAAAATATCGGATTTACAAGATGAGTGTTACAAGTTGGTAATCAGAGCTCATGGTTAAAGAATAAAGTGTGTTCGGTTCGAGACTTGATCGCAAATCCGGTAAGTACATGTATATCAATGGTTTAGTATGATTAAAGTGTTGAGAACAACACATATGGTTATCGTGTAATACACGTTATACCAATAAAAACGATATGGAGTAGATATAGTCAACGAAATTACACGCGTTGATGCGCATAGTAGAAAAGCCTTGTATTATAATACGGGCATCCATTAATGTCGAAATTTCTAACTGTTGTAAATATTTTAGTTGAAGGACACTCGCATATGAAGATAGCGAGAGTTTAACAAATCGCGGATTTGATAGAGGAACGGTCCAAAGAGTATGCTCATCAAGGACCTAAATCGCGTGGTGGTTGCGAACAAGGCTAATGGCAAGAGAAGCCCGTTAGGGCAAGCATTACCAGGTGCCCATTTTAAATTTAATTGCACAAATAGTAATATGCAACAAATATGTAGAAATTGAAAGTTGCATATGTAGATTAAAAACTTGGAAAACCCCGAATAGAAAATCTATTCGGGATATTGTTTCCAAGAGAAACAAATAGAGGCATTACTTACATGGGGTGTAATGTGAAAATTATAAAAAGGTCATGTATACCAGGTACTGATCGCTTACTCTGGCCAAGTAAGTGGTGAGCACGTGGTACCGTGAACTTTTTATGATGGACATGCTTACATCCGATGTAGTAAGGACGGGGTGAGTGGGACAAATTAAAAAGTACCCAAATGAATCAATTGAGCAAAATATTAGATAATAATGTAAACGCACAGCCGGGTGACGGAAGCATATTAGATTAGGATAATGAGCCCTAGTGAAGGGACAAAGATTAATGTAAAATGATTAAGATATGAATTTGGAGGGGGTGTACTTACACTCGAACCCGGAGAATGCAAACATGTAAAACCCGGAGAATGCAAACATGTAAAATGATTAAGATATGCATTGGGAGGGGGTACTCGAACCCGGAGAATGCAAACATGTAAAATGATTAAGATATGCATTGGGAGGGGGTGTACTTACACTCGAACCCGGAGAATGCAAATGTGTCTCTTAACGGGCCGTTTTTGTAAAACGTCAAACTTGAGGACAAAGTCGGAATATAAAAGTGAAGCGAAGTCTTAATACATACCGGGAGGGTTGCAATAATAACGACTTCGGTAAAATACCCGGTTGATGGGTAAGGATTAAACACATGCGTAGACCGAGAAACGGGAACTCGGATGGAAAGTTAAAAGACTCGGGTTTTGAGTCATGACTAAAAGACGACAAGATAATGTAAATAGAAATTTTGATAAATTATGTTCAAATATTTTAAAGTTGAACGGGTCGAACAAAGAATGAAGTTGACATCCGTAAATGATAAAATTTCACATGAATGAGTCAAACAGGTCGAATATAATATAATGCCGGATGGCATGAGTAAGCGCAAGCGGGATAACGGTAGCGTTAAAAGCAAAAGAATAATGAGCCCGATAATGGGACATAATCAAATGTGGATATATGTAAACTGGATAATGGTGAGCATAAGATGAACCGACGCATAAATGACGTGAGAAGTCATAAAGGCGGAAAATTTGTCCGAAAGAAAACAAATGTAGCCTTAGACTATGGTCAAGGTCAAAGGAAATACCAAGGTGAAAATAAATGATTTTGAACAAAAAAAAAGGTGCCTTAACGCCATATACATATATAAATGTATATACCTTTGAATAAAGACTTGAATAAAAGATGATCTACAGGATTATCATAACCTACGAGATTATAAATGAGGCTAAGGTCTACGGGACCAAGAAGACCTTCGGGTCGCAAATGGAAAGAAACGAATTGTTGGGGTCTCACCTTAATAAGGTAAAAATGTGAAAATACAAAGAAATAGCTTACGAGGCTAAGAGAAAGAACCTACGGGTCAATAGTATAAAACAAGGAAACTGGTTGTAACTTCCCGCGTAAAATAATAACGGGAGATAAAGTTCGTATAAAAGCGATGGGTTTCGCTAAGTTAATTAAATGGGTTAAAAGATAAGAGATCGTGAAAGGTCTAGTTGACAAAAGTGAAGAATCTTCACTAAAACATTTAAACGGGCAAAAATGACAAGAATTCACAATTATTTAAATTGTGTTACGTCACCAAAGTGGATGAAGTCATTACCGAAATGACAACGGAAGGGAATAAATCCTTGGACGTAAATTCCTTGGAATTGACATGAGCTCAAGAGAAAAGCGTTAAACTAAAATTCAGTATTAGTGAGAAACAACGCTTTAACAAATACGAATATTATAAAACCAATTCGGAAAATGATTAACATGAAAGATATAAGTCTTGACACTGACAGGTGCAAGACGATATATTCGAAAAGTGATATTTTTGAAAATAAAAGTTGATATAAAATTTGGCATGGCGTGGCGTGATCACGGTCAAGAAGTGTAATGTGAAGTATAATCACATTAGAGCCGAGCGATAAATATTGCTAAGTTAATTAAACTAGTGGAAATAACAAGATTACGTTATTTCAAGTTGTATTATGTCGTATGAGATACGTAGATGATTAATAACCAAAAAGATATTACCACACTTTTCTGGTAACACTAACAATTGGTTAAAATATGAGCAATGCTCAATTGATTATCGAGAGCAAATGCATAAGTTAAACTCGATAAATTATGTAAGAAAAGGTTTCGAGGGCGAAACCTCTTTAAGGGGCGTAGACTTGTAACACCCCGAAAAGAGATTTGGTAATTAAACTACGTAAGTACTAAAAGACGGGTAAATTACCGTTAGGGGCAAAAGTAACCCGGTGAATATTAGGATTTTTAAATAAATAAGCCTAATATTAAATAAAAGCTGAACGAAAGCTTTTGAGAAAACAAAGTATGTGAAGAGGCCCGAGTTAACGGGACTTAAAATAAAACGGGTTATGACTATCTCAAACTCACTAAGCTAACTAGGAAAGTTTAACCTAGTTAATAAAACAAAATATTTTTGAAGACAAGTAGGTTGTAGCCTACTTACTAATTAACGAAACATGAGAGGCTAATAATGTTAAGTGACAAACTTGAGTTATTAAAAATAAAAAAATAAAAACACAACACACAGTCTATGTGTGTGACGGAGATCGACCAGGAGTACAAAAAGGGGGCTCAAACCCTAACTTCAGCAAAATCAACAAATTGAAGCTTGATTCAAGCCCCAAATGGATGCATGAATACATAGAAACGATCACCTATCGTAAGGTATGTCGAATTTTTGATATTTATGAAGTTGAGAATTCTTGATGTACATAAGAAATTCGAAATTGATGTTGCATGATTGTGGTATGGATGATATTGAAGTGAAATAGTGTTTAGGAGTAAACCCTAGACAAGAATATATTGAAATCGTGCCTAGCTCAAGTAAATTCAGATTTTGTTGATGCTAAATTCATGTATGGGATGTTTTTAGGGTTTTGATTGCTAAAAATTAGTGTTATGATGTCAAGAACATGCTTAAATTGAAAGCTGAATTCAAACAGCTACTGATCAGAATTTACAGCCGACTTGTATTGGCTGTAACCTGAAAAAATGTGACAAAAAACATATGTTTCTTGAGTCTAAAATGTAATTCCAGTAAATATCTTTGAAACCCCACTGGAATCGTATTTTTTCGACGAAAATTGAGCGTTTTATGAATTTTTCCGTATCAAAGGTTCAAGCTGCGTTTTTTGGCAGAATTTGCAGCCCATTACGAATGTCATAACTCAGTTTAGGAATTTAGTTATGATTTGAATTTTCTACTGTAGATATTTTTAAGCGATTAAAAGAATCTCCAATTAGAATTTCGTCAATCGGATAAACGGTGAATTTTTAATGAATTTTTCTGTAAACTGCAATCAGAAGTGACGAATCTGATTGCAGCTTAGTAAATGAATTTTTACAATTTTTTTTGTAAAGAGTTAGATCTTGAAATTTTAACACAAGGCCTAACCCTCCGAGAGGTACGCCTCATAAAAAAATCATAATTTTTGAAGACTTGTAAACAGGTTAAACAAGTCACCAAAAACAGCCCATTTTCAGTGATATGAAATGCCTAAATGAAATCGCGGCCTACTAGTTAGTATGTAAACTTTGATTTCGTTAAGAGTTCGGATGAAATATGCCTAAGTGAGTTCATTGAACCAAATGTGCATTTGAATATGTTGATAAGTCAATTGACTTTTAAAAAGTCAAACCGACCAATGATTAGATCGAATGATAATTTTGCTATGGGCGAATGATAAATTCGACATAAAACCCGTAGGATGGAATAGTCGTAAGTGATTATGACTAATCTAACCGTCTTACGAATTGTGATGATGATAGTTTGACTCTAGACAAGCTAGATGAAGACTTGGGAAAGAAGCGGGTCAAACGGATCGAGTACGCGGAAAAAGAGCATAACCGGATGCAAGGTAAGTGAAACTTACACTTTTTGTAGAATATGTGTTTGTTCTAAAAGTTTCTTATACGATTAAGATGATATTCAAGATATGGCTCCAACACGAAAAGATACAGGTCGGAGCATATCTAATGATGAAAAACTATGTTTTATGATAAAGAGGCAAAATGGTCATGAAGTGACATGAATAAAAATGGGTTTTCGAACGGCTACTTTATAAGTAAGCCTAAACGAGTAAAAAGGGGAAACAACGATTTAGTCACGAACAAATAGGTAAAAGTTGAAATATAGAACAACACTAAGCGACATAAGTCATGTCGGGCTAAATGCGTAAGGAAAAAGGGTTTAAGAGACATAGCTAAAGAGGTGAGAAATCTAAATTTAGTTATTTAATGAAATGGTAAATAGATACCATTCCAATATAAGCGCAAAGTGTTTAAATCGTTTAGACCAAATGGGTCAAATGGTAATGTAGATACCATTTGACAAATAATGACTAATAAGTGCTTGTCGAGTCTTATGCGCACAGGATAAAATGGTTATGATTTAGCGGTGCTATGAATTAGCATATTATGGACGCAAGGTATTAAACGGGTCAATATGTTGATCCAAGCCGGGTACGCATATTTTGTATTGTAGTTAAAAGCGATATCGCGGTCAATTATTGGCGAAAGCCCTTCGTCACAAAATGAAGGATTAAAATTGACCAAAAAGTCATTGAGGGGTAAATAGGGAAAAACAACCTTTAAGAGTTGTTTAGAAATAAGCGTTTTGTTTAATTGAGTCCTTGGGATATGTCTAAAATGGAGATAGGGTGTAAGCTAAAAGAAGCGTGATTTAAGCTTAAAAGTGTTAAATACCCCGTAACGGGTCAAAATGAGTAGATATGCAAAGCGGGGTAAGATTTGCATAAGAACCCGTCATTTGAACCTTGAATATTAGTAAACTGATATAATGTGATTTGCATGACATTTTGAAGGTAATTAACAAGTTTGTTTGATTAAATCGTAAACGGGTCAAAAGTTTTGAAAAGGAATTTCAAGCCGAGAGCTTGAAATCTGAATTTTTGAAGTAGTTTAATATAAGGTATTGACTCCATGAGATGGAGAATTAAATTACGAACGCGTAAGAAAAAGAATCATGCAAAACGGACTTGTATAGCAAAAGTTATGCAGGTTTTAAGTTGTTAAATGTTAATTTTTGTAGCTGGGCAAGTGCAGCAACAATGAAACAAACCTGCTGTGAAAAACAGGCCGTCGCGCTACGCGACGGCATATCAACATGACGGTCGCGCGACGCGACCATTGTCGCGGGCCGCGAAGGATGACTAGAGAACGGTCGCGGGGCGCGACCGCCTATTATTTCAGAAATTTTGTTTCTTTTCTATTGTTGGCCCTTATAACTTGATTATACGTGATTATACATGTCAAAACTAACATTTTGTGTGGTTTTGGCAATAGGTGAATGCTCCCAAAATGTCCGGATGAAGATCAAGCAATTTACAAGAACCGAACACATCAGAATGAAGCTTCCGCATGGCGTTTTGATGTCGTTGTAAATGACGAACTTATATATATAAATTATGTTGTAAACTTTTAATTTGTAAAAGTTTTAAATTACTCGAATTTCTAAGAATCCTTAATCGTAAGTACATGTTAAATTTTCGTCTTATATACGAAAACCTTTAAAATATCGAATTTACAAGATGAGTGTTACAGTTAAGATGCTGAATTTTGCTGAATTCAGCACTTTGGGTGAGTTTTAGGCACTTTCCGGCACTTAAACTATCACTAGAAAGGCAGTTTTGTGATCCTTACTTTCCTACACACTATACTAGTGTAGTACTTAGTTTCTGGCTCATTCTGTGTTTCAATGCACTGTGTGTCTATGTGCTGAGTTCTGTCAGCATTTTCTTGTTTTATCAGATAACTGTGCTAACTGTACTTAATGCATCAATTGAGGCAATATAGCTTTTATGCAATATTGGTATGACATTAAACAATGTATGATGCACATGTATGTATATGGCAATAATCAGCAAGTAGTTAATTGTAATTCAGCACGGTCATTAGGCACTAATCATGGTTAATTAATTGTACGGATACCAGAATTTTTGACAGTTGTCACAGTATTTGTGTGTTTATTATTAATCTATCGCAACGCTCAACACGCGAATCGAAACGACGAAACTCAACACAACGGACACCAGGATCGAGTGGCCAACCGATCGAGTGGCCAACCGATCGAGTGGCCATCCGATAGGATTACCATCCGATCGGATTGCCATCTGATCGAGTTACCATCCGATCGGTGACCAATCCGACCCGTGCACACTTTCCTCTTTTGGAAACCCTATAAATACCCTCCTGTCACATCATTTGTGATGTGACAGCTCTCTACTTGACCAGCCGTACTCAAGCTCATCTTTCTCTCGATTTCTCGCGATTCTTGTAAGTTTTCAACCTAAATCTTGTACTTCTATGATCTACACGCATTCCTTCATCTTTTTCACCTTTGAATCTTAACTTTTAACCGTGAAATCAGCGGATTTGAGGTGTTCTAGGATGATGTCATCATGGAGTTCTTATGAACTTCAAGCTTTGGCCTCATTCCACCAAGAACAACTCAGATCTGAAGGAGTTCCACAAGATTAAACAACGATTTCGCATAGATCTACACATATTCATGGTTAAAAGGATTGAAAGATGGTTTTCTAACTTTCTTTCAACTCTTTTACACTCAATGCACTCAAAACCGATATAATTGGAGCTCGTTCTGATCTTCTACTCTTTCTTAGTGATGTGTTGGTTCAAGATCTGGCTTCTATCAAAGAGACTACCGATTTCGGGTTAAACATGAACAACCATCTTGAACAGTTGACTGTACGGACTAGGGTGATTCCTGTTCAGTCAGGTCACTTAGGACAAGATGGGGCTTCCGTTGTTTAGCACGTTATCACACCGTCTCGATCAAAACTGCAAAACAATAAAGTGTCAAAGACGATCAGGTCGTTGGGACTAATTGCCGTCCGATCGGATTGCCATCCGATCGAACAGTCGTCCGATCGGCTTACACTTGGTTCCACACTTAAACTTTTTATCCAACTTTTCAAGGATCTGAACGTCGAACGGATTACCATCCGATCGGATAGCCTTCCGATAGAATGACCATCCGACCATGTGACATTTGGAACTGCAACGCTTAATCATTTTCATAAGTTTCAAAGATCATCAGTAACTAACGGATTGCCACCCGATCAGATTGCTATCCGATCGAGTGACCATCCTGGTGTGAACTTGTTCTCACTAAGTGTCCTACCAATCGGATCGCTATCCGATCGAATGACCGTTCGATCGATCGACCTGAAGAGTAGAGATACTTCTCTGTTTTCAAAATGCTACAACGAAAACTTCAAAGCCATCATACACAAACACATCCTTACCAAACAAGATGTCAATCCAATCGAATGGCCATCCGATCGGATGACCATCCGAAAGGATTGACATCAGATCGAGTGGCCATCCGATCGGATTGCCATCCGATCGCATTACCATCCGACACTTGGTACTTTGCACCATTTTACGCGCCGCTTATCGTCTATGTTATCGTTAACTGTTCAGGCTAATCTCTCTCAGCGCTCCCTTCAATCCAAGAGAGTGTTTACTTGTTAAACACAACCTGTGAGTATACTCAATTCCCTTTTTGCTTTACGCACTTTTGGGTGTTACATACGTTATCTATATTCAAATCACATAAATCACACAACGCAAACACTATTTATACGCTAACCGTTATTGCTGCTACGTGTTATTCGATGAATGCTTGTATGTTATGTTAACACAGTGATTGTTGCCTGACACCTTAGCAATGATAGTACTATAGTTTGGACTCAGCACCTGTCGTGGACAGGGGTTGTTAAGGGCTTTACTTCACGTGTCCCAGTGGGGATATGTGTTGCGCATTCTATAACTCGCAGTCACGTCTGTGCATATTTCTCTGTCGATAACCTACTTGCCTTCACTTTGTACATGTTACATGCTGGTTATGCGTAAACGATTTCGAACTCTATATACTTTATCAAACTTGTATGCTCACCTTTACACTATGTGTATTGACTTTATTTTAACGTATGTGACAGGTGCATAGGATACTTGCTCGGTATGTGGAATCAAGTAGGAAGAGTCTAGAAACGAACAATTTAAATCTGAGTCGTCGGAACAGTTTTATTTGTTTTTGAGATAATATGTCTGTAATAACTATTTTGCTGGATATGTTTTGGTATGGGACTTAACGTTAAATATTCGGTAATATTAGCTGTTATGGATTTCTCTTGGACAATCTGTTTCGCTCAGTGCCATGCCCCGATGTTTCCGTCATCGGTTGGGGTGTGACAGATTGGTATCAGAGCCATAACTATAGGGAATTAGGCAAGACTCTACCTAGTCCGGGTCGATGTCTTAGAAACGACTTAGTCTATAGTCTAAGTTCCAACAGACCGCCTTGTACAAACCCGTTAGGGGTTCCGTACGAGCTTATTGGTATTTCTCGATCGACTCGCACTCACGCTATACTATCACACTACCTTTCCAAAGGTAGTCGCACTGGACTATTTTCAAGATGAACCAAGTGATTGGATCGAGATTAGGTGTGAAAACCGCAAACTCTCGATTAAATTGCTTGTTCGACCCGCATTTTTACTATAAACACGAGAATTTGCATTGAATCAGGAATGAAATCCGCACTTTGACGCGGATTCTTCTCTCAATCTTGTGATTTCATCACACAAACAGGAGTGTAGTTGCTAAGTCAGGGGTGAAACCCGAACCTTGGTGACTCGCTCCGTTCTCTATTTTGGTTTTATAAAATTCTCACCAAAGTCTCGACGGACTCCAACGACTTGAGGTCCCATAGTAACTGGAAGGATGCGTGCCGTTCGCCTAAATCGAGGCGAGAGCATAGTCCTGAAAGCCAAAGTGTGTACCAAAGGTCCTTGTGAATAGTCGAATCACTTTGGATAGTCGACGTCTATCTAGCCTTAGACAATCTATACTCGATTTCAAGCTCGCAATCGCTAATTTCACGTGTTTCGATTCTGAGCCCGCAACTGCTGACTCTGATATTTGTCGTTTTATGTGGGATTTTCTGTGTTTCATGTAGTTTTGTTTATTTGTTAGCGTATTGAGATACTGATGGTTTCGATTTAACGCTTCTTGCTCCGCCTATCGCACACAACACACTACACAATGCTTACAAATCGTTGCTACCTGTGGATGATCGCATGATATGTTACCCGCTTATGCTATACTACTCGCTGTGTGCTCGCTAATCGCTATTCTCGAACGCGCAAACTTTGAATGATAGGTTTCTGTGTTCTGATTACCTCATGTGTTTTTGTGTCTTACGTGCTTACGTGCCCCTACGTTATATATTTAAACTAGGTTATAACCCCATGTATTACACGGGTTGAAAAAAAATGTAATTTTACATACTAAATAATAAAACAATATATCTTGAAAAAGCTCATTTATAATACGGGTTGAATAAATTTAATTTTATATATTAAATAATAAAAAAATATTATATTTTTAAGAACCTCGTGTATTGTAATTTATATACCAAATAATAAAAAAAGTTAAATCTTTAAAAACACTATATATTACACGAGTTGAATAAATGTAATTTTAGATTAATAGTATATTAAATAAATATAATTTTGGATTAATAGTGTATTAAATAAATATAATTTTGGAGAAAGTCTTATATATAAATTTTAACTAATCAATATATTTGATAAATAATAAAAATAATAAGAGTTAAATGCCATTTTAGTCCCTATGGTTTGGGCCATTTTGTCAGTTTAGTCCAAAGGTTTCATTTTTAACATGTGGGTCCAAAAAGGTTTCACAGTTGCCATTTTAGTCCACTGGGTTAACTTCATCCATTTTTTATGTTAACCAGAAGGCCAATTTGATCATTTTGTATGTAATTCTGTTAACTAAAAGGGCAATTCAGCCATATAAAATGACCGAAATGGCCTTCTGGTTAACAGAAAAATGGATGAAGTTAACTCAGTGGACTAAAATGGCAACTGTGAAACCTTTTTGGACCCACAGGTTAAAAATGAAACCTTTGGACTAAACTGACAAAATGGCTCAAACCACAGGGACTAAAATGGCATTTAACTCAAATACTAATAATAGTAAAAAATTTAATTTATATACTAAATAATAAATATAAAAGAAAGGCGGAAAACCCCAAAAATAGGTGTCTCTAATGAATGACACGTGTCACATATTGGTTTCTTTTATTAAATAGTATAGATAGATGTTCACATCATCGATTGTTTCAATCGATAACATAATTTGTTTTCATATCATGGATCGATAACCAACGTTACAAATATGACAAACAACACTACAAAAGGGGAGGTGGATATGAAATACCGAGTATAAAGTTAACCGAATAGACTATAAAGAAATTGAACTAAGAGTAGAGTATATGGTCTAAATATGGAAAAGTGAAATAAGTCGTTTTATATTTAAGATTTATGAATATATAAAATTCACTGAAATTAAACTAATAATATTTATTCATAAGATATTAAACTAATAATATTTTAATTAATTAGAAAAGATTAAATTAAAATAATAAGTATCTATAAGAGGCCTAATATAATGACAATGTCCCTAATGTGGTTTCTTTTATTATATAGTATAGATTCCTTAGGATAAAACTTGTAGTTTACTTTTTTATCAAACTTAAAGGATAAAACTTGTAGTTTACTTTTTTTTACCCATGATTAGGGCTGTAAACGAACCGAACGTTCAGCGAACAGTTCGTGAACCGTTCGGCGGGAAGTTCGTTTATGTTCGTTCGATTAGCTTAACGAACGAACACGAACAAAAAATTTCGTTCGGTTAGCTTAGCGAACGAACACGAACACAAGTCTCGTTCGTTCGACTACGTTCGTGAACGTTCGGTAATATGTTCGTTTACGTTCGTTTGATTATATCAAAAAAATAATAAATAATAAATCTTTTATCTAAACATATTGAAAACTTGAAAACCTATTTTTTCTAAGTTAGCTAAAATTTGGACATTCTAACACATTTTTTGGGGATAATTATGTCTAAATTAGTTAAACATGATTCATCGTTTAATGGTCTAGTAGACTTCTTGTGTTTTGATTTATTTTGTATTTCAAGTTAAATGTTCGTTTGCGTTTGTTTTTATTTGGTTGCGTTTGTTTGTGTTCGAGACCAGTGTTCACGAACTGTTCGTGAACAACTGAATTTCCTTAACGAACGAACACGAACATAAACTTATGTTCGGTATGCGTTCGTGAACAGTTCATGAACATGTTAATTTCCTTAACAAACGAACATGAACATGGCTTTGTTCGTGTTCGTTCGGTTCGTTTACAACCCTACCCATGATTCCTTAGGATAACTAATTAATTATTATCTTTATTATCAAACGTTATATATTTAAATTCTCATAGAAGATAAAGATATAAGATGGTCTAAACTTAATGAACACTATTAAAAATCCAAGTGACAAGTCATTTGTGGGTTCCATATGTGACCAAACTGGATAAGGTGGTGGGTCTTTTCTTCTCAAAAGTCCATTTCCATGTAGTGTCCCTTATGCGATAAGTAACTTCCCCTACCATTGTTTCAAAAAGACATCAGTATGTCTTTTTTTTTTTTTTTTTTCATTCTCTTTTTTGCAAAAGCGATGACTACGTTTCTCTTATCTATATACTTTCTCAACCAACTCCCTTGTCTCTCTCTCTCTGCCCTAACTCTCTATTTAAAGACCGAAACCGGTTGTGAAAATCGGGTTATTTCAAATTGACATAATCCAAAAGTGGCGTATACACATATTGACATGAACACAACCGCTTATCAAAAAAAAAGTTATTTGGTTTAGTTGAATATTATTATATTATTATTATAAATTATAGAAAAAATTACAAGTATACATATATATAAAACAATTAGGTTAAAATATAAAACTTATGATAATTTCTCTTTTAACTTTTATGGTTTAACATAATGAGAATGATTATTATAGAAGAGATTCCTACAAAGTGTAGGAGACTTTCAAAAACAAGGGTATTATAAATAGATCCAATATTGTTAACTCATAAACCCACTTTCCTTACGATTTTTAAACAGCTATAATTTTTTCATACGATAATTTTTTTTAAATTATACCGTATTAACGAACATTTCATTCTTTTTAATTTGAGTAGGATATTGTTATAATTTTCTTAATTTTTATTTTTTTTACAGGATATGTGATTACACATTCAATATAAATTATTACCAATATGATTTATTATAATTGATGTTATTACAATTAAATTTATTGTGATTACACATTTAATAATGAGAACTCGATTGTTTATGCTTTATTACATGATCTGTTATACGACATTACATTGTTATTATAGGTTGATTGGTTAATATTTTATATTACATTAATACTTAATATATGATTAGACCTGAAATATTAGGCACTTCACGAAATATTATGCATTATATGTTTTGTTTTTATTATTAAAGTTATGGTTAGTAGGTAATTATGTAATCACTTAGTGGGTTTTAACATAATGCTATAATAAAATCACGTGATGGATATTCAAAATCAGCTAATCACGTAAATATTACATAGTCAACTATTGTTACGTAATTACGTACTGATACACAATCACGTAACGTTACACTTGATTCATAAATTAAATGCATATTACGTAACTACGTACAACGTACAGATACATAATCACATAACGTTACAGTAATAGTCTAGTTAAATTAAAAAGAATGAAATGCACGTTAATATGGTATAATTTTTTTTTAAATATTATCGTATAAAAAAATTATAGTTGTTTGAAAATCGTGGAGGAAGTGAGTTATTAAGTAATAATAGATTTACCTATTTTGCTATTTCCCTATATGCTTCCCTTGTTTTGTATCACGTAAATTCTACATTTAAGGATCACTTAATCTCAACCAATGAATTGCTAGATCAAAACCTCAAAACTCCTCCTATACTTCGTACGCTAAGAAATTCGTATAAATGATAATTTCCCTTGACATAATATGGACAACTAGTTTAACTAAATTAGTTTAGACCATGGGGTATGGTGGGGCGGGGGTTTGGGCGTGGGTTGGGCATTGGTTGACACGTGGAATGGGGTGGCAGACTTGGGTAAACCCACATTGATCACGGTATGGTGGGGCGGGGGTTTGGGGCGTGGGTCTGGTGGGCTTGTGGGCTGACCCGCTGGGCAGACCAAATAACACAAATTTAAAGTTTTTAATATTTTTAAATAGATCATTACAAGAAAAGAAAATTACAAAAAAAAAAAAACAAATTCCTAATTTTTATATTTGTTTTTTATCTCTTCTCTCAACGCCAAGACTATTTCTAACTCGTCACCCTGTAGGTGATCAATCGGCTGGGATAGAATCTTCAAATCATCACGTCTTTGTTTCAGGGCATCTCTAGCAGAATCTCTAGCTTCTTTGCTCCTTCGTATTTCGGCCCTTTGTTGTTGAAATACGTTGAATGTATCCATCTTGCATGAAATGTCATCCAACTGGTCGCTGTATATTCCCCTACGCGACTCAGAACTCCCAGCTGAAGCCGATGCCGTTTGTTTTTTAGCACGCCTTCTTGAGGCATTTCTTCGATGCTCAGGCCGGTTTGGGCTTGGCGAATCATCCAAAAGGTCCTCAAACTCTTGATCTCGTGCATCAGATTGGGCTTGGGACGAGGCCCTTGACCTTTTGGAAGACGAGTTAGTTTCGCTACCAATGGGGATAGTCGACCACTTTGGATGGAATTTACAAATCTCCCAACAATGCATGAAACGGAAGTCGATGTTCATATTTGATTTGAATGCGACCAGTGCATTTGTCAAAATGTCGGCTTCGGTTTCACCACTTTAGGGTTTTGCTTTGCTTTATTTAAAAACCCACTGAATTTTGTTAGGTGGGTGCTTATTTCGCTCCACTTTGAGGATAAGCTATCGTTTTCACGATAAGTCTCCCTACCCATTTCTTCATGGAATAGTTTACTAACCCATTCCCACAGGGCGGTTCGATGTTGCGAATTTCCTATTTTAATAAAAAAATATTAATATATTACAAACTTATATAAAAAATAACAATTCCATTAATAAAAACAAAGGTTAAGAATACCTAAAGTTGAATGTTGAGATTGTTCACACCAAGCCCTCGCCAATGCAACTTCTTCAGCATAGACCCATTTTTGTTGTTTTCGTTTGGCGGTTTCAACTACTTTATCCTCGGTTTTTTTCTTATGACTTCTTTTTTTGATGGGTTTCGATGCGGTAGGACTCTCTTTGGGTGGTTGAGTTTCGGGAACGGATTCGTTTTGTGAAAGGTCGATGGAGGTTGGTGAAAGGTCGATGGGCGGCGATTGTGAAAACGGGGTAGGTATCGAATCGTCGGTGTTTGGGAAGTTAGTAAACACACGATTCCCGATATACGATGCATAACCCGCAAAGTCGGGCATAGGAGAGTGTATGAAAAATGGACGAGCTACCGGACGATTGGGTGGTGGGCTAGGATTATTTTCTTGGAATCCATACGGGTTGCTCGGGTCAAAAGGACGGTTGTAAGGATGCATTTTTTTCGTTTTGTAGAAGGAGAATTCAAGATGTATAGAAGATGTGGTTGAATGTGGTAAAAAATGGAAGTAAAATGTGAGTTTTATAGTGAAAAAATGGAATAAATTTTTTTTTTTTTAATATAGCCGTTGGCCAACGGCTCTTTTCTTTTAGCCATTCACAAACCGCCATGTAACCTTGCTCCCCCGCCCCACGCCCGGCTTGAAACCCAAGCCCCAAGGGGCCACGCCCCAACCCAAGCCCACCCGGGGTGGTGCCTTGGGCGTTTTACCCCAACCCACGCCCAAACCCCCGCCCCATACCCCACGGCCTTAGAAAGTATAACAACTAGCCAATCCATGTCAAGAATACTTCCCATAAAAAAAACAAATAGCATAATGATATCTTGGCCTAGTGGTCAATGGAGAGGTGGGAAGCTTTGCTTCTTCAAGAAAGGAGGATTTTAATACTAACTTGGTGATGCTAACTACTAACCCGGTTAGCGACAACTCAAGACCTAATGCGCGACTTAAACCCAAAATATGCTTGTGTTGTTTCATGAAGGCCAAAAAAGCTTGCACACATATGATGTGTATTTAAAGCAACAGAACTAGAAACCTTATTTTGGTTACAAGTCCATTTTTAATATAATTTATATCAAAATATAGACAAATATATCGAACACTAAAATGCATGTGTATTTAGATTTTTAATAAATATTACAATTTTTTAAAGAAAAACTAAATTACATGTTAAATAAAAATCAAAGGAAAGGGAAAAAAATAAAAAATAAATGAAGGTTTATGATGTAGATTGAATTTGAATGAACTTGAGATTGATTAACAATGGTCAAGCTGATTAACACTCAGGGATGCTCGGACAAGAAGGAGCTTCCGAAAGACTGTTAATGGCAGTTGAGGAGATCAGTGGGTTGAGAAGAAGTTGTTATTATTTCCAAGATGCCCTATTCTATTACAACATATCTCTTTTATACTCAAAACATTCAACTAACTAAACTAACATTCAACTAACACAACTAATCCAACTAACCGTTGACTTATTGACTATTACTAATACAACAACTAGCTCAACTCATTAGTACATATCAGTTTATATCTAAAATATCTCACCATCACAAACTTCATTGCTACCTTGAGAGTTTCAAGAAAATTATATTCTTAATGGGCATCTTTAATATTCAAGATCTTATATATGATTTGTTATATGCAAGCCACCCAAGTATAGGAGTTGTTGGGTGTGTAGGTATGCTATTACAATGTGACTATCACCACTTGATGAATCAAAATCACTGATAGAATCAAACAAATACACACAAAACAACATAAAATATGGGATGATCAAAAATAACTACCATATTTTGTTAAGGGTGTACCTATTGGCACACCCAATAAGCTATTTGCACACCAAAAAGACATTTTTTGTCTTATATGCACACCCTGCAGTGTCGAGTTGTGGCCAAAGAGCGACGGTTTGGTCCGGTCAACCAGACAAAAGACTGACGGGTGTCTGACGGGTCTGTTGACCGGACCAAAACGCCGAACTTCAAAGGCAGAAAGTCAAAGGCAGTGGGAATAATATTCAGTGTGCAAACTCATATTCTCAATCTGTGTGATTTGACCATTTTCTATTAATGAATTATTTCCAAATTGGCAATATGTGGAAGGAGATGAGGCGCCAGGTCAGCGGTTTGTGTCATGTGCTTTCTATGGACTTCGGATATGATTGTTGATGAGCATAATCTGAACTTTAGTGTGGATTAAAAGGAACAAAGGCGTCACAAGTGAAGAAATCAAAAAAAGCAAAATGGGCTAAGAAAGCCAAAGCTGACTTTGACCAGAAAGTCAACTTAGTTAAAGTTGGCACCGTTGATCCCCCACTTGTGATCTAGTGGGTTTTCCAATGGAGACTCAAGTTCAATTCTCATTTGTGTTATATTGAGGTGAATATAGGCAATGAAGGATTTGGACAAGGCCTTGTGTGAGGTTGTCAGTTCGATTCCTGAGCCCAACCGGGTTTTCGTCCCACCGTGTGTTACGCTAGAGAGTTCTGCTCTTGTGGTGACACAATGACTGTCAAGTGGCAGTCGGCGGTATAGTAGGGGAAATGTTTGAGCCTATCAAATCGATTGGGGTCGGGTTTAAATCGGTTTGAGATAAAAACCTCTTTTTGACATGTTTTCCAAATTAGGTCGGATCCAAACCCAACAAGACTACGGACTAGTATACGAATTGGCAGGTTGGGTCCGGTCCGGTTTTTTTTACACTTCTAGGTAAAATGTGGACTATTTTCTCAATTCTGTCAAGTTTGGGCCCACTTTGAGAGAATGTTTGGTTTCGTCATTTTTTGTGTCGGTTGTGCTTAAAAGAAATGTATAGCCGTTAGGTATACATTGAACTTTATAGCTCAAATTGTTAGGCCCAATGGTTATGGCTCTTTTAACTTTTAAGGGGCTAGTCTATCTTTGGGATATGTACGATGGGCTACTGTCCCACTCGCCCCCTTACCCACAAACAATTATTAATCATATGAACAGTTGAAAAAGTTTTTCAATTCACAAGAATAAAAATTGAGGGTATACAATGTGATACTCACTTCATTCACTAATGGTTATACTAATGATAAAGATTTTGAGTAAAGGCAATCTAATCATTTGTATTTTTTTGTCACACTCTAAGCGATGACGGAAACATCGGAGTGAGACGAAAACGAAATTGCAAGAGACTTCATAACAACTAATAGTGACAATATTTAAATAATTCGATTTCAATGATATTAAAAAGACAAGTACATTGTTCGAAATGGAAAATACAACAAGTTTGGCAAATAATGTAACAACATGAAACAAAGTACATAAGTTCAAAATCTATATGTTTCTTCAATCATCCTCAACTAGTTTCCTACAACATGTAATAAAATAATGATCAACAAAAAGTTGACGAGTATACAAGTTTAAATACATAGCATATGGTGAATAAAATTACATGTAGAAATAGAAACTTAAACCAGTAGCTCAAAATTACTTCTTCGGATGGACCCTAATTAAAGGAGAGAAGTTTAACATGGTCACCTCGGTTTACACGAACAGTTTTAAAACATTAACTATTGACCGAACGATTAAACTCAGTTTTTCATATAGATGACCTGAACCAAAACCAGATCTGTTGAATATGTCACTTTGCTTAGATTTAGATTGTCTACTCGGTTTCAAGAGTTCATAAACACCTTTACGGAGATATCATCTCGAGCAAACCCCAACATGACTTAAGTTTCTCAATGTATTGGGTCCGCAAACCTATCTATATTATTGAGCCCACGGCCCACCTTATTGATTCGATAGCGATTACAATATATAGAGAATATAAGAAACCCAAAAAACTAGAAACCTAATGTGAGCCCGAGTGCTCACACTAAATAACAATAACAATAATAATATAGTCTGTAAGGTGAGCCCGTGGGCTCACGGTAGTAAACTTTAATAATAATAATAATAATAATAATAATAATAATAATAATAATAATAATAATAATAATAATAATAATAATAATAATATTGTCTAATAATCTAGAGTTGAATACGGACCTCGAGGATAATCATGGTTAGATCATGTTATAAAAATACATTTAAAACACCCAACCACATAAATCAGTCTCTCTCTAAAATGGAACGGTAAAAAACTAACTACCATATTCTCAATTTGTATAGGCAGAAAGTTAAAAGGCACTGGGAGGAATCAGTGTGCACACTCATATTCTGAATCTGTGTGATTTGATCTTTTTTTATCAATAGAATTATATTTCAAGTGGGGGATAGCAATCTGTGGGAGGAGATGAGGTGCCAGGTCCGGGCGGACCTAGAGTGATAGAAGGGGTAACCTCCGTTGCCCCTTGACGCTCCGTCGTTAATGTAAATTTTGGAAAAAATTGACGTTTTTTCGATATCGTTATCCCTTTTATTGAAATGTTACTCCTATGCGGATTTTCTAGATCCGCCACTGGCCAGGTTAGCGGTTTGTGTTATGTGCTTTTTATGCACTTCGGATAATTTGAATTTTAGTGTGGATTAAAAGGAACAAAAGTGTCACAAGTGAAGCAATCAAAAAAGCAAAATGGGCCAAAAAAGGTGAAGCTGACTTTGACCAGAAAATCAACGCAGTTAAAATGTCGACTATTTTCTCAAATTTGCCAAAGTTTGGGCCCAATTTGAGAGATTGTTTGGTTTCATCATTTTTCGGCTCTGCTGTGGGCTTGTAGTAGCTGTAGGTATACATTGGTCCGGGCTTTATAGCTCAAATTGTTAGGCCCAATCGTTAGGGTGTTGGGTTTTAGTGGTGTCGATTTTTACTTTTTATCAAAACGGGTTTCACATATTTTATTAACTAAATATATAATTAATAAAAACGCAGCGGAATATTATAATTAAACAACACCAAAGCGAACCGAACAGGATCATGGTTACAAACATGCAAACACGGTATACATATTATTAATTTACTGATGAGATTAAATATACCTTGTGGTTAATAATTAACCATATGACACACCGAGGTACAATTAACGAGTGCTAGATACGAACACGAACGATTCGGCTTAGACTTACGGTGATTGCAATTCACAAGGCATAAAAGGGGCGGCACCTTTTTCTTCAAAAAGTGGCGGCTGCCTTTTTGTTTTGGGATGGTCTCACAAAAACAAAGGGTAATTCCCTTTTTGTATGTCTTACGGAAGAATAGAGGTGTACAAGGAAAACGGTTTTAGAACCGAACCGTGTTGGAACAGTTCTGTTTGAACATATTGGAAAACATGAAAACATACCTTTGGTTGCATCAGCACAGGTTAGCAGAGAATCCATTAAGGGTTGACATGATTGTCATCTTGGTCTGGTTCCTCCTTAGGGTGCTGACTGATGATGGTGGCTTAGAAAACCGATAAGGGAATCGGTATGGAGATGGAGGTCGAATTGATGTTATGACTAATGGGGTGTTTCTAATGTGTAACTGTCTAACCCCTTAACCTCCACATAATTCTCCTTATATAAGCACCCAGGAGGAAACCCTAATTAGTTAATAAGGGTAATATGGTCCATCAACAATTACCAACTAATTATTTAATAGGATTGTTATATATTTTGATCTATATAATGTAAATGATTATAATGGCTACAGATTAAATATTAATACGTGATATATTTAATCTTACATTCTCCCACTTAGCCGAGTAATCATTTACTATGAGTATTAGATAAGCCTGATCAGGAGTTAACACTCATTTTAGCCTTAAACAAGTACTATAGCAGAGAAATACAGCCGTTGAATCATTATGCGACTCAGGACCCCCATTAATCATACTATAGCCTTAATTTAAAACCTAATCGTCATGATCAAAATACGCATAAGCCCTTTGTTTGATTTGTAACTTTATTTGTCTTATATGCCATTATGTCGACTTGACATATTCTTAGAGACGTACAAAATCAAACTGATGAGGAAAAATTAACTAATACTTAGTCATTCATAGTACGATATGCAGTTGCGCATGGCCATAAACTAATACCCGTCTATGAGCTCTCTTAATAAGACTTATGGGTAATAGCCATTCAGTTATAGGATCCTTAAGCATATCATGAATGTATTCGATACAAACTTAGTTTCCTCAATTCGTTCATAAACGAATAATTAATTGTGTATCGAAATTTAATGCAGTACCTCTTGAACTGTTACTGTTCAAGGAGTCATGGTAGCTGACTTTATCACACTAAGTCTTCAAAACATCAATTATATGGAGTTAATAAACTTATGAGTCTACTGATATATTTCCAACAACATTTAGTGACTATATTATGTCGTTATAACTTAGGTTGTTAATATCAGTGTATTATGACTCCTCCATGAGATATGTTTTGTCTGCTGACATAAAGATATACCCAAAATTACATTTTATCATCTTTGAATATCACAAAGTTAGAGTAATAAACCGGTTTTAATTCTCACTTCTTCTTCAAATAATAGCCTCTCGTTTCTTTTAACGATATTGTAATACTCCATTAGATGCTACACATTAATCTAGACATATCTAGTGTGTTGCAATGTGAGTAATATCTAAACGAGTATAGACTTAAACTTACATAAGGCTTCCAATTAATGAAGCGTAAAAAATAATCTCATTTATCCTATTATCCTCTAAAGGAGAGCAGTGTTTAGTTACATATGTAAGGACCCATTTAATGTTAAACTTATGGAACGGAACTAATATCCATTGGGTCTATCTCAGTATGTTATGATATCAATCACGTAAGAGATATCTCTGAGATCTATTATATCAAAGTTTGTGTTAACAATGCTTTGACTTATGTAACATATACTTGTCAAAGAATGTCATCTATATAGACAAGTTTATTTTAGTTGCTCCCACTCATCTTGAGGTAGGTACATTAATCCACTTGATTGTTGATGAAAATAATTACGTTAGCTTTTCATCACATTATGATGTTTGCATTAACCCATACATGGATTTTATTGGCTTACAAATAAAGTGTTCTTTAACCTTCAGTTTGAAACTTTAGGTTGTTATCTAATGAACATGTAAATGTGTCAGCCATTTGTTAGGGAAAATTCTTTTAATGTTCATCTAATGTAGCTTTAAACTATTATAAGCTACTAGAACAGTGACGATCCTCAAAGAAATCTTGTGTAAGATAGGTAAGAAAGACTCTTTGATAATTTATCTCTTCCTGAGTACAACCTTTGACAATCAATCATGTTTCTTCGTATCTTAACGCTTATATTAGGATTTGGTTTTCTTATGAACACTCTTACGTAATTCAATCAAATCCCAAACGTTTTACGTATACATAAAATCGGTTTTACTAGAAAACTGTTTTATTCCATTAAGAATATTGATTGACACTAATGGCTTAATTTGAAGAGATAGGATCAGTAAACATTTCCAAAATCCATTTCAACTTCAGTTAGGGAGGTTACGTAATCATCAAAATTAGTAGGCTTTTAAACCTAGATGACCTCCTGAGTTGATTATTGGGTTCATTAGAAGTTTCAGTTTTATGGATTAGCTCTTGGTTAGGTTGCTATCATTTTCATGATTCTAAGTTTGTAAGAGTTGGAGCAGCATGGTGTACAAGAGGTGTAATCGGAGTTAAATTTAGAGTGAAAGAAATTTAATGACACTCTTCCCCCCGCCTCTTGTATTCCTTGCAAGTCATGATAAGGACTTTGACTGCTCCCACTGACCTTAGAAAACGTTAGGAACTCAGCATGCTTAGGGTCAATACTTAATGACCAACAGATTCTAATAGAGAAAACAAATTAATGACGTTAGTCGTTTTGATTTCTCTTGTTGAGGATTATATTAGTTTATGTAAGAAATCTAAGTGTGCCCACAATTAAGCAACAATGAAACTTTTGTAAGAGTAGCATTAGATTTAAGGAGATAAGTTATGATAGAACAGTGTCATAATGGAGCAGTGTCTTGTACAAGAGGTGTAAATTGAGGTAATGTGAAATTTTCACTCCCCCACCTCTTGCAACTATTGCAAATTATTATTAAGACAATTAATGCTCCCACTGATCTTTAATATCTCTAGAATGCTACAAGAGAAGTTTCAATGAGCTACGTGACGTGGGAACCTATCATATATATACGTTAGACTTTATTTGATTTCTTTAATGTCCAGATATCATAAGAAACTTAAGGACATATTTAATAGAAATCTTAATAAGTAAACATATGAATAGATTTCTTCTAAGACTGTGGGCCATATACGACAAAATTTAGATACAAGTTGATAGTCTTTCAAATGATAAATAAATTATGTCTGAATACTCCATTTGGAATAAGTTCCACGAATGTCAATGAATGACTTATGATGGACCCATACTTATTCCTTAAGCCAAGTAATATTTTAGGGCTTTAACGTCATGATTTGAAATCACTTAGAATGAGATTAGATGAATAATCATCCTCATTAACCATGTCATAATTTCTCATGAATTTCGGTTATAATGGATGAAATTTATAAGTCTCATTTTCGTTTTGTCAAATTCTCATTTTCATGATGACAAAAGTTGTGAAAATGTAAGGTATCATCTAGTTTCATTTTAATAATGTTTCTATCCAGATATTTAGAACAAATAAGATGAGAGTTTAAGATAAGTGTGACTTTATGTTGACTATGCAAACCTCACAACCTTCATGACATAGCCTAAGTAATGATACTGTACTCTGATTAATAATCAGAACATGTAATGTATCGAAAAGCTTTGTTAGAAGACTGCTTATTATGGTTCTTATAGTCTTAACAATTTATTTTGTCACTAACTCTCATGTTAGTTATTTGTCGAGTTCTGGTAAGGAAACGTATGGAACTAGAGTCAACTAATCATGTGTTAATTGGAATATTAAAATTACCAGACTTAAATATCATTAATAAGTGACTATCTAATTAATTTACCCAACTGTTCTTTAGAATAATGGATAGTCTCGTTGCTTATGTCTAGTCTAATGACATAATTATGCAGTGAGATTTTCCCTTGAAGAACCTTAATGTTGGAATTAGCACTTGTAATTTGTCTATGGACCTTAGAACAATCCTCTTTTAAACTATTAGTGGTTGTAAGGTGAATAACAACTTATTTTCCAGCTTTAAACATTTATTTCTTTGTACATATGTTGCTTATCAACACACTCGTTATACTTTGGTATTTTGAGTGTTATAGTTGATTTATAATGCATCAAATTGTACAAGTGAAAATCTTAGTATGTAATGTACTGGAAAAAATGTACTTATTTCCATGCGTAAGCCCTTAACGTTATGGGTCATGGTTTTGTACATTATAATGTATTCACATATACCACTTAACTTTATAGTTTAGAGTTTCAAATTAAGGCATGCATCTTAGGAGTTCTAGTGATTATTCCATAATTATAGATTAGTCTTAGGAAAAACTTAATCTGGAATAACTTTAGTGATAGCATTTACATTAGAGAGTTCTTGATTATCATAAGAGACATCATGGTCGATTTGTCCTATTCATCATGCTCTAATTTTCTTCTTTAGAATCTTTATCAGAAGAGAGCAATAGGATTATCGTGTCTTAGGGAATAATCAAGGATTTAATTTAAGAGCTAATTCTAATAGAAACTGTAAATAAAGCAAACATTTTAGGTTTAAAATTAGAGTGGATGAGATATAGATTAATAGAAGAAAATTACAGTGAGTAAAATTATGGGTACTAAGAAAAAAGGCAGACGAAATGATCATGAAAACTTAATTAAGGATCATTAATCTAAGGATCATTATGTGAAGATATTGTGATATGTCTATTACTAACATCAAAATAATAGACTTAGCTAAAATTCTACTTAAATGAAGACAAAACAGCTTTGGCCAGAAGTGTAATCATTTAAGCATATGTGCAAAGTAGTTGTAACAAATCAGCTTTGGCCAGAATTGAAACAATCACTTTAGTTATGCACTTGTTGAGTATGCCATCTATGAATGAATTAAATCAGCTTTGGCCAGAAATTAAGACATTCATGCTTATGATGCATATACAACATAGCTTTCGTAATACTTGAATGATAAGTAGATGTATCAAGTCAGCTTTGGCCAGAAATGATATATCAGAAGCTCATTCAAGTTAAGCTATTTTGGTTTTGTAAAACATTATTTGATCCTTATTAATTAGCTAAGTAATTACAAAACCAATTATTTAATAGCAAACCACCTGTTAGCGCGGATCGAACTTGTGCGATCAGTAATGAACTTGTGCGATCAGTAATGACTTGTGCGATCGGTAATGCCCAAGTCTTATGCGATCAATAAGGCCCAAGTCTTGTGCGATCCATAAGGCCCAAGTAGACTTGTGCGATCCATAAGGCCCAAGTAGACTTGTGCGATCCACAAGGCCCAAGTAAACTCGTGTGATTAATAAGGCCCAAAACTTATGGATCAGTAATGCCTTGTGCGATTAGCAAGGTCTTGTGCGATCCACAAGTCTTGTGCGATCCACTAAGGCCTTGTGCGATCAGATCTCCTTTTTTTTTTTTTTTTTTTTTTCGAGATCTGATCTTGTGCGAATGTTAAGGGGCTTGTGCGATCATGAACATTAATGATTTCGAAACCACTGATAAGGCTATTTATTTGTGATAACATAATTGAAATTCGAAAATTATGAGTCTTGATAGAGTTTCCTATTATAACATTGATCTAATTTTATCATAAAATTTCGAAAATCTTAATTGTTTATCTCATTAACAGATTTCGAAACAACTTATTAGATAAAATAAGATCAAATTAGGAAAAACATTACATAATTCAAAACACATTCCAAAACATAAGGGAAATTCGAATTTTAACTAAGAACATGATGAACCCTAAAAAAATAACCTTAAACCATATATCCGAAATCTGGTAAATTATTGAACATTTAAACAAATTCTTGAACATTATGATTTCGGTACAGTAAAATAGATGAAACATATGATCCGAAATTGATCCGAGATGACATAAATCGAACAGTAATAACTTCGGATGATGAAAAACGAATTTTTTTAATTATTGTTTTAAAACATGTTTTCCAGTTTTAATCCAGATTTACGGATAGAAAACAGAACCGACTAATCAACATATGCTCTGATACCACATGTTGGAACAGTTCTGTTTGAACATATTGGAAAACATGAAAACATACCTTTGGTTGCATCAGCACAGGTTAGCAGAGAATCCATTAAGGGTTGACATGATTGTCATCTTGGTCTGGTTCCTCCTTAGGGTGCTGACTGATGATGGTGGCTTAGAAAACCGATAAGGGAATCGGTATGGAGATGGAGGTCGAATTGATGTTATGACTAATGGGGTGTTTCTAATGTGTAACTGTCTAACCCCTTAACCTCCACATAATTCTCCTTATATAAGCACCCAGGAGGAAACCCTAATTAGTTAATAAGGGTAATATGGTCCATCAACAATTACCAACTAATTATTTAATAGGATTGTTATATATTTTGATCTATATAATGTAAATGATTATAATGGCTACAGATTAAATATTAATACGTGATATATTTAATCTTACAAACCGAACCTCCGGTTGTAGACTGGTTAGGGATATTTATCTTTGAAACCGGTTTTAAAACCGAAACCGGTTATAAAAAAACCGGTTTAAACCGGTAAAAAACCAGGTTTTTTTTAATAAACCAGTTAAAAACCGACCCTAACCGGTTATTGTTTTGAGTAAAAAAAACGGTTAGTAACCGAAATCAGTTATAAAAAAAATCAGTTTTTGTTTTTGATGAAAAAACCAGTTCAGTTAATAACCGGAACCGGTTTTTGAAAAAAACCGATTTGTACACCTCTATGGCAGAAGATATCTTCAATACAATATGATTGTAAAATATATATATTAATATATATTTAGGTTAATTATAATAACACTATCAATCATCTCTAATTATCTCTTAGGCCCCAAAGCCTAATATAATAAGTTCAAGCCCAGACGCGACACGAAACCCGAATAATATAGTTTAATTAAACAAATAATTAAACGATAAAATTATTTATATCCAGTATAAATAATGTTCATTGCCCAAGGTGTAACTCTTACGGGTCATAGCTTAGTCAGCAGCGTTGACCTATTAAACCCGTACATATAAATCCAACATAGGGTTCTTTCTAGAGCGAGTTTCTCTTTGCGGATAGCTCCGCTAGTGCCCTACAATACAATTTTATATACTTTCATCTTTTTTTATCAACATAACAATAATAACAATAGTAATAGTAATAATCGGTTTATTCAGGGCCGGCTAAGCCCATGTGCAGGATGGGCCTGTGCACAGGGCCCAAACCAGCATGGGGCCCAAAAAAAGACTAAAATTCCTGTATATGTTGAAATAGGCCCAATTACTAGATCAGTTTCACATGTAAAGCACTAAAGCCCATACGGTTGCAGTGAACTCAATTTTGAAATAGGCCCAATAACCAATTACAAACAATAAGGCCAATATATGTGATTTGATATGAGGGGACGAGAGAAACTGGGAAACAAAAAGACGCAAGACGCTGAATCGCTGATCGGCTGTGATTTCAATTGCAATATTTTTTGATATCAGAGGTATGTTAATAACTTAATATCAGTCGCTGATTTCGTTTTTGATTTCATATGTTTTCAATCGGAGGCATGTTAACAGTTAATATGTATTCTGATTTCAATCGGAGGTATGTTAATAACTTATAAACTTAATATCAGTTGCTGATTTCGATTTTGATTTCATATGTTTTTTTTCTTTTTGATTTCGTTTTTTTGATTGAAATATTGAATGAATGTTATTTGTTAATAATGAATGAATGTATATTTTTTGTTAAGTGATGTCTTGTGAATGTGATTGAAATATTGAATGAATGTTTTTTTTTTTTGTTAATATTTAGAAATTATGCCTCCCGTTCCTAAATACAAATACCCATCCGGCCATCAAAAACGTAAGAAGAGGAAGCTAAAGGAAGAGAAAAGAAAGGCGGACGACGTAAAACAAAACCGAATAAACAAGTTTTTTTCAAAAGAAACTCAAAATTCTAGTTCTATCTTGGGTGACGATAATGTGGGTCAACAGGCTAATGTGGGCGAAGACAATGTGACCGTAGGTGAAGAAGGTAATGTGGGCGAAGACAATGTGACATATTCTATAATGTCACAAGAAAGGCTAAACGGGTTGGCGACAATATCTATTGAAAGTGAAATATTAGATACTATAGATTACAAGGAGTTGATCGAGAGCTTTGCTTCAAAAAACGCTAGGAGAACCACACTGTTTGCTTAGCAAGTAAGTTCGATACTTTGATCATTTTTGCTACACTATTTTTGTTAATTTGTTTTATCTATTTCATAACAATTATCGTAGTATTATGAATTTTTAGTATTTATATATATCTGATTGAATGATTGATGAGTTTATGTTATATGAAGATTTGCGAATAGGGCCCAAATTTTTTATCTCGAACAGGGCCAAAAATTTTTTGTGATTTTCGGAGACGGCCCTGGGTTTATTCACTGTAGAAAAGTAAACACATGCCAACCCCACTAATATGGTCAATTGAAGCCATAGTGATTGATTTGAGCTTCCTATCTTCTACATCATCAGTTGGTAATTCATGCCTACAAATTATGAAATGTGTTCCTTGAATTTAATTATGGAGTTACGCAGCAGATGCCATGATACATATGTTGGTTCACAAGCTCATTGCTACACAATCTTCTGTTCATCAATAAACAATCCATCTTTGCAAACAACACATAATTCAGTAGCCGTTTACTTTTAAATATAATCTGTATAGTTAATATAATTAGTTTTTTTTTTTTAAATTATAATTAACTATAATAGAACATACAAAATTTATATGTAAACACATGCACTACTAGGAAAATAAAATACAGGTTGGTAATCATCAGCAACAAATTAGCAATGAGAACATGAACCAGTGTTCGTGCAATTTTGCGTGGCAATACCATCAATTTAGGTTGCAGGCGACAACTGGGGGTAGGCGCAACCACATGGCATTGTTCGTTGATAAGTGGTAAGAGACACTAGGTGGCACAGGCGACACCTAGCGTGGATATGTAGAGCACAACTGGAGCTGTTCTAGTTTGAGTCGACAATTAGGAGCAAAATTGTAATTTTCCATCACTTGCATGGCTTGTAATTCATTAGGTTTTGTCTTCAGGTTTTGTCTTTACTGCTCATGTCCTTAATCATGCTCATAATAAAGTATAACTACTTAACCATGTTGTTTACATGAGGCATCATATCTCGGATCTAAAGTTACCACCAAATAGAAACTCGTCCCGCATATAATAATCCGTTATACATACTCACATGAATCATGATCATAAATTTTATAGAATAAATTACATGTATAAATAGAAACTCAAATGAGTAGCTCAAAACAAAATTACTTCTTTGGATGTACCCTAATTGAAGGAGAGAAGTTTAACTTAGTCAGCTCAGTTTCCAAAACATAAACCATCGACCGAACCATTAAACTCAGTTTTTCAAACAGATGACCTGGACCAAACCAGACCTGTTGAACAAGCCCATTTGCTTTGATTTAGACTGTTTGGTCGGTTTCAAGAGTTCATAAACACCCTTACAGCTTCATTACGCAAACCTATCTAGAGTCGAATACAGACCCAGACTTGTGGATAAACACAGTTAAGTCACATTTATAACACCCAACCGCACTTTATGTAATCTTTCTCTAAATTTCTTTGATATTATATATGATGAAGAAATTACAACTCTATGAGAACAAAGTTCTGAAAAAGGAAAATTAAGAAATAAATCACTGTAAAAACCTACTTTCTTTTCCCAATTAATCTCATGAATAAGATCACCCTTTGCCACCCCCCACAGTCGAAGTTTTTTATTCGAATTCTACCAACTAAAAGTTAACCGCTCGCCTAATCTATAAAACTGTGTCTAATAATAGTTCTGATAAATAGGAAACCCGATCAACATGAATGAAAAATAAACCTCTATTGCCATGGTGGTTGTTGATGCTTGTAATTCATCGGGAATAATTCCCAACCGCTGTCGGGTTCTTCACGTTTCCCTCCAGTAACCGAACTCGAAGAAGCTTGATTGTGATTGAAAAACTGTCTCAACCCCATGTTGTTGTTGACGTTATTGTTGTTGATCTCCCGATTTCCCATTTCGGTTATGAAGCCAGGGTTCAAATCAAGGCTGTTACGTGACGGGCCAGCACCGTTTGAACCAGGTGGCGCACCGGTTGCAGACATGTTGAAGAAGAACGGTTGTGTCGGTTGAGGAAAAGTGGGTTGGACCATGTATGGGATTGGTCCACCGGGCGGTGCATACATGGGTCCCATCGTATAACCATTATGGCCATAACCGTAAGCAGGCAGATTAGCATAAGGCATAGAAGATCCAACCCCAAAACCCGACCCGGACCCGGGCCGACCCAAACTGAAATCCACTGAAGGTTCCGGAATCCTTCCGTTAGTAGGCGGGAAAGTAGGATGCGGAATATATTCGTTGTGGTTTACTTCAACTTGGGTACCAAAAATGGAAAAAACCGACTCGTCTCGTTTGTTGTTAAACGGCTTGCCAAAAAGCGTATTGTTAAACGACGCATTATTTTGAATAGTCAAGTGGTCATTTAAATTCAAATCCATTTTGTGGGCCCCATTTTGTCTCACTCGACCGTCATGTTTCCAATCTAAAGAAATAACTCCAGCGTCACCGTCACCGAAACTATTAAGATCCAACTGGAGTTTCGAAGACTCTTCGACTTTGTCTCGAGATAAGAAGTCTTGAGTTTTATCAATTTTATCGTCACTGTCTTCCGCCACGTTCAGATCAAAGTCAAGGTGGTTCAAACGTTGGTTCGAGTTGTTGTGGCTTGATGAGGACGAATACGTCTTTTCACTTTCAGGGATCCGTCTAAACGCACTCGTGGCAGCTGACCCTTTCCAACCGAGAGTACCCTCGAATTGCAAAGGGGCAACCGGTAGCCCATCAGCTGCTGCCGCCCTCGAAGCGGAAACAACCGAGATCGGCGTCACAATCTGGTCAACCGGACGGTCGTTTTCGGTTTCGATTTCATGAGAAGAAACTTCTTGATTAAGATCAAACCCAGAAAAACCCTTTTCGGGATTAAGTCCTGATTCTTGACCCGTCTCGTTAATTTGAGTAACTGGGTGTTCAGGTTCGGCTGGGCAAGGTGAACCCTTTGAAGATGGCCCGGGTTCAGGTTCACTTGTAGTACTACTGCAACTTTGTTCTGGTGAATCAACTTCTAATTCCACTTCATTAGCGACTTGTCGAGCAAGCTCTAATGGGTCCACCATTCCATAGTCGAGTTCCATATCAGACGGTCTTTTGTTAATCAAATCATCACCGCGTTTTTCTAAACGTGAATGGCTTGCCGAATCATCCCCACTTTCGGTTCCAACATCTTTTTTATCATCTTCATCCGCCTCATCACTCTCTGTATCCGATGTCATTTTAGGATGATTATCGGCATCAGGTGAATCCTGCAAACCGCCACCACTAGCGGAATCACCAATTCTACTAGTGGTTTCGAGTTCTGTTACGGTGTCCCCATGGTCTAGATCCACCATCTCTTCATCTTTGTCAATAACGTCTTCCATTGTTTCGGTCTTAGTAGCGGACTCCAAACCGTGGTCAACGTCAATATCTGAAGTCAACGTTTTGTGTTCCGAAGGACTGGATGAAGTATTCAAACAGTTATTCTCCGGTTTCTCTTTCACATCTTCCAAAGTACTAGAAATTCCCGTTAAAAGCGTACTTTCCGATTTAGATTTATCGTTTTCAACCATAATTATTTCCTGTGTTGGCATCTCGTCTTTATCAGTTTCTTGTTGAACAGTATCAGAACATTGCGACTGTTCCACATTTTCTACATTATTATTATTCCCACCTGGAGAAATAGAAGCCGACATGACATCTGCCAGAGCTCCATCAACGTCCTGAACTGGGGCCCACCTATCACAAAGTTCTTTAGCTTTCTCCCGAACCACTAAACTACTATGACCAACAAGACCCTGCACGGTTAGCCCAATTCCCGAACCAACAGACAGATCATGGTCCACCTGCAGCCTCTCTAGCCCCCGTAACAACGCAACGATTAACTCATCAAAACCACCATTTCCACTATCATCCACAACACTTTGAGCATCTTTGAGCCATTTAGCAATGAACGAGAGTCCATCTAATTGGACAAATAGATCAAGGCACTCTTTATTTTCAGTGGCTGCAATAGCGGTTGCAACAGCAGACCACTGGCGCGTTCCATGACTTCCGTCGCTAACATTTTTTCCAATGTTTTCTTTCTCATTTTGCATAACGGTTAGGAGTTCATTAACTCGTGTTGGAGTTGTGAGCCCATGTTTTAACTCGACTGATGTAAAGAAATCCTCGAGTGTCATATTGATTTAACTAACGAGTTAATATTTCCAAGATTAATCCAGATATGGACCATGCTATTACACTGCTTCTCATCGATGAATCAAATTTCCGAAGTACCCTGTGAACATAAAACAATAAAATCAATGTCACCCCAAAAACATTAAAAAAAAATATATACAATCTTGGAGCCCAAGAGAGGTTTTGTTACTATATCCTGTTTTGCGGTCTTTAACATGAGCATGTGGCCATTCACATTACACACATATAAACGCAGTCTATGAATAAGTGGACAAAAGAATAACTTAAACTATGGTTATCCATTCATTAGATAAATCTATACAAAAAAAATAACGTCAAGTAAAAAAGAAAACAAAAAGAGAACATCAAGTACAAATGAAAATAACGAGTTGCAACTTTTAATAAACTGACTATATTTGTGTTCTTTTATGGTACGGCCGGCATTATAGTCTATACCATTATAGAATATAGATACATTAACCCCCCCCCCCCCCCCCACACAACACATACAGTCCCAATAAGCCAGAACAAAAAGCACAAGCTGTAAGCAATCAAGTTTAAAAAAATATATATATAAAAAATGTGAGAATACTGTTAACGGTAAGTGATAATTACACACACGCATTCAACTATTTACAAGTGAAAATCCAATGAAAATCCAGAAATCCTTTATGCAGTTAAAATCAGTCAAAATGCATTTCTTTCCTTTTGGCTCCTAACCATACTTTTCAGATCTATATTTCAAATCTATCAAAGTAAAGCTGTAAAGCAATTACATTTATGCAATCTTAGAAACTTGCAAAATATGCACATGTCTTCAAACAATAATAAATAGTGCATGGCAGAACCACCTCGACATAGAAGCTAAAAAAAATTTCAAAATAAATTCCAAATTCTCAGAGACCTCCTTTTTCCCTTAATCCCTGATGAGTCATGTAACCTTATAACTTTATCTTAGAATCAAACTATCAAACACCAAGAGTAAAACGGATTTCCACAATCCGTTAATATCTAAAGCTACAACTATGAGCAAATATTTAGCATGACTAAGTAAGCAAAAGTCACATAAACGACTTGTAAACGTAAAAGGTATATAAAAATCCATCCGAGCTTGAACAAGCACATCATCTGTTTTCTTTTTTATTTCTTGAACAGTGCAAATAAACTTAGTTACATGACTCTTTAAGGAATCATACCAGACTTTCTGCTTGCCTCATGGCACAGAAATTGTCAAACGTCACACGGTAAAATTACGTTTCTTTTATTTGTCTAACAAAACCATGAGGGTGTAAAATGTTTCCAAAAGCAAACTAATCACACATTGTAATTAGCTCCATACAAGAATAACCGACCACATAACATATTACTGTCAATCAAAAAGATAATAAAACAAAACCGTCCCAAGGTTACAGAATATAGAGAAGATACAGTACAGATTGTCATATAATCAACTACAAATATAAATCTTCGATTCTTTTACAATTGAAAATAAATCATATGTAAGGAGGGGCATAGCTTAGTTGACACCCCAATATTTCGGTTAGAAGTGTAAAATTTCCGATTTTTCGTCGAAAAATTTTAAAATTATAAAGGATCCCCCCCCCCCCCCCCCACAATTATTTTGCTTACCTGTTAATCTGATATTATGATCACACTATATCACACTTTAATCAATCCTGCAACCAAATCACCAAAAAAATCATAAAAAAAAACCCTAAATTAAAAAAAAAAAGTGTAAACAGTGAGAGCTCAAAATAAACTCATTGTCACACAAAACCCCAAAAAAACAATTACTTTCAAAAACATACGAAACCCTAATTACAAAAAATTCAAATTCACCGTAACACAAAACAATCATGTGTAATTACAAAAACCGTTGAAAAATGTTAGTTCCATTAAATTTCATTTAACTCACATAATTAAACCACAAAACACGTAACAAAATTCAACTCCATAAATCTTTCAAAAATAGAAACATAAAAAAGATATAAAAAAATCATAAAAATTACAAAAAATCATTAATTCGTAACGTAACAACACAGCAATTCTCTACACAAATTGAATTCATCATACAAATTAAAACATAAACAGTGAGTGAATTTCGAGTTGTGAGTGATTTTTTTTTTTTTTGTGTAGAAATGATGAAAAAGTGTGTACCTGATAACGTCGTGTGTTGGTGAAATTAACGGTGACCGGAAAACGGTATCGTTTTGGTGAAGAAATAGAGATCGATCGATCGATCGAACGTTGCTTTCTCGCTTTGCGTCTTCAGAAGCACCTGTTTTCTTCCGTTTTTTGTTATGTCTTTTGAGTTGCAGAAAGGCCCTACTGTTTTGGTTTCTTTATGTTTTGCCCCTAAATAGGGGATTTTTGTTTACCTGTTGATGTTGATGAGGCTCTTAATAGTTCAGATTGTTTGTTTCACGAGCAAATGTCTGAATGACTCAGACATTTACCTCTGAATGGTTAAGCATTACACAGAGTCTGAATGGTTAAGACATCTAATCTAAATTGATCAGACATTGTCTCTGAACGGTTAAGCATTATACAGGCTCTTAATGGTTCAGATCTCTTACTGGTTCAACACTTAATGATTCAGACTTCTTACTGGTTCAGCACTTAACCATTCAGATGTTGCCAAACAGCCCCTTAGTTTTAAGTTAAAATTAAATTATAGAAGACGTCGTTTATGTTTATATCTGATTGCAAAGTATTTATGTTTTGTCCCTTCAATGTTTTTATTGACCGTAAGTTAGACCTAAATAGTGGCAAAAACGATAAAGGAAAGAAGTTATTGTTGAATCACAAGACGATCCCTATTTAGATTTGTTTACATGTTACTGATGATTTGATTATAAAGGAGTGTTTAAATGTAGAGTAAATTACAAAACTCGTCCTTTATGTATGCTACTTATTACAAACTGTGTCCTTTGTCTTCAATATATACAAGAAACGTACTCGATGTTTGCAAAACCCTACACGTTATGTCCTTTAACCATAACTCAGTTATTTTTTTTAGTTAAATCACAAGGGTATTTTAGTCTTTTTACCTTTTTATTAAAATACATTTTAATAAATAAAACAAAATATTATATCATATACATACATACATACTTCTTTCTCTCTCTACAGAACTTTTATCTCTCTCTACATAGCTCTCTCTTATCATCTGCAACCACCATTCACCAACACTCCCACCTCAACCACCGTCAACCGCCACCACCACTCCCACTTCACCGCCCAAGCACCACCCACCTGCCACCATCACTTCACCGCATATTGCCCCTCTCTCTCACTATTTCCTCTCGAACTATCCTACCACCACCAAATCCACCTGCCGCCACCACCACCACTTCACCGCAGATCACGCCCCCTCCTCTCTCTCTCTCTCTCTCTCTAACTATCCTACCATCACCACAACCCACCTGCAACCACCACCATCACATAAATCCCCAAATTTGGGCACAAACCAACACAAAAAGATAAGAGAAACAAGATAAAAAAATCCAAGGGTGTGCCGCCGCCTCCTCTGCCACGCGCCGCCGTGCTCCGATTTGTACGCAGATCCACTCGTTTTTGTAACAACCCTTTTTCAGTTCTGATCTTAAACACACATACTCTCTCTTTAAGTTCTCTCTCTCTCTACAAAACTCTCTATCTCTACAGATCTCCCGTCATAGGTTCGTTGTGCAGGATGATACATGGTAAGAAGAAGAAGATGGTGGTGACGGTGGTCCTGGTTGGGGGAGACGGAGAGGTTGGGGGTGAAGTGACGGAGGTTCGGGTTTGAGTTCGAGTTTTGGGGGTGAAGTGACGGAGAGGTTGCAGCGGAAAGATGAAGGTAGACGGAGGTGGGGGTGGGGGTGGTGGCGGTCGGTGGGTGGGAAGGGGTGGTGGGTGGGGAATGAGGGGGGGTGGTGGTGGCAGATTGCCATTGTTGATATAGTGAGAGAGATTGTGTCTGTGTAATATTTATTATTTTATTTTTATTTTTATTTTTTATGATTATTTATTTTAATATTTAGGGTAAAATGACCAAGATACCCTTGTGTGGGGTCCAATTGGTCAGATTTAACCATGAAAAATAACTGAGTTATGGTTAAAGGACATAACGTGTAGGGTTTTGCAAACATCGAGTATGTTTCTTGTATATATTGAAGACAAAGGACACACTTTGTAATAAGTGACATACATAAAGGACGGGTTTTGTAATTTACTCTTAAATGTAATTTGCTTGTTTACAGTTTTAATGGTTAATGATGTGTGTAAAATGCAACATATAAATTACATCAAATGAGGCATAAAACTAACCCTCTTTAGTGCTAATATTGGAAAAAGAGTGTTTTTGTCTTCCTTTTGTATTTTCAGGATTAAATGAGCTCAAAAACGCAAAAGAAGCAAAAAGACAGCTAAATCCAACATAAATACAAGAAAAGGAACATTAGTGGACTGCCCGAACCCTCAACGGCACCTTCCAAAGAAAAATAGAGAAAACAGAAGACTGAACACGCCCCGTGCTCAGCCAGCACGGGGCCGTGCCCAAGAAGCAGCAGAAAAGACAAACCTATAGAAGCTTCTATTGCCCATCACGGGGCCGTGCTCAGCGGACACGGGGGCGTGTCGAAAGTACAGCAGGCGCATTTATTGTAATTGCGAATTACAATTAATGAGGAGAGAGAGTGTCAGACGGACACGGGGCCGTGCCCAGCGGACACGGGGCCGTGTCCAGCTCTCTGTTCAGCCTATAAATAGGAGTGCTTGGATTCATTTCATCTCATCCCTTGGCACACCACCTCTCTCACACTTCATCCACCACCCACCACCATCACAACACCATCATCCACCACCATCATCCATTGTCCATCGTAGAGTGTGTGAGTCGTCTCGGGATCCAAGATTGATCGTAAGAGTTCTTGACAATCAAGGCCATGTTTGCCTAAGTCTCTTACATCACTTGGTGAAGACAAAGTGTCTAGTATAATATTTTTTATTTCTAATCTTTTGCACTTTTTATTTGGTTTTGTATTAATGACTTTAATAACTAGTTACTTATGTTGAAGGTGATCTTTCCTTATCGTTTGTCCGTGGTGTCTTGGCATTATTTTACTGTCTATATAAAATAAAGGATTTTCACCATTCATATCTCCACGGTCTATATGGAGATATGTTGGCTACCTGGTAGGGGGTTAAGGGAACGGTTTGGTAAAGGTCTTGCCATTGTTCAGCGTTTAGAGGTCCTGCAATGGACCTGGGTCAAATTTAGTAGGACCTCCTTCAATACTTCACGGTATTGGATGGCGGGGGTCCAAACTCTTTGATCCCCTCATAAGTTAACTACTATTAATACTATAACCCGGCTATTTAGGACTGTATCCCTGCTGACTCAGACTACTTAGCCGAGGGTAACGTCACCGCCAAAAGCGGGGCCTACCACAATACTGCATTAATAACTTAATTCATTATCTTCCAATAATCCACCCTTTTAGGATTGTATCCCTGCTGACTCAAACTACTGGGGTGAGGGTAACGTCGCCTTCAAAAGAGGGGCCTACTACAATAACTAAGATAATCTCTTAATTATGTGCAAAAGTGCGGAAATAATCAAAGGTTATACTAGATACGAGTCGGAACCAAGTTATTCATCTTGTCTATCTGTTTTTATTTTTATTTTTATTTTCAGCATTTTAGTTAGTTTTATTTTTTCTTAGTTTAAAACATTTTTCTAAACTTTTATTTTGGTTAGACGTTGAGGATAAACCGGTACTAAAAGTTCTTGTGTCCTTGGACGACCTCGGTATCTTACCAACGCTATACTACACTCAACGATGGGTGCACTTGCCCATATGTGTGTTTAGTGTTAGTGAAATATCGTGTTTTATAAATTTAAAACTTGGCTAAAATAAGTGTTAAAAAGGGCTTAAAATATACACCTAATATATACGACACTTTATCGCACATCAAGTTTTTGGCGCCGTTGCCGGGGACACAAGGATTTTGAGAAAGTTTAAAATCGACGGCCTAATCGGTTTTTCAAAACCTTTTCAAAACGCGCGCACATTTTTCTGCATTTTAGTTTAGTTTGCATTTACAGTAGCCTGAACACGGGGCCGTGCTCATTGAACACGCCCCCGTGCTGCATATTTTTAGTTAGATACCCAGATACAGAGTCTGAACACGGGGCCGTGCTCGCTAAACACGCCCCCGTGCTCAACGTGACCAGTAACTTTAATTAAAACGCCCAGATACAGATCCTGTACACGGGGCCGTGTTCACCAGACACGGGGCCGTGTCCAGCCTTCTGTTTCAATCTTTGTTTCATTTTCTGGTCCCGAGACTCAGTTGTGGTCTGCTGAGTGATTCTTATGGATCAATACTCAGGAGGTTACAACTACACCTATGATGAGGATGATTATAGGGGTAATTATTGCACAAATTGTCGTAATACACGTTCGATTCAAAATAATCACTCGTATCAACCATCCAATTCATACACTTACTATGAGGAGCCCAGGTACGAGCCATCAACTTCATACACATCCTATGAAGACCAAAGGTATGAACCTCCTCCCTCATACTCATATTTTGACGAACCAAGGTATGAGCCTTCTTACTCATACTTTGAGGAACTAAGATATGAGCCACCACCTTCATATGCTTATTATGAGGAACCTTGGTGTGAACAACCCACCTCATATGAGTATTATGAAGAACAAAATTATGAACCTTATCCATCATATGCTTACAATGAAGGACAATGGTGTGAACCATCAACTTCATATGGGTATTATGAGGAACAAGGGGTCGAACAACCGGATTCAAGCTTAGAAAATAATGATTCTTTTTCTATAACCGAAGTGACCGATAGGATATTAGAACACATTAGAGTTATCGATCGATGTGTAAAAGAAGCTCGCGCAAGGGAAGAGGAGTCCCGCGCAAGAGAAGAGTTAAAAAGGGAAGAGATAACTAAAAATGAAAAAATGGAAGAACAAATAAGTGAAGAACCGATACATGAGTTAAACAACGAAAAAGGTGAGTCCAATAACGTTAAAATCCAAGAAGAGTCTAATTTTGAAGAAATTAATCTCTTGACACCTTCTTTCGAAAATCATTGTTTAGTACCCACTCATGCTAAGTTTTTAAAAGAGTTAAACACTAACACTAAAATTGACGAAACGGTAAGTGTTAAGTTAACTAATGATCAAACTTCGCTAATAAAAGAAGACCCATTTGAAATTAACATTACACCGGTTCCATGTTTCTTTCAAAATTCGTTTATTAGTAATGTCACAATCGATAAAGATCTTTGTGTTAACATAATGCCTAACTACATTTTCGAAAAATTAAGTATTAGTGATTTTTCTCCACTTCAAATACCCATTTTTCTATCCAATCGGAAAGTAATAAAATCAATCGGTATAGTTGAAGATGTCTTGGTTCAAACAAATCAAATGGTAATCCCAACCGACTTTGTCATCCTCGATAACGCTCCTCTAGTGTTGGGACGACCATTTGTAAAAACTCACGAAGCTTTGAAAAACCGGAAGTTCAATAATTTACCTCTTCAATTAGGGGCATTTAAAAGAAGTGTCGATCTCGAACGATCAATGAAATATCCATTCGGCAATAATGACCCCCTAATTGAAGATGAAGATGAACCACCCGATACAAGTGAAGAGATTGACCACTTTGTTGAAGAAGAGGTCGCCATAGAACAAACTTTTAAAGTTCTTGATCAAAACGAGCAACCAAATAAGGAGTCTCCTAAAGACCCACCACTTGAGCTCAAAGAACTTCCAAAAGGTTTGGAATATGCTTTTCTAGACAAAGATGGTAAGTTACCTGTAATTATTTCGTCTAAATTAGATAACTTAGAAAAAGAAAAACTAATCAATCTTTTGAAAAAACACAAAAATGCAATAGCTTGGAAACCTGTTGACATAAAAGGAATTAGTCCTTCTATGTGCACACACAAAATTTTGATGAATGATGACTACAAATCGGTCATACAACCACAACGTCGCGTAAATCCAAATGTTCAAGAAGTGGTTAAAAACGAAGTCATCAAATTACTTGACGCCGGACTTATCTATCCTATTTCCGATAGTCCTTGGGTAAGTCCCGTCCAAGTAGTTCCAAAGAAAGGAGGTATGACGGTAATTACTAACGAAAAGAATGAATTAATACCAACAAGAACCGTCACAGGATGGAGAGTATGTATAGATTATAGACGATTAAATGAAGCAACAAGAAAGGATCATTTTCCTTTACCCTTCATTGATCAAATGTTAGAAAGATTATCCGGTCATAAATTTTACTGTTTCTTGGATGGTTTTTCAGGTTACTTTCAAATCCCGATAGCACCCGAAGACCAAGAAAAGACAACTTTCACATGTCCCTATGGAACTTTTGCTTATCGACGCATGCCATTTGGTCTATGTAATGCCCCCGCAACATTCCAACGTTGCATGGTAGCCATTTTCCATGACATGATAGAAAAGACAATGGAAGTCTTCATGGACGACTTTTCTATCTTTGGGGATTCATACGACCAATGCCTCGATAACCTTGAACGAATGCTATCCCGATGTGAGGAAACTAACCTCGCCCTTAATTGGGAAAAATGTCATTTCATGGTAACGGATGGAATAGTACTCGGTCACAAGATCTCAAGCGAAGGAATGGAGGTGGATCGAGCCAAAATAGATACCATTTCTAGATTACCTCCTCCATCCTCCGTAAGAGCTATTAGAAGTTTCCTAGGGCATGCCGGATTTTATAGGCGGTTTATCAAAGACTTTTCAAAGATCTCAAGGCCTCTAACGAAATTACTTGAAAAAGATGCTCCTTTCATCTTTGACAAGGATTGCAATCAAGCATTTCTAACCCTAAAGGAAATGCTAGTCAATGCACCTATCATGATAGCACCTGATTGGAAATTTCCTTTCGAAATCATGTGTGATGCTAGTGACTTTGCAGTTGGAGCTGTCTTGGGACAGAGAAAAGAAAAGCATTTCCACCCAATCTATTATGCTAGTAAAACACTTAACGATGCACAAGAAAATTACACAACAACTGAAAAAGAGTTACTAGCTGTGGTATTTGCTTTTGATAAATTTCGCTCTTATCTTGTTCTTTCTAAAACTATAGTCTATACAGACCATGCAGCCATTCGATATCTCTTTAAGAAGCAAGACGCAAAACCACGTTTGATTAGGTGGATTCTACTCCTCCAAGAATTTGACATTGAAATCAAGGACAAAAGAGGAGCAGAAAATACCGCAGCAGATCATCTTTCGCGCTTAGAAGACCCAGCTTTGGAGGCAACCAGGGACGAGCAAATCAACGAAAAATTTCCAACTGAATCCCTGGAAATGGTGGAATTTAAGGAAGAACCATGGTACGCCGACTTTGCTAACTACCTAGCTAGCGGAATAGTCGCAAAAGGATGGCCACATCATCAAAGAAAAAAATTCTTTGCCAATGTGAAACACTATTTTTGGGAAGATCCATATCTTTTCAAAATGTGTGCCGACCAACTCGTCAGACGATGCGTACATGGTAGTGAAGCACGAAGAATTCTCCGCCATTGTCATGAAGGTCCATACGGAGGACATCATGGTGCTGCCAGTACCGCACGAAAGGTATTTGATTCAGGATTTTATTGGCCAACCATTTACAAAGATGCTCAAAATCTTGTAAAGACATGTGATGCTTGCCAAAGAACAGGTAATATTTCTTCCAAAAACGAAATGCCACAAAATGGCATTCTTGTTTGTGAAATTTTTGATGTATGGGGACTCGACTTCATGGGACCTTTCCCACCATCAAAAGGAAACAAATACATACTTGTGGCAGTGGATTACTTGTCTAAATGGGCCGAGGCCGAGGCACTTCCAACAAATGATGGAAGAGTAGTGGTAAGATTTCTGAAAAAATTATTCTCTCGTTTTGGCACACCTAAAGCTTTAATAAGTGATAGAGGTACCCATTTTTGCAACCATCAACTTGAAAATTTTTTAACAAGATATGGGGTCTATCACCGGGTTTCGACAGCATATCACCCTCAAACGAACGGACAAGCCGAAGTGACTAATAGAGGGTTAAAACGAATACTCGAAAAAACCGTAGGATTAAATAGAAAGGAATGGGCTGATAAATTAGATGATGCTTTATGGGCTTTTCGAACTGCTTATAAAACAACGATAGGTACAACCCCATATAAGCTAGTCTATGGAAAAAAGTTGTCATTTACCAGTAGAAATTGCACACAAAGCCTACTGGGCAATCAAAAATGTAAACTTAGATCTAGAATTTGCTGGTAAAAATCGATTTTGTCAAATAAATGAATTAGACGAGCTTAGGAATTATGCATACTCAAACTCCGAGATTTATAAGGAAAGAATGAAAAATTGGCATGACAAACATATTAAACCTAATGAATTTCGGGTAGGAGATTTAGTTCTTTTGTTTAATTCACGACTTCGATTGTTTCCTGGTAAATTAAAGTCTAGGTGGTCAGGACCTTTTTCAGTCACCCACATTTTTCCACACGGTGCAGTAGAAATTAAACCTCGAAATGGGCCACCATTTAAAGTCAATGGCCAACGGCTGAAACTCTATCAAGGATTTATTGAGGATGAGGAAGAAGAGATCTCGCTTCAAATCGTGGAAGAATAAAAACATCATGCCTGGTGAGTTACGAACGATTGAGACGACAAAATAAAGCGGTAAGTTTTCTAAACCATAGCTTATGGGGAAAAGGGGCACTCACACGCGCACACACACACACACAAAAAAAAAAAAAAACTGCTCGGCACGAGGCCGTGTTCGCGTTGCAGACGGGATAAAACCCCTTTTTCAAAACAGTTTCTTCATTCCACACGCCCCGTTTCCCCACAAAAGCTCTGGTTCCAGGCGATTTTTCGCGAAATTCCAACGTCTCTTACCGATCTAACAACGTCAAGGTATGATTCTATCACTCTTAGTAGTTAGATTAGTTACTTGCATGTAGTTAATACACCACAAATTTGGGAAAAAATCTAGGGTTCTTGATGTTCATCCGGATCGAACCTAAAATTTTTGCCTAAATCTGCTTGCATTTAGTTAGATTAGTGTTAGGGGAAGTAAATAAACTTAGATTGTTCATAGATTCACCCGATTTCTTACAAAAACCCCAAAACCCTTGTTCTTGAACCGAAAAAGACAAAATTGATAAGGTAAACGGGATATTTTGGGAAAAACGGTGTTTAGGGTTTCATTTTCGGGGGAAACCGCACCTATTGGACCAAAAATTTTCAAGTTTTCGAAACCGGGTCGAAAATTGAAATTTTTGAGTAACAGACCTCTGGACACGGGGCCGTGTCCGCTGGACACGGGGTCGTGTCCAGCCCACTGTTTGCAGTTTTGTCCGAAAACATTTCTGTTTCGTGCTAATCTTTGGTATATTCTTTCAGATGGCAAAGTTCACAAGGTTCAATGCAAGTGAGCTTGATGCAAGGGCAAGGTATGAGGTTCTCCAAACAAGACCCGAAGAGTACCCGAGGAGAGCTTGCACAGATCTGTTAACCTTGGTAAACCAGCTGAACCGATTCAACAACAGCGTTACGGGACCACTAGCTGTTGCATTAAACACTAGGCTTCAATCAGTACATCAATGTACCATGGAGTTCTACAGTACCTTCAACTTCGATTCAAGGTGTGACCCATTTGACAATACTGGGGTTGTATTTCGGTGTGGAGGAACAATGTACTCGATCTCCATGGCACAGTTTGGAGCCATAATAGGTCTATATCAAGAAGAGGAATCGGGAAACGAAGAAAATACCGGGGGATTACGAGACTTGGAGGTGAATGAAAGACAAGCCGCATGGGCTCAAATCGGTGAAGGAATCTACGACCCTCGTAGCACCAAGAGTACAAAGCTGAGGGATCCGCTCTATCGCTACATTCACAGGATCCTCACCTACTCTCTAAACCAACGACACGACAGTAGTGGTGTTGTAGGGTTGAAAGATTTGGTTGTCCTCCACTGTATCCACAACCAAAAGCCTCTTGATGTTCCGTATCTCCTGTTGAAAAACATGCATCTCAACCGCCTTGCTCGAGCTCCAACGCCTATCTTCTACGGAGGATGGGTGTACCGTCTTTTTAAGCATTACACGCGAATTCCAAGAGCCTTTGAAAGAAGCCCATGGTCGGGACGAGTTGACTACCACATTTGCCGAGCCATGAACTTACTCTATGAGGCGGAAGACGGAACAGTGAGTTTCCAAAGAACGCAAGGCTATGCATGGAACCCACAGGAGGCCCTAGTTCTTCACGCACCACCTCCCCACCAGTATCCACCCCATGGTGATCCGGGTCAATTCTCCTCACAAGGAGGCGGTTTTCCTAATTTTCAAAGCTTACATGATCTTATGCAGGAAAACCTCATGTGTACCAGGAACGCCTACAACCTCGCCAACAACACATACCAACGGGTCGGAGCTATTGAACGCAACATCAACGATATACGAGACGATATCGGCAGCATCCAGGAGTACATGGCGGGGCATGGGGATGGAGGTGATGATAGCGATGAAGATATGGATTAGAGGGTTTGAAGGAGCAGGAGCGGGTTGATGGCAAGCCCACAGGTTTAAGTCCCTTTATCTATCGAACGATTGGTGGCCTGCGTGCCAGAAGTTGAACAATTTACTTTCCTTAAACACTTTTAATTTTCCGTTTTATTTTTCTTTTACTTTATGCTTGGAACAATTAACTGTGGTAATGTAGGATGTTTGTATTGCTTGGTGTGGTATTAAGTGTTGAAACAGGTACAAACCAAGGCTTGGGGTGCTAAGCCTCAGCACTTATAGGGCCAGGATGGAAAAACCGGAGGAAGAAACCTGTTTTTCAGGCTTTCAGACTGTCCACACGGGGACGTGTCCAGCCAACACGCCCCCGTGCTCACCTCCCAGACCTGCTGTTTGGCTTCTGTTCGGCAGAATTTTGTCAGACACGTGGCCGTGTTCAGTGGACACGGGGCCGTGTCCACCTTCTGTAAGTTCTTGTTACTGGCACCTGAACACGGGGTCGTGCCCACTCAACACGGGGCCGTGTTCAGCGCCCAGTAACACAAATTTTTTGCTTTTTAAACACTATTTTACACATCTAATCAACCTAAAAATTTATTTTTGGGACACATTGAGGACAATGTGTAATTTAAGTGTGGGGGGGATGCTAAAACCTTGAATTTTGCAAGTCCTAAATACAAGCCTTACACAAAACTCTATTGGAACCGCTAATCACCCCAAATTTTTTCAAAAATTTCATTTTTTTTTACTTGTCTAGGTTTAACTCGGGAAATTCAAGTTCTCAAAAAGGTTATATTTTTACAAATTTACAACCGATAGCGTAGTGATAAAAAGAACCAACATAAGAAAATTATGAAAAGGCATAGCAAACTTATTTAAAATTTGATTATATACTTGATCACATAAAAACCCATTCCCACAAAAGTGAGTTTTGAGCCTTTATTGAGCACACAATTACATATCATTTGACTAAATGCTCATTTTTCGTTTCTTGTGTGAATAGCTGCTTGGTTCTTACGACTCTAGAACTTGCCATGACAATACATTCCCGGTCCTTATCAACTTAAACCCGAGTAAGTAAATGATGGAGGCATTAGGACTAACCCTTTTCATTTCTACACCATTATTTTTCTTTTTCTTTTACCACCTACCAAAAAATCCCCCTAGTTAGCCCCTTTGAGCCTAAACCTTTTCGTTTCATCACCCAAACAAAAACCCTTTCATCCACCAAAACCTTTTTCATTTTTAACCCTTTATTTTAGTAACAAGTTCGGTTCTTCGTGAAAAAAAAAATTGTGATAATGATGAATCAAAAAGAAAATAAACAAACAAGTTAATCAAAAATAACTTAGTTTGAATAAAAGCTTCATCAAAATAAAAAGTTGCAAAGATACGAAAACCGACACTTGTTACGCTTTTAGCCCTTTTTCTACTAACCACTAACCCAACCACCTACCTTTAACCCTAGCCAACCCTTAACCCACAAAGTCCTCTTGATATCTACAAAGGTATAAAAGTTAAAAAGGAGGAGGATTGATTTCTTGGCAAGCCTATGGTAGGAATAAGTTCCGTGCCGCTCTCGAGTGATTCACTAAAAATACACCTTCGGCCGAGTGTGAGTGATTTCCCCGCGAGGTATGTGAACTTGTATATAAATAGAATTTTAAAAAGGCATGTTATGCCCAAATAAGTAATTTCTTTTATGAACAGTTCTAAATAAATCATTACGAATAGGAGTGTAAATAAATAAAAATAAAACCCAAAAAGATCTTGGAAATCCCGACACTCTACGACAAGCCCAAAACCTTCTCTTCTACCTATTCCATTTGGGAGTGTAAGCCACATATTAAAGAGTTTTGCTTGAGGACAAGCAAAAGTTCAAGTGTGGGGGTATTTGATGTGTGTAAAATGCAACATATAAATTACATCAAATGAGGCATAAAACTAACCCTTTTTTAGTGCTAATATTGGAAAAAGAGTGTTTTTGTCTTCCTTTTGTATTTTCAGGATTAAATGAGCTCAAAAACGCAAAAGAAGCAAAAAGACAGCTAAATCCAACATAAATACAAGAAAAGGAACATTAGTGGACTGCCCGAACCCTCAACGGCACCTTCCAAAGCAAAATAGAGAAAACAGAAGACTGAACACGCCCCGTGCTCAGCCAGCACGGGGCCGTGCCCAAGAAGCAGCAGAAAAGACAAACCTATAGAAGCTTCTATTGCCCATCACGGGGCCGTGCTCAGCGGACACGGGGGCGTGTCGAAAGTACAGCAGGCGCATTTATTGTAATTGCGAATTACAATTAATGAGGAGAGAGAGTGTCAGACGGACACGGGGCCGTGCCCAGCGGACACGGGGCCGTGTCCAGCTCTCTGTTCAGCCTATAAATAGGAGTGCTTGGATTCATTTCATCTCATCCCTTGGCACACCACCTCTCTCACACTTCATCCACCACCACCCACCACCATCACAACACCATCATCCACCACCATCATCCATTGTCCATCGTAGAGTGTGTGAGTCGTCTCGGGATCCAAGATTGATCGTAAGAGTTCTTGACAATCAAGGCCATGTTTGCCTAAGTCTCTTACATCACTTGGTGAAGACAAAGTGTCTAGTATAATACTTTTTATTTCTAATCTTTTGCACTTTTTATTTGGTTTTGTATTAATGACTTTAATAACTAGTTACTTATGTTGAAGGTGATCTTTCCTTATCGTTTGTCCGTGGTGTCTTGGCATTATTTTACTGTCTATATAAAATAAAGGATTTTCACCATTCATATCTCCACGGTCTATATGGAGATATGTTGGCTACCTGGTAGGGGGTTAAGGGAACGGTTTGGTAAAGGTCTTGCCATTGTTCAGCGTTTAGAGGTCCTGCAATGGACCTGGGTCAAATTTAGTAGGACCTCCTTCAATACTTCACGGTATTGGATGGCGGGGGTCCAAACTCTTTGATCCCCTCATAAGTTAACTACTATTAATACTATAACCCGGCTATTTAGGACTGTATCCCTGCTGACTCAGACTACTTAGCCGAGGGTAACGTCACCGCCAAAAGCGGGGCCTACCACAATACTGCATTAATAACTTAATTCATTATCTTCCAATAATCCACCCTTTTAGGATTGTATCCCTGCTGACTCAAACTACTGGGGTGAGGGTAACGTCGCCTTCAAAAGAGGGGCCTACTACAATAACTAAGATAATCTCTTAATTATGTGCAAAAGTGCGGAAATAATCAAAGGTTATACTAGATACGAGTCGGAACCAAGTTATTCATCTTGTCTATCTGTTTTTATTTTTATTTTTATTTTCAGCATTTTAGTTAGTTTTATTTTTTCTTAGTTTAAAACATTTTTCTAAACTTTTATTTTGGTTAGACGTTGAGGATAAACCGGTACTAAAAGCTCTTGTGTCCTTGGACGACCTCGGTATCTTACCAACGCTATACTACACTCAACGATGGGTGCACTTGCCCATATGTGTGTTTAGTGTTAGTGAAATATCGTGTTTTATAAATTTAAAACTTGGCTAAAATAAGTGTTAAAAGGGGCTTAAAATATACACCTAATATATACGACACTTTATCGCACATCAGTTAACTAATAATTAGTGTTGTTAACAAGAGGATTACGACCCATGTTTTGTGAATTTTTGAAGGCGGAAAGAGTGATTGACATAGAAGATAGGGGTGAAGTGAAGGAGGGAAGGACGGATAACCTTGGGAAAATCATCCAAAAATGAGTTATGTGAGAGGGGAGAGGTGGTGTTCTTGGGAAGTTTTTGAAGTCGTTTTTTGTTTGTGAGAGGAGCAAAGTCTGTGTACGGATTACATGGAGACTGTTTTATGGTATGGGGGTTCTGAATGCTCTAATGAGTAGCCTAGCTGAAAGTAAAATTCTTTGAAGCAAGGTTAAAATAGCTTCAAAAGTTGGACTTACATGAGTGGTGGTGATGGTGGTTGTGGCGTGAATCGTCGAGGGTTTGGGAATGGTTTCATATTGTTTTTGTTTAAACTTTAATAAAAAAATGGTATGAATCCCTCGTGCATTGTGGCGTAAATCTGATAGATACTGGTTCGGCTTATTATGTTTCGGTATCATATTGGCAATCGGTACAACAAGTGAAAGAAAGAACTTAAAAATGAAAGACATGATATGTCCAAAGGATATTTACATGTGTTTTATATCAATAGAAAAATATAAAAACAAATATTGGTGACGTTTCCAATAGTATTGATACTGGTATCGATGTTGTTCGATCGGATTCGATCAGTTTGGTATTGTATTGTTACGGTACCAACACTCGATAAAGCGATCGAAAGAGATAACCCAAAAGATAAAGTCGTGATATGCTCAACAGGATATTAACACGTGCTTTACTAAGACCGGTATCGATAATACCTAATAAAAAGTATCAATTAAGTCGATAAGAGATTAGTTGCAATAAGGTGTATCAAATTAACCCAAAGTTGATACACTTTAAGAATAGTATGTGTGGATTAATGAAGTATGCTTGAATTAGGTTGTACTTTGACGCATCTAAAGGTTCTAAATTACTATATAAAGTTTGATGATAATTGTTATATAAGTCATGATAAATGGAAATTTCACATCACCTTAGGGTGAGGGGGGCACTCCCCTAAGAGGGGAGTCCCCTCTCTTACGCACACCCAATCAGGTTATGCCACGTCAACTCCCCTCTTAAACTCCCATCGCACCCCAATTTGATGGCGGCACTCCCCTCTTAGGGGAATTGTTTTTTTATTCAAAAAAAAAAAATCAATGATTGGTTGAAATTGCAGCTGGCCCCACCATATCATCTCCCCTTCTTCGGTGATATCCCCCGACCACCCTCCCCGAATTGGGTCACCGCAGGGATGGCGGCGGTGTTCCCGATCGGGGAAAGTGGTCACCGCGGCCACTCCCCGAGTACCCCCGGACACCCTTAGGTCCATTTCTTTATTACAAGGACCATACACGTTATGACAAATAATGACAAAAAAAAGTAATAATTTAATCTTATGATAAGAATAATAGCCTCATTACATAGTAATAAATATATGATAATATGGTGGCCAAAGCCATATAAATGAACCATCACATTCATAATTGGTTTGTACAAGTGGTAGGTATTTAATAAATTATCAACACAACTATATTAATATGCTTCGTAAATTCTTATCTAAATTGTAATAACAACATCGAGGGTGGACCATCATACATGTAACTTATCATATTTAAAAAAAAAAAACATGAGTAACCAAACTTACATAAGTGTGTGTTTTGTATGGAAAACAATCTAAGTGTCGTTTTTATCCCATATTATAGTGCGAAAGAATAGAGGGGTTCCTAAAAAATATATAAACTTAATTGAATATGTATGGTAAGACTGAAATTAGTGTTCGTACTCCTATAGAGGATATTGATTTCTATCATGTGGAGATTGGACTCCACCACGGGTACACATTGAGTTCGTTTCTTTTTGCAATTGTCTTGGATAAATTGTCAAAGTCCATATAAGAATTATCTCCATGGTGCATGATTGTTGTAGATGATATTGTGTTAGTTGCAAAGACTAGACAGAGCTTGAATGTGAGATTAGAGGAATGATGAGCAGCTAGAGGGCAAAGGTCTAAGGATTAGTTGATCAAAAACTGAGTACCGGTACTATGATTTCAGTGGTACATGCGACAACGAGAAAACTCTTATCACCATTGAGGGCCAAGAGGTCCCGTAGGTTACCAGATTGAAATATTTAGGATCATTTGTGCAAAATGATAGGAGATGTATAGTGATGTAGCTCACCGCATTCAGGTTGGTTGGTTGGTGTAGGTGGAGAGCAGCCACAAGGGTATTGTGCACAAAGATGTTCCTAGCTAAATTAAAGGGGAAATTTTATAGTATTGCAGTTAGACATACTATGTTATATGGGAGAAACGGTTGTGCTATCAAGAAGACATAAGCGCACAGACTTGAGGTAGCAGAGATGAGGATGCTAAGGTGGATGTGTGAGCAAACAAGGTTACACATGATAAGAAATGAGGTTTTTAGGAAAAAGTTACGCGTTATTAGTATATCATATGAGATAAAGGAAGGGAGATTGAGATGGTTTGGGCATGTAAAGAGGAGGCTAAGGATGGCACCAGTTAAAGTAGTGGAAACCCTCATTGTCGAAGGAAAAAACCATGTTAACTTTTAAAAGTTTATAGTGTACTATGACAAAAATACTCCAAGGTATCATGCGTTGTTTTCTTTAGCCATCTTTAAATAATCGTCGTTGATGTCTGTCGTGTTTCCGTACGCAAGCACGCGTAGCGCTGAAGTACACTTCTGAATAGCGATAAATCCAAGCGTCCCTCTCGCATCCGGGTTTTGCTTAAAGTAATTGAACTTGTTTTCCAAGTCTCCGGCAATGCGTAGAAATAAACGTTTACTCATTCGGAAACGACGCCTAATAACATTTGGGTTCAGATAAGTTGGCGTTTCATCAAAATAATCGTTTATTAAACGAGCGTTTGCCAATAGTCGGCATGGGTCGATATATTCTCTTGGGAAAATTTGGCGTGGAGGGCAACTAATGTGTTTCATATACCGCGTCGCTAGTTCACATGCACTCGTAACTGCCTCTTGCTCGACCTCCTCGTAACTCTTTGTAATAATAATTGGCAACAGATGACGTAGACGTGGGGGAACACTACAAGAAAACCGAGTAATACCGGCGACGCCAATAGTCGCGACGTCGTGCAATAACGGCGATTGCTTTACCAGTCGTCGCTATTGCAAAGCGTCGCGGCTATTGGCGTCGCCGGTAATAGCTTGATCCGTGTGCTGCAACAAACAAACAAAAATTCTTGGCCCTTGATTGAAACATTATCCAACGGGTGTTGTCTTCCCCCTCAAACAATTCAAATGCACATCCATCTTCTTTCTCCCCCAAAACAAACACAAGTGTCATGGCCACTTCTTCATCACCAGAGTATCTTCTTCGGCTGCCAAGTTAACGACCAGCATTCATCACCAGAGCACCTTGTTCTACACCGAAGCACCTTGTTCGTCACCGGAGGACCTTCTCCGTCAACCACCACCGTAACTGGCCACCTTCTCCGTTAACCACCACCGTAACTGAGCATCTTCTTCGTTACCGGAGCATTTTCTCCGTCACCGGAGCATCTTCTCTGTCGCAACACCCGATCCCTTATCCCCGGGAACGGGCGGACGCGAACTCAGACTTTGGTGGTATCAGTTTTATTTAGACTCGTAGCGGAATTTACATCAGGACCGTAGTTAGGAAATGTTTATCAGAGTAAAACCACCATATTTAATATTAATAATAACATGGGTAAAACCCAAGTTTCTTATTACAATACATTTATAGGGATGAACCCTATATTATTTAAAATTTAAAACACTGTTTATTTGGTAACTTTTATAGCCACATTATCCCAAGCCTTCAGTGCTCTCCAGCTGGCTTTTTATTAATTGGCTGTCACATTGGGTTACCTGAAACATGTTTTAAAAATATTTTGTCAGTCGGAAATACTGGTGAGTGAATCCCAGTTTAATCAAGAAATATTTTAATTAAAACAGTATCGAGGACGATTACAATGTTTATGTCTACACAATTACTCCAATTGGTACTATCAAACCTGACTTGTGGGTCATATTACACATTGGCTAACTCATTGTCCCAATGGTAACGTACTGTCATACTCGACTTACTACTCGCAGGTAGTACAAATTTTGTATACAAAACCCCAACATACCGGACAGTAATTGAAGACTACAAAGACTCAATCACTGCTTAATTACTTTGTAAAACATTTAAGGTTTGGTAAAACATTACCAAAAACATTAACAAAAAGAGGATAAACTCACATTGCTATCTTTGGCTTTTCGTAAGGGTTTCCTGGATATAATCTATAATTTATACAAATGTACATTGGTTAGTATCATAACCCTTTGAAAATATTAATGATACCCTCCCCGAGACGGCATTCCAACAACTACGTCGGGCAGAACCACGACAGTTGTTACGGAACCCTAAATCAATCGGGCAGCGTAACTATTATGAAACTGAGGTTATAATACTTACAACGGAGCAGAACCTCGCTAATTAGGGGTATAATACCCGAAATATTATAACTTCTCTACAGAATTTCGAGATTGAAAGAAAGAAATGAGCGACGGAAAACGTAGACTGATGGCCTTCTTATATAGTTGCTGATTTCAGTCCTGTCGCGGCCCGCGTAAAAGACAGGGGACCCTTACGCGGCCCGCGTCAACACCAGTCAACGCAGTAGCTTAGCTGAGTCGTTCACTAGACCGCCACGATCATGACACGTGTCGGCCTCTGGGTGTATCCGCGTTTCACGAGCTCTCGCGGCCAACGTTAACTAGGCATAACCCTTACGCGGCCCGCTTCAACTAAAGAAGTCAGCAAAGTCAAATCCAACCTTGATACGGCCCGCGTAAACTAAGGGTAGAGTATGTCGCGGCCCGCCTTAACCCTATATTTTAGATTTTTGTTTATTTTATAATTATAACCTAACTAGGGCTCGGTTTTCACATACGGGATGTAATATAAAACATATTGGGACATTTTATAATATACCGGAGTGTCGGAAATATTTATAAGGGTGTTGGTTTTACCGAGGGTTGTTACATTCTCCGTCAACCACCACCGTAACTGAGCACCTTCTTTGTCAAGCTCCGGCTTGTTTTTTAGTGTTATGCAGAAACTGTGTAATGTAATTTTATGTAAAAAGCTTTATTTGAGTTTTGTTTGAGTTTATGGATTAAATATATGAGATTTGAATGATGATATAATGCTCCTTTGTCTTCCATCTTTGTTTGAGGTTTTGGATAACCAGTTTATTACTTCCATATCTTTCCATGGAAGGTAGATAATCGAGCATCAACGACCTGTCAAACTCGTCTCCGGTGAAGTTTCAGGCAAAACTCCGGCTAAAGCATTAGCAGCGACATCTCTTGCCGCTATTGAGTCAACCCTTTAGCGGCGACATATGGGGCAATACCGGCCAACCTTTAGCGGCGACCCTTAGTGGCGACATAAGGGGTCTTTAGCAACGACATCTGTCGCCCCTATTGCCCCGTTTTCTTGTAGTGGAATCCATTTTTGTAGAAGATGGTGTGGAGTTGTGTTTATTTTTTGTGGTATTATTAGTTGTGAATGTGTATATATATAGTTATTGGATTTGAAAAAATAAATAAATAAACAATGTAGCCGTTATTTAGCCGTTGCCCAACGGCTTGATTGGTCTAGAGTTCTTCATCCAGGCGTTTTCAGTTCATGGCCATGCCCAAGCCAAAGAGTTCAAAACAACGCCCTGGGGGTGGTTGGTGCGGCGTTTAGATGAAAAAAAACGCCCAAACCACCCCACTACGGATGGTCTAAGATGAAAGAGACATGATCAAATTCTCCATTTATGTAAGTGTCATAATTCTCTGCTAACAAGGATTATCTTAATATACTCACACTTGATTCCAATTTTTATGACAATATCAAGAATACAAAACTTTGAAGAGTATAAAAAGGAATACTGACAGTACGACTACGTACAACAAAAATAGGGTGACATGAAAACAATTTTGAAGATACTTAAACCATCGTAGTACAAACTACAAAGTATTGTACGCGAATATCACGCACATTTGTATCTACCTCAGTTATTTGTACTTTTTAGTATCATAAAATAGATACTATTATCAGGCATGCACGTAAACGTTACAAGTAAAATTGTTCTGATATTACGATACAAATATGACAAATCTAGAAATGTATCTAATATCCTAATTCATCCTTTAATTTATTTATTTTTCATGTAACATCAATCTAATTAATTAAGGAAAATTGGTTTTTAATAAACCAACCTTTGCCCCATTGGTAATTAATAATCCTACCTACAGAATTGGTAATTAATAATCCTACGTTTCAATATGTTGGTACTCAATAGACCTCCGTTAGTTTTTTTTAACTGAAGTTAGTTTTTAAGTTTTATTTGTTACACAAACAGTCCCTGTAGTTATAATTTACTAGTTTTAAGTTTTATTTATTACACAAACAGTCCCTGTAGTTATAAAAAAAATCATAAAAATAAAAAAAAATCTAAAAAATCAAAAAAATTCAAAAAAATCATAAAAATTCAAAAAAATCAAAATATTCATAAAAAATCATAAAAAATCATAAAATTCAAAAAATTCAAAAAAAGCAAACGTTTCGACGCGAACCGTTTCGAACCGTACCACCACCGCCACCACCACCGCCACCACCACCACCACCGCACCGCCGCCACCACCACCACCGCCGCCACCACCACCACCACCACCACAGCACCGCCACCACCACCGCCACCACCACCACCGCACCGCCGCCACCACCACCACCACCGCCACCACCACCACCACCACCACCACCACCGCACCGCCGCCACCACCGCCACCACTACCACCACCACCACCACAGCACCGCCACCACCACCACCACCACGGTCCGGGTCGAAACGGTACGCGTCGAAACGGTACGGGTCGAAATGGTACGGGTCGAAACGGTACGCGTCGAAACGGTACGGGTCGAAACGGTCCGGGTCGAAACGGTCCGGGTCGAAAACGGTTCGGGTCGAAACGTTTGCTTTTTTTTGAATTTTTATGACTTTTTATGATTTTTTTTTATTTTTTTTGAATTTTTATGATTTTTTTGAATTTTTTTGATTTTTTTAGAATTTTTATGATTTTTTTGAATTTTTTTGATTTTTTTGATTTTTTTTTATTTTTATGATTTTTTTTATAACTACAGGGACTGTTTGTGTAATAAATAAAACTTAAAACTAGTAAATTATAACTACAGGGACTGTTTGTGTAGCAAATAAAACTTAAAAACTAACTTCAGTTAAAAAAAACTAACGGAGGTCTATTGAGTACCAACATATTGAAACGTAGGATTATTAATTACCAATTCTGTAGGTAGGATTATTAATTACCAATGGGGCAAAGGTTGGTTTATTAAAAACCAATTTTCCATTAATTAATAGATATGTTATAAATTTTTCTTTAAAATGTTTATTTTTGTGTTATATTAAATATAATTTTGAGATATCGAGTGATTGTAATATGTATATTTTTTCTGATTTTCTCCATAACGCTAATTTAAAGAAATAATGACAAAAATAAAGTTTACGTCATTAGTTCTAAAGAAAACTGACATTTTTCACGAGTTTTTTCCTAAAGTGGTGTTGGTGGAAAACTTATTTACCAAAATAGGTGTTTTTTTTTAAATTATTTTTTTCTCACTCCTAATTTTATTGGACAAAAACAATTTCTTCTTATAAATATATTATTTGACAAGATCCAGAGAAATTTTTTATATCATTTAGACCCAAAATTTTTAAACAAATAATGATATCTCACTTTTCGTGTAGTGTTGTTTGTAATATAGTTTTTCTTGTTTCGGAATTTATCATTATTTGAGTAATATTAATTACGACAACGAACATTAATGTAGGAAGAGGAACGTCTTTCATTCACAAATATGTTTTTAACTTCTTTAAAATTGTTTTTGTTTTTGTTTTTTTTTTCCTGAAGTTACATGTATCATTAATTTCAGGAGTGGCAATGGTATTGTGTTGAACTGGGCTTGGGCTCGGCCTTTAGTAGGAGTGGCAGAACAAAATCAATTTCAGCAACTAGTTACTTTGATTGGTTGTCCTAACATGTCGGCTGGCCGTGATGTTTGGAGATGGCAATACGAAGTAAATGGGAACTTTTCTGTTGCAAGTATTAAGAAAGTGATCAGCTCATATAATCGATCCAGGCCTGACAGTGTGTTTGAATGGAATAATTGGGTGCCCAAAAAAGTGGGTTTGGTGGCTTGGAGGGCGGATATGGAAAGGTTACCGACGAAGCAAGCATTAGCGGCTCGGAATGTGCAGATTCAAGACCAGTTGTGCGTGTTTTGTGGCGATTATGTCGAGACGTCGGAGCATATCTTCGTCTCATGTCACTTCGCTCAAGTAACCTGGTTAAATTTAGCGACTTGGTGGGGTATGCCGCCTATCATTGCTTTTGGTTTGAAAGATTTATTGACGGTACATGGATCAAGCTCGGGCTCGGAGAAAAAGCGGAAAGCAATACACGCTGTGGTACTGGTGGCAATTTGGAACATATGGAAAACAAGGAACGATGCTCTATTCAGACAACTAACTCCAAACTGGGTGAAGATGTTGGACGAGATAAAAGCTATGGCGTATCTTTGGATAAAGTCTAGATCAAAAGCGGCGTCTTTAACATGGGAGGATTGGAGCCGGTTCAAATTTGGTGATTAGTTTTTGTTGTAGTGCAGTAGTTTATATGCTTGGTGGTTATTGTATGGTGTAAAACTGTTGTAAATTTGGCGGGTAGCATCTTGCTACAATGAATAAAATTTTGTCGGCCGTTCAAAAAAAACATGTATCATTAATTTAACACCTATGCAAAGCTATTATTTAATACTTTATACATAATAAAAATACATCATCTTAAAGTAAAAATATAACATAAATATAATATCCCCTTGTAAAAAGCTAATGTGTCCAGTTAACTCACATATATCTAGTTTAGTATGTTAATTACTATAATATCCACTTATGAAAAGCTAATATGTTCAATTAACTCACATATATCTAGTTTAGTATGTTAATTACTGTATTGATTAGTTAATAGCGTATTTGGATCGATGGTGTATATAAAATATGTTATATAATACAACTTTCCAGATAACAAATGATATATTATATTATAAGTAATTAAGAAATTATTTACCAAAGGATTAAAAACATATATGTTAAAATAACGTGTATAAAGAGTTAAAGACTTCTTTTATAAAGGTTAAAAAAACTTTAATTGAAAATGTAAAGTTTCATGATTCAACAAATTGTTTTTTAAATATTCACAACCAATAGAAACAAGTAGCATGGAAAACCCACACTAGTTCAGACATGGGGCATAACCCTTTACCCAAAAAACAAATTGTTTTTTAATTTTGTTATAAACTTTTTATAACTCTTGTTAAAGAACATACTTTTGCTAGGAAAATGATTTTATCTAATAAATTAAGAGTGAGAAATGTAACTTTCAAAAATCATCAATTTTGGTAAATATTTTTCAAAATCACTCTTTTTGGTAAATAAGTTTTTCACCAACACTATTTTAAGAAAAAAAACTCTAAAAAAAACACTTATTTTGGTAAATATTTTTCAAATCACCCATTTTGGTAAATAAGTTTTCCACCAACACCACTTTTGAAAAAAAAAACTCCATTTTTTACTATTATAGTTACGTGGTGTACTTATTATCTTCTAATTTTTTTATGACAAAAATAAAATAATAAAGCTAAAAAATCAGTTTTGAAACAAGTTGACTATTTAGATTTCCCAATGCTTTTTAGTTTGTTTACAGGTCTCTTGAGGTTTCCCTGACTTTACAGTTTCAAAATTTAAAGAGACCTTCATATTCCTATCTAGTTTTTCTGCAATAATCCATACTTTGTTTGTTCACTCTTACTTGTTTGAAGATGACCAGGCGAGTCGAAAGAACTGCGATCGGCATTGATCTTGGAACAACATACTCTTGTGTAGCAGCCTGGTTTGATAAGCACAACCGTGTTGAGATCATTCCTAATCAACAAGGTAACAAAATCACTCCTTCATGCGTTGCTTGGGATGGAATACAAATGTTAGTAGGCGAGGCCGCAAAAAATCAGATCACCAGGAACCCGAAAAACACTGTTATTGGTAACTTCATTTGATCAACAACTTTCATATATATATATATTTGATGGGCTTTTCAAACTTTTTTTTTTTTTGATGAATAAGTGCAGATGTTAAACGTTTAATGGGAGCCAGATTCAATGATGGTGTAGTGCAGAAAGACATAGAAACTAGACCTTTTAAGATAATTGAAGGCTCTGGGGAGAAGCCAATCATCATATTTGAACACGAGTCGAATGAAAAGAAGTTTTCACCAGAAGAATTATCATCAATGATTCTAACAAGTTTGAAGGAGGCTGCTGAATCATTTCTTGGAACAACTGTTACTGATGCAGTCATAACCGTTCCTGCGTATTTTAGTGACAAGCAACGACAGGCAACCATGGATGCTGGTGTGTTGGCGGGACTTAATGTTATGCGCTTGATTAATGAGCCCACATCAGCAGCAATCGCGTACGGTCTAGACAAGAATGCTGATGTAGTAAACTGCCCCGAAGAGAAAAACGTGTTGATATTTGACATGGGTGGAGGAACCTTTGATGTGTCTCTTCTCAAGATTAGCAAGGATGGTACAATTACTGTTAAAGCAGTGGGTGGTGATACTCATTTGTGGTGAAAATTTTGACCAGTTGATGGTGAATCATTGTGTTGAAGTTTTTAAAAAGAAAGAAAAAAAGGATGTGAGTGAGAATGCAAGAGCAAAGATGAGGTTGAAAATTGCATGTGAGAAAGCAAAGAGGGATTTGGCTTCAACAACACAAATACCAATCGAAATCGATTGCTTGTACGAGGGAATTGATTTCTCAACTAAATTCAGCAGGGCAAAATTCGAGGAGATTAATGCTGGTTTCTTTAACATGTGCATTAAGCATGTGGAGAACTGTTTGAGAGACGGAAATATGCACAAGAGCGATGTTGATGACGTGGTTATTGTCGGTGTGTCGACACGAATTCCTAAAGTACAACAAATGCTGATTGAATTTTTTGACGGGAAGCCTCTCTGCAAGAGCATTAACGCTGATGAAGCTGTGGCTTATGGTGCTGCGGTGTTTGCTGCAAATTTAAGTGGTTATGGGAACAAGAAAGTGCGGGATTTGATGCTATTAGATGTGACCCCTCTTTCTCTTGGTAAGAGGGTTCATATAGATGTTATGAGCGTTGTGATACCTAGGAACACACCCATACCCACCATCATGGAGCGTGTTTATGGTACATTCTCCGAGAACGAATCATCTGTGTCATTTCATGTCTATCAAGGTGAGGGTACAAGTACTAAAGAAAATATCTTTCTTGACACCTTCACTCTTCATGACATTCCAGCAGGTGAACAAAGGTACAGGGTTTGCTTTAACATAGATGCTAATGGTATTCTCAATGTTTCGGCTGAGGTGTTTTCCACTGGTAATAAAAGAAGCGTCACAATTGCTACGAGTGGAGGTTTGTCCAAGGATGGTGTTAAGAAGATTAGGCATTGATAATTAACTGTAAGAAGTTAATTCAGATTATGTTTCGTTGGGAATATAGCCGTTTAAGTTTCTGTTTTGAAATTTTCTAAATAAAAGGTCTCCCGGAGAAAGTCAAGTGGTCTATCGTAATAGTTTTAGTTTTCATTGTAATTGTAGTGGCTAGTTAAAGACTTATCTTATGTTGAATTAAGAACCTTGTTCTAGCTAGTACTTTAACAAGTGTGTGTGTAACATCTTATCCAACATACCCCTATCATAGCTATTGGGTCCTTACTATATCAACTTACGGAGTCCTTGCAAGGACGTGAATCACGAATGAATCAAGGCATGGAAAGTGCACAAGAGGAGCATGTCTTTCATGTCAAAGAGGATGACCAATCTGTTTTAATCAGAGGTTGTGGGACCACCTGTCTTTTGTATCATTGGGTATAGAGGTAAAAAGATGTTTTTGATTACTGAGTTGATATTTGAATACACATACAAATGCCCAATTTATAGAAAACTGAAAACAAGAATAAAAGGAAAGACAATCAATGGCTGGCTGGAGTCTTGGCTGTAAAACAGCTGTGATTGGGCTGGAAATCTTCATAAAAATCTTCACTCAGTTTTGTTCTTTCCGACACTCCCCCTCAAGTTGAGTAGTGGGGTCACCAATACTTAACTTGCTCAAGCAGCTACTAAAAGCGTTTCCGTTGACGGCCTTTGTAAGAATATCTGCGAGTTGATCTTTTGACGATACATATGGGAGCTCTATGATTCTTTCTTCCAGTTTCTCTTTGATGAAATGTCGGTCTACCTCCACGTGTTTAGTTCGATCATGTTGTACTGGGTTTTCTGAGATTTGTATTGCAGCCGTATTGTCACACATAACTTTACTGGGTTCCTTTTGAGAAAAACCAATGTCTTCTAGTAGCTTCCTAATCCAAAGAACTTCGCTTAACCCTCGAGCTATACCTCTAAATTCCGCTTCTGCACTTGACAGAGCAACCACCTTTTGTTTCTTACTTCTCCAAGTAACAAGGTTTCCACCGACCAATGAGAAGTACCCTGATGTTGACCTTCGATTTCCCTTATCTCCTGCCCAGTCTGCATCAGTGTAGAGCTCAACATTCAGATGTCCATTTGTTTTGAACAACACTCCATGGCCTACAGTCCCCTTGAGATACCTTAAAATTCTCTGAGCAGCTTCCATGTGGGCAACTTGTGGTTGGTGCATGAACTGACTTACTACTCCAACTGCGTACGCTATATCAGGACGAGTGTGAGAGAGATAAATTAGCTTGCCCACGAGCCGTTGATACCTTTCTTTGTCCGCAAGCTCCCCATTAAGTTCCATGTGAAGGTTGTGGTTCACCACCATTGGAGTATCTGCGGGTTTACAATCAATCAACCCGGTTTGGGCCAGAAGATCAAGGACATACTTTCTTTGGCAAATGAAGATCCCCCGTTTAGACCTGAGAACTTCAATCCCGAGGAAATACTTGAGATTCCCTAGATCTTTCATTTCAAATTTTGAAAACAGATTCTCTTTTAGCTGTGCTATTTCTTCTACATCATTTCCGGTAATAATCATGTCGTCTACATATATGATCAAGCAGGTTACAAGGCCGTTTCTTCTTTTGAGGAACAGAGTGTGATCAGCATTACTTTGGTGATACCCGTATTCTTTCATGGCCAAAGTGAACTTTCCAAACCATGCCCGAGGAGATTGTTTTAGCCCGTATAATGACTTTTTCAACCGACATACTTCCCTTTCTTTAAAACTCCCTGAAAAACCTGGAGGTGCTTCCATGTAGACTTCTTCCGTTAGGTCTCCATGGAGAAATGCGTTTGTAACATCAAACTGGTGGAGAGGCCACTCCTTATTGGCTGCCACTGAGAAGAGGACTCTGATGGTGTCCATTTTTGCAACCGGAGAGAAGGTCTCAGAGTAATCGATTCCATACGTCTGAGTGTAACCCTTGGCTACGAGCCGAGCTTTGTATCTTCCAATGGAACCATCTGGTTTATATTTGATTGAATAAACCCACCGACATCCAACAGTTTTCTTTTCTTTAGGAAGAACGCACTTCTCCCACGTGTTATTTTTCATAAGAGCACGCATCTCTGTTTCCATTGCTTCATTCCAGTTCTTCTTACCTTGGGCTTCCTTTACGGAACTCGGTATTTGTTCAGAGTATAGTGAGGTAACAAATGCTTTCGCGCTGTTAGATAAGTTCCCGTTAACCATATTGGCTGTAGGATACCTTGAATTTCTTGTTTCCCTTTCTGGAGAGTACCGTTTTGGAGGAACCCCTCTATTGGCTCTAGGAGGTAAAACGTATGTTCCCGGTGTTGTTCCAGAATCCTCATCATGTTGTTCATTCGATTCGACTTCTCCTTGGACTGCGTTGTTTTGCTCAGTAATCTCCACCTGTTCCATTGTCTCAGGACTTTCCTGATTGTTAGTGATATCTGGATCAGATTCAGACACATTTCCAAGGTTTGGAGAGTCACTTACCTCGAACACCAGTCTGGATGATTCTTGGGTGAGACTTTCGACAGGCTTAGTATGTGTGGATGTATGAGATGACTCATCTTCGCTTGCAGATGGAATCCACTTCAACCAGCTCAGTGAGTCTTCTTGTTCTATCTCCCCCTGACCACTGAGACGGGACTGATAGTAATATTCTGTTTCAAGAAAATCACAGTGGACAGTGGTAATCACACGACGTCGTGATGGGTTATAACATCGGTATCCCTTCTGATTCACCCCATAACCAACAAAGACACATTTTTCGGCACATGGATCAAGTTTGGATCGTTCGGTTTTGGGTATATGGGGAAAAACGGTACACCCAAAGACACGAGGTGGTAAGGTAAGAGGTGGGGGTAGTTTGGTGAATGTGGATAAGGTATCTAGGGGAGTTTTTAGGTCAAGGGCTTTGGTTGGTAAACGATTAAGAAGATACACAGCTGTGTTTATAGCTTCGGGCCAAAAAGATTTAGGGACTTTGGATTCAAGCATAAGTGCTCGTGCCATTTCTACCAAAATGCCATTTTTCCGCTCAACTACACCATTCTGTTCTGGGTGTTTTGGGCAAGTGGTTTGGTGAATCATTCCCTTCTCCTGAATAAATTGTTTCATGGAGGTATTAACGTACTCCCCTCCATTATCAGATCGTAAGATCTGAATGTTGGTTTTGAATTGAGTTTGGACCATGGTGTAAAAAAGTCTAAATTTGTCAAATACTTCAGATTTGTGTTTTAAAAAATATACCCATGTCATCCGGGTACAGTCATCAACAAATAATAGGAAGAAACGAAGATTTTGACCTCCATTCGTTTCAGCTGGTCCCCAAACATCGGAATGTATTAGAGAAAAGGGTTCACTGACCCTAGTGTTACTTGGTTTGAAAGGTTTTTTATGGCTTTTGGCTAAGGCACATGTTTCACAGTCTAATGTACTGTTTGACGGAAAGAGTTTAGGGAGTAAAAGATGTAGATACCCGGCGGAAGGATGCCCTAATCTTCTATGCCAAAGCCATGCTTCTCTACTCTTTGTTCCGTGAGCAAGCATCGCAGTCCCTGACTGAGTCACCTCATCCACATAGTATAAGCCCTGTCGTTCAGTGCCACGCCCAATTATCTTTCCAGTTCTGATGTCTTGTAAGATACAAAAATGAGGATGCATTAGAATTGTGCAATTGAGTTCCTTTGTAACATGACTTATTGATAACAATTTGTGTGTTAACGAAGGAACATATAAACAATTTGACAATCTCAAATTGGGAGATATTTCGACAGTTCCTCCTCCCTTTACTAAAGCATTTTCACCATTTGCAGTCTTGATGTGGGTTCTGTTTGGTTTCTTTGTAGACACGAAGTCCGATGACTCGTACGTCATCGTATCAATGGCTCCACAATCAAAAATCCAAGAACTGACTTGATCACCGCTTTTCTGTGTTGTTAGATAGGCTTCCCCACTTGTTGACGGATAGTCCTTCAACAATTCATAATTCCTGTGATTAATCATTTGCAAAATCTCCTTTTTTTTTAAATGTTGTCAAGAAAAAAAGAAATCCAAAAAATGACAATTTCCTTTTTCCTTACTTCCACGTGCTACCCCACCACACCTTTATTTTACTTTTCCTTTCTTCAAAAAAAAAAAACACAGAACAAAGAAACCTAGCCCCTTAGAGTTTCTTCTCAACCTAAGGGTGTAAGGGGCACTCACCTAAGAGGTGAGTCCCCTCTCTTACACCCAACCAATCCTCTTGTGCCACGTCAACTCCCCTCTTAAACTCCCCTAACACCCCATTTTGATGGCGGCACTCCCCTCTTTAGGTGACTTGGTTTGTTTTTTTTTTTTTTTTTTATTTAACAAACTAAAACTACAAAATAAAAATAACATTAAAACTAGAAAATACATTAAAACTAGAAAAAAAAATTACATTCAAACTAGAAAATAAAAATTACATTCAAACTAGAAAATAATAATTTTAGAAATCGATTGGCCAGTCGTACTTCTTAGCGATGTCGCGTTTTCGGGCGAGGATGAACGGCAACATACTTGGCGGAGCATCGTCGTGCGGCTTGATGAATATTTCCATATCTCGATCGTAATTGTAGTTTTTCATCGTCTCGCGTTGTTCCGATATGAGCTCGAGAGCCTGCTCCTCTCTTTTCATCCTCAATTCAACCGCCTTATATTCAATCGCGGTTTTCTTTTCTTTCATGGCGGTGTACTCTTTGAATTGTGCCGCCAACTCGGCCGAGCTTCCCTCGGACGATGTAGCTTGACGCTTGTCTCGCCGTTGTGGTCTTTGTGGCGAGGGGTCTTCGTTCATATCCGGTATCGAAGGGTCCACCTCAACGGGTTTTCTTTTATGTGCCGAACCTTCACCTTCCTCACCCAACAATGGGACTTGGGCCCATTTCTCGTGACTTCGAACGACCTCCCACGCCTCGATATGTTGAAAACCGTTCGGATATTTTTCTTTAAAATCTTTTAACGCGACTGCCATCACGTCGAAATCCTTGCATCCGCTCCCTCGTGTGCGATCCTACATATTATACAATAATAAAAATAAAATAATAAGTGTTAAAAAAAATAAGTTGAAAAAGTGTATAAAAAAATTAAAAATATACAATGTTAAAAAAAATATAATTTTTACCGCTTGTTGGTATAGGCCGTTGAAATAGTTTATTTTCGTGTGCATCGGGCCCCATTTAGACCGTACTTGATGAACGGTCCGGTTAGTTCCACCGACAGTTTTATTAAAATGCTCTAAAATCTTACGCCAAAAACTGTCGCGGTTTTGTTGATTGCCCTTTTTTTTGTTGGTAGAGCAATGTACCCACGCCTTAGCCAACGCCTCTTCTTCGAGCTTTGTCCAATTCGTGCTCTTAGTTTTTCCCTTTTTTTCCCGAGCGTCGTCTTCTTCGTTGCCCGCGTCTTCATCCACATTGTATTCATCGTCCTCGTCGCCCAAATTTTGAGTTTCGGGCACTACCTCATCGTCCTCCTCGTCTAAAATAGATGGACGACGTTCGACATTTCCTCGTGTAGATGGAACTTGTGGGGAACGAAAAGCATATGGGTCGAAGGCGGGGGATTGAGGAGCGTCCGTTGATAACAAATTTTGAAAATACCCGAAATTGGGTTGTTGGGTGTTGTAAAACGAGGGGTGTGAAGGTTGTTGGAAAAAAAACGGGGGTTGTGAAGTGTATCCGAAAGGGGGTTGTGGTTGAGCACTTGCACCGCTCGAACCACCACGAGACGGTTGCGAGCCCCGTCCCTTAGTTTTTTTCTTCGCCTCGCGGGGTTGGTTCTCCATTGCTCGGTGTGAAGGAGGTGTGGTTGGAGAGTATAAAAAATAAAGTGAAGTGAGTGTGGTTGGAGAGTATAAAAAATGTGTGAGGTTGATATGGTTTGAGTATAAAAAATGGAGTGAATGGGATGGTTATTTATATATGTTTTAAAAAAGTGTATTTTTTTTTTTTTTTTAAATCCGACCGTTTCTATCCGACCGTTCCTCAATCTTCGAGCCAAACCAAGCGGTGACTCCACACCGATATCACCCCCCGATTCGGGTCCCCGCGTTGATGGCGGCGGTGTTCCCGATCGGGGACAATGGTCACCGATTCCCCGCCCCGCTTACGCCCCGTCCACCCTAACACTTCTGCACTTTTAGAGAGAGAGTGAGGAGACTCAGAGAGAGGCGAGAGAGGAGAATCAGATAGAAGCGGAAGTGTGCTGTGGTGGTTGACACCGGAGATAAGAGGTCGGCGAGTGGTCCGCGGCGGTCGGAGAATGATGTGACGGTTACGTTGTCTGGCTTTCCGTCGGGATCTGACGTGTGCGATTCCGGCAACAATAACAATAACAACAGCAACCACAACGGTTCGGTTCAGATTTCGATCTGACGTGTGCGATGCAGCGGTTGTTGGTTTGATTTTTTTCGGATTTTGATTTTTTGGGTTTTTCTGGTTTGAGGTTGGATTGGACGGGTGTGGCGGCGGAGATGATATGGGTTTCAAGTTGTCGGGGTGTTTGGCGGTCCGACGCGATGCAGAAGGTAACGGAATTTCAGGTTCGTTGGGGGTTTTAAGTTTTGATTTGATTTTTTTCTGGTTCGGAGTTGGATTGACTTGGGTTGATTTGGAATAAACTGTAGTTGAACGGTGCTAGGGTTTTGCTGAACAGGGATGGGTGTGGCGGCAGGTTTGATGTTTTGATTTAGGTTGTGATTGATTGTAGAAAATGAGCAAGATGTTTCACGGATCAGAAACTCTGCTCTGATACCATATCATTGGGTATAGAGGTAAAAAGATGTTTTTGATTACTGAGTTGATATTTGAATACACATACAAATGCCCAATTTATAGAAAACTGAAAACAAGAATAAAAGGAAAGACAATCAATGGCTGGCTGGAGTCTTGGCTGTAAAACAGCTGTGATTGGGCTGGAAATCTTCATAAAAATCTTCACTCAGTTTTGTTCTTTCCGACATTTTGTAGCTGGGGAAGATGTCGTGGGCAGTTTTTAGAAAGAGGCAAAGGGAGCATGCAATGTTATAATTTAATCCGTTTGGCCGCTTAAAGTCAGAATGCTGGTCTGAACCACAAGTGAATGCTGCAGTTGGTCATGAAGAAGACGATCAAGAGTGATATTTATTTATGGCATTAGAAGACGGCAGTAAGCAACAAAGTAGTGTTTGTTTCTTGATAGCGGATGCTCAATTTACACGAGTGTCTAAAGAGGTCTGTTTGAACAATTCGGTGAGGCTAAATTGTTAAATGTAAAGATGCAAAATGAAATACCATTAACCCAACATGGAAATCAAAATTCTTGATCCGCAATTGGGAGGTGGTATGCAGAATCTATTTTTTTCAACAGCATGTTATATGCAGAATCTTTAAGAACAATGATTTTCCACTGACCAGAAAACTTTTTGGTCACCTTTCTTGATCTAAGAGAACCGTGCCAGCAGCGGCTGAGGAACTAGCAGCTGGTGTGTGACTGACATGAGCAGCAGTGGTGACTTCTGTTGGGGCTCCAATTCAGATAAGCAACCTGCTGATCAAGTTGCGGGTTGATGGTAAAATAGAAGTAGACAAGAGGATCCTACTGATAAAGTCTCGGGTTTTTGATAAAACGGAAGTAGACACGCGGATTTACGTGGTTTAGTCTCGTTGTCAAACCGGCTTCCCTGCCTCCATCTCATCCTTGTTATAGCTACTTCTTAGTTCTTACAATTGGCGTCTTCGCCAACTAGACATCAATAACACCTTTCTTCAAGGAACCCTTCCCGAAGTTGTCTATATGTATGTCTTAGCCACCGGGCTCCTCCTTCCTAATCACGTTTGCAAACTCCATAAAGCTATTTATGGTCTTCAACAAGCGTCACGCGCTTGGTGTAATGAACTTAAAAACAATCTTCTTTCGGTTCATTTTAAGCTGACTATCTCCAATTCTTTACTATTTGTCAATCATTCTACTGCTTCAACCATATACATTCATTCTTGTATATGTTGATGATATCATCATCACCGGACTAAATATTTCTCTAGTAAATGCATTTATCACCTTTCTTGCTAATCGTTTTTCTTTTAAAGACATTGGCAATCTTTCATATCTAACGGTTTATTCCTTTCTCAAACTAAACATATTCTTGAGATTCTTAAATGTGCCAACATGAGTGATTGGAAACATGCTTCCACCCCAATGACACCCTCGGGTCCACTTGCTCATCTTGCACTAGACTTTCCTTTCGTACGTGAAAAGGTTCATGACGGGTCCATACGTATTACTCATGTTGCCGAGGGATGACGAACTAGTCGATGCACTAACTAAGCCACTACTCAAACACTGCTACCATTCTCTCCTTTCCAAGATTGGACTTCTTGTATTTTTTTTTTTTTTTTGAACAGCTAATTTCTTTTAATCTTTGGACCACCACCCCATTAGTTGGACTTCTTGTATTTACATTATTGTTATAGTTTTATGAGTAAATTACGTTTTTGGCCCATGTGGTTATATCAGTTTTACTATATTGGCCCAAAATAAGATTTTTTAACAGATTTGCCCCCATGGTCCCTATAACTAACCGTTTTGGCCCCTAACTCTAACCAACCCCTAACTCAGGTTAGTTATTTGTCACATGCAAGGGTATTTTTGTAATTTCTCCTCCCCTCCAAGTTTAATTTCTATTTACCTAGATTTCAAGAACACTCATCATCTACATGAACTTGAACAAAATAAAAAATAAAAAAACCAAAAGTTTCAGATCAGTTTCAGATTTTCATGAACTTGAACAAATCAAAAAGACAATAATTAAATCAACAGTTCAGTTTCAGATCTTCATGAACTTGAACAAATAAAAAAAACAAAACCTAAATTCAAGAACAAGAACACATCATCTGCACATCATCATCTTCAAACCCTAATCTTCAAGAACAATCATCATCTTCAAGAACACTTCAAACCCAGATCTTCAAGGACATGACCACCTTCAACAATCATCATCATCCCCTAACCAAAACCCAAATTCAAGAACAAGAACAAATCAACAGTTCGAATGAAACCTCAACACAAGCATTCAATTCCAGCATCAAACATTAACAGATCAGTGTTTGTGTTCGAATGAAACCCACCAAATCTGATTCGAATCAAACATTAACAAATCTAGGTGATTCAGATTCGTTAAACCACCACCATACATCCCCAAATCCGATTCGAATCATTACACATTCAGATTCGCATCAGTGATTAAGATAAGAGCAACTTCCCTGTTTTGGTGGGTTGTAGAATCGGAAAGTAAAAATGTTTCTGATGTTGGAATCGGACAAGAACCGGATGCTGAAAAAGAATAGCCTTCAAGAACATCTTCAAACCACTTTCAAACCCAGATCTTCAAGAACATCTTCGTCTTCTTACCCAGATCTTGAAGAACATATCATCATCAAACCCAGATCTTCAAATACATAACCATCATCATCATTCCCTGAGTTTATGTGGGGCCACCGCTGTGCACCACCGTGCGCCGCCACCTGCGGCTGCCATGGGTGGCTAGAAATCCACTAGTTTCATCTCTCTCTCTCTCTCTCTCTCGATCTCTCTGGTGTGAGTGTTGTAGAAAAAAATTGGGAAGTTGGGGTTAGGGTTTTGAGAAAGTGGAGGGGAAGGAAAGAGATGAAGATGATGATGTTTGGTTGAAGATCTAGGATTTTTTTACAAAATCATTAAAAGGGGGAGGTGAAATTACCATATTACCCATCATGTGCAACCCATGTGACAAATAACTAACCTGAGTTAGGGGTTGGTTAGATTTAGGGGCCAAAACGGTTAGTTATAGGGACTATGGGGGCAAATCTGTTAAAAAATCTTATTTTGGGCCAATATAGTAAAACTGATATAACCACAGGGGCCAAAAACGTAATTTACTCTAGTTTTATATATACAAGGTATCTAATTTTATTTTATTTATTTATTTTGAACGACAAAGCTTACTTCTGCTACACACCAATTATCTAAATAACTCATCTCTACCAAGTGGGCTAGCGCTATATTGGCACAAAGATATCTATTTGATAGTCAAAGAGTGGTGGATAAGAGAGCTCTCGTACGCAGACTTGGCATTACAAACCATTGTGGTTCCAAAAAGAAAATAATATAGCTACTTAATGTTCTAGTCAGATATGTCATAGCCAAACATATCTTGTCAAAGTTTTCTTTTGTTAAGTAGATTCTGTCTAGTAATAAAGTCGCAACGCTTTTTTTTGCGTTGCTATAGAGAATTCTATCGATGAAAACAAAGGCGAAAAAAGATTATTGGTCTGAAAACTGGCACGAGAGAGTAAAATATGGGTGCATGTGAGAGACGGAAGAAAAGATTATACAAGGCATGTAAATTTGATGGCATAAATGTCCGGGTCTGTTTATACTGGCCGTTTCATGTTCCAAACTGAACTGTTGAAAATCATCAAACTGCTAAAACAGAACAGGTTGGTTCTTAAAACGCTGAACTGCTTCAGACTGGTCAGCCTTAACACTTTATAAACATCTCTAATTAGTACCACCGATATGCCAAGAAAAACTTTCCAAAAATAGCGATATTATAAAACTATTAATTGTAGAAAGTTGGGTCAACATTCCAAATAATTCCCGCACAAAATACCATAGTAGAGATGATTTAGTGGTGGAGATTTTGTTTAAGAATGCGTAGAAGAGCGTTGCTGCCTTGTGTTCTTTTTCTACCATCTTCATTTTCATCTCTTTTTCCATGACGATGCTGCTGCATGTACGCAACTTACAAACATTAGGAGTTAAACTATACGGTCAAATACTAAGTCCTTTATCGTTGTGCTTGCATCGTCAAAGTCAAATGTTTCTTTTCATTTCAATACACACACGTATATGTGTGTATACATATGTGTATTGCCTTCTATATTGTATAAAACAATGAAATACTATGTACCTTTGGCATTGTAGTTGCATCATCAAACTCTAAGATGTTAATATTCTTCAGCATCACAGATGAAGCAGGTCGAAGTCTCCTAATAATTAAGAAACAGCATTGAAAATCTTTAAAAATGGCATAACAGCTAGTAAATGCAACAAAATATGAAAAATCTTTTTAGTCTTAAAATAGATTTAATAATAAGAATAATAATTCTTGGCTCGATTTCAACCTAAAATAAACTTAATAATAAGAATTATAACTCTTGGCCCGATATAGACCCTGTTTATAAATGGATTGATTTAGGTTGTATTGAATCTCAAATAGCTCGGGATTTTTGTTTAAAAAATGGATAAAAGGGTGCGAGTCAACCGTGTTGAAAGCCACCCAAAGTCTATCTTTGATACAAACAACCTTTTAAAATTTGACATGCGTGGGTCAAAAGCTTTGGTTAACTAAATAACCCTTACCTTTTTGGTTTCACGGCCGTTAATGGTTTGGAAGGGTGAACACTTGGCACTTCCAGCAACTTACTGTCAGTGCAACATCGAGAACTGATAACTTCTTCGGGCAGGACCGAGTGTGAATCCTGGGCCACCTAATATCAGTGACAGCATGTTATATATGCAATATTGATCTCTGTAATAATAAATCATGTAGTTCAAGGTGTGCTTCTAATAGTTAAATTAGAAAATAAGGGAATTGTTGCGCATAGGGCTGTCCTTTCTTATCCGAAACCCAACCCAAATAAAAAGCCACCCGAACCCGAATTAGAGAATACCAAAAAGAACCTGAACCCAAACCTTAAATGGGTCGGTTATCAAGTCACTTTTTCCAAACTAAAAACCCGAACCCAAACCGAATCTCGAAAACAGACCCGAACATTATTGTCTTTTTCTATAAATGCATTTTGGTTTGGAGTGTTTGGTATATGGAACATTATCATACCATATTGTTAACTGATATTTGATCAAATATTTTTAGTAGCATGATGAGTTTTGTAAAAAAAACAACATTTTTTCAATTTTACATCTAAACCTGAAAATCGAACAACCGGACCCAAACTAACCGATACCCGAATAGCCCGAACTTTAAATGGGTCGGTTATCGGGTCACTTTTTTCTAGCAAAAAACCCTAAAAAACCCCAAAGAATACCGCTAGTTGCGCAGAGGCATGGTAGGAAATGGACAGGTTGGGTTGGTCCACAAAGGGCGGGTCAGGTTGCACTGTCCCGTTAGCACTTTTTTTTATTTTATATAAAAAAAAAATTATGCGTTTAACAAGATTAAAAAAATTCTATGGTTGAAATGATAATCTGATTTTTAGAAAAGAAAACAGTTTAGGAAAAGAGTTTGAAAATACGTTGGACAACTTTCTACCCGAACTATAATTTAGTCATTTGACCCATTGAAGATGAATACAACCCGAATCGATCAATATGCAGGTAAATGAATCTAGAATGTCACATAATTCCAACAAACACATGCATGAATATGAATTCCTTACGGTGGAATCAATTAATTGCGTGTTACTGATGGACTTTGATCCCTCCAAGTCTGATGAAGAAATTGGGACATTTACCTGGTCATAAGAACAAATCTTATCAATGACAAGAAATATGTAACATGCTTACACTTCTTTTAACCAGAAAAAGAAAAAAAAAAAAAACCTCATCCATCATTCTTCACGGTACGTATAAAAAAACAGGGGTCTAACTGGTTATGCTACACAAATAAAGTACTAAACGAAAAAGACCTAATGTCAAAATAATTAGAAGTCATCCAAACATATTTGAATGCATAATCGTATGAATAAAAAAAAAACTTTGAATTATTTTAGTGCTGATATCATAGCATAATAATGTTATACATATTAAGATATAAATTAGAAAAAGACTAGAGTGATTGTGGTATAGTCCGAAGGTATGAAAGTATAGAACACGGCAGACAGAAGACGAAAACCGTCAACAATATTACCCCGTGTTTGTTCATTCAGATTTCAGGTATTGAAGAAAATCTTGAAATTGTTTTCCATGCACGTATTGGTAAGCAGAAGCAAAACAACGTCTGTTACACAGTAAAATATTCACGACGTATTCATTTCAACGGCAAGTGTACATGAAACCCGTAAGGACAACCAGGTTCTTAGGTTATGCTTTGAGTTTAAAAAAAAACATTTCCAACAAGAAAACATCGAAACAGAAAATTATATAATAATTTAAATAAAAACTAACCTCTTTTTCATGCGATTCTTGTTGTACTTCCTCCAGAGAGGCGGAAACTTCTTCTGCAACTACCATAATAAACCATATATCATGATAATTTAAATGTCAGATACTGAACTGATACTTTATTATTTGTTGCTGTAAATAAAAATAGAATATTTATTTAATCAAATGACATATAAGATCTGGTTGGATCTCTAACCTGTCACTTCTCCATTAGCATCTGTTTCTTTAACTTCCTTGAAATCTTGTTTATCACAAACAAGATTTGGACTGGAAACTTCAATTTTCTGATCAATAAAAAAAGATATCAGTTTTGGTTGTTATGCACAACACCTAAATAATTATGACTTCCACCAAACTTACTCCCTGATCAATAGTAAAATAACAAACAACATTAATATAGGATTTATCATTTATTTTTAAAATGTTATGAAACTACTAGTAGATTTATTTTCTTACAGTGTCATCCAAAATGTCCTGCTTCTCAACACACGGAGACTCGCTGGGATCTGAAGATGAAGATTGTGCATTTGACTGAAACCAAAGTGAAACAAACGAAAAAATGACAATATGAAAACAAACAGTAAAGTTCTACAATTCAGAGCATCAAAGATCAAACTAACATCTTCCTCATGCTGCCCATGTACATGTAACTCTGAATCACAAACAGCTGACTCTGGATTATCGCAACCTACAAATTAAACAAATCAGAAAAACCTTAATCTAATAATCATAGACCACACCATATAACATTATAACCGAACACAGGAATACGAAATACCATGATAAAAAAAACAATGTCCAACAACATTGTATGAACTATGTTAAGAAACAGCAATCACTGAACATTGTATATATTTTTTTCCTGTCTTTATAAATTTGTTTAAATTCATAAAAAAATAAAAAGTGTTGAAAGCCATCCCAAATGTATAAATGAAGTCCAATGGCATGATTATATTACAACAACCACATTAACTACAACACTTCGACTAGTTGTAGTCCAAATTAGCAAAATAAAATCAAAACTGTCGGATTTTACTGAGTCATAATATCATAACATAACAATGTATATGTTTGTTGATTAAAGCATGGATTAATATTGATTTCAAGCAAACAACTTTTCTTTAAACATCGTGTGACTTGCAAAGCGGTTCGTTTCAGTTAAGTATTATTAGAGGTGCAAACAAGCCAAGCTTTTCGCGAGATGCTCGAGCTCGGCTCGAAAAAAGCCCAAAACTAGTCCAAGCCTAAAAACAAGCTTGTTTAGTAAACGAGCCGATCCCGAGCTTCAGTTATCAAGCTCAAGGTGGCTCGCGAGCCTAAACGATCCCATTGTTTATATATTTATTATATAATAAATTAAATATATACTTAAATAGTAATAACAACTATTTATATAATTATGAAAAATTGCTTAATTATATAGAAAATAAGTACTATAATTACTATAATTAATATAATCTAAGTAATAAATAATAAACGAGCCGAGCTCGAGCTTGAAAAACTGCCTACGAGCTGAGCTCGAGCTTTCATAAGTTAAATGAGCTAGGGCTCGTCTTGGCTCGTTTGCACCCCTAGGTATATAAAAACTTCAAAAGCGGTTGAAGTTGGTTTTATTTTGGATCAGGATAAACTGGGAATTGGGTTTTTTTTATTTCCTTTAACTGGACTGACAACTTGTAGAGTAAAGCTGAATGATTACCACATAGATCGTATATCCTCATGACCCCGTTAATACTTTAAAGTAATTAAATCAGCAATCAGTTGATCTCTAACCTGTTATTTCTCCATCAGTCACCCTTTCTTCAGTTTCCTGGAATTCTTGTTTATCAAGCACAACAGCTGGACTTGAGATATCAACATTCTGCTTCATATAACAAATTTATCAAATTTAGTTGTGATGAGTAACCCTTAAATAACCATTTCAAACTATAATGACTTTTTCCAGTAACGAGACCATAGGCTTTAAATATACCTCTTTACTCTGTTCCTCAGAATGTTCAAGACGACTGCATTTCGATATTACTTGAACAGGAGTTATTTCATGATCAATAGTAACCTGGGCATTATCAGTGTATAACTTCACGGTAAGCATAGATACATCATAAAATAACACAAAAAAACCAAGTATAAATTACGGGCCTTTAAGAGAGGTGAACTTAATGTAAACAATATAGCTAAAGATGATATTTGCTTACATTGTCTTGCAATATGTCCTGCGTCTGAAAACCCTCTGACTCACTAAAATCAGAAGATGAATCTTCTGCAAGTAGCTGAAATCAAAGTGAGAAACAAATGAATAAAGTTAACATCCAAAAGAACAATAATATTCTGCAATTGAGAACAGCAAAAAGATCAAACTAACCTCTTCTTCCTCGTGCTTCCTTTGGTCTCCCTTCGGAAAACCCTCTGATTCAATGAGATTCGAAGATGAATCTTCTGCAACTAGCTGAAATAAAAGTGAAAAACAAAAGAAATTAAAAAAAAACAGTAATATTCTGCAATTGAGAACACTAAAAAGATCAAACTAGCCTCTTCTTCCTCATGCTTCCTTTGGTCTCCCTTGGTTATAAGAGAACCGCCATCTCCATGTAAAGGTAACTCTAAATCACTAACACCTGACTCTAAAGGATCGTAAACTGCAATTTAATAAAAAAGTAATAACTGTATAATAAATATATGCGTAGACATAATAAATAACCTGCTATGTCATTGCTGAACTCTGTGTCTCCAAGTTCTATCAAATCTTCTTTATCAAAGACAACATATTCACAGAGGACAATATTTTTCTATATAAAATGACGATAAACTTATCAGTTCAGAGTTGCTTTGTAAAGCATAAATTTAATGCCATTTCTATTTATATGCTTTATCTACTATGCAAACCACCACCATTATAATATACCTCATTGTTATGTTCTTTGAAACTACTCAACGATGTCGATGCTACTTCAACAGAGCTTGTATCCTGATTTTCTTCACGGTGAGTTGAACAAGACACTTGTGCATCAACCTGAAGCTAAATAAAAATAATAAGATGATTTGTTGTATTTTTCAAACCTTGGAAGTCCAAACTTACATTACAAACCGTGTTTTCTAAGTTGACTATATTCGAACAATCAGAAAGTAGTGGAACAGATGCAGCGTCCTGAGTATTAGTTTAAATTCAAATTAGCTAAGTTAAAAGAAGCCCACTACAAACATTGTGAAATAAAAAAGAGTGCGAGTGTGTCTGCTTACAGTATCAGTAGTTATCGGTTTATTCTTAATGCATTCCATTTTGATAGAATGTGAAGAAGATACTTGTGCATTTGACTGAAAAGAACAAATAAAAGCAAGAAAACATTGACAGTTTGTTTAAAAAAACACAGCTCAAAATTTTGTGGTTGCATGAACAGAAAACTCCTTAGTGGTCCCGACTAGAGGTGCACAAAATAACCGGTTAAATAACCATAACCGAGACCGTAACCGGCTAAAAACCGATGGAGTAACCGATTAGTGGTTATTTTTAACCGTAGATTAGTAATCCGTTAGAGGTTCTTTTAGAAATAACTGGTTATTATTAATCGGTTTTTAACCGATGTACGAGAAAAACCAAAAAATGAAAAAACTGGTTAAAGTGAATAACATAACCAGTTAAAGTAATAATTAGTTAAAGCAAAAATGAGAAAATAACCGGCGATTAGGAATGAACACGGTACCGAACCGGTACCGAAAGTACCAATACCGAAAAACGAGAAAATGGGTACCGGCATCGATACTGAATATACCGGTTCGGTACTGTACCGGTATTTACCGGTAAATAGACCAAAATACCGGTACCGGTACCGAAAAATGAAAAAAGGGGTACCGGTACCGAATGTAACCGGTACGGTACCCAGTACCAAATGCTCATCCCTACCGGCGATTAGGTTAACTGAACAGGTTAGAGAAAATAACCGGTCTGGGCACCTCTACACACTCACAAAAATACCATACATTAATTTCATCATTTTCTTCAACTATGGGAACCTTTCCACATGAGCATGAAGCTTTCATGAGATTCAGCTCAACTTCTAGTGCAGTACACCGTTCTTTTTCAGCAGTAAGGCTGTGTCTTAAAACATCAGTTTCATTTTCACTAGCCTGTCATACATATATAAAAAATTACTAACATATGAACGATATGGTTGTGTTGCAATGCAAATGAAAACATCAAACATTAAACGTATTATTTCATTTAAGTAATTATAATTACCTCTAACTTGTTCTTGTATTCTTTCAAAACTTTCCACAAGGCTCTAGAGAAATTTGAAAGAATCTGATTCTCTCTAGCTTTCTTAGCTAGATCAGTAATAGTTCTGTTGATGGGTTTGTCCTTGTTTGTTTTGTTATTAACGATCAGAGGAAACTCAAATGATGAACTGTTGTTTTTAACTACTGTGTCTGGTTCTGGAATAAGCTCTGTCCAAACAAGCAAAACAACATTTCAAACGGTAAAAAAATGATGCCTATATTAAACTATGAAGCCATAAGACATCATACCAACCACAAACATATATACATAGACATAACTTAATGAGAACCACCTTAAGTTGAGAGAACCAGACCAAATAAATTCCCACAAAACTTACAAAAATCAACCATTTCAGAAAGTAAGAAAAAAAGTCGGCTGCAAAAATTTACATGTGACATCATGCGGTTGTGAAACATATTTACACCACTGTAAGAAAAACTTACATGTTGAATAAATGCCGGCTCGGCAATTTTTTTATTTTTTTGACAGATGTGTTAGTTAGATGTTAATCTACGTTTGTGCAAATTTTGGTTGAAAATGTTGCACGGGAAGTAGGATTTCCACTGATGGTTCGTGAGTTCTCACAAATCGGGGGGTGGTTCTCAGGTGAAACGGATCCTAAATATACATAAGATGAAGATCATTTACTTAGGAACCACCATTTATGGCGAGAACCACGAGAACCAGTGTGAACACAACCAAAACTATTTAAAAAAGCTTAAATAACACAAAAATTTATTTTTCCATTAGAATCGCAACTTTTTATTAATAAAAATAATCATTTTTAATAAAAAGTCGCGATTTAACTGAAAAAACTAAAAAAATAGCATTTAGTTTTGGGGTTTAGTTTTTAGCATTTAGTTTTTAGCATTTAGCTTCGGTGTGTGTGTGTGTGTGTGTGGGGGGGGGGGGGGGGTAGGTTTTTGGGTGGTGGTGGGTTCATTGTTTTTTTTTTGGGTTTATTTTGGTTGTGTTTACAAGTGGTTCCCACGAAAAATGGTGGTTCCCGCATGAACCCTATTGTATGTGTTCTTTTTGTCTAGCAAAACTGAAATAGAACATGCATGACAAATGTAACCTTTATGTGGCTGATGAAGAATACTACTCTTCACTTCATCATCCTGAAAAAAGAAAGTTAACAATGCCAAAGTCAAACAGTTAATAGTATGCAATAATCATTTAAAAAGTAACTACGAGTTTAAATAGTTCAAAGATGTAAGCAATCAAAAACTTATATAAAGTTAAGGTAAAGAAAAAAACCATGCAGACTTCATTACTATGGAGCTTCATTCTTTTAGCTTGTTCTGCTTTTGGCAATGTTTGGGTCCGTCTTTTATTGCCTAATGGTTGTTCTTCAATGCTCTCAAACCTAAAATAGGAATAGTAAATTTGAGATCTTTGACTTCAATCATTCAAAAGCAAGAAAGATACACGCAAAGTTTTATACTTTATGTTCATAAACGGTGAAGCTTGTCTGAGTAAATAAGATGTATCTTGATAGTCCTCTTCACCTGATTTCGCAGTTAAAATCTACAAAAAGTAATTATTAGCAAACAAATTATCGTGAAATACCAAAAGATTAGATCAAGCATAAAGACATATAAAAATAACGCATACCAATGCCATCCTCTTCTTTCCTTCTAAGAAATCGCGCAAATATTTAGTTAACTGGCAAAAATAAAGAACGATGGTGTCACAAAAACTAAAGCGATAAGAACAAATTTTGAAGAAATAAATATGTTTAACTAGAGCTTACCATTGAATTTTGAAAATGCTTGTGTAAAGGTTTTTTGGGGTTCTTTTGGTGCTCTAATAAAGACTGAATAGAAAAAACAAAACAGTTGGTAAATCAAGGATAAAGATAAATATTGTTTATCAACAAATGAAAATTATCTCTGGTGATTTGTAGAGTGCACATATGTGTGTGTACAGATATGTATATATACCGAGAGAGAAGGCGAATACACTAAGAAAAGTAAACATAACATTTTCATTTTATAACTAAAGGTTTTATGCATACCCTCAAACATAATCCAAAAACCATAGACGTGTTGTTGATAAAATTGCTTTCTAGCAATCTAGCTCCCTGTCAAGAAGATAAAAAGGTTCATCAAATAATTGTTATGAGCATATGGCAATCACATTATATGCATCCCATATATTTCAACTAATATGTGAAATAACAGAAACTAAAAGCAGCAATAACCGACACCTGATTTCCAGTCCTCTTTTCTCTTTCAGCTCCCGCAAGATCAACTATGGTCAATATAGCAGTGCGGGACTGATCTTCATCAAGGTTATCAAGATCACAACGAATGTTTATGATGCATTGTGAACGGCTGGAAGAATATAAAAATACAAGTGAAAAATCATATTTATATATATTTAATATCGTAAGTAGAAACAAAAACAATATTACTTCCTAACAAACAAATGCCATACCTCGACTGAATATTGGAATTTGTCATAGCAGTAGAACGCTTTAACATTCCACGTGCAATCAAAGATTCAGCCTGTTGAACATCATTAATGACCTCCTGGGTATAGCATCATCAAACAGATTAAAAACTTCAATTGAAGATAGATTAGAGAAAGGGACATAAATTCATGCGATGAAAAGTTAGACAACCTCTTTGAGACCTTTTATATTTGATTGCTGCATATATAAATCACCTCCTTCTTGTGATAAATCCATAATCTTTTCTCCTTTTCCTCTCTCTGAATATATTTCAAACATTGATAGATAAAAGGCCCTGTACCAATATAACAAAATAACTTTTGTAATGATTTTGTTGATGGAGATTCTAAATTTACTGAACAGAAGATAACCATGCAATAATCAGAATCTGATTCAGCCGGTTTTGGCGAAAATTCTAGGTTGAGCCGCTAACTAACTTTTTAAAAGCGACATACGAGACAAAACAGTGCAAGTTTGGCGGTTTGAACAGGTTTTTTTTATCCTTTTTTTTTTCAAATCGTTAGTTTAAAATAACCTTTCTAAATTGATACAGAATACATATACATATTTGCATATTCTAAAATCGAAAAAGAATATAGGTTAAACAGTTGGTTCTGTTTACATTGGTGTTTCCAAGTTCTAACATCTGGTGAGTGTCAAGTCGATAATCAACAAGGCACTAACCATGATTTTAGTATCAAAATAACATATAAACATATATATAAGTCATACAATTATCATTTAACTAATAACCTTGAAGATTTGGATCTGCCGCTCTCATTCTGTGAAAATATGTGGCGAAGAGCAAGAGAAACCATACCAGGCTGTCTCGTACTTCCAAAAACAGTATGAGTTTTACCAGATCCGCTAGGCCCCATAGCAGCAAGCATTCCACTCTTTCCCTTTAAAAAGTCCTCCACCAGTGGATTCATCATCCTCTCATAAACTTCACTCTGCCAAAACCATAACCAAAATCATAAATACAAAAAGGCTTATCCTCTCACTATTCCATATCCAAAACTGACCTAAATATCATAATTATCATATAACCACGACACTTATCAGTCCCAATAATGATGAAATATCCAAAATATCACAAAACAATCTAAAATCAAAACTGCAAAATCAATTTATCCTTTTCACTATTCCATGTCTAAAATTGACCTACCTATCATAATTATCATATAACCACAACACTTATCATCCCTAAAAATGAATAAAAAAACCCAAAACATCACACAGAACAAACTAAAATCAAAACTATATAACAATTTATCTTTTCACTATTCCATATCTACAATTGACTTAACTATCATAATTTTCATTGAACTACAACACTTATCATCCCCAAAAATAAAAATAAAAATAAAAATAAAAATAAAAATATCACAAAACTTTCAACCTAATTTGAAACAACCGCATCTACTAACAAATTCACATCAAGATTAAGAAAAAATCAACGTTTAGAACCTAACCTGAGTCGATTCATCACAAAACACATGCGAAAACCCTTCGTAAACCTCAGATTTCGTCCTTCGAACATCCGTCAAGCTCTGCGGAGCACAAAGCGTGACAGAGTGTTCATCCTTTACCTTCAAACACGTCTCAACAGTCTTCTTCCCCACAACCTTCGATACATCCTTTTTTCTAGGGTTTTGAGGCCAAACATTCTTCTGACCTCCAGTTTTAACCGATCCTCCAACTTTGTGAGTTACGATAGGTCTAATCCGAAGAAAAACCTTGAGTTTCTCGGAACATGAAGGTTCGGCGGGAACCGAAGGCTCTAGAACCTCCGGTTTATCGGAGATGTTGATCGAGAGGATGTCTTCGATGGGGAAAGAACGTATAGCTGAAGAGGTTTTGGATGACGGAGGTTGGGATGGAGGTGCGGCGGAGTATGGTGTCGGTCTGGCTCGACGGGGAGGGTTACGACGGACGGTTACGGAGCTAGGGCACGGTGGTGGACTCTTCATCTCCATTTTGGTAGGGTTGTGTGTTTCAGTGATGGGTGAAAAGGGGGAGGGGAAAGCTTGGGTTTTAATAACCGGGAAACGTTTCGAGTTTGAAATTTGATTCAACGAGTTTGACGTTATAAAAAGAGTTATATTTTTTTTCTGAATTTAAAAATGCCTACGACATGGGTGTACAACCTCTTAAAACGCACAACCTATAAAGATCGAAAAAATCGTGTTAAGGTGGGATTTTTTTAAATAATCAGCAGGAATGTGCAATTTGCGTTTAAACTAGTATTAAGTTGAAATTAACATTTTAAACTATCTTAATTATTTTCAATAGTTATAGATTAGATATTTAGTGACCCGGTTGCGGTAGGACCCGGCGGGCTATACATTTTTTCTTTTGTTTGCCTTTCTTGACTCTCTGAGTTTATTTTTTATTGTTATTTTGTGGTTTTGAAATTTCATAATTTTAAATATATATATATGCCTATGTGTTTATGAAACAACTAGGTTTTGCCCGCCGGCGTTGCGGGGCATTAAGCCGAATATTTCTTTCTCATAGCATGTACGTTTGTGTTTTAGGGGCTGTTTGGCAACATCTGAACCAATAAGTGCTCAATGAATAAGAGGTCTGAATGGGTAAGAGGGTCTGAATGGGTAAGTGCTGAACCAGTAAAGTGCTGTTTGGTTCCATATCTGAATGACAGTGTAAAATGACATTTTTACCCCTCCCCACAAAATAAACCCTTTATAGATTTTTTTCTATAAACCCAATATCATCATCATCATTCATCAGTCATCACCCCCCCCCCCCTCTTTCTCTCCCTACCTGCAACACCGCCACCGCCATCATCATCATCATCATCTCCACCACCAAACTTTAACACCCCTTTTTCTGGATCGGAACATGAACATACAGATTGTGGCTGTGTGCCGATTGTGGCTGAGGAGAAGGAACATCATCATCATTATGTGTGCCGCCGCTGAACTCCCCACCAAACTTTGACGTTGTTGCTGTGTGCCGATTGTCGCTGAGGAGAAGGCAATCGGCACAGGGAATCGAGTGGAAGAAGGTCGACGGTGGAAGAAGGGAAGGCGGCGGTGAGGAGAGGGATGAGGGCGGTGGAGGGGGAGGGGGAGACGACGGTGGAGGAGCAGTGGAGGGGGAGGAGGAGCTGTGGAGGAGATGGGAGGAAGGGGCAGGTATGTCAAGTTTTTCATTCAGCAACTTCTCAAATCTGAACCATTCAGACTGAATGAAACCATTCAGAGGTAAGGGTTTTGTGAACCAAACAACCCAACCTCTGACCGATTCAGAGGTTAAGCTCTGAATGGATCCATTCAGCACCAAACAAACAGCCCCTTAGTTATTTGTACATACTACTCATAACACGATCTCAAAAAAAATTTCATTGAGTAAACCAAGTAAAACAAAATACTACCATACTTTTGCTAAAAAAACTAAAACGATGAAAAAACTACCGCTTGGCATGACGAATAAAAATTAAATCGAGCCAACCAATTAAAACAAAACACTACCATAGTCTTATAAAAAAATATTAAAACGAATTTTATACTGGGGGCAAAATCGTAAATAAACAAAAAAAAATCATGTCGAAATGTAAATCAACTTAAGTTTATATCGACACTTAAATAAAAATAAAGACGTAAAACTCGATTAAAAAGTATTTAGAAAGTTAAGGGTTTGTAAGTGTCAATGCTGAAAATTAAAGGGTAAAAGTAAAAAATAAAATAAAAACCACAAAAAGAAAAAAAATGACAACACCACTGTAGCAAAGTGGTGTTATCGTTTGATATATATAATAATGTTTGGACTTTTGACCGTTTGACCACCGGCAAACTTGCAGATTTTTATTTTAGTGTAAAACGCACGGATATTCCCTGTGATTTTGCAAAATAATACCTATAGTCCTCAACTTTTGAAAATTGCATCAGTGCTCCTTGTGTTTGACAGTTTGTTACTCGGATAGTGCTTGGAGTGGATGACAGTTAGTTTTCTCCGTTAAATGGATGTGAAATGACAAATTTACACTTCATCTTCTCCACTCTATAAAAACAAAACAACCCCACCCCACCCACCCCCCACATTTCTCTCTGTTTCCCCCCACCATTAACCACCAACCACCACCCACCTCCCTGTGGTTCCGGCGCCAATGGAAGCACACGGCATCAGTTTCCGCAGTGTTCTGGAGCTCGCATTTTGCGTCGCTGGTATCTTGTCCGCTTATATTTATCAAGGCGTTCTTCAAGAAACTGTGTAAGCAGTTTTTGCTTTTTTGTGTTGATTTCATATTGTTTCGATTCGATTCGTATAGAAGTTTAATTTTAGTGATTGTTTATATGTTCGCATTAATGATGGAAGACTTTTTAATTTGTGTCTTGATAACGTTTAATTCGAATCGGAGATGGAAAACTGGTTGTTTTGTGATGAATTTTGATGTTATTTTGCAATTCATGTGTTGTGTTGTGATTTACAGCATGTATTGGCATTATTTGTATATGTTTGGAGTTTAATTGGATTGGTGGTGGTTGGTGGTTAATAGTGGGGGAAACATAGAGAAATGCGGGGGTGGGTGGGGTTGTTTTGTTTTTATATAGTGGAGAAGATGAAGGGTAAATTTGTCATTTCACATCCACTTAACGGAGAAAATTAACCGTCATCCACTCCAGAGACTATCCAAGTAACAAACTGTTAAACCACAGGAAGCACCTGTGTAATTTCCAAAAGTTGGGGACTATAGGTGTGAAGAAACACTGAACTAATTGAGGGACTAATCAGTTTGGTTTATGTTCCTACCATAATGGTTAATCTTCTAATGACTCTGAGCTTCGTATTGATCGTCTTAAGTCCTGCAAAACAGAACACCGTTACTCGTTAAGAGGGGAATATGGGGGTTTCCCTCTTAACCGGGCTCCGGCGTGAGAATAAGCGACTGCTTTGGAGAGATAATTAAGTGTTAAGAGTGAGAGTAGAGGGAATGGAATGTTTAACCTGTGAAGTGAGGTCTCTATTTATAGCCGGAGAGGTGTAAGAGGATGTGGGCTGATGGGCCTTGGACCTGAAGGCGACAACATAAGGGATATGCTCCTTGTCTCACTGGTGTCGACCGTTAGTGGTTAGCAGGAGCTCTTGGGAGTTGGCGCAATGTGATTGGAGCCACGTGTCACTGTTGTCGGCCTGACCGCCCTTCTGCCATCAGCAGGTAAGTGGAGATCGTGGGGCAGTTGTCTCTGCCCTATGATTGGTGCATGTAGGCGTCCTTAAGTACTTTTTGTCTCCTGCATGTCAGATGATCGTGGAGCACGATTGAGCAGGGCCAGGAGGACGTTGATTGGCCCTTTTCTTCTGCCACTTGTACCTTGTGTACTATCTGAAACAGCCTTGCGCTGCTGCCCTGTGCGATTCTTGATGGGCACGTAACTAACTCGCGCAGGGTTTGGATGACTGAGTGCTCTTTCAGAATGCTAAGTATTGTAATTGGAGTTTCCTATCGTCCAGCCCTCGCGCCGGTTAAAATAGAATGTGCTATAGCCCGCGCGAGGTTGGCAATAAGAAATTTGTTGGATAAGGAGTATGGTCTCGCGCGCGATCCTGATGGAGGTTTGCGCGGCTTTTTGGGACCATACCCCTTCAAGTCCCCCCAGTCCAGTGCTGCACCATGCGCGAGGCAAGTGGTTGGAGCTCTGGACTTAGAAAAAATAAAGTTGTAGAAAATGCTTCCTAAACTCGGGTAGACGGCGCGCGTGTAAGCTTTGTTGGTTACTACGGCGCGGCTACCCGGTATGGCTTCAGGTGGTTCACTGCCTCTGGTTGTAGGCGCGCAGGGTTATCGAGTCGTTCTTAATACTGCGCGACCCTGGTAGCTTCTACATGAATCTTTGTAGTAATTTTGGGCGGGAAACCCTCGAAATTTGAATTCTGACAAGTTGGTGAGAAACGTCGTTGATGGTGACGTTTGAGTTGACCACTTACACGGCTGTCATCAAGTTGTCTCTGACGGTTGGTCATTCCGTCAGGAGAGTGAGTTCCACGCGCGCGTGGTAACCGTCACTCCGGGATTCTCGCCTTACGTGTCGTCTTCTGATTGGTCACGTGCACGGCGATCCCGGCACGTTTACCCATCGCATTAAATGCGATGGGTATATATATCCGAAGAGATGGAGAGATGAAATCACTTTTCGTCTTCTGTTGCATTCTCTCTCTCTAATTTGCTTTGAATCTTCAAACTTTTGAAGAACATAGTAGCAGATCTTCAAGTTTCTTGAAGAAATATTCGAACTTTCTTCTGTCATCTATGGCTGAAGAACATCAAGAAGATATTCCCGGAGAAGAAGGCCCTGTTCCCATTCTCCGGTGGGACTTAGGCCTATTTGAGCAGATAGTACGTGGTTTCCGGTTTCCACCGGAGTGGGATGCCAAATATCCCGGTCAAAACCAGACGGCCGCCGATGCACCGCCGGGTTATATCACGCTATTTGAAGATTTCTTCCATCAAGGCAACTTCCGGTTGTCGGCAACGAACTTTCTGGCACATATTCTGCAATTCTATGGGTTCCACATCTCCCAGTTGAGTCCTCCTGGGATGGTTAGGGTTCGACATTTCGAATTTCTCTGTCGATCCCATGGCATAGAGCCAACTGTGGAGAGATTTAGAGTCTTTTATCAATTGATTCGAAACATGGGGTTCTACTCATTTGCCAGTCGAGGTGCTGCAAAGAAGATACTTCTTAACCCTCCCAAGAGTTTCCACGACTGGAAACCAAAATTCTTCTATATTCGCGAGGAGGTGATCCCGATCGCCATGACATTTCGCGCCTGGTCTGAAGCGACTGTGAAAGAAGATCTGGCGATCCCCAAGACTGAGGCTTGGTATCGGGAGCTTACTGCCACCCCAAACCGAGTGTTTGGTGAGAACTTCTTGGTGGCGGCGCGGATGAGCGATCAATGGCTGCCTGACAGCGAGGAAGTTCCCATTTTGATGATCGACGATAGAGGTTAATAATTTCCTTAGTTTTGCTGATTTCTTGTTTCAAAACTTTGTGTTTATTTATATGATTTGACTTGTAGAGGCGCGTCTGTATCAAGCTGCCTTCGCCACCTTTGGTGGTTCCATGGGTGTGCGCCCTCTCCAGGCTGGAGAAGAGTACTGGTATGAACAGATTAAGGGTAATTTCATGTACCCGGTTGCTGATGCATTAGTCGCTCCGCCTACCGCAACTGAAGGTGCGCGTATACCTAACCCTCGTCCTTTGCGCTCTGTGACTTCTGCTGGGAAAGAGATTGTCTATCTTTCCAGCGAGGAGTCTGTGGGATCATCAAATGGAGAGCTAAGTTCGTGGTCTAACATCTTTGCAGGTGTGTTGCGCGACCTGGGTATCGACCCCGAAGAGAAGAAGAAGAAACCTTCTAGGAAGAAGAAGGTTATCACCTTGGACCCTGAGGTGACCAGTAAGGGAGCTGGGAGTAGTCGCGCAACCGCTAGCGCTGCTGACAAAGGTACTCTCCGCCTTCGTCAAAGTAACTAGAAGGATTACGTTATTATCAGTGATTCATTTGAAGGTTTGTCGCGTATAGGCGAGAAGAAAACTGGAGCAGGTGGCTCAAAAAGTTCAGGTAGCGCGGGTTCTCGTAACCCAGATGCTGGCGTGACTCCGCCTTCTGTTGCGCACGTTGAAGGAGCGGAGGAAGAAGAAGACGAGGAGCCTGCTGCAAGTTTGGTTCTCAGGAAGCGGAGTAGGAGCGAGACCACAGTTGGTGGGTCAACTGCGCCCAAAGCTGGTGGGGTTCCCTTGATTGGGAAACGGAGCAACTTGCGCTCCCTTTACAAAGTTTCTCCGGGTTAGTTTTCTTTAGTTTCTTTATTCTGTTACTTCCGCTCTTTTTAACACTTAGTTTCTACAGAGGCCAAAAAGAAGACCCCTGAGAAGGGTGTGGTGTTTATAGATCCCATAGAGCCGGTGCATAAGAGGCCTAAGGTTACTGTTAAACCTTTTAAAACTGTGGTGGAGACTGATAAGGCAAAACATGATGTCGAGGTCGAGAAGGAGAAAACTGCTGCGACAGAGAAGAGTAAGTCTGAGGAAGACAGGAAGAAAGCTGATGAGGCGCGTAGGAAAGCCGATGAAGACCAGCGGAAGAAGGCTGAGGAGGAGAAGAAAAAGGCTGATGAGGAGAAGAAGAGGCGAGTTGAGCAGGAGAAGGGGATAAAGGTTGCTGAAAGAGAGAAGGACAAAGAGAAAACTAAGGAGAATGAGAAGGAGAAGGAGAAAACCGCCGCCGACAAGTCTGTTGGAATTTCTGCTGTTGGCGGCGCGGGTGCTGGTTCGGCAGCTGGTCAGGCTGGTGTGGGAAGACACGGCGCGCCGCCGCGCTCTCCAATAGGCCCCCGGGATACTTTGGGGGATATTTATTACAAGTCTTATACGGAAGAGAGTCGTGGTGACGCTTCGCACCAACCGCCATGGGGTTTGAAGCAAAAGGATACTTTTCTCGAGTTCACGCCTTGCCGCGACTGGCTGCTGAATTCCCTTCCTCCTGGTGAGGTTGACCGTCAAAGGGCGCGAACCCACAGCGGGTTGTATCACGCCTACGTTGTTGGTGAGGCCAACACTCGTGCTGCCAACCAAGAAATTGTTCGCGAGTGGAGAACTATGGTTAGGGAGAGGGATGATTGGGAGAAGTATCGCGAGCGTATATTAAGGCGTGTTAAAGACTTTGAAACGTCGAAAGCTGCTTTCGATGAGGAGAAGGCAAAATTCGAAGCTGACCGGAAGTCTGAGGAGTGGGGCCGCGAGGGCCTTAAGAGCAAGCTTCGCGCTGCTGAAGACTTGCTGGCGAAGGAGAAGGCAGAGTGAAAGAAAATTTGTGCAAGAGACAACGAGCGCATGTATGCGGCCCGAGCTAAAATTACTGATCTTGAGAGTCAAGTTACGGAGTTGAAAGGGAAGGTTGAAGATGCGTAAGCTGCTAAGGAGCAGGCTGAGGTTCGAGACTCTTCTCTTTCAATTTAATACTTTTGTTGGCAGAATTGACTTATCCCTTTTATCCGTTGTAGGTTGAGCTGGCTGAAGTGAAAGTGCAGTTGTCAAGTATGGACAAGGATTTGATTGCTAAGGACACTGAGATTGCGGAGTTAAAACGTCGCTTGCAAGAGCAGGTTGACAGAAGCGAGTCCTTGGAGATCGATCTTGAAGCTGAGAAGGTTAAGGCTACCACTGCTGAAGAGGCCAAACAAAAAGCTGAGGAGGCGCGAGACATTAGCACCACTGCTCTCAATGTGGCGCAAAACAACTACTCCGAAGCTCAAGGTATCGTTGATACTTTGGTCTCTGAAGCCGAGTGGTTACGCGGGCGCGGAATAGTTCTGGTATGATTTCTCTTAACTTTGTTTTAATTCATTAAAACCTGTTGTCTTATGTATTGCATTTGTTGTAGATGGCCAACTCCATCCTAAATGCTGGAGAACTGGATAAGGCTGTTGCGGCCGTTATAGATGCTTCCCTTGCAGTTGGTCACCGTAAAGGCTATCTTGAATGTGCGCAACATGCTACAGCTATGCTTGGACAGGAGTTCGACACTAGTCACTGCTCAGTGACTGATCAAGCTGAGGCTGAGCTAGCTCGCGCTGAACATGGTTATGACCATCTATCAATACCTGTGATGGATTTGGTTACTGACGCGCTGAAGCATGATGACTGGTGTCACCGGTTGAAGACTATCCTTGACCCACCGGAGACCGTTGAATTATCTGATGAAGAGGAAGCTGCGGGTGATGATGGCGATGGTAAAGGCGATGGTGATGGCGACAAGCACGACGATGATGATGGTGATGTGTAACACCCTTATTATTATTTAACGGTTTAACGTATAATTTACGAAAAACATTCATGTAATTAAGATTACATATACATCGGAAATACGGCTTATTAAAAACCTCTTACAAAAGTTAGAAGTTTAGAACATAATGTAATTAAGTCGTCATTAAAATGTAACAACGAAATGTCGTGCGGAAGCTTATTTCTTGATCGTGTTCGGTTCTTCATTGTGCTTGATCGTCCTCCGGTGCTAAAATTTTACCTGAAACTCATAAAACATGAGTTGGATTAGTCATACGTAACTTAGAACGTATTTAAACGGGTTCGCAATGCATCAACGGTTAAAATAAACGATTTTCGCGAAACTGACACATGCTCGCGTAGCGCTAGCACATGCTCGCGCTATGCTAGCACCTGTTTTCGACAGAATGTTGTTTGCTGGTGCTGCAGATTCCCAGCATGACCCGATGTCACGGAAACGAGCATAACTCTCTCGTTTTTAATCCGTTTTACCCGATTCTTTTTCCTACGCGTCCGTAATTTAATTCTCCATCATATGGAGTTAAAATCTAACATCCGACATAATAAAATTTCAGACTTTTAACTCTTCGGCTTATTACCCTTTTTACCAAATTTTGACCCGTTCATGATTTCATCATCAAACATGTTTATTTGATCTTTAAACTTATGAAATTCCTAGTTTCAATGTCTCCTATCATGTTAATCTCAAATCACGGGTTTCTTACATAATAAAAACCCGTTTACGCTCAAGTGCTTATTTTGACCCGTTAAGGGTATTTAAGCATTTTCAAGCCTAAAATAACTTTCGATTGCTTCTAGCATTCCATCACCACATTTCTCATCGTATAATCTTCCACCACAACTGTATTTATGGTGGGTTTAATGTAGTGATCTATATAAACCAAATTTTACCTCTCGAATCATTATTTTACGGCAAAAACTCAAATAGTGCCATTTGACTAATACAATACCACTTTCAGATTCTATACTTATTCTAAGTATTTACCTAATCATAAAACTCGTTTCCAAACAACCTTTAAGGGTTGTTTGTTCAATTTAGCCTATAAGGGCGTTTTGGTCGATTTTGGTCCTTTTACGACGAATGACTCTCTCTCAAATTATTCAACCAAAATAGCACTTTTAACTACAACATAATTATGCGTACCTGGCTCGGATCAACAAGTAGACCCGATTTATACCTCGTTTTCATTATCACACCATCAATGGTGACGCAATTATCCGATTTGCTAATCGGTCCTGTTAACATAAGACTTGACAACCACATTAGTCGATATTGTCAAATGGTGTTATCGCCACCATTCGACCCGTTTGGACTATATGCCCAACATTATCTATTTAATCAAAAACATCGTTTTTGATCTCCAATTCATACATCCATCCCATCCCGGATTTTATTACCATACCCTTTTTCTTTTACACTCTTTTCTTACAATTTCAACCCATTTCGGCTTACGCCATGGGTATCCTTTTAACCTTGATTTACATTAGTCGACACTTGACAAATTTCCATATTTCCAATATTATCGTTATCACGTTTACAACGTATCGAATAAACGGGTATTCTACATAAGTGTGTAAATTACACTTACCTCGCATCCACGCCACGCTTTTCTTTCTGTACTTGCTTCGTTTGACCCGCTCACTCATCAAGCTTCCCCTAGCTTGTTAAGCGCCAACTATCATTCATTATTCACAAGGTTGTTAGATTAGTCATTCCAAATCATGAATTTCACACATTATGATTCTTTGACTATTTTTCTCTTTAAACTCATGAAATTCATCATTTAATCTTATTATTCAAAAACCCATTTCATGGTAAATATGATTTATGTACCCAAACACCTAAATTGTTCAAGTACTTTGTCTTTACTAACTAATATGATGATTCTAATCACAAGTTTGACACTAACATCATCATATCATAAAAACCCATCTCAATCTTGTATGAACAAATACCCAATCATGTAATTTGTTCAAGTACCTTGTTTCTATTATCAATTATAATGGTTTTTAAACACAAGGTTATCATCATCTTCATTATTAAATCAAAACCCACTTAGCACAAACAAGGGTCTTCATCAAATCCTTTGTTTCTAGTGCTAATTCATCAAGTTTTCATCTAGTGTTCATTTCTAAACATGAATTTCATACCATATCACTCATAAACTCAACATTCATTTACGAATTCTGATTTTGAGTGTTCATCATAGATTCAAAAACATTACCAAATTATAAAATTTGACATACCTCACGATCCCCTTGACTTGGTGATCGTTTGTAAGTGATCATGCATTTGATTTGAGCTAGTTTTGACCTTCAATTTGGTGAATTAGCTTGAGTTAGGGTTTTGGCTTCTCCTTGCTTCCCCTGGCCTCTTTCACGCACACACACACTCACACACTAGTTTGTGTGTAGTGTTTTTAATTAAAATAAATATTAAGTTTCAATCTTCCTCTTTTGGCCCCTCAAGTTTGGTTAGTTAGTTAGGTAGGGTACAACCCACTTATTTCTAATAATGTTCCCCACTTATTAACTAGGTTAAACATTCCTAATTAAATTAGTGGGTTCGGGGAATCTATGACTAAGTTTATCTTGAGTCCCGTTAACTCGGGCCTTTTTATCCATTTTAATTTCCTCAAAAGGATTTGTTTACTTTTTATTTAATATTAGGTTTATTTAATTAAATCCTAATATTTACCGGGTTACTTTTACCACTAACGGTACTTTACCCGTCTTTTAGTATTAACGTGGTTTGATTACCAAACCCGTTTTTGGGCGCAGGGTTTTCGGAGAATGTCGCTGACAGGAGTCGCATTTGCGCAGCTCCTTCAGGGCGTCGACGTGCATCCCTGGCCAATAATATCCAGCATTCATAATCTTCGCGACAACCATGCGTGGGCCTGCATGGATGCCACAGATCCCTTCGTGAATCTCCCTGATCAAGTAATTCACATCCTGGGGGTCCACGCAACGCAACAGTGGCCCCAAGAAGGATTTGCGGTATAAGATACCACCATTCATCTCATAATGCAGAGCTTTGTTTTGAATCTTTCTTGCCTCTGCCTTGCTCTCAGGGAGTATTCCTTCTTGCAAATACTGGATTATAGGGGTCATCCAAGATGGCTGCCCTATTTCGATCACGTTTACCTGGCGCAGCAAGACTGGCGGATTTTTGAGTACTTCAATCCTTACATCTTTTGCGAAATGTTGAAAGGAGGTTGAAGCAAGCTTGCTCAAAGCGTCAGCTGGTTTGTTTTCGGAGCGATTGATATGTACTACTTTGTATGACTTGAATTTCTGAAGCAATTCTTTCGCCTGATCCAGATATAAGGCCATGACTTCGCCTTTTGCATCATAGATTCCGTTGATTTGACTGGCGATCAAAAGTGAATCAACGTGCGCTTGAAGATTCTTGGCTCCCATTTTTATGGCGAGGCGTAAGCCTGCCATAAATGCCTCGTACTCTGCCTCGTTGTTGGTATTCTTAAAATCCAACCTGATGGCGTACGTAAATTCATGTCTTTCAGGGCTCACGAGGCGCAGACCTGCTCCTGCGCCATCCTCGTTTGAGGCCCCATCGGTGTACAGCAACCACAACTCTTCAGATGTATCTTTCAAGGGAGTTTCGACAATCTCACAATCCTTGATTTTTTCTGCTGGGACTTCTGTGATAAAGTCGGCAAGGACCTGACCCTTGATAGCTGGGCGCGGCCTGTACAAAATGTTGTGGCCCCCCAGCTCAATCGCCCATTTTGCTAACCGCCCAGATGTTTCTGGCTTTTGCAATATCGTGCCGATGTGGAAATTGGTAAGTACGGTGATCACATGCCCTGTAAAGTATCTGCGCAGCCTCCGAGAGGCGTGTAGCAGCGCAAGCAACAATTTCTCCATTGTGGAGTATCTTGTTTCTGGATCGGTAAGCACCATACTGACGTAATAAATTGGAGTCTGTACTCCGTTTCTCTCCACAAGTAATACCGAACCCACTGCCTTATCCGAAGAAGATAAGTACAGTATGAGCGGTTCTTTTTCGAACGGCGCGGTCAGGGTAGGGAGTTCGATCAAGCACTCCTTCATTTATTGAAAAGCGGCCTCTGCTTCAGCCGTCCATCTGAATTCTTGCTTCTTAACACAATTGCGTAAAGTGCTGATAAAGGGATATGACTTTGCGGCGTGGTTTGACAGAAAACGGTTTGCGCGCGGCTAGGCGGCCGGCCAACCGTTGCATCTCTTTGATTGTTCGAGGTGATGGCATCCGCTCTATCGCCTGGACCTTTTCTGGATTCACCTTAAAGCCGCCGTTTGTGACTATGAAGCCTAAGAACTTCCCTTCTTCCATACCAAAAGAACACTTGGCTGGATTCAATTTCATGTTCACGCTGCGCAATGAGTTGAATGTTTTTTCGATGTCTTTCAATATTTGGTCCTCTTCAGGACTTTTAATCACCAGATCATCGATGTAAACCTCGATATGCTTCCCGATATCTCCAGCGAAGGTCTTATCCATCAGACGTTGATACGTTGCGCCAGCATTTTTCAGGCCGAAAGGCATCTTTGTGTAGCAGAAGATCCCTAGATCGGTTCGAAAAGCTGTCTTGTCTTCGTCTTCTAACTTCATTTGAACCTGATGGTACCCTTTATAGCAATCTAAGAAGCATTTCCATCTATATGGCGCGAGAGAGTCTATCTTTTTGTCGATCTTAGGCAAAGAGTAACAATCTTTAGGGCATGCCTTGTTGAGATCGGTATAATCAACACACATTCACCATCCTCCGCTAGACTTCTCCACCATCACTGGGTTCGCGACCCAACTTTGATAACGTACTTCTCGTAAAATTCCAGCTTTGAGTAGTTCGCATACTTGCTCATTCATTGCTTTGGTTTTGTCTGCCCCTAAGCTGCGCCTTCTTTGGGCTTTCGGCTCAACAGAGGGGTAGGTGTTTAAACAATGCTCGGTAATGTCGCGCGGGACACCGGTCATGTCGGCCGAAGTCCAGGCGAAGATATCCATATTCTTGAACAGGAGTTGCTTGAGATGCGTTCTGATGTTTGGTGAGATTGCATGGCCTATCGTCACCGTTTGGTCTGGGTACTTGCGGTTTAACACCCATTTCTCTGGCTCGGTTGTTGAAACCTTCGCCGCTTTTGTTGGGCGCATCTCTTCTGTGGACATTACTTCTTTCTTGGCATAGATAATCGCCACCCCTGTCTTGGTTGGAAACCCTATTGCTGAGTGGGGCGTGGAAGTTACCATGTTCAGTTCGCCTTGGGTTTCTCTCCCGATTAACACATCATGCCTCGACTTGACAGGCATCACCATGAAGTTTACATTTGTTGTTCTTGAATGCTTCCCGTCAGAGAGCGTGACGGGGAAACTGATTTGGCCTAGCGGGGAAACCATTTCGTTGCAAAATCCAGACAGTGGATAATCAACTGGCTCAAGTCTCGCTTTGTCATCCTCATCAAACTGGTTAAAACACTGCTCATAGATGATATCAGCCGTACTCCCTGTGTCAATGAAAACATACTCCGTTTCATAATGGCCGATAATGCCGGTAATGACGACGGGTCGAGTGGCACGAGGGCCGCCGCGCACTACCGGGAAAATGACCTGTTGCTCTTGCCATGAGGGTTCGTAAGGGCGCTTGCCTTTCTCTTTTGCGCTGTATCTTGGCCCGTTGACCATATGTGTTTCTAGGCGTCTGACTTTCTTGTGATTCCCCTCATCGTGGCGTTGGAGCTGTCGAGTTTCTTTGCGCACGTTCTTCACCAGGTGGCTTAGCTTCCCGCTTTTTAGCGCTCTTTCGATCTCCTGACGTAAACTGTAACAGTCGTCTGTCAGGTGTCCCGTATCTTTATGGAAGTCGCAGTATAGGTTGGGGTCTTGCCCCTTCTTGTTTGTCATAGGCCTTGGAGCCTTGAAATCATGATTCTCCGTCATCAGCACCTCCTTTGGTGTTTTTATGAGCGGAGTCCAGTGCTTTTCTCGGTTGTCATCCCTGACTGCTTTCCGATAACCAATGCGATCGATGGTGTCTCGCGCGTCCTCTTTGTAACGAGACCGCTCTTCATAACGAGATCGTTCGCCATAACCGCTGGAGTGGTTGGCTTTCCACCCAGGGTTTTTGCCTTTGTTTCGTCTATTGTTGTCGCGCGAATGGCCCCCCTTAGAAAATCGATCTTCAGCATAATAATTCTTGTTTGCGGCGAGTGACTCTTCTGTTTGCGCGACTATTTTTGCGGCTTCCATAAGCTTATCCCATTCTTTGGGCATCCCATCTTTCCCAGTGATAGTTCTGATGAGACTATCACAGCGAATGGCTTTCTTGAAGTGGCAACGCATGAGTTGTTCACTTACGCCACCGATTTCCAAGCACTCTTTGTTGAAGCGAGTGATGAAATCCTCCAAACCCTCGTTATCTCTGCGCCAGATGTCTTCTACCTCGGCTGTGTCGCGCTGGTAACGTCTCTGTTGACTGAAGTGGCTTAAAAACTGTGTCCTGAAATCCACCCAGGACTTGATCTTTCCCGGAGGGAGGCTGTCAAACCAGGCGCGAGCAGCCCCTGTAAGCGTTTGAATAAACAGATGGCACCACATGGGCATATTCCATCCTCCCATGCAACCCACACTTGTGAAAACTCTGACGTGATCATCGGGATCAGTCAATCCGTTAAACTTTCCAACTGTCGGAGGTAACTTTTCTCTTTTAAGCGGCGCCAGCGCGATCTTTGGAGTGAACTTTGAATGTTCTACAGCTTCAGCTGGTCGATAGGCGAGGCGAAAGTCGCGCTCTGCCTCTTCGGTGTACCCGACGTGTTGTCGTGGTCTGTAATTTTCATGGTTCCTTTGTAAACGATTGAACACTGACGATTCTTCATCGTCTTGCCAAGTTGGATCGTTCGGGTCAGTATCGTCCCATTCATTGTTTATGTTACGCGGCGTGAGCCGGCTATGAACTAGGCCTCTTTGGACGTTTGACGGATAGTCATAATAGCTTTCTGTTTCTCCCCGTGTATCGCGCGTGTCCTGCACGCTTAGTCTTCGGGTAGGGGGAGGTTTGTTGGCTCTTCCTTAGATGTTTTGTGGTGGTGGTATCTGGCGCGCCCTGTGACTGGGGCCGGTTGGTGTAACCAAGGACGGTTCTGCCGTTAAGACTGCTTGTTGTGCGCTCAAAGATTGATATGCCTCGTTAATGGTGGCAAGTTGCTTGGCGTACCATGAGGCTGGGGTTTCGCCCTCTGGTAGCCCTAATAGCGCCGAAATGTTCTGAGGTGGAGCTGGGTTTGAAGGTCCAGCGCCGTTGTTTCCTGGGGTTACCGTTTGAGTGATGCGGGTGATGCTCCCGCGCGGTCCCCCCGTGTTGGTTACTTCGATTTCACCAATCTCTTCGATGTGTTGAGGTTGGGCGTTTTGATTACCCTCCCCCAACGCTGCATTAGAGTTTGCTCCAAAACCAACAAACTCAGGAATGATTCCTTGACCATCCATGATCGAAGGAAGAAAAAACAACGAAAACTCAGGAAAAAAGAAGATGAAAGTGATTTGTGAAAAAAACGGTGGGCGCCAATGAAGAAACACAGAACTAATCGAGGGACTAATCAGTTTTGTTTATGTTCCTACCATAATGGTTAATCTTCTAATGACTCTGAGCTTCGTATTGATCGTCTTAAGTCCTGCAAAACAGAACACCGTTACTCGTTAAGAGGGGTATATGGGGGTTTCCCTCTTAACCGGGCTCCGGCGTGAGAATAAGCGACTGCTTTGGAGAGATAATTAAGTGTTAAGAGTGAGAGTAGAGGGAATGGAATGTTTAACATGTGAAGTGAGGTCTCTATTTATAGCCGGAGAGGTGTAAGAGGATGTGGGCTGATGGGCCTTGGGCCTGAAGGCGACAACATAAGGGATATGCTCCTTGTCTCACTGGTGTCAACCGTTAGTGGTTAGCAGGAGCTCTTGGGAGTTGGCGCAATGTGATTGGAGCCACGTGTCACTGTTGTCGGCCTGGCCGCCCTTCTGCCATCAGCAGGTAAGTGGAGATCGTGGGGCAGTTGTCTCTGCCCTATGATTGGTGCCATGTAGGCGTCCTTAAGTACTTTTTGTCTCCTGCATGTCAGATGATCGTGTAGCACGATTGAGCAGGGCCAGGAGGACGTTGATTGGCCATTTTCTTCTGCCACTTGTACCTTGTGTACTATCTGAAACAGCCTTGCGCTGCTGCCCTGTGCGATTCTTGATGGGCACGTAACTAACTCGCGCAGGGTTTGGATGATTGAGTGCTCTTTCAGAATGCTAAGTGTTGTAATTGGAGTTTCCTATCGTCCAGCCCTCGCGCCGGTTAAAATAGAGTGTGCTATAGCCCGCGCGAGGTTGGCAATAAGAAATTTGTTGGATAAGGAGTATGGTCTCTCGCGCGATCCTGATGGAGGTTTGCGCGGCTTTTTGGGACCATACCCCTTCAAGGTGTTATTTTGCAAAACCGCAGGGACTATATGTGCATTTTACTCTATTTTATTTTTAACATAATTATTTTATTTGAAATAAATAAATATTTCAAATAAAATAATTATGTTATTTTATACGTGGGCGGTATGCGCATATAATGTGTATATATCTGTGGGCGTTCGGGGGATAAAAGTGAAAATGCCCTAATTTTAACATTATTTTACTAATTTCGTGAAAATAATGTTAAAAGAGGGGATATGCATCATGTGGTGGCGTTGATAGCCGAAAGACAAGGGATACATGCACTAATTGGCCTTTGTCCTAATTGTCGAGTGTTATGTGCCTTATGTCAAAGGCTTGATACAAAACTACCATCGAGCCGGGGGTCTCACTGGAAACAGTCTCTCTATTCCTACGGGGTAGAGGTAAGACTGTCTACATCTTATCCTCCTCAGACTCTACCTTAGCTTTGCTATTGGTGGGATTTACTGAGTATGATGATGATGATGATGATGATTTTATTTGAAATAAAAGTTTTGTTAAGGATATTTCTTGGATATTAACAAAAAAAAATATAGAGTGAATTTCAAATTTTATCATTTATCTTTATACCTAATTTCAGGCGGTGTCATTTGTCTTTAAAATTGATGAGTTTTGTACTTAAAGTTTCAAAATCTAGCATGTTATGTCATTTAGCTCTAGCCCATATACATTTTTCTGTTAATCCAATGTTTTAAAAACCGGCCGGTTACACTGGTATTACCACTTCCAGCTGTAAATCCGGTACGAAACACCTCGATAAATAAGTGAAACGGCATAAGGTTTGTACCGGCGGTAAAATCCGGTATACTGGTTTAAAACGTAATACCAGTATCGGCCCAGGGTTATTTTAGTTTGGCTTGTTACTAATTTTTATTATATATGTTACTTATCTTACGTAATTTTATATATTATGATAATTTGTAACTAAAACTTCTTATCTATAATCTATAATCTATAATACTATATAAAGCATCTCCTATGGACAAAATAGTAATTTACATTCAATTTTTTAAGATGGCATATAAAAGGTTAACCCAAAATGCCAAAATTTTTACCGTATTGTTCCCTTTCTGCCCTTCTCACACAAAATAGATACACAATTCTTCAATCTCGATCTCTCTACACCTGTTCCCTTCTCCTTCTATGCCATTATCATTATCAGTTTCTTCAACTCAACCATTCCTCTTTCAATGCAATCATCGGATTCTTTAATTCAATTGTTCCCCTTCAATAGCACTGTCCGTTTCCAGCCACCCCACATATTAAGAAAACATCCTGAGATGACGCCGGGTCAGTGATGATGGTGTTCGGATGATGGCGGTGGTAGGTTGTGGACAAAGCGAAGCCCCAACAACGGTGGCTTTAGGGCTCTGTATACAAGTCAGTCATGGGGTTCTTGTGGTAGACGATTCTTTTTCAATTCCATCATCAATTTATGCAATTGAATGTTTCTCCTTCAATCTCCCTATAAAAAGGCACATCCGGTTCGTTTTCTTGAATGGCGCCATCATCCTCTGACCTCTGTATGTTCTTATGGAAATCAGAGACATGAAGCTTAAGTAAATCTATGAGGCTTACAACCTGGTAAGACAATCTAAACCTAATCGATCATTTAGTTTGTATGCATACTCTCGCTCCAAGCAACAATTTGTTCCTTCTGATGATTTGTGTTAGTTATATTTTGTTTGTTTATATTTTTTAATCTGTATATTTTTTGGATCATTTAGCGTAACCTAAATTGACATGTTAACCTATAACTGGGTTGGAATTTCCCCCTTAATTGCAACCACAAGACTGGCTTCACTGTTGACTACATTTTTGCAGGTAACGGAAATGGCACTTCTGACCATAGATTAAGGGAAGAGAGTTCTTATTGTGTAAGTTGCAGGTATTCGTTTTGAGTGTGGATGTAAATTGTGAAGTAAGTTTGCTGCTTAAGTTCCATTATGTTTTAGGGGTTGGGAACAAGTAATGCTATTAAAGTGCAGAGTATTGTGCTGATCTTGAAATGGCAGATGATTAATTTTGTGGCAACGGAGAAGATTTGATGCCAACAAGTAAGCTGGATTTGTTCTTTATTTTCTGAAATAGACTATTTATATAGATTTCAATGGTGGGTATTAAATTAATTTAGGGTTTATTGAGGTTTAGAGCTCAAATTTAGACGATGGGGTGCTTTACATCTTTTCAACTTCCCAGATGCCAAATTCATACCCTTATGTTTTGTGGAAATATAGGTCTAATTGAGAGTTGTTATGAATTTAGTTGAGAGGGCGGAAAGAACAGAAGCAAGAATTTTTACTTTGTCGTTTGAATACACTCATGAAAAAGATCTATTCTTTTCTTGTTAGAAGGGGCTTAAGTATTAGGTGATTCGATAGGGATAAAACATCTTCATCGAATACCATGTATCATCATTGTCTTCAGTAACTAATATCTAAGGTTTTTTTTAATCGATCGTGATGTCCACTATAAAAGTTAACGCTAACATAAGATGATTTTTTTAACGTTTTAATAAATTCAATAAGTATGTATCTCCACCTTAAATAGCACTCTCTAGACCTGGAAGAGTTTTACACTAGCATGCTACAGAGTTCAAACCATGTAAATACACTTACGGAGGTGTCTCATTCACATCCGAGTCAAAGCTTGTGTATCGCGCGTGTCCATGGCTGCATACATCTCACTACTTGTAATTTTATACTAAAGGAATTATTGTAGTTTATTTGGAAAATGGCTAAATACTTTCTATTTGTGTGGCAGCCATGTTCAACTTTCTACAACAACATTTCGTATAACTGGGACCTAAGCCGCACTATGAGAGGTTAGCAAGGATGGATTACATAATATAGTAGGAATGGCAGCAACTTCATCGGTGGTAAATTTGACCAAAAGTTAGTTGGCGAAAAGCTCTTTATTCATGATAAGGGCACATGAAAACCTTGTGTGTTGATATTTTTTAACAGTTTATCAATAACTGGAATTGATGACCCGAGATACGATCTGCTTCAGCCAGGTTTGCTTAAACATTTGAGCCAAAACGCTTACTATGGTTTTGCAAAAGATGAACCAAATTGTTCAGGTTGTGTGGGTCGATCCTATTTATTTTGATGGTTTGAACAGCATTACTCATGATCCAATATTTATTATGTCACACCCTATCTTTTGCGGAAGCGTATGATGTGTGACTGGTTTAATATCATTGCATTCAATCGTAATAAACAGCTACATGATCAAAACGATGTTCATCCATTCATAAAATTTGAGTATTACAAACACTTGTTATTTAAGTTTTAAAACACAACCTCCGTCTAGGTTACAAATCAACAAAAGTGGATGACATCCAAACTAGGAGTTTACTTCTAGTTACGACACTTGCGCCCAAGATCCATCCTGTTACCTGAAATACATGCAATTTTGGAAAACATCAACATAAAGTTGAGCGAGTTCATGCGTCTTGTTTGTATATCGTAACTTCTTGTAAATCTTTGAGAGACTCCTTTGTAAACAGGTATGAAAAGTGTGTATGAACATGAATGTTTTACAAGGACTTTAAGGCACGGGGAGCACTCGTAATGGCTCCTTTAAGGCATGTGAGGACATAGGGAGTACTTGTTATGACTCCTTGAGGACATGTGGAGTACTTGTTATGACTCCTTGAGGACATGGGGAGTACTTGTTATGACTCCTTGACTGTGTTGATTACCCTCGACTGTGTCGATTACCCTCGACTGTGTCGATTAACCTCGACTGGGACTCCGAAGCACTACTAGGTACTAGTTGTGACCATGAGTGGGGTTCGGCCGTACCCGTTAGATCTAACCCTCGTCCCTAATTATGTATCTACAACTTGGCACTAGTTTTCACCAAGAATTTATGGCATTTCAATATTAAGTCTAAGCTCACATGATCTAGTATTTCATAGGCATTTCTTAAAACGCATCATACTCGGTACTCGTTCTCACCAAGGGTGCTTCTTGTTTTTGTATCATACTATTTGTAAATATTGTAACATTTGTAACATGTATTTCACCCCCGAGAGTTATAAAACTGAAAACAGTTAAAAGAAAAAGGGGAGCATGAACTCACAACTTTGCGTTCCTGCGTCGTAAACTTCACCGGATTTGCTTATCTAGCGTCGTGACCTAAACGTGTTTTATTAACGTTAGTCACTAGACTTGTATCGCACAAGTACAAGTCACTATTTTTTTTGTATATGTATTCTTGTGTTAAAAATAATTTATATTTTTAACTATGTGTCTTACTTATATTATTTTCTCAAAAATAAATATAAGTTTCTTGTATTTTGCACCCGAATTATGTATCTTGTATGTTGTATGTGTATTTTTGTGTTTTTACTTCTCAAGAGTATTTAGTGTATTTTCAAGTCCTAATACACTATCACATATAATACATACTACACACACTTAGCACAAAATTTGGTGACCAATAAATACATATATTTTTCCTAAAAAATATACATACTTAATATCAATTTTAATCTTGAAGAAATCATCACTTCTTAACACAAAAGTTAGGGAAACCTTGGTAATTGCTTTTAGGTACATTTTTAGGGAATAAGCTTCTCAAAACTTATATTTTTCTAAGTGTCAAAATTTATAGAAATTTTGACAGAGTTTCCCCTAAAAATGGAGGTTTCCCATGTTTTCAAGACATGTGTTTATTTTCTTTTAAAATCATCTCAATAATCAATAACACAATCAAGTCTTGCCAAGTGCCATATCAAGTAATTTACACTATGTCATGAACTTGAAGTTTTGTAAAAACTTGTAGTAACTTACCATGTTATTTAGTAGGTTTAGTTACCCTTAAAAACATGGTTGTTTGTTTGTAAATCACGTTATTAAAAGATTTGATCATTTACAACTTGTAATCACATTCTCCAAAAATGTTTCTTCTTGAATTTTTCTTGTAACATATATATTTCTATCCATGTTTAACCTCTAAAAACATGGTTGATTCCTTTAAGAACCAAGATTTAGTAAGACTTGTATTTTTAACTTGGTTTCTTGGATAATCATACTTGAAATATTCAGATTTACAAGACTTTAAACTTGCTTTGTTCATCATTTTACAAGAAACATTATATTCATTCAAGTTCATGACTTTAGTGAGGATGATCCATAACCTTTGACATGCTCATCCTCCCATCTTGCTAGATTATGTTTTTAATCATGATCTAGCAAGATTACATGGTAATCAACATCATTTCTATAAACAAACAATAATCAACAAGTATATCAACACTAAAACAACATGATTTCTTCATATATAAAGCTTATGTTTAAGTTTAATCTTCAAGTTTCTTAGTGTTCTTTAAGATTATCATCATGTATTGATGCGTGTGAAGTGTTATATATATTAGGTGTATATTTTAAGCCCCTTTAACACTTATTTTTAGCCAAGTTTTAAATTTATAAAACACGATATTTTACTAACACTAAACACACATATGGGCAAGTGCACCCATCGTGAGCGTAGTATAGTGTTGGCAAGATACCGAGGTCGTCCAAGGACACAAGAGCTTTTAGTACCGGTTTATCCTCAACGTCTAATCAAAATAAAAAAATTAGAAAAATGTTTTAAACTAAGAAAAATAAAAACTAACTAAAAATGCTGAAAAGAAAATAAAAAAAAAACAGATAGACAAGATGAATCACTTGGTTCCGACTCGTATATAGTGTAACCTTTGATTATTTCCGCACTTTTGCACTATTTTAAGAGATTATCTTAGTTATTGTAGTAGGCCCCTCTTTTGAAGGTGACGTTACCCTCACCCCAGTAGTTTGAGTCAGCAAGGATACAATCCTAAAAGGGTGGATTATTGGAAGATAATTAATTAAGTTATTAATGCAAATTATGGTAGGCCCCTCTTTTGGAGGTGACGTTACCATCGACTAAGTAGTCTGAGTCAGCAGGGATACAGTCCTAAATAGCCGGGTTATAGTATTAATAGTAGTTAACTTATGAGGGGATCAAAGAGTTTGGACCCCCGCCATCCAATACCGTTAAGTATTGAAGGAGGTCCTACTAAATTTGACCCAGGTCCATTGCAGGACCTCTAAGCGCTGAACAATGGCAAGACCTTTACCAAACCGTTCCCTTAACCCCCGACCAGGTAGCCAACATACCTCCATATAGACCGTGGAGATATGAATGGTGAAAATCTTTTATTTTATATAGACGGTAAAATAATGCCAAGACACCACGGACAAACGATAAGGAAAGATCACCTTCAACATAAGCAACTAGTTATTAAAGTCATTAATACAAAACCAAGTAAAAAGTGCAAAAGATTAGAAATAAAAAGTATTACACTAGACACTTTGTCTTCACCAAGTGATGTAAGAGACTTAGGCAAACATGGCCTTGATTGTCAAGAACTCTTACGATCAATCTTGGATCCCGAGACGACTCACACACTCTACGATGGACAATGGATGATGGTGGTGGATGATGGTGTTATGGTGGTGGTGGGTGGTGGGTGAAGTGTGAGAGAGGTGGTGTGCCAAGGGATGGTTTGAGCTTAAGCCAAGCACTCCTATTTATAGGCTGAACAGAAGCTCGGGCACGGCCCCGTGTCCAGTGGGCATGGCCCCGTGTCCACATCCTTCTCTGTCTTCATTTAATGCAGCTTTGTCTTATTAGTTGACCACGCCCCCGTGTCCGCTGAGCACGACCCCGTGTGCAGAAGAATCTTTGTACTATGAAGATTTGCCTGGATTGTGCGAATCTTATAGTTGACCACGGCCCCGTGTCCGCTGAGCACGGCCCCGTGGTGGGCAATAGAAGCTTCTACCACTTTGTCTTTTCTGCTGACACTTGGGCACGCCCCCGTGCTGGCTGAGCACGGGGCGTGTTCAGTCCTCTGTTGCCTTGTTTTGCTTGGGAAGATGCTGTCGTGGGGTCGGGCATGTCACGTCTTGTTCCTTTTCTTGTATTTATGTTAGATTTTGGTGTCTTTTTGCTTCTTTTGTTAATTTGAGCTCATTTAATCCTGAAAATACAAAAGGAAGACAAAAGCACACTTTTTCCAACATTAGTACTAAAAAAGGGTTAGTTTTATGCCTCAATTGATGTAATTTATATGTTGCATTTTGCACACATCAAATACCCCCACACTTGAATCTTTGCTTGTCCTCAAGCAAAACTCTTTAATACGTGGCTATTACACTCCCAAATGGAATGGGTAGAAAAGAAGGTTTTGGGCTTGTCGTAGAGTGTCGGGATTTCCAAGATTCTTTATTTAGTTTTATTTTTATTTATTTACAATCCTATTCGTCATGATTTATTTAAAACTTTTCATAAGATAAATTACTTATTAGGGCATAACATGCCTTTGTAAAATTCTATTTATATACAAGTTAACATACCTCACGAGGATCACTCAACACTCGGCCGAAAATGTATTTGTGGATCACTCGAGAGCGGCATGGAACTTACTCCTACCATAGGCTTGCCAAGCGATCAATCCTCCTCCTTTTTAACTTATATACCTTTGTAAATATCAAGAGGACTTTGTGGGTGAAGGGTTAGGCTTGGGTTAAAGGTAGGTGGTTGGGTTGGTGATTAGTAGAAAAAGGGCTAAAAGCGTAACAAGTGTCGGTTTTCGTAAGACTTTCTATTTTTGTAACTTTTATTTATGATGAAGCTATTATTCAAACAAAGTTATTTTTGATGAACTTGTTTGTTTATTTTCTTTTGCTTCATCATCAACACAATTTTTTTTAAGGAAAGTCATACGCAAAACCGAACTTGTTACTAAAACAAAGGGTTAAAAATGAAAAAGGTTTTGGTGGGTAAAAGGGTGTTTGGTTTGGGTTATGAAATGAAAAGGTTTAGGCTCAAAGGGGCTAACTAGGGGGATTTTGGGTAGGTGGTAAAAAAAATGGTGTAGAAAAAAAAAGGGTTAGTCCTAATGCCTCCATCATTTACTTACTCGGGTTTAAGTTGGTAAGGACTGGGAATGTATCGTCATGGCAAGTTCTAGAGTCGTAAGAACCAATCGGCTATTCACACAAGAAACGAAAAATGAGCATTTAGTCTAATGATATGTAATTGTTTGCTCAATAAAGGCTCAAAACTCACTTTTGTGGGAATGGGTTTTTATGTGATCAAGTACATATAATCAAATTTTAACTAAGTTTGTCATGCCTTTTCATAATTTTCTTATGTTGGTTCTTTTTATCACGACGCTATCGGTTGTAAATTCGTAAAAATATAACCTTTTTAGAACTTGAATTTCCAGAGTTAAACCTAGACAAGTAAAAAAAATGAAAATTTTTGAAAAAAATTGGGGTGATTAGCGGTTCCAATAGAGTTTTGTGTAAGGCTTGTATTTAGGACTTGCAAGATTCAAGGTTTTAGCATCCCCCACACTTAAATTACACATTGTTCTCAATGTGTCCCAAAAATAAGTTTTTAGGTTGATTGAATGTGTAAAAAGGTGTAAAAAGCAAAATTTTTGTGTTACTGGGCGCTGAACACGGCCCCGTGGTGTCCGGGCACGGCCCCGTGTTCAAGTGCCAGTAACAAAATTAAAACAAAAGAAACAGAAGCCTGGACACGGGGGCGTGTTGGGTGAACACGGCCCGTGTCCAGTTACCTGAACTGGGTCTTTTTCTGCAGATTGTGCAGCACGAGGCCGTGTTGGGTGGACACGGCCCGTGCCGAGCTTACTGTAAACGAAGAAATTTGTCGGACGGTTCTGTTTTCCTGCATGGGATGTTGGTTCAAGTTCCCCTTGTATCCTTTGCCATCTCAAGTGTGTTTTATTCATTTCAACACCATCCAAACACCAAATTAACTAAAACCATCATTCATTAATCATAGAGATAATTACATACTAGTCCTAAAAATTAAAATATTAGATAGTTAGGTCAACAAAACACAAGAAATCTAAATCCAAGAAGTTCTAGCCTGCTATTTATTCTACTAGCAAAACTTCCGAAAAAGATAGATCTTTCGGTTAAAAGTGGCTTGACAACTTCTTCCTCCGGTTATGGGTTCCTCACACGTCGGCGAGCCACTCTTCGATCTCCCTAGGGAGAAGAAAAGTGGGCTCATGAGCATTGGGTTGAGGAGGTGCAACTTCCACCGGGATTTCTTGGAGTTCTTCAAGAGGAGGTTCCGTCGGAATGTCGTCCCAACCGGTAGGATTTTGGATCCCAAGTGCTAGGTTCCAATCCTCTTGAGGGAGGATTGGTTCCATGGGAGGTGTTACCAGGATGTTTAACCTCTGGTGCAAGAGGTTTATTTCCTGGAAACTGTTTTCCAACCCCACCGAGAGATAGTTTATACGGTCAATGAGGACCTCCTCCACCGAAGTCATCTCGTCAAGGGCTTCACGTAGCGCCATTACGTATCTTACGAGAGTTGCTTCAATCGATGGCCCCCTTTCCCGTCGACTGTTCCTTGAGTGCGCAGAAGAGGTTCCACTGTTTTGGCTAGACATTCAACGAGAAAACATACCAAATAGTTTGTTTTAATGAAACAGTACCACGGACACGGCCCCGTGCTCACTGAACACGGCCTCGTGTTCAACTTTCTGCAGATTTTTAGAACAAGGAATCTTGGAGTTTTAAATTATTTTCTCAACTTATGAAGTGTTTTTGAACAAAAATAACTTAAAACAATGTTGTGTAACTTATTTTTAACAAGATTCCTTGAATAAAAACTCAACAATCATCACAATGGAGCTTGGAATCAAGCTTCCATGGAGGTGTTGTTGCAAGAAAGATGAAGAAGAAGGCAATAGATAAAAGAGGAAAGGACAAGATGCTTGTAAGAACCTTCTTTTAGAACATACCTAGGATGGTAAGTCAGAAAATCCTTTCAAATCTCTGTCCCTGGATGGTCCAAATGTGCAGGGTTCTTGGCTGCATTTATAGAAAACGACAGCGTGCTGGACACGGCCCCGTGTGCAAGCAAGATCCTGACACGTTTTGTCCGTATTCTGTCAAAAGTCAGAAGGGAATCTTTTGGTGGACACGGGGGCGTGTTGACCTGGGCACGGCCCCGTGTCGAAAGGCTGTTTTATGAAGTGTGTCTATTTTCAAGGAACTTTCCCTGATCGGGTGGTTCCTTACTAGATGGAACAACCCCAAAGTGCCTAAGATACCTTAATTGTTCTAGATTAAGACGAGAACGCAAGAGGTTGTCGGTGAGGGTGATTCCTATGCTATATGTAGGTGGACAAGTCCAACCCTTTTCCGGGCTCTCGTTAAAGAAGGTGTATGTCGAATCGCTCAGGTCTATGTATGCATCAAACGAAGTTGATGGGGAGTCCTTCACGGCACAATCGACACAGGGACGACTATCACTCAAGTCCTCACTAGAGTTAGAAGTATCGTTGGAAACAATGAAGTTGATTGAATGCGGTTCCAACCCTTCTTCTTGGCTATCGTCTTGGAAAAGATTATTGTAATCTTTCCTAAGTTCTCTCAACCAATTAATAATTAGATCTTCTAGTTGAAATAATTCATCGAGAAGCATTTCTCCTAGAATATCCGGTTGGGCGCATTCGAGGGAGAGATAGGGATTATTTTTACTTTCGCCCCTCTTAAGGATACTAGGAAATGATGGGTCTATATAGTGGGGTTTATAATTTAGAAAAAAAGTATTCTAATTCTTTATGGTTACCACCACATAATTGACACCACATAGTACCATAAGAGTGCCGAAAGTAAAAAGTATCAGTATCACTCATGTTTGTGTCAGAAATTACCAACCGTCGGGATCTTACGGTTCTGTTTTCAGTAACTGAAACTTGGGCACGGGGGCGTGTTGAGTGGGCACGGCCCCGTGTTTAGCTTACTGTCTGACTTAAAACAGGATTGCCAGTTCCAATGATTTGGGCACGGGGCGTGTTCAGCGGGCACGGCCCGTGCTGAGTTCTGCAGAAGCTGAAAAATTAAGAAAAATCCTAAAAAAAATGAAAAATAAGAAAAACGATTAGGCCGTTGATTCCTAACTTTCTTAAAATCCTTGTGTCCCCGGCGACGGCGCCAAAAACTTGATGCGTGTGAAGTGTTATATATATTAGGTGTATATTTTAAGCCCCTTTAACACTTATTTTTAGCCAAGTTTTAAATTTATAAAACACGATATTTTACTAACACTAAACACACATATGGGCAAGTGCACCCATCGTGAGCGTAGTATAGTGTTGGCAAGATACCGAGGTCGTCCAAGGACACAAGAGCTTTTAGTACCGGTTTATCCTCAACGTCTAATCAAAATAAAAAAATTTAGAAAAATGTTTTAAACTAAGAAAAATAAAAACTAACTAAAAATGCTGAAAAGAAAATAAAAAAAAACAGATAGACAAGATGAATCACTTGGTTCCGACTCGTATCTAGTGTAACCTTTGATTATTTCCGCACTTTTGCACTATTTTAAGAGATTATCTTAGTTATTGTAGTAGGCCCCTCTTTTGAAGGTGACGTTACCCTCACCCCAGTAGTTTGAGTCAGCAAGGATACAATCCTAAAAGGGTGGATTATTGGAAGATAATTAATTAAGTTATTAATGCAAATTATGGCAGGCCCCTCTTTTGGAGGTGACGTTACCCTTGACTAAGTAGTCTGAGTCAGCAGGGATACAGTACTAAATAGCCGGGTTATAGTATTAATAGTAGTTAACTTATGAGGGGATCAAAGAGTTTGGACCCCCGCCATCCAATACCGTTAAGTATTGAAGGAGGTCCTACTAAATTTGACCCAGGTCCATTGCAGGACCTCTAAACGCTGAACAATGGCAATACCTTTACCAAACCGTTCCCTTAACCCCCGACCAGGTAGCCAACATACCTCCATATAGACCGTGGAGATATGAATGGTGAAAATCTTTTATTTTATATAGACGGTAAAATAATGCCAAGACACCACGGACAAACGATAAGGAAAGATCACCTTCAACATAAGCAACTAGTTATTAAAGTCATTAATACAAAACCAAGTAAAAAGTGCAAAAGATTAGAAATAAAAAGTATTACACTAGACACTTTGTCTTCACCAAGTGATGTAAGAGACTTAGGCAAACATGGCCTTGATTGTCAAGAACTCTTACGATCAATCTTGGATCCCGAGACGACTCACACACTCTACGATGGACAATGGATGATGGTGGTGGATGATGGTGTTATGGTGGTGGTGGGTGGTGGGTGAAGTGTAAGAGAGGTGGTGTGCCAAGGGATGGTTTGAGCTTAAGCCAAGCACTCCTATTTATAGGCTGAACAGAAGCTCGGGCATGGCCCCGTGTCCAGTGGGCACGGCCCCGTGTCCACATCCTTCTCTGTCTTCATTTAATGCAGCTTTGTCTTATTAGTTGACCACGCCCCCGTGTCCGCTGAGCACGACCCCGTGTGCAGAAGAATCTTTGTACTATGAAGATTTGCCTGGATTGTGCGAATCTTATAGTTAACCACGGCCCCGTGTCCGCTGAGCACGGCCCCGTGGTGGGCAATAGAAGCTTCTACCACTTTGTCTTTTCTGCTGACACTTGGGCACGCCCCCGTGCTGGCTGAGCACGGGGCGTGTTCAGTCCTCTGTTGCCTTGTTTTGCTTGGGAAGATGCTGTCATGGGGTCGGGCATGTCACGTCTTGTTCCTTTTCTTGTATTTATGTTAGATTTTGGTGTCTTTTTGCTTCTTTTGTTAATTTGAGCTCATTTAATCCTAAAAATACAAAAGGAAGACAAAAGCACACTTTTTCCAACATTAGTACTAAAAAAGGGTTAGTTTTATGCCTCAATTGATGTAATTTATATGTTGCATTTTGCACACATCATGTATCCTACTTTAACCACTTTCATATGATGAAAAATGAAGGGATTCAAGTTCTTACCACTAGCACAAAGCTAGGGATGATCAAGAGGATAAATGAAGTGGATAAAAGCAAACGGTGAAGGTCCTTCAACTTCCGAAAGCTCCAGGCTTCTTTGTGCACCTTCTAACACCCTTGTGTGTTAAGAGAATGGATGAAGCAAAATCGAATGATGGTGGTAGTGTGGTGGATGGTTTCGGCCGAAGGTAAGGGAAAGGAGAAGAGAAGATGGTGTTGGTGATATGAAGATGCAAATGAAAAGCTTAGACTTATGGTTATACTTATAATATGCCAACACAAGTTTGTCTAGTGTGTAATATGTCTCAAAAGGTTAGACAAGATCACTTAATTTAATCAAATAAAATCATGGTGGGGGCCACCTTATAATCGTATGGTTAGGGGGGGTCTTGGTTAGGGGTTAACTAGATAGTTAGTTCATAAGGTTAAAAACCAAGTATCTAGTTAGTTATATTAGCTACTAGATATTTTATTGGGTGTTCTGCATGATATTTATATGTTTAAAAGCTGGTTATAGCTGAATTTAATAAAATTCTGCACTTAAAGTGCGTTTCGGGTGCTTTTTAGTGCGTATTTTAGTCTCCGGGAAGTCTATATGTTAATCCTTGTATGTACTCTTGGGTTTTAATGTATTCTTGTCATTGGACCTACACCTAGGCTCCAATTCTATTGTCTGACTGCTTTCTGCAGAGTTGTTGGCATATTGTGTCTTACCGGTGAGTTTACTAGTATTTCTGACGCAACGCTCTCTTTAATGCATAACGCAATATTTTGTAATATAAAACGTGCATGAATTCACTTGCATGGAATTCAGAAATTTATTTGTCTGGTAAACTAGATCATGCACAGTCATTAAAGCACAGGTTACTATTTATTTAGTGTACGGAATGTACGGAAAAGTGACAGTTGTCACATATTAACTAAACGAATTTACACTATATTCAAACTCACAAATTTTATGTTCGTGTCGAAACCTACCACTATACGTCCCATTCTTCGAGTTTTCAATGGAGACTGCATTCACTAACTTCTGTGTAAACCATTAGAAGCACTATTTTGTGTGATAGAGATCACCTAATATGCACAAAGAAGCGTTGGTGGCTGGCCCGACCTGGCCCATTTTACATTTAACCAAACATGTCTTTAAGTTCATTGAATTCATACTAATTTTGATCTTTTCCCTTCATAGTTTTTGCACCATGGAATCATGGATTCTCTCTGTTAGCAATTGGTAAATCCCTTTTAAGTGGCCAAGTTCAGTTTTACATCCTTGTTCCTTCACGGAGATCACACCCACACGTGTTACCATGTGCACACGAAGATCGTACCCGCCATGAGCGGCGATGATGACAAGACGCCGACGGATGACACGGCTGAGTCGACGGATAAAAAAGGGAAGAAACGCCTGTTAGGTAACCGTGAAGCAGTTAGAAAGTATTGTGAGAAAAAGAAAGCGCGCGGCTTCGTTAGAGGACGCAGTTGTTAGATTGAGAGCGTTGAATCAACAGTTAATGAAGAGGATTCAAAGTCAGGCTGGGTTGGAAGCTGAGGTGGTGAGATTGAAGTGTTTGCTTGTGAATATTAGAGGGAGAATTGAAGGAGAAATTGGTAATTTCCCTTACCAGAAGCCGCTTCCAGCTAATCAAAACATAGGTAACGGTAATTTGACAGGTGGGTATGTGATGAATCGTGTAATAAGCAGTGTGGGGATCAAGTTTATTGCCTTCATCCCGAGGTAGAAGGGAAGAATGTAGAAAATGCGTCGGTACATGATCCGGTTATCAATGGCTGTGAGTTTTGAAAGTCTGCAATGTATGGGGAACCAAAATTCTTTGCTTAAGGAGTTTCCAGGTTGTACAACTGAATATGCCTTCTTGTAGCTAATCAATCTGGTGGATGAAACAAAACCAAAAGGTAACGAACAATAATCACTTATATCTTGCATTGTTATCTTTAAATATGGTTTGTTTTTGGATTTCCTCATCTTTTTACAAGTATTAAATTTTTCTTATTTTGACATTCTTGAGAGCATAAAACCTTTTGCACCATTCTTGTATATTAATGGATTTTAAATCTAAACGATTTTAGTAAAAGATGGTTAACTTAGTTTACACATTTGACTTAAGTAGAAGTTATCTTTTTACATAAAGTTTTGACAGCTAATTAATTAAAATGCAGTTTGTTTTTTCGAAGTCTTGTTAGACAAACATGGGGTGTAGAATGTGTTCTTTTATTGTTTGCATATGAACATGTGCTAAACTAGATCTGTGTGTTTTGGTATAGAATTCGAGTTGAATGGCTCTTAGATATGATTAAAATGAAGTTTTGCAACATAATTAAATTATTTAAGTGTTTGTTGTTTCTAAAACTCATTCTGACTATGCCCTTTTTGCTTCATGTTTACCGTTCCATATTTACGGTAACAGGGATGGATGAACATTTCAGCCAACTCTATTCTTATAGCTGTTATTGTGTAGACATAAATTTCATATCTTGACTTGTACATTTGGTGTTGGGTAGTTATCAATAATATCATATAAAGCATTTCAGTAGGACAAAAATGGAATTTCCCATAACAATTTTAAGACACCATAAGAGGTCTCAGGCTAAATGTTTTTTTTACAAAACGTTAAATATTTTCTTAATTATATATTAACTAATTAAATGTATGACAGGGTGAAGAGGTAGATTATAGAGGTGTACTCCACCGTGACGGTTCTGTTCTCATGTCTGTTTCCCTCGATCAACTCAACGTTTATTAAATTTTAAACTCTCACTTCTGTAAAAATTTTATTACCATTTACGTATCTGTTATAAACTTTTGCGTTCTCTTTTTCCAGACACCTTAACTCTTATATAAATCACTAGTGGCAAAACTTGTGCTTGGTATGCCATTTAAGGTCAGGGCTCTTATGAAACGGTACGCGTCGAAACGGTTCGCGTCGAAACGGTACGGGTCGAAATGGTTCGCGTCAAAACGGTACGCGTCGAAACGGTACGGGTCAAAACGGTTCGCTTCAAAATGGTTCGCGTCGAAACGGTACGGGTCAAAACGGTACGCGTCGAAACGGCTGTAAACAATCCAATCCAACTCAACTTTCAAAACACTACCAACTCTTTTTGTAAATTTACTTATGAATGGATTGATTTGTGCTATATTATGGGCCAAAAGGTAAGGTTTCAAAATTTACCTTAAAAAGTTCCTCATATATACCATATAAAGCATTTCAGTAGGACAAAAATGGAATTTCCCATAACAATTTTAAGACACCATAAGAGGTCTCAGGCTAAATGTTTTTTTTACAAAACGTTAAATATTTTCTTAATTATATATTAACTAATTAAATGTATGACAGGGTGAAGAGGTAGATTATAGAGGTGTACTCCACCGTGACGGTTCTGTTCTCATGTCTGTTTCCCTCGATCAACTCAACGTTTATTAAATTTTAAACTCTCACTTCTGTAAACATTTTATTACCATTTACGTATCTGTTATAAACTTTTGCGTTCTCTTTTTCCCGACACCTGAACTCTTATATAGATCACTAGCGGCAAAACTTGTGCTTGGTATGCCATTTAAGGTCAGGGCTCTTATGAAACGGTACGCGTCGAAACGGTTCGCGTCAAAACGGTACGCGTCGAAACGGTACGGGTCAAAACGGTTCGCTTCGAAATGGTTCCCGTCGAAACGGTACGGGTCAAAACGGTACGGGTCGAAACGGCTGTAAACAATCCAATCCAACTCAACTTTTCAAAACACTACCAACTCTTTTCGTAAATTTACTTATGAATGGATTGATTTGTGCTATATTATGGGCCAAAAGGTAAGGTTTCAAAATTTACCTTAAAAAGTTCCTCATATATAAGATCACATGTATATGATCAGTTGATCACAGAAGAATAATAAATGTATGACAATGGTATAAATGTACTATAATCTATTGTGATGTTGAAACTGCAGATGATGTCGAAATTAGTGGCTGAAGATTCCGAGCTGACGCCTCTAGGACCAAGGTGAATCCTTTTGGTGGTTCTCAATCAGAATCAAATTCAAATGCAAACAGTAATCAAACTACAAGAACTGTCACAAAGACACCATCAAAAAGATTCCAGGAAGCCGATGGTGATTTCGGTAAAGAGGAAGCTGGGAAACTAATTTAACGTAATTTGTTAAAATATGTAGCTTTTGGTGTTTTTTGTGCTGAATATTAAGGTATGATATAGATACTCTACATCTTATGGGTTATACATATTGCTCTGCTATTTTGTAAATTCTCAATGTCTCCATTTAGTTTTATATATTTCATTACAGGAAGTAGTTAGGCATGAATCAAAGAACACCAAGGACCTTGTATGGTTATGGGTCTATTGGTTATGGTATATATTAATCTCGGTCCTTGTAGGTTGTTTGAGATCTAGGTTAGCTTGGTTGGGATTTTATATATGTTTGGTGCGGATCGCATGACCCATCATTACTAGCATAGTTTGGTTCTATGTGTTTTTTTGTTTTTTTTTTTGGTTTAACATCCTCAAAGCCTGTTTCGGTTATCGTATTCGTTAGGTAGCTCGGGGGTATGCCCCCTTAAAGTTTGTATTCTATGTTTTTTTATTTTATAAAATTTACAAGATGGGTCTCCCAACATTATAACATATTTCATTAGTACAGCGACATCAAGAAGTGTGGAGTATGTTACAAATACACGGTGGTCTTTTTTTAAGTACTTATTTTTTGTTACAAATGGTCTTCCGACGCCGCTGCGGAGCGCAGGTCCATCCTAGAGAACTATGTTTCATGTTATGGCTTACATACGCTTTAGTAGAAAAATTTTTGCCCGTCGCGAAGCGCGGGTTATCTTCGGGACCCAACAAAAACCGAAACAATTAATGAACAAACGAAAAACATTTCCGAGTACAACGTTGTAAATTGCTTGCTCCGCCGCAACGCGCGGGTTTCCCACTAGTTTAATATTGTATGAAACGAAAATAGTTATCCTCTAGTTGATGAGGATGGCTATAATAGTAAATTTCATCTTATTGCGATCGTGAACTTGATGAATTCAACACTCAAATGGCTTAAACATATCGTACACTTTCATTTGAAAGAACTTGTTGGAAAATTGAATGATTTTCGATTATCTTTTGGATTATTTGTTATTATGATTTAACTTTTGGATTATCTTTTAATATGTAATCATGCATTTCTGGATTAACTTTTGAGTTGATGTTGTAATTTATGAAATTATATAGTTAACTTTTTAACCCAGTTGAACTGTTCGGTACAACCTGGTTCAACCGGTTGAACCATTTTTTAGCCTAATCCGATTTGATTTAAAAACCGGTTTTTAAAACATTGGTTAAATCTGGTCATGTGACTTGCATATGAGGGTATTTTTGTCATTTCATCTATCTAGGGGCTAATTGTGTAAATAAATTAAATACCCAACCAATTAAAAGAACATCTATTATATATAATAAATGAAAGTTATTTGGGCCACGTGTCAACACCAGAGAGCCCCTAAATGCCCTTTTTCCCGCCCAACAGTGCCACTGCCCTCTTCTATTTATATCCTCCTTCATTTACTCATTTAGGGCTTCTTGCTTTCTTTCTCTCTCTGCTCTGCTCTATTTCCGATCGATGTTTATCCTCTCTCATGTTTATCCTTCTTCTTCTTCTTCTTCTTCTTCTTCTCATATTCATCTCCTCAACAAATGTACGACAGAGGTTACTTCTATTGGATACATCTTCGTTTGAAACCCTAAATCATGTACCGTCCAGTGGTTGAAGAAGAGAATAATCATGTAAGATCTACTTTTTTATCTAGAAATTTTATTTCGTTTTATCTATTTTGTCATACTGAACATGATGAACCATTTTCTACCCTCAGAAGAAGAAACAGATCTCCTTATCGTACTCGATGAACGCTTTTGTACAACCTCCTCTTAATCGGTGACTCTGGTATGTTTGGTTTGTTGTATCATGTGATTACGAGCAGATTTATTTTGATATGTTTTGTACTTTGTCTTTCCAAACCTTTTTTGTTGGATTATAGAGTTTGTTGATTAGAAGCAACCTCTACCGGACGGTTGTTGAGGAGATGGAAATGGGAAAGGTTATACCAGGTGTGTTGATAGGTGATACCAGTGCAAAAGTTTAGGACATCACCAAGGTAACTTAAATTGGTGTGATTTATTTTTTTGGTATTTCTAACGTTTTGATTTACTGTTTATTGGTGCATTGATTCATTTGTAATCCTTTGCAGATCTCCCGTCATCTCAATTTGAGCAATTAACCGTAGTTTTGTTAATCACTATCGGTGTTTTAATTACTAGCAGTGGTTAAAAATTTTTCCATCAGCTATTTGACTTAACAATAGTTTGCGTTATTTATTCTAAATTCATCAGTTTTTGTAGGTAAACTGAAGTTTCCACCAATAGGCACTGCCCAGCTAAGTTTCCTACAATGACAGTGGTTATAACAACTTAATATGGCACATCACTGATCTGCCTAACAAGTGTTGGATATAAGGAAGGTTGTACATAAAGTTTGATGAACATCATCCACTGTTCAATTATGAAGAACCACTGATCAAGACCAAAGTCCAGACAAGCACCGATCAACTAAATGTGAAACACTCTCCAACAACAGTGGTTCCTCATCAACAAAACATCTTCTATGTTTGTTTATGTTAACAGTGTTTATTCTATCTTTGTTTATGTTAATAGTGTTTATATGTAACAAAATTTATACTATCACTTCAGTGTTTTGATCTCTACTATTAATTGAACAGTTGTTTCATCTTTGTACTAATAAAATTCCTATACACTTGGATGAATATTAAGCACCTCATCTTGATTGTTTGAGTATAGTATTCTTGAAATTGGTTCAAACATTTGATTGTTCAAAATATTCCACTGCTGAAATACAACCACTGTTTCTTCAATCTCCATGTTGACCACTGATTGACCAAACATCAGTGTTTTGAAAACTGGTTGGTATCCACTGATCGGAAAAAATCCACCAACTTTATTCTCATCAAAAAATTTAAAGTTAGATTAAAAAAAATTCTTGATGACAATTTGTTTCAAACAAATCACTATTTTAATGCTGATTTCTTGATCTTTTGACATTTGATTAAGCAAATTTTGTATTTCAAATTGACGGTTATTATATGTTGATTAAAGTTAAAATAAAATTTAAAAAAGTCATTATGGCATTTGCTATCAAATCAAGTCAGTAGTTACTGACAATATCAGTAATTTTGAAATTCAAAATATGTAAAATGGTAATTTAAAAGACTTTGTTTATATATAACAGTGTTTTCCGCATCAATGTTTTAAAGACTGTTAGGTTGTTAGATGTCATCACCTCAGTGTTTTATATGAAACCATTTTTATGGCATCAGTGTTTATATGTAACAGGGTTTAGTACTTTTGTTTATATGTAACACTATTTATCACATCAGTTCAGTGGTTTGATCTGTATTATTAATTGAACAGTTGTTTCATCTTTATACTAATAAAATTCATATACACTTTGATGAATATTAAGCTTCTCATCTTGATTGTTTGGGTATAGTATTCTTGAAATTGGTTCAAACATTTGATTGTTCAAAATATTCCACTGTTGAAATACAACCTCTGTTTCTTCAATCTCCATGTTGACCACTGATTGACCGAACATCAGTGTTTCGAAAACTGGTTGGTATCCACTGATCGGAAAAAATAGCCACTGCTCACTTTTACATTGTTGACAACCAATTACATAAGAGTTCCACCAACATTATTTTCATCATAAAATTTAAAGTTAAATTAAAAAATAAAAATAAATTCTTGATGACTATTTGTTTCAAATCAAATCAGTAATTAATGCTGCTTTCTTGAGCTTTGGACATTTGATTAAGCAAATTTTGAATTACAAATTGACGGTTATTATATGTTGATTAAAGTTAAAATAAAATTTAAAAAAGTCATTATGGCATTTGCTTTCAAATCAAGTCAGTAGTTACTGACAATATCAGTAATTTTGAAATTCAAAATATGCAAAATGGTAATTTAAAAGACTGTGTTTATATGTAACACTATTTATCACTTCAATTTAGTGGTTTGATCTGTATTATTAATTGAACAGTTGTTTCATCTTTATACTAATAAAATTCATATAAACTTTGATGAATATTAAGCTTCTCATCTTGATTGTTTGGGTATAGTATTCTTGAAATTGGTTCAAACATTTGATTGTTCAAGTATTCCACTGCGGATACACAACCTGTGTTTCTTCAATCTCCATGTTGACCACTGATTGACCGAACATCAGTGTTTCGAAAACTGGTTGGTATCCACTGATCGGAAAAAATAGCCACTGCTCACTTTTACATTGTTGACATTCACTGATATTGACCATCAGCGGTTTCCCTAAAAAATAGTCAGTGCTCACGTTTTTATTTTTGATGTTCTTAATTAGTGATACATTGAAATTATCAAATGAAAACTAGAATTACAATCAAATTACCATTTTACCTAATCTTTACATTCCAATTACATAAGAGTTCCACCAACATTATTTTCATGATAAAATTTAAAGTTAAATTAAAAAAAAAAAAATCTTGATGACTATTTGTTTCAAATCAAATCAGTAACTAATGCTGATTTCTTGAGCTTTGGACATTTGATTAACCAAAGTTTGAATTTCAAATTGACGGTTATTATATGTTGATTAAAGTTAAAATAAAATTTAAAAAAGTCATTATGGCATTTGCTTTCATATCAAGTCAGTAGTTACTGACAATATCAGTAATTTTGAAACTCAAAATATGCAAAATGGTAAGTTAAATTTTTCGTTCTCTCTTTTTTTTCCTACAGTGCATATCAGTTCTAATATTTAATTATTTTATTAAAGCAGCATATTACACTACTTTTACCTTTGAAATTAAATCTGAAATTTATGACGTCCAATAACAGTGTCAAACCATAACAGTGGTTCAGCATCAACTTTAGTTATTCTATGTTTCTTTTTATTTGTTTATGTTAACAGTGTTTATATGTAACAGTGTTTTCCGCATCAGTGTTTTATAGACTGTTAGGTTGTTAGATGTCATCACCTCAGTGTTTTATATGTGACCATTTTTATGGCATCAGTGTTTATATGTAACAGTGTTTAGGAACAGTTTTGTATTTCACATCACTTCAGTGGTTTGATCTCTACTATTAATTGAACAGTTGTTTCATCTTTATTTTAATAAAATAAAATTCCTATACACTTGGATGTTAAGAGTGTTTAAGTGTTTATATTTAACAGTGTTTTTCGCATCAGTGTTTATAGTCTGTTAGGTTGTTAGATGTGATCACCTCAGTGTTTTATATGTAATCGGTTTTATGGCATCATTGTTTATATGTAACAGTGTTTATCACCACAGTGGTTTATATGTAAGCGTATTTATCACATCACTTCAGTGGTTTGATCTGTACTATTAATTGAACAGTTTCATCTTTATACTAATAAATAAGGTAACACAAAATACACTTGGATGATTATTAAGTTCCTCATCTTGATTGTTTGGGTATTGTATTATTGAAAGTGGTTCAAACATTTGATTGTTAATGACTATTAGTAATTAATGCTAATTTCTTGAGCTTTGGACATTTGAGTTAAGCAAAATGTGAATTTCAAATTGACGGTTATTGTTTCTTAATTAAATTTAAAATAAAATATAGAAAAGTCATTATGAAAATTGCTTTGAAATCAAGTCAGTAATTTTGAAATATTGAAATTCTTAATATACAAAATGGTAATTTAAAATTGACGTTCTTTTTTTTTTTTTGCCTACTTTGCATATCATTTCTAATATTTTATTACTTTAATAAAGCAGCATATAAAGATATACACTCCCTGCATTTGAAATTACATTTGCCACTGCATTCAGTTAAAATTTTTATTGGATAATTGGTAAGCTTGAATTTCAACCTTGATATTTTTTTTAAGAACATCCATGCTTATTGTATTATCATATTACGTTTAGCAATACTTATATTTTGCTTTTTTTTTTATGTACAGTATTCAAATGGAGGTTGCAAAGGTTAGCATGCTTAACGATCTTAATACATTCTCAAACAACTATTCGATTAGAGTGAAGATTGTTAGCATTTCGAAGAAGATGATGAATGATAACAAAAATGAAATATATCGTCTTGATATGATCTTCATGGATGAGATGGTACCGTATATAGTTGTGTTATAATTTTTTTGGACATATGAATATCCAAATGAATATAACACCTTTTTTATTTAATCGGATGTTTCATATTCTTAGGGAACTATGATACAAGCCAGCTGTTTGCATAAGATGCTAGGAAAATTCAAACACTTTCTTCAGTTGGATGAATGTCTTCTTATCACCAAACCTTCTCTTGCTACTAATAAGTCCTCTGCTAAGTATACCAAGAGAAACGACAAAATATCACTTTATTTCTATACTTCTGTTGAGAAATGCTTTGACTAGTCTGGACCGAAATACCGTTTTAATTTCGTTAACCTCAAGGATGTTGTTAAAAATAAATTTGAAGTTAATACAGTTATTGGTATGTAAATCACTACATGATATATATCTATTGTTTTGTCTTATTGTTTTTTTTTATTCTTATCACTTCTTAATGCTGTTTTCTTTTCACAATATATTTTTGTTTATAGATTGGATTGGTTATGTGGATGTATGTTTCAATCTAGAGGATACGTCAAAGAAGGATGGGAGCAAGGGCAAGAGACTTAATCTTAGACTTGAAGACCTTGAGTGCGTTCTTTTTATTAAGTTGTTGCATTTTGACGTTTAAACCATTATAAGGTTGCTTGATGTTATTATGTTTTATGTTAATATTTTAGAGGCCAAAAGTGTCCGGTTACTTTGTGGGATGGTTTTGCTATTGACATGTTTGCTTACATGAATGATAAGAAACGAGAGAAATATGTTGTTATCCTTTGTCATTTTGGTATGGTCAACCTTTACAAAGGTACAATTTTAACTTAATTAGTTTAATTTTTTATTGTTATAGATTTATCTTTAGATTTACTTATATGTTTTAAATTTGACACTATTTATATTGATCTACATTTGGTATTAATTTTAAATTCAGGCAAGCGTGGCGTTGCAAACGGCTTTGAGCTAAGCAGACTTTTTATTGACACTGACATTGAAGAGATATCATCTTTTAGAAAGAGGTATAGTTAGTATGCATATAAACATTGAACAGTATTATTTTGTACCTACATTTATTTTTTACGTTTTAATTTGATCACATGAATCTGTTTAGATATGTAGAGAAAATTTCTGCTTCATCTTCATCAAATGATCATGTTGGTTCAAACGTCATCTCAAGTGTTGAAGATGAGTTTCTTAATAACCCTGATTTCATGCTTATTGGTTTCCTGGGAACCATATCAACGGTGTGTATTTTCTTATAAGTACTCTACATGCTGAGTTTTTTAAAAGTCTTTTCTAAGTGTTATTATTTTTGTTTGATGTTGATAGACAAAGAAGGTTTTGGTTGTTGGCACAATCACAGCTATATGCACTGATAAACTTTGGTATTACAATGGTTGTAACCACTGTAAGTCAGGTGTGGAGGAAAGATTTGTAACGAAAGAAAATCCGGATGGTTTATCTGGTGTTGATCATGAAAAATCGTTGGTGTGTACAAATGATAAATGTGAAGGAGTCGACATCTATTCTATTCCGCGGTTTGAGATTACAGTTTTATTTCCTTATACTAAATACTAATATGAACGACACTTTTGTTTTTAGTAATACTAATGTTTTCATTTGTTTTTAACTTTGATAGGTTCAAGATACCTATTAGGGTGCAAGACTCTTCCGGTACTGTGTCTTTGACACTGTTTGATTTTGAAGCTTACAAGATTCTTAAGAAAACTGCCAAAGACTTAGTTTCAATTCAAGATCAGGTAACAAATACATGCATTCAGTTATTTGGCCATGTACTATATATAATTTAAAATTAATTTTTATAAAATTGTATGTTGAAATTATGGAATCATTCTGCTCATTGTAATTATATTAATTTTTATAAAATTATAGGTTGTTAATTCTGGAGAGATACCGAACCCATATCCTGAGATCTTTGACACATTGATTGGAAAGAGGTATGCTTTCATCATAAGTGTTAAAGACTATAACATTGAGCATCAGGTTGAAAACTATGGTATTTCAATGGCCACTAACGATGATGAGATCCTTGCCGCGCTCTGCGCCAAATTCAATCTTAACCAGGTCTAAATCTTCATTATGTCATTCTTTTAATTTGATATACATATCCTTTTAAAATATATTTATACCATTGTGTGTATTTTATGTTATTATGTACTTAAAGCATGAGCAGTCCGAATCGTTGGATGTTCCAGAATCCTGCAGTTTGTCTACTCCTGTTGACCTTATGAAGGTTATATGAGAATTTCCTTATTTGTAGTAATTTTTTTTAAACGTTAGTACTTATTGTCTTTTTATATCAGGATGAGTTGTCATACTGCGGTGAGAATGTTACACCTGCATCCCAAGCACTTGTAGGCACTAAGAATCCGTCTTCTTATGAAACAAAACGTAATATTCGTGAAGTGTTCGATGTGGATGATGCATTAGGTTGCTCCTCGACAAAGCGCCGCATCAGTGATCTCAGGATGAAGATGCTGGTGTTTCGACGCTTTTGATTCCAAAGATTGAGAAATAGTGTCTTCTGTATTTTCAAATACATTTATGTGTTGATTTCATATGCTGTTGCCATGTTGAACTTATGGTTTTCGTTTTGTTGCTTTTGGGTGTTTGGTGGGTTATGTTTTGGACTGATTATGTGGTTTTGAATTCCTAAAAACTTATCTGCTTATTATAATGTATATTGTTAAATAAATATTGAGATGTTCAATAGTCAATATTTATGTTTAAAACTTATGTGTATGAATAGTAGCAACAATTTATAATATATATTGTATATACTCAATTAACAACTTTTTTATCTACAAACATTTCTAATATTTAAGCAATTTTAATGTTATTATTTTATCTCATAATTTATATATGATTATCCGTGGATGTGGTTGTTCTTTATTGGTTTTTACCGTTATCCTTGCCCACTAAGATTTAGTAAGTATCCGTCATATGTTACAGTTTAAAAAAAATATTTAATGTGTGCCTGTTTCTCCCATTACTTATTTAAGTAATCTCATTCAATAGGTTTTTTATATACTTCAAATTTTCTCTAAGTCATTCAAAGAATGTTGTTCAGAAAAATCGTAAGCAAGTATGAAGCGTAAATTCAAACCCATTTTATTTGGTTTTTTGTTTGCTTTATTGATCCATGTTTTATTTTATTTTTTTTCTTTGGTTTATTTGGATAACTGAAGAAAATACCGTTTAACTTAAATAGTTATTAAATAAAGATAGTAATATTTTATTTTAAAAATTATATACAAATAAACCATAAACCTAACCGATGAACATCCGATTTACATTCCACAAAGATTACAAAATTTGTTGTTAAGTTTTTTATCAATGTAATACATTATTTGGAATAATTAATTCAATAATATGAAACAATTTTATTTTACTTTTCATGAAATGATTTTTAATTACAAAATGATAAAATGCAATATTATAATTTATTGAGGTTATGTTTAATCCTTAGGTATTATATATTGTAATTCAAAATTTAAAAACCACTGTTTTCTTCTATTGTTTTAATGTTCCTGATCTTAATACTCTTTCTTCTTTTGAAAGCTTCTCCTTCTTTCAGAATTAACAATGTCAAAGAATTCACGTTCATTTTCTACAACAGCTAATTCATCTCAACGAAATTTACATAGTAAGTGAAATTATAACTTCTTAACTCATCATTTCCGAAATCAAAATCAGCTTTTAGATTCAAATCATAATTTTACTTGGTTTTTTTGTAGGTCCTCTTATGAGAACTCCTGTTTCAGATGTCTCTAACAGATCTCCTCTTTCAGATATCACAAATGGTAATAGCTCTTGAATTTGATTATAAGTATTCTTTTTTCCGTTTTATGTTTCTAAGTGGACTGATTCTTGTGTTTTGAACATATTATACTTTCTATGTTTTTTAGTTATTTCACCGAATGAAAGGCGTAAGCTTCGAAAATTAATACTTGATAATAAGAAATTAAAGAATGCGTGGTCATCATCAGCTGCTAATTCATCTCAACGAAATTTACGTAGTAAGTGTAATTATAACTTCTTAACTCATCATTTCCCAAATCAAAATCAGGTTTCATATTGAAATCATAATTCTACTTGCTTTTTTTGTAGGTCCTCTTACGAGAACTCCTGTTTCAGATATCTCTAACAGATCTCCACTTTCAGATATCACAAATAGTAATACCTCTTGAATTTGATTATAAGTATACTTTTTTCCGTTTTATGTTTCTAAGGTGACTGATTGTTGTGTTTCGTACATATTATACTTTCTCTGTTATTTAGTTACTCCACCTAATGAAAGGCGTAAGCTTCGAAAATTAATACTTGATAATAAGAAATTGTTAAATGCATCGTCATCATCAACGAATGTTTGTAGCATCTTTTCTGAGAATGCAAATATGGTTGAATGTTCTGATTCTACGGATCAACATATGTACTCCATTGTGTGTCGAGCAGTTAGAAATGCTACTGGTTCTTTAATTTCAACTACACCAGGTTTGTATTTTGTTTCTTTATTATTTGTTTTGATAAACACATTACTAAACCACATACCGGTCTTAACATCAATGTTTTAATATTGGATGTTCATATAATGGCATTAACATAGGTACACCCGCAGATAGCAACCGTCGATATTTCATTACTTCTAGCATTATTAGCAGCAACAATCAGCCGATATTGGGTAGTAACTCTACGCTTACACGGCTGTCTTCTGGTAAATGTAACCTTGAGCGCAAGAAGCGTGATAATACTCCTGTACGTATGCTCTCTTTGGATTCCGATCAAGAAAATGTGTTCTTGTGCACTGATGAAGATCCTTATAAAGGGATATCTAAAGGTTTTAATCTATTTTATTCTTTTAGGACATTTGTTGTGTTCTACCTGTAATATAACTCTCAATCATTTGTTAACAGATTATTTGGACCATGGTGACCAAGTGCTTACATGTCAGCTTTGTAGTGCAAAGTTATGGGCATCGGAAGGTGGAAAAGGTCGTTTAACTGTAAATAAGCTATGTTATGGTATGTGTTGTGGGTATGGTAAAGTTCAGCTACCGCCTTTAAAGGATGCACATCCGTCTTATCAAAATTTGTTTTCTTCCTCAAATCCAAAAAGCAACTTCTTCCTAAAGAACATAAGGCGATACAACTCTATGTTCTCTTTTACATCTATGGGTGGAAAGCTTGATTCTAATATCAACAAGGGCAATGCTCCATTTATATATCGTATCAGTGGCCAAAACTATCATTGCATGGGGAGTCTCAAACCTCCAGCTGGAAATGAAGCTAAGTTTTGTCAGCTATACATACATGATACTGAAAATGAAATAACAAACAGACAGGCATTATTCAGGTACGAGTGATTTCTAAGTTCCATTTTTATTCTATTAAAGAACATCTAGAAATTTAACTATTTGTAGTTCAATATTAGTTGTTAAGTACCATCACTTAATCCTTAATCACTGATTCTCTATCCAGAGATTGCTACAACAACAGTTGTTAACCATCAGTGTTTTAATCACCAGCAGTGCTTAAAAGTTTTTTTCATCAGCTATTTCACTTAACAGTAGTTTGCGTTATTAATTCTAAATTCATCAGCTGTTGTAGGTAAACTGAAGTTTCCTACAATAAGCTCTGCCCAGTTAAGTTTCATACAATGACATTGATTATAACAATTTAATAAGGCAAAACACTGTTGGATATAATTACATTTGTACACAAAGTCTAACTAACCCCATCCAATGTTCAAGACCAAACCACTCATGCCTACCAAACTACTGTTTAAGACCAAACCACTGAAATGTTACTTTTCTCAACATATTCTAAAAGTTTTGAGCTGTATCAACAGTTGTTTACAACCGTTCTTCCTTAAAAGTTAATTATTAATCACTGATTCTCTATCCACTGCTTATTACAATAGTAGTTGTTAATCTTATGTAGTTCACTATCAGTTGTTAAGTATCATCAGTGTTTTAATTACTATCAATGCTTACAAGTTTTACATCAGCTGTTTGACTTAGTACTAATCTGTTTTTCCTTAACACTTAATTACTAATAACTGATTCTCTATCCACTGCTTATTAAAATAGTTATGTTATGTTAACGTTTTGTTGTTTTTTTTCTTTTAACAGCAAAAGAACCAAACCTTCATCGCCTGCTGATAAAGAACTTGATGTTGAAATGATAAAGTATTTGAGGGCTTTATTAGATTCACAAAATATGTTGGTTAAGACATATAGGATGGTCAGAAACCATTTTCACCAATCTCCAGATGCCAACCTTAGTCTGCGACTAATTTACAGAAGAGAAAAAGACGGCAGGACATATAACTTACCCACCACATCTGAAGTTGCTGCTTTGGTTGTCGGAGACATAGATAAAGCTATAGACCATCGTGATATTGTTGTCCAAACGCAGTCGGGAATGCTGCAGCGTATTAGCGAATTACACCCATCGTATCTTGCTCTGCAATATCCGTTACTTTTTCCATATGGTGATGATGGTTATAGAGTTGATATTCCTCGTAGAGATTTTATGTCCACACAAAAGAAAATAAAACCAAAGTGCACAATGAGAGAATTTTTTTCATATAGGATCCAAGATAGAACTTATGGCTTTTCCTTAATTTTAAATGGGCGAAGGTTGTTACAACAGTTTTTGGTTGATGCGTACACAATGATTGAGAGCGAAAGATTAAAGTACATTCGTAGGCAACAAGCGAACCTTCGCTCTGAAACATTTGAGAATCTTCAAAAGTATAAATCGAAAGGTAAGGAAGTTTTAACAGATACTGGAAAGCCTGTTATACTTCCTTCTTCATTTACTGGTGGTGCAAGATTCATGCAACAAAATTACCTCGATGCAATGGCCTTATGTAAGTGGTATGGGTACCCTGATTTCTTCATAACTATAACATGTAATCCTAAGTGGCCTGAAGTAAAAAGATTTCTAAAAGATTCAACCATCAAAGCCGAAGACAGGCCTGACATATTGTGTCGATTGTTTAAAAGGAAGCTTGATTCGTTAATCAAATATTTTAAGGATTCCAAGTATTTTGGTGAGATTAACGCTGGTGTGTTATTTTTTTTCACATCTTATCCTCTGATGTATATTTTTTAATCAAGGTTATTAACTAATAAATTTTGTTTATTTTTCCTTTTTATTTAGTTGTTTATACAGTAGAATTTCAAAAGCGTGGTCTTCCTCATGCACATATATGCTTATTCATGAAGGTCGATCACAAACTTCCAACCATAGATCACATAGATCCATTTATTTCTGCTGAGATTCCCGATAAAAAAGAAGATCCTGAACTTTATTCTCTTGTGACTGATTATATGATTCATGGTCCGTGTGGGAATGCTAATTTGAATTGTCCTTGCATGGTTGATAAAAGATGTTCAAAAAACTTTCCGAATAAATTCACACCACATACAAGTATTGATTCAAATGGTTTTCCTGTATACAGAAGAAGAGATTCAGGTCATACAGTTATAAAATCTGGTGTTAGATTAGACAACAGAAATGTTGTTCCTTATAACAAAAGGCTTTTGAAAAGATATCAAGCACACATTAATGTTGAATGGTGTAATCAAGCCGGTTCAGTGAAATATTTGTTCAAGTACATCAACAAAGGTCCTGATATGGCTACTGCGGTAGTTTCTGGTGATACAAGTTCAACCATCAAAGAAAAGCCAAAAGATGAGATCAAGGAGTATTATGATTGTAGATATATTTCAGCTTGTGAGGCATCCTGGAGAATATTCTCTAATGAAGTTCATTATAGGTATCCTGCTGTTATGAGGCTTCCCTTTCATTTGCCTGGCCAACAGAATGTTGTGTATGGTGCTGATGACGATATTGATAATGTTTTAAGCAAGCCTTCTGTTGCTTCTTCAATATTTATGCAATGGATGAAGTTGAACGAGTCAAATAAAGATGCTAGAAAGCTGACTTATGTTGAGTTTCCTTCCAAATTTGTTTGGATACTTAAAGATAGATGTTGGCAGGTACGTAAGTCGTACCAGTGTGTTGGCCGGATTCATTCTGTATCTCCTGCTTTGGGCGAACCTTATTTTTTGAGGATACTACTGAATAAAGTTAAAGGACCTAGATCATTTGAGGAGATACGTACAGTTAACGGTCAATTATTCCCGACTTTTAGAGATGCTTGCTATGCGATGGGACTTTTAGATGATGACAATGAATACGTTGAGGCCATTAAAGAAGCAAGTTTTGAAGGACATGCTGGGTATCTTCGAGCGTTATTTGCTACCCTGCTTTTGACAAATACTCTATCTCGGCCAGAATTTGTTTGGGAGAATACTTGGAAATACTTAGCTGATGATATTGTTTATAGACGTCAAAAAGAAACAAATATTTTAGGTTCTGATCTATTTTCTTTTATTTTACATACTACATTTTGATTTTTTATTTAATAATGTTAATTTTTTTATTTGGTAGGTTTAGTGCTTCCTGAACATCAGATTAAGAACCTTACTTTGTTGAAAATTGAAAACTATTTAATTTCCAATGGTTCATCATTACGAAGGTTTGCCACTATGCCGTACCCTGATGACGATTCCTTACGTGATGCTTCTAATCGTCTGATCAATGAAGAGCTGTCACATGACCTAGATGAAGAACAAGCTGAGTTTAACAGGTTGCATCAATCTCTTACAGATGAACAACGAGCGGTTTTTGACGAAATAATGGAAGCAGTTGTAGGGCGTAAAGGAGGCCTTTTTTTGTCTATGGTTATGGTGGAACTGGAAAAACCTTTTTATGGAAGACTTTGGCTTCAGCTGTTCGATGCAGAAATGGAATAGTTTTAAATGTGGCCTCAAGTGGTATTGCTTCGTTATTACTTTCCCGTGGAAGGACAGCTCATTCTCGGTTCCATATTCCCATTAATCTAACAGAAGATTCAATGTGCAATATTAAGCCAAATAGTGATATTGCGAGATTATTAAAGGAAACCCAATTAATCATATGGGACGAAGCACCGATGGTACACAAACATGCCTTTGAAGCTTTAGATAGGACCATGACCGACGTATTTTCGGAAGGTAGGAGTATTCGTTCGGATATTCCTTTTGGTGGTAAAGTTATTGTATTTGGTGGTGACTTTAGACAAATACTACCTGTTATTCCTAATGGTACTAGACAAGAAATTGTTAGTGCGTCTTTAAGCTCTTCATACATATGGGCAAAATGTAGACTCTTACGGCTGACTAAAAACATGCGTCTAACTATTGGAGCTGAAAGTTCGAATACGAAGTCTATCAGAGAATTTGCAAAATGGCTTATTGATATTGGTGAAGGAAACGTTGGAGATGATAATGATGGTGACGCCATTATAGAGATACCAGATGATTTACTGATCACCGATATTTGTGACCCAATACAAAGTTTAATTGACTTTGTATATCCTTCAATTATTCAACAATTTAGGATTGCTGGATTTTTTTCTGAGCGAGCAATTCTAGCACCCAAAAATGAGGTAGTTCATGAAATTAATGATCGATTGCTTTCGTTATTTCCTGGTGATGCGAAAGAGTATCTGAGTTTTGATAGTATATGTCAAACCGAACAAATTCTTGATTCTTTTCAAGAAAGCTTATACTCAACAGAAAATTTGAATGCTCTTAAGATTTCTGGCTTGCCAAATCACAGATTAGTTCTTAAAGTTGGTGTTCCTGTGATGCTTCTTCGAAACATTGATCAACAGAAAGGGTTATGTAACGGTACAAGGCTTCAAATTACTTTTCTTGGTAAATGAGTTATAGAAGCTGAGGTTATATCTGGTGGGAACATTGGCACAAGAGTTTGTATTCCAAGGATTAATATGATCCCGTCTGACAAAAAAAATACCTTTTCAATTTCAACGAAGACAATTTCCGTTATCAGTTTGTTTTGCTATGACAATTAACAAGAGTCAAGGACAATCGTTATCAAAGGTTGGTCTTTATTTGAAAGATCCTGTCTTCACTCATGGTCAGTTGTATGTTGCATTATCAAGGGTCAAGACCAGAGAAGGCGTTAAAATACTAATATTCGATGCTGATGGAAAACCAACAAATAAGACTTCTAATGTTGTTTACAAAGAAGTTTTTACTAGCTTGTAATCATTGTGAGGAATGTTAAAACGTTGTTTGATCAAAGTAAAACTACTTATGTTAAAAGCTAATTATAATAGATAAAACACTATTTGAGCAATGTTAAAACGTTGTTTAACTAAAGTCTGTTTGACCAAAGTCAAACTACTTTTGTTAAAAGCTACTTGATAAAACACTGTTTGACCAAAGCCTGTTTGACCAAAGTCAAACTACTTATGTTAAAAGGTACATATAATAGATAAAACTAAATTTTCCCTCGGCATTGCTTCTTGAGGTCATGAAACTTACTTATGTTAAAACCTAATTACTATTAATACATGATTCAAAGCATTCAAATTTTATGTTATGTTAATGGTTTTGCTATATGAAAAATTATTTTTCTTTGTTAATTTGAATACCAAATCAATTCAACTAATCATGTACTTTACTCTTGTATGTCAATGTAAATAACAAATTTAAAAAGGGGTGTGTGTGTAAATATTTTTCATCAGTTGAAAATATGGGAAGAGAAAAACACAACCGTCACTATTTCTTCATCATCATTACACATTAAACATCTATCATCTCTTCTTTCAAAAATCTCTTCTCCCCAGTCATTTTCTAGGGTTTCAATTTTCTTTTCCTCCGTCTTCTACACTTCAATCACCTGAGGTTTGATTATTTTTTCTTCAACAACTGGTATGTACATTCCTATTGTAATGAACTTTATATTGTTTAATCTATGTTAATTTAAATCCTATCTTGCTACTAATACGATTTTAAATGTTTATTGCTATACATTCAAGATTCAAGAAGGGTTTACTTATGTGTTTGAATCATTTGTTGAGAACATGTTAAAATAATTATTATTTGCAGAATAATTTTAACTCATACTCTGTTTCTATGATTAATTTCACTATATACTCTGTTAATACAAAAAGTTAATGTTCATTTTCGAAGCCAGCTTTTTAATTACAGTCTTTTAACATCTTTACTGATTCAGGTTTTATGATGTATACTACATTTGTTAAGTTTCTTCGTAACCCAGAATCTTTGAAACTGGTATGACATGTTTTTACATACATAATTTATTTGTATTGAGATATATATTTAACAGTTCTTTTATGGTTTATATTTTCTTACACTATTTAAAAATTATATACAGGATGTACCTATATTCTTTGCTAATCAAAAGTGGGGAGATTGTTGGCAAAAAAGTAGGTTGCAAGTCTATCATGAGTCTGGTAAAAAATGGGTTGTTAGGGTTAGAACAGAAAATTCAACGCCGATAATAACTGACGGTTGGGACATTGTTGTTAAAGATCTCAATTTGCCGAGGGATACTTTGTTGGTTTTCAAACCGTTAGGTGATTTTGGACTTGAACTTTCATGTTATGTTAATGGCATGTGTGGGGAATCTTATTTCACCTTTAATCGTTATGCAAGATTTGGTTTTACGGTATGAGTATTGATCTTAACTTCAATTCTTTTGCATCTTTAACGTGTTAACACTTATTCTCATAAGATACATACTTCACGTTTAGTATTCATTATTTTTAATTTTAAGCAGGTAATTGAAGACTGCTTCATTGAACAATTTTACGTAAACAGTCCACCGAGTGGGAAATTTCAAATCTGTTACAAAGGTTCCTACTGGAATGTTGAGGTGTCTAAAGTTGATACCCACTTTGTATTTGCTAGAGGATGGCCGGAAATGTGCAACGATGTTGGGATACTTGAGGATGATTTGCTTGTGTTTAGCAGGATTGATGATTTTGTTTTTGAAGTAGTAGTTTATAGAGATGAGATTGAGATTTGCTTTTTGAAGAAACCTGAATCTGATGATGATAGTGTAGTTGAGATATTGAAGGCTGATTATGTTAAAAATGCATTCAAGGTACGTAAGTATTTAGCATTAGCAATAAAAGTTTTAATTTTTTAGCTTTATATTAATTATTTTATTAATGTTGACCAGGACATCTATGAGGATGAAGAAGTTGTTTCTGTAGGTGAAGGTACAACCGTTACTCAGGTACTTGCTAAATTATTAAAATTATTTATTTTTAATTTAACACATATAAGAATTTAATGTTTTTACAACTATTAGTAATGCTGTTTACTGATGTTATATTTATTCAATAATGTATTATTTACAAGAACTTACCAACCAATGCCGAATGCACGTCCAAGAGACGCATGTCTTCACGATTGAACCAAACCCAAGATGTAAGTTTACCATCTTAAAGATTGTTATATTACTATTGTTATTAAATTTACTCTATGACAACAGGTTAAGAAGAAAGCTAAAGTTACTTCTGAGAGAAAGGAGGTCGTCAAGAATAGGACTAAGGGAAATGCTGCCTTACCTGTCGACACAAGTGATCATACTGGATGTTCTTCGTCTGTTCATAAAGTTAAGGTATCTATACTTGCCAGTTAATTAGTATATGTTATAAAACTGTTTTTTTTTTGTGCATATATTGATCATTCCTTTAATTCACATGTATATGTTTACTTTTTCATCAAGGGGAAGAGAGCTGCCAACGTTAAAAAAAAGCTTAACCGTAGAAATAAGATTGCAAAGACTGCAAAAAAACATTCTGGACATCCTCTTGACCCTGAGTTCTTTCATTTTGATCGCAAAGGAGACTATAGGCTGGTATACCATTTTTTATAATAAACTAATGATTTACGTTTATTTGTCTGACTATTATTTTTTTCCACACAATACATGTAGCGTCTTCCTGCTGAAGTTGCGAGACGAGCAGGTCTTTTTCTTGATCTTCATCCTTTGAAAGTTCAAAACATGGTTGGAGTTGTGCAGGTTTATGATGTTAAGTTGGAGTTAAATGAATTGAAGCCACGTTATGCGTTGGAAGGTTGGCGAAAGTTTATGACTGACAATAACTTGAGGTTTGGTGATATGTTGCATTTCACATACGTGTCTTCGCAACAGAAGATAGTATTAAATCAAGTTACATCAGTTTAACAAACACATTTTAAGTCTGTTCTGATATCAGATACTAATTATGAATTTTTTGATGGTGATGTTGTAGGTTTTTTTCTTAAATTATTAACTTGATGTTTTTGTTGCTATGTATGGCTAAGATGATAAAACACTGTTATTAGCACTTTATGTTTTATATTTGACCAATTAGATTATGTATTAAATTATAGTTCTTTAAGTCATTGTTCCATTTTCTTGAATTCTATCTAATTTTTTAAAGAACTTCAATAACAAATAGTGGTTTGAACATCTGTTTGCCTTTTGGTCAATAGTTAATGGAAACCTATGTTAGGTTCAACAATGTTTTGAAGAGGAAAACTGTGTTAGAAGACAGTAGATCTTAACAAGTTAAACATATGTTAAGGCTTAAATAGATGTTTGCCCTTTAACAGATGTTTGGCCATTTATATGAAATGTCTGGACTTAAACAATTGTTTGACCTTAAACACATGTTTGAACCTTAAACAGATGTTTTGCCTTAAACAGATGTTCTTCTTCTATATCAGATATTTGGACTTAAACAGATGTTTGGTCTTAAACCAAACATTTGTTTAAGCTCAACATCTGTTTGACTATTTGTCAATATCTTATTGACTTTTGGTTAACATCTGTTTCAAATTTGGTCAACATCTTATTTTGTAAAAGAGGTACAAAAACAAAGATTTTTTCAAAATCTCAAATCACCCTATCATGTAAGTGCATTGATGTAAAAGTGGAAATGATGTTATTCATATGGTCCTGTTGTGCTTTTGTTTGTCCTCTAATATGAGTTCATGATATAATGCGGTGATTTCAAGACATTTTTGTTGAATCGAATGAGATGGTTGATGTAATGCGGTCGTATTAATAACAAATAGTAATTAGTTAATCTAAATAACTTTCTCGAGTCCGGGAAGCAATCCCGGGTAAAAACCTAGTTATATATAAATAAAAGAGTTAAATGCCATTTTAGTCCCTGTGGTTTGGGTCATTTTGCCAGTTTAGTCCAAATGTTTCATTTTTAACCTGTGGGTCCAAAAAGGTTTCACCGTTGCCATTTTAGTCCACTGGGTTAACTCCATCCATTTTTTCTGTAAACGAGAAGACCAATTCGGTCATTTTATATGGCTGAATTGCCCTTTTAGTTAATAGAATTACATACAAAATTACCGAATTGGCCTTCTCGTTAACAGAAAAAATGGATGAAGTTAACCCAGTGGACTAAAATGGCAACTGTGAAACTTTTTTGGACCCACAGGTTAAAAATGAAACCTTTGGACTAAACTGGCAAAATGCCCCAAACCACAGGGACTAAAATGGCATTTAACTCTAAATAAAAATTGCTCTCCCTCGGCCATTTACCACCACATTTCACCATCACCACCACTATCATCCACCCCACACCATCGCCTGCTACTGTATATCCCCTTTTATTCTCAGTCCATTTAACTTATAACGCAGGCCAAATTAAAAAAAATCAACTATATAGCCCATCTGAAATGTTTATTCAACTACAAATATGTCTATCATACAAAACAAAAGAAATCCTAAATCTTTTCTAATCAACCGTTACCACACAACACCTAGACATGCACAAAGCGGTTTTTTTAATAACCTAAACCGGTTAACCGGTTGGGACGGTTATTGGGCCAAAAAAACAAAACCGGTTACGGTTAATAACCGACCGGTTAATAACCGGTTATTAACCTCGAAAATCGCTACCCGGTAATAACCGACCGGTTATGAAAAACCGGTTAACTAGTGAACCGGTTAATAAAAACCGGTTTTTTTCGGTTATTTTATAAAACATGCAGAAATTTAAAAAAAAAAGCTGCAGAATCATTAAATCATATACAAAACATGAAGAATTTTATAAAAACATGCAGAATAACATGCAGAAAGTTATAAAAACATGCAGAATTATATTAAAACTGCAGAAATTAAAAAAAAAAGCTGCAGAAACTTATAAAAACATGCAGAAACTTATAAAAACGTGCAGAAACTTATAAAAACATGCAGAAACTTATAAAAACATGCAGAATTTTTAAAAACATGCAGAATTATTTTAAAAACCTGCAGAATTATATTAAAAACATGCAGAATTATTTAAAAACATGCAGAATTATATTAAAACTGCAGAAATTTAAAAAAAAAGCTGCAGAAACTTATAAAAACATGCAGAAACTTATAAAAACATGCAGAATTTTTAAAAACATGCAGAATTATATTAAAAACCTGCAGAATTATATTAAAAACATGCAGAATTATATTAAAAACATGCAGAATTTTTAAAAACCTGCAGAATCATATAAAAACCTGCAGAATTATATAAAAACCTGCAGAATTATATAAAAACATGCAGAATTTTATAAAAACAGTAGGTCAAGTAACATTACATTAATAAACATGAAAATATCCAATACAATTTTCTTAACTAGTCTAGAATGAAGTTGTCGTCTTGTAGTTTTGTTTCGTCATTTCTTCGTTTAGTCGCTTCGGGGGCTAGTAGAGCGTACGGATTCATCGTACATGAGTTCGTCATCGGAAAGTGGTTGCGCCCGTCCTTGAAAAACTTCAACATCATGTAATTGTTCTTCCACCTCAAGCTCGCCCTCAAGACTTGAAATATGTTGTATACGTTCCACGCCATCCAAGTAATCCTTCAAACAAATGCACATTTCCATCGCCTCCGGTGTAAGTCTTGTTCGTCGAATAGATAGTACCCTTCCACTAAGAGAAAAAACCGACTCCGAAGCTACCGTAGAAGCTTGGGAGCTTAGTAGATCACGTGCCATGGCGGCTAAAACGGGATAATGCGGTTCTTGTATTTTCCACCAAGCCAAAACATCAAAGTTGTGAAACTCGTCGGGTGACAAGGTTGCTAAAAAATCGGTATATTTATACCTCCCGAGTTCACTATTTGATGCATCACCTCGAGAACGTTTACTATTTTCATTTCTTAACGAATTATAGAAATTTAAGTCCGCATCTTTTCTCGACGCCTTCGAGCTCTCCGCCATTTGTTGGTGTAACGATGACACGTTACCATATCTTTGAAAGTAATGATCAAAAAGATTGTTTAAAGAAACGTCAAAACGTTTTAGTGCATTTCTTGTAAAATGTGGGTCGGCATCATTTAACTCCAAATCCGAACAAATATCCGAAATCATCATCTCAACACCCGCAATATTTATAGTCGGGTTCAAGGCGGCGGCACATGTAAAAACCGGTGGCATTTCTTGAAAATATTTTTTAAACTTTTCTCTCATTGGAACAATCATATGTTCGTAAATGTCACCTTGGAATTCAAAGTCGTTTACTTTTTGACACATCAAAAATAGTTGTTTAAGCACCAAAGAACTAGTGGGATAATAAACTCCCGATAAAATCTTTGTCGCGGTTCTAAAAACTTCAAGTAATTGTGTTAACGTTTCAATACACTTCCAACCATCGTCATCAAATGGTTCCACCAACCCGGACGTTGCAAGACTATCGTGGAAAGATTTTAAGGTTTCTTTTTGCATTATCGCACTATCAAACATTTTCCACGTAGAGTTCCAACGGACGACCATGTCAAAATGTGCGCTATAGCATTTCTTATTTAAAGCTTTACACCATTTTCTATAATCCGCATATCTTTTTCGACTACCTTGAAAAACGTCACGTAACATATCTTTAAAAGTTTCTTTAACTTCTTTAACGGACTCGACATTTAGCCCGTCTTGCACAACCAAGTTAATGATGTGCGCAACACATCGGCTATGATAAAATTCTCCATCGCAAATCGGATTGTATTTTATTTTTAACATTTGCACCGCGGTTGTGTTGTTCGACGCATTATCAAAAGCAATAGAAACTATTTTATTTTCTAATTTATAAGTTTTGATAACATCGTCTAAGACATGAAATATATTTTCCCCCCGTGTGTGGATAACCAAATATATCGAACGCGATTGTACGTTTCATCATGTTCCACGAATTGGGATCGATCCAATGCGCGGTAACACAAATGTAAGAATCCGGTAAACCAAATGGAGCCGACCATACGTCGGTTGTTAAATTAACACCGGTGTTTAATTTTTCAAAACCTAAAATCATTTCTTTTTTAGCTTTTGACCACATCTTTAAACAATCGCGTCTAAGAGTTGAACGACTTACGTGAACATAACGTGGTTGAAGCGTCTCTTGAATCAACTTAGTCAAGCGCGGATTGTCAAAGTGATCGAACGGCAACGATTGTTGAATAACAAATTGAGCCATCCTTAAACGAACCGCCTCCGGGTCGAAATTCCAAACACCCATACCCCGTGATATTTGCGCTTGATCTTTGGCGGGATTTTTTTTAATGGCTTGCAATGCGACGTCACATGTGCTCTCAAAGTAGAGTTCGATGACGCCGCAAGAAACGCCCCACAATTTTTGCACCTCGCCTTTTCTTTTCCATTCGACATATCGCATAAATCAAAATTCACCCATAGTTTCGGGTCCCTATTCGTGGTCAAGATCTTCTTCACAAACAACTCGCTAGATGAACGGTCGAAGCATCGCCACTCGAACTCGCCATTTGAAAGTTGAAACGTATTTTGTAAGTGTGTTTTTGAGCTAGAATTGAAGTGGGATTATACATATGCTTTGAAAGCTTATTTATACACATCAAAAGAGGTCCAAAACGGTAATATTACCGTTTTTTTCATTTCAAACGGTAACATCCAGCTCCTGGAAATGTTCTGTGCTGCTGCTCTGCTTTCTGCTGCTGTTGAAGATCAAAATGTGACCGGTTAACCGGTTATTGACACACTAAAAAACCGGTTTTTAATTAACCGGTTAAAAACCGGTTATTGATAAGAAATACTAAAACCGGTTAGGAACCGCCGGTTATTAAAAAACCTAAACCGGTTATTTTGGTACCGGTTAAAAACCGGTTTCGGTTACGGTTATTAACCGGTTTCGGTTAAAAAACCGGTTTTTTTGCCCATGTCTAACAACACCAAACACCACTTTTCTCATCTTCAAAACACCACAATCATCCTCAAAAGTCAAAACACACAAGGACAAAACCCCAAATCACATCCATCTCTGATCCAAGAACACCACCACCTGTACTACGTGATGGCAGAAGCAGCAGCTAGCTCCGATGGCTGTGGTGGAAGGGTTAGGGTTTTCAACGGCTACGGTGGTAGGGTTAGGGGTCGGCGGCTGCGGTGGATTGTTTTCGGATGTGATGAAGGGTGGTGGCAGGTTGTTGGTGGTGGGTGAAGGTTCTGAGAGAAAGAGAGAGTGTGAGAGTGAGTGAGAGAGATGTGTATGAGAAGGGTGGTTGGTGGCGGTTCTTGGTTGTTGCTGGTGGTGGTGATGATGGACAGATGAGAGAAAGATGGAGATAGGTAAAGGGAGAGAAAGTAATGGGTTTTTGTTGTTAGTTATATTTATATATAATATATTATATCATAGATAGTGGATCCTGTAAAAAGTGCTCAAAGTGTGAGAAGTGTATTATAACACTATATATAATACTATATAACACCATATAAACACCGTATAATAATATGTAAGACCATATAACACTATGTAACACTATATATCATTATATAACAAATATAACACTATGGGTTGTCTGATAGCATGTCTATGATAGATGTATAGTGTTATATTTGATATATAATGTTATATAGTGTTATATGGTATTATATGGTCTTACATATTGTTATACAGTGTTTATATGGTGTTATATAGTATTATATATATAATGTTATAATACACTTCTCACACTTTAGACCCTTTTTACACTATCCTTTTATATATATATATATAGAGGACCGCTAAAATGAGAACCACATCGAGTTGTAAGAACCGTGAGAACTACACCGTACGGGGCGAGGTGGACCAAATTTTTTTTTTCATAAACGTAGATGTGTGTATTATAAACACATTTGTAAAAAAAAGAATTAAAAAAAAAATGTCGTGTGTGTAGTTTTGAGCACCACAAGTTTGTGTTTACGGGTACCGTAAATCCTACCGGAAAATTTACGGTACCCGTAAACACACACTTGTGGTGCTCAAAAACTTTTTTTTTTGAATTTTTTTTTACAAATGTGTTTATAATACACGCATTTACGTTTGTGAAAAAAAAATTTGGTCCATCTCGCCCCGTACAGTGTAGTTCTCACGGTTCTTACAACTCGAGGTGGTTCTCATTTTAGCGTGATCCTATATATATATATATATATATATAGGGAGGGGCTCATGCGAGAACTCCATTTATTGCGAGAATCGCGAGAACCAATGTGAACACAACCTAAAATAGCTAAAAAACCTAACCCCCACCCCCCCCCCCCCCCAAAAAAAAACCCTAACCCCCCCAAGCTAAATACTAAAAACTAAAACCCCCAAAAAACCTTAAAAAAAAACCTACCCCCCCCCCCCCCCCCCCAAAAAAAACCTAAACCCCCCTCCCCCAATCCCCCCAAGCTAAAATGCTAAAAACTAAACCCCTAAAAAAATCAAAATTTTTTTAATATTTTTTATGCTCAAATCGCTACTTTTAGTGGCAAAAAAAAAAATTTGTTTTTAAAATTTTTTTTTGGCTTCGAAAAGTAGCGATTTTTATATAAAAAAAACAAAAAAATTGTGTGATTTTTAGCTATTTTTAGGCATTTTTGGTTGTGTTCACATTGGTTCTCGCGGTTCTCGCAATAAGAGGTGGTTCTCGCATGATCTTCTCCCTATATATATATATATATATATGTATGTATGGGTAAAAAGACTAAACTACCCTCGTATGATCTGGTTTACCAAAAAAAAAATCTAACTGGGTTAGGGCTAAAGGACATAACATGCTGGATTTTGAAACATTAAGTATAAAACTCGTCAATTTTAAAGACAAATGATACCGTCTGAAATTGGGTATAAAGATAAAAGACAAATCTTGCAATTCACTCAAAAATATAGACACACCTAGGGATGTGCAAAAAACCGAATTAACCGAACCATAACCGAATTAACTGACAAAACCGAACCGAAAAACCGACCCAAATAAAAAACCGGTGGGTCGGTTAATGGTTTTTTTTAAAAACCGAAAGTAGCCGGTCGGTTATGGTTACCATTTTTTCCATACCCACCATAACCGAACCGAACCAACATGTAATAAATTTTGTAGGATTTAAAACATTTCACCATATTTTTAATATTTGATGTTATTTATTGAAGATTTTTAGTATCTATATGTTTTTATATCGTTTTGTGGCTTTGGTTGGATGCTTATTTAAATTTATGAAATGTATCATATCACTTTATTTCAAAATTTGATAATAATTGGTATTAATATTATAGATTATATGTATTTTTTATACTATGTAATATACTAATATATACAAATATGCAATAATAATTTATTCCATGTTAAAAAAATTAATTTATTTTTAGCTAAGCTAAATACACGGTTAACCACCCATAACCGACCCGCTAAAACCATCAAAACTGAATAACCATAACCACCATAACCGATCGGTTATGGTTATGATTACCCATTAACCGACATCGCAGTTATGGTTATGGTAATGGTTTTAGGTCAAAACCGACCCAAACCAATCCATGCACACCCCTAGATACACCAATACATACACCCTATATAATTATAACTCCTAACATTTTAGTCTTGACGAGTATCAATTATGAATTAATCATCATAACGTCTCGTTAGTGACGAATATAAATATTTACCCAACAAGGCTACGAATTACTAAAATAGAAATATACGTTCATGTTTATTGTCATTTCCTTTTTTCGGTTTTTCAAACCAACAAGTTTTCATATTTGGAAAGAGAATGAAAAAACAATATTGTTTTTTAATAAACTCTTTCAACAACAACAAGCATACCCAGTATAATCCCATCTATAGCGAAGCTATTGATAGGGTCCGAGGAGGGTAGGATGTAAGCATGCCTTACCTCTGTCTAAGGGGATAGAGATGGTGCTTCCAGTAAGACCACCGGCTCCAAAACCATAACCAAGACATAAGCTTCTAAAAAAACATATATAAGCACGCCACTACTACAAAAGATATAGATAAAAATAATAATAAACACATAAATAAGTGCTTGTTAGTAAAACTACGACACCGAGAATAGGTGAAAACCTATATATATATATATTATATATATATATAAGGTAAGGTTATTGTCAAAAATGTTAAAAGTGTGAGAAATGTGAGAAATATGGTGGAGATGACATGTGTTATCCATCTAAATTAATTCAAAAGGGTAAAAACGTAATTTTATAATTAATTCAATTAATTCAAAACTTACCATAACCGCCACCTTAATTATAGGAACATGATTTTTTTAAAAGATCTCTAAAAAAACACTACGAATAACACTGCAACCACCATTCAGCACATATATAACACCATTCAATAATTATATAACACCATTCAGCAAGTATATGTATATAACACCATTCAGTAAGTATATACATAACACCATTCAGTAAAGAATATAACACCATTCAGTAAAAGAATATAACACCATTCAGTAAAGAATATAACACCATTCAGTAAAGAATATAACACCTCTGTATCATCTTCTCCACTTCCGGCACCACCACTGCCGCTCCGCCGCCGCTGTCGTGTGGAGAGAGAGATCATCTGGTCGTTCGATGTAGATAGAGAGATCGCACGACCACCACCAATGCCACTTCCGGCACCACCAGTGCCGCACCACCACTGCCGATCCGCACCACCACTGCCGCTGCCGCTCGCCGCCGCCGCTCCAGTGCGATGTAGAGAGATAGATCGAAATTGTAGAGAGAGAGAGAGCATCTGTTCGAGCGATTGGAGATAGTGATCGAAATTGTAGGGATTTTGATTTACAGTTTCCTATTTTGAATGGATATAAAGACTTTATTACCCCTATAATTTTCAATTCAGTCCAAAAAAATAAAACAAATTTTACAATTTGGTCCCTATTAATCTAAACCATTAGATCAAAGATCTAATGGTGTAGATTCTTTCTTATCCTTCTCACACTTTTGGTCTTTTTTACAGGAACCTTTACCTATATATATATATATATATATATATACACATAAAACTGTATCACACCTCATAGAAACTGAAAAAATAAACTCATAAGACAAGAACCTAAGCTAAAAACCAGGCCAAACTCCTAAAAATCTTTAACCTTAATCCTACGTATCCACGAAGTTCTATCCTCGACCATGTCTTCAAAGAGGTGCAAATCTAGCAAATCTTGCATAATCCGCTCATCCCACGTCATTTTCGGTCCGCCTCTACTCCTCCTTCCATCTACCGCGAGTGTTTCAACTATTCTAACCGGGTCTGTCGTCTGCCTCCTCCTGACATGCCCAAACCATCTCAGTATCCCCTCCCTTATTTTATCTGAAATACTAGCAACTCCTAATCTTTCCCTAAAAACCTCATTTCTTATCTTGTCCAACCTAGTGTGCCCACACATCCATCTTAGCATCCTCATCCCTGCTACCTCTAGCTTTCGTGCATGAATTTTATTGATGGCCCAACAAATTGCAACCCTATAAAATTTCCCTTTTAATTTATCAGGGAACCTCTTGTCGCACAACACCCATGTGGCTGCTCTCCACCTACACCATCCAGCCTGGATACGGTGAGCTACGTCACTGTCTATCTCTCCATTGCTCTGAGCAAACGATCCTAGATACTTGAACTTAGTTGCCTGTGGAACCACCTGGCCCTCAATGGTGATCTGGGTATCGTGCTCATCGCCTGCTCCACTAAAATCACAGTAAAGGTATTCAGTCTTAGAGCGACTTATCCTTAAACCTTTGCATTCTAAGGCTACCCGACATTCTTCTAACCTCGCATTCAAGCTCTGTTTACTTTCTTCAATCAACACAATATCGTCTGCAAAAAGCAAGCACTACGGAACTGACTTCTGAATCGACTTTGACAACTCATCTAGGACAATCGCAAAAAGAAAAGGGCTCAATGCTGACCCTTGGTGGAGTCCTACTTCCACAGGAAAGAAATCAGTATCCCCTACCGGTGCACGAACACTAGTGTTAGTCTTAACATACATATCCTTAATTAAGTCTACATACTTACTAGGTATCCCTCTATCCTCTAAACTGTCCCATATCAATCTACGTGGCACACTGCTATACGCCTTTTCTAAATCAATGAACATCATATGTAGATCACGATTTTAATAAACTCTTTCAATATATATATGTAGATCACGATTTTAAAAATGTGGATTCGATCTTATTATCCTAAGGTATCATAACACTCCCGTCTCAAATTATTGTCCACATTTTTAAAGGAAGTTAGTCACAAAATAGATTGTTCACTTAGATTAGTTATGATTCACTAATTTTCATCTTAAATCGCTTAAAGGGTTAAACTGGCATTCGGCAGTAACTTCATGCATATTCATCTTCTTTTAGCAATTTAAACAGCAAACTTTACATGCATGAAACAAATCCACTAATTAAAAAAAGAATCTAGGAAATCAAAACAAATCTTTATTAGCGTCGAAAGAGTTTCTGAAGCTGCATTTTTTTTACTTCCGAAGAATGACTTCATGCATATTTATCTTTTTTTTAGCAATTTAAAGCAACAAACTTTAAATCCATGAACAAATTAATTAGTAAAAAAAATGTTGAAAATTCAAACAAAGATTTATCAGTGCAGAAAGAACTTCTAACCTGTTGGAGACTAACTCTGGTGAAGGCAATGCATGTACAGGTGACATAGAAGGAACAACTTGAAGGAATTTCCATGGTATAATTTTACTTTTATTTTATGAACCCGGTTCATATATGTATATATTTATTTGTTACAACGATTAGTCAAAACACTTTTGACAAGTAAGTGTACATGTATATATATGTTAGTTAAAATAAACTTTAACTAGTTGAAATATATATACATTTTAAGCAACGGAAGCAAAGGTAACAATGTATAAATATATGAACACTTTTATACCAAGGAGCACCCGTAATGTAACAAGGTCGCCGACATGCAAACACGAAATAAAAACGCAAACCATAGGGGAGTCAGATATACCTTCGGTTAGTAATAAACCGGTTGAGACACCGAGGTTCAACGAACAAGTGCTAGTTACACGAACTAGCGAAACGCGAGTGTGAGCTGGGTCTCGGCGGTGGTGGCCCGCGGTGCAGGTGGCGGCGACCAACGGAGAGCGGCGGCAGCAGGGTGGGCCGACGGGGCGTCGGTGGCGGCAGCGAGCTAGCCGGCAGCGGTTGTGGCCAGTTAAGGTTTTGGGTGTTATGAGAGTTTTGTGTTCAAGTTCTTGCAACCTCATGCATGTTCAACACATGGTGGTCATGCACTTGGAAGTTGGCCAAGTGTTGAGAAGCTTATGCATATGCAACAAGTGGCCATGCAAGAGTGCATGCGCGACAAGTGGCATAGCACGGGTGTGTCACACACTGACTTTTGCGGAAGCGTATGATGTGTGACTTGCTTAATATCATTGCATTCAATTATAACAAACAACTATATGATTAAAACCATGATGTTCATCCATTAATACGATTCAAAATAATACAAACCACATTGTTTAGTACCAACCAAAGACTTCAAGTTTAACATACAAACCAACCAAATGTTTTAAGTTCCGTAAAGGACTTAACAAAAGACATAAATAAAACAAGGCTTTGATTCGTGTATCTTATCAAAGATAAAATACACAATTCAAACCCTTCAAAATGGGATGACATCATTCCTTGTAACACATCTTGAAAACTTTGAAACGCCCGCTAGATCCATATCAATTTCCTGAAATACATGTAATTTGAAAACATCAACAAAAGTTGAGCGAGTTCATGTGTTTTATATGAGAGCTCGTAATGACTTGTAAAATTTGAGAGAATTCCTTTGATAACCGGTATGAAAGCGTCTATGAACAGATCATTAATGTTTTGCAAGGACATTAATATGTGTGGTGCGTAGGAAGTGCTCAAACCTAGCGGATTTCCTCCGGTCCATCCGGCGGGAACGCCGTAGTCACCACATGCGGCCACACAAGGACCCATGGGTGGGGCTCGCTACACCCAGATAGATCTACCACTCATGCCGCTCGGTCTTAAACTAGATTAATGGCACTTAAGAGAGATACTACATCATCCACGTGATCTAACAGTTCATTCCTAAGCTAAACCATACCATTGAAACATTTGAACTTTTGAAACATTGAAACATGTATTTCACCCCCGAAGTTATAAACCGAAAACAATTATAAGAAAAGGGGGACATGAACTCACAATCTTGCGTCTTGCTGTCCGGTGCAACTCAAAGGTCTTGTCCTGATGTCGTGCAACTACCTACACACGTGCTATGTTTTATTAGATGGCTAGGTGGTGTACGACTCTTAGCCTTAGTTGTTATGACTTAACATTCTTTGAGTTACGTCTTAATGTACATTATATTATTCCAAAGTATATAATTTTTAGTTAAAATAATAATATTTTGACTTAAATTATATTTATCAATTATGTGGAATATTTGTTAAAATAATATATTTTAACTTGGTATATTATGTATTTATACATATGTATTCTCCCAAGTATGGGTGTACTTGTACTTGTGTATTTTGCCAAGTATTGGTGGCTTATTCCGGTGTGTATTTGTACGTACGAGAATACGTATTTTCTTGTATTCATTAAGTATTTTATACTTAATCTTGTATTAAACTTTCCGGAATATCATTTTTAATCAACTAAAAATCACCAATTTGTGTTCTTAAAATAATATGTATTTTAAGAAAACTTTTATAGAAAATAACTATAACTTTGCTTGGCAAAATTAATATACTTTCATATAACCTCAAAATAATATATTTTCAAGATTAACTTAGAAAATATTTAAAATTCCATTTTCACCCAAAATAATATCTTCTTAATTTGTTTAAGAAAATATATATTTTCTTCAAAAATAATATGTCTTCTAATTGTTCAAGAATATATATATATTTTTCTCTACTAAAAAATAATATATTTTCTACTTGGTAAAATATGATATATCTTGTAATACTTGTAAAAATCATATTTTCCGTTTCTTTGGTTTCCAAAATACCGTTTAACTCATTTGTCAAAATATATATGAATTTAATTCTGGAATATATATATATATATATAGTCCATAGTCCTTGTTCGGTTTGTCCAATATTCGGGTATAAATTATATATTCATTTTCTTGGAATTCTTGGTAATATTTTGTATTACAATTTTGGGTATTTTGGTAAGTTATATTATTTTCAAGTTCCTAAAATAATATAACTAATACACATAATATACAAGTAGCACACAAGTGTGACATCTAAATATATATTTCCCTAAATATATACTTAGTCACTTTTCTTTATAAAAAATCAATCCTCAAATATTTGTAATTTTTGTAACAAAAATTATGGCAAGTTTTTATATGAAAACCATGATCAAAATTTATTTGTAAACACTTCTTTAAAAATATTTTTCTATGTGTTTAAATACTACAAAAATTTTGCCATAGTTTCCCCTTAAAAACGGAGGTTTTCATGCTTTAAAAGCATATCATTTTCTTTAAAAATCATCATCAATCATCAACAATTCAATCAAGACTTACCATGAGCCAAAATCATGCAATTTACACTACATCATGAACTTGAAATTTTGTAAAAATTTGTAGTAACTTAATATGTTGTTAAGTAAGTTTAGTTACCCCTAAGAATATGGTTATTTGTTTATAAATCCCATTCTTGTAAAATTTAGTCTTAAAAACTTACAAGGTGATTTTCTAAAAATGATTTTTCTTGTATTCTTATACAACATGTTTCTAGCTTTGATTTAACACTTAAAACATGATTAGTTTCTTTAAAAATCATGATTATGTAAATCTTGTAAATAACTTTGGTTTCTTGAGAAAATTATTTTTGTAATCATCCATTTACAAGACTTATAACATGTATCAATCATCATCATACACATAAACAACTTCATTTTCATGTTCGCGTTCCACATAAAGGATGATCATTTTGATTTTCACAAGATTCATCCTCTCACTTGCTAGATCATGTGTTTAATCACAATCTAGCAAGCTTCTTATGATGATCAACATCATAATCACAAGAAATCAACAATCAAGTATCATACATACACTAGATCAACATAGATTCTTATGTTATTAAGTTTTATGTGAAAGATCATCTTCTTGTTTCTTCATGATTCTTATGATTAACCACTTACATAATCTTTTAACCATCAAAATGAGAAGTAAAATCAAGTTGTAGAGAGCTTACTACTAGCACAAGGGCTAGGGAAGAATCAAAGATGAAGAAGATGTTGAACAAGGTAAATATAAGCTCTATGTGAAGGTCCTTCAATCTCCAATGCTTCCTAGCTTCTTAACCTTGCTTCTTGCACCTTAGGACCCATTGGATTGTATATAATGAAGTGGAAATGGTGGGGATGTGGTGGTGGGTGGCGGTCGAGAGCAAGGAAGGAGGAGAGGAGAGGTGAAGCTTTGTTGAGTGTTGAATGAAAGATGGTAAGTGTCTTATGGTTATTTAAAACTAGCTCCCAACATCACTTAGTCTAATGGTTTATGTGTTTCAAAAGCATCCAACAAATCTAATAAACAAATACAAGAAAATCATGGGGGTGGGTCCCATGGGGAACCGTCGAAATAAGGGGGGTATATGGTTGGGTTTCAAAGATAAGTTAAGTAAGTTAGTTGATTTCTAAGTATGATGTTTAGTGTTATAAGTGTTTAGTGATTATATGATGCATTATGATGTTCGGTGACCATAACTAGCTCGGAAATGTTAAAACAATGCTTCTAGTGAAAATTTGGCATTTCGGGTAGTGTCCGGTTGGTTACCGGTTCGTTAAGGTGCTATATTACACAGTTTAGTGTGCTGTATGTTCCCTTTTATGACAGTTTTGATTCCCGACACCTAGGAAGGTATTCTGGACCATTAAACCATAATTCTGCATTATATATTGTTGTTAAAGTGCTGATTTTTGCTGAAATATACAGAATTCTGCAGTTTTTGTGAGTTTTAGGCATTTTCCGGCACTTAAACTATCTCTAGGAAGGCAGTTTTATGATCCATACTTTCCTACACACTATACTAGTGTAACTCTTGGTTTCGGGCTCATTCTGTGTCTTAACATCATGTCCGTCTGAGTACTGAACTCTCGTCAGTACTTCTAGTTTGTCTGATAACTGTGCTAACTTTGTTTCGTGCATCAATTGAATCATAATGTGTTGCATTGCAATAATGATAAATAATTATGCAACATGTAATGCACTTGTATGTATATGACAATAATCAGGAATCATTCATGTCATTAATTTAAATCAAGCACAGTCATTAAGATATAAATTACTGTTTAATTATTGTACGGATACACGAAAAATTAACGGTTGTCACATTCTCCCCCCGTTAATAAAATTTTGTCCCGAAATTTTAAGCTGCGTTATCTGTTGCAGGGGAGTTTAGGAACAAGTGTGGATACTTTGATTTCATTCGATCTTCACGCTCCCAAGTAGACTCTTGGCCGTGACGTGAATTCCAACGAACCTTGACCAGTTTGATACAACTTCTCCGAGTCTTGTGGACTTTCCAGTCCGTAACTTCAACAGGTTCCTCAGTGAATTGGAGAGTGTCGTCGATGTGCACTTCATCCGAAGGGATGATAACTGTTTCCTGGGTTGGGCTTTTCTTTAGGTTTGATACATGAAACGTATGGTAATTCTAGTTTGTATGCTACGGTACCAGCCCTTTCCAATATCTTGAATGGCCCAATGTATCGTGGATTTAACTTACCACGTTTCCCGAATCGTGCTACACCTTTCCAAGGTGAGACCTTCAACAAAACCATGTCTCCTACCTCGAATTACAAAGGTTTCCGTCTTTGATCTGCGTAGCTCTTTTGTTGATCACAAGCCGCCTTGATGCGCTCTCGGATCTGCATGATCTTGTTAGTTGTTTCATGAACCAGTTCGGGGCCAACCAACTGTCTATCTCCAGCATCTGCCCAACACAACGGTGAACGGCACTTACGGCCATAAATAGCTTCGAACGATGCGGCTTGAATGCTTGTATGGTAGTTGTTATTATAGGAAAACTCAACTAGAGGTAGATGAGTATCCCAACTGACACCTAAATCTATCACACATGCGCGGAGCATATCTTCCAGTGTTTGTATGGTTCGTTCGCTCTGACCGTCTGTTTGCGGGTGGAAGGCCGTACTTAGATTAAACTGAGATCCAAAGGCCTCTTGAAAGGATTGCCAAATGCTTGATACGAATAGTCCATCCTTTTCTGAGATTATCGAGATAGGCACTCCATGACGTGTCACTATCTCCTTGAGGTAAAGCTCAGCTAGCTTTCCAGTGCTATCCCTCTCTCGAATCGGTAGGAAGTGTGCAGACTTTGTCAATCGATCCACTATTACCCATATCATATCATGTCCTCTAGGAGTCTTGGGTAATTTCGTTATGAAGTCCATCGAAATTTGTTCCCACTTCCACATGGGTATTTCTGGTTGTTGCAAAAGACCGGAAGGTTTCTGATACTCGGCCTTAACCTTAGCACAGGTTAGGCACTTCCCAACATAAATGGCAACGTTGCTCTTGAGTCTTGGCCACCAATAATAGTCTTTCAGATCTTGGTACATCTTGTCCGATCCTGGGTGGATCGAGTACCTCGACTTATGAGCTTCGTCAAAGATAACTTCTCGAAGACCGCCATAGAGCGGAACCCAAAGGCGTCCCATGAAGTATAAGGTTCCTTCCTCATTAAGCACTAACTTCTTCTCCATTCCTCGGAGATATTCAGCCTTAAGGTTCTCCTTCTTAAGAGCTTCTTGTTATGCATTACGTATGCGTGAAATGAGGTTCGTCTGGATAGTCATTTCCAAAGCTCGAACCCTTAGGGTCTTAACCCTTTCCTTTCGACTCAAAGCGTCTCCTACCACGTTTGCCTTTCCAGGATGATACTTGATCTCGCAGTCGTAATCATTTAGCAACTCAACCCATCGTCGCTAGCGCACATTAAGTTCCTTTTGATCAAATATGTGCTGCAGACTTTTGTGATTGGTGAAGATAGTACATCGAGTACCATACAAATAATATCGCCAAATATTTAAAGAAAATACCACCGCGCCTAGCTCCAGGTCGTGAGTGGTATAATTCTTCTCATGTACTTTCAGTTGGCGTGAAGCATAAGCGATGGCTTTTTGGCGTTGCATTAGCACGCAACCCAATCCCTAACGCGAAGCGTCGCAATATACCACGAAGTCTTCAGTGCCTTCGGGTAGGGATAGTATCGGTGCATCGCATAGCTTGTTCTTGAGTAGTTGAAAGGCTTCTTCTTGCTTGTCTCCCCAGTCGTACTTCTTGTCCTTCTGAGTAAGGGAAGTTAGCGGTTGAGCTATTTTGAAGAAATTCTCGATAAACCTGCGGCAATAGCCCGCTAATCCCAAAAATTGTTGAATCTCAGTCGGTGTCTTGGGAGTTTCCTAGTTCTTTATTGCTTGAATCTTTGTCGGATCCACATGGATACCATTCTCGTTTACCACATGACCAAGGAACTATACCTCACGAATCCAAAATTCGCATTTTGAGAACTTTGCGTAGAGCTTCTCTTTCTTCAGTAGTTCCAGAATGGCTCTGAGATGCTTCTCGTGCTCTTCCTTCGTCCGCGAATAAATCAGAATATCATCGATAAATACAATCACAAATTTATCGAGATATGGCTTGAATACACGGTTCATCAAATCCATAAACAATGCTGGCGCATTGGTCAATCTGAACGGCATCACGAGGAACTCGTAGTGTCCATAACGCGGTCTTTGGTATGCTCTCCTCTTGGATCCGAAACTGATGATAACCCGACCGAAGGTCAATCTTGGAGTAGTAGCTTGATCCTTGCAATTGATCGAATAAGTTATCAATCCTCGGTAATGGATACTGATTCTTGATAGTTAACTTGTTCAACTCCCGATAGTCGATACACATTCGAAAGCTACCATCCTTCTTCTTAACGAACAACACTGGAGCTCCCCAAGGCGAGAAGCTCGGCCTTATAAATCCCTTGTCCAATAATTCCTGAAGCTGCGTGGATAACTCTTGCATCTCAGATGGCGCAAGTCGATAAGGTGCCTTGGCTACAGGCGCGGCGCCTGGCACCAAGTCAATGTGGAACTCGAACTGTCGTTGTGGAGGTAACCCTGGCAAGTCTTCGGGGAAGACCTCAGGATAATCCCTCACCACTGGGATATCTTCAAGCTTCGGCTCTTCGGCTTCCTTATCCACTACATGAGCTAAGAAGGCCATGCATCCATTACGTAGACACTTCTGTGCTTTCATACAATTGATGATTCACAAAGGCGTATCATGCTTCTCTCCATGAATCATGATCGTCTCCTCATTCGCCAACAGAATGCGAATGATCTTCTCATGGAAAACTATCTCCGCACGGTTACTAGACAACCAATCCATCCCGACCACGACATCAAAGCTTCCTAAATCAACTGGTAGTAGATCAATTGTAAACTCACACTCTCCAAGCTCCAAAGTACAACCTCTAATTACTTCATTCGCCTCTACTAACTTCCCATTAGCCAGTTCTATCGAATATGGGACGTCTAGCTTACTCGCAACTAAACCAAGTATATTCTTAAAGTCTAGGGACACAAAGCTAAAATCGGCACCAGTATCAAACAGTCCAAATGCATAATGTTGATTAATAGGGAACGTACCAGTAACCACATTTGGATTCTGGTGTGCTTCCCTGGCGCCAATGGCAAACACCCTTCCACGAGCTTGATTGTTTTTAGGGCAGTCTTTCTTGAAGTGCCCCAAGTCACCGCAGCCATAACATCCCTGGCCGCGTACGTTCCCATTACCGCCCTGGTTGTTGTTATTATTCCGCCACGATTTCCATTACCCGCCTTATTTCCGTTTCCATTCATGTTCCCATTACCTCCTTGATTGTTATCTCCTCCCTGATTTCTGTTCCCATATCCATTCCCACCACGGTTACCATTACCGTTACCATTACACCCTGATTTCCATTTCCGCGCCCTGCACCATACCAACACGTATCCTTAGAGTGTCCAATCTTTCCACAATTCTCACACTTATGGGTCCTGCACAGACCGGTATGATGGTACTGACATCTATCATAGTTGGGTAAGAATCCTGCATACCCTCTTCCCCTATTTTCAACATTTGCAGCGCCAGTTTGTACCTCAGCTGGCTGATTGGTGTCTCTACGCTTGTTGGCATTGTTGTTGTTGTTGTTCGCTCAGGTGCTCTTCTTGAAATTAGTGAACTTCCTTTCGTTATCACCCGATGACTCCACATGAGTCTCCTTCTTTTTCGTTTCAGAGATCGAAAACTTTCCTAACCGAACTGCCTCCTCGGTAAGTGCCACACTTAAATCAATAGCCTCAGCAATAGTCGGAGGCTTGGATGCTGTAACCATACTCAAGATCTGAGGTGCCAATCCCCAGATAAAACACTTAATCCTTTTGAATTCTGGCTCCACCAGGTAAGGAACAACCCTGGACAAATCATGGAAGCGCTGGATGTACTCGGCTACCTTCGGACTATCCATCTTTAAGTTCCAGAATTCTATCTCCAATTTCTGAATCTCAGCTCGAGAGCAGTACTTCTTACGCATTAACTCTTTCAACTCATCCCATGTTAAAGCATATGCAGCAGCTTCACCCAATGTTTGGACCTGGAGGTTCCACCATGAAAGCGCTTCGTCTAGAAATAATCCCAAAATATACGTAACTCTTTGTTCTGGAGCACACTTGCTCATCCTCAATACAGAGTCAGTTTTCTCTACCCAACGAATGAACGCAACAGCACCTCCAGTACCGTCAAAGTTAAGGGGCTTGCAATCCAAGAATTGCTTGTAGGTACAGCCTGTAACACAAGCAACACAATCCACAGTAAGCATTGGCAAAGCACAATCGGAAATATCCAAATGAATTGTAATGTGTCTTAGGTGACTTAACATTACCGGTTGGGGGGTTATTTCCAGAGGTACCACCGCTATGTTCGGAGTGGATGGCCTCGTGCTGGGCAATAGCTTGTGAGATGCGCTCTTGCAGCTCTGCTTCAGTCCTTGGCAATGGGTTGTCGTTATTGGTGTTTCTTCGAGGCGGCATCTTTCTTCTAGTAAGAAGATCACATAAGCAATCTTCACAATAAACAACCACACAATAACATAATCATATTGAGTGTAACCAATGTGATGAGAGGGATGATAAGGGTCAGAAATAGGCATGGTATATGGCGGGAACCATCGAAATGGCTCGTCAAGTGATGCCGATGTGAATGGTGCAAAAGGGGTGGTCTGTGGGATAGGTGGGAAGTCGGCTGAAGCGAACGGATCAAAACTCGGGGGCTGTCCCGAGGTGCCCTCCCCTGGCCGGGGAGCTGGGATCTCCTGCAGGAATACGATAGGAAGATCAGTACGATGCTCATTAGACGCAAAAGGAGGTGGGGGAGCAATGTCAGCAGGTGGGGGCTGTGGTACATTTGGATCAACTGGTGGGAGATCAAGTGGTGTGGGAATCGGCTCAGGGATAAGTGGTGCAATATCGGGTAAATCAAATGGAACAGGGTCTGGATCAGGAATATGATCTGGGACGTGAGGAGGTGTGGGGACTCGAACGGGAGATGACGGTGCAGCAGACATCGCATCGTCGTCATCTAGATCGGTGGCGTAGAGCTGAAGTCCTGCAGCCTGCATGGCCGATGAAGTCACAGACTCAAAGGAGTCTGCCACTGAGTGCAAGCTAGAGTCTGAAGATATCTCAATAATAGGTATGGCAGGCGGAGGTATATCTAGCACAACAACATCGTCGACCTCCCCATCACCCTGAGCATCTACTGGGGGATCACCCAAAAACAAATCAACATCATCATCAAAAAGGTCGTCGAAGGGCCAATCCTCTGGGGGAATGACCACTAGAGGAACAACATCAAGGATGGGTGCAACAATGTGCTCACCATCGGGGTGACTGATGATGAGATGGTCATGAATAGGAGCAGGGAAATAAAAAATGTCATCAACAGGGATGCCATCAGCTATAGGTACGTCATCTCCAAAAATATCTAACGTGAAGACCTCCGGCTCTGGCGCGATCTCATCGTCTGATACGATGGCCATAGGATCATGGGCGTCCGACAATACGCTCTCGGAGGACGACATAAGTACCTGTAACATAACAATCATGACATATGCACGTATGTTAACCACTAACACTCGGTGTATGTAAACAAAGACAGTCATCACTTAATCATGTATTCACGTTATCCCTACGTGAGACTTTTTCTATCTTAACAAGTCTGCCCCATGCAAACTAAACCATTGGCTAGTGGTCCTTGCTCGTGTTTCCTTGTCTTTCCTTTGTGAAATGTTTGTTCCATGGATCTTGGCGTTTTGTAAATGCAATGAAATATATTTTGTAAAAATATTTTCGTGAGAGAGCCCTAATGATTGTAGTCTAGACTCGAGAAGGAATCCTAGTTCGCTACAATCGAAGCTCTGATACCAAACTGTCACACCCTGACTTTTGTGGAAGCGTATGATGTGTGACTTGCTTAATATCATTGCATTCAATTATAACAAACAACTATAAGATTAAAACCATGATGTTAATCCATTAATACGATTCAAAATAATATAAACCACATTGTTTAGTACCAACCAAAGACTTCAAGTTTAACATACAAACCAACCAAATGTTTTAAGTTCCGTAAAGGACTTTAACAAAAGACATAAATAAAACAAGGATTTGATTCGTGTATCTTATGAAAGATAAAATATACAATTCAAACCCTTCAAAACAGGATGACATCATTCCTTGTAACACATCTTGAAAACTTTGAAAGGCCTGCCAGATCCATATCATTTTCCTGAAATACATGTAATTTGAAAACATCAACAAAAGTTGAGCGAGTTCATGTGTTTTGTATGAGAGCTCGTAATGACTTGTAAACATTTGAGAGAATTCCTTTGATAACCGGTATGAAAGCGTATATGAACATATCATTAATGTTTTGCAAGGACATTAATATGTGTGGTGCGTAGGAAGTGCTCAAACCTAGCGGATTTCCTCCGGTCCATCTGGTGGGAACGACATAGTCACCACATGCGGCCACACAAGGACCCACGGGTGGGGCTCGCTACACCCAGATAGATTTACCACTCATGCCCATCGGTCTTAAACTAGATTAATGGCACTTAAGAGAGATACTACATCATCCACGTGATCTAACAGTTTATTCCTTGGCTAAACCATACCATTGAAACATTTGAACTTTTGAAACATTGAAACATGTATTTCACCCCCGAAGTTATAAACCGAAAACAGTTATAAGAAAAGGGGGACATGAACTCACAATCTTGCGTCTTGCTGTCCGGTGCAACTCAAAGGTCTTGTCCTGATGTCGTGCAACTACCTACACACGTGCTATGTTTTATTAGACAGCTAGTGTAAGACCCTTATAAGTTTTAATAATTTTTACAATATAATATGCATTTAAAATGCCGTTATTCCAAAACATCGATAAACCCGACATTTACATAGAGTTTTAATACCTTCCAACTACTTTTAACAAGATTTTGTACATCTTGTTAACTAGCACATACTTAACTTTCAAAACATGTTTACTAAACTGTTATAACACAACACTGAAAGGTTTATAACAAAAGTAATCATTTGTAATTGCGGAAGCTTCTTTGCGCGCGTGTTTGGTTTTCTAACATAGCTTGATCTTCATCCTCAAGTTGCCACTGTTACCTATGATCAAAATCATCTAAAACATTAGTTATATAAGTTTATAAGATGATTAAACAAGTCCCAAATGTCAAAACATGTTCAAAACAAAGTTTTCTAGCTCTGGGAGGTTGTCGTGGGCCGCGACAGAGAACGCCCTCAGCCCTCGCGGGCCACGAGGGCGATCGAGTGTCACGACGTCAGCTTGGGTAGCTGTGGCGTGGCGCGACGGATGCCTTTTTCCAGCGAGTTTGTTCTATTTCCTGCATTTTTCTCAGCTCAAATGGTCTTTACGAAAAACCTCATAACTTATTCATTTTTTGTCCGAATCGGGTCACGTTTCTTCCTACGTGACCGTGATTTAACCCTCTATAACATGAATTCAAAACCCAATTTCTGAATTTACAAAATTCTTAAAAGTATTGTCACACCCCGACCGCGTAAAACAACAAATCACGGCGGAAACATCGGGGCGTGTCGTAACAGAATAAATTGTTTCATAACCATGGCATACAAAGTTGTATTTTATTTAACAAACAAGGGTGTTACATTGTCTTGAAAAGTAAACAAAAGAGTTTATAACATAATTAAACATAGTCTAGCTTCATTTTAAGTCTCTAAGGCACAGGTCCGCCCTAGTGTCATGATCATCATCCTACGGAAAAGCACCTGAAAACACATGTGAAAGTAGGTACGTCAGCATAAAAATGCCTGTGAGATACATAGGTTTGTGAAAATAGGATTCATGACTTGTATTTGAGAAAATGTTTAGTCATGAACCTTGTAATTTGCTTTGTCTTGTAAATCTTTTGAAAAATGATAAGATCAGTTGATATGTATAAGTAAATGTAAGGTTAAATGAATAACCATGTAAAATGAGTTTGTATAAGATAAGTTGGTTGTAAAACAATGTCTTATGAAAAGTATGTTATTTGTATAAAATGTGATATGTATCAAACTGAAATGATTAAAATAACGTTACACTATATAATATTTTACAAACACTTATATATAGGAAGTACCAGCGGCGTATCCACCATGTTTGTATCATATTGCACACGTATCGTTACTCAAATCACTTACCCAACAACCACCAATGCAACTTGTTTATGTACAAACCAATTGTCAAGTATTATTGTGTAAACCATATCAAAATGTCTATGTCCAATGTAAACCACCAAATGTGTATATCAATGTCAAAATGTTTATGTTCAATGTAGATCATGTAATGTGTAACCAAAATGTCATGTATGGTAGTGAAATATATATCAACTAAACCATATGTAAAATGCACAAAAACAGGGTATTGAAGTAAAACATAGTTTAAATCAAAGTTATGTTTTGTGTAACAAATGCATGCTATACTGATACAAACATTTATGTGGCATTGTTAAATATGCATACATCCAAGCCTTGAGACTGTGGCGATAAACCCTTAAACAAATTAAAGGTTAATCTGAGTTATGTATATCGAATTCGGTCATTCCTTTCATCCCCATACCCAGGATGTCCGGAACGGGAGTTGTCAATTCCTATGGTACCACTACCTACTAACGAACGGCGTAATTAATGTTAATGAATTTATTGTTCCATGTTAAACAAACCAAATGTCATAACAAAATGTAAGCATGTGAAAACAATGCACTAAGTATGTAATCAAATGAACATACATAGCGTGAAATGTCATGTAAAACGATGTACTAAGTAATGCACACAATGGGCACACCTAGTATGAAATGTAATGTAAAACAATGTACTAAGTAATGCACACAATGGGCACACCTAGCATGAAAAGTAATGTAAAACAATGTACTAAGTAATGCACACAATGGGCACACCTAGCATGAAATGTAATGTAAAACAATGTACTAAGTAATGCACACAATGGGCACACCTAGCATGAAATGTAATGTAAAACAATGTACTAAGTAATGCACACAATGGGCACACCTAGCATAAGATGTAATGAAATCATGTACTATAATGTACTAACGAACATAGCATGTATATGATGTGAAAACAGGAAAGCATGAAAGTAACAAGTAGGCACATGTGTTCCACCCCAAAACAGTTTGGAAAACAGTAAAAGAGGGGTCTATGTACTCACATTGAGATTGCTCAGTTGTATAAAGATAACCACCAAGTAATGCTATAGATCTCGGAATCAAACAACACCTAATATAGGTAACTATGTTACTAAACCGGACCTATATCGGAAGATCGGGTAGCATGAGGGTTTGTAAACCAAACGAGTGTAGAGACTCGTGTCATTTGGTTTAACAAAGCCTACATACTAAATGAAACCTAACATAAATGTTTACGACCCATTACGACCCGTTTAGGAAGCTTATGCTACTTTAACGCGTCGTTCGCGTGAAACGCGTTCGGACCGCCTAACTAGCCCTATGACAAGTGTTATATGCCTAAACATGTTACATAATCAGTTATGTGACAAAGGTTTAGGTTACATATGCTTAATTACCAATTATACATGAAAAGGGTATTCTGGTAATTTACCTAAGGCATATAAACTACCTATCATACAACTACTTAAACGATGTGACCATAGGGTATAACCTCGGAAGGTTATTCCCTACCTACTATGGTCACCTAATGTGTTTGGTCGGATCCTAATGATCGACCAAATGGGTCGGGTTCGAGGTATAAGCGATTTATTAGATCGCTTACCCTACGACCCTAGACAACGTGGTAATTAGTAGGCATAGTCCCAAGGGACTATGACCATCGTGATTACAATCACGTTGCGAAGTTCAAACGAACTTCGCATTGACCATTACTGGTCAACGCTGAAAGTCAAACAAAGTTTGACTTTCTGACTCGAAAAGCAATAAAATAAGGAAAAGAACGAAAGAATACTTACGAAGGGTCCCCGAATGCTAACCTCGATTCAAAAATCTCAGGTATGAAACAATAGTTTCAACTTAGAGTTTCTCAAATCAAAGTTCTAGTGATTTTAGCAATGGGGGTGGATGGGTATTTATAGGAATACCCGAACCGTTAAGATCGCTTGTCGAATATCGTGCCTTAATCGTATCCGTACAAGTGTCGGAAAGTTATGGTGCCTAAAATCCATCCTTATCAGCTGACTAAGCATGTTAGAATGTGTGGTTGTGAATTAAACAGCTGTTTATACATCGAATCTGGTCCCGAAAGTGCAAAACTGAGTTTTCTGTCCAGTTAAGGCACTCGCGTAGCGCGACTGCATAGGCCCTTAGGGCTCGCGCTACGCCACTGCCCCCATGTTTCAGAATTGTTTCAAAATTGGCAGAAATGGTCCCTGCACGTGTTTAAGGCCTTGTTCGATGCGTTTGAACCCCGTTAACCTCATTTTAAGGCTCTAAAATGAAGTTAAAGTATAGGGAACTCAAAACATGCTCAAAAATATGCCGGAGGTTGGTTCGTTTGGCCGTACGAACGCGATGTTCGCTTAATTACGACGGAATGCGCATAAGCGCGAAAAACGATCCAAATGACGCGACGAATGGATTTTTCTTATGGCGAACACTAAAATATAATGTAGTCATGCTTACATAAATTTTTGGATGTCCAGATGTATTCAGAACGTAAGTTATGCGCGAAAAATGCAAACTTGTGCACTTATTGACACTTTTAGTCCCTGAATGATCCAAAAGTTTATTTTAGCACACCGAACCCCTCAAAGCCTATTTCTAAGCTATGTAAAGGATATTTAAGGTGTGTTTAACTTATGGTCATGTTCCGGAATGTTCGTTACAGTTCAAATTGTCATACATTCGCAGTTTATCATATTTAGTGCCTGTAAGCGAATTAACTTGTTTTTGCCATACCAAAGCCTTCAAAACTTATTTCTAAGTTATGTATAGGTTATTTAAGGTATGTTAAGTATATGTTGATGTTCCGGAGTATTTTTCGCATTAAACTGAGTACGTTTACGCATCAGTTTGCGTATAACTCTCCAGAAAGTGATATAGAGTTTGAAATTGGATAAAAGTCAAAACATGAAAAATATAAAACACAACCAAACAAACATTGGGATCAAATAACATTGTTTTATTGATAATAGAACTGTTCACAATGATTACAAGCACAGTTGTTACAGTCTCCCCTACTTGTGGAAATTTCATCCCGAAATTTATTTAGAGGAAACTCGTGGAAAAAGATGTGGATATTTTGCCTTCATTTGGTCTTCGTGTTCCCAAGTAAACTCGGGTCCACGTTTAGCTTCCCAGCGAACTTTGACCAAAGGAATGCGCTTGCGTTTAAGCCACTTGACTTCACGTTCCATGATTTCCACAGGTTTCTCAACAAATTTCAGTGTTTTGCCAACACGAATTTCGTCAAGCGGTATGTGGAGGTTCTCATCAGCTGTACACCTCTTGAGATTGGACACGTGAAAAGTTGGATGAACATTTCCCAGTTCAGGAGGTAACTCTAGTCTGTAGGCTACCTTTCCGATTCTTTCGACGATCTTGAATGGTCCAACGTATCTAGGTGCAAGTTTACCTTTCTTTCCAAATCTGATCACACCTTTCCAAGGTGAGACCTTAAGTAATACTCGATCACCGACTTGAAATTCCAAGGCCTTGCGTTTTGGGTCCGCGTAAATCTTCTGACGGCTTCTAGCTGCCTGAAGGTTATCACGAACTTTCTTGATCTTGTCAGTTGTCTCTAAAATGAGGGCAGGTCCAGTAAGTTGAGCCTCGCCGATCTCATTCCAGTAGACTGGTGAACGACATTTTCGACCATAGAGAGCCTCGAAAGGAGCCATTTTGATGCTGGTGTGATAACTGTTGTTGTAGGAGAATTCAATCAATTTAAGATGTGAATCCCAACTACCACCAAAATCGATCACACAAGCTCTAAGCATATCCTCCAGAGTCTGGATTGTTCTCTCAGATTGACCATCCGTTTGCGGATGATAAGCTGTACTCAGATTAAGTTGGGTCCCTATAGCAGATTGCATGGTTCTCCAAAAGTGAGAAGTGAAACGAGCATCTCTGTCAGAAATGATGTTCAAAGGAACACCATGTCGAGCCACAATTTCATCTACATAGATTTGAGCAAGTCTGTCAGTAGGAAAATCCTCGCGGATTGGCAAGAAATGCGCTGACTTTGTGAGACGATCAACGACTACCCAGATGGCATCATGACCTTTCTTGGTGCGTGGAAGTTTAGTAATGAGATCCATAGTAATGTTTTCCCATTTCCAAACTGGGATCTCTGGTTGCACCAATAAACCCGAAGGACGCTGATGTTCAGCCTTAACCTTAAGACAAGTAAGGCATTTTGATACGTATAAGGCGATGTCTTTCTTCATACCAGGCCACCGATAGTGAATACGAAGATCCTTATACATCTTATCTGAGCCCGGATGAATAGAATAACGAGACTTATGGGCTTCGTCCATAAGCAAGGTACGAAGATCATCCTGGCTTGGGACCCACAAACGGTCCATGAAATAATATGTTCCATTGTCCTTCAGTTCCAGAGCAGGTGTTATGTGATAAGGAAATTCCTTATCCATCAAACCTTGTGAAACACAAGATTGTTGAGCCTGAGAAATGCGTGCTTGAATATCGGATTGAGCTTGAACAATAGATTGAACACGTACACAATGAAGCTTAGTACGTTCCTTACGACTCAATGCATCAGCTACTACATTCGCCTTACCAGGATGGTAGCGAATTTCGCAATCATAGTCGTTTAAAAGCTCAACCCAACGTCGCTGTCTCATGTTGAGTTCTTTCTGGTTGAAGATATGCTGAAGACTTTTGTGGTCAGTGAAAACCACACATTTTGTACCATACAAATAGTGTCTCCAGATCTTGAGAGCAAAGACAACTGCACCCAACTCAAGATCATGAGTGGTGTAGTTCTTCTCATGTATCTTCAACTGCCTCGATGCATAGGCTATGACTTTGTTCCTTTGCATAAGAACACAGCCAAGACCCAATTTCGATGCATCACAATACACGACAAAATCATCATCACCCTCAGGCAATGATAGAACAGGCGCATCGCAAAGCTTCTGCTTCAAGTGTTGAAAAGCTTCCTCTTGTTTGTATCCCCAGTAAAAGGGCATTTTCTTCTGAGTTAGAGCAGTTAGAGGAACTGCAATCTTCGAGAAGTTTTCTATGAAGCGGCGATAATAACCCGCTAGACCAAGAAAAGAACGAACTTCAGTAGGAGTAGAAGGTGTATCCCAATCCTTAATCGCACTGATCTTGGAGGGATCTACATGAATACCCCGTTCGTTGATAACATGCCCTAAAAATTGAACTTCTTTAAGCCAAAATTCGCACTTGGAGAATTTGGCGAAAAGTTGCTCTTTCTTTAGGAGTTCTAGGGTAAGACGAAGATGTTGCTCGTGATCAGCTCGCGTCTTAGAGTAAATCAAGATGTCGTCAATAAAAACAATGACGAACTGATCCAAATAAGGTTTGCAGACCCTATTCATTAAGTCCATGAAAACAGCAGGAGCATTAGTCAAACCGAATGGCATGACTGTGAATTCATAATGCCCATAACGAGTACGGAACGCTGTCTTCGGAATGTCTTCTTCTTGCACACGAAGTTGATGATATCCGGAACGTAGATCAATCTTCGAAAAATAAGAAGCACCTTGTAACTGATCAAAGAGGTCGTCTATGCGAGGTAAGGGATATCGATTCTTGATGGTAAGCTTGTTAAGCTCACGATAATCGATACACATCCTAAAGGATCCATCCTTCTTCTTTACAAAAAGAACGGGAGCACCCCAAGGTGAAAAACTAGGACGTATAAAACCTTTGTCAGAGAGCTCCTGAAGCTGTTTAGAAAACTCTTGCATCTCAGATGGTGCAAGACGATATGGAGCTCTGGCAATGGGATTTGCACCAGGTACGAGATCAATGCGGAACTCGACTTGGCGTGCTGGAGGTAGACCAGGTAAATCTTCAGGGAACACTTCAGAATAATCCCGAACGACAGGAATATCTGAAATAGACTTACCCTTGCCTTTATCTTCTGTAACATGTGCTAAGAAAGCCACATAGTTCTTCTGCAGATACTTCCGAGCTTTAAAACAAGACATGAGTTTGAGACCACCGATAGGCTTCTCACCTTGAACCTGCAGGATCTCACCTATCGAAAGCGGCACACGAACTATCTTCTCAGAACAAACTATCTCTGCGTGATGCTTGGATAACCAATCCATTCCCACAATAACGTCGAAGCTTCCAAGTTGCATAGGCGCGAGGTCAAATAGGAAAAAGATGGTCGTTAAGATTCAACTGGCAGTTGCGAAGAACAGAATCAAGAATAATGGGTTCACCACTAGCAACTTCTACTGTCAAAGATTTGCCTAGTTTCGTTCTAGACACGCGAAGCATTTGCTCAAAAGACAAAGACACGAAACTCTTATCGGCACCAGAATCGAAAAGAACATATGCAGGCTGATTATTAATAAAGAACGTACCGTTCACCACATTATCGTCAGCCTGTGCCTCTTGGGCATTCATGTTAAAGGCTCGGCCTCGAGCCGGAGCCTGATTCTGGTTCTGGTTCTGGTTCTGGTTGGCTAGCCTTGGGCACCGGTTTCTGTAGTGGGTCAGATCCCCACAATTGTAACAAGCACCCGGTGGGTATTGTAGTCGTGCAGCTTGACCCTGTTGCTGAGCAGGAGGCTGTGCAACTTGTTGAGCCGGGTTTTGAACTGCGCGATTCTGAGCAAACCTACAAACATCGGCAAGATGACCCGACTTCCCACAGCTAGTACAGAAACGGCACTGATGTTGCGGCTGATGGTGACTGTTGCATCTATTGCACAAAGGTGCATTCCCTGTATAGGGTTTCTTTGCTGGAAGCTGTGCGGGTTGGTTGGGAGCTGCCTGATTAGCTTGGGCAGTGATAGCAAAATTTTGGGAAGCCTTACGCTTCCTTGACCTCTTCGAAGAACCAGAGTTCTTTCCATTCTTGTTTTGACCTTTCTTGCTATCTTCCTTGTCAGCCAACTGTTTCTTGCCCTTGTCACCCTTCCTGTGTAGCTTTCCCTTTCGAATCTGCGACTCAGTCAATGTCGCTGATAACTCGATCGCCTGACGGAGTGTGGCAGGTTCACTACCAGTAAGAATGTCTTGTACCGAGTCAGGTAGGCCGTCGATGTATCTTTCGATAGCCTTGTCAAGTGGGGTAATCATTGTCGGGCAAAGCAAACTCAACTCCTCAAACCTATCAGTATAAGCCCTGTGCTCACCACTATCTTGCTTCAAAACATCAAACTCTTTCTCCAACGCTCGCTGTTCATGGCGAGGACATAATTCCCTCATCATAAGGGCTCTAAGTTCAGCCCATGTCTGTGCGAGAGCAACTTCTGCACCTCGGTCTCTCATCACCCCATTCCACCATGTAAGAGCCCTCTTCTGAAACACACTTGAAGAAAACTCGACCTTGCGATTATCCGGGCACTGCACGTGGCGAAAAGTATTCTCAATGCTTTCGAACCACTGAAGAAGCCCAGTTGCTCCTTCAGAACCACTAAACTTGAGTGGTTTAGCCTGGTTAAAATCCTTGTATTTGCATGGAACATTGTTGTTGTTGTTGGCCTGGTTCCATTGAGCAAAGAGATTTGGAAATTGAGCAGCCATCTGCTGTGCAATGATTTCTGCCAGTTCGGCAGTTGCTATCTGATTTTCGCGTCGAGGAGGCATTCTAAAAGAGGAAAACATGAAAGGAAACGAGTGAGATGATTGGATGAAGAGAATGAGATGAAGCAAAATCAACAAAAGCAAAGATGGTGGTCATTCGTCCGCATTACCAAGCAAACAAATGACACACAGTGACTAATCAAAGTAAATGGGTCAAAAATAATGTATAATGAAGACATGCTCGCCTATAAGTGAACACTCATCCCAGGAATTCCCAGGTAAGCACAACTGGTCTCGCGTCTGATGAGATGTATACGAAGTGCTTGCCTAGACAGAAAACCCAGAATACAGGCATTCACCCTTCCAGTTTGCACATGTTCACATTATTTAAAACCCAAAACGTTTGACGGGATTTTGAAAATTTGAAGGCACAAGGCCAAAAACCAAACTGAAAAGGGTTCAAAACCATATAACAGAGGGTTCAAAACCTTACAATTGAGGGTTCAAAACCTTGTAATAAATCATTCAAAAACAGATGATTGTTTTTCAAAAATCGTTTCGGAAAATTTGGTTCTTGTTTTGATAATCACCTAAGGATAGGTGATGTACATGTTTTAAGATCTAAACACAAGATAACTTGTGTTAGGGTCCTAGAAAAGTTATAGTCTAGGTCAAAGCATTACTAATAACCTAATTCCCTATAACCATTGGCTCTGATACCAACTCTTCTGTCACACCCCGACCGCGTAAAACAACAAATCGCGGCGGAAACATCGGGGCGTGTCGTAACAGAATAAATTGTTTCATAACCATGGCATACAAAGTTGTATTTTATTTAACAAACAAGGGTGTTACATTGTCTTGAAAAGTAAACAAAAGAGTTTATAACATAATTAAACATAGTCTAGCTTCATTTTAAGTCTCTAAGGCACAGGTCCGCCCTAGTGTCATGATCATCATCCTACGGAAAAGCACCTGAAAACACATGTGAAAGTAGGTACGTCAGCATAAAAATGCCTGTGAGATACATAGGTTTGTGAAAATAGGATTCATGACTTGTATTTGAGAAAATGTTTAGTCATGAACCTTGTAATTTGCTTTGTCTTGTAAATCTTTTGAAAAATGATAAGATCAGTTGATATGTATAAGTAAATGTAAGGTTAAATGAATAACCATGTAAAATGAGTTTGTATAAGATAAGTTGGTTGTAAAACAATGTCTTATGAAAAGTATGTTATTTGTATAAAATGTGATATGTATCAAACTGAAATGATTAAAATAACGTTACACTATATAATATTTTACAAACACTTATATATAGGAAGTACCAGCGGCGTATCCACCATGTTTGTATCATATTGCACACGTATCGTTACTCAAATCACTTACCCAACAACCACCAATGTAACTTGTTTATGTACAAACCAATTGTCAAGTATTATTGTGTAAACCATATCAAAATGTCTATGTCCAATGTAAACCACCAAATGTGTATATCAATGTCAAAATGTTTATGTTCAATGTAGATCATGTAATGTGTAACCAAAATGTCATGTATGGTAGTGAAATATATATCAACTAAACCATATGTAAAATGCACAAAAACAGGGTATTGAAGTAAAACATAGTTTAAATCAAAGTTATGTTTTGTGTAACAAATGCATGCTATACTGATACAAACATTTATGTGGCATTGTTAAATATGCATACATCCAAGCCTTGAGACTGTGGCGATAAACCCTTAAACAAATTAAAGGTTAATCTGAGTTATGTATATCGAATTCGGTCATTCCTTTCATCCCCATACCCAGGATGTCCGGAACGGGAGTTGTCAATTCCTATGGTACCACTACCTACTAACGAACGGCGTAATTAATGTTAATGAATTTATTGTTCCATGTTAAACAAACCAAATGTCATAACAAAATGTAAGCATGTGAAAACGATGCACTAAGTATGTAATCAAATGAACATACATAGCGTGAAATGTCATGTAAAACGATGTACTAAGTAATGCACACAATGGGCACACCTAGTATGAAATGTAATGTAAAACAATGTACTAAGTAATGCACACAATGGGCACACCTAGCATGAAAAGTAATGTAAAACAATGTACTAAGTAATGCACACAATGGGCACACCTAGCATGAAATGTAATGTAAAACAATGTACTAAGTAATGCACACAATGGGCACACCTAGCATGAAATGTAATGTAAAACAATGTACTAAGTAATGCACACAATGGGCACACCTAGCATAAGATGTAATGAAATCATGTACTATAATGTACTAACGAACATAGCATGTATATGATGTGAAAACAGGAAAGCATGAAAGTAACAAGTAGGCACATGTGTTCCACCCCAAAACAGTTTGGAAAACAGTAAAAGAGGGGTCTATGTACTCACATTGAGATTGCTCAGTTGTATAAAGATAACCACCAAGTAATGCTATAGATCTCGGAATCAAACGGCACCTAATATAGGTAACTATGTTAATAAACCGGACCTATATCGGAAGATCGGGTAGCATGAGGGTTTGTAAACCAAACGAGTGTAGAGACTCGTGTCATTTGGTTTAACAAAGCCTACATACTAAATGAAACCTAACATAAATGTTTACGACCCATTACGACCCGTTTAGGAAGCTTATGCTACTTTAACGCGTCGTTCGCGTGAAACGCGTTCGGACCGCCTAACTAGCCCTATGACAAGTGTTATATGCCTAAACATGTTACATAATCAGTTATGTGACAAAGGTTTAGGTTACATATGCTTAATTACCAATTATACATGAAAAGGGTATTCTGGTAATTTACCTAAGGCATATAAACTACCTATCATACAACTACTTAAACGATGTGACCATAGGGTATAACCTCGGAAGGTTATTCCCTACCTACTATGGTCACCTAATGTGTTTGGTCGGATCCTAATGATCGACCAAATGGGTCGGGTTCGAGGTATAAGCGATTTATTAGATCGCTTACCCTACGACCCTAGACAACGTGGTAATCAGTAGGCATAGTCCCAAGGGACTATGACCATCGTGATTACAATCACGTTGCGAAGTTCAAACGAACTTCGCATTGACCATTACTGGTCAACGCTGAAAGTCAAACAAAGTTTGACTTTCTGACTCGAAAAGCAATAAAATAAGGAAAAGAACGAAAGAATACTTACGAAGGGTCCCCGAATGCTAACCTCGATTCAAAAATCTCAGGTATGAAACAATAGTTTCAACTTAGAGTTTCTCAAATCAAAGTTCTAGTGATTTTAGCAATGGGGGTGGATGGGTATTTATAGGAATACCCGAACCGTTAAGATCGCTTGTCGAATATCGTGCCTTAATCGTATCCGTACAAGTGTCGGAAAGTTATGGTGCCTAAAATCCATCCTTATCAGCTGACTAAGCATGTTAGAATGTGTGGTTGTGAATTAAACAGCTGTTTATACATCGAATCTGGTCCCGAAAGTGCAAAACTGAGTTTTCTGTCCAGTTAAGGCACTCGCGTAGCGCGACTGCATAGGCCCTTAGGGCTCGCGCTACGCCACTGCCCCCATGTTTCAGAATTGTTTCAAAATTGGCAGAAATGGTCCCTGCACGTGTTTAAGGCCTTGTTCGATGCGTTTGAACCCCGTTAACCTCATTTTAAGGCTCTAAAATGAAGTTAAAGTATAGGGAACTCAAAACATGCTCAAAAATATGCCGGAGGTTGGTTCGTTTGGCCGTACGAACGCGATGTTCGCTTAATTACGACGGAATGCGCATAAGCGCGAAAAACGATCCAAATGACGCGACGAATGGATTTTTCTTATGGCGAACACTAAAATATAATGTAGTCATGCTTACATAAATTTTTGGATGTCCAGATGTATTCAGAACGTAAGTTATGCGCGAAAAATGCAAACTTGTGCACTTATTGACACTTTTAGTCCCTGAATGATCCAAAAGTTTATTTTAGCACACCGAACCCCTCAAAGCCTATTTCTAAGCTATGTAAAGGATATTTAAGGTGTGTTTAACTTATGGTCATGTTCCGGAATGTTCGTTACAGTTCAAATTTTCATACTTTCGCAGTTTGTCATATTTAGTCCCTGTAAGCGAATTAACTTGTTTTTGCCATACCAAAGCCTTCAAAACTTATTTCTAAGTTATGTATAGGTTATTTAAGGTATGTTAAGTATATGTTGATGTTCCGGAGTATTTTTCGCATTAAACTGAGTACGTTTACGCATCAGTTTGCGTATAACTCTCCAGAAAGTGATATAGAGTTTGAAATTGGATAAAAGTCAAAACATGAAAAATATAAAACACAACCAAACAAACATTGGGATCAAATAACATTGTTTTATTGATAATAGAACTGTTCACAATGATTACAAGCACAGTTGTTACAGTCTCCCCTACTTGTGGAAATTTCATCCCGAAATTTATTTAGAGGAAACTCGTGGAAAAAGATGTGGATATTTTGCCTTCATTTGGTCTTCGCGTTCTCAAGTAAACTCGGGTCCACGTTTAGCTTCCCAGCGAACTTTGACCAAAGGAATGCGCTTGCGTTTAAGCCACTTGACTTCACGTTCCATGATTTCCACAGGTTTCTCAACAAATTTCAGTGTTTTGCCAACACGAATTTCGTCAAGCGGTATGTGGAGGTTCTCATCAGCTGTACACCTCTTGAGATTGGACACGTGAAAAGTTGGATGAACATTTCCCAGTTCAGGAGGTAACTCTAGTCTGTAGGCTACCTTTCCGATTCTTTCGACGATCTTGAATGGTCCAACGTATCTAGGTGCAAGTTTACCTTTCTTTCCAAATCTGATCACACCTTTCCAAGGTGAGACCTTAAGTAATACTCGATCACCGACTTGAAATTCCAAGGCCTTGCGTTTTGGGTCCGCGTAAATCTTCTGACGGCTTCTAGCTGCCTGAAGGTTATCACGAACTTTCTTGATCTTGTCAGTTGTCTCTAAAATGAGGGCAGGTCCAGTAAGTTGAGCCTCGCCGATCTCATTCCAGCAGACTGGTGAACGACATTTTCGACCATAGAGAGCCTCGAAAGGAGCCATTTTGATGCTGGTGTGATAACTGTTGTTGTAGGAGAATTCAATCAATTTAAGATGTGAATCCCAACTACCACCAAAATCGATCACACAAGCTCTAAGCATATCCTCCAGAGTCTGGATTGTTCTCTCAGATTGACCATCCGTTTGCGGATGATAAGCTGTACTCAGATTAAGTTGGGTCCCCATAGCAGATTGCATGGTTCTCCAAAAGTGAGAAGTGAAACGAGCATCTCTGTCAGAAATGATGTTCAAAGGAACACCATGTCGAGCCACAATTTCATCTACATAGATTTGAGCAAGTCTGTCAGTAGGAAAATCCTCGCGGATTGGCAAGAAATGCGCTGACTTTGTGAGACGATCAACGACTACCCAGATGGCATCATGACCTTTCTTGGTGCGTGGAAGTTTAGTAATGAGATCCATAGTAATGTTTTCCCATTTCCAAACTGGGATCTCTGGTTGCACCAATAAACCCGAAGGACGCTGATGTTCAGCCTTAACCTTAAGACAAGTAAGGCATTTTGATACGTATAAGGCGATGTCTTTCTTCATACCAGGCCACCAATAGTGAATACGAAGATCCTTATACATCTTATCTGAGCCCGGATGAATAGAATAACGAGACTTATGGGCTTCGTCCATAAGCAAGGTACGAAGATCATCCTGGCTTGGGACCCACAAACGGTCCATGAAATAATATGTTCCATTGTCCTTCAGTTCCAGAGCAGGTGTTATGTGATAAGGAAATTCCTTATCCATCAAACCTTGTGAAACACAAGATTGTTGAGCCTGAGAAATGCGTGCTTGAATATCGGATCGAGCTTGAACAATAGATTGAACACGTACACAATGAAGCTTAGTACGTTCCTTACGACTCAATGCATCAGCTACTACATTCGCCTTACCAGGATGGTAGCGAATTTCGCAATCATAGTCGTTTAAAAGCTCAACCCAACGTCGCTGTCTCATGTTGAGTTCTTTCTGGTTGAAGATATGCTGAAGACTTTTGTGGTCAGTGAAAACCACACATTTTGTACCATACAAATAGTGTCTCCAGATCTTGAGAGCAAAGACAACTTCACCCAACTCAAGATCATGAGTGGTGTAGTTCTTCTCATGTATCTTCAACTGCCTCTATGCATAGGCTATGACTTTGTTCCTTTGCATAAGAACACAGCCAAGACCCAATTTCGATGCATCACAATACACGACAAAATCATCATCACCCTCAGGCAATGATAGAACAGGCGCATCGCAAAGCTTCTGCTTCAAGTGTTGAAAAGCTTCCTCTTGTTTGTATCCCCAGTAAAAGGGCATTTTCTTCTGAGTTAGAGCAGTTAGAGGAACTGCAATCTTCGAGAAGTTTTCTATGAAGCGGCGATAATAACCCGCTAGACCAAGAAAAGAACGAACTTCAGTAGGAGTAGAAGGTGTATCCCAATCCTTAATCGCACTGATCTTGGAGGGATCTACATGAATACCCCGTTCGTTGATAACATGCCCCAAAAATTGAACTTCTTTAAGCCAAAATTCGCACTTGGAGAATTTGGCGAAAAGTTGCTCTTTCTTTAGGAGTTCTAGGGTAAGACGAAGATGTTGCTCGTGATCAGCTCGCATCTTAGAGTAAATCAAGATGTCGTCAATAAAAACAATGACGAACTGATCCAAATAAGGTTTGCAGACCCTATTCATTAAGTCCATGAAAACAGCAGGAGCATTAGTCAAACCGAATGGCATGACTGTGAATTCATAATGCCCATAACGAGTACGGAACGCTGTCTTCGGAATGTCTTCTTCTTGCACACGAAGTTGATGATATCCGGAACGTAGATCAATCTTCGAAAAATAAGAAGCACCTTGTAACTGATCAAAGAGGTCGTCTATGCGAGGTAAGGGATATCGATTCTTGATGGTAAGCTTGTTAAGCTCACGATAATCGATACACATCCTAAAGGATCCATCCTTCTTCTTTACAAAAAGAACGGGAGCACCCCAAGGTGAAAAACTAGGACGTATAAAACCTTTGTCAGAGAGCTCCTGAAGCTGTTTAGACAACTCTTGCATCTCAGATGGTGCAAGACGATATGGAGCTCTGGCAATGGGATTTGCACCAGGTACGAGATCAATGCGGAACTCGACTTGGCGTGCTGGAGGTAGACCAGGTAAATATTCAGGGAACACTTCAGAATAATCCCGAACGACAGGAATATCTGAAATAGACTTACCCTTGCCTTTATCTTCTGTAACATGTGCTAAGAAAGCCACATAGTTCTTCTGCAGATACTTCCGAGCTTTAAAACAAGACATGAGTTTGAGACCACCGATAGGCTTCTCACCTTGAACCTGCAGGATCTCGCCTATCGAAAGCGGCACACGAACTATCTTCTCAGAACAAACTATCTCTGCGTGATGCTTGGATAACCAATCCATTCCCACAATAACGTCGAAGCTTCCAAGTTGCATAGGCGCGAGGTCAAATAGGAAAAAGATGGTCGTTAAGATTCAACTGGCAGTTGCGAAGAACAGAATCAAGAATAATGGGTTCACCACTAGCAACTTCTACTGTCAAAGATTTGCCTAGTTTCGTTCTAGACACGCGAAGCATTTGCTCAAAAGACAAAGACACGAAACTCTTATCGGCACCAGAATCGAAAAGAACATATGCAGGCTGATTATTAATAAAGAACGTACCGTTCACCACATTATCGTCAGCCTGTGCCTCTTGGGCATTCATGTTAAAGGCTCGGCCTCGAGCCGGAGCCTGATTCTGGTTCTGGTTGGCTAGCCTTGGGCACCGGTTTCTGTAGTGGGTCAGATCCCCACAATTGTAACAAGCACCCGGTGGGTATTGTAGTCGTGCAGCTTGACCCTGTTGCTGAGCAGGAGGCTGTGCAACTTGTTGAGCCGGGTTTTGAACTGCGCGATTCTGAGCAAACCTACAAACATCGGCAAGATGACCCGACTTCCCACAGCTAGTACAGAAACGGCACTGATGTTGCGGCTGATGGTGACTGTTGCATCTATTGCACAAAGGTGCATTCCCTGTATAGGGTTTCTTTGCTGGAAGCTGTGCGGGTTGGTTGGGAGCTGCCTGATTAGCTTGGGCAGTGATAGCAAAATTTTGGGAAGCCTTACGCTTCCTTGACCTCTTCGAAGAACCAGAGTTCTTTCCATTCTTGTTTTGACCTTTCTTGCTATCTTCCTTGTCAGCCAACTGTTTCTTGCCCTTGTCACCCTTCCTGTGTAGCTTTCCCTTTCGAATCTGCGACTCAGTCAATGTCGCTGATAACTCGATCGCATGACGGAGTGTGGCAGGTTCACTACCAGTAAGAATGTCTTGTACCGAGTCAGGTAGGCCGTCGATGTATCTTTCGATAGCCTTGTCAAGTGGGGTAATCATTGTCGGGCAAAGCAAACTCAACTCCTCAAACCTATCAGTATAAGCCCTGTGCTCACCACTATCTTGCTTCAAAACATCAAACTCTTTCTCCAACGCTCGCTGTTCATGGCGAGGACAGAATTCCCTCATCATAAGGGCTCTAAGTTCAGCCCATGTCTGTGCGAGAGCAACTTCTGCACCTCGGTCTCTCATCACCCCATTCCACCATGTAAGAGCCCTCTTCTGAAACACACTTGAAGAAAACTCGACCTTGCGATTATCCGGGCACTGCACGTGGCGAAAAGTATTCTCAATGCTTTCGAACCACTGAAGAAGCCCAGTTGCTCCTTCAGAACCACTAAACTTGAGTGGTTTAGCCTGGTTAAAATCCTTGTATTTGCATGGAACATTGTTGTTGTTGTTGGCCTGGTTCCATTGAGCAAAGAGATTTGGAAATTGAGCAGCCATCTGCTGTGCAATGATTTCTGCCAGTTCGGCAGTTGCTATCTGATTTTCGCGTCGAGGAGGCATTCTAAAAGAGGAAAACATGAAAGGAAACGAGTGAGATGATTGGATGAAGAGAATGAGATGAAGCAAAATCAACAAAAGCAAAGATGGTGGTCATTCGTCCGCATTACCAAGCAAACAAATGACACACAGTGACTAATCAAAGTAAATGGGTCAAAAATAATGTATAATGAAGACATGCTCGCCTATAAGTGAACACTCATCCCAGGAATTCCCAGGTAAGCACAACTGGTCTCGCGTCTGATGAGATGTATACGAAGTGCTTGCCTAGACAGAAAACCCAGAATACAGGCATTCACCCTTCCAGTTTGCACATGTTCACATTATTTAAAACCCAAAACGTTTGACGGGATTTTGAAAATTTGAAGGCACAAGGCCAAAAACCAAACTGAAAAGGGTTCAAAACCATATAACAGAGGGTTCAAAACCTTACAATTGAGGGTTCAAAACCTTGTAATAAATCATTCAAAAACAGATGATTGTTTTTCAAAAATCGTTTCGGAAAATTTGGTTCTTGTTTTGATAATCACCTAAGGATAGGTGATGTACATGTTTTAAGATCTAAACACAAGATAACTTGTGTTAGGGTCCTAGAAAAGTTATAGTCTAGGTCAAAGCATTACTAATAACCTAATTCCCTATAACCATTGGCTCTGATACCAACTCTTCTGTCACACCCCGACCGCGTAAAACAACAAATCGCGGCGGAAACATCGGGGCGTGTCGTAACAGAATAAATTGTTTCATAACCATGGCATACAAAGTTGTATTTTATTTAACAAACAAGGGTGTTACATTGTCTTGAAAAGTAAACAAAAGAGTTTATAACATAATTAAACATAGTCTAGCTTCATTTTAAGTCTCTAAGGCACAGGTCCGCCCTAGTGTCATGATCATCATCCTACGGAAAAGCACCTGAAAACACATGTGAAAGTAGGTACGTCAGCATAAAAATGCCTGTGAGATACATAGGTTTGTGAAAATAGGATTCATGACTTGTATTTGAGAAAATGTTTAGTCATGAACCTTGTAATTTGCTTTGTCTTGTAAATCTTTTGAAAAATGATAAGATCAGTTGATATGTATAAGTAAATGTAAGGTTAAATGAATAACCATGTAAAATGAGTTTGTATAAGATAAGTTGGTTGTAAAACAATGTCTTATGAAAAGTATGTTATTTGTATAAAATGTGATATGTATCAAACTGAAATGATTAAAATAACGTTACACTATATAATATTTTACAAACACTTATATATAGGAAGTACCAGCGGCGTATCCACCATGTTTGTATCATATTGCACACGTATCGTTACTCAAATCACTTACCCAACAACCACCAATGTAACTTGTTTATGTACAAACCAATTGTCAAGTATTATTGTGTAAACCATATCAAAATGTCTATGTCCAATGTAAACCACCAAATGTGTATATCAATGTCAAAATGTTTATGTTCAATGTAGATCATGTAATGTGTAACCAAAATGTCATGTATGGTAGTGAAATATATATCAACTAAACCATATGTAAAATGCACAAAAACAGGGTATTGAAGTAAAACATAGTTTAAATCAAAGTTATGTTTTGTGTAACAAATGCATGCTATACTGATACAAACATTTATGTGGCATTGTTAAATATGCATACATCCAAGCCTTGAGACTGTGGCGATAAACCCTTAAACAAATTAAAGGTTAATCTGAGTTATGTATATCGAATTCGGTCATTCCTTTCATCCCCATACCCAGGATGTCCGGAACGGGAGTTGTCAATTCCTATGGTACCACTACCTACTAACGAACGGCGTAATTAATGTTAATGAATTTATTGTTCCATGTTAAACAAACCAAATGTCATAACAAAATGTAAGCATGTGAAAACGATGCACTAAGTATGTAATCAAATGAACATACATAGCGTGAAATGTCATGTAAAACGATGTACTAAGTAATGCACACAATGGGCACACCTAGTATGAAATGTAATGTAAAACAATGTACTAAGTAATGCACACAATGGGCACACCTAGCATGAAAAGTAATGTAAAACAATGTACTAAGTAATGCACACAATGGGCACACCTAGCATGAAATGTAATGTAAAACAATGTACTAAGTAATGCACACAATGGGCACACCTAGCATGAAATGTAATGTAAAACAATGTACTAAGTAATGCACACAATGGGCACACCTAGCATAAGATGTAATGAAATCATGTACTATAATGTACTAACGAACATAGCATGTATATGATGTGAAAACAGGAAAGCATGAAAGTAACAAGTAGGCACATGTGTTCCACCCCAAAACAGTTTGGAAAACAGTAAAAGAGGGGTCTATGTACTCACATTGAGATTGCTCAGTTGTATAAAGATAACCACCAAGTAATGCTATAGATCTCGGAATCAAACGGCACCTAATATAGGTAACTATGTTAATAAACCGGACCTATATCGGAAGATCGGGTAGCATGAGGGTTTGTAAACCAAACGAGTGTAGAGACTCGTGTCATTTGGTTTAACAAAGCCTACATACTAAATGAAACCTAACATAAATGTTTACGACCCATTACGACCCGTTTAGGAAGCTTATGCTACTTTAACGCGTCGTTCGCGTGAAACGCGTTCGGACCGCCTAACTAGCCCTATGACAAGTGTTATATGCCTAAACATGTTACATAATCAGTTATGTGACAAAGGTTTAGGTTACATATGCTTAATTACCAATTATACATGAAAAGGGTATTCTGGTAATTTACCTAAGGCATATAAACTACCTATCATACAACTACTTAAACGATGTGACCATAGGGTATAACCTCGGAAGGTTATTCCCTACCTACTATGGTCACCTAATGTGTTTGGTCGGATCCTAATGATCGACCAAATGGGTCGGGTTCGAGGTATAAGCGATTTATTAGATCGCTTACCCTACGACCCTAGACAACGTGGTAATCAGTAGGCATAGTCCCAAGGGACTATGACCATCGTGATTACAATCACGTTGCGAAGTTCAAACGAACTTCGCATTGACCATTACTGGTCAACGCTGAAAGTCAAACAAAGTTTGACTTTCTGACTCGAAAAGCAATAAAATAAGGAAAAGAACGAAAGAATACTTACGAAGGGTCCCCGAATGCTAACCTCGATTCAAAAATCTCAGGTATGAAACAATAGTTTCAACTTAGAGTTTCTCAAATCAAAGTTCTAGTGATTTTAGCAATGGGGGTGGATGGGTATTTATAGGAATACCCGAACCGTTAAGATCGCTTGTCGAATATCGTGCCTTAATCGTATCCGTACAAGTGTCGGAAAGTTATGGTGCCTAAAATCCATCCTTATCAGCTGACTAAGCATGTTAGAATGTGTGGTTGTGAATTAAACAGCTGTTTATACATCGAATCTGGTCCCGAAAGTGCAAAACTGAGTTTTCTGTCCAGTTAAGGCACTCGCGTAGCGCGACTGCATAGGCCCTTAGGGCTCGCGCTACGCCACTGCCCCCATGTTTCAGAATTGTTTCAAAATTGGCAGAAATGGTCCCTGCACGTGTTTAAGGCCTTGTTCGATGCGTTTGAACCCCGTTAACCTCATTTTAAGGCTCTAAAATGAAGTTAAAGTATAGGGAACTCAAAACATGCTCAAAAATATGCCGGAGGTTGGTTCGTTTGGCCGTACGAACGCGATGTTCGCTTAATTACGACGGAATGCGCATAAGCGCGAAAAACTATCCAAATGACGCGACGAATGGATTTTTCTTATGGCGAACACTAAAATATAATGTAGTCATGCTTACATAAATTTTTGGATGTCCAGATGTATTCAGAACGTAAGTTATGCGCGAAAATGCAAACTTGTGCACTTATTGACACTTTTAGTCCCTGAATGATCCAAAAGTTTATTTTAGCACACCGAACCCCTCAAAGCCTATTTCTAAGCTATGTAAAGGATATTTAAGGTGTGTTTAACTTATGGTCATGTTCCGGAATGTTCGTTACAGTTCAAATTGTCATACTTTCGCAGTTTGTCATATTTAGTCCTTGTAAGCGAATTAACTTGTTTTTGCCATACCAAAGCCTTCAAAACTTATTTCTAAGTTATGTATAGGTTATTTAAGGTATGTTAAGTATATGTTGATGTTCCGGAGTATTTTTCGCATTAAACTAAGTACGTTTACGCATCAGTTTGCGTATAACTCTCCAGAAAGTGATATAGAGTTTGAAATTGGATAAAAGTCAAAACATGAAAAATATAAAACACAACCAAACAAACATTGGGATCAAATAACATTGTTTTATTGATAATAGAACTGTTCACAATGATTACAAGCACAGTTGTTACAAGTATGCTCTCGGTAATATAATAAATTTCAAATTATTCGACATATTCTAGTTTCAAACATCACTATTGTCTCAATATAGTTTTCATTTTTACACTAGCCTTACAAAATGAATATTTCCTATTCGTAAGGTGTTAATCATAGCTTTATGCATCCGTTATGAATTAATTTCATTAGTTGTTCGACCCATTCGACTACAACTAGTCGAACCTTCATTTAATAATTTCCTTTTTATGAAATATTGACATTTTAGTCATACTCAATCTGAGTTTTTGACTATAGACCTGCATTTCCTATTCTTGGATAATGCATTTTATGAGTTTTCACCCATAGTCGGTTATAATTTCAGAGTCATTTAGTATGAAACCTTTCCGGTTTGCATCAAGACTCACCATTGACCCATTCGGTCTTTTTAACTATGTCCATCGCTTTCACACAACCAAAATATTATCACTTTAGTTGTTTTGACCCGGTTGGTCTTGCTAGCGAAATCCCTCGCTTTATTTCACCAAAGTTTATTACTTTGGTTGTTTTGACCCGTTTGGTTTCGTCGGCGAATTCTATCGCTTTCACATAACCAAACATGTATGATTCGGATCACTTTGACCCGTTTAAACCTTAAAGTGAAATCCACCACTTTCATGTTTTTATTTAGCACTATACTCTAGTTATTTCAACCGGTTAATACAAACAGAATCCTCCGTTTCAGTAATAACCAAACTTCATAACGATTTAATCTTTATTCAAATAACTAAACATAAAATAATAATGATAATCTACGAAGCGCATAGCCACATACCTTTAACACTTTCCTTTGAAACGGGTATCCGATCTTTCTTGATTACTTGAGGTTCCACCCAAATTGCCTATAGAATTCAATTCGGACATATTGCTTATAATTCATATTTCCATCTTTGACCTATAACACGTCTATCTAAATTAATTAAGTGACTCTTCCATGTTTATCACTTATTTCAAGTTCATTTAGACATTTTGTCGAATATCTTAAGGGTGTAATCAATATACTACCTTTATCATGTTCATGATTAACTAGTTAACCATATTAAAGCATCGATTTCATACTCATATGATAAAAATACTATAACCGACACTTGAACTTGCATCATAACAATCAAATAACATCAATTATCATAATGATTCAAGTGTTTATCACAAAACCCATATATCCCACATATGAATAATCATCAATTCCATAAGTTATGACACAAAATCACTCATTTATTATCGAGGACTCGTTCCTAGACTTGTAATCACCTTAATTTAGCCATAACATCAAACTTGCATACAAGAATTTCATTTATAAGAGTTCATGACAATTCAAAACATCACCAAATATCAAAATTGAACATACCTTGTGATCTACTATCTTATGTGATCACAATTCTAGCTTGAAGTTGATTTCTAACTTGAATTCTCCTTTGAATTTGAGTATTATTTGGTGAATTTAGGGTTTTGAAGGAAGAACCCTCTGGGCTCTGTGTTTTGATCGAACAGGGTAAAACACACACACAAGTGTGTGTGTTGAACTTTATCTAATGTGTAAAAAAAACAACTTTCAAACAAATCCAATTTAGTCCCTCAAGTTTTAGGATATGTAAAATGACTTACATCACTTGTTTCCCATCTTTTTATAATAGGATTTTTTTTAACTAGGTTAGTAAGTCCTAGTTTTCATCTCATTATTTTATTTTCGATATTTATATAATTATACATGTATACAAACATATATAATTTAATATTTTAGGGGTGTTACAGCTAGGTCGTGTACGACTCTTAGTCTTAGTTGTTATAACTTAACATTCTTTGAGTTACATCTTGATGTACATTATATTATTCTAAAGCATATAATTATTAGTTAAAATAATAATATTTTAACTTAAATTATATTTATCAATTATGTGGAATATTTGTTAAAATAATATATTTTAACTTGGTATATTATGTATTTATACATATGTATTCTCCCAAGTATGGGTGTACTTGTGCTTGTGTATTTTGCCAAGTATTGGTGGCGTATTCCGGTGTTTATTTGTACGTACGAGAATACGTATTTTCTTGTATTCACTAAGTATTTTATACTTAATCTTGTATTAAACTTTCCGGAATATCATTTTTAATCAACTAAAAATTACCAATTTGTATTCTTAAAATAATATGTATTTTAAGAAAACTTTTATAGAAAATAACTATAACTTTGCTTGGCAAAATTAATATATTTTCATATAACCTCAAAATAATATATTTTCAAGATTAACTTAGAAAATATTTATAATTCCATTTTCACCCAAAATAATATCTTCTTAATTTGTTTAAGAAAATATATAGTTTCTTCAAAAATAAAATGTCTTCTAATTGTTCAAGAAAATATATATATATATTTTTCTCCACTCAAAAATAATATATTTTCTACTTGGTAAAATATGATATATCTTGTAATACTTGTAAACATCATATTTTTCGTTTCTTTGGTTTCCAAAATACCGTTTAACTCATTTGTCAAAATATATATGAATTTAATTCCAGAATATATATATATATATATATATATATATAGTCCATAGTCCTTGTTCAGTTTGTCCAATATTCGGGTATAAATTATATATTCATTTTCTTGGAATTCTTGGTAATATTTTGTATTACAATTTTGGGTATTTTGGTAAATTATATTATTTTCAAGTTCCTAAAATAACATAACTAATACACATAATATACAAGTAGCACACAAGTGTGAAATCTAAATATATACTTAGTCACTTTTCTTTATCAAAAATCAATCCTCCAATATTTGTAATTTTTGTAACAAAAATTATGGCAAGTTTTTATATGAAAACCATGATCAAAATTTATTTGTAAACACTTGTTTAAAAATATTTTTCTAAGTGTTTAAATCCTACAAAAAGTTTGTCATAGTTTCCCCTTAAAAATGGAGGTTTCCATGCTTTAAAAGAATATCATTTTCTTTTAAAATCATCAACAATCATCAAAAATTCAATCAAGACTTACCATGAGCCAAAATCATGCAATTTCCACTACATCATATACTTGAAATTTTGTAAAAATTTGTAGTAATTTAATATGTTGTTAAGTAAGTTTAGTTACCCCTAAGAATATGGTTATTTGTTTATAAATCCCATTCTTGTAAAATTTAGTCTTTTACAACTTACAAGGTGATTTTCTAAAAATGATTTTTCTTGTATTCTTATTGTTAACAACATGTTTCTAGCTTTGATTTAACACTTAAAACATGATTAGTTTCTTAAAAAAATCATGATTATGTAAATCTTGTATATAACTTTGGTTTCTTGAGAAAATTATTTTTGTAATCATCCATTTACAAGACTTATAACATGTATCAATCATCATCATACACATAAACAACTTCATTTTCAAGTTAATGTTCCACATAAAGGATGATCATTTTGATTTTCACAAGATTCATCCTCTCACTTGCTAGATCATGTGTTTAATCACAATCTAGCAAGCTTCTTATGATGATCAACATCATAATCACAAGAAATCAACAATCAAGTATCATACATACACTAAATCAACATAGATTCTTATGTTATTAAGTTTTATGTGAAAGATCATCTTCTTGTTTCTTTATGATTCTTATGATTAACCACTTACATAATCTTTTAACCATCAAAATGAGAAGTAAAATCAAGTTGTAGAGAGCTTACTACTAGCACAAGGGCTAGGGAAGAATCAAAGATGAAGAAGATGATGAACAAGGTGGATAAAAGCTCTATGTGAAGGTCCTTCAATCTCCAATGCTTCCTAGCTTTTTAACCTTGCTTCTTGCACCTTAGGACCTCCTTGGATTGTACGATAATGAAGTGGAAATGGTGGGGATGTGGTGGTGGGTGGCGGCCGTGAGTAAGGAATGAGGAGAAGAGAAGTGAAGCTTTGTTGAGTGTTGAATGAAAGATGGTAAGTGTCTTATGGTTATTTAAAACAAGCTCCCAACATCACTTAGTCTAATGGTTTATGTGTTTCAAAAGCATCCAATAAATCTAATAAACAAATACAAGAAAATCATGGGGGTGGGTCCCATGGGGAACCGTCGAAATGGGGGGGGGGATATATGGTTGGGTTTCAAAGATAAGTTAAGTAAGTTAGTTGATTTCTAAGTATGATGTTTAGTGTTATAAGTGTTTAGTGATTATAGGATGCATTATGATGTTCGGTGACAATAACTAGCTCGGAAATGTTAAAACAATGCTTCTAGTGAAAATTTGGTGTTTCGGGTAGTGTCCGGTTGTTCGGTTGGTTACCAGTTTGTTAAGGTGCTAAATTACGCAGTTTAGTGTGCTTTATGTTCCCTTTTATGACAGTTTTGATTCCCGACACCTAGGAAGGTATTCTGGACCATTAAAGCATAATTCTGCATTATATATTATTGTTAAAGTGCTGATTTTTGCTAAAATATGCAGAATTATGACGTTTTTGTGAGTTTTAGGCACTTTCCGGCACTTAAACTATCTCTAGGAAGGCAGTTTTATGATCCCTACTTTCCTACACACTATACTAGTGTAACTCTTGGTTTCGGGCTCATTCTGTGTCTTAACATCATGTCTGTCTGAGTACTGAACTCCCGTCAATACTTCTAGTTTGTCTAATAACTGTGCTAACTTTGTTTCGTGCATCAATTGAATCATAAATGTGTTGCATTGCTATAATGATAAATAATTATGCAACATGTAATGCACTTGTATGTATATGACAATAATCAGGAATCATTCATGTCATTAATTCAAATCAAGCACAGTCATTAAGATACAAATTACTGTTTAATTATTGTACGGATACACAGAAAATTGACGGTTGTCACAGGGTGTAAGTGCGACAAATGGCGAGATGAATATACCCGTCTCACCCAGTCCATGTACCCGTCTCTCAGTTAATACCCGAAAATATAATCCTGCTCATGATCATAAAAGTGATTATGATTCGTGTCACACCCTCAAAATCCACACGCGGGGTATTACCGCGAGGCATGTGACGACCAGGATCTTAGCCACTAATTATTTTGAACCGTTTAGTTATTATTACAAATAATGGTATAATTAGCGACCAATTTTAAACTTTTCAAATCATAGTTTGAGTTTGCAGCGGAAAGGAAAGAAGAACACATCGTAATTTAAAACCACAAGTTGTTCATATGAAACTTACGAACCACGCACTCCATCCGATTGCAACGTCCGTCCAGAGCCGTATCGAGCAACCTGCAAAGCATGCAGTAGAGTGTCAACATAAAGTTGGCGAGTTCACGTGTTTGTAGTTTTCCAGTTTTTAATTCCAAAAACTTGCTTTAACCAGTTAATTTATCCGTTTATACATGCGATGGGGAGCTACCCCATAAGTAAGCGACTAAACTGTTTTTACAATACCGAATACTATTCATCCGTACGTTTCCGTAGAGTGCCCCGTTTGTCAATGTTCTATCATCATTGACGGTTGCCAGAGTACATTAGTTCACGCCCGATCCCATACGCGGGCACGGTGTGAGGTTGGTGAGACCTAAATAGCGCTATCAACTAATAACCCGTTCGCCTGACCCCGGCGACTAATCGGTATTAAGAAGTGAGGACTTGAGTGATAGAGTTTTGTTTAGTGTTGCTTGTTGCATCCAGTATAAACAGTAATTAACTAAAAGTTCCCAGTAACAAGGGAAGTAGGTAAGTTTGTTCCCAGTAACAAGGGAAGAAAAGTAAGTTTGTATCCCTCACAATGGGGATAGTGTTGTTACCCGTATCCCACACAAGGAGATAGAAATACCGTATCCCGCACAAGGAGATAGTAAGCAATCCCAAACCAGGAAAAGTGTTTCGTTCCGTTTCCCAACCACCGGGAACGCATGCTTTAAGTAAAAAGTAGTGAACTCACCTTTGCTTTGCTCAGTAGACAATTTACTCGTGTTACGTTGGTCAACCATACCCTATTATGGTTTATAAATATTTATTAGGTTCGTATGCAAGTAGTGTCACGCAGTCACGTATAGTCCTACACGTATCTAACACATAACATGTAGGTCATACTAGCATATACTGAATTGGGCCTATCTTAGCATGCGGGCAGTCAAACAGTGACAATTAGACAACAATAGTAGCACACAGTCCAGAACATATCATCACGTAGTGCGGCCCAATAATGACTTCAAGTAGTTCAGTCGGAACCGGATAGTCTCGACTCGAGACTATGAGGTCTCGAGTCGCAATCACTGGACTCGAAGTCGCAACAGCTAGTCTCGAGTTGTGAACATTTGAGTCGCAACCTACCCGGTCTCGAGTCTCCTGTTGCTTTCCTGGTTTCGAGTGGTCTCTGAGAGGTCTCGAGTCGTAACCATAAGGTCTCGACTCGCGACTATGCAAATGTTTCTAGAATTTTCATGTCAGTGCTACCCCATCAAATTTCATTATCATGTACTGTCCAATCAGATTTTATTAACATGTTCCCTATACCGTACACTCCTAAATTCAAATCAAATCTGCAACTTTTCAAATATTCATCACATAATCAAATAGTTCATCAACACATAACATACATTCTTATGGAAATAAGAACATGCATACACCAAACCTATATATCATGGACACCCATCAGGGTCACTCATGTAATACGAAAACTCTAAATCATACATAACAATATCAATATCACATGTACAGCCCATTAACACGTCGGCCCACAAGGCCTTAAACCGTGGATCAGTTACACAAGTGTTATACATTAAACATTTATATGAACTAATCAATCCTTTATCATTTGATAATTATCAAGATTTCCCATAGTCATGTAAGTCACAGTTTGTCACACTTCATACTAGGATTTAACCTACCAATATAATCATCCTAAAAATCCATCACATATTATTGACTAGCCACCTCCCTCTTATCCAATAAGATTATTATCATATGAAAACAATCAATCATTATCAAAACAAACAATAGTGGCCGACAACTGTTTAAGCATTCAGAGATTATTGTTGGACCAATTTATTAGTGGCTGACACTATTGTTTATTCAAACCATTTTATTGGACCGATTTATTATATGTTGATTAAATTGTATACCATCATTTAGCATAAAACAACTTCAAATCTCATTTAGAGCAACTCACTAATTTAATATGAACAGCATCTCGAATTCGCATAACAGTTACTATTATATATCAAAAGCTCTTTATATCCATCATCTACACACCATTCAAACAGCTCACTAGTATCAAATCAGTTTGTTGTATAATTCTTAAATCCCATTCTAGTCTTATTTATGCCCAAACAGTTAACAACTGCAAATACTTAACCAAATCCATAATAGACATACATATATATCATCACAACAGTTTCGAGCATATTAGGTCCTTATGTATTCATAAATCAAACAAGCCGCCAGCCATTAACAAAAATCAAAACGTAAATCATAAGCAAACTGACCGAAGGGTTGTGGGCGTGACCCGAGACTGAACCCGACAAGACCCGAGCAGAACCCGAGACCGCTGCCACTGCTCCTTTCCCGAACAGGGACTCGAACTGAACATGACCCGAGCTGTCATTGTCATCAGCATCCATTCTTATCATCTTTTCAGAAATCGAACCAAGATGAAAGGAAACGAGGAGGGAGGGGAGGTTTACCGGTGAGATTTGTCGGGTAATCAGAACCGCCGCCGCTGCTTTTGCTTCTAGCGGCTGTGGCCCCAAATCAACAACCACCATCTTCTTCTTCAATCAGCAGTACGGCTTGAGCTGGTTCGACATCAAAACAGAGCATCGGAGAGGAGAGAACGAGAGGGGTGTGCGTGACTGTGCGGCCGCCGGAGATGCGCTCCGGTCGTCGGTAGTTGCTTGACCGAAAGAGAAGGGGCAGGGGGTAGGGGTGAGCGACAAGTGTGAGAGATTTTTAGGGTTTTTGGAAGGTTTATAAGGTGTTTAAATAGGCTAAGGTTCTAGGTTTAGGGAGTTGGCTTGGGCCTAGCCCGAGTGCGAGCCTGTTTAAACAACTACACGTCTCGTCCAACCCGATTAGCCCGGTTATATTAACTTATTCATAAATAATCGAAACTTCCGTCGCGGATTATTATTATTTCACGAATAATAATAATAATAATAATAATAATAATAATAATAATAATAAACGTACGTTTTACCAAAATACCCTTCTCTTGACAACGAGAGTACGGGTTGTCACAATTCGTTTCGCATATCTATCGTAATTACCAGTTAAATCATTTAAGTGGATTTTAGTTCGTTGCCCACGGTGTAACTCTTACGGGTCAAGACCCGGTCGGTAGCGTTGACTTATTGAACCTGACATAAATATCCATCAGCTCCCACTTGGACGGTCTCTGATAAGATCTCAACGCAGACAGCCAGCGGTGCTCTAGCTACACATAGCTGCCCCCAACAGGTCATGACACTTTAAAGTCACTAACCAAGGTATCTTCCCTGTAGCAAACGGCTTACTACTTGAAGACAATAGACTTATGGCAATCGTTGTCATCTATCTTTTCTGTATAAGACATCAATTGAACAATGAGACATGGATCAGATTCAATCTCACATGGTGTTCAATCATTATCGTTCTCGTCCAAGAATCAAAGTGGTCCAATCAAACACACAGTAAGTTTGGGTAAGGCTTTACACTTCACCAGTTTGAATCAACGAGGGTGCCCAGATGTATAACTGTTACATACAATGTAAGAGTACAGAATCCCATCTTGATTACATACAACTCCCACTGAACTTCAGAGCTATTCCCAACCAATGCCTTTATGACTGGCAGTTACGCGACAGCGGTGGACACTGATCAAATAACAGTTTTTAGTAAATGAAAGTTCTAGTATGTATCTCAGGTCAGAGGATACTAAATGAGTATACCTAAATCAAATACATCTTATGACTAAGATCCATGAAGATGATTTGATGCGAGTTACATCCAACGTCATTCGTAATGAGGTCTGTAAGTTTGGAAGTCAACTCCTTGAGTCCAAAGTCAGAATAATCTTAATTCAGAATCGTTCCCACGAGTCTGACCGACTACGGATAATTTAGAATACAAGATTCATGGATTAAGCGTATCAAGTTTGAACACAGTTGTAGGATTCAAGAATTTCGTTTAACCAGTAAATCAAAATGAATGCAAGAGTACAACTGTTTGATGTTCGTATATCTAAATACTAAATCAAAACATTTCACTAGCTAATCTAAGCCCAATAGCGTCCATGTGACGATCATTGTGACACCCGTGTCACTTCAACCATCAAACAAAGACCAAACCAATAAAATATTATATTTTATACTTGGGATTTGTATAAATATATGTATCATTTGCACATATCAATTCTTGTTCAATTTCAAGCCTTAAATCGCTTTCTGGAAGGTTATACGCGCACTGATGCGTAAATATAACCAGTTTAATGCAACGAACACTCCGTAATAGTGAAATAGGCTTAACATACCTTAAATAACCTTTACATAACTTAGAAATAAGTTTTGAAGGCTTTGGTATGGCAAAAACAAGTTAATTCGCCTACAGGGACTAAATTTGACAAACTGCGAAAGTATGCCAACTTGAACTATAACAGACATTCCGGAACATGACCATAAGTTAAAAATACCATAAATATCCTTTACATAGCTTAGAAATAGGCTTTGAGGGGTTCGGTGTGCTAAAATAAACTTTTGGGTCATTCAGGGACTAAAAGCGTCAAAAAGTGCATAAGTTTGCATTTTCGCGCATAACTTACGTTCTGAATACATCCGGACATCCAAAAATTTATGTAAGCACTAAAATATTTTATTTTAGTGTTTGGTATGAGAAAAACCCATTCGTCACGCAATTTGGATCGTTTTTCGCGCTTATGCGCATTCCGTCGTAATTAAGCGAACATCGCGATCATACGACCAAACGAACCAACATCCGGCATATTTTTGAGCATGTTTCATGTCCACAATGTTTAGGCATCCTTGTGGAGCCTTGAAAATGATTTAACGAGCTTCAAACGTGTGGAAAATGGACTGAAACATGTGCAGGGACCTATTCTGCCATTTCTGCTTGAAATCTGCAGAAAGGAGGCTAGGCGTGACGCGAGGCCCCCTAGGCGTCACGCGAGGCCCTTTCAGATCAGAAAAAGCTGTTTTAACAGCTGTTATGCCCTCCAAACTCAATTCCACTTGCTTGTTCCTGATCATGGGGGGCCAATATGATGCACATGGGGTTACCAACAAGTGTAGGGACAAGATCAAAGCACGGTATTCGAGGAACGATCCTAACGGTGGTCCAAATCCTATAAATACCCAACCCTTTCAACCCACACCTTTGAAATTTGAATTTGCTCTCTAAGTTGTTGTGTTTAACACTACATACCTGAGAGTATTCGGATTCAAACCTTCCGTTCTTGGACCCTTTGTAAGTGTTCCTTCGTTCTTTTATTCTTTTAGCGTTAAAATCAAACTTTGTTTGACTTTCTGCATTGACCAGTTTATGGTCAATGCGAAGTTCATTTGAACTTCATAACGTGAGCGTGATCACGTTGGTTATAGTCCCTAGTGACTATACCTACTGATTTCCACGTTATCTAGGCTCAGTAACGAGTCGTAGTTTCGGCCAAAATGCGCATTCTTGCGTATTTCGTAACCAAACTACTCTTAGGTATCAAAACCGTTTGTTTTGATACCAAACCTGTTTTCTAAACTTAGTTAAGCATGTTTTAACATGCTTAGCTCGTCACTTTTAGTTTAGTGCTTATATAGGGTCGTAAGGTAAGCGATCTAAACAATCGCTTATACTTTCGAACCCGACCCGTTTGGTCGATCATTAGGATCCGACCAAACACATTAGGTGACCATAGTATATAGGGGATAACCTTCCGAGGTTATACCTTATGGTCACGACGTTTAGTTAGTTGTATGATAGGTAGTATATATGCCTTAGGTAAATGACCAAAATGCCCTTTTTACGCCAAAATTCACATTAAGCATATGTAACCTAACTTTTGATATCTAAACTGATATGGCAACATTATTAGACATGTTAAGGCATATTTTACTTATCATAGGGCTAGTTAGGCGTTCCAAACGCGTTTCACGCGAACGACGCGTTAAAGTAGCACTTAGGTTAGGTTTCATGTTAGTATGTAGGCCTTGTTAAACCATATCATATGAGTTCCCACACTCATTTGGTTTACAAGACCTCATCCTATCCAATCTTCCGATTTAGGTCCGGTTTATTTATGTAGTTACCTATATTAGGTACCGTTTGATTTCTGGGACTCCTCTAGCTTGCTTGGTAGTTGTTCAAGGCTTCAAAGCACTCTCAAGTGAGTACATAGTCCCCTCTTTTACTGTTTTCAAACTGTTTTGGGGTGAAGCATGTGTACCTATCTGTTATTTTCATGATTTCAAAGTATAATTGATTATACATGTTAGTACTTATCTTTTGACAAACTAAATGACTATCTATGGCCTTAAACACTGATTTCTCAAAGAACATAAAATAAAATGTTGAATTGTACTTATTTTATGTTCACCAGACCGATTGGTAGTATGATATAGCGCTATAGGATTAGACACCCCATTCCTGTTGTCATGGAATGTCTGAAACCAATTTGTTTGTCCATCCAAATAGGGATTGCCTTTGTGGTATCCCTATAGTCTCAAAGGTGTATTTTGATGCACTAGGTCTGAATGAATTCTTAAATCACATTATTTTTGTATATTTAGTTATACTCCCAAAGGTATATTTTGATATACTCCCATATGTGATCTTGTACAAAACCAACAAACATTTTGTTAATCATTAAAGCATAGTTTGATATGTTATCTTCAAAATCCAAAACATAGTTTAATATGTTATTCATAAATCCAAAGTATACTTTCAATATGCTACTATAAGGTTATTCGTTTAACCTTACATTATTTTACAAAGCATAACTTTTGATTTATTCAAACACTTTGTTTTGTACATTTTTACTTGTGGTTTAAGGAGTCTCATTTTACTTACCATACATAACTTTTGTTTACACATTACATGGTTTACATTTAACTTGGGTTATACAATAACATTTGGACTATTGGTTTAAACATGAACATTCTATATTGGTGGTTTGGTTTGAGTAAGTGACTTAAGTAACGAGGCGTGTGTAATATGATACAAGCATGGTGGATACGCCGCTGGTACTTCCTATATATAAGTGTTTGTATGGTATTACATATCGTAGCGTTATTTGAATCATTTCAATTTAAGACATATAACATTTTATACAAATAGCATACTTTTCACAAGACATTGTTTTACAAACAACTTATCTTATACAAACTCATTTTTACTTGGTTATTCATTTAACCTTACATTACTCTTTTACGTATCATCTACTTTATCATCACATTTCGAATGATTTATAAAACAAAACATTTTACAAGGATCATGACTGACTTTTGTTAAACAACTTTTTCTAAACTTATAAGTCATGAATCCTATATTCACAAAACCAATGTATCTCACAAGCATTTTTATGCTGACGTACCTATTTTTACATATGTTTCAGGTGCTGTCTTGAGATGATTGTTGATACATGCTACATTTAGGATGGACTCGTGCCTTAGCGACTTTAAAACTTGGAAGATCATAGTTGTACTTATTTATTTGTATTAAAACAATGAGTTCATTTATTCAATAAAAAAATTTATTTATTCCATGGTTATGAAACAATGATTCTGTTACAACACTCCCCGACGTTTCCGCCACGTCTAGTTGTTTTACGTGGTCGGGGTGTGACAATCATGTTTTTCTTGAGTCATTGGCTTAGTAAATGGGTTAGCTAGGTTTTGATCTGTGTCGATTTTGCCAATAACAATGTCTCCACGTTCCACAATCTCACGTATGTAGTGGAACTTTCTCAAAATGTGCTTGGCTTTGTGATGAGATCTAGGCTCCTTGGCTTGAGCAATAGCACATGTGTTATCACAAAATATCTGGATGGGTTTCATGATACTTGGAACCACATCGAGATCGGTTATGAACTTCTTCATCCAAGCAGCTTCCTTTGCGGCATCCGATGCAGCAATGTACTCAGATTTCGTGGTGGAATCAGCCACGACACTCTGCTTTGAGCTTTTCCATGAGACAGCTCCTCCGTTGAGAGTGAACACGAAACCCGTTTGTGAGCGAGAGGTATCTCGGTCAGTTTGAAAACTAGCATCAGTGTAACATTTTATAGTGAGCTCCTCATTGACTCCTCCAAATATCAAGAACATATCTTTTGTCCTTCTCAAGTACTTAAGGATGTTCTTAACTACAGTCCAGTGGGAAATCCCAGGGCTCTGCTGGTAACGGCTTGTCATGCTCAAAGCATACGAGACGTCCGGTCGAGTACATACCATAGCATACATGATAGAACCAATCGCGGAAGCATATGGAGCTGCTTCCATTTGCTTTATCTCACGGTCCTCTGAAGGAGCTTATGATTTGTTCAAGACGGTTCCTTTGGTCATTGGAACACCTCCTTCCTTGGAGTTTTCCATCTTAAAGCGTCTTATCACTTGATCTATGTATGTGCTCTGAGTTAGCCCAAGAAGTCACTTAGATCTATTCCTATAGATCTTGATTCCCAGAATATAAGCGGCTTCTCCAAGATCCTTCATTGCGAAACAAGATCCCAACCAATGTTTAACTTCCTTAAGCATGGGGATGTTGTTTCCAATGATCAATATATCATCTACACACAAGATGAGAAATGATATAGCACTCCCACTATCCTTTCTATAAACACAAGGTTCATCTTCGTTCTTGACAAAACCAAACTCTTTGACTTTCTGGTCAAAACGAAGATTCCAGCTCCGAGACGCTTGCTGGAGTCCATAAATGGACTTGTTTAGCTTACATACCCTATTGGGATATTTTGGATCGATAAAACCGTCATGTTGAGCCATATAAACATCTTCAGAAATATGTCCATTAAGAAAGGCAGTTTTAACATCCATTTGCCAAATTTCATAAACATAGTACGTAGCTATGCCAAGTAATATCCTGATCGATTTGATCATAGCAACGGGCGAGAAGGTTTCATCAAAGTCAACACCTTGAGTTTGAGTGAAACCTTTCGCTACTAGCCGTGCCTTATAGGTTTGTATATTTCTATGCATGTCAGTGTTTCTCTTGAAAACCCATTTGCTCACTACTTTCCGAGATTCGGGAGGTAGCTCAACCAAGTCCCAGACTTGATTGTCACGCATGGATTGCATCTCGGCCTTCATGGCCTCTAGCCATTTCGCAGAATCTGGATTAGAAATTGCAGATTTGTAACTAGTAGGCTCGTCATCAGACTCAGCTACTGTTAGGAATTCAAAACCCTCAATATGCCAAAGGTATCTATCGGGTTCTTTACGAGTCCTGATGCTCCTGCGAGGGCTTGTCTTCAAGTCTGAATCAGTGTCAACAATTTGTTGTGGTTTAGACGTTCCGACCTCTTCAACGGTTATTTGTGGTCCTTGAACTTCTTCAAGATCCACTAAGTTACTTCCAGTTCCTCGACTAAGAAGTTCATCTTCAAGGAATCTTTTAGCCTTCCTTTTGATGGAAATCGTATTTGCATCAGGATGGTAGAAGTAATAACTGCTTTGGTTATAATATCCGACGAAAACAACCTTTTCGCCTCGAGGGTCGAGCTTGTCATCAAAATCACTTGTGATGCACGCATCGCACCCCCATACTCTAAGGAAACTCAAACTTGGCTTACGCCCATGCCATATCTCATATGGAGTCCTTTTAACCCTTTTGGTCGGCGTTAGATTTACGAGTCGAGCAACAGTTATAAGAGCAAAACCCCAAAAGGAGTGAGGCAAATTTGTTCTACACATCATCAATCGAATCATATTCAGTAGTGTTCGATTTCTCCTTTCACACACGCCAATGAGTTGGGGTGTGCTTGGTGGAGTGGGTTGTGAAACTATTCCACGTTCCTTTAGATGATCGAGAAATTCTAAGCTGAGGTATTCATCGCCTCGATCTGAGCAAAGCATTTTAATCTTTCTATTAAGTTGGTTTTCAACTTCGTTCTGAAACTCTTTGAACCTTTCAAAGGTTTCATGCTTATGCTTCATGATATAGACATAAGATATCGACTATAGTCGTCGATGAACGTAACGAAGTATCTCTCGTGATTCCTAGTCATGGTTCTAAAAGGACCACATACATCTGAATGTATGAGTCTTAATAGATCACTAGCTCGTTCACTAACATGGGTGAAGGGATCCTTGGTGAGTTTGCCAGCTAAACATGACTCGCAATCATCAAATGAGTCCGCTCCGGTGGATTCAAGAATCCCCTCAGATTGAAGCCATTTTATGCGTGTCTTGCTTATGTGGCCAAGTCTACAATGCCATAGGAATGAATCACTAGTACCATTATTCTGATGTTTAGAAAGGTGATATATGTTACTGCTAGGTTGAACATCAATTTCATAAATACCATTTCGAGGTTTAGCCTCAAAATAGTAAGTACCATTTAGATAAGCAGAAATAGCAACATCATTAAAAACATATCTAAATCTTTGTTCAAAAAGCAATGAAACTGAAATGATGTTCCTGGTTAAACCAGGTGCAAAAAGACAATTGTTCAAAACAACAACAAAACCAGAAGGACATGCAAGATTAAATGTGCCAGTCTCTAGAACTAGGACTTTCTTCCCATCTCCAACAATGATGTCCCCTGGTTTCAGTTTCCTCCACTTCTCAGGCTCCTGCAAGACATTAACGATGTGATAACCACATCCGGTATCAAATACCCATGTGTTGCTAGAAATAATGAAAAGCTCAATAACATATATTAGAATACCTGAAGAAGTGCCTTCTCCATTGGCCTTCTTCAATTTGAGCTTGGCAAGATACTCGGGGCAGTTACGTTTCCAGTGTCCCATCTTGTTACACTTAAAGCATTGTCGCTCTTCTGGAAGAGGGACTCTCACATCTTGTTTACTCTTGTTGGTGGCAGGTTTGGCAGCAACGAGAGTTTTGCCTTTGCCTTTGCTGTTAGAATACTTCTTCTTTGCTTTGGGCTTTCTAACACCACCAGATCGAACCATTAACACTTGGTTTATTTTGTTGGAAATGTTCATCTCTGCCGTTTTGAGCATCCCATGTAGCCCTGGCACTGTATTTACCCAGTGATTCATGTTAAAGTTCATAACAAATTGATCATAGTGACTGGAAAGAGAGTTGAGAATGAAGTCAACAGCCATCTCATCTTGGAGAGGATAACCAAGTTTATTTAATTGGTCGATGTAGCCTTTCATATTGAGGACATGAGCACTAACTGAGGAACCCTCTTTCATTCTACAGCTTATGAATTGTTTCGTGGTGTCATAGCTTTCCTGACGGGCTTGTTTCTGAAACATGCCATTGAGTTGCTCAATCATGTTAAAGGCATTCATGTCTTCCATTTTCTTTTGAAGATCTGGAGACATGGTGGCTTGCATGAGGCAAGCAACTTCTAGGGCATTTTCTCTATGTTTGTCGAAAGCCTTCTTCGCAACCACAGTATTGTTTTCGGGTGCGGTTGGGATCGGGGTTTACAAAACATAAAGCTTTTTTGCCATTTTGAGAACGATTCTCAAGTTGCGGTGCCATTCAAGAAAATTGGTTTTATTCAGTTTATCTTTCTCAAGTGTGGACTTGAGAGCAAAAGAGGAGATGTTTTCAGATGACATCTGTTAAGCAAAAATTATTTAATTAGTATTTTTAATGTATTTTCTTTATTTAGTGAGGTGAGACGATAAGGAATGAGAATCCAGTTAGAAGCTCTCTAAAGGCAGCTGTAGCACGCAACATTAGCAAGAAGTTCAAGCGGACTAACAACGATTGTCAATTGTGAGAAAAGCATAACTCCCGGGGTTTATGAGGCTGCGAGGACAACCTTTTGTCCTTGCATTGATACGTTTGGCCTCATCTATGCCACTTTTATTCTCGAGACAGCTGTAGCACGTAACATGAGAAGAAAAGTAATAGTCGTCCTAGAACGGTCACATGTGGAAGGGTCGGATGTGTCGACAAAGCCCTTGCACCTTGGAAGGATAAACTAGACACCAAGTGTCGTGCTGTGGCTCCAACACTGATGGTTCGCATTATGCTCCAAGTGTTACTAGTAGTAGGATGGCATAGACCATTGATTTTAATTTTACCAAATAGGGTCGTTATAGTCGGGTTTAAATTAAATATTAGAGTAAACTTCTGTTTTGCTCCCTGTGGTTTGGTCACTTTAACGTTTTTGCCCCAAACCTTTAAAAATAACCATTTTCCTCCAATTGTTTGCTATGGTTTTTCCATTTTGCTCCCTGCGGGGAGCAAAATGGAAAAACATACAATTTGAATGGAGTAAGAGGCGGGGAGCAAAATGGAAAAACCATAGTAAACCATTGGAGGAAAATGGCTATTTTTAAAGGTTTGGGGCAAAACCGTTAAAGTGACCAAACCACAAGGAGCAAAACGGAAGTTTACTCTAAATATTAAATTTGTGACTATACGAAAAGGACCCTTTCACCTCTCGGGACAACTAGTTTTAGATAACCTATAAAACTAAGTTTGTCGCAACTTGAAATAACCAATTAAAGTTAATAGTGAAGACTATTAAGTTTATGAGTTTTAAAGATGTGAGAAAAAACATGTTTTAAAACTCTAGTGGTTATAAAAATTTACAAGTCGCTAGAACTTGCTTTTCTCGATTTCATTTTTAAAAAAACTTTTAAGAATGCGTTTTCGTATTAGGTTGATGTGTAATAACATTTATTAAAGGCAACCATAATAGCAAAAATGAATATGTAAGTCATATGGGCATGGTTATGATCTTGCTAGAGCCAAGTAGCAAGATCAAAGGGGTCACGGTCACAACACACAAAACAACTACAAGGATAGACTTGAGTGCATCTTGTTGTCTTGAGCGACTCCCACTAACTCCAAGACTCCTCTTGGCATTCGGTTTTGCTACGGGTCTTCATATCAACAATATTTAACAAGTAAACATAATAAAGATAATAACTCTATCTATTACAACTTTGAACCACAAAATTGGCCAAAACCATAAACTAGTCTATTACAACTTTGAGCCGCAAAATGGGCCAAAACCATAGACAAAACCAAACATAAAACACAACCACAAGGTCGGGCCCGATTTACATATTCAACATAACCAAAAGTTTGTTGAGGCAAGTTTTGGTCAACCAAATATTAACAATTAAAATATGACCAAAATTTATATATTGCCTAAAATTAAATAAATCAAAAACTTTAGACTTTTAAAGTTTGTGACTTATTATTCCGGTGAAAAAGATCGGTTTTGATTTGCATGTGGTGAGCATAAGCCCTGATACCACTGAAGGAATTTTTATGGTATAATTTTATTTTTATTTTATGAACCCAGTTCATATATGTATATATTAATTTGTTACAAAGATTAGTCAAAACACTTTTGACAAGTAAGTGTACATGTATATATATGTTAGTTAAAATAAACTTTAACTAGTTGAAATATATATATACATTTTAAGAAACGAAAGCAAATGTAACAATGTATAAATAATATGAACACTTTTATACCAAGGAGCACCCGTAATGGAATAAGGTCACCGACATGCAAACACGAAATAAAAACGCAAACCATATGGGGTTTAGATATACCTTCGGTTAGTAATAAACCGGTTGAGACACCGAGGTTCAACGAACAAGTGCTAGTTACACGAACTAGAGAAACGCTAGTGTGAACTGGGTCTCGGCGGTGGTGGTCGGCGGTGCAGGCGGCGGCAGCCGGCAGAGAGCGGCAACAGCAGGGTGGGCCGGCGGGGCGTCGGTGGCGGCGACGAGCTAGCCGGCGACGGTTGTGGCCGGTTAAGGTTTTGGGTGTTATGAGAGTTTTGTGTTCAAGTTCTTGCAACCTCAATTCTTGTCTATACACTTCCCTTATAAAGACAATGGAGCCTCATGCATGTTCAACATATGGTGGTCATGCACTTGGAAGTTGGACAAGTGTTGAGAAGCTTATGCATATGCAACAAGTGGCCATGCAAGAGTGCATGCGCGACAAGTGGCATAGCACGAGTGTGTGTGCGACAAATGGCGAGATGAATATACCCGTCTCACCCAGTCCATGTACCCGTCTCTCAGTTAATACCTGCAAATATAATCATGCTCATGATCATAAAAATGATTATGATTCGTTTCGCATATCGTTCGTAATTACCAGTTAAATCATTTAAGTGGATTTTAGTTCGTTGCCCACGGTGTAACTCTTACGGGTCAAGACCCGGTCGGTAGCGTTGACTTATCGAAACGGACATAAATGTCCAACACAACTTTCCCTTCATCTGAACTATCACTTTTCCTGCAAATAAGCTCGTTTGAATCTTGTATTGCTTTTTTAACCAAATCACTAAACTTTTCAGGAATTCCCAGAGGCTTAGCTTCATCATACTGCCTTAACTCACAGTACATATTAGTGTCGGGATCCCAATTTTTACTGAGACACGTCATCTGTAAATGTAGTTTTGTTCCACCACGGTACCCAGGTTGGTAAAAACCACCATCACCAATTCCAAGGTCCCTGCAAGGTTTTACAATACTAATCGGGAAATAAAATCAAGAAAATCAATCACATGACATTGCAAATGAATTGTTCGGATATAAGCTTTATAAACATGGTATACCTGATCATCAGAAGATATATAGCCCTTCAGGTGTACCATCCCAGGCCGTAAAATGTTGATTTTTTGACCTTCCATTGACTGTTTTTGATTCCTTTTTCCCAGTTCATCACATGTAATGGAGCTTTTAGCTTGATTACATAACTAACCCTCTTTGGACAGATATCAAATACATGACGCTTTATTCTTTCATCGTCATCATCATCTTTCTGAGATTTACCCCATATTGTTTCACCTTCTTTAAAGCACCACAATCATCTAACGCATTCGGCGTCATTCACAGCAAAAGCCGCATCAGCAAGAATAGACTCTCTAGGAACTGATGATTTATCATTTTGGAAAAAAGAAGCACTATCCATAGATCCATCAATCAATCTGAAAGAATGTACATATAATTCACATTACAGGTGCTCGTTAATCATTATAAAGTGAAAATTGACATTACTTTCTATAAATTAATCGTTCCGTGATGATTCAAAATTAGAAATTTCTTCAAGTAACAAACCCTAATGAGAATAGAAATCTTGAAACATATCATACCTTCGCCTTGGGTTTCCAGTCCGTTCGAGGATCAACACCCGTATGTTTGAGAAACCGTATGTTTGATCAACACGGGTGTTGATCCTCGAACGAACTTGTGTTGAGAAACCGCTGCCACACCAGCATTCACTTTTTCCCTTTATAAACCCTGTTCTATCCAAATAGAGTTTTACTCGCCGTATTGAATTCAAAATTCTAAAAAGTGGTTTCCAATACTCTCTTCTACTTCACAATTTCTTCCTTCTTGAACTCATTCGTCATGGATCTTATCATCAAAACACCTCACAATTACACTCCCATTCTAGAAGAGACCGACAACAATCGGTCTTACCATGCCATGATCAGAATCCTAAAAGAGTCAAAAATACAAAGATATCATGGAAATCAAGGGCCCAATGCATCTTGATACACTCCGCCAATTTTGGGCAAATGCTGAGGTTCAAACTCAGAAGAAGGTCGCTTATGCCATCACTTCAAAAGTTGGTGGTACACTCATGCAAGTTTCACCAACAACCATCTCCACTGTCTTTGGTTTGAATGACCTAAATTACCCAACTTCTTTTCCAATAAAGGATTTACAAGAATTCATTGAAAGAGGTTATGAAGGTCAACTTACAGGTAAAACAATTTTCAAACCTAACTTTCCTGCTGAAATGGAATTCTTTTCCACACCCTGTTAGTGTGTTTGTCAGCCAAAACCACTACTTTTAACGAGATACCATTGAACATAAAACCACTACTTTTAACGAGATACCATTGAACATACAGTACTTGGGCTACGCTATTTTAACAAACTCTAATTTTAATTTTTCCAAGTATTGTTCAATGATTTGGTGACAAACTATAATAACATGAAAAAGGGTAAAGCTTTTCTATTGCATCCAAGACTTTTGAGTGTTTACATTCAATCACAAGTCAGTAAAAAGGATGCCACACAAGGTGTAATTCGCTCGTTTGGCAGTCTCACCCACGAAATCTTTACAAGAATAACAAATCAATCAAAGGTTTTGAAAACAAAAATAGAGGGGGCTGAGCAAAATTTAAATGAACAAACATCACAAGCTCAACCCACTGCTACTGAGCCCACTGCTCCTAATGATCACAACACTACAACCAGTGTTGTGAAACCCACACTAGCCAAATCAAAAAAGAAACCTACTACATCCAAAAAGCCCACCAAAACAAAACCCAAAAAGGCTACTCTGGAAGATGAGATCCCAGAGATGCCTGTGACAACACAAATGTCACTTGAAACCACTGCTGTTACTTCCTCACAACAGCTGGAAAGATCTCCACCTAAAAGCCTATCTCCTCTTGAATCCTCACAAAATGATCAAGTTGTAAGCACAGGGACACCACAATATGAAGCTCTAGATTCACTTGCATCCATCTTCTGCAGTCCCTCTCCCAGGGCAATGTCGTTTTCTACTCCACAAGCCTCACCCATCACGTTACCACCAACAATATTACCTCTGTTGAAGGCAATTGATATTGATCAGACACATATCAGTCCCTCTCACTCTCCTATTCATGAGAGCTCACCTCTACATATGACTGAGTCTGATCCTATCTCTCTTGCTAACCCATCAACAGCTGAGGAGGCTACACCCCATGAGTTACATGTAACTCTTGGTGGTAGTTCAAGTGAAGCAGCCACTAAAAATGTTGAAACCTATGTTTCTCATTTGGACAGTGGTTACATACATAAGACTTCCTTGAAGGCAACAACTGTTGAGGCTACTACTGTAACCTTTGTTCCAATTGGAAGTCCCCCGAACTAATACAAAGGGGCATCTGGATTTAATGATCTGGGATTTACTTCCATGGAGAATCTAGATACAACCACCACTGGTGGGAGCTCAGATGATCCTATTAAGTTAGGTGATAAGCTAAGATACAAGGAATTGACGGAGAGAATGACTCGCATGGAATCATCAGTGGATGATGTAAAATCCATGGTGCAACAACTGCTAAAACTTTATGAGTCTCATCCACCTGCACCAACCACTGCTGATCAATTATGGAAGATGACTGAACCAGTCATATTAGCTCAAAGGCAATTGGCAGAAATCCAGCATACAACTCAGATGAAACTTATCAGAGAGATGGTTGATGTAAGGTACAAAGATACCCAGGCTGAGATTAAAGCTATAAAGGATCATTTGCTGAAAACAACTGGCTCTTCCCCTACTCATGTCTTCCTAGAGGACCCTGTAGATGATGCCAAAAGGGGGGGGGGGAAGACTCAATAAGAAAGCTAAAGCCTGGTTCATCAGCAAATCCAAAAGAGCCTGAAACCACTGTCGCAGCCACTGCTTCTAAAGAAATTGATGATTCTCTAAATAAAGAAACAGATAAAATCATTGAAGACAAGCAGAAAAGGCTGAGGAACTTAAGGGCAGAGAGCAAAAGCTTGGTCAAGCAAAAATTGGACCAACAAAAGGAAAAAGAAGACATTGGCTCTTTAAGAAAGAAGAGTTCAGCAAGAAAAGCTGCAAGGCCAATATCCACTCCTTCTAAAACCACTGCTGGTGCAATTCCAACTGTATCATCTGCCCCATCTACTCAAAATCCAAATCCTCAAATCACCACACCTAAAACTACTCCAGCAGATGTTGTTACACCTGTTGTATCAAGAATTGTTGATACAGCAAAGGTTACAGTAGATCTTCCACAAACCACTGCCATGATTACATTTACCACAACAACTCAGCCAATTCCCACACCAACCAGAATTCCTGAACAACCACCCTCACCAAAACTCACCTTCAAACGCAAAAAGAAAACTTATGTCATTGAACATGATAACATCTTTCCATCACCAATTCCCTTATCATCACAACCAATAACCACATCATCCTCATCACCTCCACCCACATCATAACAACCCTCCTAGAACCCTCAACGTGACCCTAGATGTCCTAAAATATACCCCGTATACGAGAAACGAGCCCGAAAAACCCTTATACTTATAAAAAACAAGAAAAACAAAGTTTAGGAGTCGCTCGCGGGGCGCGACCCCCTTAGCTTCGTGAGTCGCGGGCCGCGACTGGCTTGGATTGCCAGTCAAGGCATACCGCCACATGGCAGGTGACTCGGTAGACCTATATATTGACTCGACCAAGCTATAAATGACACGTGGTACCTCGCGGGCCACGAAAGAACAAGAGAAGGCCCTCGCGGGCCGCGGGCCGCCTTTGAACAGGCCTATAAATAGAGGTCGATCGGCTCATTTGTTCAACGTTCAGATTTCAAATTCTCTTTCAAAATTTTGTAGGCAATTATTATACCCGGGCATAATACCCCTATAAAGCGAAGCTTTGCCTCATTGTAAGTATTATAACCCTGATGTTACCCTACACGATCGATCTAGGTCTCTGTAACGCATGTCAAGGCTCTGCCTGACTCAGTCGTTGGGGTTCTGTCTCGTGTTACACCCGATTGATCTAGGATTCCGTAATGCATGTCAAGGCTCTGCCTGACTCAGTCATTGGAATTCTATCTCGAGTTGTACGGTTAATGTGATTTGGGTTATTTTACTAACACGTGTGCATTGTTTAATTTGAATAGATAATAACCAGGAGAATCACCAGGAAGCTATAATGGTATCACCTAAGTCAACAATGTAAGTACATTTTCTTTTATAAACAGTTTTTGTGAGTCAGATTGTTTTCCAAAACCTCAGATGTTTTCAAATACAATTACAGTGATTAAGTCTTTGTAATTCTACAATTGCTGCCAGTATTATGGGGTTTGTATACAGTACTTGATAACCTTCACAATTGGGCACGGGTATCCAATGTCTGATATGACCATAGTCACAGATCCGTCGAGTGACACGTACTGAACGAGTAATTGTGTAGATATAAACATTGTAATCGCCCTTAATAGTGTAATGTGTAACAACGGTTGCTTTACAAAATAGAATGTACTCGCCAGTATTTCTTGCTGATAAAATGTTTTTAAAACGCGTTTCAGATAACACAATGTGAAAGCCAATAGAAGCCAGCTAGAGAGCACTAAAGGCTTGGAAAAGTGGCTATAAAAGTTACCTAAATAAAAAGGAGTTTTTGTTTTCAATAATTAGGGTCTATCCCTACAAATGTATTGTCAAATTAACTTGGGTTTTATCCCAATGATTTGTTATAAAAAATTTGGTGTTTTACTCTGATAAAAATATTTCCTAACTACGGTCCTGATGAATTCCGCTGCCAAATTAATAAACACCGATACCATCTATCTGATCACGTGGCACTCGCTCCCGGGGTAGGGGTCAGGGGTTGCGACAGGAGGTGGTATCAGAGCTACATCCACTAGTTTAAGCCAAAGAAGTGTTCTGCTGACACTTAAATTCTGTGTTAGGAAATAATTTATGTGATTACATATTGTTTTGTGTTATTTGACTATTTGTTAGTTTACAGTATGAGTGAGCAAGGAACATCAGACACTTATCGTCATATAGCTAGTTCACCAAAAGATGAAGGAACATCATCTCAACCTAATCCCTCAGGATACTCAGCCGATACTGGGGAAGGGATATTTATTTTTAAGGCACAGACTGAGGAACCCTTCACTACTAAAAAGAGAGGTTGGTTTAATAGAGGAGCACACGAGAGAAGAAAAAGAATGAAAAAGTTACAACAACAGAGAGCGATAGTCAGAGCTAATAGGGAAGCGAATGCACAAACTCAGGAAACAGTCAATAGGCCACATTGGGAAGAGGAACTAGATAGACAGCTGGTAGATTTCCATATGTTAGCCACTACAGCAGTAGACGCTAACCTAAACCAAATAGCTGAACCGCCACTGTTACCCTTATTCCCAGACCAACAAATGCTAGAACCCGACCAGGAAGACCAGTTTCCAATTCCAGATGTAGATCCCTATGAGATTCCCAGAATTCCCCCACCAAACCCCATAGCTCAGTACACTGACCTTAACCCTTTAGATCTCTTTTGGAACAGCGAATGGTGGACGCAGAGTGTGATACACAATCGATACCCTTACGGACAACCTATCCCTCGACACCCTGATCCAGTACCAACACCCATGCCACCTATGGGCCAGGAAAATTTGGAAGAACTTCGCTCATATGGTGACGAATTAGTGGAGGAAGGAGATAGACTTCGTCAAATAGGAGAGAAGCTTATGTGGAAGCATGTCGAGCGTGATATACATGATTGGATACATGATACTTAGAAAATGCCTAGATATATGTGTAATTTTGTATTTTGATAAAAAAAATCTATAGATAGAAAATAGATACGGATGCATAGCTACTAGTATATTTGATTTCCAGTTGTAGTATGTAACCGATGCATATATATATATATATATATATATATATATATATATAGAAAGAGTAAAAGTCGCAATGATCGACGTTTTTGATCAAATTGTTTGTGTGATTGTGTATAAATATTTGTACTAAATTTATTCTGTGATAATTAATAATTGATAAATGTTCGCAATTCAGAGGGACAACGAAGTAAATAAGGAAAACCAGAATAATGAGAATAACGGAAACCAAATAGATAACAGTGCCATCCAACATATAGTAGCACAAGGAATTATAGATGCTATGCCCTATATTATTAAGACTGTTAAGGAAGCAGAAAATAATAAATTTGCAAATGGAAGTAAACACCAACACACTGAACCAAGTCACAGTGTGAACGATAATAGAAGACCTATAATCCAAGCTCCAATTCCTAAAAGAAGATGAACCACTTCTTACGGTTGTTCTTATAAAGAATTCTTGGCCTGCAAACCAATAGAATTCTCAGACTGTTGGTGCACTAAATGTCTGTTGACTACGTTTTAATCAAGTCTTAGGTCTAGATGGTTAGAATTAGGGTTTAAATGTAAAAGTATGTTTGTTAGCTTCAAACTGGTTCTTGCTTGTCAGCTTGAAACTGGTTATTGCTTGTTAGCTTGAAACTGATGTGTCATTTAAAGCTAACAGGCCAAGCCTATATATAGTTGGTGTGTGTGTCATTTGAAGCTAACAGAGGTCATAGTGTGAGAGACAAGGTGCTGTCAAAATTTCATTAGAATTCATTGTAAAGTCTCGCAATCAGTAATAGAAAGGAAGTTAAAAGAATACAAGTTGTTTGTGACTTGGTTTACTTTGATTCCGCCTTTGTAAACTGAGATGAACTACTTTTACTGACGTTTAGGGTCACGCAAACGGTCCAACAAGTGGTATCAGAGCTCAGGACGAGGAGTTCATACCATAGTAGCTTGATTCTACCGGATTTTTTCCATTTTTACTTACTTCTTCTCATTCTTTTTCTGATTCGGACATAATTTACGGTTGAAATGGCCTGAAACTGACACATATCAAGCGAAATACATAGTTAACTTATCCTTGAAAGTTTCAAACTAAAATACGGATTAAAACTGATCAAAATACGTTTGACAGCTTGAAATTGTTCGTGAAATGATGACGTCATAGGTCTGGTCGCTTGAAATATGCTGTCAGCTTGAACCTGTTCGCTTGAAATACGCTGTCAGCTTGAACCTGTTCGCTTGAAATAACTTGTATATTTTCAAGCGAACTAAGATAAAGTGTGTTAGCTTGAAAGTGTGTTAGCTTGAAAGTGAGTTAGCTTGAATTGTGAGTTCGCTTGAACAACACTGTTCGCTTGAACTTGCATTATCCAAGTTCGCTTGAACTTGCATTATCCAAGTTAGCTTGAACTTACATTGTCAGTTTTGCTTGAAAGTTGTTGATTCTACTTGAAGCTATTTCGCTTCAAGTGATCTTGTTTGAACTTGTTATTTTTCAAATTCAAGAATATTTCTAAGTGTTTGTTGAAAATTTCAGGTTATTCAAGAATTTCACATCATGGCTAATGATGATCCTGATAGATGGTGGAAAATAGATTACGCAAGATGGGAAATTGGAAAACTCAGTGAACCATTCAAAGAAGCCCAGAGAGCCAAAAGATGGAATGATGATTTGGAATGTTACATGGATCCATGGGGTAATTCAGTTGTTGACCCATCAAAGGTGGATTTTGAAGCTATAACAAATTTGCTTCCAAGTCAGGCTACTTTTAACACAAGAAGGTTATCTGAGAAAGAATATTTGCCGGATTTGGAGAACAAGATAAGAGAAGTTTGTGTAGCAAGTCTACCAAAGGTGGTAGAAATGAAGAAGAAAAAAGAAGAAGAGGTGAAAAAGATGGTTGCAGATTTGAAAAAGAAAGCTTTAGAGGAAGTCAAAGCTGAAGTAGTAAAAACTAAGAAAGAGAAAGAAGCTGTCACTGAAAAACAGCAGATTTTTGAGGAAGTAATTTCAAAGAAAGAAGAATCTGAAAAGCCTGTATCTGTGAAACCTGAACCAGTGATTAAGAAAGAGGTTGAAGAAGATACACCAGTCTTTGATATTGTTCAGAAGGAGAAGAAACAGGCTGAAGATATTCAAACTTTGAAAGCTGAAAAGAAAGCTGATGATGAACAGATTTTGGAGTTGCGCTTGAACTGCGAAAAACTAAAATCTGAAAATGACAAACTTTTGAAGAATATTGAGAGTTTGTCATTAGAAAACAAAAATTTTAAAGAAAAAGAAAATGTTTTTGAAAATGAAAAATTAAAGATTGAAAAAGATTTTCAAAGTCAAATGAAGGTTTAGAAGATGAAAAATCTGTTATTTTTAAAAAATAATCTTGAAAAACAGATTGAAATAAATTCTCATCTTCAGAAAATCATTCGGCTTGAAAATGAAGCTGAAATTGCTCGAAATAAAATTAATGAGCTTGAGAATAAATTGAAAGGTTTTGTGAATTCTATATCACATGTTTGTCCAAAACCGATCAATTCTGTTCCAATAAGTGACAATGTCACAAATTTTGACAAAGTCAAAATTGAAGATTGCGATGACAAAGCTGATGATGAAAAAGAAAAGGAAAAGAAAAGAAAAATATTTCTAGAATTACAAGAAAAATATCAAAATACTGTTTTGCAATCTACTGAAATAGGTGAATGCTCAAAGCAAAAACCTGTTAAGAAGAATGCAGAACAGAAACAAAAAGATAAAAATTTGAAAAATTCTAAAAATGAAAATAAAAGCTCATCAGATAAGTCATCCAATCGTTATAAAAAATCAAAAAAATCTAAAATTGAAAACTCACAAAATGTAGGTAATAAGTGGTGCAGGTTTGACCACAGTGCTCAAAAGACAAATCCAGCATTGAAGAGGAGAAATGATTATCACCAAGCCAAACAATGTTATGATCTGAAGGTTTGGACTGACAGAAGTGGATGGTACGATAACAGAGTGTGCTATACCTGTGGTGTTAGAGGACACATTGCTGTTAACTGCCAGAATTGGAATTTTGAAACACGAAGATGCTATAATTGGTATATCAGAGGACATATTGCCAGAGATTGCCCAAGGAGATCGATGGGAAGATCAAGGGTTGAATCTCAGAGAACGATAAAGAAACCAGTCAATGTCAAGCCCAAAGAACAGAAGGTTCTAGAACAGAAAGTGAAGCTTTCGCAGGGGCAAAAAGACAGACTGAGGAAAAAGAGGAAGAAGGCGAGAGAGTATTTGGAGAAGATTTTGTCTTCGGGTTCACCAGTTGGTTCGAATAAAAGTTCTGATGAATCAATTCACTCGACGGCAAAGTCAAGCAAATCGAATTCTTCAGATGAAAATCTGAGGACAAACAAGAAGAAAAAGAAAGTTATTGGCGATGAATCTGGCTCATCCAAGTCAGACAAGCCAAGTTCGGGCAATGAATCTGATTCCACAAAATCAGATGAGCCACAAGTTGAGGTAAAAAAGGAAGAAACAGTTCCTTTAATGAATGATGAGAAATTTCCACCATTACAAGCTGCAAACCTAAAATCAAAAGGTGTTGATGCTGAAAAAATGTTTAATAGTAATGTTAAACATATTTTTAGTAAGATGGCTGATGGTAAGGAAAAAGGAGTAAAAGAATTTTATGAAGAAAAGAGAAAAGCTCAACATACACCCAAGGACAGTCAGGCTTGGGTGAAACTTTTCAAATAGAAAAATCTGACTTGCCGGAGCTTCCATGTTGGTAAGTGTGAAGCAGGTATCGACATCATTCTTGAGAAATTCACAGGATGGTAACTGTGATATTTCGTCTTACAAGTGGTTAATCAAGGACATTAAGTGGTACTTGATTTTCTACAAGTGATAGTGGTGTTTGACCTAATATTGTTAAATTTACAAAATGATTAAAAGAGAACAAGGTGATGAGATGACCCCGAACCCACAAGTAATGGGTAAACAAACTAATTTTTCTGGAAAAACCATTCTGATTAAAACAAACTTAAGTGTTTTGAAATCATTATGGGAAAATAGTTTGTTGTAAGGGGGAGTTCTGATTAAATATGCCGAAACCCTCACGGCGGAACAAGCATGATTACTTTTACAAGATTGAAAAACGGTTTTTAAACTGTCGAAAATCAATGGGTTGTAAATCATGGGGGTACTTTATATTAGTTTTCTGCAAATTAGTGCATGAGAAGCAGAAAATGGATGGCAAGACAAAGCTATCAGTATTGGTTGTCAAATTTTCTTTAAATGGTTTTGCATTTTAGGGGGAGAAAAATTGTTAGAAAATACAAAAACATTTGAAAATTTGAAAAAGCCAAAAACATGATAAAAATTCAAAATTGAGTTTTTGCGTAAAAAGAGGAAATGATAGTACATCAGTAGACAGTTACAGTATGCTAAATAAATGTAATGATTAAATAGCGTTAAACAGTCTCACTGATGATATGCCGATAGGTTTTTATACATTTAGTAAACTTTTTCGGGATATAAACATAAATTCAAACTTACTTATTTCGTGGGGAACACTACTTGGATATATAGGTAACCCCTGAAATCTCGTTTGAAAGGTCCCTCTTTCTGAGATACTAGGTCTTTATACTTAGTGATATCTGGGGTATTATCCCGGGACTTCTGATTTTGCGGAAGCAATGGCCTAGTCCCCGGAGAATACTTTCTGCAATGCTTGAAACATAGCATCACCCTCAGCAAATTGATGAAACAATAAAATTGATAGTCATTGCTGTTGTAATACAAAAGATCCTCTAAAGGGGACACACCCAAAGTCGAACCGTCATCTCTCTGGTGAACGGAAGTTCTGACCTGAGCTCTCACGGTTTCGTACTATAATTTATTCCCCTTACAGATATCATCTAGGTATACTCACCTGTAAGACTGAATATTGGGATCTGGATACGAGAGTATATTCAAGAGGTGGGACACATGAATGAGTTTAAGTTCTTAAAACACCTAATTCGTATCCTGAATCAGTTGAAATTTGTGTAAAAATTTAAGTGGACCAGTATATCGACAATCTAAGTGAATTGTTTAATTCTTAATGTGTAACTAAGCTCAACGGTACTTGTGACTTGTCAAAAACTGATATGATCCTCTGACGCAAACTCAAACAAAAATATTGTCTGTAAATATGTTTGTACATATTTCTTTACTGCTTTATATTTTCAGAAAATACAAAAAGATTTTTGATTCTGCTTTATTTTCGACAACAGATGTCTGAGTGCTGAGTTTCAAAATCTAAGTAAGCTGAGTGTGTTTCTGAAAATAAAACAAGTTCATTAATTTGAAACTTGAAACTCTTTATAAAAAATCAAAAACAGTTTGTGATATCTCCAAGGTCATTAGTTTGGACTTGGATGATTAACTGTGAGGGATTTTGGATACTTAACATTGCCATATCTGTAAAGATTGTTGATAGGAGGAGTGATTTAGAAGGTTGAATTGCCAGGTTACGATTCCTGGTAGTCTAAAATGTTGTTACTTATGAATGTATGAGTGATTGCAGGTAAGAATCCAGACTACGATCCCAGAAGCTGAGTCTAAGGGGGAGTCTGAAGACAAGCTCAAAGCAAGAGGGAGTTTGTAAACCGAAAAGCAAGGTGACGATCCCTAAAGCACAGAAGCTTGACGAAAGAGGGAGCCTGAAGAAAGAGAGAGCCAGAGATAGATCCTGGTATAACATTTGAAGATAGAAGCTGATCAAAGAAGATAAAGATTGATAGGATGCTTGCATTGTTAGACAAATTTGGAAAGAGACAAAGACTATAGACTTGATGCCGAAGACTTCGTCAACATCCAAGGGGGAGTCTGTTGGTGCACTAAATGTCTGTTGACTACGTTTTAATCAAGTCTTAGGTCTAGATGGTTAGAATTAGGGTTTAAATGTAAAAGTATGTTTGTTAGCTTCAAACTGGTTCTTGCTTGTCAGCTTGAAACTGGTTATTGCTTGTTAGCTTGAAACTGATGTGTCATTTCAAGCTAACAGGCCAAGCCTATATATAGTTGGTGTGTGTGTCATTTGAAGCTAACAGAGGTCATAGTGTGAGAGACAAGGTGCTGTCAAAATTTCATTAGAATTCATTGTAAAGTCTCGCAATCAGTAATAGAAAGGAAGTTAAAAGAATACAAGCTGTTTGTGACTTGGTTTACTTTGATTCCGCCTTTGTAAACTGAGATGAACTACTTTTACTGACGTTTAGGGTCACGCAAACGGTCCAACACAGACAATGAAGGAGCCATTGCAGCAATATGTTGGATAGAAAAGACAGAAGCAATCATAAAAATAAGTAAATGTGCAGACGAAGATAAAATTATGTTTGCTTCTAATCTTTTCAAAAATGCAGCCTTAGAATGGTGGAATACTATTCTCCAGTTTAGGGGAAGTGACAGAGTTTATAATATGGAATGGACTAACTTTACGGAGATAGTCGAAAGAAAATTATATACTCCTAATGAAAAGGAAAAAATCGCCAATAAGTTCCTAAATCTTAAAATGACTGGAATAGACTGCAAAGGTTACACTACCATATTCTTCGAATATGCTAGGATAGTGCCAACCTTAGCCTCACCTGAACCAATGTTAATCTCCCGTTATATTTGGGGATTAATTAGTGAGATTAGACACATAGTCAAGGCAGCTAGACCAAAAACCATAGAAGAAGCAGTAGAATTAGCAAATACCCTGACTGACGAATTGGTACGCACCCAAGAGGAAAACCAGAGAAAGAACCTAGCTCAAAAGCTTACCCAGGAATTTCGTTTTGGTAATTCCTATCGTGGAAAAGGAACAGGTTCTTCTGCACCCTACTGCAAGTTTTGTAAAAAGAAGCACTCAGGAAAGTGTGTTGTGTCCTGCAACTTTTGCAAGTACCCAGGACATAAGGAAGAAGATTGAAGGAGAAAGGCTAATGCCAGAATATGCTACCATTGTGGAGAGGCTAGTCACATCCAACCGAACTGTCTGAAACTAGCTCTAGCAACAACCAACAAGGCTAAGACAACTAAAGCACCTAAGAAAAATGCCAGAGCGTTTGTTCTGACAGCTGAGGAAGCCAAGATGTGATTGCTGGTACGTTCTTAGTTAATAATATATTTGCTAAAGTACTATTTGACTCTGGTGCAAGCCAAAGTTTTATCAATACTTCTTTCTACAAACTTCTCGACCAACCCTTAGCCAAACTTCAACAAGATTGTCTGGTAGAGACAGCAAACGGAGAATCCATTAAGATAAGTGAAATCTTGCAGGGAGCAAGAATAGAAATCCTAAACTATCATTTCTTTGCTAACCTTTATCCAATGAATCTAGCCGGATTCGATGTTGTATTAGGAATGGATTGGTTGGTAGCCAATCGTGCTAGTATTTTATGTGATCAAAAGACAGTACAAGTAAGTACACCAACAGGTGAAAAGATCACAATTAAAGGAGATAAGCCAACCAGATTGACAAAGTTCATCTCTGTAATGAAAGCCGCAAGTTATGAAAGAAAAGGAGGAGTATTATATATGATTTCCGTAATCATTAATACTAAAGGAAAATAATTAAAAGACATTCTTGTGATATCCAAAGTTTCAGACGTCTTTCCAGAAGAGTTACCTGGATTACCGCCTGATAGAGAGGTTGAATTTAGAATTCACCTAATACCAAGGACGACACCGATTGCCAAAGCACCATATCGATTAGCACCAACAGAGATGCAGGAATTGAAGAAACAATTGGACGAACTTCTTGACAAAGGTTTTATACAACCAAGTTCATCACCGTGGGGAGCACCGGTGTTTTTTGTTAAGAAGAAAGACGGATCGATGCGTATGTGCATTGATTTCCGAGAATTGAACAAGGTTACGATTAAGAATCGGTACCCACTACCGAGAATCGATGACCTGTTCGATCAACTTCAAGGAGCTCGATTCTTTTCTAAGATCGATTTACGCTCAGGATATCATCAACTGAAAGTTCAGGAAGAGGACATTCCTAAAACCGCTTTCAGGACAAGGTTACCGTCATGCAATTTGGTTTAACCAATGCCCCAGCTGCATTTATGGACATGATGAACAGGATATGTAAGCCATACCTGGATAAATTCATAATTGTTTTTATAGATGGTATTCTAATTTACTCTAAGAGTAAAGAGGAACATGCAGCGCATCTGCATACACTTCTGACATTGTTGAGAAAAGAGAAGCTTTATGCTAAATTCTCAAAATATGAATTTTGGTTGCAAGAAGTACAATTCCTTGGACATCTGGTTAATCATGTGGATCCCACAAAGATCGAGGAGATTACTAAGTGGAAAGTCCCTGAGTCTCCAACAGAAGTAAGAAGTTTTCTTGGACTGGCAGGATATTATAGACGGTTTATCCGAGATTTCTCTAGAATAGCCATTCCATTAACCAAACTGACCTGAAAATCAGTTAAGTTTGAATGGGGACCAAAACAGGAAGAAGCTTTTAAGATTCTTAAGCAAATGTTAACCAACGCACCCATACCCGCATTACCAGAAGGAACTGAAGACTTTATATCTATTGTGATGCGTCTAAGTTAGGATTTGGATGTGTGTTGATGCAACGTCAAAAGGTTATAGCTTATGCCTCTAGACAACTTAAGAAACATGAAGAGAATTATACAACCCATGATCTAGAGTTAGGAGCCATAGTTTTTGCCATTAAGATTTGGAGACACTATTTATATGGAAATAAATTTGTTGTCTTCACCGATCATAAGAGTTTAAGGTACATTTTTGGGCAAAAAGAATTAAATATGAGACAGAGACGCTGGATGGAAGTTCTTAGTGATTATGATTGTGATATCCAGTATCATGCTGGGAAAGCTAATGTAGTAGCTGATGTTTTAACTCGAAAGTATCATGAAAAGCCGAAACGAGTGTGTTCTCTCAGATTAAATATATAAGTAGATTTAAATGAGCAAATTAGAGAGGTATAGGAAACATAATTCAAGGACGATGTTGAAGGTTTAAAAGGAATAATTAAAGAATTAGAACAAGGAACAAATGGAATTTGGAAGTTCCATAAGAAAAGGATGTGGATACCTAAACAAGGAAACCTACGCCACATAATTTTAGAAGAAGCTCACAAGTCTAAGTATACGAAACATCCCGGAAGTGATAAGATGTATCAAGATCTAAGAAATAATTTCTGGTGGATAGGAATGAAAAAGGATATAGCAAACTACGTTGCTAAATGTTTACATGTTCACAAGTCAAAGCTGAGCATCAGAAACCCTCAGGATTATTGCAACAATTAGAGATGCCAATATGGAAATAGGAATTGATAACAATGGACTTTGTTACCAAATTACCCAAGACAAGAAAAGGAAATGATACAATCTGGGTGATTATAGATAGATTGACAAAATCTGTTCATTTCTTACCAATGAAGGAAACTTTCAGTATGGAACAGTTAGCCAAGTTATATGTAAATGAAATAGTTTCATTACATGGAATTCCTTTCTCTATTATAACTGATAGAGATAGTCGTTTTACTTCTCATTTTTGGACAAGTTTCCAAAAAGCAATGGGAACCATGTTAAATCTAAGCACAACTTATCATCCACAAACGGACGGACAAAGCGAAAGAACAATACAAACAATGGAAGATATGCTTAGAGCCTGTGTAATTGATTTTGGAGGAAATTGGGACGATCATTTACCATTAATAGAATTTTCCTACAATAACAGCTATCATACTAGCATTAATGCTGCACCTTTTGAAGCACTTTATGGACAAAAGTGCCGAACTCCAATCTGTTGGGCAGAGATTGGAGAAAAGAAACTATCTGGACCTGAGATAGTGCAAGAAGCGACAGATAAGATAATTCAAGTCAAGGAAAGACTAAAAGCAGCATGAGATCGTCAAAAGAGTTATGCAGATAACAGACGAAAACCTTTAGAATTTCAAGTAGGAGATAAAGTATTATAAAAAGTTTCTACATGGAAAGGAGTAGTTAGATTCGTTAAAAGAGGAAAGCAAAGCCTCAGGTATGTTGGACCTTTTGAGATTATTAGAAGAATAGGACCCGTAGCTTATCAGCTACAACTGCCAGGGGAAATGGCAGGAATACATGATGTGTTTCATGTATCTAATCTCAAGAAATGCGTAGCAGACGAATCATTAGTGATACCTCTTAAGGACATAGAGGTAAATGAGAAACTTTTTTGGGTAAAGGGTTACCCCGGTGATTGTATTAAAACTATCAAAAACAAAACAAGTAGAGAGCTGAGTACTCTCTAGTTCTCAAGTTAGACATGCCCAACCTGAGTAAACAAAACTAAGCAAACACCCTATTACTAGGTTACATCAAAATATAATTAATCATCATCAAACAATTCTGCATTCTCCACTTTCCACTGTTGAAGAAGCCTTTTGACTCGATCATTTTCTTTGAACTTGAAGGAATGCAGCTTTAACCGCACAATGTTGAGAATACATTCTATTAATAGCTCCGGTGGTCTTAAGAGGTTGTTGAAAAACCTTGCGTTCCGTTCCTTCCATATCATGTAGGCCGTTCCGTCCAGTAATAACCGACCAATCACTGACTCGCATGTTTTTGAAGCTGCGTCGCAAATCATACTCTGCACAACGACATCCCATTTCTCAGGAACATCAGGCATATTCATCCGATCACGGACTAGAAACCAGACTTTTCTAGAGTAATTGCACTAAAAAAACAAATGAGAGTGAGAATCGATCCCTCTATTGCATAACAAACAACAATTCAGTTCATAGATCCCACTACCGATTGGTTCCAGCTCAAAATTTTGTCTTGGGTCCATAATTTCTTCTTAAAAATCAACCAGCATGTAAACGCATGTTTGGGAATATTAAAAGGAGACCAAACCAACTTCCACCAATTTACACGGTCACCACATCTTCTTATGTCTTCCCACACCACTTTTGACGAGTACTCATGCAATTTATTATCGCGGCTTTTCCACATAACAAAATCCTTTCGTTACGGATATAAGCTGATCCTTGGAATATTAAACAAAACCGGATATAAATTCCTCCAAGCTTCCACCCAATTCCACTCTCCATTATGAATCAGTCTTTAATCTTAGTCATATTATTAAGGCCTTGTTGAATCATTCGTCGATGACTAACAAGATTCTCGAAAGGGCCTTCATCACACCATTTGTCGTACCATAAGAATGTAGATTCCCCATTTCCAATCTTGGACCACATGAATGGTCTAGCTAGACTTTGAGTTTGAAGGAGTTTTTTTCCATCCCCAAGACGAATTGCTTTGTATCTGAATATCCCAGATGCTTCTCCCTTTCAACTTATAAGAATGGATCCAAGAGGTCCATATTGATTTCCTGTTTGAAAGAGTACCATAAATATGGTTAATAATAAGAGAACGATTCACCTCTGCAATAGACCGAATGCCTAGCCCTCCTTCATTCTTAGGAAGACACACCTCTTTCCATGCTACTTTTGCTTTACCAGTAGCTACCGTCCCCATGACCCCATAAGAACCACTTCATTTTAGCTTACAAGCTCTTAATAACACTTTGAGGAAGTATAAACACTGATGCCCAGTAAATATGAATAGATGAAAGGACAGATAGGATATGCTGAAGTCTACCTGCAAACGACAACATTTTATTTCTCTAGTTTGTAATACGGCTCTCCATCCTTTCGATCAAAACTTTACAATCTTTTATCGTCAACCTGGACGCTAGTAAAGGCACACCCAAATACTTAATTGGGAGGGTACCTTCATCAAACGACATTAGCTGAACCTGGTTAATGATTCCATGATCAACTTTGCTGATTTTACCTCGCCTCTTGCAAAGAGAAATAAATCATCAGCGAAACTGTTGGATCGATGTGTGACCCTAACGAGCCAATCAGAAGAATTTAGCATCTATTTCAAAGGCGGAATCAGAGAAATAGACATGTAACAACTTGATTCCTCTTAATTATCTTCTTTTTATTGATTCCAAAGCTTTTACAAATCGTTTGACAAACTGGCAGCACCTCGGCTCTGAATCGGAAACGTTACAAATGAACTAGCAACACAGGTATATATAGTGTTGGTGATTTCGCTTGAAAGTGTCACAGACCATTTCAAACGAAATTAACATGTCTAATTTCGCTTGAAATGGCCATGCCACTCTCATGCGAAATTACACAAATACCCACAAAACCTACTTTCTAACCTGCTGTGCACTAGTTTATCTTATCTAGACATAAGACTCGATAAAGACGAAGTTAACAGACATTTGTGCACCAACAGACTCCCCCTTGGATGTTGACGAAGTCTTAAGCATCAAATCTTCAGTCTTTAGTCTTTGTCTATCTTCTTGCTCTGTCCAATTTGTCTGACACTGTAAGCATCCTTCAATTCTTCTCTTCTTCTATCAACAGCTTAGCATGAAACACAGAAGCTGAATCTTTAACAACCTTCAAACTCCCCCTTGAATGTAAATCCAGGAACTGTATCTGACTTTTAAGACTTCAAACTCCCCCTATCAGTTAGCTGGGATTTTGCTATGCTGTTTTCAATAACAAACCTGTTACCTACACAAACTCTACCTAAAATATAAGATTTATGATTATGACAATTTCAAACCAAACTTACCATTTGACTTCATTTGTTGGTTTTGTCAGAATTTAGAAATCCACTTAAGTATCCAGGTCCAAATTAATGACCCTGATTACTCAATTTATCTACCAAATCCAATTTAATGTCCTTGGTTGATCTGAGACAAAACACACTGACATTTTGTACAAATTAGTTCAATCAATTTTCTGAAATTTACAAGTTTCAAATTAATGAACTTGTTTTGACTTATCATTTTCCAAGTTTAACAAGATTAGCTCACAACTCATCTTCCAGCTCAGAAACTTCCTGCATCTGCTTCAACTTTCGAATCTGAAGATCAGCTTTTCACTTTGGTTTATCGGAAAATAAAGCAGAAATGTAAAATCTTTTTGGATTTTGAATAATGTTTCTAAACTAGAAATGAAATACAGAAATAAAATGCAGTAAATGTAAACTATTTACAAACATATTTTTGGTGAGCGTGTTAGGGAATCATATCAGCTATTCGACAAGTCACAAGTACCGTTAAGCTTTAATTTCATACTCAGAATTAAACAATTCGCTTAGATTGTCGATATACTGATCCACTTAAATTCTCACACAAATTTCAATCTGTCCAGGATACGGATTAAGTGTATTAAGAACTTAAACTCATTCATGTGTCCCACCTCTTGAATATACTCCCGTATCCAGAACCCAATATTCAGTCTTACAGGTGAGTATACCACAGATGATATCTGTAAGGGGTTAAATTACGAGGGCCGTGAGAGCTCAGGCTATTGCTTCCGCAAAATCAGAGAGATGACGGCTTCGACTTTTGGTGTGTCCCCTTTAGATGATCTTTTCTTCAACAGCAATCACTGAGTATAAAGACCTAGTATCTCAGATATCACTGAGTATAAAGACCTAGTATCTCAGAAAGAGGGATCCTTCAAACAAGATTTCAGGGGTTACCTATATATCCAAGTAGTGTTCCCCACGAAATAAGCAAGTAAAGATTTAGGTTTATATCCTGAACAAACCTACTAAATGTGTAAAAACTTATCGGCACATCATCAGCAAGACTGTTTAAGACTTCAAACTTTACATATCTTTAGCATACCGTAACTGTCAAGCCAATGTACTGTCATTTTCCCTTTTTACACAAGCTCTTTCCGGTTTTCTATTGTTTTTGTATTTTGAAAATATCTCATCTTTTTGGATTTTTAAATTTTTACTTTTTTTGTATTTTCTGAAAATATTACCCTATACTCCCCCTAAATACTAAAACAAGTAAAAAATCGACAAACCATTGCAGATTGCTTCTCAACATCATCATCTATAGTGGTACCTTCATCTACGCCAAGAATCTCCTCCGACACCGATAAAAGCTTCATACCGTTTAGTTTTAAAAGATATTGAAATCGATTTTTATCAAACGCTTTGGTATGTAAATCAGCTTTTTGTTCGTCAGTGTGGATTTTCTCAATTCGTATCAACTTCTTCTCGAAACAATCTCGAATGAAGTGATGACGAATTTCAATGTGTTTCGTTTTAGCGTGATGAACATGATTTTTAGTGATGTTTATCGCAGCCTCATTATCAACAAAGATAGGGGTGTTAAGAAATTGCAAACCGTAGTCGCGCATCTGTTGCTGGATCCACAAGATCTGAGAGCAGCAACTGCTAGCAAATACATATTCAGCTTCACATGTGGATAAAGCTACAGAGGTCTACTTCTTGCATTGCCAGGTAACCAATCGTGGTCCGAAAAACTGGCATCCCGCTGTTGTTGATTTAGCGTTAATTTTGCAGCATCCGAAATCGGAATCGGAATACCCTTCGAGCGTAAAATCGCCTTCTCTTGGATACCACAACCCCAGTGATGGAGTTCCTTTCAGGTAGCGCAATATCCTTTTCACAATTACCATATGCGAAGCTCTTGGGTTAGACTGAAATCTTGCTGCGCGGCAGGTTGGATACATAATATCGGGTCTTGAAGCTGTCAAGTACATCAGCAATCCGATCATGGAACGATACAACGTTTCATCTACCTTCTCTCCGGTGAGATCAGGGTTTATCCCATGGTTCGTCGCTAACGGGGTGGAAGCTGGAGTAGAACTTGACATCCCAAATTTCTCTAAGATATCATGAACATACTTCGTCTGATGTATGAAAATTCCCTTAGGCAGTTGATCAACCTGAAGTCCCAAGAAGAATTTCATCTCACCCATCGATGACATTTCAAATTTTTGCTTCATAACTTTTTCAAAATCTTTGCACAGATTTTCATTTGTCGACCCAAATATGATGTCGTCCACGTATATCTGAACTATCAGAAGATGTCCGTCGACTTCTTTGGTGAAGAGAGTGGCATCCACTTTTTCACGGATGAAGCTGTTGGCTAGCAGGTGTTGAGACAATGTCTCGTACCAAGCTCTCGGGGCCTGGTGTAAACCATACAACGTTTTATCCAACAAATAAACCTTGTCTTTGTGGATTGGATCGGTGAAGCCCGGTGGCTGTCCGACATATACCTCCTCTTTTACCTTCCCATAGAGAAACGCCGATTTAACATCTAACTGATAAACTTTAAAATTTTTCCAAGATGCAAATGCTAGGAAGATTCTGATCGCTTCAAGTCTAGCAACTGGAGCATACACTTCAGTGAAATCTATACCCTCCTGCTGACTAAAGCCCTGGACTACGAGTCGAGCTTTGTTACGAATAATAACCCCTCGATCATCTCTCTTGCACTTGAACACCCACTTGGTGTTTATATTCCTGTGACCATCAGGCAAGTCTACCAATTTCCACACTCCTAACTTCTCAAACTGACTCAACTCCTCTTGCATCGCGTTGACCCAAGAATCTTCAGTTAGTGCTTCCTTATATGTTCGCGGTTCAATCTGCGAAATAAAACAACTAAGTGAAAACTCAGTTTGTAATGAAGCAACTGTAGAATAAAAACATGTAAGGCCTTGGTCAATTTGACGTTTAGTGCGAACGCCTGATTGTAATTCTCCAATGATCAGCTCTTCTGGATGGTATGAAAGAGTTCTCGGCATCACCTCGCCTGGAACATCTACTTCGCCTTCCAAATTTGTAACATTCTGATTTGCACCTTGTTCACTGACTGGAATTGTTTGACTTGAAAACTGGATCTGCTCCCCCTCAGAATCTTAATCACCATGATCAAATACAGGCATATTATCAGATTCTAGATTATCATTGACTGTCGTCTGATTGTCAAGAGTTTGTTGAATATCATCATGTTCACCAGCATTGCTAGGACCAGCTTCGTCGTCATTTGAAGCGTGAAATTGACATCTAGAATACTCAGCTGGGAATCTTTCTTGTGATTCTTCATACTCTCTCAGAATATCCAACTCGTCAAAGAAATCTTGTTCTTCTTCCATGAATCCCATAAAGTATCGTAATTAAAACGCCATGAGTCGCCTGGATTCTGTGGTGGCATTGTGTAACCTTGGCATTCAACATTGTGTGCTTCAATAATCCGCTTCAAGCTTGGAACAAAGACTCGTTTCAATGGACTTGAGTAACCCACAAAAATTCCTTCAATGCTCTTTGCACCAAACTTTCCAAAAGGCTCTAGAACTGTGCAGGGAGACCCAAACGGTTCTAAATACTCCAGGTTCGGTTTGCGGTTATTAATCAGCTCGAAACACGTCTTGTTGAATTTCTTTACTGTGAGAACCCGGTTAAGTGTATAGTAAGCGGCTGATACTGCTTCTGCCCAAAAGTTTACTGGTAACTTTGAATCAGCAAGCAAAGTTCTGGCCGTTTCGATTAGTGTCATGTTCTTTCTTTCCAGGTACTCCATTTTGTTGTGGAGTGTAAGGAGCACTAAATTCTTGCAGTATACCTCTCTCATCACAATACTCTTCCATCTTGTTGTTCTTAAACTCAGTACCGTTGTCACTCCTGATTCTTCTGATTCGAGTTTGGTACAAGTTTTCAATTTTTCTGAACAACGTCATCAAACTTTCAAACGTCTCATCTTTTGACTTCAGAAATGATACCCATGAAAATCTCGAGTAATTGTCTGTTACTACTAGACAGTAGAGATCTCCAGTTATGCTTTTGACGTTCACTGGACCAAAAAGATCCATATGAAGTCTCTCTAATGGTCTTGAGACTGAGTTAACTTTCTTTCCAGGGTGAGATTTCTTCTTTTGCTTGCCTTTGACACAGCTAATGCACTCCCCTTCCAGATGAAAACCTTTCACATGAACACCAATAACTAAGTCGTTATGCACCAGGTGATTCATTTTTCGTAGGTGAATGTGGCCCATCTTTCGATGCCACAATTGTGATTCTTTTTCTGTTGCTCTTGACATAAAACAGTGAGCCTGACCCGTGGTAGTAGTTGCTACACTCATGTCCAACACGTACAGATCATTCACTCTGGGCGCTCTCATGATAACCCACTCTTCGGGAACAACAAATCCTGGTTTCAAGATCAAACATTCTTTGTCTGTAAAGTGCGTTGTATACATACGATCACAAATCTGAGAGATGCTCAGAAGGTTGTTTTCAAGCTCGGCGATGTAGTTTACTCTTTCAAACGTTACAATGCCATTCGATAAAGTTCCTTCACCAACTATTCGACCACCTTGATTGCCTGCAAATCCCACATATCCTCCATTAAACCCTCTAACATCATACATTAGGGTCTTCTTCCCCGTCATGTGCCGAGAAGCTCCACTATCCATAATCCAACGTGAAACGGATCTTGGAAGCTCCTGCACATATCACAAACACTTTAGTTAGATGTTGATGCTACCCAAGCCTCTTTTGACTCAGGTAGCTTGACATTTAAGTGAGTTTTTGCAATGTAAAGTGGCGGAAAATTCTTGTCATTCATCTTTAAGCTCTCCTCAGACCCAATCTCAACCTTTTTGTATAAAAAGAAATCATTTTGAGAAGGTTGACCAGAAGATTGATCTTTCTTTGATACATACTTCTTCACAGAAATAGTAGACTTTTGTTTCTCCAGTTTCTCATAGTGATCCAAAGGAACATTTATCTTTACTAGAGTGGTAGAAGACGATTGTTTTTCTTTTTCAGAAACCTTTGGTTTTGGAGAACTTGAGTTCTTTTCAACTGATTTTGGTTTCCATGCTTGTTGAGGCAAAGCAACCCGTTTGTAAAATTTGTCAGTTTTAGTTACCACATTCTTTACGGGTTCAGTTTTGAGTTTTGTGCTTTCATTTTTCAAAACTTTCTTCTCAACAACCATCGGAGCTTTGCCTTTTGCATCAGCTTTCTTTTTCTGACTCTCAGCAACTTCAGACTTAGGCTTTAAGTTGGTGCACTTTCGTGCAATATGTCCAACTTTGTTGCACTTACACTGTGTTCCCGAGTTAAGTTACGGAGAGAAAAGAAAGGATTCTCTCATTTTCTTTTCTTTTCTCTTCGTTTCTTTCCAAATTGGAAAGATTAATTTTAGACTAAAAATCTTTCATTTTCTCTTCTTTTCTCCCTTTTAATGAATCTCTGGAACACAACTAAAAATTATTTTCTTCCAAATCTTTTCTTTTCTCTCATTTAATTAAACTCGGGAACATAGTGTTAAAGCATGTACGAGTATCAGTTACCCGACTTGTGCCTTCAGTCTGAGGATGTGAGGCCTTTTCCTCAAAAAAATCTTCATTTGTTTTTGAAAAAATTATAGATTCTTGCTCGGAATGAGAACTCAAGCTTTTTACAAACACCTTTTTCTCAACAAACTTCTTGTTTTGAAAGTTCCTTCTTTGATAATTCTTACCCCCCCTGATAACCACCCGACCATCTGTTTTGATAGTTGTTAGAAAAACGCGGCGGTACAACAGGTTTTTTGTAGTAAGCTTTATCTTTTGCAAAGTTTAATTGCCGTTTGGAACATTTCAAACCTTCGATCTCAGACATATCAATCTCAATCAACTTGAACACATTTCTCAATTTACCAACATTCACATTTTCTAAAGGAAAATCACGATCCGAATACAACTTATCAGAACATTTCGGAATATATTTATCCAAAAAGCATTCATCATCCTCAGTAGTGTCACTTTCAGTTTTCAAAACATTTTCAGCCATGCTTTTAACAATTTCAGATTGGACACTATCTTCATCAGATGATTTGGTAAATGTGACATCAATCGTGTCTGGAAGCTTAACTTCATTAACTTCTTCATCATTAACCAACCCTGATTTTTTCTTTGAAAAATTATTTAGAACTGGCGGTGGAACCTGATGAAACCCAACCCCAGTTCCATCAAAGTATACATCTTCGCATGCTTTGTTCTTCCCAATTGGTTTAGGAACTATATGTTGAAGAATAAAACTTGCAGAATTGTAACTGTTCAATTTCAACTGGATGCGTTCATTTTCAATTTTAGCTTCTTGAAACTGAAGCTTCAACTTAGCAATTTCATCCAGTTGCTGGTTGATTAACTCTTCTTTCACTCTAAGAACACCTGACAATTGAACATTTTCTTTGTAGGTCTTACCATTTCTCTCATCAGAATCTTTTACCGTTCGTTTTAGCTTCTCAAAATTTTCTGAGAGTTGACAATTTTCATGAATTAGTTTTTCGTTTTCTTTCCTAATTCTTTCTACATCACTTTTATCATTTTCGATTTTCTCAGTAAATTCCTTTAATCGTTCATTTGAAGCTTTTAACATTTTGTCACGGTTCAAGATCTGATTTTCAACATCTCTGACTCTTCCTGTCAGTTCTTCGGTCTTAGTACCGTTAAGGTAAGCCATTGTACTACAAACCTTGCAGTCTTTCATGCAATTTTTGCAGTCGCTCTCATTTTTAGTTTTCTTACCTGACTCATTGGTTGCATCAATCTGACTGACCTTGGTTTTAGACTCAGTGCCAGAACCAGAAACTACCTCTAGCTCTTTCGCAGCAAACACTTTGTCAGCCATCTTCTTCAAATTCTCAGCCGTGAATTCTTGTGGCGTGTCAATAATCCCGTCATCAACTTTCTTTGGCTTCCGCTCTTTTTCTTTTTCTTCAGCTTTTTCTTTAACTTCTTCTTTAGCTTCTCCTCCTCCCCACCACAATCTCTGATTTGCTTCTTCTTCATCAGCAATTTGTTTGATGAAAGTTTCAACATCAACAGTATTTGGATCAACAGCAATGTTTCCGTTGGGATCTAGGTAACATTCTCTATCAGCATCCCATCTTTTCGCCTGTTTAGCTTCTTTGTATATTCGAGAAATTCTAATCATCCTATTCTGAGCTACCATCTTTCTGTTGACGTATTTCACTTCTTCTGTTCTGGAGTCTTTGAAAGGAAAAATCTTTGTCACAAACGCATAGCCCACTGCGTCTTCTTCTGGTAACACTTCACTCCAATCATATCCCTCATCGTCATGAATAACAGCAAGTGCTCTGGATTTTTCTTTGGGATTTTCTTCTATCTACTTCATTCTGGGGGGTTCAGATTTGTTCTGATGGTAGATAGCTCTTTTGTAATAATCTTCACGGAACGGATTTGTTGTATCATCAGCATATGCATTTCGACATTCTCTTTTAAAATGACCTTTTTGTTTACATTTAAAGCACGTGACCTTCGACTTATCAAAACCTAACTTGGTTGAAGATCCACCAATAGAATGTCTACCAGTAATCTCCATGAATCTTTGCGCTCGTCTGACTGCACTAGCCATACACCACCTTATATCGATCAACTCCATTTCCTCTGGATCGATCTGATCATAATCTTCCTTGGTGAGGTTAGTGTTTCCAAACTTGCCTGCAACAAGGCTCTCATAAGACTCTAACACAGACGCTAAGAACACCATTTGCTGCTTTGCGGATTCCTCACTGAAATTTTGTGCATTCTTTAGATCCATAGCAATATTGCATTGGAACAAGTTCTTTGAAGCTGATTGGCTTGGAGTTGTTGACGATGAACCACTATGAAAACCACTGCTTGAACTTTCTTGATTTGACGAGTTAGAACTTTCAGCTGAGAAAGCTGTCTTGGGGGACACAGTCTTTGGAATCATATTTCCTCGGTAATACAGCTCAACATTTTGCTGATATGAAGAGTTATTGACTTTGTTCGATTTCCTAATCTCCAAATCATGACTTTCCAATCTTTCGATTAATAAATCAACCGTCAGTTTGGTCGGTTCAACTGTGTTTTTCAGCATCAAAGCAAAATACTGCCAGTCTTTATCATCAGGCAGCGAGTTAAACAGTTTGTCAACCAATTCTTCTTGAGTATACACGATTCCGTGTCTTGCAAGTTCCAGCTTCAAATGCCCGAATCTTTCAATCATCTTTGGCACATATTCGTTTTTCAAACATCCAAACAAATCAAATTCTTTTCTTAACAACTTCTTTTTGTTTTTAACTATCTCATCACTACCCACACATTTCACTCTAAGTTTCTCCCATAGATCTTTTGCATTTGTGTACTCGATCAACGATATTATGTCGTCTCTCACAGACTGATGAAGCAATGCAATGCACTTTTGTTCAGCAACAAAATTTTCTACATTATCAGTGCCTTCTAAATTTTCATAATCTGATCTTCCGATATTGTAACCATTCTTCAAGCTTTTCCAGCTTGGATATGCAAACGCTTTTAGCCACTCTTCAAACCTTTTAGCCCATCTATTGTATTCTTCAATCGCCATCAGTTTAGGAGGTTTGTTGTATGTGCCATATGCACTCTCCACACTCAAAGCATCAGACAGGGTTTTCTTTGCACTCGGATTAAGAACATTTTCATTGATGTTGTTTGATGTATCATCTCCGGTGTTTCCCGTGAAAGCAAACATGTCACTGAACGGATTCATAAACTCATCCATCTTCAAATACTGAAACAATCAACAAACACTTAGAAAAATTTTTGGATTTAAAAAAAACAACAGTTTCAAGCGGAATCACTTCAAGCGAAATCAACTTTTCACACGAAATTACTCCTTTCACACGAAATAACCTTTTCAAACGAAATAAGGTTTTTCAAACGAAATCTAATTTCGTGCGGAATTAGATTGGATTCAAACGGAATCAAGTCACTTTGGAGCGAAATAACTAATTTCGTGTGAAATTTCAAACGGAATCTGATTTCGTGTGAAATCAGTGCACTTTCAAACGGAATTAGTGATTTCGTGTGAAACCAGTGGCACTTTCAAACGGAATTAACCACAATATGTAATTCCGTGTGAAATCACAAGTGCTATTTCGAGCGGAATTAGGATGACATCATCCTGTCGGCCACCAATTTGTCAAATTGACCCGGATTTTGATCGAATTTTGGTCCAAATCTTTCAAGGATTCAATAAAATGGTGTTTCGTGTGATATATGTGAAATTTAGTCCATTTTAACCGTAAAATCTCGTTTAATTTTGAAAAGAAGGAGTAGAAGTGATGAAAACAAGCTGAATTGGTATAAACTCTTCTTCCTGAGCTCTGATACCACTTGTTGGATCGATGTGTGACCCTAACGAGTCAATCAGAAGAGTTTAGCATCTATTTCAAAGGCGGAATCAGAGAAATATATGTGTAATAGCTTGATTCCTCTTAATTATCTTCTCTTTATTGATTCCAAAGCTTTTACAAATCGTTTGACAAACTGGCAGCACCTCGGCTCTGAATCGGAAACGTTACAAATGAACTAGCAACACAGGTATATATAGTGTTGGTGATTTCGCTTGAAAGTGTCACAGACCATTTCAAACGAAATTAACATGTCTAATTTCGCTTGAAATGGCCATGCCACTTTCATGCGAAATTACACAAATACCCACAAAACCTACTTTCTAACCTGCTGTGTACTAGTTTATCTTATCTAGATATAAGACTCGATAAAGACGAAGTTAACAGACATTTGTGCACCAACAGAAACAAAGATTAATTATCATTTGTTTCTCGCACTTATTATGGAATCTAAAAGAAGTCGACAAAGATGTCGCCGACTGCAAGATGGATGTGAGTACCTCCATCACTATCGTAAAGAGATAAGGAGACATTGGATCTTCTTGTCTCAACCCCCTCTTCCCTTTAAAAAAACCGTGAACATTACCATTAACCGTGATTGAGAATGATGCTGTGGTAACACGTAGCATTATCCATTGCATCATCTTTTCATTAAATCCAAAGCCACACAAAGCAGCCCGAAGAAAGTTCCAGTCCACCGTATCATAAGCTTTCTGGATGTCGACCTTAAACGCACATCTAGGAGGGCCAGTTTGCCTATGGTATTGATGCATTAACTCTTGTGTTAGAAGAATATTATCAGAGATTCGTCGGCCAGGCACACAAGCTGACTGATTATCACTTATAATATCATTTAACCCTTCAAGAATTCTATTAGTAATGATTTTACTGATGACTTTATATATAACATTGCAGCACGAAATAGGTCGGTAATCAGTGACCACAGCCGGAGTAGTTACCTTAGGAATCAAAGCCACAAACGTGTGATTTATTTCTTGGAGCATCTTGACTTTATCAAAAAAAAAATCCGAGATAGCCATAGAGACTTCATCTCCAATGATCGGCCATGACTTCTTGAAAAAAGCTGATGTGAAGTCGTCAGGCCCCGGGGCCTTATTCTCATTTATCGTAAAGAAAGCTTCCTTTATTTCCTCCCTAGTGATTTGTCTAACCATACTATTTGCCACTTCAGGACTGAGGGTTTTCTGAAACAAGGCTGACCATTTATGTTCCCTTTAACACCAAAAAAAAGATTTAAAGTGTTCTACTAAAGCAATAGGCACATCCTTTCCTTCATGTATCATACCAGCAGCATCCTTTATGACATGAATCTTAATAATATGATTCATACACTTAAGAGTATTATGGAAGTAAGCTGTGTTCGCATCCCCCACCTCCAACCATTTTAGCTTCAACTTTTGCTTTAAGAATCTTTCTTCATCTAGCGCAGCTTGTTGGAACTCTTTCAAGCATTCAGCCTCCGTAGCTCGTAAGCTGGTATCACCCGGGTTACTGTCAAGTTTATTGAGAAACCCATTCAGATTAAAGATAGAAAGATCAAGAATCTCAAACACAAGAGACTAGTTCTGGTCAAAGTGAAATGGGATTCCAAAAGAGGACCAGAATACACTTGGGAACTCGAGTCAGAGATGCAAAGGAAATACCCACACATGTTCCAGTAGACCTCAAGGACGAGATCTAAAACAAGGTGGGGAGGATATAACAACCCTCCTAGAACCCTTAACGTGACCCTAGATGTCCTAAAATATACCCCGTATACGAGAAACGAGCCCGAAATACCCTTATACTTATAAAAAAAACAAGAAAAACAAAGTTTAAGAGTCGCTCGCGGGGCGCGGCCCCCTTAGCTTCGTGAGTCGCGGGCCATGACAGGCTTGGATTGCCGGTCAAGGCATACCGCCATGTGGCAGGTGACTCGGCAGACCTATATATTGACTCGACCAAGCTATAAATGACACGCAGTCCCTCGCGGGCCGCGAAAGAACAAGAGAAGGCCCTCGCGAGCCGCGAGCCGCCTTTGATCAGGCTTATAAATAGAGGTCGATCGGCTCATTTGTTCAACGTTCAAATTTCAAATTCTCTCTCAAAATTCTGTAGGCAATTATTATACCCGGGCATAATACCTCTATAAAGCGAAGCTTTACCTCGTTGTAAGTATTATAACCCTGATGTTACCCTACACGATCGATCTAGGGCTCCGTAACGCATGTCAAGGCTCTGCCTGACTCAGTCGTTGGAGTTCTGTCTCGTGTTACACCCGATTGATCTAGGATTCTGTAATGCATGTCAAGGCTCTTCCTGACTCAGTCATTGGAATTCTGTCTCGAGTTGTACAGTTAATGTGATTTGGGTTATTTTACTAACACGTGTGCATTGTTTAATTTGAATAGATAATAACCAGGAGAATCACCAGGAAGCTATAATAGTATCACCTAAGTCAACAATGTAAGTACATTTTCTTTTATAAACACTTTTTGTGAGTCAGATTGTTTTACCAATACCTCAGATGTTTTCAAATACAATTACAGTGATTAAGTCTTTGCAATTCTACAATTGCTGCCAGTATTATGGGGTTCATATACAGTACTTGATAACCTTCACAATTGGGCACGGGTATCCAATGTGTGATATGACCATAGTCACAGATCCGTCGAGTGACACGTACTGAACGAGTAATTGTGTAGATATAAACGTTGTAATCGCCCTTAATACTGTAATGTGTAACAACTGATGCTTTACAAAACGGAATGTACTTGCCAGTATTTCTTGCTGATAAAATGTTTTTAAAACGCGTTTCAGGTAACACAATGTGAAAACCAATGGAAGCCAGCTGGAGAGCACTGAAGGCTTGGAAAAGTGGCTATAAAAGTTACCTAAATAAAAAGGAGTTTTTGTTTTCAATAATTAGGGTCTATCCCTACAAATGTATTGTCAAATGAACTTGGGTTTTATCCCAATGATTTGTTATAAAAAGTTTGGTGGTTTACTCTGATAAAAATATTTCCTAACTACGGTCCTGATGTATTCTGCTGCCAAATTAATAAACACCGATACCATCTATCTGATCTCGCGGCACCCGCTCCCAGGGTAGGGTCAGGGGTTGCGACACAGAAAACCAATGAACATTGATGAATATCTGCAACTAAAGGCTACACAAGCAGAAGATATAACCAAAAGGGATACAAAAGGAAAGGGTGATAGGGAGGTACATAATTTCTTGAAGTACCAATTGAGCAAAGTAAGAAGACTTGAAGATTTTGCAAGAAGCTGTCTGAAAGAGATGATGAGAGCCTAAGGAAAGATTACATGGATCATATTATGCAACACAAGCCATATAAAGCCACAAGAGCACAATTTAAAGATTGGTCTGTGAGTGATCTCAAAGCTGAAATAGAAAGAATGCAAGAAATGCTCAAGGATCCTTCTAAGAAGCCTACTCCTCCAGATTAGGCAAAATATAAGAAAATTTTGAGAATGAAAAGATTAAAAGAAGAATTGGTTGCTGCTAACTATGGTACATGTAGACAAATAGCCAGATGGTCAGAGGCAAAGGTAATGGAAACCTACAAAAGATTGGATATTTTGAGAAAAACTGATCCAACCGTGACACAAAAGCCAACTTATCCAGCAGATGATACCCTTCAACAGACCCAAACTTCCAAAAGATCATCTTCAACCACTGCCCCATCCATCATTGCTTTAAATCAGAGAAAAAGGCATAGGGAAATGGAAGAAGAAGAAGAACAAAGGTTGTTTGAAGAACAAAGAAAAGAAGGGATCAGGTTCCAAAGAGACTATCACACTGATGCTGCAAGTGACAAATTAATGGAAACACTGACCAAACTTGCAAGCCAAGCACAATCACTAACCTCAACAATAAAACAGGTCTCAAGAAAACCATTTGATCCAAAAATTCTAAAATGGAAGTCAGATAAAGACACCCATGAATTGACTCTGCTCAAATCAGATGGTATAACTTCTAAGATTAGAATGGAGGATGCATAAGGTCTGTGTGCAGAAGACCTTCAAGACCTTCTAAATCTGGAGTTGGAAAGAGATGCTGATGATATGTTCTCTATGGACTTTGAATTACAATTCAAGGGACAAATAAGAGAATATATGTTGAGGAATAAAGATCAACAATAAAGCAAGTTTTGGCATCATATGTTCCAGGGGGAGTGATGTGTGTAAAATGCAACATATAAATTACATCAAATGAGGCATAAAACTAACCCTTTTTTAGTACTAATGTTGGAAAAAGTGTGTTTTTGTCTTCTTTTTGTGTTTTCAGGACTAAATGAGCTTAAACGAACAAAAGGAACAAATATGCAGCAAAAACTAACATAAATACCAAGAAAAGGAATAAATGTGGCATGCCCGACCCCTCGACAACATCACCACAAGCAAAAACAAGAAACAGAAGGCTGACCACGGCCCGTGCCCACTGGATACGGGGGCGTGGTCAGATGTCTACAGAAATGGACAAAGCTGTAGAAGCCTTTATGCTCACCACGGGGGCGTGCCCAGCTCAGCACGGGGCGTGGTCAACGCTAAGATTTGCAGAATCTTGCAAATCTTGATAGTACAGATACGCTTCTGCACACGGGGCCGTTCCTAGCGAACACGGGGTTGTGTGGAGCCTAATGTAGACAATTGCAATTAATGAAGGAAGAGAAAGGAGATGGCCACGGGGGCGTGTCCAGCGAACACGGGGCCGTGGCCGGGCTTCTGTTCAGGCTATAAATAGGGGTGCTTGGCTCACTTCAAAGGCATCCCATGGCAAACCACCTCACTCCCACTTTGCCACCACTCCACCACCACTACAACACCCACATCCACCACCATCATCCATCATCCATCTTAGAGTGTGTGTAGTAGTCTTGGGATCCAAGATTGATCGTAAGAGTTCGTGTCAATCAAAGGCCATGTTTGGCTAAGTCTCTAACATCACTTGGTGAAGACAAGCATTTAATGTATTACTTTTTATTTTTAATCTTTTCGCACTTTTTATTTGGTTTTATATTAATGACTTTAATAACTAGTTTCTTATGTTGAAGGTGAAACTTCTTTATCATTTGTCCGTGGAGTCTTGGAATTACTTTACTGTCTATATAAAGTAAAAGATTTTCACCATTCATATCTCTACGGTCTATATAGAGATATGTTGGCTACCTGGTCGGGGGTTAAGGGAATGGTTTAGTAAGGTTCTTGCCTTATTCAGTGTATAGATCATGCAAGGACCTAGGTCAAGCTTACTAGGACCTCCTTCAATACCCACTGGTATTGGATGGCGGGGGTGCGAATGGCTTGATCCCCTCATATGTAAAATATTATTAATACATTAAACCGGCTTCTTGGGATTGTATCCCTGCTGACTCAAACCACTTAGCCGAGGGTAACGTCACCTTCAAAAGAGGGGCCTACCACTTTTCGCATTAATAACTTAATTAATTATCTTCCAATATTCCGACCCTTTGGGATTGTATCCTTGCTGACTCAAATCACTGGGTAGGTAACGTCATCTTCAAACGAGGGGCCTACTACTATAACTAAGATAATCTCTTAAAAAGTGCAAAAGTGCGGAAATCATCAAAGGATACATTAAAGGCGAGTCGGATCCAAGTGATTCATCTTGTCTATTTGTTTTTATTTTTATTTCAGCATTTTTAGTTTTTATTTTTCATGTTTAAAAATCTTTTCTCAAAAATTTTAGTTTGATTAGACATTGAGGATAAACTGGTACTAAAATCTCGTGTGTCCTTGGACGACCTAGGTATCTTACCAACGCTATACTACGCTCACAATGGGTGCACTTGCCCATGTGTGTGTTTAGTGTTAGTAGAATATCGTGTTTTATAAATTGAAAACTTGACTAATGTGTAAAATGGGCTTAAAATATCAATAAAAATATATTACACCTTACACACACCAAGTTTTTGGCGCCGCTGACAGGGGCACAAGGATTTTAAGAAAGTTAGGAATCAACAGCCTAATCGTTTTTCTTGTTTTTCTATTTTGAGTAAACTTCCGTTTTGCTCCCTGTGGTTTGGTCATTTTAACGGTTTTGCTCCAATAGTTTAAAAATAGCCATTTTCCTCCCTGATTTTTCAAACTTATTTTCATTTTGCTCCCAGTCTCTAACTCCATCAGGGAGGAAACTGGCGACAAACTCGAAAGATTAGGGAGCAAACTGGCGACAAACTCGAAAGACCAGGGAGGAAAATGGCTATTTTTAAACTATTGGAGCAAAACCGTTAAAATGACCAAGCCACAGGGAGCAAAACGGAAGTTTACACTTCTATTTTTTAGGATTTTTCTAGATTTTTCAGCTTCTGCAGACTTCAACACGGGGTCGTGCCTGGTCAGGCACGGGCCATGCCCAACATCCTTACTGGCAGTTTATGTTTTCTGAGTTACAGAATGGTGACCACGGGGCCGTGGCGGTGCAGCACGGGGCCGTGTTGAACCCTCCAGTAATTGGGATCCAGAAAACAATCATTGTAACCATGACCACGGGTCCGTGGTGAAACTTCTGACCAACAATCTTTTTGTTTTTATCGCAGGACTTGGGACCCAGGCGCAGCACCTGAACTTCCTACGCAGTGCATGAGCTCCAGTTCCAATAAAGACATAAAAGAACCTCTATACGAACCCGAACGCTTTCTAAGAAAAAGACTTTAGGCTAAAATCCAAGAGAAAGTTTCAGGGGACCCACTTCCAATGGCAGATCAGCGTACCCTAATGGATTACCTACGGCCCACGGTACGTAATCTCGGCGCCGCTATCAATGCACCGAATGTCGATGCCAACAACTTCGAACTTCGGCCGCATTTGATACAAATGCTCCAAAACTCCGCAACTTTCCATGGGCTTGCGGACGAAGATCCCCATTTACATATTACCAATTTTTTGGAAATATGTGATACTTTTCGGATCAATGGGGCATCAAACGACGCCATCCGCCTCCGTATGTTCCCGTTTTCACTAAAAGACCGAGCTAAGGCTTGGCTTAACACCCTCCCAAGTGGTTTGGTAAACACTTGGGATGAACTAGCCCAAAAGTTTCAATATAAGTATTTCCCTCCTTCTAAAACGGCTAAATTAATGACTGAAATTAATACATACTCACAAGAGGACGGGGAATCCTTATATGAAACTTGGGAAAGATTCAAGGAGCTATTAAGAAAATCCCCTCATCATGGTCATGCAGTATGGCAACAAGTATCCACTTTCTATAATGGGTTGTTGCCACACACAAGACAAACGCTCGACTCTAGCTCGGGGGACTTCTAGGTAATCGTCGCCAAAATGAAATTTATAATCCAATTGAGGAAATTGCTCAAAACAATTTTCAATGGCACACTCCCCAAGGCACAAAATCTATTGCCTCGGGCGCCCATAAGGTAGATGAAAGCACTTGTTTACAAGCCCAAATCGAGGCCCTCTCTTCAAAAATCAAAAAGTTAGAAACGGCAAAAACGGCCTCGGTTATGGCTTGCGAAGGGTGTGGTGGGCCACATGAAAATTGGAGTTGTATGAAGGAATTGGATAATCAAACGGAAATGGTAAACTACATTGATAATAGACCTAGGCCGTCGGGTCCCCCAACGGGTACCTACAACCAAGGATGGCGTAACCACCCTAACCTTGGTTGGAGAGAACCCGGCAATGGTAGTAATCAACAAAACCAAAACCAACGAACAAACTTTTAACAACCAAGAAATGAGCCACAAAATTTCTCTCAACGACAACAAGGGGGACGAGAGAGGCTTGAAGATACTATCTTACGCCTCATCTCCGACACCGAAAAGAAAAACTCATATCGATTCAAATAAATGGAGTCGAGCTTTGGAAATCAATAACCTAGTATCAAAACATTGAAAAACAACTAAATCAACTAGCTCAAAATTTCTCCGAGATACCACAAGGTGCGTTACCCAGCAATACAAAGGCCAACCTAAAGGCGCAAGTGCATTTCATAACATTGAGAAACCGTACCGTAGGTCCCGAGGACGCTCCACTACCTCCGTCTGACAAAAATCCAACCATTCAACCCACGACCTCACCAACACCCCAAAAAAGAAACAACTCCTCCGCCAAATCACGAACCTACCAAGAACCCCTCGGTGCCCTACCCCGGTCGGTTACTTCGCCAAAAGACCGATGAGCAATTCACAAAATTCATAAACTTACTAAAACAATGGCACATCAATCTTCCATTTGTGGAAGTCCTCACTCAAATGCCTAAATATTCAAAATTTATGAGAGGCTTTCTCACTCACAAAAGGAAAACTGAAACATTGCAATTAGTTAATTTAAGTGAAGAATGCTCCACCGTGCTACTCAACAAACTCCCACAGAAGAAAATCGACCCCGGAAGCTTCACCGTCCCTTGTTCCATTGGGGGATCACATATCCGCAATGCACTAGCCGATCTTAGGGCTAGCATCAACCTCATGCCCGCATCAATGTTTGACCGACTTGGACTAGGTAAAACAAGCCCCACAAAGATGAGCACACAACTCGCCGATAGGTCTATCAAATATCCACAAGGTGTTGCCGAAAATCTATTGGTAAAAGTCGAAGACAGTCTTCCCGGCCGAGTTTGTCATACTCGATATGGAGGAAGACACCGAAGTACCACTCATTCTAGGAAGACCATTCCTAGCCACCGCTCACGCAATGGTAGTTATGAGTGGTGGGAAGTTAACATTGAGGGTCGGAGACAAAGAGATGGAGTTCGGGGTTGGGAAGAGAGTAGAAGACGACGACCCGGTCGACTACATGAATGTCATAGACTCAAGCTTGGATGATGCTCTCCGACGGTGCAGCATGGGATGCAAGACATCCCGCTTGGGTAACATATGACTGACTTTAGGTCTAGCCAAGGACCCTTATAAACGTGGCGCACCACGGAGGCATTCCGCAAAACTATCCTTAGTTTTAGTTTAGACTAACTTTTATGTTTTCTAATTTAGCTTTACTTTTCAGGAATAAAACACACTCGAAAAGGTGGAGGTTACCAAGGGAAAGAATAACCCACACCCCATGCACAAAAACAGAGCCTCCCGACAATTTTCCATCATTACAGCAAGTTTAGCACAAGGCCGTGCTCAGCCAACACACCCCCGTGCCCAAGGCTCTGCAGAAAATGCCCAGTTCAGGTAACTGGACACGGGGCCGTGCTCACTGAACACGCCCCCGTGCCCAGCCTTCTGTTTAAATATGTTACTGGAAATCTGAGCACGGGGCCGTGCCCGGATCAACACGGGCCCGTGGCCAGACGACCAGTAACACAAAACTTTGTTTTTCAACACCTTTTTACACATTCAATCAACCTAAAAACATATTTTTGGGACACATTGAGGACAATGTGTAAATTAAGTGTGGGGGGATGCTAAAACCTTGAATTTTGCAAGTCCTAATAACAATCCTTACACAAAACTCTATTGGAACTGCTAATCATTTTTCATTTTTTACTTGTCTTAGTTTAATTTGGGAATAACAAGTTCTAAAAAGGTTATATTTTTACAAATTTACAACCGATAGCGTTGTGATAAAAAGAACCAACATAAGAAAATTATGAAACGGCATGACAGATCTAGTTAAAATTTGATTATATATACTTGATCACATTATAAACCCATTCCCACAATAAGTGAGTTTTGAGCCTTTATTGAGCATACAAGCATACATCTTTAAACTAAATGCTCATTTTTTGTTTGTTGTGTGAATAGCCGCTTGGTTATTACGACTCTAGAACTTGCCATGACGATACATTCTCGGTCCTTACCAACTTAAACCCAAGTAAGTAAATGATGGAGGCGTTAGGACTAACCCATTGTCCTTTCAACACCATTATTTTTCATTTTCTTTATCACCTACCCAAGATCCCCCTAGTTAACCCCTTTGAGCCTAAACCTTTTCATTTATAAACCCACAAAACAAAAACCCTTTACCCACCAAAACTTTTTTTTTCTTTTCAACCCTTTATTTTAGTAAAAAACTCGGTTTTCTTGTGACGTTTCTTTATCAAAAATTTTTTTGAAAGTCTAGCAATAAACAAACAAGTTCCTCAAAGAAACTTTGTTTGAAAATGCTTAGTTTGAATAAAAGTCACAAAAACAAAAAATTTTACGACGACCGACGCTTTTTACGCTTTTAGCCCTTTTTACTAACCAATAACCCAAAACCACCTACCTTTAGCCCAAGCCTAACCCTTCCCCAAGTCCTCTTGATATTTACAAAGGTTTATAGTTAAAAAGGAGGAGGGTTGATTGCTTGGCAAGCATATGGTAGAAGTGAGTTCCATGCCGGTCTCGAGTGTTTCACAAAAATACATCTTCAGCCGAGTGTAGAGTGATCTCCCGTGAGGTATGTGAACTTGTATATAAATGGAATTCTAAAGAGGCATGTTATGCCCAAATAAGTAATTTCTCTTATGAAACATTCTAAATAAATCATAACGAATAGGATTGTAAATAGTATAAAAATAAAACCCAATAAAGATCTTGGATTCCCGACACTCAAGACAGGCCCAAAAACTTCTCTTCTACCCATTCCATTTGGGAGTGTAAGCCACATAATAAAGAGTTTTGCTTGAGGACAAGCAAATATTCAAGTGTGGGGGTATTTGATGTGTGTAAAATGCAATATATAAATTACATCAAATGAGGCATAAAACTAACCCTTTTTAGTATAAATGTTGGAAACAGTGTGTTTTTGTCTTCCTTTTGTATTTTCGGGACCAAATGAGCTTAAACGAACAAAAGGAACAAATATGCAGCAAAAACTAACATAAATACAAAGAAAAGAAATAAACGTGGCATGCCCGACACCTCGATAGCATCTCCACAAGAAAAAACAAGAAACAGATTGATGACCACGGCCCGTGCCCACTGGACACGGGGGCGTGGTCAGATGTCTGCAGATATGGACAAAGTTGTAGAAGCCTTTATGCTCACCACGGGGGCGTGCCCAGCTCAGCACGGGGCGTGGTCAACGCTAAAATTTGCATAATTTTGAAAATCTTGATAGTACAGATACGCTTCTGCACACGGGGCCGTTCCCAGCGTACACGTGGCCATGTGGAGCCTAATGCAGACAATTGCAATTAATGAAGGAAGAGAAAGGAGATGGCCACAGGGGCATGTCCAGCGGACACGGGGCCGTGGCCGGGCTTCTGTTCAGGCTATAAATAGGGGCGCTTGGCTCACTTCAAAAGCATCCCTTGGCAAACCACTCTCTCCCACTTTGCCACCGCTCCACCACCACTACAACACCCACATCCACCACCATCATACATCATCCACCTTAGAGTGTGTGTAATAGTCTCGGGATCCAAGATTGATCGTAAGAGTTCTTGTCAATCAAAGGCCATGTTTGGCTAAGTTTCTTACATCACTTGGTGAAGACAAGCATTTAATGTATTACTTTTGATTTTTAATATTTTCGCACTTTTTATTTGGTTTTGTATTAATGACTTTAATAACTAGTTTCTTATGTTGAAGGTGAAACTTCTTTATCATTTGTCTGTGGTGTCTTTGTATTACTTTACTGTCTATATAAAGTAAAAGATTTTCACCATTCATATCTCTACGATCTATATAGAGATATGTTGGCTACCTGGTCGGGGGTTAAGGGAATGGTTTAGTAAGGTTCTTGCCTTGTTCAGTGTATAGATCCTGCAAGGACCTGGGTCAAGCTTACTAGGACCTCCTTCAATACCCACTGGTATTGGATGGCGGAGGTGCGAATGGCTTGATCCCCTCATATGTAAACTACTATTAATACATTAAACCAGCTACTTGGGATTGTATCCCTGCTGACTCAAACCACTTAGCCGAAGGTAACGTCACCTTCAAAAGAGGGGCCTACCACTTTTCGCATTAATAACTTAATTAATTATCTTCCAATATTCCGACCCTTTGGGATTGTATCCTTGCTGACTCAAACCACTGGGTTGAGGGTAATGTCACCTTCAAAAGAGGGGCCTACTACTATAACTAAGATAATCTCTTAAAAAGTGCAAAAGTGCGGAAATCATCAAAGGATACATTAAAGGCGAGTCGGATCCAAGTGATTCATCTTGTCTATCTGTTTTTATTTTTATTTTTATTTCAGCATTTTTAGTTTTTATTTTTCATGTTTAAAAATCTTTTCTCAAAAATTTTAGTTTGATGAGACGTTGAGGATAAACCGGTACTAAAAGCTCTTGTGTCCTTGGACGACCTCGGTATCTTACCAACGCTATACTACGCTCACGATGGGTGCACTTGCCCATGTGTGTGTTTAGTGTTAGTAGAATATCGTGTTTTATAAATTTAAAACTTGACTAATGTGTAAAATGGGCTTAAGATATCAATAAAAATATATTACACCTTACACACACCAGGGAGATTGTTGGAATTGAACCCTTTAACAAAGGAACAAATGATTGAAAGCCAAAATAGCTATCAGATGTTTGATTAGATTTTACAAGCTTTCCTGCAAACCTCTGCTCAAGCCTAAGGTCTGATATACAAGCCTCTGATGAAGAACAAAGACAAAGACTAGCATTGGTCTGCTGAAGACCAACAGTGGATAGCCTTCATCAGTGTTTTATCATTATCAGTGTTTTCAATGTAACAGTGTCTTGTTGATAAGAGTTTAGGTTTAGCAGTGTTTAGAGTTAGTTATATTTTGTTAGCCGTCACTATCAACCCTGACGTCAACAAAAGATGCTCAATGGTTTGTCATTGTACTATAAATAGACAGTGCCTTTGTACTGTTCTATCTATCAATATATCTATCAAAAAGATCATTCTCTACCAATTATCTTCTTACCTTCTGTACTAATAAACATTTGTGATATCAGGCTGAGGGGGAGTTGTGAATTACATGCAAACTTATAAGTTGATAGCATGATAAAGAAAACAATCTTCCATTAGTTGTGAATCAAAAGATTCTTTAATTTCCGCTGCAAATCACTCTATTTTATACTTCATTCATTGTTCATCATTAAACTTTTCACAACTAATTAAACTTAGATCCTAACAGACAGAAAAAAAAAAAAAACAAAAACGATGGTAAAACTATAAATATGAGCTAAGGGCAAAATCGTAATTTGGCAAAGAGCAAAAAAAAAACCAATGGCAAAACTGTAAATCTCAACGGAGCAAAATCGTAATTTGGCTGGACGAATGGGAAAGTGTCAGGCAGCTGCCTAGCACTATTCCCCGCCATGAGATATGTAGTTAACTGAGGGCAAAATCGTAATTTGGCAAAAAGGAAAAAAAAACAAAACCAATGGTAAAACTGTAAATTTAAACGAGACAAAATCGTAATTTGGCTGGTCGAATCAAGAATGGTAGGCAGCTGCTTGACACTGTTACCCTACTTGAGATATGTAGTATATATAAATGAGTGGTCCACATTGATGGTTAAAGTTGGGGCGTTGGGGCTGGCAATAAGTAACCTGTAGGTAACCTGCTAAGACACGATAACAGAAAAGTATACCATGTGATTTTTTACGTTTTTTTAAATAATCAAAATTTAAAAGTTAGGATCCATTATTTCTCCTTCTATGTGCATAAAATATACATCTGTCTTATAGACATTGGATATAAAGTAGTTAAACGAGTCGTATTCATGTTTAAAGTTTTTGTTGTTCGCGTTATCACATACCTGTTAAATCTGTTAAGACACGATTTGCCAGCCCTAGTTAAAGTCTCATAAAAATGGTGTTCTGATTATTCATTTTTTATCAAGAATATTGGATTTTAATATTCTCAACTATTAGTCGCTGGCCGCCAACAATTCTAACTTCAAAAATAACCACTGCAGTCCCAACTATTAACATATTGGCCTCCAATGGACCATGACTAACAAAACCCTAAAGTCGTTACTCTCCGGTAGTCGGAAAAACGTTTTTGACCGAAAAACTTCTTTTGGCCGTAAAACTCAACATTTTCGTCTAAAACCTCTTTGTAATCTTATTATAGACCTCTAGGAACTTTTTTTCTAGTAAAAGCTCAATTATAGAGGTCGTCAGAAAACTCAACTTATTGATCAGAAAACTTAACATTTTCGTCCCAAACCTCTTTGTAACCTTAGATCAGGCCTTTAGAAACATTTTTCTGACCAAAATCGTTTTTTCCGGAGACCGAAGACTAACGACATTAAGGTTCTGTTAGTTAAGGTCTATTGAAACCAATATGTTAATAGTTGAGACAGCTAGTGATTATTTTTGAAATTGAGAGATACTGAGACTGTTGGCGGCCAACGACGAATAGTTTGGATTATTAAAATTCAGTATTCCTTTTTCATTAAAACAAACAAATCAGCACAAAGATGATGATACAACAGAAATATAAGAATAAACAAATACCCGATAAGATGATTACAACATAAATCTAACTTATAATAAAAGACTACAAATAATGCCACCTGACATTCTCTCCTTCAACCTTATAAATTTTATTCATATTTATTTAATAAATTTCTTTTCATATTAATATTATATTAATAACTAATATATAGATATCATTATTTTTATTCTTATCTTTATCTAAGATTAATAAATAACTTTAGTTTTGCAATTTAGACCCTTTGTTTTTTTTTTAATTTTAACCCAAAGTTTTTCATCTTTTGCAATTTAATCCCAACTCTTTTTTATTTTCAATTTTGGTTCACCATACTTTTCATCTTTCCCAAATTTTTCGTTTCGTTCTAAATTTTGTGAGTTAACGCACCAAACATGCGTGTGGGGTTCAACATTTTTTCATATATTTTTTCCCGTTTGACTGGCTAGTCGCAGCAAGTCTATTTTTCTCTGTTTGACAAGTTTGTCCAACGCACGGGTCCTGGATTGGCTTATTTATTTTTTTTCTATGTCTTACATTTCGGTTTATTTCTCTGCAACAAGCGTTCGTGATTCAAAGATTTCGCGTCTGCTTTTCGCTCGACGTTATTTATTTTGTTTTTACGAGCTTTTCCAGTGTTGGTGGTCGTTGATTTGACACAGTTTTACGACAACCGCTGCAACGCAGAGGCTTATCCGTTGAATACCAATTCATTCGACCGAGATTGGATTGGAGCACCACAATGCAATTTTCAGTGGGAACAAAGCAGAAAATAAATACACTTGTACACTTGACCGAGTTTAACCAGCCCCGAGCAATAATCAAGGGTTAACCAACCATTGGTTGTGGTTATCAGCTATGGTTAACCACCAAGCGCTGAAACTAACCAGTTTAACCAACCAACCTGGGCAATTCGTTCTGTTTAAAACCACTACGTGTTCCTTCTTCATCCTCAACATCAGTATTCTTCTTCATATTATAATCACCAAACCAAAAATGGAATAACTAAATCCATTATTTATGGAAATCTAACACCAATTATGACTTACCTTTTCACTCCTACATCTGATACTTGTCTCTCAAACGGTCCATAAACTCAGCTATTTGTAGCAGATTCGAGACAGAGAAAAAAGCCAACAATATTCGTGTATGAACACGACCCCTCACAATAGGATCTAGGGTCCTGCATCATCTGTTTCCATGAGCAGCAGGCATCAAATTATACACGGACATCGACAAGGAATTGATTGAGATTCTTTCTGAATTTTCTCATGTCTAATCTATCAGCAGACTGAGAAATATCGCCTGATTCTTGTTTTCAATACTGGTGGCTGTCTTTCGATCAACTCATTACATAATCTCTGTACAAATAATGACCAAATTAGACCTAAATCATGTTCCCAGTTGCTTTGTTTTTAGTCAAGCAGAAAATAACAATTTGAAAAGAAAAAAAAAAGAACTATTTTTACTTTTGATTAAATGGCTTCTTGTATCTCATTAGAGGTAGCAAAGAAGTAGATTGGTCGCATTTGTTAGTTATTCGGATCAGAATCCAAAAAAACAAAATGCGAATTGAACCGAATTACTTGAGTTTTGGATCGGGCTAAAATCTAAATTCCGAATTCGGTTTTCAATTTTAATTCAAATTTGTGATTTTCAAACCGGTTCGACTTCGACCTTAATATTTGATTTCAGTTAATTATATTTTATTTAATAAAAAAATACATACTATTCTTATTTATCAAATATATGTTATGTATTACCTATGTTTTCCTCTAATTCGAATTATTCGAATCAACCAGAATTCAAAATGTTGAACTTGAATCAGTTTTTTGAGTTCATTTACCAAAAAAAAAAAACTAAAAACGAATTCGATGGACACCTCTAGGTCTGAGTAGACCCAATACAGTCCAAAAACTTCTTCAGTCTTACATATTATTATAAAAACCATACAAGTACTGTATATGAATTTTTTCAATAAATTGATTTAAGACGTATGATGCATTTAAAATACATTTTGGGTGTTTTGACCTATTTGACCCGTTTTCTGAACTAAATCTGTTTTCTTTGGCCCATTTCACCAGCTAGCAATACAACAAAAGCCCAAATCAACCCGCTCAAAAATTATTTGTCCTCTTTGACCCGTTTTCTTCGTAACAAATAAAAGGAAAACTAAAACAGAATGATACCTGGTAAAGACCATGATCACATAGGATTAACGGGAAAAGAGCATCAGCTGCACCTCCTACAAGATCCATGCTGCAACCACACAAATTTAAGATTTAAATCATATAATTATGAAAAGAAATCTAAAATCAAAAGATCGTATTTTGCAGTTTACACAATCCGTCAAAAAGGTCAACACTACAGAGTTGCATCTTACCTGTAATCCTCAAAGAGAATTAGTTATCGCAAAAATTTACTAAGAATGCCATCCTGAAAATTTCCATCAGGTCTGTATAGCTTGTACCATGTGGACCTAGCCCATCCCTACCGCCCTCTCTTTCATTATAGTGGTAAAATGCAAGTGCTCTCAGAGATCTTAGACACGGGCCAACAATCTCTTCATCCTAAGTCATCGCCAAAAAAAGTACCACAATATTAGAGATGGTGAAATGGGTGGTATCAACCCAGATTGACCATTATAAGTTATCTGTTTTTAAAATTTAAACAGAAACATATCGGGTCGAAAATGGCACCTCTATGTACCACGTGTAAATGAATAATGCACAGCTATCATAAGCTAATTATGGATTATCATTTACCTGGTGATGGAGACCACAATCAAGAGTTCCGGAAATATGACTGAAGGCTTCATGGTTTAGTTTCGGAATCATTTCAGGATAAACCTCCAGCATATGTGACAGCAGAGCAAAGTGCTACTCCCAAAATAAATATTAATTAGACCGTAAAATAAGAATCAAGATATTCATCCCTTATAAAAGTCGAAAGCTTACATCATAACAAAGCTTAGGATACTTCAACATTTCTATTGTTATCAGAGTGCTAACAATGTGAACACCAACATATATAACCTGCAGACAACACAAAAAGTTACCGCTTTATAGGATCATCATCATGGGTTGGAGAAAATGAGAATATGAATATAGTCATATACCTGAGAAATGCTTGTCTGCTGATCGTCACTGGCAGCTGACGAAACGTCAACCTGAAAACTTTATATGTTAATGTAAAATATTATCCATCGGGAGACGTGTGACCAAGAAACGTCGAATAATGTACCATATCTTTTGTACAAAGTTTTTGAAGAAGCTGTAGAAGAGCACGTAAATCCCGGTATTTTTCAGCATTTGCTTCACTTTGTAAGCTGCTTGAAATACTTACGGATATCTGAAAGATGCAAGCAGTGATACAAAGCTAAAGACAAAATAACCACTGATATAAAAGACTCGTAAGATAATACTAATGATAAAATTAATACCTTGCCAATGTTGTGGGAAGAGTAAAGCTGAAGCAGATGCATGCAAAAGTCGATAACCAATGCAGTTTCATGAGGCTCCAGATAGATTATTTGACCCTCAACCCCAGTCAACAACAACCTTGAGTAAGAGATACACAACTGCCGACTGAACACATCCAACAATAAGTGATCATATCACTAATCTCTTATTGCTAATAGTGAAAGAGAGTAAGTTTAGAGATCAGGGTTTGATTATAGATTTATAGTACCTCATGTTTGTAAACCTCAAGAATTTTAAGAAGCGACTGCAATGTTGGATATTTATGTCCGGTTCGATAAGTCAACGCTGCCAACCGGGTCTTGACTCGTAAGAGTTACACCGTGGGCAACGAACTAAAATCCACTTAACTAATTTAACTGGTAATTACGAACGATACGCGGGTATTAAACTGAGAGACGGGTACATGGACCGAGTGAGACAAGAGCACTCTTCTACGCCACTTGTCGCGCATGCACTCTTGCATCGCCACTTGTTGCGCACCTAGATCTCGGCCAATGGCATTACATGCACTATGCATGTCCGTCACTTGGCAAACATGCATAGATCTTCATTCTCTATTTAAAGGAGGGTTGGTCTTGCATTTTGGAGGTTGGAAGAACTAAATTAAAACTCTCATAATACCCACACCCATAACCAGCCACAACCGACCTCAGGTAGCCCGCCGCCGGCCCACCCTGCTGCCGCCGCTGATCGGTAGCCCACCCCCGCCACCGACGCCGCCGCTGATCGCCGTGGTCACCGCCGCCGCTACACGTGTTCGCACTCGCATCTCATTCGTTTGTATCACTAGCACTTGTTCGTTGAACCTCGGTGTCTCAACCGGTTATTCACTAACCGAAGGTATATCTAAACCCCCTATGGTTGATGTTTCATTTTGTGTTTGCATGTTGGTGATCTTGTTCCATTGCGGATATCCCTTGATATAAAACTGTTCATATTTTATATATTGTTACTCATGCTTCTGTTGCTTAAAAATGTATGTATATATATTTTTCACTAGTTAAAATTAATCTTAACTAATATATATATACATGTACACTTGTCAGAAATGTTTTGACTATTTATTTGTAACAAATAATAAATATATATACGTATATGAACCGGGTTCATAAAATTAAAAATAAAATTTATACCACGGACATCCTTCATGCAAAACAGAAAATCCCATCTCATATATTGCCTTCTGTGTTTTTGGTCCTGCAGTAAAAGCAAAAAAAGAATCACCATTAACCATTTCAGAAGTTGATATGCCATTTATGGTTGATTGGTTTCAGAAATAATGGGGAAACAAATAACATAATATAATCTTAAATCATATGCATCAACTTCCTTGTGTTACACATTTCATTGAACTTTGGCCCCTCGACTTTGGCATTAACCAACTTTATCCCCTCAACTTTAATAATGTCATGTTTATCCCAGTTAGCAAGACTTTATTTTCTTTAAAATGGCTTTAAAGTTTATTTGTAGCGATCATAGTATAAAAGTATATGACACAAAAAGAAACAAAGTGCCAACAGGCAACAGGATGAATAATTAATTACCATTCCTATTTTAGTTTATACATATCATATGGTAAAATTATCATGAACTTACCAACCCCTTTCCATCAATTGAGCTACAACAGATGAAATTTTTGATAGCACGTAGCCCTCTGGTGAACTTGCATGTTTCATTACGTAGGACAAGCAAAAACTGCAGAAAGTAAAACATTAGTTACTTAAGTAACACAAGGCTTACAGAGTTCCAAAATATACGTAATCAGTGCAGCTTACATATAGCAGGCTTCGTGAAAAGCATTTCAAATCATATTGACCCAAATATAAATCTTTAACACCTTTACCAGAAGCTATAATCAGCTAGATTGCTTAATAAATGTATTAATTTTTAACACAAATAACGACACTCTATATATAAGCAACACTGATATTGAATAGTGACAATGAGTGCCAATTTGTTAAAAACTTAAAATACCTTATCAAGCTTTTTTTCTCGTCGGGTGAAAGAAATGACCATTCTCGTATAGCTGCATCTCGAATTGCTGTGGCTGCCTGAAATCTTGCATTTGCCAGTTGAGAATTTTCTGAACACAATAAAGAGGCTGTTGATATAGAGAAACGAAATACTCTTACAATCATCACTCTTCCTTGCTAAATCAAAGCTGACCATCCTTGCTAAACAGTGTTGATATCGAAAATATTTTCCATCACTTTGGCCTAATAATATTTTCGAATGGGGCTTGGAATGTTATTCGTAATCGGAATCAATATACGTCTCACTCCACGGTGAGAGAAGTTGTCGCTGTCAATTTCAATTCGAAGAGCTAGCTAATTTAGCTAGACAAAACAGTGTGCACCATGGTACCGCCACACCGCTTCGATTGACATATCGGCAGCGGGATGAAGACAGCCATTGGCAACCAATCACAATTCGCACAGTAGACCAGTTCAACTACTTCAGAAACATGGCAAAAACACAACTGCCATATAGACCCATATTTCTATTGGCAGTTGTGTTCTTGCCATGTTTCTGAAGTAGTTGAACTGGTCTACTGTGCGAATTGTGATTGGTTGCCAATGGCTGTCTTCATCCCGCTGCCGATATGTCAATCGAAGCGGTGTGGCGGTACCATGGTGCACACTGTTTTGTCTAGCTAAATTAGCTAGCTCTTCGAATTGACATTGAAATTGACAGCGACAACTTCTCTCACCGTGGAGTGAGACGTATATTGATTCCGATTACGAATAACATTCCAAGCCCCATTCGAAAATATTATTAGGCCAAAGTGATGGAAAATATTTTCTATATCAACACTGTTTAGCAAGAATGGCCAGCTTTGATTTAACAAGGAAGAGTGATGCTTGTAAGAGTATTTCGTTTCTCTATATCAACAGCCTCTTTATTATTGTGTTCAGAAAATTCTCAACTAGCAAATGCAATATTTGTTTGTGTGAGGCTGAGGCCTTTTGTATGGGTTTTCTTTAAAACTGAAGTCTGAAAACGAGCCTTTCATGTTTGGGATGTTTTCTTTAAAACTGAGAATGGACCTACTATATAAAAAGCTAGAGGTGGCAAAATGGATGGGTTGGATTGGATTGGTTGGTCAGGATGGGTTTGGGTTAAGATGGGTAAAAGAAAGAAAAAGGTCAAGATGGGTTTAGGTCAGAGTTCGGATCAGGATGGGTTGAGAATAAATCAATAATAATAAAAACTGAAAAAAAAATATAAAAAATGAAAAAAATTTATAAAAGAATTATTAAAAAATTTAAAAAAATAAAAAACGAAAAAATAAAAAAAAGGGAAAAAAAGTAAAAAAAAATTAAAAAAATGATCTGCACTTTTCCTGCATAGCTTGATCGGACACATGTAGCATTCCGAGCTATATTCCGAGTTAAAGATATAAGCAGATTAGAACAACTGTACTTATCAATTGCTGGGTTTGGACTACAAAAAGAGAGGTCAGTTGAATCTGAGTTAACAAAAATTAACTATGTTGAATCTGAGTTAACAAAAATTAACCACAAATAATTATCTAATCGACAAGAACAAACATTAACTATGCTGAATCTGAGTTAACTCACTGTGTGATGAATGGATTGATACTGAATCGACGAAGAAGAAGAAGATGAATTGTAACAGGAAGATCAGTGCGTGACTGCGTGAATTGCAAAGACCTAGGGAGAAGAAGATAACCCATCCTGACCCGTTCCTCTTTTTTGTTAAACCCAGTTTGACCTACTAGGTTTTTTTATTAACTTTAGGAGGGCCCATCCGACCGGAGAAGACGCGGGGTGTGGTGGGTGTCGCGTCGGAGAAAAAGGGGTACCGGAATTCGGTCGGACCTCCGGCTCCGGTCATCGGAAAATGCAGAGAGCGAGGAGGGTCTGGTTTGGGTGCGGCTGAAGTAGTGAAGTGAGACAATGGGATTAGGGTTTAGGTTTTTTTTTTTTTTATACATTCAATTATATTTTCAAAAGTTACAACAATAAAGTTTTTATTAAACAAACTAACTAGATTATTGTAAAAGTAAAAATGATAAAACTTTTTAATTGTAATATTAATTAATTTAGTTAGTTAAACAATTAAATAAATAAATAACTTAATCAAAAAATGAGTTAAATTGAAGAATAAATCCCTTCTACGGTTATTTATTTCGCGAAAGAAAAAAAAAGAATTTACAAGGTTTAAAGGTTAGTATTCGGATTTTCAAAACGGGTCAGATTTTGGGAACCCATTTTGACGGATGTTACATTATCTTGGTCGCAAGATTTGGTCGCAATTGCTTAGTTCACCTCATCAGATAGCTAGACGAAACTACAAACAAAGCATAATTATCAATGTATAAATTGTAAGAGTTTTGCCTTTGCTTGATGAACTTCCAATGGTTTGATCTTGAAGCTTGATCATTTTAGTTCCTAACATCAACTTCAATTATCAAGGTTCATCCATATATAAATATAACAATCACAACATAAGCTCCTTATTTAGAAACATTAAAAATTTAACATGTTTGCCACAAATTGACTCAAATAATATCCAACTTGAATATCAAACTTATTCTTCATACGTTTCAAGTCCCCTCCCCCCACCCCATTTTAATTCAGTGTAATTAACATAATTATTTATGATTCAAAGAGTATTTCAAGTTGATTTTATCTTTGAAAACAAAAAAAAATCCCTATAGATCAAAACCCCCAAGTTTACTGCTTGTTGAGTCAATTTCATTTTCTTTTGGGCCTTTCATCGAACAACATATGTGCATCACCTCTTCTAATTCCCTGAAATAAAAAACCCTAACATGAACTCCTTTCTCTTCACCCGTGAAAGAGATATTAGATTGTGTATAAGATTTATAACAAAATAGAATTACTTTTAAGTTTTAATATTGCATTTAACAAAAAATTCGTGACATGTTTTATCATAACTCTTGGAAACTTATAATACGAGATGAACTTGGTCAAAGAATCATACCTTAATCCTTCCTTCTATCAGTAAAAATGACCATAGATTCCTACTTACAACAGTTCATTTAGAGATTTGTAACATTTCAAAAATCCCAGCTGTATATCCATATAAATATGAGGAATTATATATGTATATCCATACGTTTGTTTGTATGATCTTTATACACATTAGATATCCTACCTTAGTAACTCAACCAGTTGATCGACTAGAACTCCTACATAGATAGTATTGGAAGTTATATGGATTATTTATGATAGTTTCTACAACTATAGGGGACGTGTTTGTCAAAGATAAGAGGTTAATAATTGATCATCAAGTAAGAAGCAGCAAGGTGTCACACCCTGACTTTTGTGGAAGCGTGATTATGGTGTGACTTTCTTAATACCATTGCATTCAATCATAACAACAACTATATGATAAAACCATAAATTTGTCATCCATTAAATATGTTTAAACATAACAACATTGTCTTAAAACGTAGACTTCAAATTCAAGTTTTACATACCATACGAATTGTTTTAAGAGTTCACTAAGGACTCATCAAAAGACATTAAATAAAACCAAGGTTTGGAAGACGTGTCTCGTCCAGGAATAAGACACCCAACCCAAACCTCAAAACCATCGATGACATCTTTATTCACAACGCAGCATGAAACTTCCAACGCCCGCCAGATCCACTTACTAATTCCCTGAAATACATGTATTTTGAAAACATCAACAAAAGTTGAGCGAGTTCATGTGTTTGTTTGTGTGTATGAGTAAACATTTGAATGTATGTCTATATGTATGTAAGTCCTGGTATGAAAGCAACAAGGAAAACAGATCACCAATGGTTTGCAAGGCCATTGATATATGTGAAGTGATGCAGGAAAACTCAAACCTAGCAGATTTGTCTCCGGGAATAAGACATAGTCACCACATAGGCCACCCTGGTTCGCATGGGTGTGGGCTCGCTACACCCAAATAGATCTATCACTCATGTCCCTCGGTCATACAACGAGGATTAATGGCCTTAAATGTTGTACCCACCACTCACAAGATCACGTAGTACCCTTCCTTAGTTAACCATACCATGTATAAAACGTTTGTAAACCATTGTAACATGTATTTCACCCCCGAAGTTATAAAACTGAAAACAGTTAAAAGAGAAGGGGGACATGAACTCATAGTCTTGTGTCTTCATGTCATAGTAACTCAAAGCTCCTTCGGTGTACACGACTACCTACAACGTACTAATGTCTATTAGACGAACGAGCCGTGCCTTGACTTAGTGTTAATGTTTCTGAGTTACGTTCCTTTTACGCTTCTGATATTATTCCAAGTTATATAATTTTTGTCAAATAATTAATATTTCAACTTAAATTATATTTATTAAATTTTGGAATATTTGTTGAATAATATATATTAACTTAATACTTCCCAAGTATTGATTCTTGTATTTCCTTCCCAAGGATGGGGGTATCTTATACATGTGTATTCGTATTCTTGTATTTGTATATTTTGCCATGTTTTGGTGTCGTATTCCGGTGAATATTTATACGTGTGAGAATACGTATTTTATTGTATTCATTAAGTATTCATATACTTAGATTTATTTTATACTTTCCGGAATATTATTTCTAATAGAAGTCCACCAATATATATATTTCCAAAATATATATTTTTAAGAAATATTACTTAGAAAAATTATTTGTGATTTTTCTTTTGGCAAAAATATTTGTAGTTCTAAAATAATATATTTTCAAGTCTAACTTAGAAAATATATATAAACTTATTTTTATCCAAAAATAATGTATTTCAAGTGTACTCAAGAAAATATATATCTTTCCCAAAAATTATATATCTTCTAGAAATTCCAAGAAAATATATTTTTACTTCCCAAAAACAATGTATTTTCTCTTGGTCAAAAATATGATATAACTTTGTGATAATTGCAAAAATCATATTTTCATTTCCTTGTGTCCAAAATATTATTCACCAAAATATGCTTGCGAATTAAGTTCCGGAATATTTTGTAAGTTACATTTCTTGTTTGGTTTCGCCAATAATTTGTGTGTAACTTGTATATTTATTCCTTGAGATTTTGGTAATATTTTGGATTGTAATCCTTGGTATTTTGATGTGTTATATTATTACATGCCCTAAAATAATATAACTAATAGACCAAGTATACAAATAATCACACATGTGTGTCTTCAATGTATATATATATTCTAAATATATATTTAGCCATTTTTATTTGTAAAAACCAACCTTCAATATTTGTATTTTGTAACCAAAATTTATGGCAAAGTTTATGTAACAATTTATGGTTTAAAATACACTTTAGTAATATTTGTTTGAAAATATTTTTCTAAGTGTTTGTATTTTTAGGAAAATTTTGCCATAGTTTCCCCTAAAAATGGAGGTTTCCATTCTTTCAAGCATATCATTTTCTTTTGTAAATCATGACAAGCAATCCACAATCAACACTAAACAACTTACACTTACCAATTTTGTCAAAGTCATGCTTATTCCACTACTTCATGAACTTGAAAGTTTATGAAAAGTTGTAGTAACTTGGTAGTGTGTTTAGTAAGTTTAGTTACCCTTTAAAGTGGGGTTGTTTATTTAAAAACATCATTCTTGAAAGACTTAGATGTTTACAACTTAAAATCATATTTTACAAAAATGTTTCTTTGTGAAATTTTCTTGTTACACAAGTGTTTCTACACTTGTTTAACCACCAAAAATAGTGTTTGTTCATGTAAGAACCAAGTTTTAACGAAACTTATATTTTTAACCCGGTTTCTTTAGAAGTCATCCATAAAATTTCTAGATCTACAAGTATCACAACTTACTTTGATCATCATTTTACAAGAAAACAATTTGTATTTCAAGTTCATGACTACATAAGGATGATCTATTGATTTCTTAACACAAGCATCCTCTCATCTTGCCGTATCATGTTTTTAATCATGATCTAGCAAGATCATATGATGATCTACATCATTTACAGAAGCTAACAACAATCATGAAGTATATCAACACATAATAACATGATTTCTTCATGATTTCTTATAGTTTAAGCTTATGTTCATGTTTCTTCCTTGTGATTCTTAGTGTTCTTCATAATAATCAACATGTAACATCTTTTAACCACTAAAAATAGATGTAAAATAGAGTGTACAAAGATCTTACCACTAGCTCAAGGCTAGGGATGAATCAAGTGAAGAAAATGAGTGGGTAAAAACAAATGGAGAAGGTCCTTCAAGATCCAAAGCCACCAAGCTTCCTTGTATGGACTCTAACACCTTTGTGAATGCTTGGATTGGATGAGGATGAATGATTGAAGGTGAGTGTGTGTGGAGTGATGTTCGGCCAAGAGCTCCCAAGGAAGAAGAAGGATGAGTGTTGAAGTGTTGTGTAGATTATGATATGCTATGATCTTCAAGGTTTACTTATAAACCATTCTAACCAATTAACTCTTGTATAATGTGTAGTAAAAAGGGGAACAAGGTCCATTAAACAAATGAAATAAAATCAACAAGGTATGGGCCAAGTATGGTCGTCCCATAGGTGGGGGGGGGGGGGTCTAGGTGTAGGCTTTAACACTTTAGTTACTTAATAGTTCAATTCCAAGTATCGGTTACGTGTTTCAGTTATTAGATATTTTTAGGAGGTGTTATGATGTTCGGGGATCATAACTAGCTTGGAAATATTAAAACAGTGCTTCTAGTGTAAATTTGGTGTTTCGGGTAGTGTCCGGTTGTTTGGTTAGATACTGATTCGTTAAGGTGCTAAACCTTGCAGTTTAGTGTGCTTTATATACCCTTTTGTGACACTTTTAATTCCCGACACTTAGGAAAGCATTCAGGACCATTTAACCATGTTTCTGCATAAAATTAATGTGTTTAAATGCTGAATTTTGCTAAATTCAGCACTTTGGGTGAGTTTTAGGCACTTTCCGGCACTTAAACTATCACATAGAAAAGCAGTTTTGTGATCCTTACTTCCCTACACTCTATACTAGTGTAGTACTTAATTTCTGACTCATACTGGGTCTCAAAACACTGTCTGTCTATGTACTGAACTCCGTCAGCATTTTCCCGGTTTGTCTGTTAACTGTGTTTCGCGCATCATTTGAGTCAATAAAGTTCTCATGCAATCAATGATATGTCATTTGCAATATGTGATGCACATGTGTGTATAAAGCAATAATCAGAAAGCAGTTAATTGTAATTCAGCACAGTCATTAAGCACTTAATCAAGATTAATTAATTGTACGGATACCTGGATTTTTTTACAGTTGTCACATTCTCCCCCTGTTAAGAAAATTTCGTCCTCGAAATTTATACTACCTTAACTCCTTTGGGTTACATTATGCGTGTATGTATATGAAGAATACTGAGGTAGATAACCACAAAACCAAATCAAATCTTATTCACATCAGGTGAATCTAAGGATTTATTACAACAACAAGAACCCAATGGTTAAAAGGTATGTGTTATAGAAGTTGATGTCAAGGGACACGAGATGTATAGATGTATAATCTAGTGTAACTTAGTTAACATGGGTACAACAAAGGAGTTTTGACCAATGGATTTTCAAACAATCGGTCACAATATGCAAATGAGTTTTCAAAAACCATAGCATCCGTTATATGAACTCAAAATCAACAACTCGAATATGATAGTAACATGAAAACGATCTGTCGACTTTCGAATAAATAAATGGTAAGGGTTAGTGTGTTGACATTCTTGAATTGCGAAAATACACCGAATGAAATACAAGCGAATCTGGTGTATCAGTGTCTTAATTCGTAGTTGCATTAGGAATGTTTAAATGACAAGTCAAACAAAAGTATGTGTAGTTTTGTGTGAAACGGTTGACCATGATTAGCACAAGCTACAATTTGTAATGACACCACAAGGTGTCGTAATTGACATATTTCAATAGCAGCGGTGACCGAACTAGTTCACCGTGCTTGAGATCAAATGAAAGTGTAATGAAACAATCCTGAGGTTTTTATTCAAACAGCATAGTAGGACCTTTCATTTGAACATAGAATATCAAAGAGTTGCTGTTTTCGATCGAAGATGAAAAGGTAGTAAGTATCGTAAGGTATTCGATCGATAAGGAAAGAATCGTTAGGGGGTACACTGGTATATAAAATGAATTTATGTACCATTGTCCTAACACACAACTGTGTTAAGACTACTTTAATCGTGATAAAGCAAAACGGATTTAGAGTAAATCAATAAATACACAATTAAATCCGAGTATGAGATGTGTAAACGAGATTAGCGCAAGCTTCATCCTAGTGAAAAAATCACCATAAGGTGTCGAAATTAATGAACGATTTAATGGAGCCGTAGACCAAACAAGTCTACTACGACTCGAAACAAAGGAACATTTGTAAGAATAAACTTGAATATGATGCCCTCAATACATCATATGGTATTTTGAATTGAATATGCGAAATGAACAAGTTCAAGCAATTGAACTTGGTTTCAGTCCAATCTGACAATAATCGTATGTATCCACAAAGGAATTTCGGCATAGTTACAATAATAACTATGTATGAAGTGAAACTTCAAGAAAGTGTGTTGACTTGATAGCAAAGGAGCCAACAATTATAATAAGGTAGGTCATTAGAATCACAATTCAATAATTAGATTTAACGAAACGATATCTGGAACTTTGATGAAGCGCTCCTTCGAAACGAAACCACATGCATAACAAACGGTGCACGCGTAACATATGAATTTCCAAGAAATGAAACAATGAGTATTCGCTAAAATGAAGAAATGATCAAGTATCGAGACAATGAAGTGTTTGCTTTAATAAAGAAAATCGTTGTAATGCAACTACCATTAAGAGGAGTAGAGATGTAAAAATCTACTTGTTAGAAGCAAAAGTGGAAATTTCAGTGAAAGTAATTTGAGTACTTTACCGGTTTGGGTAACCAAAATAGCTTGCACGACGCGGTGATAGGGTTTTCCTGAGTTAATGGGTGTGGTTTCCCAAGCGACACCCTTTAACGAGTTCCGACCTACGCTTCTGGTAGTCAATGCACATACGAAAGCTATCGTCCTTCTTCTTGACGAGCAAAACTGAAGTTTCCCAAAACTAGAAACTTGGTCTGTTATCTTCCTTCTCTATCAACTCCTGAAGCTACACTGACAGTCCTTGCATCTCCGAAGGTGTAAGTCGATAAGGTGCCTTAGCTACAGGCGCGGCACCTGGAACCAAGACAATGTGAAATTCGACTTGTTGCTGGGGGGTAATTCTTGGCAAGTCTTCGGGGAAAACTTCGGGATATTCCCTTACCACAGGGACATCTTCGAGCTTTAATTCGTCGGTTTCTTTGCCCACGTCATGGGCTATGAAGGCGACGCATTCTTTACGCAAAAACTTCCATGGCTTCAAATAGCCAGTGACTCGTAGTAGCATACCCTGCTTCTCTTCCAGGAACCATGATCGTCTCTTCACTCGCCATCGGGATGCAGATAATCTTCTCATGGCGAACACCCTACGCTCGATCACTCGACAATCAAACCATCCTAATTACTACGTCAAAGCTTCCTAAATCAACTGGCAGGAGATCCAACGAAAACTCACGCTCTCCAAGTTCTTTAGCACAGCCTCTATTCACTTCGTTGGCTTCTACTAACTTCCCACTAGATGGTTCCATCGAGTACGAGGTATCTAACTTACCCTTTACTAAACCAAGTATTTTCTTATACTCTAGGACCCGCCGCAATGCGGCGGGGATTTATTAGTTATATATCATGTTAGATGAAAGGAAAATGTTTCTCACATTACCACGAGCCTGTGTGTAAAACCGAGAAAAAAAATAACTAAGTCGATCTCTGACTCGCACGTTGCGACAGACCTATCAAACGGGGAAAAATAGACGCGATGCAACGGACATGTCAAACAGTAAAAAAATAGATGAAAAAACGTTGAACCCCACACGCACGTTGCGGTGTGTTAACTCGGAAATTTAGAACAACACGTTAAACGAAGAACTTATGAAAGATGAAAAGTATATAAGAGACTAAAATTGAAAGTAAAAAAGTGTTGAGATTAAATTGAAAATGATGAAAAGCTTTGGGTTGAAAGTAAAAAAAAATTAAATGGGTTAAATTGCAAAAGATGAAAACTTTTGAATTAGAAGTGAAAAATCAAATAAATCAAAGGGGTTAAAATACCAAAGATTGAAACTTTAGACTTAAATTGCCAAAGATTGAAACTTTAGAGTTAAAAAAGAAATCAATTTTAGAGTATAAAAACAAAAGAGATAAATAGATATAGTTAAATTGATTATTATTATTATTATTATTTAATAAAAGAGATAAATAAAAAAATAAGGGTGAGAAATTACCAGAGAATGACACGTGTCCAAAAATGATTTTTGTTTATTAATATAGAAAGATATGAAGCTATAGCCAGTACTAGTATTGAACAACACCGATGCAACGTGTAGGTGGATGGGGAACGTACCAGGAATCATGTTTGGATTTTGGCATGCTCCACGAACTCCGATGTTGGATGCTCCTTCACGGTCTTGGTTAATCCCCATTGGGCAATCTTTCCTAAAGTGCCCCACGTTCCCACATCTGTAGCAGCCAGAAATTTTATCATTATTATTTCCGTCTTGGTTGTCGTCATCATATTCTCCTTGTCTGGGACTCTTCGCCCAACAGGCATCCTTGTTGTGTCATTTCTTTCCACACCTACCGCACTTAGGCCTCATACATCGACATTCGTGGTGATACTTGCACTCATCACCTCTCGGCTTAGCTCCCAAGTAAATCTTAACATCGGCCTGATTGTTGTGCGGGCAATATTTCTTGAAATGCCTTTTGTCTCCACAGTTAAAACAACCTTGAGCATGTTTTTTTCTCGTCACTCGTTCTTCCTTGATAGTCATTGTTGTCGTTGTTTCCTTCGAGATTCTTGCTACCATCTTGGCCTCCATTTCCATGTTCAGTACCTTGCCTGCAAGTCTCATTGACATGCCCCACTTTGCCACAGTTATCACATTTTCCATATCTGCATCGCCCGATATGATAACGTTGACAATTGTCGCACTTAGGTAGGATACCCATGTACTCTTTTCCCTTTTTGGCCTTGTTCTTGCTATTCACCCGAGTACCCCTCTTGAAGTTTGCGAACTTTCTCTTGTTGTCTCCAGATGGCTCTACAGGAGTCTCCTTTTTCTCGTCAGGGGTTGAAAGTTTTTCCAATCTAAGTGCTTCCTTAGTGAGTGCCAAACTCATGTTGCATGAATAGTTGTTGGTGGCGTTGATGCCGTCATTAAACTCAGGGCTTGAGGCGCCAGTCCCCAAATGAATTGCCCCATTCTCTTCAATTCTGGTTCCACCAGGCACGGAACAACTCGCGACAAATCATGAAGTCTCTGCACGTACTCCACCACCTTTGGACCTTCCATCATCAGGCTCCGGAATTCACCTTCCAGCTTCTGGGTCTCCATCTGAGAACAATACTCCCTATGCATCATTCTTTTCAGCTCACCCCACGTCAAAGCATACGCTGCAGTTTCTCCCATTATTCGGACCCGAATGTTCCACCATAACAGAGCTTCATCTTGAAACAACCCAGAAACGTATGGGACTTGTTGCTCTGGCATACAACCGCTCATTCGTACAGCAGAATCCACATTTCCGACCCATTTCACAAAAGCTATGGCACCTCCAGTGCCGTCAAAGTTCAGAGGTTTGCAGTCTAAAAACTGCTTGTAGGTACAACCTGTACTCAAGCAATCATCATCATCACAGAAAACATTAGCAAAGCACACTTGGAATTGTCCAAACATATTGTAATGTGTCTTAGGTGACTTAAACATTACCGTTAGGTGGGTTATTCCCTGAGGTACTTTCGCTGTGTTTGTAGCGAAGGACCTCGTGCCGAGCTATGGCCTGTGAGACATGCGCTTGCCATTCTGCCTTGGTCAGCCGAATGTTTTCTTGATGAGACATCTTCTACGAAGAACTTGGATTAGTCAGGTCTCATTTGCTCAGGGGGGTGTGAATAGTGTTTAGAGGGCATATGTACATACACATAATGAGTTATCATATTACCCAATCAAACAATCAGCATAATCATAGCATGAACAAGTAGATGAGAGTATAACAGACAAACATGTAGATGGGAACATATTTAATGAGATCATAACAAGCAAACACGTAGCATCATAATTATAGCACACACAAGCAGATCAACAACGTGCTTAGCGAAGACATAGCGACTGAGCCCCCATTATTTACTGACCACAATCACATTGTCTACAAAGTGTATTACATCAAAAGGGACACAGGGCCACCCTACCCTTGTCCAATAAATCTATCAGTGCATCAAAATCGCGAGGTCAAAAGTAGTCTTTAAAAGTCTCCACATCTCGGCTCATTAGTAGTGTCTTTACCCCAAAGTAATGCAATCCGCATAGAACCAGAAGCCAATTATACTGCTGACTGAGGCGGAGAAGGGAAGAAAAGCAGACTGTCTACGTGTTCGTGCTCCTCCGCGAGCTTGTACACACGTCGAGGTAATTAACTGATCTGCTGCTCAATAGTAAAGAAACGAGTATCGAAGCCTGGGAAAAGTGTAAGAGCAGCAGGTGCGAGTGCAAAAGGAGACAGTGATGAATGTGGGGGAGCAAAGTATACTGGAAATAGACATAGTGGAGGACGTGGTGTCAGCTCAAGCACCAAAACTCTGCGACTCATAACCTCAAACTGTAGCTGATGTGACAGGAGCAACTCATTCCATGTGTAGCCTCCATAACGTGAGGGATGGTAGGGGTCTGAAATCAGCATAGTGTATGGTAGGAACCATCGGAATGGCTCGTCCATTGGTGAAACGGTGAAATCAACATAGTGTATGGTACAATCGAAGCTCTGATACCAAGCTGTCACACCCTGACTTTTGCGGAAGCGTGATTATGGTGTGACTTTCTTAATACCATTGCATTCAATCATAACAATAACTATATGATAAAACCATAAATTTGTCATCCATTAAATATGTTTAAACATAACGACATTGTCTTAAAATGTAGACTTCAAATTCAAGTTTTACAAACCATACGAATTGTTTTAAGAGTTCACTAAGGACTCATCAAAAGACATTAAATAAAACCAAGGTTTGGAAGACGTGTCTCGTCCAGGAATAAGACACCCAACCCAAACCTCAAAACCATGGATGACATCTTTATTCACAACGCAGCATGAAACTTCCAACGCCCGCCAGATCCACTTACTAATTCCCTGAAATACATGTATTTTGAAAACATCAACAAAAGTTGAGCGAGTTCATGTGTTTGTTTGTGTGTATAAGTAAACCTTTGAATGTATGTCTGTATGTATGTAAGTCCTGGTATGAAAGCAACAAGGAAAACAGATCACCAATGGTTTGCAAGGCCATTGATACGTGTGAAGTGATGCAGGAAAACTCAAACCTAGCAGATTTGTCTCCGGGAATAAGACATAGTCACCACATGGGCCACCCTGGTCCGCATGGGTGTGGGCTCGCTACACCCAAATAGATCTATCACTCATGTCCCTCTGTCCTACAACGAGTATTAATGGCCTTAAGTGTTGTACCCACCACTCACATGATCAAGTGGTACCCTTCCTTAGCTAACCACACCATGTATAAAACGTTTGTAAACCATTGTAACATGTATTTCACCCCCGAAGTTATAAAACTGAAAACAGTTAAAAGAGAAGGGGGACATGAACTCACAGTCTTGCGTCTTTGGGTCACAGGAACTCAAAGCTCCTTCGGTGTACACGACTACCTACAACGTACTAATGTCTATTAGACGAACGGGCCGTGCCTTGACTTAGTGTTAACGTTTCTGAGTTACGTTCCTTTTACGCTTCTGATATTATTCCAAGTTATATAATTTTTGTAAAAATAATTAATATTTCAACTTAAATTATATTTATTAAATTTTGGAATATTTGTTGAATAATATATATTAACTTAATACTTCCCAAGTATTGATTCTTGTATTTCCTTCCCAAGGATCGGGGTATCTTATACATGTGTATTCGTATTCTTGTATTTGTATATTTTGCCATGTTTTGTTGTCGTATTCCGGTGAGTATTTATATGTGTGAGAATACGTATTTTATTGTATTCATTAAGTATTCATATACTTAGATTTATTTTATACTTTCCGGAATATTATTTCTAATAGAAGTCCACCAATATATATATTTCCAAAAAATATATTTTTAAGAAATATTACTTAGAAAAATTATTTGTGATTTTTCTTTTGGCAAAAATATTTGTAGTTCCAAAATAATATATTTTCAAGTCTAACTTAGAAAATATATATAAACTTATTTTTATCCAAAAATAATGTATTTCAAGTGTACTCAAGAAAATATATATCTTTCCCAAAAGTTATATATCTTCTAGAAATTCCAAGAAAATATATTTTTACTTCCCAAAAACAATATATTTTCTCTTGGTCAAAAATATGATATAACTTTGTAATAATTGCAAAAATCATATTTTCATTTCCTTGTGTACAAAATATTATTCACCAAAATATGCTTGCGAATTAAGTTCCGGAATATTTTATAAGTTACATTTCTTGTTTGGTTTCGCCAATATTTTGTGTGTAACTTGTATATTTATTCCTTGAGATTTTGGTAATATTTTGGATTGTAATCCTTGGTATTTTGATGTGTTATATTATTACATGCCCTAAAATAATATAACTAATAGACCAAGTATACAAATAATCACACATGTGTGTCTTCAATGTATATATATATTCTAAATATATATTTAGCCATTTTTATTTGTAAAAACCAACCTCCAATATTTGTATTTTGTAACCAAAATTTATGGCAAAGTTTATGTAACAATTTGTGGTTTAAAATACACTTTGTTAATATTTGTTTGAAAATATTTTTCTAAGTGTTTGTATTTTTAGGAAAATTTTGCCATAGTTTCCCCTAAAAATGGAGGTTTCCATGCTTTCAAGCATATCATTTTCTTTTGTAAATCATCACAAGCAATCCACAATCAACACTAAACAACTTACACTTACCAATTTTGTCAAAGTCATGCTTATTCCACCACTTCATGAACTTGAAAGTTTATGAAAAGTTGTAATAACTTGGTAGTGTGTTTAGTGAGTTTAGTTACCCTTTAAAGTGGAGTTGTTTATTTAAAAACATCTTTCTTGAAAGACTTAGATGTTTACAACTTGAAATCATATTTTACAAAAAAATGTTTCTTTGTGAAATTTTCTTGTTACACAAGTGTTTCTACACTTGTTTAACCACCAAAAATAGTGTTTGTTCATGTAAGAACCAAGTTTTAACGAAACTTATATTTTTAACCCGGTTTCTTTAGAAGTCATCCATAAAATTTCTAGATCTATAAGTATCACAACTTACTTTGATCATCATTTTACAAGAAAACAATTTGTATTTCAAGTTCATGACTACATAAGGATGATCTATTGATTTCTTAACACAATCATCCTCTCATCTTGCCATATCATGTTTTTAATCATGATCTAGCAAGATCATATGATGATCTACATCATTTACACAAGCTAACAACAATCATCAAGTATATCAACACATAATAACATGATTTCTTCATGATTTATTATAGTTTAAGCTTATGTTCATGTTTCTTCCTTGTGATTCTTAGTGTTCTTCATAATAATCAACATGTAACATCTTTTAACCACTAAAAATAGATGTAAAATAGAGTGTACAAAGATCTTACCACTAGCTCAAGGCTAGGGATGAATCAAGTGAAGAAAATGAGTGGATAAAAGCAAATGGAGAAGGTCCTTCAAGATCCAAAGCCACCAAGCTTTCTTGTATGGACTCTAACACCTTTGTGAATGCTTGGATTGGATGAGGATGAATGATTGAAGGTGAGTGTGTGTGGGGTGATGTTCAGCCGAGAGCTCCCAAGGAAGAAGAAGGATGAGTGTTGAAGTGTTGTGTAGATTATGAGATGTTATGATCTTCAAGGTTTACTTATAAACCATTCTAACCAATTAACTCTTGTATAATGTGTAGTAAAAAGGGGAACAAGATCCATTAAACAAATGAAATAAAATCAACAAGGTATGGGCCAAGTATGGCCGTCTCATATGTGGGGGGGGGGGTCTAGGTGTAGGCTTTAACACTTTAGTTACTTAATAGTTCAATTCCAAGTATCGGTTACGTGTTTCAGTTATTAGATATTTTTAGGAGGTGTTATGATGTTCGGGGATCATAACTAGCTTGGAAATATTAAAACAGTGCTTCTAGTGTAAATTTGGTGTTTCGGGTAGTGTCCGGTTGTTTGGTTAGATACTGATTCGTTAAGGTGCTAAACCTTGCAGTTTAGTGTGCTTTATATACCCTTTTGTGACACTTTTAATTCCCGACACTTAGGAAAGCATTCAGGACCATTTAACCATGTTTCTGCATAAAATTAATGTGTTTAAATGCTGATTTATGCTGAATTTTGCTAAATTCAGCACTTTGGGTGAGTTTTAGGCACTTTCCGGCACTTAAACTATCACCTAGAAAAGCAGTTTTGTGATCCTTACTTCCCTACACTCTATACTAGTGTAGTACTTAATTTCTGACTCATACTGGGTCTCAAAACACTGCCTGTCTATGTACTGAACTCCGTCAGCATTTTCCCGGTTTGTCTGTTAACTGTGCTAACTGTGTTTCGAGCATTATTTGAGTCAATAAACTTCTCATGCAATCAATGATATGTCATTTGCAATATGTGATGCACATGTGTGTATAAAGCAATAATCAGAAAGCAGTTAATTGTAATTCAACACAGTCATTAAGCACTTAATGAAGATTAATTAATTGTACGGATACCTAGATTTTTTTACAGTTGTCACACAAGGTGAGTTCTTGAGCCCACGCTTTTTTTTATTTACTTTTTCTTGATTGATTGATGTATGTATTACTTTTGATTAACTTCCATTCTTTTTCTTAATGCATGTTTCTCAGAAATCGGAAAACAGCAAACGGATCTAGCTTCTGTCATTCCTTATTGTGTTTCCTGTAAGTTATGTTATCTTTAATTTTGAATAGAATACGAAACAGTATCCTCTGTTCTTGATCATATTCCATAACGTCTTTTGCTTTTACTTATGCATTTATTATTCGTAGATCCTAAAGAACATGGCTCGGAGTGATGTTATCATCATTGAAGATGATGAAGATGATGAAATCTTTATTATTAATTCAGATGCCCAATTTCAAGCATGTTCATCATCCAAGCAGCCATTATCAAGTAAAAAAAGAAAAAGAGAAAGCAAGCCACTGTACAGCTTCTGTGGCATCAGCATGGACACAAAGACGGCCTCTGATATGTTTGATAACACCTGCATTTACGGTCATCTCTATTGCTCAGACTGCATCAGTCAACACGTAGCGGTTAAAATCAAGGAGAACATAACCAAGGTTAAGTGCCCTGACCCCAACTGCAAAGGGGTGATAGGGCCTGAAGCATGTAGATCCATTGTTCCAAAGGAAGTGTTTGCAAGATGGGAGAGCATCATGTGTGAGTCTGTCATCATGGAGTCTCAGAAGTTCTACTGCCCCTTTAAAGACTGTTCTGCAATGCTGGTGGATGATGGTGGGTCACTGTCACGCAATAAGAATGTCTAAATTGCAACCGCCTGTTTTGCGCATAGTGTAAGGTTGCATTGAGTTTCAGAAGGGAAAGATAAATCAAGATGATGATAAACTCTTAATGAATCTTGCAAAGAAAAAAAAGGTGGATGCAGTGCCCTAAATGCAAGCTTTTTGTGGAAAAAAAGTTTATGGTTGTGACTTCATTCGTTGCAGGTATTAAATTTGATGTTTTTGAGACGTACAACAAGTTAAAACTTAATATTGTGTGGAGGTTATTGTCTTATTGATGATTACTTTTGTTTTTGCAGGTGTGGTTATGGTTTTTGTTATCAGTGTGGTTATAGCCGGTCAGAAGCACTAATGGTGCATAGGTGTGTGTAAGGGTGTTTCTAAATGAACCCCTTCCCTTTGTGAACATTCTTTATTAATGGTGGGTCTTTCAAATATTTTAAAAACCGGTTTTTAAATTATACCGGGTTGGACTCTGAAATGGTTTAACCGGGTTTTCTAATGCATTGATTATTTTTAATTTTTATGATATTGTGTTTGTATTTCTGTAGAAGGTTTTTGAGAAGGGTACCAATTTATAGTTGAAAGGTGCTTCAAAACATTCCATCAGTTGTGAATATGTAATTGACTGACAGTAAGAAGTAGCAGTCTTTATCTGTCCACTCTATCATACTTATAAATTACACTATCGAAACAAAATATAAACTTTACACTATGTGAAACTTTGTGATACTTGACTCTTTATGACACTTGAATCGTATGAAACTTTGAATCTAGATTCTTTGATACTTGAAACTTGACTCTTGATGCTTGATACTTAAACATCATGAATCTTGATTCTTGGTAAAACTTGATACTTGGTACTAGACTCTTGATACTTTGGAATCTTGGCTCTTGTATAAACGAGAAACTTGAGACTTGAAACTTGATACTAGAAACTTGAAACTTGACACTCGATGCTTGACACTTGATTCTTGACTCTTGATAGTTGATACTTATGGAACGAGAAACTTGATACCTTATGAAACAAGAAACTTGTTACTTATTAGCTGGCTTTTACGTAGACTTGAAACACGGAAACTTTGTGTTAATTATATAATCTTACCATGAAATAATGTCACACAATATTACACAACGCACGCTAAACATCGCTCGCGAATCGAACCAAAATCGGAAAACTAACCCGCACGAGTCGGCTGTCCGAATGGACATCCGACCGGATGGCAATCTGTCCGAATGACCATCCGATCGGATGGCCATCCATCCAGACCGCCATCCGATCCATGTCCTTCCATCACCTTGTCCCCTCTTGCACTATAAATACCACCTGTCACATCACTTGATGTGACAAGCTTATCCGACCCAGACGCACTCCTCTTGTTCTAAGGCACTTTTCTTCGATTTTCAGGCGATTCTTGTAAGTTTTCTTCATAATTCTTGTACAACTTTCATCTATACACACTTTCACACAAGATTCCTCATCAAAATCCTACTTTTCACCATGAAATCACTAAGATTTGGACTCTTGAGGATGACGTCATCATGGCTGTTTGTACAATCAACTATGTGATGTCATTCTGTCAAGAATCTAGTCCAAATCTAAGAGATTCCAATACAAATCTTTACATAATCTAAGTATTTTCGGTTTTATTCACACTTTTCTTAACTTAACTACTCAAACACGGTGAAATCTGGATACAAATGGGCTCTAGACTTTGTCTTTAGTCTAGAGTCGGCTTGAAAACAGATTATCACCAGGGAGATGACCAAATTACGGATCAGACATGAAACTCCGTCAGGAACAGCCGTCCGATCGAACGGGGTGGTTCCCATCCGATCAGACGAGCTAAACCATAATGGGTTTCCGTTGTCTTAATACGTTACCGCGTCGTTTCCATTAAATTCCAACTTAGAAATTTTACGAAGGATGCAAAGGAACAAGATCACAGCAGTCGAATGACCACCCGATCGGACGATCATCCGATCGAACGGTCATCCGATCGAACGACCTGTATCCCTGTAGCCTTCAATACTTAAACTATTTGAATCAATATTTTAAACTATTAACTCATCCGATCGAACGGTCGTCCGACCGGATGACCATCCGATCGAATGACTTGAATTTATACTACAACGAAAACTTCAAAAGTTTGGAAACATTTTGCAAACACACTAACTGGCCGAACGGTCGTCCGACCGAATAGTCATCCGACCGGATGACCATCCGATCAGGAGACTGGTCAGACACTTTTATACGATGTTCGCTCGTTCGACTTTTTATTCAACGCTTACACTGTTATACTATAATCAGGCTAATTCCAGCGCTCCCTTCGACTAATCAGTAGGTGTCGATACTTAGCACCCACTGTGAGTATACTCGACCCCTTTTTGTTTTCAAACACTTTTGGGATGCAACATGTATTCTATAAACTTGACACTTGACACGATTGAAACTATATGAAACATACTCTATCCATATCAAACATGAAAACATGAAACTATGGAAACTATTGAAACTATGGAAACTATTGAGACTATTTTTGTGCTATGTGAACGTTTAATCCTTGTGTGTAGTTCCGCCTTAACAATAGTAGCGCTATAGGGGTAATGCACCTCCCCCATTGTTAGTCGAGGGGTATTGTTAGGAGGAGACATATAACCTCCCTTTCGATGCGTCGAAGTGGGAAAGGCAAAGTTAACGCGTTGGGAAACTTGGGCTATCACTTGGACTGCGTAAACTAGCACGGCTGAAACTAGTCTTATGTTATTCATGTTGGATATGAGTTTTTAAACTTGAAACTATTATGCTACGTATTCAAACTTGTATACTCGCCAACATTATCGTTGAGATAGTATTTTAATACATGTTGCAGGTTGATAGTAGCCGAGGAAAATGGGAAACGAGCTAGGAATCGCCTAGAAACTCATTTTAGTTAATCAAGGAATTTTGAACAATGTTTGATATGTTTAAGTTGTGTTGATACAATTTTGATCGTACTTGGCATGTATGACATTTTAGCATCGGTTCATGAATTTTGACTAATCTATATCGAAACGAATAGTGTTATGTAAACTTTTGAACAATCTGAACGCTTAGTGTCGCGCCCCGATGTTTCCGCCGTCCGTTGGGGTATGACATTGTGAAATGACCAAAATACCCTTACTAATAAATAAAACATAAAAAATAACTAATCACTTATAAACATACCCCACCCCCATATCTTCATTCATCTTCTGGTAGAAACAAGGCCGACGAAGCCAAAGGCAACGCCGCGTTTTTCGCCGGAAACTTTACGCCGCCGTTAATCACTTACGCTTCTCTAAATTAGTACATCATCGAAGCTCTTTTTGCTTTGTTTTTCCGGATCCCAGATGAATTTGTGTGGGTTGTTCTTCTTTAAGTCATAAAGAAGTGTACTATGATTTGAGATTAGGAAATTTTGAAGGAAAAATTGAAAGTGCCTTTGATCCAGTGCTTCTGCCCAAGTATAATACTTCGTCTGCCGAAGTATTTGGTAGTCTTGGAATATGGAATGGATATTTTGTTCTTTAACTATTTGTGTAATTTTTTTTAATTAATTTTTATATCATTCCAATCATCTGGGCAAATTACATAAGGATAGCAGGTAGACGAAAACTATTTGTGTAAATTAGATTTTCAATCTTATTATTTGTTTTAAAAGTAACAAAATTATCTTGACATAGACACAAAAAGATTCAGATTTATCGACGAAAAAAGTGAGGGACGGGGTTTCACAGATCCTATGACGGAAAAAGTGAAGACGTTAATCTTGAATTAAAGAGATAAGGATAAAGACGGGTTATAGATAATTGTGTTGAATTATTTATTGAGTCTTTATAGGGATAATTGTTAGATAAGTTCATCTAGTTTGTTTATTTATTGTATTTATAGAGTTCGAGTTGGGTTAGGACTAGAATAGGTTTAGTATAAATAGATGGTTAGGGTCATTGTAATTGGTGTGCTTTTATTGATAAATAATATAAAGAGTCGAACCAGTTCGTTCATCCGGTGTTTGTTTATTCGATCAAGGGCCTGATTTCCAACAATTGGTATCAGAGCCCTAGGCTCATACCTGGTTCGTAGTACGAGAGAGAGGGCCGTTTTGAGAGTCGTTTTCGAGTAAGAGAGCAGCCATTGGCTGCGGGGCTGAAGAAGTCGCAGAAGAGAAAGAGAACGAGAAAGCAACGGTGATAAGTAGGTTACTTACGAACGGAATTGAAGAAAGGAATTGTGGAGGAGTTAATTCACATTGAAAAAGAAGCGAGTGGTGAGTTAATTTTAGGAAGCACCACAATTTCAAAGTGACGGCTTACATCATCAAAGGAATCAGGCAAGAAAGGATTTTATTTTTTTAAGCAAGAAGGCACATACTTTAATTCTCTCACCAAGACTCTAAACACAAGGTATTTTTGTTTGTTCTATTTTGGGGAATTCAAACCTACAACAAGTTGTTGGTTTTTTTGAGACAAATATAAACAAAGCCACCACAAGCGGCAAGATCATGGTCTGTTCGAAGCAAGTTTGCTGGTTGTGTGGTTGTTTTTTGTTGAAGCAGCCAAGAACGAGAAACAAGAAGCAAGGCAACTAGTTTTTTAATGAATGAAGCAGCGAAAAAATAGCCCGGCATCAGTCTTGATCAATAGTAGCGGCGATTCTGTGGTAGCGGTACACAGGAGAGAAGTGATCACAGCAAAGAGTTGCAAATGTATGGTCTTTGCGGGCAAGCAAGTTAGCAAGAGAGTAAGTTAGTTCCTAAAGCAAGTAGCAAAGTTATTTTTTCGCAAGTGATAGCAAGCAAGGTTGAGAAAAAAAAAGTTTCAAAACGTTTGCAAGTTTGAACCTTATGGTTCATGTTGAAAGGAAATCCAATTTGGATTAAGAAAGAAAGATAGATAGATAGATAGATAGATGAGGCGCCATAAGTAAGAAGAAAGAAGAAAGAGGCCGGCGTCGCTTCGGGAGAAAGTAAGATGGCCTCGTAAGAAAGAAAGAAAGATGGTGTTGCAAGAAAGTAAGAAAGTAGCAAGCCACAAGAAAGAAAGAACGGGAGTCGATCAGAAAGAAGAAAGATAATCGATAACCGAAAGAAAGAAAGAAAGAAGCGGACTTGTGTGGTTCGTAAAGAACGAGAAAGACCGAACCGTATGGTTCGAATAGCAAGTTAGAAAGAAAGTTGATTCGAAGCAAGCAAGTAAGAACAACTTCGAATCAAGCAAGAAAGCACGTTTTAGAAAGAAAACCGTTTCCAGCTAAAGCAAGAAAAGAATGAAAGAACAAAAGCAAGCAAGAACGAATTAGCAAGTATAGCAAGAAGCGAGATCAAGATTAGGGGGGTGAATGTTGGATAATCTTGATGGATTCGGGTCGGATACGGGTAGAAGTCGAGATGGTTCGAGAGGAAACGTGATTCGGGTGTCATAAATGAGCGGTGTGAACAATTCAAGATTAAGGGGGAGAATGAAGACGTTAATCTTGAATTAAAGAGATAAGGATAAAGACGGGTTATAGATAATTGTGTTGAATTATTTATTGAGTCTTTATAGGGATAATTGTTAGATAAGTTCATCTAGTTTGTTTATTTATTGTATTTATAGAGTTCGAGTTGGGTTAGGACTAGAATAGGTTTAGTATAAATAGATGGTTAGGGTCATTGTAATTGGTGTGCTTTTATTGATAAATAATATAAAGAGTCGAACCAGTTCGTTCATCCGGTGTTTGTTTATTCGATCAAGGGCCTGATTTCCAACAAAAAGGAGGGGGGGGGGGGGAGGTAGTTGCTTAGCGAATCGAAAGAAGGAAGTTGCTTATCGAAGCTTTCATCCGAGTTTGTTCCATTCTCCAGCCGGATTCTTTTGCACAAAGACTTCCTTTCAAGTCAATCGTTGCTTTGTTGTTAATTGATTACGAATTATGACCATGAAAGTATAGACGGTGGTTTGATTTTCGCGTGATTCTGGAGATGGTGATTTGATTTTGCCGGAGACGGTGGTTTGATTTTGGCAGCGATGGAGATCCATTCACCTCCTTGTCGGATCTCATGGTGGTTTGTGGCAGCGCTGGAGGATAGAGGTGAGGGTGGTGCCGGGTGGTGAGAGGGTGGTGGCGGGTGGAGTTGTGCCTGGTGTCCTCAATGCCACAACAGATTTACAAACCTCCAAAAAATCCCTTATTTTTTTCACAAAGTCCACATCACCCTCCACATAATATATAAGTGTTTATCAATTACCTTTACATCAACTATATCTATTTTTCGTTTGTATATTAATTAAATAAAAGTTAAAATATAATATATAGAATTAAATTAAAATATAATTGTATTAATTATTTAAAAAATTAATTAAAAAGAACTTATTTTTTCTAGAGCTATTTTTCTGAGGACTATTTTTTCCAATGGCTATAAATTCAGTTCGTCTTCCAACCCACATTCGTACTTTTCAATTCACATTTCACTCCAAAGACCATATTAATTCAGAAAGAGAGATTTTTCCGACGACTATTTTTTCCAATGGCTATAAATTCAATTCGTCTTCTAACCCACATTCGTACTTTTCAATTCACATTTCACTCCAAAGACCATATTAATTCAGAGAGAGAGATAGAGAGAGATGGTAGCGGTTATCCAATTCTGATCGAACTAGTTGGACCTTCAAACCTTTGACGTTCATCCCGTCGATGCTCAAATCCTACACTATCAAACTCTCAACGATCATCCCGTTGATGCTCAAACGCTCCACCTTCAAACCTTCCAATGGCAAACCCTTTTCCTCTAGGAGTCTATCGTCCAAAGTGGCAAACATTTTCCTCCACAGTCTATCGTCCTCGCTCCACCTTCAAAGCCTCCTCCTATGGTAAACTCTCCAGGTGATGCTCAAACCGATTTGATAGATGAGGAGTTGAACTTGGTATATGATTATACCTTTAGTCAACCATGATTCGGCGCACTACGAATTGGTAATACTCAAACCAATTTCACTCCAAACTCTCCTAATGTGCCAAACCATCCTCCAATATCAAATTGTTCTCCTCTGGCAAACCTCCGTCCAACACAAGAAGTCCCAAGTTAGGCTGAAGAGTATGAAATCGACCATGGGGTGGAATACGTACCAAGGCCTGATGAAGAAATGGTTTATCCGTCTGACCACTCCTATAAATACATGACATGCGGTTGGACAAGCATGAAAGTGATTATGAAGGGTCATTGTATAATTCCCCCTTTGGTTTATTAAGTAAATTTTTATGTGGTTTATCTAATGTTTTAACTTTAGTTTATGTAATGTTATATTAGGGGTTAATTATGTGGTTTATTATAAAGTTTTATTTTAATTGTGATGTTTCATTTATGTAATAGGGTTTAATTATGTTGGAATTTATATAATTTCTATTAGGGTTTATTTTTAATTTATGTATTTAAATCTTTACAAGTAAAATGTAGAATTGAGGATGGCCCTTTAGTCCGTTGAAGATTCGGACCGCCGGACTTGAATTAGACCGGACGAGCTTATCGGGCGAGTATGAAGGTCCGTGAACCAACCATGTTGAGAACAAATGAGCAAAAAAACACAAATTATGGGTGCTTTTACAGTACAACTATAAGTTTGTAACGTTTTATGGTACTTTCTGACCTATAGATTAAACGTTTAGAATTTACATGTCTAAGAGCATTCACATAGAGTGTTCAAATTTATGTGACTGGGTCTTTTATATTATATAGAGTGGTTGTAAGTGGTTGTGAGTGGATGGGAGAGAAATGTTACTACATCAGTAAATTTGGATAAAACACTGTTCACCCTTTATAATTTTTTAATATTTTTGAAAGTGGTTATTAGTGGAGGAAAGAAAAAAGGTAATGATAAAAGTATAAAAAATTGTTATTTAATTGAAAAGAAAAGAAAAAAAATATGATTATTTTTAGTATAATTATAAAGATAGAAATGAATGATTTCTTGCATATTAATGTTATACATTTATGTAGAAGAAAGTATATATGTTACATAACGACTTACAAACGAAAGTGTACTCACATTAATTATTATTATAATTAGTTTTAAACATAAAAAATTTCGAGAATGCCGTAGCGATATGTTTATTTTTTCTACGTTTGCATATAATATAAATTTTATTTAAAACTAAAGATACACAAATGCACATATCATTAAAGTTGCCTTGCGGCTTAGTTATTTTTTATTTTGTATAAACTGACGTGATTTACCCTTTCCATTATTCTAATAATACAAGGGTGGGCGGAATTCTTGCCCTGCTTGCCACAACACCTCTCTCATCTACATCCAATGTTTTAAAAGCCAGCTTATACCGGCCGGTTGAACCAGTTAAACCGGATGTCGGAAGCTTGACCAGTACGAATCATACCGGTAAACTGAGTGAACAACAAAGAAGTTGTGCCACCGGTAAATTGGGTTACACCGGTACCAGGTTAAAGGTTAAAATTTAGACTTTTAAGCTTTTATGGGTCCAAAAAGTAATGATTTACCTTTTTAGTAAAACCTAGCTCAAAAAAGGTATCAATAGTGAATTTTTGGATTATTTTTTATTATGGATTAACTTTTGGAATAGTTTTCATTATGAAATGATATAGTTTTGAATTATTTTTTGAGTAAAAATTGTATTTTGTGAATTTATAGGGTTAATTAGTTAATTGGATTAAGTTGCCCGGTACAACCTGATTCAACCATTTCTGAGCCTAACCCGATACAACTTAAAAACCGGTTTTTAAAACATTGTTTACAACATCTTTCACCACTACTTGTCATCTATTTGCCACAACTTGTCAAATGTTTTGTATGCTTTGCATACCTCTACTAATTTTTAATTTAAATCTTAAATAAATATAATTAATTATTATTTGAATATACATATAAATGTATCTTAAATACCTAAGAGCATTCACAATACTTCTTTTATATATTTGTGAGTGAGTTACTAATACTGTGAAGAATGGTTGTGAGTGGATGAGAGAGAAAATGTTACTGGTCATATGTAAGTAAATATATGAGAATATTGTTTATCCATATATATTTTTTAATATTTTTTGAAAGTGGTTGTGAGTAGAGGAGAGAGAAAATGTAATGATAAAAGTATAAGAAGATAGAGTAAATTATAATTTGAGTCTATGTGGTTAACACAAAATGACACATTGAGTCTCTATATGACAAAATTGAACAATCTAGTCCTTGTGATTGTCCACATTTACTAATGCTCATCCTCACCCTAGATTTGAACCACAAATAAGTCATTAAAACTACACCGAATGAATTAGATCAAAACCCACATGCCATAATACTCGAATCCACTAATATTGAGGCTAGATTTGAACCACAAACAGATCATTAATACTAACTATATCGCACTAGAAAAGCTAGATACATCATATGCGCGGAAAGTTGAAGAGATAATCACAAATTCATGGATCACGATTTACAAAAGCGATGCTGATTTGTGGAGATTTGAGTGACATTGAGGCGTGAAATAAAAAAGAAAGAATGTGAAGTTACCATCAACCCATTTTCAACACACGCAACATCTTGACCTTAATTATAAAAAAAACCCATAAACATCTTGAACTTAATTATAAGGATGAAACATAATCAACCATAGCTGATTATTACTAGTGGGGTAACACATCTAGGGGAATTTACATCAAATGTTTGCAACACTCTACCCTAGAAAGGATTAGGGTAGGATTTCGTTGTATGCTGACCAAGAATGTTTCTTCGCTAAATTTTCAGCGAGGGTGTTTGGTTCATCAGGACACGATGATGAAAGAACATAAAAGGTATTCTAGTACTGTCTATAGTACTTCGTAGGATCGTTAGACGTATTCGATTACCCTCTACACCGAGTTTAGAGTAGTCAATAAACTATGACTAGAAAACAAGGGTAAGAATTTGGATTAGTTGATGTGATAGAATTCGGCACAATTTACGTGTCCTTTTGTAGCTTCATCACATTTCCCTGCTTCATACATCTAATTTTAACGACTCACATCCATGTCATTTCCTTCTTTAGCTATGTGCCATACAAAGGAGAAAATAAGGATCTTCCATGATCCTAGCGTTTTCATTAACAGAAACTTGTATTTCCATATCAGGCATAGTGTTATCGTGAGTGCAATCTCAGTGTATATACATTCCCGGTTGCGGGACAGCTTCGAGATATAATTGTCGTTATGATGAATGAATGTAGTTTTAGCAAAAAACAGGTTACATAACTTTCTCACCAGCACTCTCAACTCGAAGTTGTTCTCAAATACTTTTTATTTGTAAACTATCAAATTTCATCGAGCCAGTTTCAAAATTTCATGGGTTTGATGCCAAAGTTTATCGGGTTTGCTCTGGATAGAATCAAATATATAATAACCAAGAAATTCGAATATGTCGAAACCCCTGTCGGCTGGGCCTAGGGGTGAGCGTTTCGAGGTTCCGACCCACGAGAACCTTGGACCCGAACCTTTTTGAATATATGGGCTGGCTTCCGGTTCTAGATTTATATGAATAATCGGTTCTGGGCTGGTTCGGTTCCGACGCGGAGGTTCTAGTATAAGAACCACAAAGTTTGTATTTTAGTTAGAATGTATAAAAACCTACAATTTATAGAAATGGTCAAACGGCTATGTGCTATTAACTCAAAAAATAAAACAATGTTCTTCTTTTATCTCTTTGTTATTCTTTTTTACGTATTATTGTAATCAATTTCATGTAATGTTAATACAAAATAAAAAAAAAATTGTTTTAAAGAATAACAATGTATTTTTCGTGAAATATTTTCTTTCCAGCTTGATGTATATGTATGGATGCCATACTTGCATAATATATTTATTATATCCAAATATGAAGTATATATTTATGTATGTTGCTCTGCTCTAATATATTTATATGTATGTATTTGCCACCAAAATAAAAGCAAACACACCATAGATTAATGGTATTGTCTTATTACATAGCTTCGGGTTACTAGATTATGTTTAATTGTGTATGTTTTGATGTATATTTACATGTATCGAATGACGAGAATAACAAAACAATTACTTAAACATAACCTTAAAAAGGAAAAGTGACTTACAAAGAAAGCTCATGGTTTATTGTTGGAAACATATGGAGGAATTATTTGACGAATAGGTTAAAAGAATGGGAAGATTTAACCCTTCAAAGACCTATTACATACAAAAGTTCTGGCCGATCAGACCCAATACCCGACCCATCAGAACCTCTAGGACCCGGAACCACCTTCTAAGGTTCGGTTTGTGATTCCTAATTTCATCAAAAAAAGGGTAAACGGTTCTGGTGGGTCCGGGTCAGGTCTGACCCTTTGCACAACCCTAGCTGGGCCTAGTTAATCCTTACTCAAAGATAGTTGGCCAATGGCCACCTAAAAAAATAGTGTGTTATTTTAAATACAATGCGACCAATTCACCTATCGTCCAATTTCATTACCTATAGATGCCCAATTCAAATCTAGCTGTTCCTTACCAACTATGAGCATCAATTTAGTTGTTATCCAAAAATCTAAGACTGAATTTGAACCTCTAATACTTAACTGGCCCATTTACTTTCAAATGTACCAGAGAGTCCTGGTGCAGAAAACGGTTCCGGACCCAACCCGGCGTACAAGAACCGGAACCAGTTGTGGTTCCTACCCAGTAGCAAGAAGAACCGGTCCTGACTATTGTACCCGAAAGTTCCTAGGGGATTCCCAGCTACATGTTACTAGATTGATGAACGTCTATCAAACGAAAACACTCGTGTCTCAAACAAAATAGATCGAGACATCTATGGTCAAGAATTTTTTAAACTAGAATATGCTAGGTTAATAGAAGGAGATTGTGTACACCACTTTTCTGCGGTGTTTTCGCTCAAATGCAGATATAAGGTCATCGATCACATCCTCCCAACCATTAGTTTCTTCAAGCTGCACATTTGAAAAAACACCGTTGAAGTAATTATTACTATAAAAAACTTCGAATGCGGTCAAACACGCCGTTGCAGGGTGGTCAGATCGCCACGTCAGCATATTTGCCTCGTCTTTAAAAAAATTAGATAATTGATTTAGGAGGTTGAAAGCGTTAAACACATGGGTGAGTTTCAGCTCGTTTAACCCGCTCAACAGGTAGGTGAGTTGTCACATTTGACAGATTTGCCGCTTAAAGTTAAATTAATATGAAACAGAATTCAAAAACAGGAGGAGATGGTGCAGACCTCTTGACACAATGTTAAAGTTTGGCGAGCACCAATTGCAGCCTCCTCATGGTTATCTTTTACTTCCAAGTTTATCACCAGCACAGGTTTCAGAAGAACATGATCACGAGTATGAAGATCTGCACAGAGTTATCAACAGTAAATTAAGTTTCAGAAACAACATTAGCAATTGTGGGTGTCTTGCACAACCCGTTTGACACATTTCGCGCAGCCCAAATCCACCCATTTATAAGTAAATGAATAAAAGTTGCTACCTCTATCAGTTAGCTCAAACCAGAAGGTCACTGACTAAAGCATGTTAGTATATTTGCTACTTGTGGTCTGGCCTCATGGTCCAAACTGTAGCAGTAGGTGGTGTTACCCCTACACTCTACCAATTATTATATTTTCTAGGACACTATTAAAAAATTCACTCTCACATTCCCCGCCTTCCTTCCACATGTGAAGGATTTCAGGTTGAATTATGTGTTTAGGGTTGGTTAATCAACTTATTAACTTTTCAGAAACAGTAATATCAATTGTGGGTGTCTTTGAACCCGTTTAACCCAGCCCAAATCGACCCATCTTGGTTTGAAAAAGCGTGGTGCATTCCACATGTGACACATTTCAGTTAGCAACTAATTGTTCAATTATGTGTTTAGGATTAACAAACTTTTCTCAACTTATGTTCATAAATTAACTTTTTTTGGAAAATGTCTTTCCAGCCCTTTGTATCAAAATAACATAGTATAAAATTAAATTTTTAAATACAGTTATATATTAAATTGCTTTGGGAATATTAAGTGCATGATTATACACTAACCCATAGGCACCTATCTATAATAACTCGTGCAAAAAAATCAAATGGTGACATGAAAGTTCATTAACTCTTCTGATGATTAAAGCTATAGAATAATGCCTACAAGGGGCAAATTCATACCATCCCCCTCTAAACTTGCAAAATATCACACTCCCATGAATCATGCTTCAAGAATTAAGAGCATTGTACATTGTGAATTAAAGACTTGTCTTTTAAGGAAATACGATTTTCGACAAGTTTAGAGGGTGATATATGTAATCCCTTCAAACCTCTATACACATACAAGAACCACAAATTTGTGTAATCATATCATGCGAGCCATAAAGATGTACAGGGAGACACACTAACCTTCAACAACCATATCAAATACTTTTTCCTCAAATGTGAACACAACATCAAAGTTTCCATCCGGTCCATTTTCTTGCCAGCGCTGAGGTGCAGTTTTTACCGCCAAGTTCCTCTTCAGCATTGGGAGGATACCATTGCACTTATAGCTATGCAAGAGTCAAGAATAGCAATCTTCGCTTCGAGATCACGTACTATAGAAATTAAGCAATATAATTCTTGACTACATAACTTGATATGGTATTCAAGGATACAGTTCAGGATCTTTACGCCTAAGTTCATCAAACATCTGCTTGTAAGGGGTGCCAAACTCGTACACATTCGGTTCTCTTAATGAAGGACCAGGGAGTTTAACATGGGTCCCTGTTCCATATGAACAAACATCAAAACCTTCCCTCTTTAGCAGAAAGTGAGCCTCCATGCTTCGGTTCTGACTTGAGGAGAATACCATAGCATATTTCAGTCTCATTGTACACGGTTTTTCTGTTCAATACTGCAGAAGAATTTTCATATAGTTAAAATCAAGATTATTCTTGTTAATCCCATAGATTAACAAAGATTGATATTCTTAATGAGATTGAACATCGAAACATCCGCAATAGATTTGCAGCACTTCCCTTTATGTTCATGCGCAATAGGAGCATACCATAGCATATCTCAGCACTTCGTCAAAGAAGTATTTAGTGTAACACCCCGTGTTTTCATAAGTGAAAGTCAAAGTCAAGGTCAAAGTCAACGACCGATTTCGCGCGACTTGACTCGTAGAAATGTTTTTATTTTAATTATATTATGTGGAGTAAGTGTCGTTCATTGCAATAATCGAATCGTGTTAACCGTATTTCAATCGACTCGCGACTGTGAACTATAGGAAGTAACAATGCGATAAAGTTAATCGACTAATAATCAAGCTAATCGAATCGGCATCGACTCGCAACTCGAGCTATGTATTTTACTTGTCATTTTATACGTGTGTGTGTGCCTTACGTGTTACCTGCGCATGTTTGTCTATGTTTTGTTGTGGAAATCAAGCGAACTCAATCGAACTCGAAGTCTAACTCGAATGTAATCGAACCCGAACCCGAATTCCGAATCGAACCATGTTATACACGAAGTAGTTGGGACTAAAAGTAATTTGACTAGGAAACCCTATCGAATCGCTCGCAATCGAAACCGAAGCGTCGCCGCACCGAACGCACCGTTCAGTCGACATCCGGACGGATGGTCCATCCGCACGGATTGCCAATCCGCACGGATTGCCAATCCGCACGGATTGCCAATCCGCATGGATGACCAATCCGCACGGATAAACAATCCGGGTGACCTGCCATCCGCACGGACCACCCTTTCCCCTTTTAGCATCCTATAAATACCCGGGTCACTCTCCAAACTTTCCACTTTTGGCAAGTGACGTCCGACCTGCACGCATTCTTCACCTTTTCTTCGATTTCTCTCAATCCAGGTAAGATCTTGCTCTAAATCTTGTACATTCTTGATCCATACACACACCTACACCTTTCTATCTTTCAAACCTCAACTTTTAACCGTGAAATTATCAAGATTTGAGGTATTCTAGGGTGACGTCATCATGAAGTTCTCATGAACTTCAAGTGTGACCTCATTCCACCAAGAATAACTCGGATCTGAACGACTTCCATAAGATTTCACAACAACTTCACCTAAATCTAAACTTTTCTAAGGATAAAGGAGTTGAAAGAAATAAACTCAAGTTTTCTCCTTCTTTTACCCTCAAAAACGGTACGAATCGGATCAGTACTAGTCTTCCACTCAATATTGGTGATGCACTAGCCCTAGATCTGGATCTTACCCACAAGACACCTGATTTCGGGTTAAACCGGAATGACCATTCTGAGTCGTCGACAGGCCTCGAGTTAGGGTGGTTCCTAGCCGGCTTAGTCATGCGAGTAAGAATACAATTCCAAGTGGTTGCCACGTAATCAGAACGTCTCGATAAAACGACAACAGAAACCAAGAGTAGACGAACGGAACAACCAAGAACGAGAGGCTGTCCGCACGAACAAGTTGTCCGCACGAACAAGTTATCTGCACGGACAGACGATCCGGACGGGTTGTCACCCGGACGAACTACACTTGGGACCCACATGGAAAACGAGGTGAGTATCGACGAATGAATAATCCGGACTGGCGACCTTTGAATGGATTACTCTTCGGATCATGAGATACTAAGACCTTAAACAATTTCAAACAATGTTCATCCGCACGAACAAACTATCCGGACGGATTACCACTGTCCACACGGATTACCATCCGGACGGATTCCACCAATTTCATCAAGTGACTCAGCCTTAGAGACGTGCCGCACGGATTACCATCCGGACGGATTGTTGTCCGCGCGACCAGCTTGAAGGGTAGAGATACTTAAATGTTTTCTAAATGCTACAACGAAAACTTCAAAGGACAAGCCATCATATGCAAACACATCCTTAGGAAGAAACAATCCACTCGAATAGTTATCCGCACGAACATGTTATCCGCACGAGTGACTAGTCCGGACAAATTGCAAATCCGCACGGATTACATGTCCGCACGGATGAACAATCCACACGAGTGACTAATCCGGACGGATTACCATCCGCACGGGTTACCATCCGCACGGATAACTCACTCGCACGGATAACTCACTCGCACGGATAGCTTACTCGCATAGATAACTAGTCCGCACGATCAGCTATCCTACCCACTCTCACTCTATATCGTTTTACGCGCCACTTATCGTTACGTTATCAAATCTATTCAGGCTAACCGTGCTCGCTGAAAAGCGCTCCCTTCAATCCATAATCGTTGTGAGTATACTCGAACCCTTTTTGCTTTTAGCACTTTTGGGTGTTACATACGTTACGAATATTCAACTACAACTAGCACACTACTCAAGCTATTTTAACGCTAACCGTTAATGCATGTTATACGTGGCTTATGAATGCTTGTTTGTTATGTTTACACATGGAAAGCTGTCTACCTGCCTTAGCAACGATAGTACTATAGTTTGGACTCAGCACCCGTTCACACGGGGGTTGTTAAGGATCTTTTACTTGCATGGATTACGGTGATAATCATGTATTGCGAACTGCCTCGGGCAGTCAACCCGCAGTCATTGGTATCGATGGATCTATGTCGATAACTAACGTGCTTCATTTCACTATGTGTACGTGCTGGTTACGCGTAAACGAATTCGAACTCTATATGCTATTATCAAACTTGTATGCTCACCTTTACATTTTATGTATTGACTTTATTTTAACGTATGTGACAGGTGCTTAGGTTGTTTCTGTGCTTAACTTGCTGGTGATGAAATTGAGGCTAGGGAAGGAGTCCTAGAAACCAACAAATAAATTAGTCATGTTTAAATCTGAGTTGTCGGAACAGAATGCTTGTCTTGATGTTTGTCTGTAATAATTATTTAACTATTTGAGATACGGTATGGGACGTATTATTTAAATTGAATGGTAATGATAGTTGTTATGGAAACTTCTGGACAATCTGTTTCGCTCAGTGCCATGCCCCGATGATTCTGCCATCGGTTGGGGTGTGACAGATTGGTATCAGAGCCATAACTATAGGGAATTAGGCAAGACTCGACCTAGTCCGGGTCGAAGTTGTAGGATCATGTAACGACCCGAACGAGTCGATCAGAAGAGTTTATCTTAGTTTCAGAGGCGGAAACAAAGAAACTAAGTTCAATTCAGCTAGATTCACGCTTAAAACTGTTGTATCATTGATTTGGAAGACGTTTACAACCTGACAACACTTCGGCAGCACTTCGTTGCTTTAGCCGGAAAGTTACAAATGAATTAGACATAAGGGTATTTATAGGGGAAGACCCTTCCGTTTGAAAATGAACAACACTTTCAAACGGAACCCTTTCAAACTTTACATTCAAACTTTACATTCAAACTTTACATTCAAACGGAACCTATTTCAAACTTGCATCTTCAAACGGTTGACTTCAAATTCCATATTTCATGTGCTGATGTCACTATGTGATGTCATATAAGTGATGTCATCATTAATGATGATATCTCATGCTAGATCTGAACTGCAACATACCAGAGACTCGACGTAAGACGAAGACGACAGATGAATGCACCAACAGACTCCCCCTCAGATGTTGACGAGTCTTCAGTGTCGAGTCTTCAACATCTTCAGTCTTTATCAGTCTTTTCGAACTCTTTGAAGTATCTGACGCTGTAAGTATCCTCAAATCTTCTCTCTTCTCTTCTTCAACATCAACAGACTCCTCACAATCAATCTCTACTCAGATGTCTTCAGACTCCCCCTCTCGATTTGCTGGGATCGCCTTTTACAAAATCCTCAGGTATCGGAACTTGGCACTCTATCTTCAGGTTCAAGATAAAAACCTGGCTATACTTGCACATTCTTAACCCAGAAATAAGTTTCTAAATTTAACAATTTGAATGCATCAAAAACAACTCTCATATGCATCAACAATCACTCTTCCTCAGATCACATACACATGATGAACCATTTGTTGATTTAAAAAACATATTTTCACAATTAAGACACACTCCCTCTCACAACCATGTCATCATGTTTAGCACTCGGAACTTTGAAAATCAGCTTTCGAATAACAGTTGTCGAAAATCTTTTTGAGTTTTTCAAAAATTTATGCTAAAACACACCGAAAATCTTTTTGAATTTGAATGTAAAGAAATACAGTAAAGAAATATTTACAGACAATATTTTTGTGAGTTTTGTGTAAGAGAATCATATCAGTTTATGAGACATGTCACTAACACCGTTAAGCTGCATTTCATTTTCAGTTCTAAACAATTCACCTAGATTGTCAGTATATTTGTCCACTTAAATTTTCACACAAAGTTCAATTGGTCCGAGATATGAGATTAATGTTTTAAGCTCTTGAACTTATCCGTGTGTCTCACTACTTGAATATACTCCCGTATCCAGATCCCAATATTCAGTCTTACAGGTGAGTATACCACAGATGATATCTGTCAGGGGAATAAATTATAGTGCGAGGGCCGTGAGAGCTCAGGTCGATCTTTCGATACGCAGAGAGATGACGGCTTCGACTTTTGGTGTGTCCCCTTTAGAGGATCTTTTGTATTACAACAGCAATGACTATCAATTTTATTGTTTCATCAATTTGCTGAGGGCTGCGCTATATTTCAAGCATGCGGAAAGTATTCTCTGGGGACTAGGTCAGAAATTCCTTTCAGCAGAAGTCCCGGGATAATACCCCAGATATCACTGAGCATAAAGACCTAGTATCTCAGAATAAGGGACCTTTCAAACAAGATTTCAGGGGTTACCTATATATCCAAGTTTGTGTTAACCCACAAAACAAGCAAGTTTGAAATTTATGTTTGTATCTCGTCACAATTTACTAAATGTGTAAAAACCTACTGACACATCCACAGTGAGATTGTTTATCACATTTTATCTAAACAATTCTTTAGCATGTTGTAACAGTCCACTGATGTACTATCATTTCCTCTTTTTCACAACAAAACTCATTTTTGATTTTATCATGTTTTTGGCTTTTTTCAAATTTTCTAATGTTTTTGGATTTTCAGAAATTTCTACTCCCCCTAAAATGCAAACATATTAAAGGAAATTTGAAAACAAACTGTACAATATACTTGACAACTGATAACGAAACGCTTCAAATCGCCATCTACTTGGCATAAACAATCAAAACTCCCCCTTTCACAAAACTATTTTCTCATTATGATTTCAAAACACTTAAGTTTGTTTTAACCAAAATGATTTTTCCAGAAAATAAGTTTTGTTGGTTTTACCACTTGTAAAATTAGGAGTTTGGTTCATCATATTGTCCGTCAAACATACGAATCAGGATTACATCATGTTCAAACTAATGACCTTGACGAATCACATTGTAATTCCAAAACATATAACCACATGTAGGAATAAAACCTCTACACAAACCATTTTACTAATCAAGATGCCGATTCCAACTTCGCACTTACCAACCTGGAAGCTCCGGCAATTCCTGCAGTATGACTTGCCAAAATTTAACTATTACAAGATTCATTCACAAAAACAATTTTCAAGAAAGATGCCGATTCCCGATTCGCGAAATAAACTTGGGATCTCCGGCATAGTCCTAAGACTTTACGGGAAACAAACTTCCATCCAAGTCTTCTCAGACTTGATGGCTTTCAGTTCTTGCGCAGTAGGGTTGTAAGTTGCCTTTTTAGTTGCATAAAAATCTTTAACCCCCTTAACTTTCCCATTCAACATTTTTCCAAAAAATTTCTTAACACTTCCATTAAATGTTTTCTCAACATCAAATTTCTTCTGATCAGCAAACCATTGATTTGAGATTTCAACCTTACCCACTTTTTGTTTAACCTCTTCAAACTTCAGTGATGGAAACTCATCATCATTCACTGAAATTTTCACCTCAACCTGTGGCTCTTCTGGTTTTGTGGAACCAGATTCATCGCCGACTTTCTCATCAACTTTCTTAACAACCCACACTTGGTTGTCATTCTCTTTCTTTTTATAAAAATTCTTTTTAGAACACTCACCAACCTCATAAGTTGAATTTTCAAAAATTTTAAATCTATCGGTTGGTGGTTCAACATCAACAACCTTTTCTTTCAATTTATGAGAAACTCCCTGTTTTGTTTTGACAATTTTCTGACAGTTCCATGCAATGTGACCAGTTTCATTGCACTTATAACAGGTACGAGTCTCTCTTTGATAAAACACTTCAGTTCCATTCTTCTTCTTTTCAGCAAGAAATTCTTGATTTGACTGTCTCCAGAATGGTTTCTTCTGTTCCTCTTCTGCAAGTCCACCTGATACAAATTCTGTTTTTATTTTAGAATTTTTCAAATTTTTATGATTTTCTGGTGAAATAAATCCAAGACCTTTCTTTTTGTAACTACGATATTGGTTTGGTTTCTTTTGAAAATCAGAACCAGAATTGTAACCCTTTTTCTTGTTTCGACGTTGTTGAACTCTTGAAGTGTACTTTTTAGGTTTTCCAGTAAGATTTAAATCTTTTATTTCAGAAATATTAATTTCTGTCATTTTGAAAACCTTTTTGATCATGTCAAAACGAACACTTCTTATTGGAAACTCGTTGTCCGAGTATAATTTGTCCGAATCATTTAAAGTGTATGCAACTTCAAATGCTTCATCATCCAAATTTGCTTTTGATAACAAAAACTCTTTACTGTAAGCCTTTTTGACTGATGACTTTGGACTGTTGACAGACGAATTTGACCCTCCAGACTCAGACTCCTCCTCAGTATCTAACACCTGATCGACCACCTTTTTGATTAACTCAGACTCATGATCAGTATCGGATGAGGTAAATGTGACATCAATGTTATCTGGTAAAACGTCAGTTGTGTCGGTTTTTAGCTTTATATTGACTGCTTTTTCAAGTTGCTCCTCGTTTGGTTTTCTAGGAGAATACCCTTCCCAAATTGGAGGCGGACACTTGTTATAGCTAACAGTCGGTTTCTTACCACTATCTTTCTTTTTCTTCGGCTTCTCGTCTTGAAAAGCTTCCATACCTGCAACAGTTGGGTAAATACGATCAATGAGATAATCAGAACTAGAATAACTTTGTAATAAACGTCTAATTCTCTCATTCTCAATCTTCTCTGTCTCCAACTCTTGCTTCCATTTAGCACTCTCCTCGATGTAAAAGTTGATTGCTTTTTGCTTTGTCATCATCACAGCATTCATCATTGTTAGTGCTTGTTCTCGTTCTGAGTTAGTCTTTTGAAGACCAGTTACTGTTTTGTTCAATACATCATAAGATTCTTTTACATAGTTAAGATTGAACAGCAACTGCTCCTTCTTCTTCTCATACTCAGCAATTAGCTCATCTTTTGCTGCACAATCCTTGCATGCTTCCAAACACTTCTCACAAGGCTTTACAACTTCAACAATCTTTTCAACTTCTATGACTTTCTCTTCTTCCTTCACTCGCTCAGTTTCAATATTCTTCTCAGCAACACTTTCAACATTCTCTTTCTGAACACCATCTTCAGATTTCTTTAGTTGTTGTTCTTTAGCAGCTCGTTTCTCCTTTAGTTTCTCCATGCGATCTGCAAAATAGAAATGAAAACTTTCAGGAGAAAGATGAGTTTTAGCAACATTAATATGTTTCTCTTCCTCATCATCACTGCTACTATCAACAGGTGTTTGATCAAACTCTACAGATTTTTCAGAATCAGCATCTGATACGCCAGAATCAGACGGTGTTTGATCAAATACAATTTCTTTTTCTGAAATAACAACATTTTGAACACTCTCATCAGAACTTTGTAGACTTTCATCAACACTTTCTGAACTTTCAACAGAAACAACAGACTCTTCATCCACACTTTTCACTGTTTCACCAATAGACTTCATCCAAGTAGCAAACATGTCTGGTTCTCGAACAATCTTAGCAATAAAAGCTTTATATTCTCCTTTTTCATCAACGAACATATCCCAGCTGAAGCCTTCAGGTAGTCTCTCATCATCTTGATCGACTATGCATGCTTTGCTATCAGGAGATATGTAATTGTTCCAGTTGAAGTCTACCAAACATCCTCTTTTTGAATCCTCAATCTTCCTACCATGAGCCGTCTGTGAATCTTGTGATTGACCAACCTGCTGATAAATAGCTTTCCGGTAGTAGTCGTCTTTTCCGAATAGATTTTGAGCACCACTAGCTTCCCTGTTCTTGCACTCCCGCTTGAAATGACCTTTTTCCCTGCATCTGAAATAAGTAACTTTAGATTTATCAAAACCTAAAGTAGATACAAAAGCATCAAGAAAGTCATTTCTCCCGGTAATTGTCTTAAACTTTTCAGCACGTCTAAGAACACTAGCAAGACACCATTTGATATCCACCAGTTCCATCTCTTCGGCGTCTATCTGATCGTAATCCTCCTTTGTGAGCATAGGATTTCCGATTCGACCAGCCACGAGACCTTCATACAAGATAAGCACGGAACCAAGTAATGCCATATGATCTTTCGCAACCTCCTCAGAAAAACTTTGTCCATCTGGAAGATTCAAGGCAATATTGCATTGTATCACACAACCATTTCCTGTCTTGGTGCTTTGAGACTGAAAGTTTTCTGATGAACTCTTTGGATTAACACTCGGATATAATGAGAAACCACTGCTGTTTTTGTTTGAACTTTGATCAATCTTTTCTGTAGAATCCCCAGCACTATACGCAGTCTGGATTTTCGGACTTCTCTCAGCTTCTTGAACTGGAACACTTCCTTTGTAATACATTTTTACATCCTGTTGACCATTTGGACTGTTCATCCTCGCGATCTTCTGTTGTTCCAGATCCTGACCCTCAATCTTTTCGATAAACTTACCAATTGATAACCCATCATAAACTCCTGTGTTTTTTAGAATCATCAAATAAGTTCCCCACTCTTTTTGCGGTAACGCATCAGCTAATTTGTCTACCCACTCTTCAGACTCTTTTTCTATACTAAGCATTGACATAGATCGCACAAGGTGACAGTATCTTTCAATCAGCTTCTTTGTGTCTTCACCTGGTAGACTGCTGAACAGATCAAACTCTTTCTTTAAAAGTGCCTTCTTGCTTTTAATCATTTTCTCGCTACCCTCAAATTTGACTTTAAGTGCATCCCAGATTGACTTTGAAGTTTTGTCATGCTGAAGTAGTATGAAAATGTCTTCTTTGATAGCTTGCTGAAGTAGACTAATCATCATCTTCTCAGATCTATACATATCACGTTCTTCATTACTAAATTCATGTATTTTTTTATTAACTTTCAAATCAGTCTGTGGCAAAACATATTTCTTAAGAATACACTCCCATGATCTCAGATGGTTTGCCTGAACCCAGTTCTCGAATCTATCTTTCCACCCGTAGTATTCTTCGATACTCATCAATTTCGGGGGCTTTTGGGTGGTTCCCGTCTCGTTTTCCAAATTCATGTTCTGAGTAATGGAAGATGAACTCGACGGTGTTGCAAACGCGTTGTAGAACTCGTTATCCATGATTCGGAATCGAAGAACTTATCAAGCAAGTTTTCACACGAACTGATTCTTCTCGTAAAAATAATACCTGACAATACAATCAAACAAAATACAATCAGTTTAACAGTTAATCAACTAATTGAAACAAACTTGTACTCGAACTGATGATTTTCAGTGTGAACTGAATGTTGATCAACTGTACGGACTGAATAACCCGGATCGAATTCGATTGACCTGACCCTTGAAACTTTTGAACTCCAAACCGTACGAACTGAACATAAACCACGACTTAAACCACGCGACCTGACTTTTCAAACTGTGCGAACTGACTAAAATCCAAACTCGTATGAAATGGAGGCCAAATCATTCAACCCGAACAGTTTTAGTGTGAACTGACAAAGAGACCAAGACTCAAATCATGCGAAACTCAAACACCAACTTGTGTGAACTTGGATAACCTTTGAGACTTGACTATTTTCAAACAACAAATTTGAACCGTTTTTTTTATTACTTGCAAACTGATCACATGGGATGAAATTTGAACCGAATATATGAGCTGACAACAATATTATAATAACACACAATGATTGGTCTACACACTAATACTTGATCACATGTTCATGTAAACTTTTACCAATTTTCAAGACCTATTGATTGGACCAAACTATGTATAGTCAATAATCACAAATCAATCTATTGGACCTCCTTAACACTCACTGATTGGACCTCAATATTAATCTAACACATTGACCAAACAATCACATGGCAGACAAACACTTCATCAACATGATCCTTATCAATTCACATGAATCAACTTTTAAATTGCCGACCAACTAATTATCACAAGTTCCAATAAACTCACACCTCGAAATCAAAGAACTATCACATGCTCTTGTCAAATGATTTTCACAACTTGATTAACTTTTCAAAAAGTTCACGCAATCCAAAGCACTATCACGTGAAAAACTGAAACACTTTTCAAACAGATGTTTCAAACGGTCAGATACAATTTCAAACTTTCAGGTCAGGTTCAAACGATAACTTCAAACGGACTACTTGTTTCAAACGGACATTTTCAAACGGTACACTTTCAAACAGTAGTGATCAATTTCAAACGATATGTTCAAACAGAACACCAGTTTCAAACGTAACAGTCCTGTTTTCAAACGATAGAATCAAATTTCAAACAGAAAGGTATGCATTTTCAAACGGGATGGCAATTTTCAAACGGAACACCTATGCTTCGTTCAAACGGAACCCATATTTCAGTCCTTTTTTACCAGTTAAACTTCGAATTTTGAATTGATATTCTCAAGGGTTTGTCAAAACACAATTACGCACATATTGTGAAAGTTTCAGCCGTTTTTAACCGTGAAAACTTGTAATTTTCGAAAAGAAAGGTGTAGAAACAGAAATTTGTGGCTGAATTGGTATGAACTCTTCCTCCTGAGCTCTGATACCACTTGTAGGATCATGTAACGACCCGAACGAGTCGATCAGAAGAGTTTATCTTTGTTTCAGAGGCGGAAACAAAGAAACTAAGTTCAATTCAGCTAGATTCACGCTTAAAACTGTTGTATCATTGATTTGGAAGACGTTTACAACCTGACAACACTTCGGCAGCACTTCGTTGCTTTAGCCAGAAAGTTACAAATGAATTAGACATAAGGGTATTTATAGGGGAAGACCCTTCCGTTTGAAAATGAACAACACTTTCAAACGGAACCCTTTCAAACTTTACATTCAAACTTTACATTCAAACTTTACATTCAAACGGAACCTATTTCAAACTTACATCTTCAAACGGTTGACTTCAAATTCCATATTTCATGTGCTGATGTCACTATGTGATGTCATATAAGTGATGTCATCATTAATGATGATATCTCATGCTAGATCTGAACTGCAACATACCAGAGACTCGACGTAAGACGAAGACGACAGATGAATGCACCAACAGAAGTCTTAGAGACCTAGTCTATAGTTAAGAACCAACAGACCAACTTGCGCGTAAGCATAAACTCGCTACCATCACTCACTCTTTACACTTATTCTACACTATCATTGCACTCGAAATTTTAATTATGAGCAAGCACTGAGGCCGAGAATAGGTGTGAAAACCGCAAACCCCCGGCTAAAGTCGCTTAATCAACATTGCATTTTAATTACAAACGAGGAGAATTATGCCAAATTAGGAGTGAAATCCATATTTTGATGAATAATCTCCTCTATTTTAGCAAAACAGGAACGAAGTTGTTAAGCCAGGGGTGAAACTCTAACCTTGACAACTTGTTCCGCGCATTTTTACAAACTCTCACCAAGGTCTCAACAGACGATCTGTAGACACCATAAAAACTAACGGGATTAACGCCAAACGCCCAAGAATCGAGGCCAAGGCACGATCCTGAAGGTTGAAGGTGCATAACAGATCCCCTGTGAATAATAAAACCACCTTGGTTAGTCGAAGTCTACTAGCCGCAGACAATCTATCCTCGATTTTATGTGTTTCAAGCTTTGAGCCAAGACTATTGACTCTGACGATTCGTCGATTTTATGTGAATTACGTGTTTTATGCTTACTTGTTAGCGTTTTGAGATACTACTGGTTTCGATCTAATGCCTTTTGCTTTCGCTACCCACACAACACACAACACTTCATTAACAAATTGCTCGCACTATACTACATTCGAACACTCGCAAACTTTGAACACTAGGTTTCTGTTTTCTGAATGCCTCTAGCGACTAAAAGCGTATGTGTCTTTCCTTGCTTTTGTGCCCTGAATGCTTAGGAATTATGTGATTATGTGCTCTACATGCTTAGGTGACTATGCACTGTGTGTTACGCTGTTACGTGAATGTACGTGTTACTGAGCTTTAGTAAGTAGTAGATGTGTGCGGTGAGATTCGAATACAATGTGTTGAGTTCCATGGAGATTTCTATTGCAGACAATGTCGTCTGGATCCCGTCATGCACTCTCTCATCAGGAAAAGAGAGACAAACGTCTTGCTTCCATCATCGCGAAAAGCGTCGCAAAGGCTGTGAGTGATGTCTATGAGAATGCCAGCAAATCATCCGAGGAATCGAGAACCGAAGCTCCTAAAGCTACCGCAAGACCCTTTAGTTTCAAGCAATTCAAGTCGTGTGGGCCAAAAGAATTCACTGGCGAAGGAGGTCCTACTGCACTATTCCACTGGTTTGACTCTATCGAGGTTACTCTGCGACAAAGTGGTTGCCCTGACGACCTTCGAACTCTGAATGCTACCGGCGTCTTTCAGTCTCGTGCTCTAGACTGGTGGACGGCCGAGAGGAACAAGCGAGGGAATGATGCAGCCTACGGTCTGTCGTGGGATGAGCTCAAGGAAGTCATGCTAGAGGAATTCTGCCCTCCTCACGAACGTCAAAAGCTTGAGGATGAATTTTGGCACATCCATCAGAAGGATGGAGACAATGCTGGTCTCACTGCTCGCTTCAAACAGCTCAGCATTATCTGTCCCGACCAGGTCAAGACTCTCGATATGACCATCAAGAAGTACATCCGAGCCTTGCCCGACTGCGTTGCTGATTTCGTGCAAGCGGCTAAGACTACCACGATCGAGGAAACCTATCTGCTAGCCGCTGAAATCAATGACAAAAGGGTTAAGGCTGGGGTATGGGATAAGAACTCCAAGCATCTGCATCAAGCTACCGCTACCGCACCAACTGCTGAACCCACCTCATCGAGCAACAAGAGGAAGAACAAGAGAAAGAACAGCTCCACCAATAAGAACTGTGCGATTACTGCTGCACCGATTCAAGCTGTACCTGCCCCACAGCGTCAAGTGGCAGCGCCTGTGGCCAATGCACCGCCTGCAAAATGTGCATACACTGGACCACATCCGCTCTGCCCTACTTGCACCTATCATCACCCGACTGCTATTCAATGCCGTTTTTGTGCTCATTGCAATGTCTACGGCCACTTTACTGCCAACTGCCGTATTCGTCAAGCTCCTGCAAATCAAGCCCTACTCACTGCCCCACAGGGTCAACAAGCTCCTCCGGCACCCGCAGTCAAAGCCAGAGCCTGCTTCTCATGTGGCGACCCGAATCATTTCGCCAACATATGCCCGAATAGGGTAGTGAAATAAGAACCGCAACAGCAGCAACCACAGCAGCAACAACAGCAGCAGCAACAACAGGCCGCACGCGCCAGAACTTTCAATCTCAATGTGCGTCAAGCCCAGGCCGACAACAACGTGGTCAATGGTACGTTCCTTGTGAATGGTATTTATGCTTCATGTTTGTTTGATACTGGAGCCGATAATTGCTTTGTGTCGCTCGAATTCGAGAAACTCCTTAATCGAAAACGTTCCCAACTATCCTCAAAGTTCGATGTAGAAGTCGCTACCGGAAGAACCGTCGCTGTTAATTCTGTTCTCCGTGATTGTACTCTCGAGCTCAACAATCACGTCTTTCCGATTGACCTTATTCCGATGCAACTCGGAAGCTTCGACGTCATAGTAGGTGATGCGTAGTCGAGTGTTATATTTATTAGGTGTATATTTTAAGCCCCTTTAACACTTTTTAGTCAAGTTTTAAATTTATAAAACACGATATTTACTAACACTAGACACACATATGGGCAAGTGCACCCATCGTGAGCGTAGTATAGTGTTGGTAAGATACCGAGGTCGTCCAAGGACACAAGAGCTTTTAGTACCGGTTTATCCTCAACGTCTAATCAAATCAAAAAGTTTAGAAAAAAATGTTTTAAGCTAAGAAAAATAAAAACTAACTAAAATGCTGAAAATAAAAATAAAAGAAAAACAGATAGACAAGATGAATCACTTGGTTCCGACTCGTATCTAGTGTAACCTTTGATTATTTCCGCACTTTTGCACATAATTAAGAGATTATCTTAGTTATTGTAGTAGGCCCCTCTTTTGAAGGTGACGTTACCCTCACCCTAGTAGTTTGAGTCAGCAAGGATACAATCCTAAAAGGGTGGATTATTGGAAGATAATTAATTAAGTTATTAATGCAATATTATGGTAGGCCCCTCTTTTGGAGGTGACGTTACCCTCGACTAAGTAGTCTGAGTCAGCAGGGATACAGTCCTAAATAGCCGGGTTATAGTATTAATAGTAGTTAACTTATGAGGGGGTCAAAGAGTTTGGATCCCCGCCATCCAATACCGCGAAGTATTGAAGGAGGTCCTACTAAATTTGACTTAGGTCCATTGCAGGACCTCTAAACGCTGAACAATGGCAAGACCTTTACCAAACCGTTCCCTTAACCCCCGACCAGGTAGCCAACATACCTCCATATAGACCGTGGAGATATGAATGGTGAAAATATTTTATTTTATATAGACAGTAAAATAATGCCAAGACACCACGGACAAACGATAAAGAAAGATCACCTTCAACATAAGCAACTAGTTATTAAAGTCATTAATACAAAACCAAGTAAAAAGTGCAAAAGATTAGAAATAAAAAGTATTACACTAGACACTTTGTCTTCACCAAGTGATGTAAGAGACTTAGGCAAACATGGCCTTGATTGTCAAGAACTCTTACGATCAATCTTGGATCCCGAGACGACTCACACACTCTACGATGGACAATGGATGATGGTGGTGGATGATGGTGTTATGGTGGTGGTGGGTGGTGGGTGAAGTGTGAGAGAGGTGGTGTGCCAAGGGATGGTTTGAGCTTGAGCCAAGCACTTCTATTTATAGGCTGAACAGAAGCTCGGGCACGGCCCCGTGTCCAGTGGGCACGGCCCCGTATCCACATCCTTCTCTGTCTTCATTAAATGCAGCTTTGTCTTATTAGTTGACCACGCCCCCGTGTCCGCTGAGCACGACCCCGTGGTGCAGAAGAATCTTTGTACTATGCAGATTTGCTGGATTGTGCGAAACTTATAGTTGACCACGGCCCCGTGTCCGCTGAGCACGGACCCGTGGTGGGCAATAGAAGCTTCTACCACTTTGTCTTTTCTGCTGACACTTGGGCACGCCCCCGTGCTGGCTGAGCACGGGGCGTGTTCAGGCTTCTGATCTCTTGTTTTGCTTGGGAAGATGCTGTCGTGGGGTCGGGCATGTCACGTTTTGTTCCTTTTCTTGTATTTATGTTAGATTTTGATGTCTTTTTGCTTCTTTTGTTAATTTGAGCTCATTTAATCCTGAAAATACAAAAGGAAGACAAAAGCACACTTTTTCCAACATTAGTACTAAAAAGGGGTTAGTTTTATGCCTCATTTGATGAAATTTATATGTTAATATTTGAACACATCAAATACCCCCACACTTGAATCTTTGCTTGTCCTCAAGCAAAACTCTTTAATATGTGGCTATTTACACTCCCAAATGGAATGGGTAGAAAAGAAGGTTTTTGGGCTTGTCGTAGAGTGTCGGGATTTCCAAGATTCTTTATTCAATTTTATTTTTATTTATTTACAATCCTATTCGTCATGATTTATTTAAAACTTTTCATAAGATAAATTACTTATTAGGGCATAACATGCCTTTGTAAAATTCTATTTATATACAAGTTCACATACCTCACGGGGATCACTCAACACTCGGCCGAAAATGTATTTTTGTGGATCACTCGAGAGCGGCATGGAACTTACTCCTACCATAGGCTTGCCAAGCAATCAATCCTCCTCCTTTTTAACTTATATACCTTTGTAAATATCAAGAGGACTTTGTGGGTAAAGGGTTAGGCTTGGGTTAAAGGTAGGTGGTTGGGTTGGTGGTTAGTGGTTAGTAGAAAAAGGGTTAAAAAGCGTAACAAGTGTCGGTTTTCGTAAGACTTTCTATTTTCGTAACTTTTATTTTGATGAAGCTATTATTCAAACAAAGTTATTTTTGATGAACTTGTTTGTTTATTTTCTTTTGCTTCATCATCAACACAAATGTTGTTGTTGTTGTGTTGTGTTTTTTTTTTTTGAAAAGTTATAAGAAGAACCGAACTTGTTACTAAAACAAAGGGTTAAAAATGAAAAAGGTTTTGGTGGGTGAAAAGGGTGTTTGGTTTGGGTTATGAAATGAAAAGGGTTTAGGCTCAAAGGGGCTAACTAGGGGGATTTTGGGTAGGTGGTAAGAAAAAAGAAAAATAATGGTGTAGAAAAAAAAAGTTAGCCCTAATGCCTCCATCATTTACTTACTCGGGTTTAAGTTGGTAAGGACCGGGAATGTATCGTCATGGCAAGTTTTAGAGTCGTAAGAACCAAGCGGCTATTCACACAAGAAACGAAAATGAGCATTTAGTCAAATGATATGTAAGTGTATGCTCAATAAAGGCTCAAAACTCACTTTTGTGGGAATGGGTTTTTTATGTGATCAAGTATATATAATTAAATTTTAACTAAGCTTGTCATGCCTTTTCATAATTTTCTTATGTTGGTTCTTTTTATCACGACGCTATCGGTTGTAAATTCGTAAAAATATAACCTTTTTAGAACTTGAATTTCCCGAGTTAAACCTAGACAAGTAAAAAAAAATGAAAATTTTTGAAAAAAATTTGGGGTGATTAGCGGTTCCAATAGAGTTTTGTGTAAGGCTTGTATTTAGGACTTGCAAGATTCAAGGTTTTAGCATCCCCCCCACACTTAAATTACACATTGTCCTCAATGTGTCCCAAAAATAAGTTTTTAGGTTGATTGAATGTGTAAAAAGGTGTGAAAAGCTAAAATTTTGTGTTACTGGGCGCTGAACACGGCCCCGTGTTATCCGGGCACGGCCCCGTGTTCAAGTGCCAGTAACAAAATTAAAACAAGAGAAACAGAAGTCTGGACACGGGGGCGTGTTGGGTGAACACGGCCCGTGTCCAGTTACCTGAACTGGTTCTTTTTCTGCAGACTATGCAGCACGGGGCCGTGTTGGGTGGACACGGCCCGTGCCGAGCTTACTGTAAACGAAGAAATTTGTCGGACGGTTCTGTTTTCCTGTATGGAGTGCTGGTTCAAGTTTCCCTTGTATCCTTTGCCATCTCAAGTGTGTTTTATTCCTGAAAATTAAAACTAACTAAAAAAAACATAAGATTAATCTAAGCTAAACTAAGGATAGTTCCGCGGAATGCCTCCGTGGTGCGCCACGTTTATAAGGGTCCTTGGCTAGACCCAAAGCCTGGTCATATGTTACCCAAGTGGGATGTATTGTATCCCATGTTACACCGTCGGAGAGCATCATCCAAGCTTGAGTCTATGACCTTCATGTATTTGACCGGGTCTTCATCCTCTACTCTTTTTCCACATTCAAACTTCACTTCCTCATCCCCAAACTTCAATGTTAGCATTCCGTCATTCATATCCACCACTGCTTGCGCGGTGGCTAGGAATGGCCTCCCGAGGATGAGAGGGACATCGGTGTCTTCTTCCATGTCTAGGATGACAAAGTCGGTTGGAAAAACGAAGTTGTCAATCTTGACCAGTAGATTTTCAGCGACACCTTGTGGAAATTTGACGGACCTGTCGGCGAGTTGTATGCTCATCTTTGTAGGGCTAGTTGCTCCTAGGCCGAGTCGTTTGAACATTGATGTGGGCATGAGGTTAATGCTAGCCCCAAGATCGGCTAATGCATTACGAACGGGGGACTTCCCAATCGAGCAGGGAATTGTGAAATTCCCGGGATCGATTTTCTTTTGTGGAAGTTTGTTGAGTACTAAAGCGGAGCATTCTTCGCCTAAGTTAACTAATTGCAATGATTCAATTTTCCTTTTGTGAGTGAGGAAATCCCTCATGAATTTTGCATATTTAGGCATTTGGGTTAGGACCTCAATAAAAGGAATATTGACATGCAATTGTTTTAGTAAACTTTCGAACTTTGCGAATTGCTCATCGGTCTTTTGACGATTTAACCTACCGGGGTACGGAATTGGAGGAGTCTTGGTGGGCTCTTGATTTGATGAAGAAGCCTTTTCTAGTTGAGGTGTGGGTGAAGTCGTGCTTTGGTGTTGACCTCCTTCAACTGGCGGTAATGGGGCATCCTCGGGACCCACGGTTCGGTTTCTCAATGTGATGAGGTGTACTTGTGCCTTTGGGTTGGTTTCGGTATTACTTGGTAACGCGCCTTGTGGTCTCTCGGAGAAATTTTGAGCTAGTTGATTTAATTGTTTTTCAACGTTTTGAATGCTAGCTTGTTGATTTCTAAAATTTGATTCCAATTGTTGAAATCGATCTGAGTTTTTCTTTTCGGTGTCGGAGATGAGGCGAGATACGGTATCTTCAAGCCTTTCTCTTCCACCTTGTTATTGAGAGAAATTTTGTGGTTGTTGAAAATTAGTTCGTTGGTTTTGTTGGTTACTACTATTGCCGGGATCTCTCCAACCAAGATTTGGGTGGTTACGCCATCCTTGGTTGTAGGTACCCGTTGGAGGACCCGACGGCCTAGGTCTATTATCAATGTAGTTTACCGTTTCCGTTTGTTCATCTAATTCTTTCATACAACTCCAATTTTCATGTGACCCACCACACCCTTCACAAGCCATAACCGAGGCCGTTTTTGTCATTTCTAACTTTTTGATTTTTGAAGAGAGGGCCTCGATTTGGGCTTGTAAAGAAGTGCTTTCATCAACCTTATGGGCGCCCGGGGCAATAGATTTATTACCTCGGGGTGTGTGCCATTGAAAATTGGTTTGAGCAATTTCCTCAATTTGATTATATATTTCATTTGGGCGACGATTACCTAAGAGTCCCCCGGAGCTTGAATCAAGTGTTTGTCTTGTGTGTGGCAACAATCCATTGTAGAAAGTGGATACTTGTTGCCATACCGCTAGACCGTGATGAGGACACTTTCTTAGAAGCTCCTTGAACCTTTCCCAAGTTTCATATAAGGATTCCCCGTCCTCTTGTGAGTATGTATTAATTTCAGTCATTAGTTTAGCCGTTTTAGCAGGAGGGAAATACTTATATAGAAATTTTTGGGCTAGTTCATCCCAGGTGTTTACCGAGCCAACTGGGAGGGTGTTAAGCCAAGCCTTAGCTCGGTCTTTTAGTGAAAATGGAAACATCCTAAGGCGAATGGCGTCGTTCGATGCTCCATTGATCCGAAAAGTATCACATATTTCCAAGAAATTAGTAATATGTAGATGGGGATCCTCGTCCGCAAGCCCATGGAAGGTTGCGGAGTTTTGGAGCATTTGTATCAAATGCGGCCGAAGTTCGAAGTTGTTGGCTTCGACATTCGGTGCATTGATAGCGGCGCCGAGATTGCCTATGGTGGGCCGTAGGTAATCCATGAGGGTACGTTGGTCCGCCATTGGAAGTGGGTTCAACTTTCTCTTGATTTTTAGCTTTAAGTCTTTTTCTGAGAAAGCGTTCGGGTTCTTCTAGAGGTTCTTTTATGTCTCTACTAGAACTGGAGCTCATGCACTACGTAGGAGGTTCAAATGTGGCGCCTGGGTTCCAAGTCCTGCAATCAAAACAGAAAAGAACGTTGGTCAGAATGTTCACCACGGCCCCGTGCTCAGTGAACACGGCCCGTGGTCAGAGGTACAGTGATTATTTTCTTGATCCCTGTTACTGGGAGTTGGACACGATCCCGTGTTGCACCGACACGGCCCCGTGTTCAGCTCTCTGTAACTCAGAAAATAAAAACTGCCAGTGATGATGTTGGGCACGGCCCGTGTCCGACCAGGCACGGCCCGTGTCCGACCAGGCACGGCCCGTGCTGAGCTCTGCAGAAGTTGAAAAACTAAAAAAAAATCCTAAAAAAAAATGAAAAATAAGAAAAACGATTAGACCGTTGATTCCTAACTTTTTTAAAATCCTTGTGTCCCCGGCAACGGCGCCAAAAACTTGATGCGTAGTCGAGTGTTATATTTATTAGGTGTATATTTTAAGCCCCTTTAACACTTTTTAGTCAAGTTTTAAATTTATAAAACACGATATTTACTAACACTAGACACACATATGGGCAAGTGCACCCATCGTGAGCGTAGTATAGTGTTGGTAAGATACCGAGGTCGTCCAAGGACACAAGAGCTTTTAGTACTGGTTTATCCTCAACGTCTAATCAAATAAAAAAGTTTAGAAAAAATGTTTTAAGCTAAGAAAAATAAAAACTAACTAAAATGCTGAAAATAAAAATAAAAGAAAAACAGATAGACAATATGAATCACTTGGTTCCGACTCGTATCTAGTGTAACCTTTGATTATTTCCGCACTTTTGCACATAATTAAGAGATTATCTTAGTTATTGTAGTAGGCCCCTCTTTTGAAGGTGACGTTACCCTCACCCCAATAGTTTGAGTCAGCAAGGATACAATCCTAAAAGGGTGGATTATTGGAAGATAATTAATTAAGTTATTAATGCAATATTATGGTAGGCCCCTCTTTTGGAGGTGACGTTACCCTCGACTAAGTAGTCTGAGTCAGCAGGGATACAGTCCTAAATAGCCGGGTTATAGTATTAATAGTAGTTAACTTATGAGGGGGTCAAAGAGTTTGGACCCCCGCCATCCAATACCGCGAAGTATTGAAGGAGGTCCTACTAAATTTGACCCAGGTCCATTGCAGGACCTCTAAACGCTGAACAATGGCAAGACCTTTACCAAACCGTTCCCTTAACCCCCGACCAGGTAGCCAACATACCTCCATATAGACCGTGGAGATATGAATGGTGAAAATCTTTTATTTTATATAGACAGTAAAATAATGCCAAGACACCACGGACAAACGGTAAAGAAATATCACCTTCAACATAAGCAACTAGTTATTAAAGTCATTAATACAAAACCAAGTAAAAAGTGCAAAAGATTAGAAATAAAAAGTATTACACTAGACACTTTGTCTTCACCAAGTGATGTAAGAGACTTAGGCAAACATGGCCTTGATTGTCAAGAACTCTTACGATCAATCTTGGATCCCGAGACGACTCACACACTCTACGATGGACAATGGATGATGGTGGTGGATGATGGTGTTATGGTGGTGGTGGGTGGTGGGTGATGTGTGAGAGAGGTGGTGTGCCAAGGGATGGTTTGAGCTTGAGCCAAGCACTTCTATTTATAGGCTGAACAGAAGCTCGGGCACGGCCCCGTGTCCAGTGGGCACGACCCCGTGTCCACATCCTTCTCTGTCTTCATTAAATGCAGCTTTGTCTTATTAGTTGACCACGCCCCCGTGTCCGCTGAGCACGACCCCGTGGTGCAGAAGAATCTTTGTACTATGCAGATTTGCTGGATTGTGCGAATCTTATAGTTGACCACGGCCCCGTGTCCGCTGAGCACGGCCCCGTGGTGGGCAATAGAAGCTTCTACCACTTTGTCTTTTCTGCTGACACTTGGGCACGCCCCCGTGCTGGCTGAGCACGGGGCGTGTTCAGGCTTCTGATCTCTTGTTTTGCTTGGGAAGATGCTGTCGTGGGGTCGGGCATGTCACGTTTTGTTCCTTTTCTTGTATTTATGTTAGATTTTGATGTCTTTTTGCTTCTTTTGTTAATTTGAGCTCATTTAATCTTGAAAATACAAAAGGAAGACAAAAGCACACTTTTTCCAACATTAGTACTAAAAAGGGGTTAGTTTTATGCCTCATTTGATGAAATTTATATGTTAATATTTGAACACATCAGTAGGCATGGACTTTCTTCGAGAAAACCATGCTGAAGTTGTGTGCTTCGATAAAATGATTCGTTTTTCGCTCGCGAACGGTGATTTATTGTGTGTTTATGGCGATACTACTTCGAAAGGTCTCAAACTTATGTCATGCCTCCAAGCTAGCAAGTATCTCCGCAAGGAATACAGAGCCTTCTTGGCTAACGTCGTAGCAGCAGAGAAGGAAAAGAAAGAGAAGAAGGAAGTGAAAGACGTTCCTGTGGTTCGAGAATTCCCTCAAGTTTTTCCAGAGGATCTTCCCGGACTACTGCCAAGACGCCATATCGACTTTCGTATTGACCTCATTCCTGGAGCTAATCCTATTGCCAAAGCTCCTTATCGACTCGCGCCATCCGAAATGCGTGAACTCTCAACCCAACTCTAGGAATTACTTGAAAAAGGCTTCATTCGCCCGAGCACCTCTCCTTGGGGCGCGCCGGTCCTTTTCGTCAAAAAGAAGGATGGGACGTTCCGGATGTGCATCGACTACCGGGAATTGAATAAGTTGACTATCAAGAACCGCTATCCTCTGCCTCGAATCGACGATTTGTTTGATCAGCTACAAGGCGCTACGTTTTTCTCGAAGATCGACCTACGATCAGGTTACCATCAGCTACGCATTCAAGAGGAGGATATACCCAAAACCGCATTTCGTACTCGATACGGCCATTACGAATTCGTTGTCATGCCTTTTGGCCTAACCAACGCGCCAGCGGTTTTCATGGATCTGATGAATCGCGTGTGTAAACCATATCTCGACCGTTTCGTCATCGTGTTCATCGACGATGTCTTGATCTATTCCAAATCGAGAGCCGAACACGCGCAACATCTACGTTTGGTTCTCGAGTTACTCCATGGGAACCAACTCTACGCCAAATTCTCCAAGTGCGAGTTTTGGTTGGGGGAGGTTCAGTTTCTGGGTCACATTGTAAATAGTCAGGGTATCCACGTTGATCCTGCGAAGATTGAAGTAGTCAAGAGTTGGGTTACGCCTAAGAACCCGTCTGAAGTCCACTCCTTTCTTGGACTAGCGGGCTATTATCGCCACTTTATCGAAGGATTCTCGAAGATTGCTGTACCACTTACCTCTCTTACACATAAAGACCAGCCTTTTGCCTGGGGAACTAAACAAGAGTCTGCCTTTCGAACCCTTAAACACATGCTTTGCAATGCTCCTGTTCTCACATTACCCGACGGGAACAATGATTTCATTGTCTACTGTGATGCTTCCAACCTTGGTCTCGGTTGTGTCCTTATGCAACGAGACAAGGTCATAACTTACGCATCTCGTCAGCTCAAAATCCACGAGAAAAACTATACAACCCATGATCTCGAGCTAGGCGCGGTTGTTTTTGCATTAAAGATTTGGCGACACTACCTGTATGGTACTAAGTGTACGATCTTCACCGATCATAGGAGCCTACAACACATCTTTAATCAGAGGGAACTAAATATGCGTCAACGCCGATGGGTAGAACTTCTCAACGATTACGACTGTGAGATTCGTTATCACCCAGGCAAAGCAAATGTTGTTGCCGACGCACTTAGCAGACGGAGCTATCTGCTTAGCACTCGTAATGTTGAAGCCCAGCACAACCTCGAAACTCTCATCCGCGACGCCCAGCATGCGTGTTTCAACGAACGCACTTTGAAGAAGGAACGAATCTACCACGATGGGGCCCAGCTTGTGAGCAAATCAAATGGGATATTCTACTTCTTAGACCGAATTTGGATTCCCAAGCGAACCAATTTGCGACAGATTATCATGGACGAAGCCCACAAATCCCGATACTCTATCCATCCCGGTGCCGACAAAATGTACCAGGATCTTCGCTATAGGTACTGGTGGCCGGGTATGAAACGGGATATCGCTCTCTACGTTGGAAAATGCCTAACCTGTGCTAGAATCAAGGCTGAACACCAAAGACCCTCTGGCTTACTCGAACAACCACCAATTCCCATGTGGAAGTGGGAGAGTATAGCTATGGATTTCGTAACCAAGCTTCCACGCACGTTATCAGGTCACGACAGCATCTGGGTTGTAGTCGACCGTTTGACCAAATTAGCTCACTTCTTGCCAATACGAGAAGACTACAAGGTGGAACGATTAGCCCGAATCTACACCGACGAGATCATTTGTAGACATGGGACGCCTCGTGATATCATTTCTGATCGTGATGCTCGGTTTACTTCCCGATTATGGGAAACATTTCAAACGGCACTCGGTACAACGCTTAATCTAAGTACCGCTTTCCACCCACAGACCGACGGTCAGACTGAAAGAACGATTCGTACTCTTGAAGACATGCTCCGTTCGTGTGTTCTAGACTTCGGTGGTAATTGGGATAAACACCTGCCATTGGTCGAATTCTCGTATAACAACAGCTACCAGGCTAGCATCCAGATGGCACCTTTCGAGGCCTTATACGGAAGAAGATGTCGATCGCCTATTGTGTGGCACGAGATCAGTCACTCGCAATTAACCGGTCCGGAGCTACTACAAGAAACGACAGGCAAAATTTTCCAAATTCGAGACAATCTAGCGAAAGCTCGGGATCGACAGAAAGTTTACGCCGATAAAAAGCGCAAGCCCCGTGAATTTGGCGTTGGTGACCACGTACTCCTAAAGGTATCCCCTTGGAAGGGTGTGGTCCGATTCGGCAAGAAAGGGAAACTCGCGCCTCGATATGTTGGACCTTTTAAGATTCTGGAAAGGATCGGAAAAGTCGCCTACAGACTCGAATTACCGGAGAAACTTAGCAACGTCCACCCGACTTTCCACGTGTCGAACCTCCGAAAGTGCATCGCCGGCCACGATTTACATGTCTCTCTAGACGATCTTCAAGTGAACGAAACATTACACTTCGTGGAGAAGCCTGTCGAAATCATGGATCGCCAAACCAAGCAGCTTAAGCGCTCACGCATCCCTATTGTGAAAGTCCGATGGGAAGGCAAACGCGGCGCAGAGTTCACTTGGGAACTCGAAAGCGACATGAAGGCAAAGTATCCACAGTTGTTTAATTAGGGAAGCGTTAGAGAGAAAGTGACTTTGTGATTCTAGTGTTTTGTACGATTATGAGCAAATCAATAAGAATCACGTATTAATACGTTCTTGTGTGTTCAGTCTCGATCATGTACGGATTCCGCACGTCGCACGGTTGATTCGCAATCGAAACGGAATCAAAACCGACCCTACAATGGTCACGTTCGTGTACGGATTCCGCACGTTACGCGAGTCAAAATCGGTCCAATCGAAAAGTGCTCACATGTGATTCACGACTTTGTTACGGCCTTCAGCTTAATTTCGGGACGAAATTCCCTAAACAAGGGGAGGCTGTAACACCCCGTGTTTTCATAAGTGAAAGTCAAAGTCAAGGTCAAAGTCAACGACCGATTTCGCGCGACTTGACTCGTAGAAATGTTTTTATTTTAATTATATTATGTGGAGTAAGTGTCGTTCATTGCAATAATCGAATCGTGTTAACCGTATTTCAATCGACTCGCGATTGTGAACTATAGGAAGTAACAATGCGATAAAGTTAATCGACTAATAATCAAGCTAATCGAATCGGCATCGACTCGCAACTCGAGCTATGTATTTTACTTGTCATTTTATACGTGTGTGTGTGCCTTACGTGTTACCTGCGCATGTTTGTCTATGTTTTGTTGTGGAAATCAAGCGAACTCAATCGAACTCGAAGTCTAACTCGAATGTAATCGAACCCGAACCCGAATTCCGAATCGAACCATGTTATACACGAAGTAGTTGGGACTAAAAGTAATTTGACTAGGAAACCCTATCGAATCGCTCGCAATCGAAACCGAAGCGTCGCCGCACCGAACGCACCGTTCAGTCGACATCCGGACGGATGGTCCATCCGCACGGATTGCCAATCCGCACGGATTGCCAATCCGCACGGATGACCAATCCGCACGGATAAACAATCCGGGTGACCTGCCATCCGCACGGACCACCCTTTCCCCTTTTAGCATCCTATAAATACCCGGGTCACTCTCCAAACTTTCCACTTTTGGCAAGTGACGTCCGACCTGCACGCATTCTTCACCTTTTCTTCGATTTCTCTCAATCCAGGTAAGATCTTGCTCTAAATCTTGTACATTCTTGATCCATACACACACCTACACCTTTCTATCTTTCAAACCTCAACTTTTAACCGTGAAATTATCAAGATTTGAGGTATTCTAGGGTGACGTCATCATGAAGTTCTCATGAACTTCAAGTGTGACCTCATTCCACCAAGAGTAACTCGGATCTGAACGACTTCCACAAGATTTCACAACAACTACACCTAAATCTAAACTTTTCTAAGGATAAAGGAGTTGAAAGAAATAAACTCAAGTTTTCTCCTTCTTTTACCCTCAAAAACGGTACGAATCGGATCAGTACTAGTCTTCCACTCAATATTGGTGATGCACTAGCCCTAGATCTGGATCTTACCCACAAGACACCTGATTTCGGGTTAAACCGGAATGACCATTCTGAGTCGTCGACAGGCCTCGAGTTAAGGTGGTTCCTAGCCGGCTTAGTCATGCGAGTAAGAATACAATTCCAAGTGGTTGCCACGTAATCAAAACGTCTCGATAAAACGACAACAGAAACCAAGAGTAGACGAACGGAACAACCAAGAACGAGGCTGTCCGCACGAACAAGTTGTCCGCACGAACAAGTTATCCGCACGGACAGACGATCCGGACGGGTTGTCACCCGGACGAACTACACTTGGGACCCACATTCAAAACGAGGTGAGTATCGACGAATGAATAATCCGGACGGGCGACCTTTGAATGGATTACTCTTCGGATCATGAGATACTAAGACCTTAAACAACTTCAAACAATGTTCATCCGCACGAACAAACTATCCGGACGGATTACCACTGTCCGCACGGATTACCATCCGGACGGATTCCACCAATTTCATCAAGTGACTCAGCCTTAGAGACGTGCCGCACGGATTACCATCCGGACGGATTGTTGTCCGCGCTACCGGCTTGAAGGGTAGAGATACTTAAATGTTTTCTAAATGCTACAACAAAAACTTTAAAGGACAAGCCATCATACGCAAACACATCCTTAGGAAGAAACAATCCACTCGAATAGTTATCCGCACGAACATGTTATCCGCACGAGTGACTAGTCCGGACAAATTGCAAATCCGCACGGATTACATGTCCGCACGGATGAACAATCCACACGAGTGACTAATCCGGACGGATTACCATCCGCACGGGTTACCATCCGCACGGATAACTCACTCGCACGGATAACTCACTCGCACGGATCAATTACAAAGGTCCTATCAACTATTTATAATACCCAAATTAGGGTTTACAACTTGTTGACCAAGAAAAGGTAAAATAGGAAACCGGATATCAGGCTTAACAAAAAATAGCGCATATGGTATCTGTTCCATAATTAGCGCATCTGCGCTCCCTGATAGAGCATCTGTTAGAGTATCTAACATTACAGTATCTATTAGAGCATCTGGCACCAGATTAGAGCATCTATCATCTAGAGCGTCTATTAGAGCATCTATGAAACAGTAGCGCATCAAACAATAGAGCATATGCAGATGCTCTATTATGTTCCTGCATTCCTTCAAAGCCTTCATATCAAACAATCTCCCACTTGGAGGCTTTGCATAAACCACAAAGTCTATCCAAGTAAACCCATCACCAGTTCAAGTCTTCCAAGCCTCCAGTTCCCAAGAACAAGCTAAGACTTCAGTCACACCCAAGCCACCTAGTTGCAACCACACCTCTCATCAAGTACCTGAGAGACCAGTTGAAGCTCCCACAAGCTCCAACCCAACAGTCTTATCAGACCCATTCTCTATCTCAACCGGCTTGCATGATCCACCAGCTCCAGAGATACACCGAGAATTAATACCACTCTCCACATTTTGCAAACTATTTCCAGGAGAGCTTTTTTCTTCAGTCGGAATCTTCGTCTTCAAAACCCAACGGTTCTTTGTGATTGTACCCGGAACACGACCCGTGCTCCCACTATCACCAAATCCCCTGACTGGCTTAAACTTAGACCCCGACCACATTCAACTGACATCCCCAAAGCACCAGGATTTAAGTTCGAAAATTGAACCCTCTTCCGCTTACTAGATTCAGTGAACCAGACTTTATGTTGTACAGGGACGGCTACTCCCTCAGCAGGTATCTCAACTAGATACAACGATCCTCGTCTCCTCCCACAAGCAACAACAAGATTTCCATCAATCACCTTCCACTTCCCACCACCAAACTTAACATCTAGTCCCTGTTTATCCAGTTGACTAACAGAAATAAGTTTATTCGTTAAACCTGGAATTACCTTGACGTTCTTTAAGTTCCATGTAGTGCCCAGTGGAGTCTTCAGATTGACATCTCCCATACCCGTAACATTAAGAACATGACCGTTTGCTAATCGTACCTTTCCAAAGTCTCCTTTTTTCAGATTCACCATTGTCTCCCCGCTGTGCATGGCGTGAAACGAAGAACAAGAATCCATAGCCCAAGAATCTATAGACTCTTCACAGCAAACCAGTACGTCACCATCAGATTCATCTGACACAACACTGTTTACATGCTGGTTACCATCCTCTTTCTTAGGATCAGGACACTCGTGTTTAACATGCCCCTTTTCACCACAGTTCCAGTACCTCACATTCTTCCCAGCTTTAGACAAGCTTTTCCCACAACTCCCACTGAAGGAGTTGAAGGAGCAATTGCAAGAATTGTTAGATCTAGGATTCATAAGACCCAGTGTGTCACCTTGGGGTGCTCCGGTCTTATTTGTGAAGAAGAAAGACGGTAGTATGCGTTTATGTATTGACTACCGAGAGCTGAACAAGATTACTATTCGTAATCAGTATCCTCTGCCTCGCATTGATGATCTCTTTGATCAACTTCAGGGGGCTCAGTTCTTCTCAAAAATCGACCTGAGGTCCGGGTATCATCAGCTAAAGATCAAGAATGATGATGTTCCCAAGACCGCCTTTCGTAATCGATATGGTCATTACGAATTTTTAGTTATGCCCTTTGGGTTAACTAATGCACCTGCAGTCTTCATGGATTTGATGAATCGCGTATTTCACCAATTCCTAGACAAATTCGTTATTGTCTTTATCGATGACATTCTAGTATATTCTAAGAGTCACGAAGAGCATGAAGCACATCTACATGAAGTACTTAGAACCTTGAGGCATGAGAAGCTGTACGCGAAGTTTTCCAAATGTGACTTTTGGCTTAGCCAAGTGGCATTTCTAGGTCATATCATATCAGAAGAGGGAATTATGGTAGACCCAACAAAGGTTGAAGCTATTACAAAATGGCCAAGACCTACTTCTGTTACCGAAATACGAAGTTTCTTGGGTCTTGCTGGCTATTACCGAAGATTTGTTGAAAGATTCTCGGTAATTGCTTTACCACTCACAAAAACTCCTAAGGAAATGGGTGAAGTACTCATGGAATGAGGAACAAGAGAAAAGTTTTGAAGAACTGAAGAAGCGACTCGTATCTTCTCCAATACTCGCTCTCCCTTCTGGATCAGGAGGTTACCAAGTCTATAGTGATGCCTCAAAGAAAGGATTAGGTTGTGTGCTAATGCAACATGGGAAGGTTATCGTTTATGCCTCCCGTCAGTTGAAGCCTTATGAAGTTAACTACCCTACACATGATTTAGAATTAGCCGCAGTCGTCTTTGCACTTAAGATTTGGCGACATTATCTGTATGGTGAGAGTTGTGACATCTTTACCGACCACAAGAGTCTCAAGTACATATTTACGCAGAAGGAGCTAAATATGAGGCAAAGAAGGTGGTTAGAACTTTTAAAAGATTACGACGCAAATATTCAATACCATCCAGGCAAAGCCAATGTTGTAGCTGACGCGTTGAGCCGAAAGAATTTTGGGACTATATCTTGCTTACAAATTCAGCCTCGTATTAGGAGGGATCTCGAAAGAATGAACATTTGGCTTCAGGGTAGTAAATCTGATGGATATCTAGCTAGAATGCAGATTGAACCCGATCTCATATCACGGATCAAAGATGCACAAAAGCAAGATGGAGAACTTTGGGCAATTGTGCAAAATCTTGAGGTGGGTAAGCAATCTGAATTTCGTATAGACTATCATGGGGTGATTTGGTGCGGTAAAAGACTTTGTGTACCCGATGACTCCAGCCTTCGTGAGTCATTGTTAGCCGAAGCTCATAGCTCACCATTTTCAATTCACCCAGGATCTACCAAGATGTATCAAGACTTAAGACATAACTTTTGGTGGAATGGTATGAAGGAAGACGTTGCTCGATACGTAAGTAAATGCCTCACTTGCCAACAAGTGAAAATTGAACACAAACGAGCAAGCGGTCTATTGCAGCCATTGGATATTCCCATATGGAAGTGGGATGAGATCACAATGGATTTTGTTACTGGTTTGCCTAAGACATTCAAGAAGAATGATGTTGTATGGGTTGTTGTCGATAAATTGTCGAAGTCAGCACATTTTCTACCGATTCAGCAAGGATTTTCGGTTAATAAGTTATCCGAAATATTTCTTCAAGAAATTATTCGACTTCATGGCACACCATCTTCCATTGTTTCTGATAGAGACCCACGTTTCACATCACGATTTTGGAAAGGTTTTCAGGCAGCTTGGGGTACACGCCTAAATTTAGTACGGCTTTTCACCCACAAACAGATGGGCAGTCAGAACGTACGATCCAGACTTTGGAAGACATGCTCCGGGCATGTGCACTTGAATGGTCTAGAAACTGGGATGAATATCTATGCCTTGTTGAGTTCGCTTACAACAATAGTTGTCAAGCAAGTATTGGCATGGCACCTTTTGAGCTTTTATACGGTCGAAAATGTCATGCACCGATCTGCTGGGATGAAGTTGGAGAAAAGATTATTGAAGGGCCAGAACTAGTTCAGATTACAAACGAAAAAGTCACTATGGCACGAGAAAAACTGAAAGAAGCTCAGAGCAGACAAAAGAGCTATGCATATCAAGATAGACGACCACTCGAATTTAAAATTGGTGACCACGTATTCTTAAAGGTATCACCTTGGCGTGGCGTTCGTAGATTTGGAATTAAAGGAAAGCTTAGTCCTCGTTTCATAGGTCCGTTTGAAATCCTTGAAAGAATTGGAGAAGTATCATATCGACTAGCTTTACCTCCTCAGCTCTCTCACGTTCATAACGTTTTTCATGTATCCTCGTTAAGAGGATATAATTATCGTCCACTCCATGTCATTAGTTATCCGTTACTTACAATTCACGAAGACTTGTCCTACGAAGAGGAACCAGAAGCCATCTTAGATCGACAAGAAAAGGTTTTGCGTAGAAAAGTAATTCCGTTTGTTAAAATCCTCTGGAAAAATCACTCTGAACGCGAAGCAACATGGGAATTTGAAGAATCAATTCGTTCTCTATACCCTAATCTATTCTCGCAATAGAATTTTAGTCGAGTAACGGTAAATCTTGCTCTTTGATATATGTTCATTTGTTTCTGTTTACGGTCATTTATGTTTTACCTTATGTGAAAATATATCTTAGTTATAATTAAGTATGTTATGTAGTAGATATCAGTACCAATAGTCACTCTTGTTATCTGTAAGTCTATGTTGATTTTCTGCACGATTAAATATGTTATTAAGATACGTAGAGAAAGGACTATTAGGATATGTTAATAAGGTAATTAACAATTATAGTCATGACCTTAGTTATGAATTTCAGATACACATGTGTGGTTAGGAGATTCTTGTTATATAAGTTAGTAACTCTACTATGAAAATTCTGTTACTTATGCGATAGATTATATTCTTATTTGAAAAATTTCAAGGACGAAATTTCTTTTAAGGGGGTAATAGTTGTAATAACCATAATTTTAAAATCATTATTCTAGAAATAAAGAAATAATAAACAAATAATTTAACGACCCTCATTAAAAGACCTAATTATTTTATTAAATTAACCCACTAGAAAACCCTAATTAAGACACCCAAGTAATTTCGTACAAACCCTAAAATTTTCAGAATTTTCAGAATCAGGATTAGGGCCCCTAAAACTCAGGGGGGGTAAAACCTAGTTAACGATTATCTTAATAACTTGCGGACGAAGTTGAATTTAATGATTTCGTCGACTCAGCTAGCCTAGTCCCACACGTGGCAACCCTATACATAAAATAAGTTCTCTCGCGGGCCGCCTCAAGTTAGCTTAAAACTCACGCGGGCAGCCTAAGGGTCAAAATTCACCTATAAATAGAGGATGTTGGCACTTGATTCTGGGCACAAAAACGACGATCAAACTCCAAAATTTCGCTGAGTTATCGTCCGATTACTACCAAAAACACTAATTAAGTATAGCGGGGTGTTGCAGAACAGGGTAATAACTCGATCGCTATTACGATTCATTGTCCGATCGATCAATATATCCAATGGATGTTTAAGTGCTGCCCACATTAGGGTTATACTTTGTCGTTCGTCATTAATTTGACGGATCATCGTTAATTCGATGGATAAAGTATTGTACTTTGTTGTTCGTCATTAATTTGACGGATCATCGTTAATTCGATGGATGAAGTATCGCACTTTGTCGTTCGTTGTGAGAATTTAATCTCGTGAGTTATCGTAAAGGCTGTATTAAGTTACTAACCTAGTTTGTGTGCATGTTATTTAAATTAGGTTAAAAGACTAATCAGTAGTCTAAACTCTGCCCGTATAAATCTGAAATATTATCACAAGGTAGCTTCACTTTGGAATTATTAAGGTACGGATCCTTACCCCACTCCTTATTGCTTCATATTCAAATTGTTATAGCCCACTAAATTACTATATATTTTAAAACTCCTCACGTCTTCGAGTATCGATTCATTTGACAGTCCGTTCGAATTCTATTCTAATCATTTGATTTAAGCATTCATGTCATGCGATAGTATTATGTTAGTTGTACTCATTATCGCATGTTCCAATATATGTTCCGTTCTGTTATGAAAATAAGTTTTATAAGTTATGTGAATAAGACCATTTGTACTCTGATACCCTGAGTATCGCTTCTCGTGGAGTGTCCCACGAGCATGTTGTTGCGGCATCAACAGCATGTGCTCCATTTGTGACGGAGAGATTAGTTCACGGCGTCCCTAGGTACAAGTGTGGTACAAAGCTACTAGGAGGCGTATGGATCGATCCTAGTATTTCAGTTAATGAGATGGATAGAGGGTATGCCAACTCACCATTTCGTGTGATAAGTATGCAGGAGTAGCTACCTGTGTATTGTCACGTTTTCAGTTTGCTCATGGGTACATCCGTAAAATATGATTATGAAATTATGTTCTTGCATTATATCAGTTTTGCATAAAGCGTTATTTGTTCTTTGAGCCTATAATTCCGTACTGAGCATTCGGCTCATTCCGTATAAATTTTGTATTTACAGGTCAGCAGGTTACTTTGGGCGGGGAAAAGAGAGAAGAATAAAGCCTAGGATTAAATCTGAAGATGTTAGTTAATCAAGTCGAATGTCGCCACTTGTATATTAACCTTAAGTTTAATTGTCATGTGGTTGTATCTTTATCAAATAAATAAATAAATGGAATTATGACTTTTGTTTATGATACTGTTATTGTGACACGTCAGCCCTTCCGGGTTGGGGTGTTACACTTCGTTAATGTGATCAGCAACTGAACTGCCCTCGTTCATCCTCATATTAAACAGTTCCCTCATCAAGAACACCCTATTACCGGCAGACGGCTTCTCATACATATTTGACAGAGCTGTTAACATATCACGAGCGGTTGTTTCTTTCATGATATTAAATGCAACGCTCCTCGTCATAGCCAATGTAATTTTACCTCTTGCCTTTTTGTCCTTTGAGTTCCAAATTGCTTCGGCAGCTTTATCCATTCCAGCAGGTTTTTCTTCCAGTACCACATCCAAATCGCATTCACCAAGCAACGCCTCTATTTGCATTCTCCACCATGCAAAATCAGTACCGTTGAACTTCTCGATTCGGAACTTTCCGTCTTCAGCCATAGCAAACGAGAAAACCAGAAAAAACCACAAGGAACCAAGCAACCAAAACCCTAATCGCCAAACACCCTAAAACCACCAGATCTGCAACAGCAAACCCTACGGCGCAAACCCTAGACCTTACGAGCCGTAACCAGAGAATAGGTACGGGCCATAAACAAGTCAGCGGCGACGACAACAACAGCAGATCAAGATCTCTCGTCCAGCTCTCTCCTTCTCCTGCGATAACCATGTGAACCGTGTATTTTACTGAACCTTTGGCTCTGATGCCACTTGTTAGGGGTATCGTATCAGACTAGGCTAGAGCGGAAGCGGAACAAACACACACACTAGCAGAAAATAAAGAACATGAGAATTTACGTGGTTTGGTCAAGGTGACCTACGTCCACGGGTTGCAACTAGGGTTAGGATTTTATTACTGAGGTGATACCAATTACAAAGGTCCTATCAACTATTTATAATACCCAAATTAGGGTTTACAATTTGTTGACCAAGAAAAGGTAAAATAGGAAACCGGATATCGGGCTTAACAAAAAATAGCGCATATGGTATCTGCTCCATAATTAGCGCATCTGCGCTCCATGATAGAGCATCTGTTAGAGCATCTAACATTACAGTATCTATTAGAGCATCTGGCACCAGATTAGAGCATCTATCATCTAGAGCGTCTATTAGAGCATATATGAAAAAGTAGCGTATCAAACAACAGAGCATATGCAGATGCTCTATTATGTTCCTGCATTCCTGCAAAGCCTTCATATCTAACACAAACCAGCTTCAAAGTAGAGTATTATAAACTGGTCCCAAGCCTATGATTTCCATCTGGCTCAAACAGGTTCCTTTGCTTGTCGGCTACAAACAGGTTTCAGTTCGGGTAGAAATTTGGTTAACCAGTTTTTGTGTAGGGGATTATAAACCGGTCTCAAACCTACGATTTCTATCAGTCTAAAACCAGCCTGTTATTTATATAACTCTTGTTTAACATGTCACCGCCCCGCTTGCGGTATGCGCATATAATGTATATATGTGTGGGCACTCGGGGGGCAAAAGTGAAAGTGCACTAATTTTAACGTTATTTTACTAATTTCGTGAAAATAATGTTAAAAGAGGGGGATGGTTAATCATGCATCATGTGGTGGCGTTGATAGCCGAAAGACAAGGGGGTACATGCACTAATCGGCATTTGTCTCAATTGCTGAGTGTTATTGTAGGATCGTTGTCGGACCCAAAACGAGTCAATCAGAGGTGTTCTACTCAAAATGAAAGGCGGAAATAGACATAATGAGTTGAATTCAGCTAGATATCACCTTTAACTGTCGTTTATATTGATCTGGAACAGTTTTACAACAAGACGACACTTCGACAGAGCTTCGCCGTCGGAAACACATATACAAGAACTTACTCAAGCGAAATCAGACAACACTATTTATAGGCCAGGTGATTCCGCTTGAACATGTTTCAAGCGGAATTACATTGAAACGGAATAGGGTTCGAGCGAAATAAGCATATTCAAGCAGAATAAGCATAAGTGATTTCGCTTGAAATAATGTGTCATTCTCAAGCGAAATTATATCATGTGTTTTCGCTTGAACTTGCCTGATGACCTATTTTCTTGTTTTCCTTACCCTGTGTAGTGCAAGACTCGATACAAGACGAAGTCGACAGACGCATGCACCAACAGACTCCCCCTCGAATGTTGACGAGTCTTAAGTGTCGAGTCTTCAACGTCTTCAATCTTTATCAGTCTGAACGTGTAAGCATCCTCAAACTTTATCTCTTTCTCCTCTTCATCATCAACCGACTCCTCTCGAACAAGATTATCTACTCGGATGTCTTCAGACTCCCCTTTCGATTTGCTAGGATCGCAGTCTGGCTTGTTGAAATCTCAGAGTCTTCAGGTATCGGAACCTGGCTCTCTATCACACAGAATCAACTAACCTGCACATTCTCTACCCAAAAATAAATTTCACAAATTTAACAATTTACAAATTTATATACAAACTCCCCTCAAATTTAACCAGAAAGATTTATCAATGATAGAAACCTCAGATGACCACTTGTATCGAAAATAACATTCAAAAACTTTTCTCAATCACCACATGCTCATCATGTTTAGCACTTGGAATTTTGAAAATCAGCTCTCCAACATCAGTTGTCGAAAATCTTTTTGAATTTTTCAAAATTTATGCTAAAACACACTAAAATCTTTTTGGATTTTTGAATGAAATGAAATGCAGTAAAGAAATATTTACAGAAAATATTTTTGTGAGTTTGTGTAAGAGGATCATATCAGTTTTTGACAAGTCACAAGTATCGTTGAGCTTAGTTACACATTAAGAATTAAACAATTCACTTAGATTATCGATATACTAGTCTACTTAAATTTTCACACAAATTTCAACAGATTCAGGATATGAATTAGGTGTATTAAGAACTTAAACTCATTCATGTGTCCCACCTCTTGAATATACTCCCGTATCCAGATCCCAATATTCAGTCTTACAGGTGAGTATACCACAAATGATATCTGTAAGGGGTTAGATGCGAAACCGTGAGAGCTCAGGTCAGAACTTCCGTTCAGCAGAGAGATGACGGCTCGACTTTTGGTGGGTCCCCTTTAGAGGATCTTTTTTACAACAACAATGATTATCAATTTTATTGTTTCATCATTATTGCTGAGGGCAGCGCTATATTTCAAGCAAGCAGTAAAGTATTCTCCGGGGACTAGGCCATTGCTTCCGCATTATCAGAAGTCCCGGGATAATACCCCAGATATCACTGAGTATAAAGACCTAGTATCTCAGAAAGAGGGACCTTTTAAACAAGATTTCAGGGGTTACCTATATATCCAAGTAGTGTTCCCCACGAAATAAGCAAGTTTGAATTTAAGTTTATATCCCGAAAAAGCTTACTAAATGTGTAAAAACCTATCGGCATATCATCAGTGAGACCGTTTAACACTAAATGTGTCTACTGATGTACTATCATTTCCTCTTTTCTGACACCAAAACTCATTTTTGAATTTTATCATGTTTTTGACTTTTTCAAATTTTCTAATGTTTTTGGATTTTCTGAAAATTTCTACTCCCCCTAAAATGCAAACACATTAAAGGAAATTTGAAAATAAACTATACAAGTAAATTGACAACTAATATCGAATCGATTCAATTCGCCATCCACTTGGCATAAACAATCAGAACTCCCCCTTTCAACAAACTATTTTCTCATAATGATTTCAAAACACTTAAGTTTGTTTTAATCAAAATGATTTTTCCGGAAAATAAGTTTTGTTGATTTTATCACTTGTAAAGTTAAGGGTTCATCATATTGTTTTCCAAACAATCACTTGTATGTATGGCCAAATCAAGTTCAACTTAATGACCCTGATTTACCACTTGCAGTTGAAAATTTCTTCAACCACTTGTAGATTTATTTATCAACCACTTGTAGATTTATTTATCAACCACTTGAAAAATATAACAGTTTTAAGAAAATACCACTTGTATCTTTACCAACTGTACCACTTGTAAGATTATCAACCAAGAAAGATGCCGATACCTGCTCCACGCTTACAAACCTGGGAGCTCCGGCAAGTCCAGATGTTTACTTGTGAAAAACAGACATCCAAGCTTCACCAAACTTGGATGTTTCCTCCTTAACTTCACCTGGGTAAAAAGTTGCTTTCTTTGTTTCATAAAAGTCCTTTACCCCTTTAGCCTTTCCCTCGACCATTTTCCCAAACATCTTTTTAACATTTCCATTAAAAGCTTTTTCAATATCAAATTCATTCTTTTAAGAATAAAATTGATTTGAGATTTCAACTTTTCCAACTTTTGATTTAAAATTCTCAGCCCTCAATGGTGGAAAATGAACCTCATCCATTGGCGGTACTGAGTTTTCTTCTTTAACCTCCACATGTGGCTCATCTGACTTTGTGGAATCAGATTCATCGCCAAGTTTCTCATAAAACTTCTTAACAACCCACATTTGGTTGTCATGTTTAGCTCTTTTTTGATAAAAATGAGTCTTTGAACATTCACCAACTTCATATGTTGAATTTTCAAAAATTTTGAATTTCTCAGTTGGTGGTTCATTTTTCTCAACAACTTTTTCTTTGAGTTTTTTAGAAACTCCCTGTTTTTTCTTTGTATCCAACGGACAATTCCATGCAATGTGACTAGCTTCATTGCATTTAAAACAGGTTCTAGTATCCTTTCTATGAAAAACCCCAGTTCCTATTCTCTTCTTTTCAGCAAGAAACTCTTGGTTTGATTGTCTCCAGAAAGTTTTCTTCTGTTCTTCCTCAGCACTTCCTCCTGAAACAAATTTAGTATTTGATTGAGAAATTTTTCCATTTTTATAATTTTCAGGTGGAATATAACTAAGACCTTTCTTTTTGAAATTACCATTATGGTTTGGTTTCTTTTGAAAAACAGAACCAGAACCATAACCTTTTTTCTTGTTTAAACGTTGTTGAACTCTTGAAGTGTATTTTTTAGGTTTCTTAGTAAGATTAACATCTTTTATTTCAGAAATATTGATTTCTGTTAGTTTGAAAACCTTTTTGATCTTTTCAAATTTAACACTTCTTATTGCAAATTCCTCATTTGCAATATAATTTGTCTGAATCAATCAATGTATATGCCACTTTGATTGCTTCGTCATTCAAATTAGATTTTGATAACATGAATTCTTTATTGTACACCCTTTTAACCGAAGTCTTTGAACTGTTGACCTGATCGACCACCTTTTTCATTAACTCGGACTCATGATCAGTGTCAGACGATGTAAAAACAACGTCAATGTTTTCTGGTAATTCATCGGTTATATCAGACTTTAACTTTATATTGACTGCTTTTTCGAATTGCTCCTCGTTTGGTTTTCTAGGCGAATACCCTTCCCAAATTGGAGGCGGACACTTGTTATAACTAACACTCTGTTTCTTACCAGTATCCTTCTTCTTTGGCTTCTCCTCATCTTTAAATGCTTCAAAACCTGCAACAGTTGGGTAAATTCGATCAATGAGATAATCAGAACTAGAATAACTCTGTAATAAACGTCTAATTCTCTCATTCTCAATCTTTTCATTTTCCAACTCCCGCTGTAGTTTTGCACATTCCTCAATGTAATGATTTATAACTTTTTGCTTCGTCATCATCACAGCATTCATCATGGTTAACGCATCTTCTCTTTCTGAGTTAGTCTTTTGTAAACCAGTTACCGTTCTATTCAGCAGATCGTAAGATTCTTTCGCATAGTTGAGATTGAACAATAATTGTTCTTTCATCTTTTCAAACTCAATCAATTTCTCATCTTTTTCTGCACATTGCTTGCAAGATTCCAAACACTTTAAGCAAGGCTTGATGACTTCCACAATCTTTTCAACTTCAATGACCTTCTCAACATCAATCACTAATTCAATTTCAGTCACCTTCTCTGCTTTAACTTCTTCATTTAAAATAATCTCTTCTTTTTTATCAACACTTTCACTCTTCGTTTTCTTTTGTTCTTTTGCTGCACGTCTCTCCTTCAGTTTCTCCAAGCGATCTGCAAAATAGAATTGAAAACTTTCAGGAGATAGTTGAGTTTTTGCAACATTAATATGTCTTTCTACCTCATCATCACCACTGTCATCAGTTGGTGATTGATCAAACTCTATTTCCTTCTCAGAACTATCATCTGAAAAACTAGAATCAGATGGTGTTTGATCAAAATCTAATGTCTTTTCAGCACGATCATCTGAAGAGACAGAATCAGATGATGTTTGATCAAGAACAGTTGTTTCTTCTGAACTTTCATCGGATGAAACATATTCTTCTTTTTGATTTTTCACATGAACACCAATCGCTTTTATCCACTCTGTAAACAATTCAGGCTCTTGAACTATCTTTGCAATAAAAGCTTTAAAATTCCCATTCTCATCCGCAAACCTATCCCAGCTGAACCCTTCAGGTAATTTTTCATCATCTTGATTTATTAGACATGCTTTACTATCAGCTGAAATATATTTTCCCAACTGAATCCTGGAGCCATTTTCTCATCATCTTGATCAATGATACCAAAATAGGCTTTCTTGTTTGCATCTTCGATCATTTTCCCATGTGCAGTTGGTATTTCCTTTTGTTGATATGGTTGATGAGCAACTTGTTGATATATGGCTTTCCGATAGTAGTCATCTTTTCCAAAAGGATTCTTTGCTCCACTAGCTTCTTGACTCCCCCTTGGATGTTGACGAGTCTTAAGTGTCGAGTCTTCAATGTTTTCAGTCTTTATCAGTCTGAACGTGTAAGCATCCTCAAACTTTATCTCTTTCTCATCTTAAGCATCAACAGACTCCTCTCGAACAATCTCTCCTCGGATGTCTTCAGACTCCCCCTATCGATTTACTAGGATCGCAGTCTGTCTTTTGAAATCACATAGTCCTCAGGTATCGGAACCTGGCTTTGTGCTCTTTCTTCATGTTCAGGATCAAAACCTGGCTACACCTGCACATTCTTAACCCATAAATAAATTTCACAGATTTAACATTTGACAAATTTATCCATACAGACTCTCTCTTAAAATGAGCTTTCTCCCTGCATCGAAAACAAGTAACTTTAGATTTATCAAAACCCAAAGTAGACACATGTGCATCCAGAAAATCATTTCTCCCTGTGATCATTTTAGACTTTTCTGCTCTCCTCAAGACACTAGCTAGACACCATTTGATGTCCATGAGTTCCATTTCTTCAGCGTCTATCTGATCGTAATCCTCTTTCGTCAGCATAGAATTTCCGATCCTACCTGCAACCAAACCTTCATAGGATTGTAGCACAGTTGCAAGTAACGCCATGTGATCTTTCGCAATTTCTTCAGAAAAACTTTGACCCTCTGGAAGATTCAATGCAATGTTGCACTGTATCACACAACCATTTCCATTTTTTGAGCTTTGAGAATGAAAACTTGAAGTTGAACTCTTTGGATTAACACTTGGATATGAAGAAAATCCACTGTTGCTATTTGGACTTTGTTCAACAGTTCTAGATGAATTTCCAGCACTAAAAGCAGTTTGGATTTTAGGACTCCTTTCAATCTATTGAACACTGCCTTTGTAATACATCTTCACATCTTGTTGACTACTTGGATTATTCATCCTCGCAATCTTTTGCTGTTCAAGATCTTGACCCTCAATCTTCTCGATGAACTGAGAAATTGTCAAACCATCATATACTCCAGTATTCTTCAAAATCATCAAAAATGTACCCCATTCTTTTTGAGGTAAAGCATCAGCTAATTTGTCGACCCATTCCTCTCGGTCTTTGGTTATGCTTAACAACGACATAGAACGCACTAAGTGGTAGTATCTTTCAATCAACTTCTTTGTATCTTCCCCTGGCAGACTTGTGAATAAATCAAATTCTTTCTTAAGCAATGCCTTTTTACTTTTTATCATATTCTCACTTCCCTCAAATTTGATCTTAAGAGCATCCCAAATTGATTTTGAAGTTTTGTCATGTTGAAGCAATACAAAGATATCTTCTTTAATGGCTTGCTGAAGTAGACTAATCATCATCTTTTCAGCTCTGTACATGTCTCGTTCTTTATCATTGAATTCAGAGATTTCTTTCTCAACTTGCAGATCAGTACGTGGTAGAACATACTTTTTCAAAATACACTCCCAAGATCTCAAATGATTAGCTTGAACCCAGTTCTCAAACCGATCTTTCCAACCGTAATACTCCTCAATGCTCATTAGCTTCGGGGGTTTTTGCGTAGTTCCGGTCTCATTTTCCAAGTTCATGTTTTGAGCAATGGTAGCCGGAGTAGTTGGGGATGTTGCAAATGCATTGTAAAATTTTTCACTCATGATTCGGTAAACGTTTTCACAAACACAGTCACTTTCAAGCGGAATAAGGTTTCAAACGAGATTACTTCCAAGCGAGATTAAGCTTCAAGCGAAATCACCTGCAAACAACTTCAAGCGAGATTAAGATTTCAAGCGGGATTAGTATTTCAAGCGAAATCACCTGATTTCGTTTGAATTTCAAGCGGAATATCAGGTTGAAGCGGAATCACTGATTCCGTTTCAAACTTTCAAGCGTAATAACCTTTTTCAAGCGGAATCAGGTATTCCGTTTGAAATGACAACAACTTTTCAAGCGGAATTAAAACTGAGTTCAAGCGAAATTAGAACTTTTGTCCAATTTTGTCATTTTTAAGCTGAATTTTGGTCTGATTTTCTCAAGGGTTTGTTAAAACACTGTTTCGTTTATGTTGTGAAAAATTTAGGCCATTTTATCCGTGAAAAGTTGTTCAATTCAGAAAAGAAGGTGTAGAAGTAAGAGAATGAGATGAAATCAAGCTAAAAACTGCAGAACTCCTCTTCCTGTGCTCTGATACCACTTGTAGGATCGTTGTCGGACCCAAAACGAGTCAATCAGAGGTGTTCTACTCAAAATGAAAGGCGGAAACAGACATAATGAGTTGAATTCAGCTAGATATCACTTTTAACTGTCGTTTATATTGATCTGGAACAGTTTTACAACAAGCCGACACTTCGACAGAGCTTCGTCGTCGGAAACACACATACAAGAACTTACTCAAGCGAAATCAGACAACACTATTTATAGGCCAGGTGATTCCGCTTGAACATGTTTCAAGCGGAATTACATTGAAACGGAATAGGGTTCAAGCGAAATAAGCATATTCAAGTGGAATAAGCATAAGTGATTTCGCTTGAAATAATGTGTCATTCTCAAGCGAAATTATATCATGTGATTTCGCTTGAACTTGCCTGATGACCTATTTTCTTGTTTTCCGTACCCCGTGTAGTGCAAGACTCGATACAAGACGAAGTCGACAGACGCATGCACCAACAGTTATGTGCCTTATGTCCAAGGCTTGATGCAAAACTACTATCGAGCCGGGGTCTCACTGGAAGCAGCCTCTCTATTCCTACGGGATAGAGGTAAGGCTGTCTACATTTTACCCTCCTCAGACCCTAATTTAGCTTTGTTATTGGTGGGATTTACTGAACATGATGATGATGATTGTTTAACATCTCAAAAATATTCAAATATAAAAATATGATAAATTACTAAATGATATATATATATATAGTATATATATAGTGTTATATATAAAAAAATTAATATATATAAACATATATAACTGTATAAAAAATCTAATAACATAATTATTTAGTAACAATCCGAGCTTGAAAAACTATTCATACTCCAAGCTCAAGCTTTAAATGTAAAGCTTGAAACGAACCGAGTGGGCATCCCAAAGTTAAACGAATGAAGCTCAACCGATTCGGCTAGTTTACACCCCTAAATTTTTAACCTACCTATCCATATAAGAGAGCCCTAAACAATCAAGATTTTTAAAACGGCAAGTGGATCGATAATTAGGATAAATTTCAAGCAATAACAAACAAATTAATATGTATTTTTTGTAATTGTGTGTGTGCGTGTGTGAATGAGTGGCGTAGAAACTAAAAGAATGACCGGTGAGTAACCGCCGCCAGAGCAAAGTGAGGAAGATTGGAGTGACCGGAGCGGGGGTGTTGGTGCATACGTCTGTCGACTTCGTCTTGTATCGAGTCATGCATTACACATGGCACGAAGATCGAGAAAACACATCATAAAGCTAATTTCGCTTGAACTAGCCTAACTGTGACAACCCTCACTAAACCAGGTATCCGTACGACTTAATTAATAATTAATTACTGCTTAATTACTGTGCTTACTTGAACTTGTGGATAAACTGCTACTTGAATGCTGATACATGTACTTACTTGCATCATACTTTGCTTGCTGTCACTCCATGTTTTGCTTACAGCACCTTTGTGACAACCTTGATGCACCAGAAGCATAGTAGCACAATGAATGGATAACCTATTAAACGTCCTGTCATAACTAGCACCAGGCAGGTACTGCCTCTAAGGCCTGTAAGAGCCTGAGATAGTTTCCTACACTAGTGGTGAGTGTAGGGATATAAGGGTTGTAGAACTGCGTCACTAGGAATGAGATTACAGTGACCGGATGTGCCTAAAACGTACTTTAAGTACAAAATTCAGCACTTTAATTAAAATTCAGCATCTAGCTAACTAATAAAGTGCCAAAACATGAGAAAAACATTACTAGACACTTTCCAAAGTGTCGGGAATAAGTTGTGTCACTAAAAATAATAATAACGACACTTTAAAGCTTTGTTAAGCACTTTAACGGATCACTATCCAACCGAACAACCGGACTTTACCCGGAACATAAAAAAATATTGCCATTAACATTGTTTATCTTTTTCTGAGCCAGTTAGGGTCCCCGAATACCCTAACACCCACTGTAATGCATAACACATTGGACAAGTTCGTGATCGTGTTTATCGACGACATCTTGATTTATTCAAGGACAAAGGCTGAGCACGAACAGCATCTAAGAGCTATTTTGGAGCTGCTGAAGAAAGAACAGCTGTATGCCAAATTCTCTAAGTGCGAATTTTGGCTACGTGAAGTCCAATTTCTTGGACACGTGGTGAACGGAGATGGAATCCATATGGATCCATCCAAGATCGAAGCGATCAAGAATTGGGAAACGCCAAAGACGCCAACCGAGATTCGACAATTCTTGGGCTTGGCTGGCTACTATCGAAGGTTCATTGAGGATTTTTCGAAGATCGCTCAACCATTGACGCTCCTCACCCAGAAAGATAAGAAGTTTGATTGGGGAATCAAACAGGAAGAAGCGTTTCAGCTGTTGAAGGATAAGCTCTGCAATGCGCCAATTCTAGCACTACCGGAAGGTACTGAAGATTTCGTGGTATACTGTGATGCCTCGCGTCAAGGATTGGGTTGCGTGTTGATGCAACGCCAGAAGGTTATTGCTTACGCATCACGTCAGTTGAAGGTACATGAGAAGAACTATACCACGCACGATTTGGAGCTAGGCGCAGTGATATTTGCTTTAAAGATCTGGAGACACTACCTATATGGTACGAAATGTACAATTTTTACAGATCATAAGAGCCTACAACACATATTCAACCAGAAGGAGTTGAATATGAGACAAAGACGATGGGTTGAGTTGTTGAATGATTACAATTGCGAGATAAAGTATCATCCAGGGAAGGCGAATGTGGTTGCCGACGCCCTAAGTCGAAAAGAGAGGATCAAGCCCATAAGGGTCAGGGCTTTAGAAATGATTATCCAAACCGATCTTTCCTTGCGCATTCGTGCCGCGCAGAAAGAAGCTCTTAAGGAAAGAAATCTTGAAGAAGAATATCTCCGTGGGATGGAGAAGCTATTGGTGCCAAACGAGGAAGGAATGTTATGTTTTGAGAAAAGGATTTGGGTTCCTCTGTTTGGTGGTTTAAGGAAAGTTGTTTTTGATGAAGCTCACAAATCGCGGTACTCTATCCATCCAGGAGCGGATAAGATGTACCAAGATCTCAAGGATTACTATTGGTGGCCTAGGATGAAGGGCGATGTTGCTGTTTACGTGAGCAAGTGTCTAACGTGCGCTAAGGTGAAAGCGGAATACCAGAAGCCTTCAGGACTTCTGCAACAACCTAAGATTCCCAAGTGGAAATGGGAACAAATCTCCATGGATTTTATTACAAAGTTGCCAAGAACGCCAAGAGGTCATGACACTATTTGGGTGATAGTTGACCGCCTAACAAAGTCCGCACACTTTCTGCCAATCAAAGAGAAGGATAACACCAGCAAACTGGCAGAAATATACATGCGAGAAATCGTCGCACGTCATGGAGTGCCTCTCTCGATCATCTCTGATAGAGATGGACGTTTCATATCAAGGATTTGGCAATCCTTCCAAGAAGCTTTTGGCTCACAATTAAATCTGAGCACTGCGTTTCATCCGCAAACTGATGGGCAAAGTGAAAGAACTATTCAGACACTGGAGGATATGCTGAGAGCATGTGTAATGGATCTTGGTGGTAGCTGGGATAAACATTTACCATTGGTCGAATTTTCATACAACAACAGCTACCACACCAGTATTGGAGCCGCACCATTTGAAGCTCTTTACGGACGCAAGTGTCGATCACCCCTATGCTGGGCTGACGCAGGTGATAGGCAGCTTGTTGGTCCCGAAATCGTCCAAGAGACGACAGACAAGATTGCGCAGATTCGAAAACGCATCGAAGCAGCTCGCGACAAACAGAAAGCCTATGCAGATCCAAACCGGAAACATTTGGAGTTCCAAGTTGGAGATATGGTTTTATTGAAAGTTTCACCCTGGAAGGGTGTGGCACGCTTCGGAAAGCGTGGGAAGTTGAATCCGCGTTACATTGGCCCTTTCAGAATTTTGGAAAGAATAGGGCTAGTAGCATACAAGCTGGACTTACCTGCTGAACTGAATGGAGTTCACGATACATTTCATGTATCCAACCTGAAGAAAAGTCCAACTCAAGATACCGTTGTCATTCCCACCGACGAGATTCATGTTGACGACACGCTCCATTTCGTTGAAGAACCTGTTGAGGTTACGGATTGGAAAGTAAACAAGACCCGCCGGAGCAGTGTCAAGCTCGTCAAGGTTCGTTGGAATGCCAGACATGGTCCTGAATACACCTGGGAGCGTGAGGACCAGATGAAAGAGAAATACCCCCACCTATTTCCCAAGAACCCTGCTTCTAGAAGCAGAACTTAAAATTTCGGGACGAAATTTTTCTAACGGGGGGAGAATGTGACAACCCTCACTAAACCAGGTATCCGTACGACTTAATTAATAATTAATTACTGCTTAATTACTGTGCTTACTTGAACTTGTGGATAAACTGCTACTTGAATGCTGATACATGTACTTACTTGCATCATACTTTGCTTGCTGTCACTCCATGTTTTGCTTACAGCACCTTTGTGACAACCTTGATGCACCAGAAGCACAGTAGCACAATGAACGGATAACCTATTAAACGTGCTGTCATAACTAGCACCAGGCAGGTACTGCCTCTAAGGCCTGTAAGAGCCTGAGATAGTTTGCTACACTAGTGGTGAGTGTAGGGATATAAGGGTTGTAGAACTGCGTCACTAGGAATGAGATTACAGTGACCGGATGTGCCTAAAACGTACTTTAAGTACAAAATTCAGCACTTTAATTAAAATTCAGCATCTAGCTAACTAATAAAGTGCCAAAACATGAGAAAAACATTACTAGACACTTTCCAAAGTGTCGGGAATAAGTTGTGTCACTAAAAATAATAATAACGACACTTTAAAGCTTTGTTAAGCACTTTAACGGATCACTATCCAACCGAACAACCGGACTTTACCCAGAACATAAAAAAATATTGCCATTAACATTGTTTATCTTTTTCTGAGCCAGTTAGGGTCCCCGAATACCCTAACACCCACTGTAATGCATAACACATTAGTAACCGGATTAAGTTCCTACTTAACTTAACTAACCTAACTAATGCTTAACTATTGGTTGGATTTGAACTAAGTTACCCCCCCTCTCTAACCGAACCGTTCCCAAGGGGGACACCCCTTGTACTTTTGTGATTAATTTAATCAAAGTTGCCTAATATCTATTAGACACATAAACCATTGGATAATGATTATAACATTTGCCTCTAAGATCAAGTCTTGACACACTAACACTTTCACTCAACACTCACCAACACACACTCTCTCCCTCTCTCCCCAAAGCTCTCGGCCGAACATCCCCTTCCCCATCCATCCATCTTTCGATCTTGATCATCTCATTCCAAGAGCATACAAGTGTTAAGGATCACATACGAGGAGGCTTGGTGCATTCGGAACGTGAAGGACCTCTTCTCATTGCTTTTATCCACTCATTCTTCGACTAGATTCTTCCCTAGCCTCGAGCTAGTAGTAAGTTGCTTGAAACAACTCTCGAGCTATTTTAAAGTGGTTAAAATAAGATATGACGGTTAAAACTCGTGAACTTGCAAGATGAAGTGTTAAAAGTCTACTAAAATGTTAAAAATGATGGTTAAAAGCTATGATGTTGTGTAAATCTAGCAAGACTTGTTTTGTGTAACTATTTAGTGCCGATCTATGATGTGGTAGCTCGGATCATCGTCTAACCCGGATTGGTCATGATCATGGATCATGACATAGAGTTGTTTAAGTATAAAAAGGGTTAAATGATGAAACTCTACCACACACTAAACATGAACTTGTGTAAAATCGATTTTTCTTACGAAATAGTGTTTTAAACTAGTAGATCTACGGATCTACAAACGGTATTTTCAAAGGACCAAGTGTCAGAGAAATCATATTTTCTAAAACCGGATCTTACACGAACAAGAATGATTTTTAAACACACAAGTGTGTAGACACTTGTGTAACACTAAATTTCGACAAAGAACTAGTTTTGTCAAATTTTACAAGAAGTTGTAAAGATGGAATTTCGTTAAAAACGAGACTTTTACGAAACCGGATTGATTTATACAAAAGATCCACTAAAAGTAATGGGATTTACTTCATATTTTTGGATAAACTTCAAGTTCATGTAATTTTTGCGATTTATATATATTTTGACTAGTTGATGCTTTGGATATTGTTTTGGTTGAATGAGAAAATTGTTGATTTGAATCTTAAAAGAAAATGATACGCTTGAAAGCGTGGCCACCTCCAGTTACAGGGGAAACTCTGGCGAAATTTTTCCAAAAACCTAACACTTGAAAATATTTTCATCACAAGTATTATAAATATATTTCTAACTTGTTTTCGAAAATGTAAATTTCGCCACGATTCTATTTACAAAATTTCTAAGTGTCGGAGGTGGGATTTTCACAAAATGAAACCTGAAATATATATATTTAGAATATATGTTTTTCATAACAACACTTGTGAATTTCTATGATTACTTTGTGAACTATACAAATATTATTTTTAGGGTAAAAATAATATTACCGAATGTTAACGATTCCAAAATAATACAAACGCCTTCACAATAATTACTAAGTTACAACGGTATAATTACTACCACCCGATCTTTAAAACGTAACTTACGCATTTTAAGAAAATATTTATGAGCGCGTATTTTTGTCAAAGTATTATTTTGGGAGAATCACATGTATTAAAATATAATATTTTTGGGAAGAATATTTATATTTTGGAGTAAGAAATAAAATATATTAAGTGAGACTTAGTAATGTATTTCGAATTTTACGAACACGCATGTATTAAATCCCCCATCCTTGGGAAGGAAAATAATTACCAAGTATTTACAAAAATATAAACACGAAATAGTTGGCTAACTATTTCCCAAAAACTTAAACCTTAAGCTAAGGCACGGCCGTCCGTCTAATAGATTTAGTACGTGTAGGTCGTCGCACAGCTGCTTGATCAGGAGATATACTTGGTAGAGACGCACCACTGTGAGTTCATGTCCCCCTTTTCTCTTAACTGTTTTCAGTTTTCTAAACTGCGGGGGTGAAATACATGTTACTATGATTACGAGTAATTCTTACATGGTATGGTTAGCGTAAGGAGGGTTACTATTCAGATCATGTGAGTGGGTAGGCGGAAACTTGAGGCCATTAATCCTCAGGGTAGGACCGAGGGGCAGGAGCGGTAGATCTATCTGGGTGTAGCGAGCCCAGCCCCAGGCCCAAACAGAACGGACCTCGGGGTGACTTTGTACCCAATGCATAAATCTGCTAGGTTTGAGTCTTCCTACTTGCACTTCACACATATCAATGGCCTTGCAAACCATTGGTGATCTCTTTTTCCTTATTTGCTACATACCAGGGTTTTTATACATACAAAGGTTTATTTACTCACTTACACATGAACTCGCTCAACATTATTGTTGATTTTTCAACTTACATGTATTTCAGGGAATTAAAGGATCTGGCGCGGTATGACACGTTTTCCCGCTGCATTAGTTTCGAGGTCATCCGAGTTTAAGGGATGTGACTTTTTCCTGGACGAGTCACAGTTCTTAAACTGTGTTTATTTCTTGTTGGTGTTGTGTCTTTTGAACACTGTTTATGTTTCTTATTATGTGATATCCGTTAAGACAATGTTGTGGTTCTTTACTCTTCAAACTTATTATAATGGATGATCTTGCATGGTTTTTATTTCATATAGTTTGTTATGATTAAGCTATGGTATTAAGAAGTCACACCAAAATAACCACGCTTCCGCAAAGCCAGGGTGTGACAGCTTGGTATCAGAGCTCTGATCATAGCGAACTAGGATTCCTTCTCGAGTCTAGACTATGATCACTAGGGCTCCCACGAAAACATTTTTACTGCATACCACTTAAGTCCAGATCCAAAACTTTTTACAAACAAATGTTGAGCACATTTATTTATTATTTATAGGCTCAGTCTGGGAGGCTGAGGCTCGGTCTGGAAGACCGAGGCTCGGTCTAGGAGACCGAGGTAGTTGGCTAGTAGGACTAGGAAGAGCAGTCTGAGAGGCTGGGAGAATTGGCTAGTAGGACTAAGAAAGAGCAGTCTGGGAGGCGGGGAGGCTAGTGGGACTAGGAGAATTATTTGATTGCTTACTTGGTGACTAATGTGCTTATCTGATTGTATGATTGATTATTTGTACATATTTGTGTTTGTGTTACAGACACCATGGACTCGTCCGGCACAGGTGATTCGGACACCACGGGCCCTAGACCCATAGTATCAGACGACTTAGAGTCTTCAGAGCATGAGGTCCACACATCAGATGTTACCAGCACAGACGAGGATGACTTTCAGCCCTTTGCGCTGCCCGACGCTGTCGATGAGCCCGCTGATGGCCCTTTTGCTGGGTACCTACCACTCGTAGAGATCCCTGCTCCCATACCTTTGGCCGTTTATCCTGCTTACGATATGCTCCTCGACGCCGACGTTGACAACGACGTCGATCTGTTTGATGATGAGCCCCTGGAGGACGATGTTGAGGGCGAGGCCCTTCTAGCTGACGGTGGTCTTTTGTTACTCGTAGATGCTCCAGCTGAGGAGTCACCTGCACACTCACCCGCTCCAGACTCCTTCGAGTCTGTGGCCTCCGCGCCCTTACACACTCGGAGCGCACAACACTATTCACACGGTTCAGATCCTGACAGGGCATCATCTGCTGTCTCTGCTCCTAGATTTGTTTTCGATCATGACCTCGATGAGGATTCAGACCCTGTTTTTCCCCCTGGATTTGACCCGGACCAGGAGATAGAGTTCATCCACTTGGATCAGCCTATGGTTGACCCAGTAGACCCAGTTGACCCTGCATTCGCTGATCATGCAGATTTTGATATGGAGTTCGTTGATCCCGAGCCTGCCATGGCCCTTGAGCCAGTAGCTGCTCCTGACCCAGTGTTTGAGCATGACCCTGTTCATGCTGGCATGCCCATTGATCCTGTGATTGCTGACCTACCCATTGATGATCACCCTGCTGATGCACCACTACTGGAGGGTGACCATGTTATTGCTGCTGATCATGTTGATCCCCCACTTATCGCTGATATACCTGCTGACCCTCTTGTTGCACCCCACCTTGACCCTATGCCTGTACAGTTTGATCGAGCACTTTTTGAGGCACAGATTGACCCACGAGATGAGCACGCCCAGCATGGGTGGATTCCTGCGGATGATGAGCTTCCACCTATTCCTCCTCCACCACCAGCAGTTTAGGACATCTTTAGTACAGCATGGGTAGACGTTGGTGAGAAGACGACGATTGCTCTGACCACACAGCATTTTTGGAGACTGCATTCTGATTTTGACTTTTGTTGATCATGTATATGGGATGTATTGACACTGATTTGATATTCTTTTGGACTGGGGTGATGTAGCCCTTAGTCGATGATGATGTATGACACTATTATGTACTTGTACACTCTACCATGTGGTCCCGATTTTGGCAATGCAATCGCAGTATTCTCATCATATGTGATGTTTTGATTGATTATCTATGTTTTATAACATGGGATGTTGTGTGATTAATATGATTATAACATGAGATGTTATGTGCTATTACTATCATTATATACGTACGCTTTATTATGGCCTGACCGACGTGAACCCATCTTTTAGAAGATGCCGCCGAGACGTCAAACGCCGATGCCTACCAATGAGGCAGAACTCCAACAAGTCATCGCTGCTGCCATCGCGCAATACGCCGCCTCGCAAGGAGGACCCAGCGGAAGCAGCTCAAACAACAATGGCAACAACAATCCACCTCATGGTAATACTAAGTCATTAAGACATACCATGATCTAATTGGATATCTCTAGCAAGGATGCTAATGCCATTCATATGTTGTAACGTATGTGCAGGGTGCACCTACAAGCAGTTTCTAGACTGCAAGCCTGTCAACTTTGATGGCACCGGAGGTGCTGTCGCTTTTGTTCGTTGGGCCGAGAAGACTGAATCTGTTCTCCGCATGAGCAAATATGCACCAGACCAGCAAGTCACCTACATTTCTGGGCTATTTTTGGATGGAGCCCTATCTTGGTGGAATTTGCAAGTGCAGACACTTGGTGAAGCTGCTTCCTACGCACTAACATGGACCGAACTGAAGGAACTAATGCGCAAAAAGTATTGTTCTCGCGCTGAAATCCAAAGATTGGAAACAGAGTTCTGGCATTTGAAGATGGAAGGTCCGAAGATCACGGAATATGTTCAGAGGTTTCACGACCTGTCGCATGTGGTACCCTATATGGTCACTCCAGAATTCAAGCGGATTGAACCCTTCATTTGGGGATTAGCTCCTCAAATCATAAGCATGGTGACCTCCTCCAAGCCTGCAACAATTACTGAGGCATTCGATTTGAGCGTGGCTCTCACTGAGGAGGCTATCCGCCTGAACAAGTTCGATGAGATAAAGACAAAGAAGAAAGAGACTCACGTCGAGTCATCCGGAGGTAACAAACGAAAGTTCTCGAACTTCAAACAAGGCACTAGTGGTGTTGTTAAGAAAGGAGAGCCAAACGCGTCAGCTCAGGTTACAGCTGGTAGTGGAAAGAAAGGAAAGGGATATATGGGCACCCAGCCCAAGTGCAACACCTGCCAGCGTTACCATTCTGGCCGATGTGGTTTGAAGGTGTGTGAAGCGTGTGGGAAACCTGGCCACTTGAAGGATTCTTGTTGGGCCACTGTTGGCCAGGGAGGCCAAGGAGGATTTGGAAACAGAAACAATAACCGGGGTGGAAATGGAAATTGCCCACAAGGAAACAATGGAGGTAATGGGAATCGAGGAAACAATGTGAATCAAGCGGGCGCTGTGAATCATAACCAAAGGAATAACCAAGCTGGAAATGGAGGTGGAAACGGGCAAAGACCTGGATGCTTTAACTGTGGTGATATCGGGCACTTTAAGAGGAACTGCCCAGAGTTGAACCAAGCCCGTGGAAGAGTGTTCAATATCGAAGCGAGGGAAGCGCGCCAGGATCCCAATGTCGTTACTGGTACGTTCCCTATAAACCAACGCTATGCATCCGTTTTATTTGATACTGGTGCCGACTATAGCTTCGTATCGTTAGAATTTAAGAATATGCTTGGTTTAGCCGCTAGTAAGTTAGATATTCCCTACTCAATCGAATTGGCTAATGGGAAGTTAGTAGAAGCCAATGAAGTGATCAGAGGTTGTGCAATCGAGTTGGGAGAACGTGAGTTTGCTCTGGATCTACTACCAGTCCAGTTGGGGAGCTTTGACGTGGTAGTAGGGATGGATTGGTTATCAAGCAACAAGGCAGAAATTGTTTGTCACGAAAAGGTCGTTCGTATCCCGACCGAAGATGGCGAAACAGTTGTGGTAAATGGAGAAAAGCGCGATACGCCGTTAAGAATTATCAGCTGCCTCAAAGCGCGAAAGTGTTTGCAAAAGGGGTGTGCTGCCTTCCTGGCACACATTGTAGACAAGAAAGCTGCAGAACCGAAGATCGAAGACATCCCTGTCGTGAGGGAGTATCCGGAAGTCTTCCCGGAGGACTTGCCTGGACTGCCACCTCAGAGGCAAGTGGAGTTTCACATCGATTTAGTCCCAGGCGCCGCGCCTATGGCTAAGGCACCTTATAGACTTGCCCCGTCTGAGATGCAAGAATTGTCGACACAACTTCAAGAGTTGTTAGACAAGGGATTTATCCGACCAAGCTTCTCGCCTTGGGGAGCTCCGGTCTTGTTTGTCAAGAAGAAGGATGGTAGTTTTCGAATGTGCATCGACTACCGGGAGCTGAACAAGCTGACGATCAAGAATAGATATCCTCTGCCAAGAATTGATGATCTGTTTGATCAACTGCAAGGTTCAAGCTTTTACTCAAAGATCGATTTGCGATCTGGATACCATCAGTTAAGGATACAAGAGGAGAGTATCCCGAAGACAGCCTTCAGAACTCGTTATGGACACTACGAGTTCCTTGTTATGCCGTTTGGGTTGACAAACGCACCTGCAGTCTTTATGGATTTGATGAATAGAGTTTGCAAGCCGTACTTGGACAAGTTCGTGATCGTGTTTATCGACGACATCTTGATTTATTCAAGGACAAAGGCTGAGCACGAACAGCATCTAAGAGCTATTTTGGAGCTGCTGAAGAAAGAACAGCTGTATGCCAAATTCTCTAAGTGCGAATTTTGGCTACGTGAAGTCCAATTTCTTGGACACGTGGTGAACGGAGATGGAATCCATATGGATCCATCCAAGATCGAAGCGATCAAGAATTGGGAAACGCCAAAGACGCCAACCGAGATTCGACAATTCTTGGGCTTGGCTGGCTACTATCGAAGGTTCATTGAGGATTTTTCGAAGATCGCTCAACCATTGACGCTCCTCACCCAGAAAGATAAGAAGTTTGATTGGGGAATCAAACAGGAAGAAGCGTTTCAGCTGTTGAAGGATAAGCTCTGCAATGCGCCAATTCTAGCACTACCGGAAGGTACTGACGATTTCGTGGTATACTGTGATGCCTCGCGTCAAGGATTGGGTTGCGTGTTGATGCAACGCCAGAAGGTTATTGCTTACGCATCACGTCAGTTGAAGGTACATGAGAAGAACTATACCACGCACGATTTGGAGCTAGGCGCAGTGATATTTGCTTTAAAGATCTGGAGACACTACCTATATGGTACGAAATGTACAATTTTTACAGATCATAAGAGCCTACAACACATATTCAACCAGAAGGAGTTGAATATGAGACAAAGACGATGGGTTGAGTTGTTGAATGATTACAATTGCGAGATAAAGTATCATCCAGGGAAGGCGAATGTGGTTGCCGACGCCCTAAGTCGAAAAGAGAGGATCAAGCCCATAAGGGTCAGGGCTTTAGAAATGATTATCCAAACCGATCTTTCCTTGCGCATTCGTGCCGCGCAGAAAGAAGCTCTTAAGGAAAGAAATCTTGAAGAAGAATATCTCCGTGGGATGGAGAAGCTATTGGTGCCAAACGAGGAAGGAATGTTATGTTTTGAGAAAAGGATTTGGGTTCCTCTGTTTGGTGGTTTAAGGAAAGTTGTTTTTGATGAAGCTCACAAATCGCGGTACTCTATCCATCCAGGAGCGGATAAGATGTACCAAGATCTCAAGGATTACTATTGGTGGCCTAGGATGAAGGGCGATGTTGCTGTTTACGTGAGCAAGTGTCTAACGTGCGCTAAGGTGAAAGCGGAATACCAGAAGCCTTCAGGACTTCTGCAACAACCTAAGATTCCCAAGTGGAAATGGGAACAAATCTCCATGGATTTTATTACAAAGTTGCCAAGAACGCCAAGAGGTCATGACACTATTTGGGTGATAGTTGACCGCCTAACAAAGTCCGCACACTTTCTGCCAATCAAAGAGAAGGATAACACCAGCAAACTGGCAGAAATATACATGCGAGAAATCGTCGCACGTCATGGAGTGCCTCTCTCGATCATCTCTGATAGAGATGGACGTTTCATATCAAGGATTTGGCAATCCTTCCAAGAAGCTTTTGGCTCACAATTAAATCTGAGCACTGCGTTTCATCCGCAAACTGATGGGCAAAGTGAAAGAACTATTCAGACACTGGAGGATATGCTGAGAGCATGTGTAATGGATCTTGGTGGTAGCTGGGATAAACATTTACCATTGGTCGAATTTTCATACAACAACAGCTACCACACCAGTATTGGAGCCGCACCATTTGAAGCTCTTTACGGACGCAAGTGTCGATCACCCCTATGCTGGGCTGACGCAGGTGATAGGCAGCTTGTTGGTCCCGAAATCGTCCAAGAGACGACAGACAAGATTGCGCAGATTCGAAAACGCATCGAAGCAGCTCGCGACAAACAGAAAGCCTATGCAGATCCAAACCGGAAACATTTGGAGTTCCAAGTTGGAGATATGGTTTTATTGAAAGTTTCACCCTGGAAGGGTGTGGCACGCTTCGGAAAGCGTGGGAAGTTGAATCCGCGTTACATTGGCCCTTTCAGAATTTTGGAAAGAATAGGGCTAGTAGCATACAAGCTGGACTTACCTGCTGAACTGAATGGAGTTCACGATACATTTCATGTATCCAACCTGAAGAAAAGTCCAACTCAAGATACCGTTGTCATTCCCACCGACGAGATTCATGTTGACGACACGCTCCATTTCGTTGAAGAACCTGTTGAGGTTACGGATTGGAAAGTAAACAAGACCCGCCGGAGCAGTGTCAAGCTCGTCAAGGTTCGTTGGAATGCCAGACATGGTCCTGAATACACCTGGGAGCGTGAGGACCAGATGAAAGAGAAATACCCCCACCTATTTCCCAAGAACCCTGCTTCTAGAAGCAGAACTTAAAATTTCGGGACGAAATTTTTCTAACGGGGGGAGAATGTGACAACCCTCACTAAACCAGGTATCCGTACGACTTAATTAATAATTAATTACTGCTTAATTACTGTGCTTACTTGAACTTGTGGATAAACTGCTACTTGAATGCTGATACATGTACTTACTTGCATCATACTTTGCTTGCTGTCACTCCATGTTTTGCTTACAGCACCTTTGTGACAACCTTGATGCACCAGAAGCACAGTAGCACAATGAACGGATAACCTATTAAACGTGCTGTCATAACTAGCACCAGGCAGGTACTGCCTCTAAGGCCTGTAAGAGCCTGAGATAGTTTGCTACACTAGTGGTGAGTGTAGGGATATAAGGGTTGTAGAACTGCGTCACTAGGAATGAGATTACAGTGACCGGATGTGCCTAAAACGTACTTTAAGTACAAAATTCAGCACTTTAATTAAAATTCAGCATCTAGCTAACTAATAAAGTGCCAAAACATGAGAAAAACATTACTAGACACTTTCCAAAGTGTCGGGAATAAGTTGTGTCACTAAAAATAATAATAACGACACTTTAAAGCTTTGTTAAGCACTTTAACGGATCACTATCCAACCGAACAACCGGACTTTACCCGGAACATAAAAAAATATTGCCATTAACATTGTTTATCTTTTTCTGAGCCAGTTAGGGTCCCCGAATACCCTAACACCCACTGTAATGCATAACACATTAGTAACCGGATTAAGTTCCTACTTAACTTAACTAACCTAACTAATGCTTAACTATTGGTTGGATTTGAACTAAGTTACCCCCCCTCTCTAACCGAACCGTCCCCAAGGGGGACACCCCTTGTACTTTTGTGATTAATTTAATCAAAGTTGCCTAATATCTATTAGACACATAAACCATTGGATAATGATTATAACATTTGCCTCTAAGATCAAGTCTTGACACACTAACACTTTCACTCAACACTCACCAACACACACTCTCTCCCTCTCTCCCCAAAGCTCTCGGCCGAACATCCCCTTCCCCATCCATCCATCTTTCGATCTTGATCATCTCATTCCAAGAGCATACAAGTGTTAAGGATCACATACGAGGAGGCTTGGTGCATTCGGAACGTGAAGGACCTCTTCTCATTGCTTTTATCCACTCATTCTTCGACTAGATTCTTCCCTAGCCTCGAGCTAGTAGTAAGTTGCTTGAAACAACTCTCGATCTATTTTAAAGTGGTTAAAATAAGATATGACGGTTAAAACTCGTGAACTTGCAAGATGAAGTGTTAAAAGTCTACTAAAATGTTAAAAATGATGGTTAAAAGCTATGATGTTGTGTAAATCTAGCAAGACTTGTTTTGTGTAACTATTTAGTGCCGATCTATGATGTGGTAGCTCGGATCATCGTCTAACCCGGATTGGTCATGATCATGGATCATGACATAGAGTTGTTTAAGTATAAAAAGGGTTAAATGATGAAACTCTACCACACACTAAACATGAACTTGTGTAAAATCGATTTTTCTTACGAAATAGTGTTTTAAACTAGTAGATCTACGGATCTACAAACGGTATTTTCAAAGGACCAAGTGTCAGAGAAATCATATTTTCTAAAACCGGATCTTACACGAACAAGAATGATTTTTAAACACACAAGTGTGTAGACACTTGTGTAACACTAAATTTCGACAAAGAACTAGTTTTGTCAAATTTTACAAGAAGTTGTAAAGATGGAATTTCGTTAAAAACGAGACTTTTACGAAACCGGATTGATTTATACAAAAGATCCACTAAAAGTAATGGGATTTACTTCATATTTTTGGATAAACTTCAAGTTCATGTAATTTTTGCGATTTATATATATTTTGACTAGTTGATGCTTTGGATATTGTTTTGGTTGAATGAGAAAATTGTTGATTTGAATCTTAAAAGAAAATGATACGCTTGAAAGCGTGGCCACCTCCAGTTACAGGGGAAACTCTGGCGAAATTTTTCCAAAAACCTAACACTTGAAAATATTTTCATCACAAGTATTATAAATATATTTCTAACTTGTTTTCGAAAATGTAAATTTCGCCACGATTCTATTTACAAAATTTCTAAGTGTCGGAGGTGGGATTTTCACAAAATGAAACCTGAAATATATATATTTAGAATATATGTTTTTCATAACAACACTTGTGAATTTCTATGATTACTTTGTGAACTATACAAATATTATTTTTAGGGTAAAAATAATATTACTGAATGTTAATGATTCCAAAATAATACAAACGCCTTCACAATAATTACTAAGTTACAACGGTATAATTACTACCACCCGATCTTTAAAACGTAACTTACGCATTTTAAGAAAATATTTATGAGCGCGTATTTTTGTCAAAGTATTATTTTGGGAGAATCACATGTATTAAAATATAATATTTTTGGGAAGAATATTTATATTTTGGAGTAAGAAATAAAATATATTAAGTGAGACTTAGTAATGTATTTCGAATTTTACGAACACGCATGTATTAAATCCCCCATCCTTGGGAAGGAAAATAATTACTAAGTATTTACAAAAATATAAACACGAAATAGTTGTCTAACTATTTCCCAAAAACTTAAACCTTAAGCTAAGGCACGGCCGTCCGTCTAATAGATTTAGTACGTGTAGGTCGTCGCACAGCTGCTTGATCAGGAGATATACTTGGAAGAGACGCACCACTGTGAGTTCATGTCCCCCTTTTCTCTTAACTGTTTTCAGTTTTCTAAACTGCGGGGGTGAAATACATGTTACTATGATTACGAATAATTCTTACATGGTATGGTTAGCGTAAGGAGGGTTACTATTCAGATCATGTGAGTGGGTAGGCGGAAACTTGAGGCCATTAATCCTCAGGGTAGGACCGAGGGGCAGGAGCGGTAGATCTATCTGGGTGTAGCGAGCCCAGCCCCAGGCCCAAACAGAACGGACCTCGGGGTGACTTTGTACCCAACGCATAAATCTGCTAGGTTTGAGTCTTCCTACTTGCACTTCACACATATCAATGGCCTTGCAAACCATTGGTGATCTCTTTTTCCTTATTTGCTACATACCAGGGTTTTTATACATACAAAGGTTTATTTACTCACTTACACATGAACTCGCTCAACATTATTGTTGATTTTTCAACTTACATGTATTTCAGGTAATTAAAGGATCTGGCGCGGTATGACACGTTTTCCCGCTGCATTAGTTTCGAGGTCATCCGAGTTTAAGGGATGTGACTTTTTCCTGGACGAGTCACAGTTCTCAAACTGTGTTTATTTCTTGTTGGTGTTGTGTCTTTTGAACACTGTTTATGTTTGTTAGGATGTGATATCCGTTAAGACAATGTTGTGGTTCTTTACTCTTCAAACTTATTATAATGGATGATCTTGCATGGTTTTTATTTCATATAGCTTGTTATGATTAAGCTATGGTATTAAGAAGTCACACCAAAATAACCACGCTTCCGCAAAGCCAGGGTGTGACACTAATTCCGCTTGAAGATGATGATTCCGCTTGAGAGTCTTATTTCGCTTGAGTGCATGATTTCGCTTGAATGTTATTCCGCTTGAAGCATGTTCAAGCGGAATCACCTGGCCTATAAATAGTGTTGTCTGATTTCGCTTGAGTAAGTTCTTGTATGTGTGTTTCCGACGGCGAAGCTCTGTCGAAGTGTCGTCTTAGTGTAAAATTGTTCCAGATCAATATAAACGACAGTTAATAGTGATATCTAGCTGATTTCAACTCATTATGTCTGTTTCCGCCTTTCATTTTGAGTAGAAAACCTCTGATCGACTCGTTTCGGGTCCGACAACGATCCTACAGGGGGCTTCGATCGAGGCTACAATCCCTCTGCTGTATAACAATTATAAATAAAAAAAGAGTAGATATTTAATTAAGAGCATTTACAATTAGTATTCTTCGCTATCTTTAATATTAGAGGTTGTTGATGCGGTGGGTAATTCGGGTGGTATTGTTAGCTCTTGGGACCCGAAAGTATTTGTCAAAGATAAAGTGGTTAAAGACAACAATTTTTTGTGTGTTTCCGGTCTTCTTACGGATGGTCTGGTCCGAATTAACATGCTTAATGTCTATGCACCGCAAAAAAATGGGGATAAAAGAAGCCTTTGGGCGAGAATTTTGCATCTTATTCATTCTCTAGAAGGGTGGTGGATTGTTTTCGGTGATTTTAATGCTGTCCGTAAACACGAAGAAAGGAAGAACTCTAGCTTTGACCCTGTTAGTGCTCGGGATTTTAATGATTTCATAGATGAGGCTGCTCTTCGGGAATATCAACTGAAAGGTATGAAATATACATGTATGACTGTTCGTAGAGGCCAATGTAAGCTGAGCAGGATCGATAGATTTTTCGTTTGTGATGGGGGTTTTTAATAGGTGGCCGAGTGTGTGTGTGAGAGCCCTAAAAAAAGATCTCTCAGACCACTCTCCGCTCTTGTTTTCCGTTGACGATTGTAATTTTGGAAAGAAACCTTTTCGTTGGTTTGACTCCTGGTTGAACAAACCAGGATGCGAAGATGTCATTAGATCGGTTTTCTCAGAGTGGGTGAATTCGGAGCCTTATGATTTAAATTTGTTGAATAAGCTTAAGAGGCTTCGTGCGAGTTTGGCAAAGTGGTATAGTATTTGGAGCATTAATGAGAAAGAAACAGAGATGAAGCTTCGTGAAGATAAGGAACAAATGGAAATTCTTATGGAACAGAGACAACTAGAAGATGAGGAATTATGGATATGGTCGGAGTGCTCTAAAAATTTAGAAGAAATTCAACTTCATAGAACTCGTGACTTGAAACAAAAATCGCGGGTTAAATGGGCGTCGCTAGGGGATGAAAATTCTTCTTTTTTCCATAATGTAGTTAATGGTAGAAAAGCTAGAAATGGTATTCCAGGCTTGATGGTTAACGGTAGGTGGGTGTCTAAGCCTACTTTGGTTAAGAAAGAAGTCTTGAGGTTTTTCCGGAATCACTTTAAAGAGGAGGTTTACAATCGGCCAGCCCTTGTTTGCCCAGGTTTGAAGGTTCTAAATATCGAAGATAGTGCAGCGTTGATTTCTTTATTTACTAGACAAGAGGTGAAAGATGCGGTTTTCGAATGTGGTTCGAATAAAGCGCCGGGTCCAGATGGTTTCAACTTCCGCTTTGTTAAAAGATTTTGGGATTTGTTGGAGGAGGATTTTTTCCGTATAGTCTCTGATTTCCACGGGTCTGGACTTATTAATCCGGGGTGTGCTTCGTCGTTTATAACTTTGATTCCTAAGGTTAAAACCCCCTTGGGTCTCAAAGATTATAGGCCTATAACTTTAATTGGGATGGTTAGTAAGGTTATTTCAAAAATCCTTGCTAATCGCCTTAAAAAGGTTATGGGGACGCTTATTTCTGAATCTCAGTCCGTGTTTATTTCGGACCGTTTCATTTTAGATGGGCCTCTTGTGATAAATGAGATAATCGAATGGTTGAAGAAAAGGTGGAGGAAGGCGTTCTTATTAAAGATCGACTTTGAGAAGGCTTATGATAACGTCAACTGGAATTTTTTATTATCTATTATGGAGCAAATGGGTTTTCTCCCTACTTGGTGTAAATGGATAAAAGGCATTCTAGTATCAGCCCGAGCCTCGGTGTTAGTTAATGGTTCGCCAACTTTCGAGTTTAAATGTGAAAAGGGGTTACGACAAGGTGACCCTATATCGCCTTTTCTTTTTCTTCTAGTCATGGAGGCGTTATCGTGTTTATTAAAAAAGGCCAAGGAGATTGGAGACTTGAAGGTTATTCGGCTAGCTGGTAATGATACGGACATCACTCATCTTTTTTATGCGGACGATGCATTAATTTTAGGCGAATGGTCAAAGGTGAATCTCCAAAGTACGGCTCGGATTCTTCGTATTTTCCACCTTTGTTCGGGTCTTCGCATTAATATCCTCAAGTCTAATTTATGTGGGGTTGGTACCGAAGAGAATGAGGTAGATGATATGATGGAAGTATTGGGTTGTCGTAAAGGGACTCTTCCCTTTATTTATCTTGGTATTATTGTGGGAGCAAATATGTCTCGTGTTTGCAATTGGAATATGGTTTTTGATGTTATAAAAAATAGGTTAGCGTCGTGGAAAGCTAGATGCTTGTCTTATGGTGGTCGTCTTGTTCTTATCAAATCGGTCCTTGAAAGCTTGCCTATTTACTACTTTTCGCTTTACAAAGCTCCTAAAATGGTGATTGATAAAATAGAAGCTATTATGAGCCACTTCTTTTGGTCCGACTCTAGTGTTGAAAGGAAGATACCTTGGGTCTCATGGGAAGTCATTTCTAGCTCTAAGAAGGATGGTGGGCTCGGTGTTTCAAAATTACAACATGTGAATGATGCTCTTCTCCTAAAGTGGTCTTGGCGTTTTAAACAAGAAAGTAATAGTCTTTGGAAAAGGATTGTGTTAGAATGCAACGGTTCGTCTCGCACATGGTCTTCTATGCCATGTTCATATTCGGCTAGCGGAAGTTGGAAGAACATCGTCAAAATTGGGGGTATGAGGATGCCGAACGGGTGCTGTTTGCATAGCTACTTTACTGGCTCGGTTGGTGACTGGTCTTCTGTTTCTTTTTGGAATGATACTTGGTTACGTGAATATCTGCTCAGGATTATTTACCCGAGTTTATTCAGGCTAGAACAGAGCAAATGGGTCGGAGTTAGCAGCCGTTTGAAAGTTCTAAATGGCGTTAAATCCTTACATTGGAGCTGGAGAACAGCCCCTTCTTCTCAGTCTGAAGTTACCGAGTTATTTCAACTTTTGGAGGACCTGTTTAATTTTCAATGGAAGGGTGGTAAGGATGTGTGGAGCTGGAAAGGGGACGCGAATGGAGCCTTCTCTGTTCGTTCAGCCAAACAGTTACTGTACGAAGCTTTTAACAACATAAAAATCCCGAGCATCGATTGGAAAGTTTGGGTTCCGCTTAAGTGCAAGATCATGGTTTGGAGAGCTGCCCGGGATCGTTTGCCTACTTGCGCGGACCTTATAAAAAGAGGCGTTCAGCTTCAGCAAAATGGGTGTATCTTTTGTCAAACGGGTCCGGAAACAGCTATGCACTTATTTACCGGATGCATCTTCTCCTCGGAATTATGGTACAGACTAAGCGTTTGGTGTCGTTTGAATCCTATTTTCGCTTTTGATGTGCAGGACATTTTGAACCTTCCTGACTCTCAAGGTTTGTCTGCTTCGAATAAGATCATTCTTCGAGGTATTTTTTTCACAACCTTGTGGATGATTTGGATTGAAAGAAACGCTCGCATCTTTTCTCACAAGTCTAGAAGACCGATTGAGTTGCTCGAAAGTATCAAGTCTACTTCATTCTTTTGGTTTCGTCATAGAACTAGAATTAAAGATTTCGATCGGAAAAAGTGGTGTAATTATCCTTTGGACTTGATGTAATTAGTCATTTTTTGCCCGGGGGGTCCTTGATTTGAGGGCCGCTTGTGGTTTTTGTGAATGAAAGTTGCCTTAGAAAAAAAAATCTTTAATATTAGAGCAATTCTTTATCTTTAATATTAGAGCAAACTGCCATTTGAGGTTTGGTCAGTTTTGTCACTTTAGTCCAAATCTCAAATCTTTTACATCTGAGTCCTTGTGGTTTTAGTTTATTTCTATTTTGGTCCAAAAGCAAAGTAAGCTTAGAATTCTAAAATAAAAACCCTGGTTTTTTGTCCTTTTCCTCATAGGCAAAATTGCCATTTAAGCATTAACTAGCAATAAGACCCGCGCGCGTTGCGGCGCGGGCACATCGTAAACGTCGAATGGATTAGTCAAAGCGTTATGTAATGCGTTACCCATGTAAAATTGCGTGTTTTGTCGTATCCGATAGAACTTTATGTAACCTATATTAGCATTACAGTTGGATTAATCAATGAAGTAAATCGAAGTTATATCGTGTAAAAAACGGAATTAAACCTGGGTTGATTCGTTTAATGATCTAACCACTATACCACCATTACTTCTGTATAAAGACTTAGAAGTGCCAAAACTTACAGTAATTCTTACGTCAAAATGTAGACCAACTGAAAACGTATTATAATTTACCCGACTGGTTTCTGAAAAAAATTATGTCGACAAGTGAATTTATACCGTTTACGTCAAAACGTGAATTTAACCCGAAACATACATAAAATTAAGCATGTGAGGAAATATATTTTTTTAATCTACGTCAAAAAGTAGACCAACTTAATCGTACATAAAAATAAGTATGAAAACGTATTATATTTGACCCGTATCATTTTAAAAAACTTTAGGTATCGTACATAAAAATTAGCATGTGTGGAAATAGCGTTTTTTATATTTACATCAACACATTGACCAGTTTAAATCGTACATAAAAATAAGCATGAAAACATATTTTATCTAACCCGACGTATATAAAAATAAGCACATGAGGAAATCGTTTCAAAGCGTAGACCAGCTTAAATCGTACATAAAAATTAGCCTAAAACGTATTATATCTGATCCGACTTATTTCCGAAAATTTTAGATTCCATACATAAAAATAAGAATGTCTCATGAAAATAAACATTATACGTATTCTAGTTGATCCGAATCATTTTCGAAAAATTTAGGTCCAAACATGAACTTTTACTAATACATACATAAAAAAGCACGTGAGGAAATGGTTCTTTTTTAAGTAAAAGAATGAAGATACAGTGTGAACTTGAAACGTTAGAAACTAAAGGCGCATGCTATATATGACCCTACTCATTTCTAATACTTTAGGTTGAAACGTGAATTGATACCGACACGTATATAAAAATAAGTACCTTAGCAAGTAGTTTTTTTTCAAGTAAAAGAACGAAAATACGGGGGAACTTTAAACGTTAGAAACTAAAATGGGTGAATATGACATTTCATTAAAATTTTAAAAATGTAAGGGGTGAAAGTGTGCAATCTCAAAGTATGGGGTGTTTTTATTTGTGACAAAGATGTAAGAGATATAATTAGGAAAATTCAACGTTGGGGGTGGTTTTGTCACTTTTTAAATGTTGGGGGTGTCGGTGGCGTAAAAGCCACCGACTTTGTATTTTAAGACATACAAGTGGAGCTAGGCCTGGATCAGTTGGGTTTGTATCAGGGAGCCACAATGTGCATGTTGTTTTGAGTGATGATAGATTACATGAATGCTGAACAGATTAAGTCACTTCATATATCTCATAGGAAAAGTAGAAACTAACATGATCGGGGCAAAACGTGAAGGTGAGAATAATCATTCAGGCCTGGTTGTAAGAAATGGAAAATAAAAAAAGTACCTAGCAATAGCAGAAAGTTGGTTGTTGTCTTCTTTGAGATTCAAAAGCTTGGCAAGAGAAAAAACTGCACAAAGGTAAAATATCACATGCTCTAGTCCTAAAAAAATCTTCAGAAAACGAAGATTCCCTTCGAGTCTATAACGTAATTGTTAATTTGCAGCTATTAACAACTAACACTAACATAGTCAATAAACATGGGATGTAAAGCATGCATATGATTGTAGGCATGTAATATGACTGCACAATGAAGAACAAAAGTATGAAATCGGTACCTAGGCAAGCAAGGCCATCAGCTGCCGGGAAACTGTTGTATGAAGTAATGTGCAGATGAAGTTTTTGCCAATCTTCTTTCTTAATTTTGATACCTTTTTTCTTGTCCTCTACATCTTGTGCACGCGCACAAATTTCTCCCAAACAACTTTGGAATCTACCCCTTCAAGAGATATCTCCTACATTAACCACCAAACATAGCCACAATTCACATGTCTTGAATAACTGATAAATTCAAACTTGCATATCACCTAATTTTAATCACAGTTTGAAGAAACACTGGATATCCGACCGGAATCAGATAATCCAGGGGGTTAGGTTCTGCATAAAAAGGGTTGGTTCTCTCTCGCTCGGTTCACAGGGACAGATATTCTCTTCTTCTCGACAGCTGCAAAACAGACACCGTCAGCCTCGCCACGGGGAGAATGGGGGTTCTCTCCGTGATCACCCTCCGGTGTGAGAATAAGTATCGGTATATGAAGAAGAAGAAGTATGAGTAAAGTGAAGTAACTTGGAAATTATACCTGCATTACTCTTCTATTTATAGCCGAAGTTCTGGGCGGGAAAACCTGTTATTGAAATGTTGTAACACCTCGTAAAAATCATACCCAATAAAATAAAGACACGTGTCATGTGATGCAAACGTGTTATGAAGACGGATCCAGACAAAGATGTACGGTAGGATTTAAAAGCGTCGACATGTTAATTTATACCTCTGAGCGACCTATTAATAAATCCCTAACCATGATATATTTAATCAACATCTCAAATTATGCAAATAAATCTGGTTATCCTAAATGGCAATTTGATTATAACATAAGTCATGAATTCAATATGAATTCTTGGTATTTCCGTCATTTAAAAACCTCCCACATAGATCCAAAATTGTGTAAGTACATGCAAGGCATGCAAGAGCTGAAAACTTGGTCCCCTCTTCTGAAAAGAAACACAAGATTCGGACTTGTAAGAAATGTTTGAGCAAGGCCTAGAAGTTGCAAATATTTTTGTCTCTGGTCATCGGTTACGGACCGTAAGAGCTAAGGCTTACGGTCCGTAAGGAGATGCTTACGGACCGCAAAGGAATCCCTTACGGTCCGTAAGGCTGTCGCTGGCAGCAGAAATGGACAGCTGTCTGTTCAGCCTGTTCCACCACCTTAGATAAGTGGTTTTCGAAATCAGGGGCCCTATAACTGGTTTTTAGCATCATAGGAACACCTGGGATGATCTTGCAACACATGTAGACTACTTTGGCATGATCTAGTGCAATTGGGTTCACTATATAAGAAGAACAAGTTGCAACATTCTCAGTTCCTCACTTGGAAAATTTTTCAAGACTTCTCTGGAGCTCCTCTGATCAGCAACAAGTTTCCTTAGGCTACCTAATCATACTTAGGACCTTTGTAAGTGTCCTTAATCCTTTTTAATTCAGTTTAGCTTAGTTAATTAGCTAAAAGTCAAACCGTCGTAATTAAGGTTTGACTTCGAGATTAATTAAAATTTGTTCAGTCAAATCTCGAATTAAAAGTACCTATAAGTAGGTAATTATGTGGGTAATAAACCCTTAAAAGGGTACTCTCTGATTCCCACTCTAACTAGGTCAATTGTCGGGTCAAAGCTAACTTTAAAAAGTCAACATAATACTTGTTTTCAAATTAATACATAATTAGCAATGTAGGATCCATGTAACCTGTTTTATCATTTATATGACTTGACAATTAATGTAAGAACATGTCTAAACATGTTCAACCCGACAATTTTCAGTAGAGACCCGGTTCGGAACCGAAAGTCGCATAATTTGACTTTTGCTTTGACTTTTAGTTCTGACCCATTTGAGCATAGTTTAGAAATGCCTTAGAGCTTTATTTGGACCAGGATGTATGTTAGTATATCCCTCTGTGATTATACACCTTGGTTCAATAGTTATCCGATTCGTATGCATATTCCCGTTAATTGCTTATATGTTGACTATTATGCCCTTTTAACCTTAAAACGTGATTTTTGAAAATATAAAAGAATGGAGACCTTAGTTACTGATTTATAAAGTTGTCCCTAAAATTTGACATCAGTTTGAGGTCTAGATTAGGAGTTATGCTCATTAGCGTAATTAGAAAACTTTTATTAAATAAATGGCATAATTAGCGTATAGCCTATCTAAACCCACTTTTTGATATCAAACTTTTTACCCACGGATGTAATATAATATTTTGGGATTTTTGAAGATTTTTAATTAATTTTGGGCTGAGCATAACATAGGGTTGTAGCTTTAATTCGGTTAATGCCGATTTTGCCCTTTTGGGCTATAAAATGAGTTTTACAAATTATTTTGATACCAAACCTTTTGATACTGATTTGTTATGATAAATAAAATATTTTGAGCCTTCTGGAATATTAAAATTATCAGCTTTCCTTTAAAAACCCGGAAATAGCTCAAATTCGCCTTTTTAAGCGTTTTTGAAGCATAGTATGCATCAAAACCATTTTACACATATAAGGTTGATACCTACTGATATTTTAAGTATATTCTTATACATTAACAGTAAGCTAAAGTTTTAAACTCAGATTTCCAATTTTGACCTTTTAGCCTATGTGAAATTACCAAAATACCCCTAAGGTGCATAGTTTGGTTTTAAATGATAAATTTCACATATATCTAGTACCCTACTGTTATAACTTATTAAATTAAGTATATTTACTAAATAAATCAAACCTGTAACTCAGATTACTAATTAAACTCTTTTATAACCTTTCAAATGACCAAAATGCCCTTACGGGGCATAATTCGAGTTTAAATCCGTTTTGGGCATAATGGAAGACATCTTACTGATGTCACAACATATTTAAGGCATATTAACTTAGGAAACTCGCATAGGACTCAATTGGTTACTCGTTACGCATTTTCGCGTTCGATCGGCTTATGTAACTAGTTTGCATATATTAGCCGAAACGGGTCAAAGCTTATCATTTTTGTCTCAAAATCCAGAATGTGTTTAGTTTACCCATATTATACAAGTATTCAAACTTGTCGGGTCTAAATCACATTCTATTCCGGTCTTCGCTTATTCATGCGTTTGAACCGTATCTCCCTTGTGAAAACTAACCGGTCTAAGCTTAAGCTTAATTAAAGACCCGTTAGAAATCTAATAGGTTATTGTAAACCTTCGTTCCAGAATAGGAGGCCCAGTAAAAGCTATCTGTACTTGCTGATTGATATACGGCTGGGTGATGTGTGTAAAATGAAACATATAAATTACATCAAATGAGGCATAAAACTAACCCTTTTTTAGTACTAATATTGGAAAAAGAGTGTTTTTGTCTTCCTTTTGTATTTTCAGGATTAAATGAGCTCAAAAACGCAAAAGAAGCAAAAAGACAGCTAAATCCAACATAAATACAAGAAAAGGAACATTAGTGGACTGCCCGAACCCTCAACGGCACCTTCCAAAGCAAAATAGAGAAAACAGAAGACTGAACACGCCCCGTGCTCAGCCAGCACGGGGCCGTGCCCAAGAAGCAGCAGAAAAGACAAACCTATAGAAGCTTCTATTGCCCATCACGGGGCCGTGCTCAGTGGACACGGGGGCGTGTCGAAAGTACAGCAGGCGCATTTATTGTAATTGCGAATTTCAATTAATGAGGAGAGAGAGTGTCAGACGGACACGGGGCCGTGCCCAGCGGACACGGGGCCGTGCCCAGCGGACACGGGGCCGTGCCCAGCGGACACGGGGCCGTGTCCAGCTCTCTGTTCAGCCTATAAATAGGAGTGCTTGGATTCATTTCATCTCATCCCTTGGCACACCACCTCTCTCACACTTCATCCACCACCCACCACCTCTCTCACACTTCATCCACCACCCACCACCATCACAACACCATCATCCACCACCATCATCCATTGTCCATCGTAGAGTGTGTGAGTCGTCTCGGGATCCAAGATTGATCGTAAGAGTTCTTGACAATCAAGGCCATGTTTGCCTAAGTCTCTTACATCACTTGGTGAAGACAAAGTGTCTAGTATAATACTTTTTATTTCTAATCCTTTGCACTTTTTATTTGGTTTTGTATTAATGACTTTAATAACTAGTTACTTATGTTGAAGGTGATCTTTCCTTATCGTTTGTCCGTGGTGTCTTGGCATTATTTTACTGTCTATATAAAATAAAGGATTTTCACCATTCATATCTCCACGGTCTATATGGAGATATGTTGGCTACCTGGTAGGGGGTTAAGGGAACGGTTTGGTAAAGGTCTTGCCATTGTTCAGCGTTTAGAGGTCCTGCAATGGACCTGGGTCAAATTTAGTAGGACCTCCTTCAATACTTCACGGTATTGGATGGCGGGGGTCCAAACTCTTTGATCCCCTCATAAGTTAACTACTATTAATACTATAACCCGGATATTTAGGACTGTATCCCTGCTGACTCAGACTACTTAGCCGAGGGTAACGTCACCGCCAAAAGCGGGGCCTACCACAATACTGCATTAATAACTTAATTCATTATCTTCCAATAATCCACCCTTTTAGGATTGTATCCCTGCTGACTCAAACTACTGGGGTGAGGGTAACGTCACCTTCAAAAGAGGGGCCTACTACAATAACTAAGATAATCTCTTAATTATGTGCAAAAATGCGGAAATAATCAAAGGTTATACTAGATACGAGTCGGAACCAAGTGATTCATCTTGTCTATCTGTTTTTATTTTTTTTTTATTTTTATTTTCAGCATTTTAGTTAGTTTTATTTTTCTTAGTTTAAAACATTTTTCTAAACTTTTATTTTGGTTAGACGTTGAGGATAAACCGGTACTAAAAGCTCTTGTGTCCTTGGACGACCTCGGTATCTTACCAACGCTATACTACACTCAACGATGGGTGCACTTGCCCATATGTGTGTTTAGTGTTAGTGAAATATCGTGTTTTATAAATTTAAAACTTGGCTAAAATAAGTGTTAAAAAGGGCTTAAAATATACACCTAATAAATACGACACTTCATACGCATCAAGTTTTTGGCGCCGTTGCCGGGGAACACAAGGATTTTAAGAAAGTTAGGAATCAACGGCCTAATCATCTTTTATTTTTCTTTTTAATTTTTTTTAGGATTTTTCTTAGTTTTTCAGCTTCTGCAGAGCTCAGCACGGGCCGTGCCCGGTCAGACACGGGCCGTGCCTAGCATCATCACTGGCAGTTTTTATTTTCTGAGTTACAGAGAGCTGAACACGGGGCCGTGTCGGTGCAACACGGGGTCGTGTCCAACTCCCAGTAACTGGGAATCCAGAAAACAATTACTGTATCTCTCAACACGGGCCGTGTTCACTGAGCACGGGGCCGTGGTGAACTTTCTGACCAACGTTCTTTTCTGTTTTTATTGCAGGACTTGGAACCCAGGTGCCACATTTGACCCTCCTACGTAGTGCATGAGCTCCAGTTCTAGTAGAGACATAAAAGAACCCTTGGAAGAACCCGAACGCTTTCTCAGGAAAAGACTTAAAGCTAAAAATCAAGAAAAAGCTTCGGGGGACCCACTTCCAATGGCGGACCAGCGTACCCTCATGGATTATCTACGGCCTACCGTAGGCAATCTTGGCGCCGCTATCAATGCACCGAATGTCGAGGCCAACAACTTCGAACTTCGGCCGCATTTGATACAAATGCTCCAAAACTCCGCAACCTTCCACGGGCTTGCGGACGAGGATCCCCATCTACATATTACTAACTTCTTAGAAATATGTGATACCTTTCGGATCAATGGAGCATCAAATGACGCCATCCGCCTTCGAATGTTTCCTTTTTCACTAAAAGACCGAGCTAAGGCTTGGCTTAACACCCTCCCAGTTGGATCGGTAAACACCTGGGATGAACTCGCCCAAAAGTTTTTATATAAGTATTTCCCTCCTGCTAAAACGGCTAAATTAATGACTGAAATTAATACATACTCACAAGAGGATGGGGAATCCTTATATGAAACTTGGGAAAGGTTCAAGGAGCTTCTAAGAAAGTGTCCTCATCACGGTCTAGCGGTGTGGCAACAAGTATCCACTTTCTACAATGGGTTGTTGCCACACACAAGACAAACACTCGACTCAAGCTCCGGGGGACTCTTAGGTAATCGTCGCCCAAATGAAATATATAACCAAATTGAGGAAATTGCTCAAACCAATTTTCAATGGCACACTCCCCGATGTAATAAATCTATTGCCCCGGGCGCCCATAAGGTTGATGAAAGCACCTCTTTACAAGCCCAAATCGAGGCCCTCTCTTCAAAAATCAAAAAGCTGGAAATGACAAAAACGGCCTCGGTTATGGCTTGTGAAGGGTGTGGTGGGTCACATGAAAATTGGAGTTGTATGAAAGAATTAGATGAACAAACTGAAACGGTAAACTACATGGATAATAGACCTAGGCCGTCGGGTCCTCCAACGGGTACCTACAACCAAGGATGGCGTAACCACCCAAATCTTGGTTGGAGAGATCCCGGCAATAGTAGTAACCAACAAAACCAAAGAACTAATTTTCAACAACCGCAAAATTTTCCTCAACAACAAGGTGGAAGAGAAAGGCTTGAAGATACTGTATCTCGCCTCATCTCTGACACTGAAAAGAAAAACTCGGATCGATTTCAACAATTGGAATCAAATTTCAGAAATCAACAAGCTAGCATTCAAAACGTTGAAAAACAATTAAATCAACTAGCTCAAAATTTCTCCGAGAGACCACAAGGCGCGTTACCTAGTAATACCGAAACGAACCCGAAGGCACAAGTACATCTCATCACATTAAGAAATCGAACCGTGGGTCCCGAGGATGCTCCATTTCCGCCAAATGAAAGAAGCCATTCTAGCCAGCCTGTGACTCCTCCTGCGCCAGAAAAGGCTCCTATACCAAATCAAGAGCCCACCAAAACTCCTCCAATTCCGTACCCCGGTAGGTTGCATCGTCAAAAGACCGATGAGCAATTCGCAAAGTTTGAAAGTTTACTAAAACAATTGCATGTTAATATTCCTTTTATTGAGGTCCTAACCCAAATGCCTAAATATGCAAAATTCATGAGGGATTTCCTCACTCACAAAAGGAAAATTGAATCATTGCAATTAGTTAACTTAGGCGAAGAATGCTCAGCTTTAGTACTCAACAAACTTCCACAAAAGAAAATCGACCCCGGGAGCTTCACAATCCCTTGTTCGATTGGGAAGTCCCTCGTCCGAAATGCTTTAGCCGATCTTGGGGCTAGCATCAACCTCATGCCCACATCAATGTTCAAGCGACTCGGCCTAGGAACAACAAGCCCTACAAAGATGAGCATACAACTCGCCGACAGGTCCGTCAAATTCCCACAAGGTGTCGCCGAAAATCTGCTAGTCAAGGTTGATAAATTCGTCTTTCCAACCGACTTTGTCATCCTAGACATGGAAGAAGACACCGAGGTCCCTCTCATCCTCGGGAGGCCATTCCTAGCCACCGCCCAAGCATTGGTGGATATGAATGACGGAACTCTAACATTGAAGTTTGGGGATGAGGAAGTGAAATTTGAATGTGGAAGGCGAGTAGAGGAAGAAGATCCGGTCAACTACATGAAGGTCATAGACTCAAGCTTGGATGACGCTCTCCGACGGTGTAACATGGGATGCAACACATCCCACTTGGGTAACATATGACCAGGCTTTGGGTCTAGCCAAGGACCCTTATAAACGTGGCGCACCATGGAGGCATTCCACGGAACTATCCTTAGTTTAATTTAGATTAATTTTTATGTTTTCTAGTTAGTTTTAATTTTCAGGAATAAAACACACTCACGGTGGTAAAGGATGAAAAGGGGAACGAGAAAAATGAACCCATGCACAAGAACGAGGCAACCCGACAATTTTCTCCATTTCAGAAGGTTCAACACGGGCCGTGCCCAACCAACACGGCCCCGTGCCGAACCACCTGCAGAAAAACGCCCAGTACAGGTACCTGGACACGGGCCGTGTTCACCCAACACGCCCCCGTGTCCAGACTTCTGTTTCTCTTATTTTAATTTTGTTACTAGCACTTGAACACGGGGCCGTGCCCGGATAACACGGGGCCGTGTTCAGCGCCCAGTAACACAAATTTTTTGCTTTTCAAACACTATTTTACACATCTAATCAACCTAAAAATTTATTTTTGGGACACATTGAGGACAATGTGTAATTTAAGTGTGGGGGGGATGCTAAAACCTTGAATTTTGCAAGTCCTAAATACAAGCCTTACACAAAACTCTATTAGAACCGCTAATCACCCCAATTTTTTTTCAAAAAAATTTCATTTTTTTTACTTGTCTAGGTTTAACTCGGGAAATTCAAGTTCTCAAAAAGGTTATATTTTTACAAATTTACAACCGATAGCGTAGTGATAAAAAGAACCAACATAAGAAAATTATGAAAAGGCATGACAAACTTATTTAAAATTTGATTATATATACTTGATCACATAAAAACCCATTCCCACAAAAGTGAGTTTTGAGCCTTTATTGAGCACACAATTACATATCATTTGACTAAATGCTCATTTTTCGTTTCTTGTGTGAATAGCTGCTTGGTTCTTACGACTCTAGAACTTGCCAGGACAATACATTCCCGGTCCTTATCAACTTAAACCCGAGTAAGTAAATGATGGAGGCATTAGGACTAACCCTTTTCATTTCTACACCATTATTTTTCTTTTTCCTTTACCACCTACCCAAAAATCCCCCTAGTTAGCCCCTTTGAGCCTAAACCTTTTCGTTTCATCACCCAAACAAAAACCCTTTCATCCACAAAAAAACCTTTTTCTTTTTTTTTAACCCTTTATTTTAGTAACAAGTTCGGTTCTTCGTGAAAAAAATATATATATATATATATTTGTGATAATGATGAAGCAAAAAAAAGAAAATAAACAAACAAGTTAATCGAAAATAACTTAGTTTGAATAAAAGCTTCATCAAAATAAAGAGTTGCAAAAATACGAAAACCGACACTTGTTACGCTTTTAGCCCTTTTTCTACTAACCACTAACCCAACCACCTACCTTTAACCCTAGCCAACCCTTAACCCACAAAGTCCTCTTGATATCTACAAAGGTATAAAAGTTAAAAAGGAGGAGGATTGATTTCTTGGCAAGCCTATGGTAGGAATAAGTTCCGTGCCGCTCTCGAGTGATTCACTAAAAATACACCTTCGGCCGAGTGTGAGTGATTTCCCCGCGAGGTATGTGAACTTGTATATAAATAGAATTTTAAAAAAAGACATGTTATGCCCAAATAAGTAATTTCTTTTATGAACAGTTCTAAATAAATCATTACGAATAGGAGTGTAAATAAATAAAAATAAAACCCAAAAAGATCTTGGAAATCCCGACACTCTACGACAAACCCAAAACTTATCATTTTTTGTCTCAAAATCCAGAATGTGTTTAGTTTACCCATATTATACAAGTATTCAAACTTGTCGGGTCTAAATCACATTCTATTCCGGTCTTCGCTTATTCATGCGTTTGAACCGTATCTCCCTTGTGAAAACTAACCGGTCTAAGCTTAAGCTTAATTAAAGACCCGTTAGAAATCTAATAGGTTATTGTAAACCTTCGTTCCAGAATAGGAGGCCCAGTAAAAGCTATCTGTACTTGCTGATTGATATACGGCTGGGTGATGTGTGTAAAATGCAACATATAAATTACATCAAATGAGGCATAAAACTAATCCTTTTTTAGTACTAATATTGGAAAAAGAGTGTTTTTGTCTTCCTTTTGTATTTTCAGGATTAAATGAGCTCAAAAACGCAAAAGAAGCAAAAAGACAGCTAAATCCAACATAAATACAAGAAAAGGAACATTAGTGGACTGCCCGAACCCTCAACGGCACCTTCCAAAGCAAAATAGAGAAAACAGAAGACTGAACACGCCCCGTGCTCAGCCAGCACGGGGCCGTGCCCAAGAAGCAGCAGAAAAGACAAACCTATAGAAGCTTCTATTGCCCATCACGGGGCCGTGCTCAGCGGACACGGGGGCGTGTCGAAAGTACAGCAGGCGCATTTATTGTAATTGCGAATTACAATTAATGAGGAGAGAGAGTGTCAGACGGACACGGGGCCGTGCCCAGCGGACACGGGGCCGTGCCCAGCGGACACGGGGCCGTGTCCAGCTCTCTGTTCAGCCTATAAATAGGAGTGCTTGGATTCATTTCATCTCATCCCTTGGCACACCACCTCTCTCACACTTCATCCACCACCCACCACCATCACAACACCATCATCCACCACCATCATCCATTGTCCATCGTAGAGTGTGTGAGTCGTCTCGGGATCCAAGATTGATCGTAAGAGTTCTTGACAATCAAGGCCATGTTTGCCTAAGTCTCTTACATCACTTGGTGAAGACAAAGTGTCTAGTATAATACTTTTTATTTCTAATCCTTTGCACTTTTTATTTGGTTTTGTATTAATGACTTTAATAACTAGTTACTTATGTTGAAGGTGATCTTTCCTTATCGTTTGTCCGTGGTGTCTTGGCATTATTTTACTGTCTATATAAAATAAAGGATTTTCACCATTCATATCTCCACGGTCTATATGGAGATATGTTGGCTACCTGGTAGGGGGTTAAGGGAACGGTTTGGTAAAGGTCTTGCCATTGTTCAGCGTTTAGAGGTCCTGCAATGGACCTGGGTCAAATTTAGTAGGACCTCCTTCAATACTTCACGGTATTGGATGGCGGGGGTCCAAACTCTTTGATCCCCTCATAAGTTAACTACTATTAATACTATAACCCGGATATTTAGGACTGTATCCCTGCTGACTCAGACTACTTAGCCGAGGGTAACGTCACCGCCAAAAGCGGGGCCTACCACAATACTGCATTAATAACTTAATTCATTATCTTCCAATAATCCACCCTTTTAGGATTGTATCCCTGCTGACTCAAACTACTGGGGTGAGGGTAACGTCACCTTCAAAAGAGGGGCCTACTACAATAACTAAGATAATCTCTTAATTATGTGCAAAAATGCGGAAATAATCAAAGGTTATACTAGATACGAGTCGGAACCAAGTGATTCATCTTGTCTATCTGTTTTTATTTTTCTTAGTTTAAAACATTTTTCTAAACTTTTATTTTGGTTAGACATTGAGGATAAACCGGTACTAAAAGCTCTTGTGTCCTTGGACGACCTCGGTATCTTACCAACGCTATACTACACTCAACGATGGGTGCACTTGCCCATATGTGTGTTTAGTGTTAGTGAAATATCGTGTTTTATAAATTTAAAACTTGGCTAAAATAAGTGTTAAAAAGGGCTTAAAATATACACCTAATAAATACGACACTTCATACGCATCACTGGGATTAAATTTATATTTAGCTCAGGTAAATACTTTTAACTTATTTTCCCTATACGGGCTTGGGGTATGGTATATAAAATACCGCTTGGTCGGGCATTGAATCTTAATCGGATAAAGGTTGAATCATTGAAATGCTCCGTTTGGAAATGTTTTGTTTGCTTAAAGCCTTTAGGGGGTTAATGGCCATGTCCCGGATATCCTTGGCATCATTTTACGAAATGGCCACGACCTAAGCACGGGGTGTAGGCGTACACCCGTCAATGCCTAAATAAATAATGTGGTGTGTCTATTGATCTTTAACCCGGCACAAACCGGGCTACTGAACGCATAAGGAACATGTAATTCTTTTACAAGATTATATTCAAATAATTATCCCAAGTTATAAAAAGTTTTGTGCCACGTGCATTCAAATCAATTTTATTAAACTTTTCAAAATGAGTCAGTTAATTGTATTTACCAGTGCAAACTGACGTATTTTCCCAAAAAGGTTAAGTGCAGGTACTACTCGAACTAGGCTGGCTTTCTCCTAGCGTCCACAATAAGTCTCGCAAGCTTGGATGTCATAAAACTGTTGAACAATGTTTCCTTTTTATTTTGATCCGCCTGTGGATCTGTTTCAACTACGTGTGATACTTATTATTACAATTTATTAAAGTTGAAATGAATCTATCTTTTGCTTCTGCTGTGCATTTAAATTTGTGTTGTTTGACTATGATGATATCAACTACGTCACGATATTTCCCACCGGGCCCACCGGTAATACGTGGAAATATCGGGGTGTGACAGGTTGGTATCAGAGCCAACACTGAGTGAATTAAACACTAGCCTTTTGTGTTTAATCTCAGTTACACAATTGCACATTCCTCGAACCTTCGAGTCTAGACAAAGAACATAGGACAAATCCTGATTTTGTTTTAATTGTCTTTTATATTTTGTTGTTATCTTTATTATGTTGACAGGTCTAAATATGCCGCCAAGATTCTTTAGAAGAAAAGGAACGTCACCTGTAACAGGCCACGACCAGGAGGCCGGGCCTTCTCAAAGGCGAACCTCACATATCCCTATTAGCACCATTCCACAGGGAGACTGGAGGGCGCATCTACAGCCAGCGAGACGATCAGTCTCGTTAGCTTCGTCACCTTCTTACTTACACTCCTTTGGACCCCATTCCGAAAATGAACCAGATAACCCACATCCTTCGTTTATCCCTCTCCAGCGGTCCAACTCGCGCCATTCCTTTGATAACCCGTCCCATCTCTTTCGAAGCCGGTTCAACCCGGCAAACTACCTCGAGGAACCCGTGGGTGTTAACCCATTGGGACCGGAAGATCACTTTTCGGGAGATCACGCCATGGACATGGATGAGGATACCGACCCTACCGAACCACCGACTGGTACCCCCACTCATCCCATAGAAATTTCTGATGGGTCATCTTTTCACGGATCACCGTACCGTGGTCCAGATAGCTACCAAGCTAGGTTCACCCAACATGAATGGTATTTCACACCCTCTCACCATTCATCGCCTTACCAGCAGCAGCAGCAGCAACAGGATCCTTCCGGGGATTCACGCTTTATGGTAGTTACCCCGCCACCACCACCACCCCAGCAGCAACCTCCTGAGCCACCAAGGCGATGGAGAACAAACGCACGGATGTCCGTGCGAGGAGGGGTACATATCAGCACGCCTCAACCATCGAGTGGCAGCCACTACCCGCCGCTCCAAGAAAACCAGCAGATAGGGGGACCTTCAAACCCCAACCCGGAAGTGAACTCGGCACATGCCATGCCACCACTGTTGGGCTTTGACAACCCAATTCCCACGTACGCTGGCCCAGCAACGTATAATCCCTTTGAGCAGCCGGCTCACACCAGCTTCAATTATGCTGAGATCGACCCATACCTAGCGGCATGGAACTACAATGCTGTTAACCCCGAAGGGCACTACGGAACTCCTTGGGGAGTTGGATACCCAGCTTATGGATACCAACAACAACCGCCTCTTCGACCTCCATATCAGCCGCAGCCGCAGGCTCCACAGTTTTCCCCGCCAGAACGGTTGGCAATTCTCCAAAGACTGGACCAGGTTGAGCAAGAAGTTCACAGAGATCGCAGGGAACAACATGGTTTCTTCAAGGGATTGGCAAGTTTAATAAAAGGAAAAAGCAAGAAGGACCATTGAATCCTTCAAATTGTTGGTTGTATTTCCTTGTTTTCAGATTAAGCCCCTGCGTGGGCCTGTTTTTCTGTTTTAACCCCTGCATGGGTATGTTTTGGTTGTTAAGTCCCTACGTGAGCACGTTTTTCCATTGACCCCTACGTGGGTATGTTGTGTTGTTTAAGCCCCTGCGCGGGCATGTTACTTTCATTTGAAGTCCCGTTCAGGGCAGACTCATATTTTTAATTCATGTGGTGAAATGGTTAAATTTAAATTCTTATTTTTAGATTATTTGCATGGACAAAAATATAAAATAAATAAATAACAATATTTTTACAAGATCTATCATTATATTAAAATGATAAAATCTAAAGGGACAAGACCTAGCCTTCATGTCATTTAAAGACAGGGCCAAGACGGTAGTTCCCCAATTAGATTCAGATCCTTATCAACATCTCAATTTAAATTGTTCTGCGTTGAATAATAAAAAGAATCTTAAAAGGTAAAACCTAGCTTGTATGTCATTATAAGACCTGGCCAATATGGTAAAACCTGTTTTAAAGGATTCAAATCTCTGTTAACATCTGCAAACATGTTAACATTCTTGGCTAATGTGATCCGCAAAATCACACATGTCACTCTTATGTTGAATTATTTCAATTCTTTTTAGTATTTAAACATCCGATTGTGATGTAATGCCTACGGGCTATAATTATTGTCATATAAGACAAAAGACAGTAGTAGCTTATAAACTCCCTGTCAAGAAAGGCAATGAACCTTGATTCAAACCTTAATACCTCGATTCTGTAAAATCTAGGCTTATAAACTAAATTTGTCCATGTGACTAGGCCTTTTGTGCCATTACTAACTTATAATTTAGGATTATGATAAAGATCCTGAATAATTATATATTTAACAAATTAACTGAAATGGCTATTAACAACCATAGTTAATAAATTGTCAAAAGCAATAAAACTGTATAAGCTCCTATATAAACCTTGCCCTTATTTGATTTTATGTAGCAATTAAAGCTACATGGCTAGGTCAGAAGAGGTAAACAGTAATCCGGTGGAAAACCATGAAAATACTAAGATACATGTGACCGGTGCGGAGCTGCAAGCATTAGTAGATAATGCTGTTACAAAAGCTATAGAACGACAGTATAATGAATCTAGCGGGACTCGACGTAGGACCCTATCCACACCACATTCCAAACCTAAGACTCATTCAGAGGCTCACAGCAAGCCACCCTCTAAGAAAGATGAGCCAAAGAAAGATGATGATCGACATTCATCTAATCAAAACAGTGTTCCATCAAAGAGGATCGAGCTTAAGCAGGAACCGCGTGGGAAGTCCTGTACATATAAATACTTCGTCTCATGCAAACCCCGGGACTTTACTGGTGAAAAAGGGGCAGTTGATTGCATGACATGGTTGGATGAGATGGACGGTGTGGTAGATATCAGCGGGTGCGCTGATAAGGATGTAGTAAAGTTTGTATCTCAATCGTTCAAAGGTGAGGCCTTAGCCTGGTGGAGATCGTTGCGCTTATAGCTATGCAAGAGTCAAGAATAGCAATATTCGCTTCGAGATCACGTACTATAGAAATTAAGCAATATAATTCTTGACAACATAACTTGATATGGTATTCAAGGATACAGTTCAGGATCTTTACGCCTAAGTTCATCAAACATCTGCTTGTAAGGGGTGCCAAACTCGTACACATTCGGTTCTCTTAATGAAGGACCAGGGAGTTTAACATGGGTCCCTGTTCCATATGAACAAACATCAAAACCTTCCCTCTTTAGCAGAAAGTGAGCCTCCATGCTTCGGTTCTGATTTGAGGAGCATACCATAGCATATTTCAGTCTCATTGTACACGGTTTTTCTGTTCAATACTGCAGAAGAATTTTCATACAGTTAAAATCAAGATTATTCTTGTTAATCCCATAGATTAACAAAGATTGATATTCTTAATGAGATTGAACATCGAAACATCCGCAATAGATTTGCAGCACTTCCCTTTATGTTCATGCGCAATAGGAGCATACCATAGCATATCTCAGCACTTCGTCAAAGAAGTATTTAGTAATTTTGGTATTTATTTCTAAAGTAATATCATCCGTATCGGTATCTATATATTCTTGCATTTTTTCTTCAAAATCAAACCAAAAAGAACATTCACACAAAAGAAGATTACAAACCACTATTACCAAAAGAGGGGTGTAAATGATCCCAAACAGCTTGTTAGCTACTCGAGATCACCTCGCTAAAAGCTCGATTCGAGCCTAGCTTAAATGAGCTCAAGCCTAAAAGTAAGCATGTTTAGTGAACGAGCCCAAGCTTGAGCTTCACTCAATATTGTAGAAGGCGCTAGGCGCTAGTCGGGCGGTGAGGTACCACCTAGGGATTAATCGGGATTAATAGGGATTAATCGGGATTAATCAGATTGGACTTTTTAAGTATAATTTTACAATTTTTATATATATATATATAGATAACTTTATACTTTTTATTAATAAATTTAAAAGTTTAGGAACCATATGTAAACTAGTGAAAGATAGAGGGGGTTAAATGTTAAAATACCTAAAATTAAATGTTAAAATAGGTTTATAAGTAATATTTGGGCTGTAAAACAATGGGCCAGATTCAAAAATGGGTCAAATTTTGTGTTTAATGGGCTGTAAAACATGGACCGATTAGTCCGATTTTGACCGTCTGGGACCGATTTTGACCGCGTAAGACCGATTTTGACCATATCCGCCTAATTGGACCGACTAGCTAAAAATTAGTCAGTAACTCACCGCCTAGCGCCTAGGCGCCGATTAATTAGGCCGATTTCTGCAACATTGGCTTCACTTATCAAGCTCCAACAGGCTCACGACCCTAGATGTCACAAATCGGTTCCAAACCCTAAACTGGTTCAAGTTGGAAAAGTGAAAACCAATTTTGGTTTGAAACCGGTTCGGATTATGTTGGTATGTAGACTGGTTTTGACCAGTTTTGAGCAGCTTTTTACCAGCTCGGTTCGGGTTCAAACTGTTAGGGGTATCGTATCAGACTAGGCTAGAGCGGAAGCGAAACAAACACACATACACACACACACACTAGCAGAAAATAAAGAACACGGGAATTTACGTGGTTCGGTCAAGGTGACCTACGTCGACGGGTTGCAACTAGGGTTAGGATTTTATTACTAAGGTGATACCAATTACAAAGGTCCTATCAACTATTTATAATACCCAAATTAGGGTTTACAACTTGTTGACCAAGAAAAGGTAAAATAGGAAACCGGATATCAGGCTTAACAAAAAATAGCGCATATGGTATTTGTTCCATAATTAGCGCATCTGCGCTCCATGATAGAGCATCTGTTAGAGTATCTAACATTACAGTATCTATTAGAGCATCTGGCACCAGATTAGAGCATCTATCATCTAGAGCGTCTATTAGAGCATCTATGAAACAGTAGCGCATCAAAAAATAGAGCATATGCAGATTCTCTATTATGTTCCTGCATTCCTTCAAAGTCTTCATATCAAACAATCTCCCACTTGGAGGCTTTGCATAAACCACAAAGTCTATCCAAGTAAACCCATCACCAGTTCAAGTCTTCCAAGCCTCCAGTTCCCAAGAACAAGCTAAGACTTCAGTCACACCCAAGCCACCTAGTTGCAACCACACCTCTCATCAAGTACCTGAGAGACCAGTTGAAGCTCCCACAAGATCCAACCCAACAGTCTTATCAGACCCATTCTCTATCTCAACCGGCTTGCACGATCCACCAGCTCCAGAGATACACCGAGAATTAATACCACTCTCCACATTTTGCAAACTATTTCCAGGAGAGCTTTTTTCTTCAGTCGGAATCTTCGTCTTCAAAACCCAACGGTTCTTTGTGATTGTACCCGGAACACGACCCGTGCTCCCACTATCACCAAATCCCCTGACTGGCTTAAACTTAGACCCCGACCACATTCAACTGACATCCCCAAAGCACCAGGATTTAAGTTCGCAAATTGAACCCTCTTCCGCTTACTAGATTCAGTGAACCAGACTTTATGTTGTACAGGGACGGCTACTCACTCAGCAGGTATCTCAACTAGATACAACGATCCTCGTCTCCTCCCACAAGCAACAACAAGATTTCCATCAATCACCTTCCACTTCCCACCACCAAACTTAACATCTAGTCCCTGTTTATCCAGTTGACTAACAGAAATAAGTTTATTCGTTAAACCTGGAATTACCTTGACGTTCTTTAAGTTCCATGTAGTGCCCAGTGGAGTCTTCAGATTGACATCTCCCATACCCGTAACATTAAGAACATGACCGTTTGCTAATCGTACCTTTCCAAAGTCTCCTTTTTTCAGATTCACCATTGTCTCCCCGCTGTGCATGGCGTGAAATGAAGAACCAGAATCCATAGCCCAAGAATCTATAGACTCTTCACAGCAAACCAGTACGTCACCGTCAGATTCATCTGACACAACACTGTTTACATGCTGGTTACCATCCTCTTTCTTAGGATCAGGACACTCGTGTTTAACATGCCCCTTTTCACCACAGTTTCAGTACCTCACATTCTTCCCAGCTTTAGACAAGCTTTTCCCACAACTCCCACTGCTTCTGTTTTTACCTCTTCCCCTGCTAACACTGAGCATACCAGAAGTAGATCCTCCACTAGTGTTCCTCCGGCGAACGTCTTCACCCAAAACACTATCCCGGACCCGATCAAACTTCAAATTTCCAGTTCCAGCAGTTTCAGTGACCGTTGTCACAAATCCTGACCAACTATCAGGTAAGGAAGATAACAAAACCACAGCCTGAGTGTCATCATCCAACTTCATGCCCACAGTTGCTAACCTGGACAAAATTGAATTGACTTCGTTAATGTGATCAGCAACTGAACTGCCCTCGTTCATCCTCATATTAAACAGTTCCCTCATCAAGAACACCCTATTACCGGCAGACGGCTTCTCATACATATTTGACAGAGCTGTTAACATATCACGAGCGGTTGTTTCTTTCATGATATTAAATGCAACGCTCCTCGTCAAAGCCAATGTAATTTTACCTCTTGCCTTTTTGTCCTTTGAGTTCCAAATTGCTTCGGCAGCTTTATCCATTCCAGTAGGTTTTTCTTCCAGTACCACATCCAAATCGCATTCACCAAGCAACGCCTCTATTTGCATTCTCCACCATGCAAAATCAGTACCGTTGAACTTCTCGATTCGGAACTTTCCGTCTTCAGCCATAGCAAACGAGAAAACCAGAAAAAACCACAAGGAACCAAGCAACCAAAACCCTAATCGCCAAACACCCTAAAACCACCAGATCTGCAACTGCAAACCCTACGGCGCAAACCCTAGACCTTACGAGCCGTAACCAGAGAATAGGTACGGGCCGTAAACAAGTCAGCGGCGACGACAACAACAGCAGATCAAGATCTCTCGTCCAACTCTCTCCTTCTCCTGCGATAACCATGTGAACCGTGTATTTTACTGAACCTTTGGCTCTGATGCCACTTGTTAGGGGTATCGTATCAGACTAGGCTAGAGCGGAAGCGGAACAAACACACACATTAGCAGAAAATAAAGAACACGAGAATTTACGTGGTTTGGTCAAGGTGACCTACGTCCACGGGTTGCAACTAGGGTTAGGATTTTATTACTGAGGTGATACCAATTACAAAGGTCCTATCAACTATTTATAATACCCAAATTAGGGTTTACAATTTGTTGACCAAGAAAAGGTAAAATAGGAAACCGGATATCAGGCTTAACAAAAAATAGCGCATATGGTATCTGCTCCATAATTAGTGCATCTGCGCTCCATGATAGAGCATCTGTTAGAGCATCTAACATTACAGTATCTATTAGAGCATCTGGCACCAGATTAGAGCATCTATCATCTAGAGCGTCTATTAGAGCATATATGAAAAAGTAGCGCATCAAACAACAGAGCATATGCAGATGCTCTATTATGTTCCTGCATTCCTGCAAAGTCTTCATATCTAACTCAAACCAGCTTCAAAGTAGAGTATTATAAACTGGTCCCAAGCCTATGATTTCCATCCGGCTCAAACAGGTTCCTTTGCTTGTCGGCTACAAACAGGTTTCAGTTCGGGTAGAAATTTGGTTAACCAGTTTTTGTGTAGAGGATTATAAACCGGTCTCAAACCTACGATTTCTATCAGTCTAAAACCAGCCAGTTATTTATATAACTCTTGTTTAACATGTCACCGCCCCGCTTGCGGTATGCGCATATAATGTATATATGTGTGGGCACTCGGGGGGCAAAAGTGAAAGTGCACTAATTTTAACGTTATTTTACTAATTTCATGAAAATAATGTTAAAAGAGGGGGATGGTTAATCATGCATCATGTGGTGGCATTGATAGCCGAAAGACAAGTGGGTACATGCACTAATCAGCATTTGTCTCAATTGCTGAGTGTTATTGTAGGATCGTTGTCGGACAAAACGAGTCAATCAGAGGTGTTCTACACAAAATGAAAGGCGGAAACAGACATAATGAGTTGAATTCAGCTAGATATCACTTTTAACTGTCGTTTATATTGATCTGGAACAGTTTTACAACAAGACGACACTTCGACAGAGCTTCGCCGTCGGAAACACATATACAAGAACTTACTCAAGCGAAATCAGACAACACTATTTATAGGCCAGGTGATTCCACTTGAACATGTTTCAAGCGGAATTACATTGAAAAGGAATAGGGTTCAAGCGAAATAAGCATATTCAAGCGGAATAAGCATAAGTGATTTCGCTTGAAATAATGTGTCATTCTCAAGCGAAATTATATCATGTGATTTCGCTTGAACTTGCCTGATGACCTATTTTCTTGTTTTCCGTACCCTGTGTAGTGCAAGACTCGATACAAGACGAAGTCGACAGACGCATGCACCAACAGACTCCCCCTCGAATGTTGACGAGTCTTAAGTGTCGAGTCTTCAACGTCTTCAATCTTTATCAGTCTGAACGTGTAAGCATCCTCAAACTTTATCTCTTTCTCCTCTTCATCATCAACCGACTCCTCTCGAACAAGATTATCTACTCGGATGTCTTCAGACTCCCCTTTCGATTTGCTAGGATCGCAGTCTGGCTTGTTGAAATCTCAGAGTGTTCAGGTATCGGAACCTGGCTCTCTATCACACAGAATCAACTAACCTGCACATTCTCTACCCAAAAATAAATTTCACAAATTTAACAATTGACAAATTTATATACAAACTCCCCTCAAATTTAACCAGAAAGATTTATCAATGATAGAAACCTCAGATGACCACTTGTACCGAAAATAACATTAAAAAACTTTTCTCAATTAAATCACAAGCTCCCCCTCACCACATGCTCGTCATGTTTAGCACTTGGAATTTTGAAAATCAGCTCTCCAACATCAGTTGTCGAAAATCTTTTTGAATTTTTCAAAATTTATGCTAAAACACACTAAAATCTTTTTGGATTTTTGAATGAAATGAAATGCAGTAAAGAAATATTTACAGACAATATTTTGTGAGTTTGTGTAAGAGGATCATATCAGTTTTTGACAAGTCACAAGTATCGTTGAGCTTAGTTACACATTAAGAATTAAACAATTCACTTAGATTGTCGATATACTAGTCCACTTAAAATTTCACACAAATTTCAACAGATTCAGGATATGAATTAGGTGTATTAAGAACTTAAACTCATTCATGTGTCCCACCTCTTGAATATACTCCCGTATCCAGATCCCAATATTCAGTCTTATAGGTGAGTATACCACAGATGATATCTGTAAGGGGTTAGATGCGAAACTGTGAGAGCTCAGGTCAGAACTTCCGTTCAGCAGAGAGATGACGGCTCGACTTTTGGTGGGTCCCATTTAGAGGATCTTTTTTACAACAACAATGATTATCAATTTTATTGTTTCATCATTATTGCTGAGGGCAGCGCTATATTTCAAGCAAGCAGTAAAGTATTCTCCGGGGACTAGGCCATTGCTTCCACATTATCAGAAGTCCCGGGATAATACCCCAGATATCACTGAGTATAAAGACCTAGTATCTCAGAAAGAGGGACCTTTCAAACAAGATTTCAGGGGTTACCTATATATCCAAGTAGTGTTCCCCACGAAATAAGCAAGTTTGAATTTAACTTTATATCCCGAAAAAGCTTACTAAATGTGTAAAAACCTATCGGCATATCATCAGTGAGACCGTTTAACGCTAAATGTGTCTACTGATGTACTATCATTTCCTCTTTTCTGACACCAAAACTCATTTTTGAGTTTTATCATGTTTTTGACTTTTTCAAATTTTCTAATGTTTTTGGATTTTCTGAAAATTTCTACTCCCCCTAAAATGCAAACACATTAAAGGAAATTTGAAAATAAACTATACAAGTAAATTGACAACTGATATCGAATCGCTTCAATTCGCCATCCACTTGGCATAAACAATCAGAACTCCCCCTTTCAACAAACTATTTTCTCATAATGATTTCAAAACACTTAAGTTTGTTTTAATCAAAATGATTTTTCCGGAAAATAAGTTTTGTTGATTTTATCACTTGTAAAGTTAAGGGTTCATCATATTGTTTTCCAAACAATCACTTGTATGTATGGTCAAATCAAGTTCAACTTAATGACCTTGATTTACCACTTGCAGTTGAAAATTTCTTCAACCACTTGTAGATTTATTTATCAACCACTTGAAAAATATAACAGTTTTAAGAAAATACCACTTGTATCTTTACCAACTGTACCACTTGTAAGATTATCAACCAAGAAAGATGCCGATACCTGCTCCACGCTTACAAACCTGGGAGCTCCGGCAAGTCCAGATGTTTACTTGTGAAAAACAGACATCCAAGCTTCACCAAACTTGGATGTTTCCTCCTTAACTTCACCTGGGTAAAAAGTTGCTTTCTTTGTTTCATAAAAGTCCTTTACCCCTTTAGCCTTTCCCTCGACCATTTTCCCAAACATCTTTTTAACATTTCCATTAAAAGCTTTTTCAATATCAAATTCATTCTTTTCAGAATAAAATTGATTTGAGATTTCAACTTTTCCAACTTTTGATTTAAAATTCTCAGCCCTCAATGGTGGAAAACGAACATCATCCATTGGCGGTACTGAGTTTTCTTCTTTAACCTCCACATGTGGCTCATCTGACTTTGTGGAATCAGATTCATCGCCAAGTTTCTCATAAAACTTCTTAACAACCCACATTTGGTTGTCATGTTTAGCTCTTTTCCGATAAAAATGAGTCTTTGAACATTCACCAACTTCATATGTTGAATTTTCAAAAATTTTGAATTTCTCAGTTGGTGGTTCATTTTTCTCAACAACTTTTTCTTTGAGTTTTTTAGAAACTCCCTGTTTTTTCTTTGTATCCAACGGACAATTCCATGCAATGTGACTAGCTTCATTGCATTTAAAACAGGTTCTAGTATCCTTTCTATGAAAAACCCTAGTTCCTATTCTCTTCTTTTCAGCAAGAAACTCTTGGTTTGATTGTCTCCAGAAAGTTTTCTTCTGTTCTTCCTCAGCACTTCCTCCTGAAACAAATTTAGTATTTGATTGAGAAATTTTTCCATTTTAATAATTTTCAGGTGGAATATAACCAAGACCTTTCTTTTTGAAATTACCATTATGGTTTGGTTTCTTTTGAAAAACAGAACCAGAACCAGAACCATAACCTTTTTTCTTGTTTAAACGTTGTTGAACTCTTGAAGTGTATTTTTTAGGTTTCTTAGTAAGATTAACATCTTTTATTTCAGAAATATTGATTTCTGTTAGTTTGAAAACCTTTTTGATCTTTTCAAATTTAACACTTCTTATTGGAAATTCCTCATCAGAATATAATTTGTCTGAATCAATCAATGTATATGCCACTTTGATTGCTTCGTCATTCAAATTAGATTTTGATAACATGAATTCTTTATTGTACACCCTTTTAACCGAAGTCTTTGAACTGTTGACCAACGAACTCGAACACCCAGACTCGGACTTTGACTCAGACATTAACTCTGACTCCTCATCTGTATCTAACACCTGATCGACCACCTTTTTCATTAACTCGGACTCATGATCAGTGTCAGACGATGTAAAAACAACGTCAATGTTTTCTGGTAATTCATCGGTTATATCGGACTTTAACTTTATATTGACTGCTTTTTCGACTTGCTCCTCGTTTGGTTTTCTAGGCGAATACCCTTCCCAAATTGGAGGCGGACACTTGTTATAACTAACACTCTGTTTCTTACCAGTATCCTTCTTCTTTGGCTTTTCCTCATCTTTAAATGCTTCAAAACCTGCAACAGTTGGGTAAATTCGATCAATGAGATAATCAGAACTAGAATAACTCTGTAATAAACGTCTAATTCTCTCATTCTCAATCTTTTCATTTTCCAACTCCCGCTGTAGTTTTGCACATTCCTCAATGTAATGATTTATAGCTTTTTGCTTCGTCATCATCACAGCATTCATCATGGTTAACGCATCTTCTCTTTCTGAGTTAGTCTTTTGTAAACCAGTTACCGTTCTATTCAGCACATCGTAAGATTCTTTCGCATAGTTGAGATTGAACAATAATTGTTCTTTCATCTTTTCAAACTCAATCAATTTCTCATCTTTTTCTGCACATTGCTTGCAAGATTCCAAACACTTTAAGCAAGGCTTGATGACTTCCACAATCTTTTCAACTTCAATGACCTTCTCAACATCAATCACTGATTCAGTTTCAGTCACCTTCTCTGCTTTAACTTCTTCATTTAGAATAATCTCTTCTTTTTGATCAACACTTTCACTCTTCGTTTTCTTTTGTTCTTTTGCTGCACGTCTCTCCTTCAGTTTCTCCAAGCGATCTGCAAAATAGAATTGAAAACTTTCAGGAGATAGATGAGTTTTTGCAACATTAATATGCCTTTCTTCCTCATCATCACCACTGTCATCAGTTGGTGATTGATCAAACTCTATTTCCTTCTCAGAACTATCATCTGAAAAACTAGAATCAGATGGTGTTTGATCAAAATCTAATGTCTTTTCAGCACGATCATCTGAAGAGACAGAATCAGATGATGTTTGATCAAGAACAGTTGTTTCTTCTGAACTTTCATCGGATGAAACATATTCTTCTTTTTGATTTTTCACATGAACACCAATCGCTTTCATCCACTCTGTAAACAATTCAGGCTCTTGAACTATCTTTGCAATAAAAGGTTTAAAATTCCCATTCTCATCCGCAAACCTATCCCAGCTGAACCCTTCAGGTAATTTTTCATCATCTTGATTTATTAGACATGCTTTACTATCAGCTGAAATATATTTTCCCAACTGAATCCTGGAGCCATTTTCTCATCATCATGATCAATGATACCAAAATAGGCTTTCTTGTTTGCATCTTCAATCATTTTCCCATGTGCACTTGGTATTTCCTTTTGTTGATATGGTTGATGAGCAACTTGTTGATATATGGCTTTCCGATAGTAGTCATCTTTTCCAAAAGGATTCTTTGCTCCACTAGCTTCTTGACTCCCCCTCGGATGTTGACGAGTCTTAAGTGTCGAGTCTTCAATGTTTTCAGTCTTTATCAGTCTGAACGTGTAAGCATCCTCAAACTTTAGGTATCGGAACCTGGCTTTGTGCTCTTTCTTCAGGTTCAGGATCAAAACCTGGCTACACTTGCACATTCTTAACCCAGAAATAAATTTCTCAGATTTAACATTTGACAAATTTATCCATACAGACTCTCTCTTAAAATGACCTTTCTCACTGCATCGAAAACAAGTAACTTTAGATTTATCAAAACCCAAAGTAGACACATGTGCATCCAGAAAATCATTTCTCCCTGTGATCATTTTAAACTTTTCTGCTCTCCCCAAGACACTAGCTAGACACCATTTGATGTCCATGAGTTCCATTTCTTCAGCGTCTATCTGATCGTAATCCTCTTTCGTCAGCATAGAATTTCCGATCCTACCTGCAACCAAACCTTCATAGGATTGTAGCACAGTTGCAAGTAACGCCATGTGATCTTTAGCAATTTCTTCAGAAAAACTTTGACCCTCTGGAAGATTCAATGCAATGTTGCACTGTATCACACAACCATTTCCATTTTTTGAGCTTTGAGAATGAAAACTTGAAGTTAAACTCTTTGGATTAACACTTGGATATGAAGAAAATCCACTGTTGCTATTTGGACTTTGTTCAACAGTTCTAGATGAATATCCAGCACTAAAAGCAGTTTGGATTTTAGGACTCCTTTCAATCTATTGAACACTGCCTTTGTAATACATCTTCACATCTTGTTGACTACTTGGATTATTCATCCTCGCAATCTTTTGCTGTTCAAGATCTTGACCCTCAATCTTCTCGATGAACTGAGAAATTGTCAAACCATCATATACTCCAGTATTCTTCAAAATCATCAAAAATGTACCCCATTCTTTTTGAGGTAAAGCATCAGCTAATTTGTCGACCCATTCCTCTCGGTCTTTGGTTATGCTTAACAACGACATAGAACGCACTAAGTGGCAGTATCTTTCAATCAACTTCTTTGTATCTTCCCCTGGCAGACTTGTGAATAAATCAAATTCTTTCTTAAGCAATGCCTTTTTACTTTTTATCATATTCTCACTTCCCTCAAATTTGATCTTAAGAGCATCCCAAATTGATTTTGAAGTTTTGTCATGTTGAAGCAATACAAAGATATCTTCTTTAATGGCTTGCTGAAGTAGACTAATCATCATCTTTTCAGCTCTGTACATGTCTCGTTCTTTATCATTGAATTCAGAGATTTCTTTCTCAACTTGCAGATCAGTACGTGGTAGAACATACTTTTTCAAAATACACTCCCAAGATCTCAAATGATTAGCTTGAACCCAGTTCTCAAACCGATCTTTCCAACCGTAATACTCCTCAATGCTCATTAGCTTCGGGGGTTTTTGCGTAGTTCCGGTCTCATTTTCCAAGTTCAAGTTTTGAGCAATGGTAGCCGGAGTAGTTGGGGATGTTGCAAATGCGTTGTAAAATTCTTCACTCATGATTCGGTAAACGTTTTCACAAACACAGTCACTTTCAAGCGGAATAAGGTTTCAAACGAGATTACTTCCAAGCGAGATTAAGCTTCAAGCGAAATCACCTGCAAACAACTTCAAGCGAGCTTAAGATTTCAAGCGGGATTAGTATTTCAAGCGAAATCACCTGATTTCGTTTGAATTTCAAGCGAAATCACCTGATTTCGTTTGAATTTCAAGCGGAATATCAGGTTGAAGCGGAATCACTGATTTCGTTTCAAACTTTCAAGCGTAATAACCTTTTTCAAGCGGAATCAGGTATTCCGTTTGAAATGACAACAACTTTTCAAGCGGAATTAAAACTGAGTTCAAGCAAAATTAGAACTTTTGTCTTTTTTTGTCATTTTTAAGCTGAATTTTGGTCTGATTTTCTCAAGGGTTTGTTAAAACACTGTTTCGTTTATGTTGTGAAAAATTTAGGCCATTTTATCCGTGAAAAGTTGTTCAATTCAGAAAAGAAGGTGTAGAAGTAAGAGAATGAGATGAAATCAAGCTAAAAACTGCAGAACTCCTCTTCCTGTGCTCTGATACCACTTGTAGGATCGTTGTCGGACCCAAAATGATTCAATCAGAGGTGTTCTACTCAAAATGAAAGGCGGAAACAGATATAATGAGTTGAATTCAGCTAGATATCACTTTTAACTGTCGTTTATATTGATCTGGAACAGTTTTACAACAAGACGACACTTCGACAGAGCTTCGCCGTCGGAAACAAACATACAAGAACTTACTCAAGCGAAATCAGACAACACTATTTATAGGCCAGGTGATTCCGCTTGAACATGTTTCAAGCGGAATTACATTGAAACGGAATAGGGTTCAAGCGAAATAAGCATATTCAAGCGGAATAAGCATAAGCGATTTCGCTTGAAATAATGTGTCATTCTCAAGCGAAATTATATCATGTGATTTCGCTTGAACTTGCCTGATGACCTATTTTCTTGTTTTCCGTACCCTGTGTAGTGCAAGACTCGATACAAGACGAAGTCGACAGACGCATGCACCAACAGTTATGTGCCTTATGTCCAAGGCTTAATGCAAAACTACTATCGAGCCAGGGTCTCACTGGAAGCAGCCTCTCTATTCCTACGGGATAAAGGTAAGGCTGTCTACATTTTACCCTCCTCAGACCCTAATTTAGCTTTGTTATTGGTGGGATTTACTGAACATGATGATGATGATTGTTTAACATGTCAAAAATATTCATATATAAAATTATGATAAATTACTAAATGATATATATATATAGTGTTATATATAAAAAAATTAATATATATAAACATACATAATTGTATAAAAAATCTAATAACATAATTATTTAGTAACAATCCGAGCTTGAAAAACTATTCATACTCCAAGCTCAAGCTTTAAATGTAAAGCTTGAAACGAACCGAGTGGTTATCCCAAAGTTAAACGAATGAAGCTCAACCGATTCGGCTAGTTTACACCCCTAAATTTTTAACCTACCTATCCATATAAGAGAGCCCTAAACAATCAAGATTTTTAAAACGGTAAGTGGATCGATAATTAGGATAAATTTCAAGCAATAACAAACAAATTTATCTGTATTTTTTGTAATTGTGTGTGTGCGTGTGTGAATGAGTGGCGTAGAAACTGAAAGAATGACCGGTGAGTAACCGCCGCCGGAGCAAAGTGAGGAAGATTGGAGTGACCGGAGCGGGGGTGTTGGTGCATACGTCTGTCGACTTCGTCTTGTATCGAGTCATGCATTACACATGGCACGAAGATCGAGAAAACACATCATAAAGCTAATTTCGCTTGAACTAGCCTAATTCCGCTTGAAGATGATGATTCCGCTTGAGAGTCTTATTTCGCTTGAGTGCATGATTTCGCTTGAATGTTATTCCGCTTGAAGCATGTTCAAGCGGAATCACCTGGCCTATAAATAGTGTTGTCTGATTTCGCTTGAGTAAGTTCTTGTATGTGTGTTTCCGACGGCGAAGCTCTGTCGAAGTGTCGTCTTACTGTAAAATTGTTCCAGATCAATATAAACGACAGTTAATAGTGATATCTAGCTGATTTCAACTCTTTATGTCTGTTTCCGCCTTTCATTTTGAGTAGAACACCTCTGATCGACTCGTTTCGGGTCCGACAACGATCCTACAGGGGGCTTCGATCGAGGCTACAAACCCTCTGCTGTATAACAATTATAAATAAAAAAAGAGTAGATATTTAATTAAGAGCATTTACAATTAGTATTCTTCGCTATCTTTAATATTAGAGGTTGTTGATGCGGTGGGTAATTCGGGTGGTATTGTTAGCGCTTGGGACCCGAAAGTATTTGTCAAAGATAAAGTGGTTAAAGACAACAATTTTTTGTGTGTTTCCGGTCTTCTTACGGATGGTCTGGTCCGGATTAACATGCTTAATGTCTATGCACCGCAAAATAATGGGGATAAAAGAAGCCTTTGGGCGAGAATTTTGCATCTTATTCATTCTCTAGAAGGGTGGTGGATTGTTTTCGGTGATTTTAATGCTGTCCATAAACACGAAGAAAGGAAGAACTCTAGCTTTGACCCTGTTAGTGCTCGGGATTTTAATGATTTCATAGATGAGGCTGTTCTTCGGGAATATCAACTGAAAGGTATGAAATATACATGTATGACTGTTCGTAGAGGCCAATGTAAGCTGAGCAGGATCGATAGATTTTTCGTTTGTGATGGGGTTTTTAATAGGTGGCCGAGTGTGTGTGTGAGAGCCCTAAAAAAAGATCTCTCAGACCACTCTCCGCTCTTGTTTTCCGTTGACGATTGTAATTTTGGAAAGAAACCTTTTCGTTGGTTTGACTCCTGGTTGAACAAACCAGGATGCGAAGATGTCATTAGATCGGTTTTCTCAGAGTGGGTGAATTCGGAGCCTTATGATTTAAATTTGTTGAATAAGCTTAAGAGGCTTCGTGCGAGTTTGGCAAAGTGGTATAGTATTTGGAGCATTAATGAGAAAGAAACAGAGATGAAGCTTCGTGAAGATAAGGAACAAATGGAAATTCTTATGGAACAGAGACAGCTAGAAGATGAGGAATTATGGATATGGTCGGAGTGCTCTAAAAATTTAGAAGAAATTCAACTTCATAGAACTCGTGACTTGAAACAAAAATCGCGGGTTAAATGGGCGTCGCTAGGGGATGAAAATTCTTCTTTTTTTTTCCATAATGTAGTTAATGGTAGAAAAGCTAGAAATGGTATTCTAGGCTTGATGGTTAACGGTAGGTGGGTGTCTAAGCCTACTTTGGTTAAGAAATAAGTCTTGAGGTTTTTCCGGAATCAATTTAAAGAGGAGGTTTACAATCGGCCAGCCCTTGTTTGCCCAGGTTTGAAGGTTCTAAATATCGAAGATAGTGCAACGTTGATTTCTTTATTTACTAGACAAGAGGTGAAAGATGCGGTTTTCGAATGTGGTTCGAATAAAGCGCCGGGTCCAAATGGTTTCAACTTCCGCTTTGTTAAAAGATTTTGGGATTTGTTGGAGGAGGATTTTTTTCCCTATAGTCTCTGATTTCCACGGGTCTGGCCTTATTAATCCGGGGTGTGCTTCGTCATTTATAACTTTGATTCCTAAGGTTAAAACTCCCTTGGGTCTCAAAGATTATAGGCCTATAACTTTAATTGGGATGGTTAGTAAGGTTATTTCAAAAATCCTTGCTAATCGCCTTAAAAAGGTTATGGGGACGCTTATTTCCGAATCTCAGTCCGCGTTTATTTCGGACCGTTTCATTTTAGATGGGCCTCTTGTGATAAATGAGATAATCGAATGGTTGAAGAAAAGGCGGAGGAAGGCGTTCTTATTAAAGATCGACTTTGAGAAGGCTTATGATAGCGTCAACTGGAATTTTTTATTATCTATTATGGAGCAAATGGGTTTTCTCCCTACTTGGTGTAAATGGATAAAAGGCATTCTAGTATCAGCCCGAGCCTCGGTGTTAGTTAATGGTTCGCCAACTTTCGAGTTTAAATGTGAAAAGGGGTTACGACAAGGTGACCCTATATCGCCTTTTCTTTTTCTTCTAGTCATGGAGGCGTTATCGTGTTTATTAAAAAAGGCCAAGGAGATTGGAGACTTGAAGGGTATTCGGCTAGCTGGTAATGATACGGACATCACTCATCTTTTTTATGCGGACGATGCATTAATTTTAGGCGAATGGTCAAAGGTGAATCTCCAAAGTACGGCTCGGATTCTTCGTATTTTCCACCTTTGTTCGGGTCTTCGCATTAATATCCTCAAGTCTAATTTATATGGGGTTGGTACCGAAGAGAACGAGGTAGATGATATGATGGAAGTATTGGGTTGTCGTAAAGGGACTCTTCCCTTTATTTATCTTGGTATTATTGTGGGAGCAAATATGTCTCGTGTTTGCAATTGGAATATGGTTTTTGATGTTATAAAAAATAGGTTAGCGTCGTGGAAAGCTAGATGCTTGTCTTATGGTGGTCGTCTTGTTCTTATCAAATCGGTCCTTGAAAGCTTGCCTATTTACTACTTTTCGCTTTACAAAGCTCCTAAAATGGTGATTGATAAAATAGAAGCTATTATGAGTCACTTCTTTTGGTCCGGCTCTAGTGTTGAAAGGAAGATACCTTGGGTCTCATGGGAAGTCATTTCTAGCTCTAAGAAGGATGGTGGGCTCGGTGTTTCAAAATTACAACATGTGAATGATGCTCTTCTCCTAAAGTGGTCTTGGCGTTTTAAACAAGAAAGTAATAGTCTTTGGAAAAAGGATTGTGTTAGAATGCAACGGTTCGTCTCGCACATGGTCTTCTATGCCATGTTCATATTCGGCTAGCGGAAGTTGGAAGAACATCGTCAAAATTGGGGGTATGAGGATGCCGAACGGGTGCTGTTTGCATAGCTACTTTACTGGCTCGGTTGGTGACGGGTCTTCTGTTTCTTTTTGGAATGATACTTGGTTACGTGAATATCCGCTCAGGATTATTTACCCGAGTTTATTCAGGCTAGAACAGAGCAAATGGGTCGGAGTTAGCAGCCGTTTGAAAGTTCTAAATGGCGTTAAATCCTTACATTGGAGCTGGAGAACAGCCCCTTCTTCTCAGTCTGAAGTTACCGAGTTATTTCATCTTTTGGAGGACCTGTTTAATTTTCAATGGAAGGGTGGTAAGGATGTGTGGAGCTGGAAAGGGGACGCGAATGGAGCCTTCTCTGTTCGTTCAGCCAAACAGTTACTGTACGAAGCTTTTAACAACATAAAAATCCCGAGCATCGATTGGAAAGTTTGGGTTCCGCTTAAGTGCAAGATCATGGTTTGGAGAGCTGCCCGGGATCGTTTGTCTACTTGCGCGGAACTTATAAAAAGAGGCGTTCAGCTTCAGCAAAATGGGTGTATCTTTTGTCAAACGGGTCCGGAAACAGCTATGCACTTATTTACCGGATGCATCTTCTCCTCGGAATTATGGTACAGACTAAGCGTTTGGTGTCGTTTGAATCCTATTTTCGCTTTTGATGTGCAGGACATTTTGAACCTTGCTGACTCTCAAGGTTTGTCTGCTTCGAATAAGATCATTCTTCGAGGTATTTTTTTCACAACCTTGTGGATGATTTGGATTGAAAGAAACGCTCGCATCTTTTCTCACAAGTCTAGAAGACCGATTGAGTTGCTCGAAAGTATCAAGTCTACTTCCTTCTTTTGGTTTCGTCATAGAACTAGAATTAAAGATTTCGATCGGAAAAAGTGGTGTAATTATCCTTTGGACTTGATGTAATTAGTCATTTTTTGCCCGGGGGGTCCTTGATTTGAGGGCCGCTTGTGGTTTTTGTGAATGAAAGTTGCCTTAGAAAAAAAAATCTTTAATATTAGAGCAATTCTTTATCTTTAATATTAGAGCAAACTGCCATTTGAGGTTTGGTCAGTTTTGTCACTTTAGTCCAAATCTCAAATCTTTTACATCTGAGTCCTTGTGGTTTTAGTTTATTGCTATTTTGGTCCAAAAGCAAAGTAAGCTTAGAATTCTAAAAAAAAACCCTGGTTTTTTGTCCTTTTCCTCAGAGGCAAAATTGCCATTTAAGCATTAACTAGCAATAAGACCCGCGCGCGTTGCGGCGTGGGCACATCGTAAACGTCGAATGGATTAGTCAAAGCGTTATGTAATGCGTTACCCATGTAAAATTGCGTGTTTTGTCGTATCCGATAGAACTTTATGTAACCTATATTAGCATTACAGTTGGATTAATCAATGAAGTAAATCGAATTTATATCGTGTAAAAAACGGAATTAAACCTGGGTTGATTCGTTTAATGATCTAACCACTATACCACCATTACTTCTGTATAAAGACTTAGAAGTGCCAAAACTTACAGTAATTCTTACGTCAAAATGTAGACCAACTGAAAACGTATTATAATTTACCCGACTGGTTTCTGAAAAAAATTATGTCGAAAAGTGAATTTATACCGTTTATGTCAAAACGTGAATTTAACCCGAAACATACATAAAATTAAGCATGTGAGGAAATATATTTTTTTAATCTACGTCAAAAAGTAGACCAACTTAATCGTACATAAAAATAAGTATGAAAACGTATTATATTTTACCCGTATCATTTTAAAAAACTTTAGGTATCGTACATAAAAATTAGCATGTGTGGAAATAGCGTTTTTTATATTTACATCAACACATTGACCAGTTTAAATCGTACATAAAAATAAGCATGAAAACATATTTTATCTAACCCGACGTATATAAAAATAAGCACATGAGGAAATCGTTTCAAAGCGTAGACCAGCTTAAATCGTACATAAAAATTAGCCTAAAACGTATTATATCTGATCCGACTTATTTCCGAAAATTTTAGATTCCATACATAAAAATAAGAATGTCTCATGAAAATAAACATTATACGTATTCTAGTTGATCCGAATCATTTTCGAAAAATTTAGGTCCAAACATGAACTTTTACTAATACATACATAAAAAAGCACGTGAGGAAATGGTTCTTTTTTAAGTAAAAGAATGAAGATACAGTGTGAACTTGAAACGTTAGAAACTAAAGGCGCATGCTATATATGACCCTACTCATTTCTAATACTTTAGGTTGAAACGTGAATTGATACCGACACGTATATAAAAATAAGTACCTTAACAAGTAGTTTTTTTTCAAGTAAAAGAACGAAAATACGGGGGAACTTTAAACGTTAGAAACTAAAATGGGTGAATATGACATTTCATTAAAATTTTAAAAATGTAAGGGGTGAAAGTGTGCAATCTCAAAGTATGGGGTGTTTTTATTTGTGACAAAGATGTAAGAGATATAATTAGGAAATTCAACGTTGGGGGTGGTTTTGTCACTTTTTAAATGTTGGGGGTGTCGGTGGCGTAAAAGCCACCGACTTTGTATTTTAAGACATACAAGTGGAGCTAGGCCTGGATCAGTTGGGTTTGTATCAGGGAGCCACAATGTGCATGTTGTTTTGAGTGTTGATAGATTACATGAATGCTGAACAGATTAAGTCACTTCATATATCTCATAGGAAAAGTAGAAACTAACATGATCGGGGCAAAACGTGAAGGTGAGAATAATCATTCAGGCCTGGTTGTAAGAAATGGAAAATAAAAAAGTACCTAGCAATAGCAGAAAGTTGGTTGTTGTCTTCTTTGAGATTCATAAGCTTGGCAAGAGAAAAAACTGCACAAAGGTAAAATATCACATGCTCTAGTCCTAAAAAAATCTTCAGAAAACGAAGATTCCCTTCGAGTCTATAACGTAATTGTTAATTTGCAGCTATTAACAACTAACACTAACATAGTCAATAAACATGGGATGTAAAGCATGCATATGATTGTAGGCATGTAATATGACTGCACAATGAAGAACAAAAGTATGAAATCGGTACCTAGGCAAGCAAGGCCATCAGCTGCCGGGAAACTGTTGTATGAAGTAATGTGAAGATGAAGTTTTTGCCAATCTTCTTTCTTAATTTTGATACCTTTTTTCTTGTCCTCTACATCTTGTGCACGCGCACAAATTTCTCCCAAACAACTTTGGAATCTACCCCTTCAAGAGATATCTCCTACATTAACCACCAAACATAGCCACAATTCACATGTCTTGAATAACTGATAAATTCAAACTTGCATATCACCTAATTTTAATCACAGTTTGAAGAAACACTGGATATCCGACCGGAATCAGATAATCCAGGGGGTTAGGTTCTACATAAAAAGGGTTGGTTCTCTCTCGCTCGGTTCACAGGGACAGATCTTCTCTTCTTCTCGACAGCTGCAAAACAGACACCGTCAGCCTCGCCACAGGGAGAATGGGGGTTCTCTCCGTGATCACCCTCCGGTGTGAGAATAAGTATCGGTATATGAAGAAGAAGAAGTATGAGTAAAGTGAAGTAACTTGGAAATTATACCTGCATTACTCTTCTATTTATAGCCGAAGTTCTGGGCGGGAAAACCTGTTATTGAAATGTTGTAACACCTCGTAAAAACCATACCCAATAAAATAAAGACACGTGTCATGTGATGCAAACGTGTTATGAAGACGGATCCAGAAAAAGATGTACGGTAGGATTTAAAAGCGTCGACATGTTAATTTATACCTCTGAGCGACCTATTAATAAATCCCTAACCATGATATATTTAATCAACATCTCAAATTATGCAAATAAATCTGGTTATCCTAAATGGCAATTTGATTATAACATAAGTCATGAATTCAATATGAATTCTTGGTATTTCCGTCATTTAAAAACCTCCCACATAGATCCAAAATTGTGTAAGTACATGCAAGGCATGCAAGAGCTGAAAACTTGGTCCCCTCTTCTGAAAAGAAACACAAGATTCGGACTTGTAAGAAATGTTTGAGCAAGGCCTAGAAGTTGCAAATATTTTTGTCTCTGGTCATCGGTTACGGACCGTAAGAGCTAAGGCTTACGGTCCGTAAGGAGATGCTTACGGACCGCAAAGGAATCCCTTACGGTCCGTAAGGCTGTCGCTGGCAGCAGAAATGGACAGCTGCCTGTTCAGCCTGTTCCACCGCCTTAGATAAGTGGTTTTTGAAATCAGGGGCCCTATAACTGGTTTTTAGCATCATAGGAACACCTGGGATGATCTTGCAACACATGTAGACTACTTTGGCATGATCTAGTGCAATTGGGTTCACTATATAAGAAGAACAAGTTGCAACATTCTCACTTCCTCACTTGGAAAATTTTTCAAGACTTCTCTGGAGCTCCTCTGATCAGCAACAAGTTTCCTTAGGCTACCTAATCATACTTAGGACCTTTGTAAGTGTCCTTAATCCTTTTTAATTCAGTTTAGCTTAGTTAATTAGCTAAAAGTCAAACCGTCGTAATTAAGGTTTGACTTCGAGATTAATTAAAATTTGTTCAGTCAAATCTCGAAGTAAAAGTAGCTATAAGTAGGTAATTATGTGGGTAATAAACCCTTAAAAGGGTACTCTCTGATTCCCACTCTAACTAAGTCAATTGTCGGGTCAAAGCTAACTTTAAAAAGTCAACAGAATACTTGTTTTCAAATTAATACATAATTAGCAATGTAGGATCCATGTAACCTATTTTATTATTTATATGACTTGACAATTAATGTAAGAACATGTCTAAACATGTTCAACCCGACAATTTTCAGTAGAGACCCGGTTCGGAACCGAAAGTCGCATAATTTGCTTTTGCTTTGACTTTTAGTTCTGACCCATTTGAGCATAATTTAGAAATGCCTTAGAGCTTTATTTGGACCAGGATGTATGTTAGTATATCCCTCTGTGATTATACACGTTGGTTCAATAGTTATCTGATTCGTATGTATATTCCCGTTAATTGCTTATATGTTGACTATTATGCCCTTTTAACCTTAAAACGTGATTTTTAAAAATATAAAAGGATGGAGACCTTAGTTACTGATTTATAAAGTTGTCCCTAAAATTTGACATCAGTTTGAGGTCTAGATTAGGAGTTATGCTCATTAGCGTAATTAGAAAGCTTTTATTAAATAAATGGCATAATTAGCGTATAGCCTATCTAAACCCACTTTTTGATATCAAACTTTTTACCCACTGATGTAATATAATATTTTGGGATTTTTGAAGATTTTTAATTAATTTTGGGCTGAGCATAACATAGGGTTGTAGCTTTAATTCGGTTAATGCCGATTTTGCCCTTTTGGGCTATAAAATGAGTTTTACAAATTATTTTGATACCAAACCTTTTGCTACTGATTTGTTATGATAAATAAAATATTTTGAGCCTTCTAGAATATTAAAATTATCAGCATTCCTTTAAAAACCCGGAAATAGCTCAAATTCGCCTTTTTAAGCGTTTTTGAAGCATAGTATGCATCAAAACCATTTTACACATATAAGGTTGATACCTACTGATATTTTAAGTATATTCTTATACATTAACAGTAAGCTAAACTTTTAAACTCAGATTTCCAATTTTGACCTTTTAGCCTATGTGAAATTACCAAAATACCCCTAAGGTGCATAGTTTGGTTTTAAATGATAAATTTCACATATATCTAGTACCCTACTGTTATAACTTATTAAATTAAGTATATTTACTAAATAAATAAGACCTGTAACTCAGATTACTAATTAAACTCTTTTATAACCTTTTAAATGACCAAAATGCCCTTACGGGGCATAATTCGAGTTTAAATCCGTTTTGGGCATAATGGAAGACATCTTACTGATGTCACAACATATTTAAGGCATATTAACTTAGGAAACTCGCATAGGACTCAATTGGTTACTCGTTACGCACTTTTCGCGTTCGATCGGCTTATGTAACTAGTTTGCATATATTAGCCGAAACGGGTCAAACCTTATCATTTTTGTCTCAAAATCCAGAATGTGTTTAGTTTACCCATATTATACAAGTCTTCAAACTTGTCGGGTCTAAATCACATTCTATTCCGGTCTTCGCTTATTCATGCGTTTGAACCGTATCTCCCTTGTGAAAACTAACCGGTCTAAGCTTAAGCTTAATTAAAGAGCCGTTAGAAATCTAATAGGTTATTGTAAACCTTCGTTCCAGAATAGGAGGCCCAGTAAAAGCTATCTGTACTTGCTGATTGATATACGGCTGGGATTAAATTTATATTTAGCTCAGGTAAATACTTTTAACTTATTTTCCCTATACGGGCTTGGGGTATGGTATATAAAATACCGCTTGGTCGGGCATTGAATCTTTAATCGGATAAATGTTAAATCATTGAAATGCTCCGTTTGGAAATGTTTTGTTTGCTTAAAGCCTTTGGGGGGTTAATTACCATGTCCCGGATATCCTTGGCATCATTTTACGAAATGGCCACGACCTAAGCACGGGGTGTAGACGTACACCCGTCAGTGCCTAAATAAATAATGTGGTGTGTCTATTGATCTTTAACCCGGCACAAACCGGGCTACTGAACGCATAAGGAACATGTAATTCTTTTACAAGATTATATTCAAATAATTATCCCAAGTTATAAAAAGTTTTGTGCCACGTGCATTCAAATCAATTTTATTAAACTTTTCAAAATGAATCAGTTAATTGTATTTACCAGTGTAAACTGACGTATTTTCCCAAAAAGGTTAAGTGCAGGTACTACTCGAACTAGGCTGGCTTTCTCCTAGCGTCCACAATAAGTCTCGCAAGCTTGGATGTCATAAAACTGTTGAACAATGTTTCCTTTTTATTTTGATCCGCCTGTGGATCTGTTTCAACTACTTGTGATACTTATTATTACAATTTATTAAAGTTGAAATGAATCTATCTTTTGCTTCCGCTGTGCATTTAAATTTGTGTTGTTTGACTATGATGATATCAACTACGTCACGATACTCCCCACCGGGCCCACCGGTAATACATGGAAATATCGGGGTGTGACAGGTTGGTATCAGAGCCAACACCGAGTGAATTAAACACTAGCCTTTTGTGTTTAATCTCAGTTACACAATTACACATTCCTCGAACCTTCAAGTCTAGACAAAGAACATAGGACAAATCCTGATTTTGTTTTAATTGTCTTTTATATTTTGTTGTTATCTTTATTATGTTGACAGGTCTAAATATGCCGCCAAGATTCTTTAGAAGAAAAGGAAAGTCACCTGTAACAGGCCCCGACCAGGAGGCCGGGCCTTCTCAAAGGCGAACCTCACCTATCCCTATTAGCACCAGTCCACAGGGAGACTGGAGGGCGCATCTACAGCCAACGAGGCGATCAGTATCGTTAGCTTCGTCACCTTCTTACTTACACTCCTTTGGACCCCATTCTAAAAATGAACCAGATAACCCACAACCTTCGTTTATCCCTCTCCAGCGGTCCAACTCGCGCCATTCCTTTGATAACCCGTCCCATATCTTTCGAAGCCGGTTCAACCCGGCAAACTACCTCGAGGAACCCGTGGGTGTTAACCCATTGGGACCGGAAGATCACTTTTCGGGAGATCACGCCATGGACATGGATGAGGATACCGACCCTACCGAACCACCGACTGGTACCCCCACTCATCCCATAGAAATTTCTGATGGGTCATCTTTTCACGGATCACCGTACCGTGGTCCAGATAGCTACCAAGCTAGGTTCACCCAGCATGAATGGTATTTCACACCCTCTCACCATTCATCGCCTTACCAGCAGCAGCAACAGGATCCTTCCGGGGATTCACGCTTTGTGGCAGTTACCCCGCCACCACCACCACCCCAGCAGCAACCTCCTGAGCCACCAAGGCGAAGGAGAAAAAACGCACGGATGTCCGTGCGAGGAGGGGTACATATCAGCACGCCTCAACCTTCGAGTGGCAGCCACTACCCGTCGCTCCTAGAAAACCAGCAGATAGGGGGACCTTCAAACCCCAACCGGAAGTGAACTCGGAACATGCCATGCCACCACCGTTGGGCTTTGACAACCCAATTCCCACGTACGCTGGCCCAGCAACGTATAATCCCTTTGAGCAGCCGGCTCACACCAGCTTCAATTATGCTGAGATCGACCCATACCTAGCGGCATAGAACTACAATGCTGTTAACCCCGAAGGGCACTACGGAACTCCTTGGGGAGTTGGATACCCAGCTTATGGATACCAACAACAACCGCCTCTTCGACCTCCATATCAGCCGCAGCCGCAGGCTCCACAGTTTTCCACGCCAGAACGGGAGGAAATTCTCCAAAGACTGGACCAGGTTGAGCAAGAAGTTCACAGAGATCGCAGGGAACAACATGGTTTCTTCAAGGGATTGGCAAGTTTAATAAAAGGAAAAAGCAAGAAGGACCATTGAATCCTTCAAATTGTTGGTTGTATTTCCTTGTTTTCAGATTAAGCCCCTGCGTGGGCCTGTTTTTCTGTTTTAACCCCTGCGTGGGTATGTTTTGGTTGTTAAGTCCCTGCGTGGGCACGTTTTTCCATTGACCCCTGCATGGGTATGTTGTGTTGTTTAAGCCCCTGCGCGGGCATGTTACTTTCATTTGAAGTCCCGTTCATGGCAGACTCATATTTTTAATTCATGTGGTGAATTGGTTAAATTTAAATTCTTATTTTTAGATTATTTGCATGGACAAAAATATAAAATAAATAAATAACAATATTTTTACAAGATCTATCATTATATTAAAATGATAAAATCTAAAGGGACAAGACCTAGCCTTCATGTCATTTAAAGACAGGGCCAAGACGGTAGTTCCCTAATTAGATTCAGATCCTTATCAACATCTCAATTTAAATTGTTCTGCGTTGAATATTAAAAAGAATCTTAAAAGGTAAAACCTAGCTTGTATGTCATTATAAGACCTGGCCAATATGGTAAAACCTGTTTTAAAGGATTCAAATCTCTGTTAACATCTGCAAACATGTTAACATTCTTGGCTAATGTGATCCGCAAAATCACACATGTCACTCTTATGTTGAATTATTTCAATTCTTTTTAGTATTTAAACATCCGATTGTGATGTAATGCCTACGGGCTATAATTATTGTCATATAAGACAAAAGACAGTAGTAGCTTATAAACCCCCTGTCAAGAAAGGTAATGAACCTTGATTCAAACCTTAATACCTCGATTCTGTAAAATCTAGGCTTATAAACTAAATTTGTCCACGTGACTAGGCCTTTTGTGCCATTACTAACTTATAATTTAGGATTATGATAAAGATCCTGAATAATTATATATTTAACAAATTAACTAAAATGGCTATTAACAACCATAGTTAATAAATTGTCAAAAGCAATAAAACTGTATAAGCTCCTATATAAACCTTGCCCTTATTTGATTTTATGTAGCAATTAAAGCTACATGGCTAGGTCAGAAGAGGTAAACAGTCATCCGGTGGAAAACCATGAAAATACTAAGATACATGTACCGGTGCGGAGCTGCAAGCATTAGTAGATAATGCTGTTACAAAAGCTATAGAACGGCAATATAATGAATCTAGCGGGACTCGAAGTAGGACCCTATCCACACCACATTCCAAACCTAAGACTCATTCAGAGGCTCACAGCAAGCCACCCTCTAAGAAAGATGAGCCAAAGAAAGATGATGATCGACATTCATCTAATCAAAATAGTGTTCCATCAAAGAGGATCGAGCTTAAGCAGGAACCGCGTGGGAAGTCCTGTACATATAAATACTTCGTCTCATGCAAACCCCGGGACTTTACTGGTGAAAAAGGGGCAGTTGATTGCATGACATGGTTGGATGAGATGGACAGTGTGGTAGATATCAGCGGGTGCGCTGATAAGGATGTAGTAAAGTTTGTATCTCAATCGTTCAAAGGTGAGGCCTTAGCCTGGTGGAGATCGTTGATTCAAGCTACTGGGAAGATTCCACTGTACAATATGACATGGGAATAATTTGTTACCCTCATCAAGGAGAACTACTGTCCTCAGCATGAGGTTGAAAAGATTGAGTCGGATTTTCTGTCATTGGTGATGAAAAATCTGGATTGCCAAGCTTACCATATGAGCTTTAATACAATGTCAAGGTTAGTTCCTTATCTTGTGACCCCGAAACCCAAAAGAATTGCTCGTTTCATTGGGGGTTTAGCCCCAGAGATTAAGGCAAGTGTAAAAGCCTCTAGACCAGCTACCTTTCGGTCTGCAGCTGATATATCATTGTCCCTTACTTTGGACACGTTCAGACAGAGATCGCTGAGGAACGCTGATACCGAAAAGAGGAAGTGTGAGGATGACAACTCACGACGTTCAGACAAGAGGCATAAAGGAAACAATGACCACAGAAAGAGTTCTGGGTCCAAGAAAGATGGTCATCAGTCGGGTGATAAACCCAAGTGTAAGGTTTGTAAGAAGCACCATTTTGGGAGATGCAGATTAGAGTCTAAATCCCAGTCACAGCCGAGATCTTGTGGGATTTGCAAGTCTTCTGAGCACAAGACCTTAGACTGTAAGAAAATCAAGGATGCTACGTGCTATAGCTGCAATGAAAAAGGACATATCAAGTCCAACTGCACAAAACTTACAAAGAAGACGGAGGAGGGGAAAAAGACCAATGCTAGGGTCTTCAGGATGGATGCGAAGGAAGCTGTTCAGGACGACAATGTGATCACAGGTACCTTCCTCATAAATGATATTTATGCAAGAGTGCTATTTGATTCAGGAGCTGATAAATCATTTGTAGATAATAAGTTTTGCAAGTTACTAAATTTACCTGTTGAAACCCTAAGTGTGAAATATGAGGTGGAATTAGCTGATGGTACCTTAGAAACCGCCTCAACCATATTAGATGGATGTTTCATATCCATTAGGAACCACTCCTTTCCACTATCTTTGCTTCCTTTGAAGTTAGCCGGTTTCGACATCGTTTTAGGCATGGACTGGTTATCTCGTAACCAAGCCCAGATAGTGTGCAACAAAAAGCAAGTGGTGATCAAGACTCCGTCTGGTGAGCCACTCACCATTCAGGGAGACACCCAGTATGGATTGCCGGAGCAAGTTTCTATGCTCAAGGCATCTAGATGTTTGAAGAAAGGTTGTGTCATTTACATGGCACAAGTGACTATTGATGAGTCGAAGCCTAAGATTGAGGATATCCCCGTCATTTCTGAATACCCCAAAGTTTTCCCTGAAGAATTACCTGGTTTACCACCAGATAGGCAAGTAGAATTCAGAATTGACATCATCTCGGGAGCAGCACCAGTAGCAAGGGCGCCTTATAGGTTGGCACCAACAGAAATGAAGGAATTGAGAACACAACTAGATGAATTGCTAGCTAAAGGTTTCATTAGACCTAGTTCGTCTCCTTGGGGAGCGCCGATCTTGTTTGTCAAAAAGAAGGATGGATCGATGCGTCTGTGCATCGATTACCGTGAGCTTAATAAGGTCACTATCAAGAATAGGTATCCTTTGCCCAGGATCGACGATCTGTTCGATCAATTACAAGGGGCAAGCTACTTCTCTAAGATCGATTTGAGGTCAGGCTATCATCAATTGAAAGTTAGAGATGAATATGTGCACAAGACTGCGTTTAGAACTCGTTATGGTCATTACTAGTTCCTAGTGATGCCTTTTGGGCTCACTAATGCACCTGCCGCATTCATGGATCTCATGAATCGCGTCTGCAAGCCTTACTTGGAAAAATTTATCATCGTCTTCATTGACGACATCCTCATCTACTCGAAGAACCAAGCTGACCATGAGAAACACCTTCGCTGTATTCTTAAACTACTACATCATGAGAAACTCTATGCCAAATTTTCAAAGTGTGAATTTTGGCTTCGAGAAGCCCAATTCCTTGGACATGTGGTTAGTGAGCGTGGTATCCAAGTGGATCCCGCTAAGGTGGAAGCAGTTATGAACTGGCAAGAGCCGAAAACGCCCACTGAGATTCGCAGTTTTCTGGGGCTAGCAGGATACTACAGGCGATTTATTGAAAACTTCTCAAGAATTGCAGCACCCCTGACTTTACTCACCCGCCAGAATAGCAAGTTTGACTGGGGGCCTAAGCAGCAAGAATCTTTCGATAGTTTGAAGCAGAAGTTGAGCAACGCTCCTGTATTGACATTGCCTGATGGAATTGATGAGTTTGTAGTATATTGTGATGCATCACACACCGGTATGGGCTGTGTACTTATGAAGAAAGGCAAAGTTATTGCCTATGCTTCACGTCAGTTAAAGGTGCACGAGAAGAACTACACCACCCATGACTTGGAGCTGGGTGCCGTTGTATTTGCACTAAAACTGTGGAGACATTACTTATATGGAACCAAGTGTGTGATCTATTCTGATCACAAGAGCCTTCAACATCTGTTCAATCAAAAGGACTTGAACATGAGGCAGCGACGTTGGATGGAAACTTTGAATGATTATGACTGTGAGATAAGATACCATCCAGACAAGGCGAATGTAGTTGCTGATGCCTTAAGCAGGAAGGAAAGAGTGAAGCCTATAGGAATCAATGCCAAGAGCATTGAGATAAAGAATAGTTTGAACGAAAGGTTGTTAGCTGCACAGAAGGAAGCTGTGTTGGAAGCTAACTATCCTGATGAAAAGCTAGGAGTAACTGAAAAGCAGTTATCTTATGGCAAGGACAAAATTTTGAGATTAAATGGACGGATTTGGGTTCCAGTTTATGGAGGACTTCGGGATGTTATCCTCCAGGAAGCCCACAGCTCCAAATATTCCGTTCATCCTGGAGCTGATAAGATGTACCAGGATCTAAAGGCAAACTATTGGTGGATAGGCTTGAAGAAGTCTATAGCTGCCTACGTAGCTAAATGTTTGACGTGTGCGCAAGTCAAAGCTGAACATCAGAAGCCGTCAGGTTTGCTACAACAGCCTGAAATTCCCACTTGGAAATGGGAAATGGTGACAATGGATTTCATCACCAAGTTGCCAAGGACAAGGAAATGAAATGATACTATATGGGTGATAGTAGATAGACTGACTAAGTCAGCACATTTCCTACCCATTAAGGAAACTTATAATTCTGACATGTTAGCCCAATTGTATGTTGATAAGATTGTATCTCTGCATGGAGTACCAGTGGCTATTATCTCTGACAGAGATACCAGATACACGTCACACTTTTGGAAAAGTTTCCAGCAGTCCTTGGGCACGCGCTTAAATTTCAATACGGCTTACCATCCCCAGACAGATGGGCAGAGTGAACGTACCATTCAAACTTTGGAAGACATGCTACGTGCATGTGTAATTGATCTAGGCGGTAGTTGGGATAAGCACCTGCCATTGACCGAGTTCTCCTATAACAATAGCTACCATACAAGCATTAAGGCTGCGCCTTTTGAGGCATTATATGGTAGAAAGTGTAGAACGCCTGTTTGTTGGGCAGAAGTAGGAGAAGCTCAATTGTCAGGACCTGATATAGTCCTTGAAACGACGGACAAGATTGTCCAAATTCATGACCGTTTGAAAGCTGCCAGGGATAGGCAGAAAAGTTATGCTGATAAAAGGCGAAAACCTCTAAAGTTTGAGGTTGGTGATAAAGTTTTGCTTAAAGTATCACCCTAGAAGGGAGTGATGCGATTTGGTAAGAAAGGCAAACTAAGCCCAAGGTATATAGGACCATTCGAGATCATCGAATGTGTGGGATCAGTGGCTTATAAGTTAAACTTACCTGAAGAGCTCAGTGGTATTCACAATGTATTCCACATCTGCTATATTTAATCAACATCTCAAATTATGCAAATAAATCTGGTTATCCTAAATGGCAATTTGATTATAACATAAGTCATGAATTCAATATGAATTCTTGTTGGTGCAGTTGTCTGTCGACTACATCTTTGTTCGAGTCTTAGATAATGAAGATAGAAGAGAGAAAAGCCTAGAGACTGAGCAAGACTGAAGAAGTGAAGACTGAAGTTTTCAAAGACTCGATGAACGACTCGTCAACATCTGAGGGGGAGTTTGTTGGTGCACTACATCTGTCGACTTCGTCTTGGATCGAGTCATACATTGAATTGTATAGATTAGGGCGCGTTTTACAAGAAAGTAGGAAGAGTGTTGTGATTAGTGAGCTGATTTCGCTCATAGGGTCTTAGTCAAGGGGTTTCGCTTATTTGGTCATGTAGAGGTTCGCTCATGTGTGCATGTATCTTGGAGCGAAACCATCAACCCTATATATAGGGGTTCAATGAGCGAAATCATTAGTGATAGTCTTGTATACCATACCGAAGTGCTGCCGGTGTGAAGAACTGCATGTAATCGTGTGTTAATCAATACAATCAGCAGTTATAGTGAATAATCAGCTGTTTCTACCTCCGTTTCTTGTTATTCCGCACCTGAAACAGAGAAGAACACCTCTGAATGACTCATTCGGGTCAGATCACGATCCTACAAGTGGTATCAGAGCTCAGGAGGAGGAGTTCTGCAGTATTCAGCTGATTTTCATTGAGATTTCTTGCTTCTACACCTTCTTTCATCATTTTAAAGAGATTTACTGGTCAAAATTCGCTTAAAATTTCATAGACTGTGTGTATTTGGACATAGACAAATCCCTGAGAGTTTGTGACCTAAATTCAAAGTAAAAATGGACAAAATTGACCTCGGACTAGGTTTCGCTTTTACAGACATTGTGTAATTTCGCTCTTAAGATCATTCAGAAACCGGATTTCGCTCATATGTCCTCTCAATACACCTGATTTCGCTCAAAGGGACTCTCAAAACCCTGATTTCGCTTTTGTGTACATTAGTGATTTCGCTTTTAGTGCTCAAACTCTGATTTCGTTTTTAGGGTATTTGGGGTTTCGCTTTTGTGATCATTCTGATTTCGCTCTTGTGTCTGATAATCTGGGATTTCCCTCTTAGGTCACTTAAGTTGTCTAATTTCGCTTGACATGTTGTTTTGAAAGAAACGTGTCGGGATTGTTTGAAATATGGCAGAAATGTTTGATGAAAAGGAGAATGAGTTTATTGAAAGGTTAAATAGATACGGTTGGTATCAAATGAGCGTATATGAACAAGATGATAAGAAGATTTGGGTTCTTAGACTTGAAAGATTTGCATGTCAAAAGGATGAGACCGTGAAAGAGATGGATAGAATATTTGATTACTTGATGGACAAGTTAAAATTGTTTGGAATAAAATTGACAGATACTGAAAAGATATCAAAGTTTGCAGATGCTTTACCTGCCGAATGGGATGATATTTTAAAGAAATTAAAACAAGAGTCTAAATTTTCCAAATTACATCCATCTGATTTCATCAATAAACTTCAAAAGCATAGTTATGAAAATTCTGATAAGAGGAAAATATTGATGAATAAAATCAAAGGGAATCTAGATGAATTGAATTTGGGAAATCTAGATAAAATCAATTTGGATGTAATTACTGAAATTGATAGGAGAATATGTATGTGTTTCGCCGCAAAGCATAACATGAAATATGATTATAAGAGAGGATGTTATATTGATGAAAATTTAAAACCTCTTGATTTTGTTAAAATTGTTTGTGCAGGAACATACAAGACAGGGGCAAAGGAAGAAGAAGCTTCAAAAGTTGAAGAATTTGTAACGTTTGGATCCTCAAGTTCTGAATATGTGTGTTTTCTAAATGTGAAAATTTTAAGGATGACAATGACAAACTTTTGAAAGATGCGGAAAGTTTGACATCGAAAGTCAAAAAGCTGAAAGATGAGAAGCAAACTGATGAAAAACAGATTCTGGATTTGCAGGAAAATTGTGTAAAGCTGAAATCTGAAAATGACAAACTGTTAAGTAACTTGAACAGTTTGACATTGGACAACCAGAAGTTGAAAGAAAATGAAATTTTTTTTTGAAGATAAACTGAAAGTTTTTGAAATAGAAAAACTAAAAATGGAAAAAGAATTTCAAAGTCAAATAAAAATTCTTGAAGATGGGAGAAATGTTTTTAGTCAAAACAACATCGAAAAGCAAAAAATGATAAATTCCCATCTTCAGAAAATTATTAAACTTGAAAAGGAAGGTGAATGTGTTCGAAAGAAAATCAAGGAGTTAGAAGAAAAGGATGAAAGCAAAAAGAAATCTTCAGAAAATGAAGATTTCTGGATAAAGCTTGAGAACAAGAACTTGAAAGCAAATGAAACAAAATTTCAAGAACAGATAAAAGTTTTGGAAAATGAAAAGTCTGTTCTTGAAAACATGAAGAATGAAAATGTAATAAATTCCCATCTTCAGAAAATTATTAAACTTGAAAAGGAAGGTGAATGTGCTCGAAAGAAAATCAAGGATTTAGAAGAAAAGGATGAAAGCAAAAAAGAAATCTTCAGAAAATGAAGATTTCTGGATAAAGCTTGAGAACAAGAACTTGAAAGCAAATGAAACAAAATTTCAAGAACAGATAAAAGTTTTGGAAAATGAAAAGTCTGTTCTTGAAAACATGAAGAATGAAAATGTAAAATCAATCAAGTCTCATCTTGAAAGAATATCTCAGCTTGAAAACGAAGCTGAGAATTCAAGAAACAAGATTGATGAACTTGAAAAGAAATTGAAAGGTTTTGTGACTTCATCAGATAGTTTGAATTTTCCTTGTCCAAAACCGATCAATTCTATTCCAATAAGTGACAATGTCACAAACTTTGACAATGTCAAAGTTGAAGATTGTGATGAGAAATCTGATGATGAAAATGAAAATATTGAAAAACAAAAATTGTTTTTGAAATTAAAAGAAAAATTTCAGAAAACTGTTCTACAATCAACTGAAAAAGGTGAATGCTCTAAGCAAAAACCTTTGAAGAAGAAAGCAGAACAAAAACAAAAACAAAAGGGTAAAAATTTGAAAAATGTTCAAAAAGAAAATAACAGCTCATCAGATCGATCATCCAATCAAAATCAAAAATTACAAAAAGTAAAAAATGATAATTAAAAAATTGTTGGCAATAAGTGGTGCAGGTTGGACCACAGTGCTCAAAAGTCAAATCCAGCAAACATGAGGAAGGAATATCACCAAGCCAAACAATGCTATGATTTGAGCATTTGGGCTGACAATGGTGATTGGTACGATAACAGAGTGTGTTACCAATGTGGTTATAAAGGACACATTGCTGTTAACTGCCAGAATTGGAGCTATGGGACGAGAAGATGCTATAATTGTCAAATCAAAGGTCACATTGCCAGAGATTGCCCAAGGAGATCAAATGAAAGATTGAGGGCTAATTCTCAGAAATTGGCAAAGATTCCAATCAAAGTCAAGCCCAAAGAACAAAAGGTTCAAGAACCTAAAGTTCAGGAAATGAATGTGAAGCTTTCTCAAGGGCAAAAAAACAGACTGGGAAAGAAGAGGAAGAAGGCGAGAGAGTATCTGGAGAAGATATTGTCCTCGGGTTCATCTGTTGGTAAAAATAAGAGTTCTGATGAATCGACTTCCTCGATTGCAAAGTCAAGCAAGACGAATTCATCAGATACAAATCTGAGGACGAAAGAGGGAAAGAAGAAGAAGACTGTGTGTGGCGATGAATTTGTTTCTTCGGAAACAAAGGAGCCACATGTCGGCGATGAATCTGGCTCCTCAAAGTCAGACAAGCCACGTTTAGGCGATGAATCTGGTGTGGTAAAGCCAGAAGAGTCATATGTTGAGGTAAAAGTTGAGAATTCTGGTCTAACAATGGATGATGCAAATTTTCCACCATTGTTGAACAAGAATTCAAAATCACCCAAGGACCGTCAGGCTTGGGTGAATTTGTTTAAATGAAAAACCTGACTTCCTGGAACTCCCAGGTTGGTAATTGTGGAGTAGGAATCGGCATCTTTCTTGAGAAATTCACATCTATGATATTTCGACTTACATGTGGTAAATCAAGAACATTAAGTTGTACTTGATTTTCTACAAGTGATTGTTGTTGAGTGAATGTAAAAGTTAAATCTTACATGTGGTTAAAGAAAACAAGGTGATGAATGATCCCCATGTTTGTGAAACGACACACAAACTAATTTTCCGGAAAAAACCATTTTGATTAAAACAAACTTAAGTGTTTTGAAATCTTAATGGGAAAATAGTTTGTTGTGAGGGGGAGTTCTGATTGTTTAGGCCAGGTGGATGGAGAATTGAAGTGATTCTCATCATGTTGTCAAGTTTGTACAGTTTGTTTCAAATTTTTCCCAGAAAATCAAAATTGAAACATATTTTGATTTTAGGGGGAGAAAATTTTTTAAAAAATTAGAAAATTAGAAAATGACAAAAACATTGAAAAATTCAAAAATGAGTTTTGCTGAAACAAGAGGAAATGATAGAAAATCAGTGGACTATCACAGCATGCTAAAGATATGTAAAGTCTAAAAAGTGATAAACGGTCTCACTAAAGATGTGACGATAGGCTCAGCTAGACTAGTAGATTTGCGAGAACGATACAAACCTAAAATGAAAAGCCTAGTTCTAGTGGGAAACATGGTCGAAAGCATAGTACTTAGTTTTGACCTTCTTGATTGTGTGCCTACTCAGTAATCGCTGATTGTCGTAAGACATAAAACTGGTTAAGTTTGTGAACTTTCACAACTTTGCTGAAAAGTCGCTGTGATTGTGCATTTCATTTTGCAAAGATTTAAACTTGTTTTATTTCTTTATTTTGTTTAAGCATCGGACATCCTCTGCGTATACGTGAGTATCGACCTGGATGTTGTTGCCTAAACGTTTTGCTTTATTTTCTTTGGTGTTTCGTTTAAGCTTTGGATCACCTCTGCGTATACGGGAGTATCGACCTGGTGGTTAAAGCCTAAACAACTTCAACTTATTTTTATTTTTCTTATTTTGTTTAAACATTGGACTTTCTATGCGTATACGGAAGTATCGACCTGATTGTTAATGTTTAAACATTCTGCGTTGTTTTCGCACAAATCACAGTTGATAAAGTTTAAAGGCATTACTTGAGTCAGTGTATTGCATGATGAGGGGATATGCTGAGATCGCGGGGTCCATAAGAATTTAGTGCAAATTAATATACCTTAAAGTATCGGTAAGCATTTCGAAAGTTTTTAGTTTGAGTTTATGTGGACAACAATATCGTCAATCTATGTGAATCGTTTAAAGCTTAAAACGATTAAAAGCTTAACGGTGCTTGTGATGTGTCTAAAAACTGATATGATCCTCTTTCGCAAACTCACAAAAATATGTTTGTACATATGTTATTTATGCATTTAATTTCTGTTATTACATTTATGTTTTGAAAAATTCAAAAAGATTTTCGACAACTGATGTTGGAAAGCTGATATTCAAAATCTCAATAGCTAAACATGATGAACAGATGGTTTGGTTAATTGGATTGAAATGTTTAAAATGATTCATTAAGTTGAATCAGAATTTGGAATGTTTCAAATTGGTTAAATCAATTTTTAAATGAAAATGATTCTCAAATGTCTAGTTGATTCATTAAAATTGAATCACAATACTGTTTGTGGTAATTGTGTGTTTGAGTTGTGTAGGTTTCTGATCTTGTTGCTACGAAAGCCAGGATGCAATTCAGAACCTGAGAAGAGCTTAAACTGAAAAAGCCAGGATTTGATTTCAAAGGTGATAACAAATTCCAGACAGCGATCCCAGCTTGGTGCAAGGGGGAGTCTGATGAAAGTTAGAACCAGAGAAAGATCCGGGTATATGATTCCAGAAAGAGTTTCTGAAGAAGACCGATCAAGATTGAAGGATTGTCATGTTGAAGACTTTCACTAAAGATTCCGTCAACATTCAAGGGGGAGTCTGTTGGTGCAGTTGTCTGTCGACTACATCTTTGTTCGAGTCTTAGATAATGAAGATAGAAGAGAGAAAAGCCTAGAGACTGATCAAGACTGAAGAAGTGAAGACATGAAGTTTTCAAAGACTCGATGAACGACTCGTCAACATCTGAGGGGGAGTTTGTTGGTGCACTACATCTGTCGACTTCGTCTTGGATCGATTCATACATTGAATTGTATAGATTAGGGCGCGTTTTACAAGAAAGTAGGAAGAGTGTTGTGATTAGTGAGCGGATTTCGCTCATAGGGTCTTAGTCAAGGGGTTTCGCTTATTTGGTCATGTAGAGGTTTTGCTCATGTGTGCATGTATTTTGGAGCGAAACCATCAACCCTATATATAGGGGTTCAATGAGCGAAATCATTAGTGATAGTCTTGTATACCATACCGAAGTGCTGCCGGTGTGAAGAACTGCATGTAATCGTGTGTTAATCAATACAATCATCAGTTATAGTGAATAATCAGCTGTTTCTACCTCCGTTTCTTGTTATTCCGCACCTGAAACAGAGAAGAACACCTCTGAACGACTCATTCGGGTCAGATCACGATCCTACAATTCTTGGTATTTCCGTCATTTAAAAACCTCCCACATAGATCCAAAATTGTGTAAGTACATGCAAGGCGTGCAAGAGCTGAAAACTTGGTCCCCTCTTCTGAAAAGAAACACAAGATTCGGACTTGTAAAAAATGTTTGAGCAAGGCCTAGAAGTTGCAAATATTTTTGTCTCTGGTCATCGGTTACGGACCGCAAAGGAATCCCTTACGGTCCGTAAGGCTGTCGCTGGCAGCAGAAATGGACAGCTGCCTGTTCAGCCTGTTCCACCGCCTTAGATAAGTGGTTTTCAAAATCAGGGGCCCTATAACTGGTTTTTAGCATCATAGGAACACCTGGGATGATCTTGCAACACATGTAGACTACTTTGGCATGATCTAGTGCAATTGGGTTCACTATATAGGAAGAACAAGTTGCAACATTCTCACTTCCTCACTTGGAAAATTTTTCAAGACTTCTCTGGAGTTCCTCTGATCAGCAACAAGTTTCCTTAGGCTACCTAATCATACTTAGGACCTTTGTAAGTGTCCTTAATCCTTTTTAATTCAGTTTAGCTTAGTTAATTAGCTAAAAGTCAAACCGTCGTAATTAAGGTTTGACTTCGAGATTAATTAAAATTTGTTCAGTCAAATCTCGAAGTAAAAGTAGCTATAAGTAGGTAATTATGTGGGTAATAAACCCTTAAAAGGGTACTCTCTGATTCCCACTCTAACTAAGTCAATTGTCGGGTCAAAGCTAACTTTAAAAAGTTAACAGAATACTTGTTTTCAAATTAATACATAATTAGCAATGTAGGATCCATGTAACCTGTTTTATCATTTATATGACTTGACAATTAATGTAAGAACATGTCTAAACATGTTCAACCCGACAATTTTCAGTAGAGACCCGGTTCGGAACCGAAAGTCGCATAATTTGACTTTTGCTTTGACTTTTAGTTCTGACCCATTTGAGCATAATTTAGAAATGCCTTAGAGCTTTATTTGGACCAGGATGTATGTTAGTATATCCCTCTGTGATTATACACGTTGGTTCAATAGGTATCTGATTCGTATGTATATTCCCGTTAATTGCTTATATGTTGACTATTATGCCCTTTTAACCTTAAAACGTGATTTTTAAAAATATAAAAGGATGGAGACCTTAGTTACTGATTTATAAAGTTGTCCCTAAAATTTGACATCAGTTTGAGGTCTAGATTAGGAGTTATGCTCATTAGCGTAATTAGAAAGCTTTTATTAAATAAATGGCATAATTAGCGTATAGCCTATCTAAACCCACTTTTTGATATCAAACTTTATACCCACTGATGTAATATAATATTTTGGGATTTTTGAAGATTTTTAATTAATTTTGGGCTGAGCATAACATAGGGTTGTAGCTTTAATTCGGTTAATGCCGATTTTGCCCTTTTGGGCTATAAAATGAGTTTTACAAATTATTTTGATACCAAACCTTTTGCTACTGATTTTTTATGATAAATAAAATATTTTGAGCCTTCTGGAATATTAAAATTATCAGCTTTCCTTTAAAAACCCGGAAATAGCTCAAATTCGCCTTTTTAAGCGTTTTTGAAGCATAGTATGCATCAAAACCATTTTACACATATAAGGTTGATACCTACTGATATTTTAAGTATATTCTTATACATTAACAGTAAGCTAAACTTTTAAACTCAGATTTCCAATTTTGACCTTTTAGCCTATGTGAAATTACCAAAATACCCCTAAGGTGCATAGTTTGGTTTTAAATGATAAATTTCACATATATCTAGTACCCTACTGTTATAACTTATTAAATTAAGTATATTTACTAAATAAATCAGACCTGTAACTCAGATTACTAATTAAACTCTTTTATAACCTTTTAAATGACCAAAATGCCCTTACGGGGCATAATTCGAGTTTAAATCCGTTTTGGGCATAATGGAAGACATCTTACTGATGTCACAACATATTTAAGGCATATTAACTTAGGAAACTCGCATAGGACTCAATTGGTTACTCGTTACGCACTTTTCGCGTTCGATCAGCTTATGTAACTAGTTTGCATATATTAGCCGAAACGGGTCAAACCTTATCATTTTTGTCTCAAAATCCAGAATGTGTTTAGTTTACCCATATTATACAAGTCTTCAAACTTGTCGGGTCTAAATCACATTCTATTCCGGTCTTCGCTTATTCATGCGTTTGAACCGTATCTCCCTTGTGAAAACTAACCGGTCTAAGCTTAAGCTTAATTAAAGACCCGTTAGAAATCTAATAGGTTATTGTAAACCTTCATTCCAGAATAGGAGGCCCAGTAAAAGCTATCTGTACTTGCTGATTGATATACGGCTGGGATTAAATTTATATTTAGCTCAGGTAAATACTTTTAACTTATTTTCCCTATACGGGCTTGGGGTATGGTATATAAAATACCGCTTGGTCGGGCATTGAATCTTTAATCGGATAAAGGTTAAATCATTGAAATGCTCCGTTTGGAAATGTTTTGTTTGCTTAAAGCCTTTGGGGGGTTAATTACCATGTCCCGGATATCCTTGGCATCATTTTACGAAATGGCCACGACCTAAGCACGGGGTGTAGACGTACACCCGTCAGTGCCTAAATAAATAATGTGGTGTGTCTATTGATCTTTAACCCGGCACAAACCGGGCTACTGAACGCATAAGGAACATGTAATTCTTTTACAAGATTATATTCAAATAATTATCCCAAGTTATAAAAAGTTTTGTGCCACGTGCATTCAAATCAATTTTATTAAACTTTTCAAAATGAGTCAGTTAATTGTATTTACCAGTGTAAACTGACGTATTTTCCCAAAAAGGTTAAGTGCAGGTACTACTCGAACTAGGCTGGCTTTCTCCTAGCGTCCACAATAAGTCTCGCAAGCTTGGATGTCATAAAACTGTTGAACAATGTTTCCTTTTTATTTTGATCCGCCTGTGGATCTGTTTCAACTACTTGTGATACTTATTATTACAATTTATTAAAGTTGAAATGAATCTATCTTTTGCTTCCGCTGTGCATTTAAATTTGTGTTGTTTGACTATGATGATATCAACTACGTCACGATACTCCCCACCGGGCGCACTGGTAATACGTGGAAATATCGGGGTGTGACAAATGTTGACGGAAGATGCTAACTCTGTAAGCGGTTATTTTCCCTTTCCGTTAATCCTCTTAATCAGACGTGAGAGCACACGGATCGCGATTCAGATCAACGGCTGGGGTATTGCCACGTGGGAAGTGGGCACGTGGAGATTTCTCTCCAATTCCATGCCATCATTGTGACTTCAAGGGAGCTCGGGATGATGACACGTGGCCCAGACGGTTATAACCGTCTGGTGGTGCACGATTGGATCTTCCAGAATATTACAGCTGTAATCCGGTGTGGTTTTTTATCGTGTGGTATCAGTGAAGTTAATAATATCCAAGTCTGGGTATTATTTAAGCGGGAGTGCTTATTGAGATTTTTATCCTTTGGTCATGGAGAGAGGCGCAAGGATTTATTGATTTCCTTTTGGCGCGCGAGTGTTGCCTGTTTTTCTTCTTAGTTCCCTTTTGTAAGACCTGTGCGCGGCCGCGCAAGGTTTTAAATAAGGTTAGAAGATGAGGTTGTGGATGGTCCCAAGTACTCGAAGCAAGGTTTTTGGGACCTTACCCCTTCAAGTCCCCCCAGTCTAGTGTTGCTCTTATGTAAAATAAGTGGAGCACTGGACTATGAGAGAGAGGTGCTTTTTGCTTTAGAGATTTTTTGGCGCGAATATGGAGATTCTTCTGGGAGAAGATACCTTTGCTTGTTATTTTGATTTTTGAAAATCTCTGACTTTGGGTCTGCAAAAAAGGTGCAGTAATGACTGTTTGACGTGTGACAGCTGTCATTGTCATCTTGTACGTTACTGACCGTGTTTCTCACGCGCACGTGAAAGCGTGTTTGTGCTTTCTCCCACTCGCCCCTGACACTTGGATAACTGTGCCATCCCGAAAAAGGTGTTGTTGCAGTTACCTAGGCTATTTATGGCGGTGAGTATATAAGTGTTTTGAGTTTCCTATTTCCAGCAATCATTACTTCTTTGAAAACCCCTTTCTACTTCGTCTTCTTAGTCAGTTATCAGAAGGAATTTGTGATTTCTCGTTCTTATGTCAACCGGAGATCATCACGAAGACTCTACTGAAGAAATGGCTGCCGAACTTCCACCATTGAAGTGGTCTAGGGCGACGTTTGATGGTTTGATTCGGAATTTCCGGTTTCCAGAAAATCGGGGTGCTTGATATCCTGATGAAGGTCAAACGGCGGTGGATGCTCCGACTGGTTACATAACCTTATTTTGGGATTTCTTTTCTGCAGGCAATTTCCGACTACCTGCGACGAAATTTTTCCTTGAAATTCTTGAGTATTATAAATTTCACATCTCCCAGATGCACCCTATTGGTATGGTTAGGGTTTGACATTTTGAATTCGTGTGCCGTACGATGCGTATTGAACCGACAGTTCCTCGATTTCGAGTTTTTCATCAAATGCATTGCTCTCAAGGGTTCTATTCCTTTGTTCAAAGAGCGTCGGCGAAGAAGATTTTGCTTCAACCCCCCAAATCGTTCCATGACTGGAAGCAGAAATTCTTTTTTATTAAGGTAGGGGTTATCCCGATGAAGATGACGTTTAGGGGAAAAGAGGATGTCCCCATAGAGACTATCCAGACTCCTGTTGACGAAAATTGGTATCAAGATTTGAAGGACGTTCCGTCAATTGCTTTGCCGGATAAAGCCCTTGTTGGTGCCAGTATGAGTCTGAATTGGAGGATGAACCGGGAAGATAGGCCGGTGTATATGGAAGGCGACAAAGGTAAGATTTTTGGGGCTTGCCCTGTCCCCCCCTTTTTTTTGAATTCTCCTTTGTTTCTCTTTCCTTGCAGTTGTCTCGTTGTATGTTGTTACGTTTGAACGAGTAGGTGGAAGGATGTCTACAGTTCCCAAAGGTCCTGATGAGGAACTTTGGTATCATCGTATTGTGAGGAACTTTGTTCTTTCGTGCAATGATGATTTGTCTGCACAACCTGCTGCTGGCGCTGGTACGTTTGTTGTCACAATGCTATTTGTTTGCTGTTTCTCGTGCTTTTGAGCTGAATTATTTTCTGCGCTTTATAGTAGGTGAGTTGTCTAATTTGGGCATAGGCCCTGAGAAGAAAAGACGTGCGCCTACCACTACTGTTGCGCCGAAGAAAAGTGGTGCTGAGAAAGCTCAGCCTTCTAGGGCCACAAACGTGGGAGCGGAGAAGAAAGGTATGCGCCGTTCCTCTGTCTCCTGGTGTGATTATGTGGTGGTATCTGACTCATTGGAGGGTCTTGCACCTGTAGTTACGAGAAGACCCAAACCGGAGCCTAAAGATTCTGCTGATATCCCTCCATCAAACCCTGATGATCCTATCGACCTAGAGTCGAGTCTGGAGCATTTGTTGAGGAAGACGTCAGGGAAGAGGAAACAAGCCAACGTTGAGGCTGAAGGTCAGCCTGAGAAGAAGTTTCGAAGGAAAAATATTAACCGGAGGGGCAACCTTGATGCTTTTACCATGGATCCTCTTCTTGGTAAGCGTTCTTTTTTGTTTTCCTCTTATATGCCTTGTTTTGATTTATATGTTTGTTTGTGCAGAAAAACCAAATTATCCTGTTCATACAGAACCATCCTTTGTGGTTAAAGAAAATCTTCCGCCCTCTCCTCCCCGCGCCTCCGTTGCTGAGCAGGTAAAAATACTGAAATTCCTAAAAATAAGGCGGGGGAGACTGCTGGATTAAGATTCTTGAGGCTAATAAGCCTGTTGATGTTGTTGTGGATGTAGAGAAAATTACTAGTCCAGAAGTTGTGGATGTTGGTGCAGGTAATCCACAGACTCCTGAAGTTGCTGCTCATGATTTTGAGAAGGGGAAGACTGCTGAAGAGATTTCTGTTGCAACTTCTCCTTTCAAAGCTTCTGGTTCTATGCCTGAGAACATTGAGAAAGTCACTGTTGAAGACCAAGGCTCATTCTTTGATGCTGGCAAGAATTCTCCAATCCGCCCAGATGAAACTCTGGGGAATTATTATTATAGGACTTATTCGGAAAAGAATGCTTCCGTCACGTCCCTGTTTGGAATCTGAAGAAAGGCGACACTTCAGATTGGCGCGTATGCCGAGACTGGCTACAGGGGATCTTTCCGCCCGGAGAAATTAAGTTTCAAAAGGGACGTCTGCACGATCAAACTTACCATGCCTACCTTGAGGAGGTTGCTTCTTATACATCCACTACGCACCGCATAGTGAGCAAGTGGCACAGTATGCATAAGGAGTGGGTTGCCTTCAAGGAATCCAAGAAGAAAATTGCTGATGACGAAAGCCGTGTTGCCCAGTTGCGGGCTAAACTGGAAGCTGGTTAGGCCAAGTTTGAGACTGATCGGAAAACTGAAGAGTGGTCCGTTGCGGGCTGGAAAAGAAAAGCGGAAGCCGAAGCTGCCCTTCTTTCCGAGGAGCTCAAGAACTGGAAAAAGATTTGTGAGAAAGATAATGCGAAGAAAATGGGTCTCCGCAATGCTATCAATAATCTCAAGGCTGAGATTCAGAAATTGAAGAAACAATATGCGGAGATCGAAAAGTTGAAGAAAGAAAAAGCTGACGCTGAAGCCGTGCGAGATGAAGCGCGTTCCCACAGGGAACGAAGTGAACAATAAGAGGTACATACTTGTGCCACTCTTGCTCTTAGAGATAAAGAGATAGAAGAACTTACTGCTTTGCTGTCTGATCAGGAACAACTCAAAAAAGAACTGGAGCTTGCACACACTGAGAAGGCTGAAATTTCCCGTCGTTTAGCTGAAACTGAAGAAAAGCTAAAAAATTGTGAGACTGCGCGGGCAACGGTAGAGAGTGAACTTGAGCCTTTGAAAAGTGATATGACATGGCTGAAAGAACACAGAATTGAATGCGTAAGTTTCTTCCTGTTTGTAATTCTTGTGGAGATGTATTGTGCTTTTTCTCTTACTTCTCTATCTTTCCTCTCTTTATATATATATATACTAGGTTAGAACCCCGTGTATTACACGGGTTACATAAATGTAATTTTATATAATAAATAATAATAAAAATTATATATTTTTTTAAAAACTCATATATTGCACGTGTTGAATAAAATAGAATGTCATATCGTAAAATCGAGAATTGTTATATCTAAAAATGGTGTTCTTTCTACATGTTGATGCAATATGTGATAAATGATATGTTTAAACCAATTATAAGAGTACGTCTAACATTACATAGTTGAAACTAAGTTGTCTGGATTTGACATTTGAAAGAATTGTGTGATTATAATGGTGAGTCCGGACCATTATAGTGATGCATCTAAAAACACTTGCAATTTGATAAAAGCATATGTCCAACCTAGAATAATTATTTAATTATAGCAAATGAAAAGAAAAATTATTATTAAGTACATAATAAAAACAAACTTTTATCCTTATCTAAATTTTTGTTTAAAATTCTTTATTGAAAAACAAATATGTATTCTTATCTAATTTTTTTATTTAGAATTATTTTTATTATTATTTAATATGATCATAATAAAACCAAACGTTTATCCTTATCTAAATTTTTGATTAAAATTATTATAGAATAAAAAATATTTATTCTTATATAATATTTTGTTTAAAATTATTATTATTTAATATGAGAGATAAATAAGAAAATAAAATGAGAAAACACAAGAAAGTGATACGTGTCCAAGAAAGATTTTTATTAGTATATGAAGATTTACAAACATTTCAATGAATTATAACGTAGCCTTTAAACTTCATTGTACTTATATAAAAACGATAAAGTGAAGGCTCTGAGTTCTAAAATTATTTTTTAGTGTTTTTTTAAACATTTAAAGAATAAATTGCGCTTTATAAGTTATGGAATTTCTAGACCACAATCGATATGTATAAATTTCCGATTACTTTGACTTATGGATGTTGAGTTATAATAACGATATCTTTAGAATCGTTGTGATTATTATCTAACCTGATAATAAACAAAATAAAGCAAAGTAAAAAATTTATTAAGAACATCATGTATTGTATGGGTTGAGCACATGTAGTTTTATATATCAATCAATAAAAAGTTATATATTTATAAACTCTGTGTATTATAAAATCTTTGAACTAAACTGACAAAATGTCCCAAACAACAGGGACTAAAATGACATTTAACTCTTTACATTATATTAATTTATATTTAGTGTACTAATAAATATTTTAAAAGACTATATTATCTCCTATACCAATAGTTTAAATTTATATTAAATTTTACTCTTTAATTAATATTAATTATAATTAAATAAGAGATAAAGATGTGAAAAATAAAAAATAGATGGCTCCAATGAATGACATGTGTCCATCCATTGGTTTCTTTTATTATATAGTATAGATATATATAGGTTGCTGAATCGGTCTTGAATTCTGAGGAGTTGGACAAGACAGTTGCGCGCTTGGTGGTTGCTGCGCGAAGTGACGGATATGCTCAAGGATATGCGGAATGCTCGCACCATGTAGTTAATGCTTTGAAGGTTGATTGGGATACTAGTAGACCCGCTACTCATGGTGTAAATACTAATGCCGCCCTTGCAGCTATGAAAACGAAATTCAATAACTTACAGCTTCCTATCATGGACCTTATAAACGTTGCATTGCAGTCTGAAGATCATGTAGCGCAACTGAAGGAAATCTTCCAAGATGGAGATGAAGATGAAGATTTAGCGTAGGTTTCCTCTTGTAATTGTATTGAACAATTATTTTTATAATTTCTTGGGATATGTATCCCTTTTTTTGTTAATGCGCTACCGCGCAAGTAAAATCTATTGAAACACTGCCGTGTTTGATAGTTTTTAAGGCGTATTGGTGTGCCAGGAGTAGTATGATGTGTGTTTTGATCTACAATATTTTGCATGGGTACAATTACTTTGATTAGGTAAGGCGAATAAATGTGGTATATGGCTCATGTGTGAACGTAAGGTCTTTGCGCGATGTGTGTAATCACGGACCGCTCATGAGTCTTGTACTATTTCTACCATAATGTTTTTGCGCTTACCAAAAGAAATTGCATGCACTTTGTAAGAAAAAACACAAGAATAATAGAAACTTTGTTGTTTATTCAGGGATATGGCGCATAGGCCGTACAAAGTCTATTAAAATAATTACATGGGACTTAACTTACTATAGTCCTTGCTTGATAAACTGTAGAGTCCGCGCAATTTGCAAGGAGGCCATAGAGGTGTTCCTTAAATTTTTGCCTTTTTACTCGGGCCTTCTTCGCCACGAGTAATTTGTTTTATTTCCTTGCGCACATTTTGTAATAGGTGAGTGAGCTCACCGCTTTTAAGCGCCTTCTCGATCTCAGTGCGCAAGGAGATGCAGTTGTTGGTGGTATGACCGTTGTCTTTGTGATAATCACAGTACTGACTCGGGTCCTGTCCGCGTTTGTTCTTCATAGGTGGTGGAGGCTTAAACTGGTAATCCTCCGTACTCAGTACTTCTGCGGGAGTTTTGGTCAGGGGAGTCCATTGTCTCTACCTGTTTTCTTGTTTAGCTTCTCTCTGTGCAGCGAGCTTATTGATGGTAGCTCGTGCATCTTCTGATGAATAATTTCCTGAACTCGAATCGCGCCAACCTTTCTTGAATTTTTTCCCTCCGCTTGGGCCTAAATCTGTTGGGCGGTTGTGCGGTGGTGGTGGCCTGTTGGTGCTGAGATTTTTCTCAGTCTGAGCATAGACCTTAGCCGCCGCCATTAATTTCTCCCAGCTTTTTGGGAGTCCCTCCGTTCCAGACAAAACTTTTATCATGTCGTCGCATCTGACGGCATATTTAAATTGGGCTCGGATCAGGTGCTCATGAACGTCTCCTATTTGTTGTAATGGGTAATAAAGTCCTCTAAACTTTCATCATCGCGGGCGCCAGATATTCATTACGTCCGATGTATCGTGGATGGATCGCCTTTGCTGGCTGAAGTGTACCAAAAATTTCTCGCGCAAGTCTACCCATGATGTGATTTTCCCTACAAGCAGGTTGTCAAACCAGAGCCTCGCGGCACCTGTAAGGGTTTGAACAAAGAGGTGACACCACATCGGTAGAGTCCAGCCTCCCACTAATCCTACGCTTGTGAAGACTCGCAGATGGTCATCTGGGTCCGTCATACCGTTAAACTTGCCTACGTTGGATGGGAGCTTCGCTTTTTCTAGTGGAGCCAAAGCAATTTCGCTAATAAATTTGGAATTCTCTGCCGCTTCTGCAGGGCGATAGATCAGATCATAATTGTGTTTAGCTTCAGGATTGTAAACCGCGCTGGGTCTACATTTGTTGTAATTCGGTTGTAACCGACTAAACACGCTCACACTGTCTCCTTCACGGTAAGTCCTATCATACTCACTGGTATGGGTGTCCCGTTATGGGCCCAACCTGGAGTGAATTGACTGCCTTCGATGAGAGTGAGACTCATCATAATATTCTCTTCTTTGATTTTCAGAGTGAGTATACTCATGTCTCGCTGGAGATCTAGAGTACTCCTCTGCGTCTTCTTCTTGTACCCGTGATGGTCCATCATGCTGAGAAAAACGAGGTACTGTTGGTGCTCGAGTACGGGATACAGACCTTCGTGATTGAGTGGGGGGAGCAGTTTGTGCACAAAGTTGTGCATACACAGCGTTCAATGCTCCCTGAGATCTGACATACCAGGAGATAGGGGTTTCTCCTGGGGGTAAAATTGAGCTTACAGGGATATCCGGTTGCATCCCTAGAGTGACAGGGTCATTCGGATGATGATCAGTGTACTGCTCTTCGTTGTCATCCGATACTTCTTATACGATCCCCTCAACTCGGGTATTGTTTGGCCGAGGACCGGTTTGATGATGAGTCAAAATTTCTTCCATTTAAGAAATGAAAGTGGGAAGTGAATCGAAACGAGAAAAAACAGGTGAAACAGAGAAATCGGTGGGCGCCAATGAATAAACACTGGATAAATAACCGAAATCAGATAATCCAAAGGGTTAGGTTCTGCATAAAAAGGGTTGGTTCTCTCTCGCTCGGTTCACACGGACAGATCTTCTCTTCTTCTCGATAGCTGCAAAATAGACACCGTCAGCCTCGCCACGGGGAGAATGTGGGTTCTCTCCGTGACCACCCTTCGGTGTGAGAATAAGTATCGGTATATGAAGAAGAAGAGGTATGAGTAAAGTGAAAGTAACTTGGAAATTATACCTGCATTACTCTTCCTATTTATAGCCAAAGTTCTGGGCGGGAAAACCTGTTATTGAAATGTTGACGGAAGATGCTAACTCCATAAGCGGTTATTTTCCCTTTCCGTTAATCCTCTTAATCAGACGTGAGAGCACACGGATCGCGATTCAGATCAACGGCTGGGGTATTGCCACGTGGAAAGTGGGCAAGTGGAGATTTCTCTCCATTTCCATGCCATCATCGTGACTTCAAGGGAGCCTGGGATGATGACACGTGGCCCAGACGGTTATAACCGTCTGGCGGTGCACGATTGGATCTTCCAGAAGATTACAGCTGTAATCCGGTGTGGTTTTTTATCGGGTGGTATCAGTGAAGTGAATAATATCCAAGTCTGGGTATTATCTAAGCGGGAGTGCTTATTGGGATTTTTATCCTTTGGTCATGGAGAGAGGCGCAAGGATTTATTGATTTCCTTTTGGCGCGCGAGTGTGCCTGTTTTTCTTCTTAGTTCCCTCTTGTAAAACCAGTGTGCGGCCGCACAAGGTTTTAAAGAAGGTTAGAAGATGAGGTTGTGGTATGGTCCCAAGTACTTGAAGCAAGGTTTTTGGAACCTTACCCCTTCACCATCAGTATCCATTTCTCTGGTTCACCGTCCATTTTGCTTTCAAAATCGGTAACAAATCGAAATTCCGATGTGTTAGGGTTTGAGAATGTATAAGTTGTTAGACAGACTGTTGTTCATTGGCTTGTCTATATAAAGATTTGGAAGAAACCGCCATTGTTTCCGATATGTTAGGGTTTTGAGAGAATGTATAAGCCGATGTGGAACCCAATTTCAACATTTACATCACCGACACCGGTTTGGTAAGTGAAGAGTGATGACGATTTGTCTGTCTCGTCTCTTCTTCGGTGGAGGCGGTGGTTGAACTGAGGATTAATCCGACCACCTCTCGTTCTCTGCCTCTGTAGAAACTGATTTAGAGATGGGTTTCATGTGAAGCGCGACGTGGACCAATAAGACTGAAGTAGGTGATTTGGTCGGTGGTAAAGGCACCGACTTTGTGCTTTAAGATTATGTATAATATGTATATAATAAAATAAAAAAATCTCAAAACTCCGCACACACTCCCCAAACCCAACCCCCAAACCCTTATACTCTCACTCCAACCCCCAAACCATCTCCCATGACTTATCTCCGCCGTTAATCCTTCAAAATCCTCTGGAGAAGCGTGTGAGTTCATAACCTTCATCACCAGAGAAGCGTCTGACAAGTGTCAGAGCAGTTGAAGAGTATGTGGAGCCGTTGAAGGTTTATTTGGGGAAGTACAGTGCAACGGCGGCGGAGGAGGTTGTTGGGGCAGCAGCAGCGGCAACGGAGGAGGTGGTTGGGGCAGTGGTGGTGGTGATGAGACCCAGAACTGTAACATCATCTTCTCCAAAACCCCATTGATGTGCGTAGTGTGTGATATATTTTTATGTATATTTTAAGCCCTTTTTAACACTTTAGTCAAGTTTTAAATTTATAAAACACGATATTCTACTAACACTAAACACACATATGGGCAAGTGCACCCATCGTGAGCGTAGTATAGCGTTGGTAAGATACCGAGGCCGTCCAAGGACACAAGAGCTTTTAGTACAGGTTTATCCTCAACGTCTAATCAAATCAAAAGTTTTAGAAAATGTTTTAAATAAGAAAATAAAAACTAAAAATGCTAAAAATAAAATAAAATAAACACAGATAGACAAGATGAATCACTTGGATCCGAGTCGCCTTTAGTGTAACCTTTGATGATTTCCGCACTTTTGCACTTTTTAAGAGATTATCTTAGTTATAGTAGTAGGCCTCTCTTTTGAAGGTGACGTCACCTCAACCCAGTAGTTTGAGTCAGCAAGGATACAATCCTAAAGGGTCGGAATATTGAAAGATAATTAATTAAGTTATTAATGTGTAATGTGGTAGGCCCCTCTTTTGAAGGTGACGTTACCCTCGGCTAAGTGGTTTGAGTCAACATGGATACAATCCCAAGTAGCCGGGTTAATGTATAGTAGTTTACATATGAGGGGATCAAGCCATTCGCACCGCCGCCATCCAATACCAGTGGGTATTGAAAGAGGTCCTAGTAAGCTTGACCCAGGTCCTTGCAGGATCTATACACAGAACAAGGCAAGAACCTTACCAAACCATTCCCTTAACCCCCGACCAGGTGGCCAACATATCTCTATATAGACCGTAGAGATATGAATGGTGTAAATCTTTTATTTTATATAGACAGTAAAATAACGCCAAGACACCACAGACAAATGATAAGGAAGTTTCACCATCAACATAAGAAACTAGTTATTAAAGTCGTTAATACAAAACCAAATAAAAAGTGTGAAAAGATTAAAAATCAAAAGTATTACACTAAATGTTTGTCTTCACCAAGTGATGTAAGAGACTTAGGCAAACATGGCCTTTGATTGTCAAGAACTCTTACTATCAATCTTGGATCCCGAGACTACTACACACACTCTAAGATGGATGATGGATGATGGTGGTGGATGTGGGTTGTAGTGGTGGTGGAGTGTGGGTGAAGTGGTAGAGAGGTGGTTTGCCAAGGGATGCCTTTGAAGTGAACCAAGCACCTCTATTTATAGCCTGCACCGAAGCCCGGACACGGCCCCGTGTCCATCCTCTTTCTCTTTCTTCATTAATTGCAATTTTTCTTCATTAGCTCCACACGCCCCGTGTCCGCTGGGAACGGCCCCGTGTGCAGAAGCGTATCTGTACTATCATGATTTGCTTGGATTCTGCGAATCTTAGCATTGACCATGGCCCGTGTCGAGCTGGGCACGCCCCCGTGTTGGGAATAGAAGCTTCTATAGCTTTGTCCTTTCTGCAGACAACTGGCAACACCCCCATGTCCGCTGGGCACGGGGCCATGGTCAGCCTTCTGTTTCCTTGTTTTTGCATGGGAAGATGCTGCCGAGGGGTCGGGCATGCCACGTTTGTTCATTTTCTTGTATTTATGTTATATTTTGCTGCATATTTTCCTTTTGTTCATTTACGCTCATTTAGTCCTGAAAATACAAGAGGAAGACAAAAGCACACTTTTTCCAACATTAGTACTAAAAAAGGGTTAGTTTTATGCCTCAATTGATGTATTTTATATGTTGCATTTTACACACATCAAATACCCCCACACTTGAATCTTTGCTTGTCCTCAAGCAAAACTCTTTATAATGCGGCTTACATTCCCAAATGGAATGGGTAGAAGAGAAGTTTTGGGATTGTCCTGAGTGTCGGGAATCCAAGATCTTTATTGGGTTTTATTTTTATGTTATTTACAATCCTATTCGTTATGATTTATTTAGAACATTTCATAAGAGAAATTACTTATTTGGGCATAACATGCCTCTTTAAAATTCCATTTATATACAAGTTCACATACCTCACGGGAGATCACTCAACACTTGGCCGAAGATGTATTTTTGTGAAACACTCGAGACCGGCATGGAACTTACTTCTACCATATGCTTGCCAAGCAATCAATCCTCCTCCTTTTTAACTATAAACCTTTGTAAATATCAAGAGGACTTGGGGAAGGGTTAGGCTTGGGTTAAAGGTAGGTGGTTTTGGGTTAGTGGTTAGTAAAAAGGGCGAAAATCGTAAAAAGCATCGGTCGTCGTAAAACTTTTTGTTTTTGTGACTTTTATTCAAACAAAGTTTCTTTGAGGAACTTGTTTGTTTATTGCTAGGCTTCATTTTTTTTATAAGGAACGTCACAAGAAGACCGAGCTTATTACTATAATAAAGGGGTTTAAAAATAAAAATGGTTTTGGTGGGTAAAGGGTGTTTGTTTTGTGGGTTTAGAAACGAAAAGGTTTAGGCTCAAAGGGGTTAACTAGGGGGATTTCGGGTAGGTGATAAAAAAAATGAAAAATAATGGTGTTGAAAAGAAAAAAGGGTTAGTCCTAATGCCTCTATCATTTACTTACTTGGGTTTAAGTTGGTAAGGACCGGGAATGTATTGTTATGGCAAGTTCTAGAGTCGTAAGAAACCAAGCGGCTATTCACACAAGAAACAAAAGATGAGCATTTAAATTAAAGATGTATGCTTTTATGCTCAATAAAGGCTCAAAAACTCACTTTTTTGTGGGAATGGGTTTATAATGTGATCAAGTATATATAATCAATTTTTAACTAGATTTGTCATGCCGTTTCATAATTTTCTTATGTTGGCTCTTTTTATCACGATGCTATCGGTTGTAAATTTGTAAAAATATAACCTTTTTAGAACTTGTTATTCCCAAAATAAACCAAGACAAGTAAAAAAAAATGAAAAGTTTTTTGAAAAAAAATTGGGGTGATTAGCGGTTCCAATAGAGTTTTATGTAAGACTTGTTATTAGGACTTGCAAAATTCAAGGTTTTAGCACCCCCCCCCCCCCCACACACACTTAATTTACACATTGTCCTCAAAGTGTCCCAAAACTATGTTTTTATGTTGATTGAATGTGTAAAAAGGTGTTAAAAACAAAATTTTATGTTACTAGGCGTCTGGACACGGGCCCGTGTTGGTCCGGGCACGGCCCCGTGTTCAGATTGCCAGTATCATAGTTAACAAAAGGCTGGGCACGGGGGCGTGTTCAGTGAACACGGCCCCGTGTCCAGTTACCTGAACTGGGCATTTTCTACAGAACCTTGGGCACGGGGCGTGTTGGGCTGAGCACGGCCCCGTGCTGAACTTGCTGTAATGAAGAAAAATTGTCGGGAGGCTCTGTTTTTGTGCATGGGTTGTGGGTTCAAGTTTCCCTTAGTAACCTCCACCATTCTGAGTGTGTTTTATTTCTGAAAAGTAAAACTAAACTAGAAAACATAAAAGTTAATCTAAACTAACACTAAGGATAGTTCTGCGGAATGCCTCCGTGGTGCGCCACGTTTATAAGGGTCCTTGGCTAGACCCAAAGTCAGTCATATGATACCCAAGTGGGATGTTTTGCATCCCATGTTGCACCGTCGGAGAGCATCATCCAAGCTTGAGTCTATGACTTTCATGTAATTGACCGGGTCCTCGTCTTCTACTCTTTTCTCAACCCCGAACTCCATTTCTTTGTCCCCAACCCTCAATGTCAATTTCCCACCATTCATATCCACCATTGCGTGGGCGGTGGCTAGGAATGGTCTTCCTAAGATAAGTGGTACCTCGGTATCTTCCTCCATATCTAGTATGACAAAGTCGGCCGGGAAGACAAAGTCTCCGACTTTTACCAAGAGATTTTCGGCGACACCTTGTGGATATTTAATGGACCTATCGGCGAGTTGTATGCTCATCTTTGTAGGGCTTGTTTTCCCTAGTCCGAGTCGGTCGAACATTGATGCGGGCATGAGATTGATGCTAGCCCCGAGATCGGCTAGTGCATTGCGTATGGGCGATCCCCCAATCGAACAAAGGATGGTGAAGCTTCCGGGGTCGATTTTCTTTTGTGGAAGTTTGTTGAGTAGCAAGGCGGAGCATTCTTCACTTAAATTAACTAATTGCAATGATTCAATTTTTCTTTTGTGAGTGAGAAAGTCTCTCATAAATTTTGAATATTTAGGCATTTGAGTGAGGACTTCTACAAATGGAATATTGACATGCAATTGTTTTAGTAAGTTTATGAATTTTGTAAATTGCTCATCGGTCTTTTGGCGAAGTAACCATCCAGGGTAGGGCACCGCAGGGTTTTTAGCAGGCTCGTGATTTGATAGAGGAGTCGTTTCCTTTTGGGGAGTTGGCGAAGTTGCGCTTTGATTGGATGGACTCTTGTCGGATGGGGGTAGCGGAGCCTCCTTGGGGCCTATGGTACGGTTTCTCAATGTGATGAGATGTACTTGCGCCTTTGGGTTGGTTTCGGTATTGCTGGGTAACGTGCCTTGTTCTCTCTCGGAGAAATTTTGAGCTTGTTGATTTAGTTGTTTTTCAATATTTTGAATACTAGCTTGTTAATTTCTATAGTTCGAATCCAACTGTTGGAATCGATTTGATTTTTTCTTTTCGGTGTCGGAGATGAGGCGTGATATAGTATCTTCAAGCCTCTCTCGTCCCCCATGTTGTTGTTGAGAGAAATTTTGTGACTCATTTCTTGGTTGTTGAAAGTTTGTTCGTTGGTTTTGATTTTGTTGGTTACTACTATTGCCGGGGTTCTCTCCAACCAAGGTTAGGGTGATTACGCCATCCTTGGTTGTAGGTACCCGTTGGAGGACCTGACGGCCTAGGTCTATTATCAATGTAGTTTACCGTTTCTATTTGATTGTCCATTTCTTTCATACAACTCCAATTTTCATGTGGTCCACCACACCCTTCACAAGCCATAACCGAGGCCGTTTTAGCCATTTCCAACTTTTTGATTTTTGAAGAGAGGGCCTCGATTTGGGCTTGTAAAGAAGTGCTTTTGTCAACCTTATGGGCGCCCGGGGCAATGGATTTTGTGCCTCGGGGAGTGTGCCACTGAAAATTGTTTTGAGCAATTTCCTCAATTTGATTATAAATTTCATTTGGGCGACGATTACCTAGAAGTCCCCCGGAGCTAGAGTCAAGTGTCTGTCTTGTGTGTGGCAACAACCCATTATAAAAAGTGGATACTTGTTGCCATACCACAAAACCATGATGGGGACACTTTCCTAGTAGCTCCTTGAACCTTTCCCAAGTTTCATATAAGGAATCCCGGTCCTCTTGTGAGTATGTATTAATTTCAGTCATTAATTTAGCCGTTTTTGAAGGAGGGAAATACTTATACAAAAACTTTTGGGCTAGTTCATCCCAGGTGTTTACCGATCCAACTGGGAGGGTGTTAAGCCAAGCCTTAGCTCGGTCTTTTAGCGAAAATGGGAACATTCGGAGGCGGATGGCGTTATTTGATGCTCCGTTGATCCGAAAAGTATCACATATTTCCAAGAAGTTGGTAATATGTAAATGGGGATCTTCGCCCGCAAGCCCGTGGAAGGTTGCGGAGTTTTGGATCATTTGGATCAAATGTGGCCGAAGTTTGAAGTTGTTAGCATCGACATTCGGTGCATTGATAGCGGCGCCGAGATTACCTACCGTGGGCCGTAGGTAATCCATTAGAGTACGTTGGTCAGCCATTAGAAGTGGGTCCCCCGAAACTTTCTCTTGGTTTTTAGCCTTAAGTCTTTTTCTTAGAAAACGTTCGGGTTCGTCTAGAGGTTCTTTGTCACACCCCAAAAACGTCGCAGCGGAATTTAAAACATAGAGGTGACGGAAGTTGGTGCCCATTTCTATCTTGATGTTTGATGCATTATAGTGTTGGACAATATTACTTATTTAAAACATGGATTTTAAACTTAAAGTCCTAAAACACGACATAACCATGACATGATAAAGTTGTCTTTGATCCTCACGGATCTTATTACATTGTCCCAGAAAGTTTAAAAGTCAGTCCAACATTTTAAGTGACAAAACATGCATCAACAAACACAAGATACGCCATAATTCCCGAAGCCGAACTCAAGTACCTGTAGAACACATTAAAATCAAGTGTCAACACTAAGGAAGGTGAGTTCACATATTCAAATCTAAACAATTTGATCCAAAGGAAAACATTCTAATTATGTGTTTATTTTAAAAATCCATATAATTTTTAGAAAGTCCATTTACTTCCTTAATAAAATCCATGGGTCATCCATCGTGGTTCAAAACCCCGACAATAAAGCTCTTAGCCAAGTTTTTGTATATTAAATTAATAGCGTCAATTTTCAGACTCGTAATGTTAGCTAGACAATACGAACTATATATTTACCATGCAGGGATAATCAATGCTAGACAATAACCAGAATCTAAATTCGTCGTTTGACTTGACACGGGGCGACCGGTCACGACGGGGTTGTCAACCCGATAGATCTACCAACAATTCCTCGCGTACATTTACTTAATAGATTAAACGACATCCTGAAGGATCCATCCTTCTTTCACACAACAAAATAGATGCACCTCAAAGCGAAAAGCTTGATCGAATGAAACCCTTGTCTAATAGCTCTTGAAGCTGATTTGACATTTCTATCATTTCAGTCGGTGCTTAATCTATAAGGAGATTTTGCAATTGGTGCAGCACCAGGTACCAGATCGATTCGGAATTCGATCTGTCTCACAGGGGGAAATCCAGGTAAGTCTTTTTAGGAAAACTTCTGGATAATCGCGAACCATAGGAATCTCTCTGATATTTCTACATTTGGCCTTTATATCCACCACGGTAACAAAGAACGCAGGATAGCTTTTTCGCAACAACTTGAGCATCCTAAAAACACTGACGCCACTCAACGCTCAACACTCGACTTGATTGGTCTCCGTGAATAACTACCGCCTCTCCATTATCAGAACGAGGTATCCTAGCTTGCCTCTCCGAGCAAATAGTTCCAACTTCGTTCTTGGATGGCCAATCCATTCCCACAATTACATCAAAGCTCCCCAGCTCCACTGGAAATAAATCGACACTAAAACTATGATCACCTAACTAAATACTATATCTGAGAACTGTTAGGGGAGGATTTTCAATTGATCAGTGATCCTCATTTACTGTTGGGTTTAGTGATCCTCACTTCTGTTTGAATTAGTGATCCTCAGAAGTATTGCAGGATCAGGATCATGGATCATCATAAGGATCCTTATACTAACGATTGTCTACTTTGAATATGATGTTGTTTTGCAGGAGTAGGAGCTTGGACTTGGTCTTGGCGATATTCGTGGAGCATATTCCATGACTTATTCCGCACGTGCTTAACTGAAGTGGACGTTATGGAGTTAGTGGAGGACTTGCATGAAATGCAGAATGTTTGTTAGCTTAGATATTTTCCATTTTTAAACGGGATAGCGAGCTAAATAGAAACACTTGGCTATTTTTAGCTTAACACATACACTCGCAACTGCTCTCACCAGCTCTTGACAATTCATTTGGCGATTACACACTTTTTTTCACATTACACTATAGTGATCCTTGTAATTAGCTCTCTATCATCCGAAGTTGTGACACATTTCTTGTTTAATTTGAGTTGGTGATCGGTAGTTTCCATCACCCGAGGTTTTTTATGCCGGAGATCATCCATTGATCAAGGGCTTTTTGCTCGTATAAATCTTTGTGTCACTTATACATTTCATTTCTGAGTGATCCTTAGTGTTTTTCATTGATTCAAGCATCATACCTCACTACAGAAAGTTTGGTTACATTATCATTGCTTGATTTTTGACCAAAACAGTTTGGCGCCCACCGTGGGGCAACTGGTGCTTCATTCCTAAGAAGATTCATATTTTTGTGGTTATTTCGGTTCGTTACAACCAAGCAGATGGCTTCCTCAATGAAGAATACATCAAGTTCTATGCTGGCAATCAGTTCTTCACAAGGCGTTCCACCTTTGCCTCCACCACCTTCTGGATCCCAGAAGAATGCTGAAAATGCTGCGAAGAAACAAACCCCCGTTTTCACAAAACCACCAACATCTTCTGTTTCTTCTAATCCTACTACTAATGATCTTTACACTCTGATTTTGCAGATGAGGAATCACGCACAAGAGCAGGACAAAACCAACGAAAGGATCCTCCCAGGTCCAAGGATCCTCACAGGTCCAAGGATCCTCCCAGGTCCAAGGATCCTCCCAGGTCCAAGGATCCTTCCCGGTCCAAGGATCCTCTCTGGTTTCAGGATCCTTTCAGCTTCAAGGATCCAACATCTTTCAGGATCGAGGATCCTTAAGGAGTATGCAACCTCCAAGCACCGATGTTCATCTAGGAGACTTCATACCAATGCAGACCATTGCATCCTCTGGTCCTTCAATCATACCAGAGTCTCGTCAATATGGATTCACATCCGTAATTCCAAACATGAATCCTCCGGGAGGTAACACTTTTAATAATTCATATAACACTAACCATGGCTCTATGCAGGATACAGGTATCAATCAGGCTATGGCTAGGGAGCTACAGAAGCTTAAGGATATGATATCCAGTGTACCAGGAGTGGTTAAACCCATTCCTGAAATTGCAGATGGTAGCCATAGGATATCTCGTTTTGCACCACCCTTATGTGATGCTGAGATACCTAAAAGGTTCCAGATACCATCTATGAAGCTGTATGATGGTTCAACGGATCCAGAAGAGCATGTAGCTCAGTACAAGAAGATGATGATGAGGATTATCCTCCTATTTCTGAATACTGTTTTTCTGTTGATAACAATGAACTAATCCTTGCAATGCAGAATCTAGGTGAGAAAGCTAGGTGGCCAAGGAAAAGTGATAAACCAGCTGCTACAAAGGATAAGTCTAAGTGGTGTGCATATCATGAGGATTTCGGGCATCTCACTGAAGAGTGTATTGCACTAAGAAAGGAGATTGGTTACTTGTTGAGCAAGGGGCATTTGAAGGAACTTTTGGGACGAAAGAAGTCAAGGATCCAGGATCCTGAAAGGATCCCGAAGAGGGCCCATGCTCCTCCAGCAGATGCACAAGTTATAAACTTCATATCCGGTGGATCAGACATTTGTGGTACCTCCTTTTCAGCAGCAAAAAGACATGCTAAGGAAACCAAGATGGATAATGGAGACAGACCCGTTCGGACCTCCGTTGTTACCCAGGATAAAGTCATAACCTTTGATGAGGATGATCGTGTTGATGTCCAGGATCCTCATCATGATGGTCTTGTGATTACATTGTTTATTTCTAACCACTTTGTTCGCAGGATCCTTATAGATGGAGGAAGCTCTGTGAACATCATTCAGCTTGATGTCCTCAAGAAGATGAATATACCGGAGTCTGATATTATCCCAAGATCCTCAGTACTTGTGGGATTTAGTGGGGAAACCAAAAACACATTGGGGGACATCAAACTCCCTATTTATATTGAAGGATTGCATTCTTATAAAAAATTTTGTGTTATAGATTGCTTATCTTGTTGCAATGTTATCCTTGGCAGGCCATGGATACATGATATGAAGGCAGTTCCATCCACCTATCATCAGTGTGTAAAGCTTCCAAGTCCATGGGGAGTGGTGAAAATTGAGAGTGATCAACAAGAAGCTAAGAATTGTTATACCTCATCAATGAAGCCAGCCTCAAGACCAAGGGAGCAATAGCAATTAAAGTATCCTTCAAGAGATGTCTTGGAGGCAAGAGTACAGGATTTGAAAGAAATTCTCATGGATCCTGATGATCCTGAATCCAAGATCTTCATAGGATCAGGGATCCTTAGCGACATTGAACAGGAGCTAGTATCCTTCCTTAAAAGAAGGAAAACTACCTTTGCCTGGAAACATGAGGATATGACAGGTATATCTAAAGATATAATTAATCATAAACTTGGCATTGACAGGTCATTCAAGCCAATTCATCAAAAGAGGAGGAAGTTTGCACCTGAAAGGAATGCTATTATCCAGGAAGAGGTAGATAAACTACTTCGGGCAGGTATGATAAGAGAGGTTAAGTATCCAAGATGGTTAGCCAATGTGGTTGTTGTTCAAAAGAAAAATGGAAAGTGGAGGGTATGTGTCGATTTTACTGATTTAAACAAGGCATGTCCCAAGGATCCTTTCCCATTACCCCACATTGACTCCATGGTGGATGCTCGGGTCATGAGTTGTTGACTTTTATGGATGCTTCATCTGGATTTCAACAAATTCAGATGGAACCATCTGATCAAGAGGATACAGCCTTTATGACCCCAACTGGTATATATTGTTATATTGCTATGCCATTTGGACTAAGGAATGCAGGTGCTACTTATCAAAGGCTAGTCAATATGATGTTCAAGGAACAAATTGGACACACTATGGAAATCTATATTGATGACATGGTGGTTAAGTCCAAGAAAGCTGAGGATCACCTTAAAGACTTGGAGGAAGCATTCAATATCCTTGATAAATTTAATATGAAACTAAATCCTTCCAAGTGTCATTTTGGTGTTAAGGCAGGAAATATTCTTAGGCTATATGGTGACAAAGAGGGGCATCGAAGCAAGTCTAGAGCAAATCAAAGCTATTGTGAATATCAAATCTCCTGTCAATGCTAAGGATGTGCAAAGATTGACGGGCAGGATCGCAGCTTTGAACAGATTCATATCCAAATCCTCATAAAAGTGCAAGGAATTCTATGACATCCTGAGGAAGAACAAGAAATTTGAATGGACTGAGAAGCATGAAAGTGCCCTCAAAGCTCTTAAGGATTACCTATCCTCAGCCCCGGCCTTGATGAAACCAGAAAAAGGAGATATATTATCCTTATACTTAGCAGTATCCTCAAAAGCAGTAAGTGCGGTCCTTGTTAAGGATCACGAAGGTACACAACATCATGTCTATTATGTAAGTAAGAGTTTGCTTGATGCTGAAGCCAGGTATTCGCATTTGGAAAAACTTATCCTTGCATTAATTATGGCATCTACTAAATTGAGACATTATTTTGAGACTCATGCCATTATTGTTAAGACTAATTTTCCAATTAAGAATGTTCTCAGGAAACCTGAAATGTCAGGAAGGATGGCTAAGTGGGCAGTGAAGCTTAGTGCTTATGATATAAGATATGAGCCTAGAACTGCCATTAAATCCCAAGCTTTAGCTGACTTTGTGGCAGATTTCAGTAGTGACTTGCAAAAGGAAGCTGAGTTAGAAGTCCAACAGCTTGAAGAAACTAAGGATCCTTGGATACTCTTCACTGATGGTGCTTCTAATGTCAAAGGAACAGGGCTTAGAATACTACTAAAATCGCCACAGGGGGACATAATACCCCACTCCATAGCTTGTGAATTTCAAACTACCAACAATGAGGCTGAGTATGAAGCCTTGATAGCTGGTTTGCAAATTGCTAAGCATATGAGGATCAGGTATCTTGAGGTACATGTAGATTCATTATTAATCACTAATCACTTTAATGGATCCTATGCTGTTATAGGCGAAAAGCTAGTCAAATATTTAGAGATAGTCAAAGAATTGGCACTCTCTTTTGTTTCCTTTAGTTTGACACAGGTACCAAGGGAAGAGAATGCAGAGGCTGATGCATTAGCCAATCTAGGATCATCCTTGAAGATCCCTGAGGATATAAGGATCCCTATTATCCATATCCTGACCCCTGCTATCGAGGATCATGTAGCTATGGAGATAGGAGAAGATTCTGCAATCATCCCTAGAGATGATACTCAATCTCATTCAAGATCATGGATCCTCCCAATCATGAGATACATACAACATGGAGAGATTCCTACAGGAGAAAACCCTCGGGCTTTCAAAATTAAGGTATCTCAATTTACAATATTGAATAATATGTTGTATAAACGATCTCTTGCAGGACCATATCTAAGATACATTGAGGATCCTGAAATCCAAGAAGTCCTAAAGGATTTTCATGAAGGAGATTGTGGAAACCACACTGGGGGCAGGGAATTATTCTCAAGGATCCTGAGGACAGGATACTATTGGCCCACTATGAAGAAGGATGCTATGGAGTATGCCAGGAAGTGTGATCCTTGTCAGAGACACAGTAATATCCTTCACCAACCAGCAGAACTTTTGCATCCTATATCCTCTTCTTGGCCATTTATGAGGTGGGGAATGGATATAGTTGGTAAGCTTCCTAAGGCACCTGGTGGAAAAGTATTCATGCTTGCTATGACTGATTACTTCTCCAAGTGGATAGAGGCTGAAGCCTTTGCTCAAGTCAGAGAAAAAGAAGTTATATCCTTTATTAAAAGAAACATTATTACTAGATTGGGTACCCCTTCTGAAATTGTTTGTGATAATGGATCCCAATTTATTGGGAATAGAACTACTAACTTTTTTGACAGCTGGGGGGTTAAGATGATAACATCAACACCAGTCCACCCATAAGCTAATGGTCAGGCAGAATCATCCAACAAGATCATCATCAACAACTTGAGGAAAAAGCTTGGATCCAAGAAAGGAAAGTGGGCAGAAGAACTAGCTTATGTACTTTGGGCTGATAGGACAACTCCCAAGAATGCTACTGGCCAAACTCCATTCTCTTTGGTATTTGGGGCAGAATCAGTGATCCCTACAGAGATGGTGGTTCCAACTGCAAGAACAAGCATTCGTGATCCTGAAGAAAATGATGAAAACTTGGTTCAAGACTTGGATACTATAGAAGAAATCAGGGATTTGGCAAGGATAAGGATGGCTAGTTATCAACAAAGGATGGCTAGAGCCTACAACAAAAACGTCAGGATCAGGAAATTCCAAGTTGGTGATATGGTATTAAGGAAAGCATTTCAGAATACCACCAATCCTGCTGATGGAAAGCTAGCACCAAAGTGGGAAGGCCCCTATTTGATTGAAGCTGAAGCAGGAAAGGGGGTATATCGATTGCTAACAATGGAAGGTGATTTGCTGCCAAGAGCTTGGAATGTTGTCCATTTGAAGAGATACTTCATGTGATAAGGGTCCATGATCCTAACATGACAAGTATCCTTGAAGGATCCTTACAGAACAGATGATCCTCATTTTGGTAACATTCTAATCCCAAACTATTTCATTCTTTAATTATCCTATATAAGGGTAAGGATCCTGTATCCTTTATCCTCCTTTCACTTGATTCTGAGTTTTGAAGGTTCAGGTATCCTTAACTAAGGATTGAGCATCCACAGAAGTATCCAGTTATTTGGGCTTGACCCCAGTTATTTGGGCTTGACCCCAGTTTTTTGGGCTTGACCCCAGTTTGGGCATGTCCCCAGTTTCTCCAGTAGCGCACGATGATCCTGTTATAGTTCATGGCAATGGGACCAGTACTCACTTTAGGGGCTGACAATTTCATTGTACTGGCTATATTTAGGATCCTACGTATAATGGTAGACGTACCATACATCCGTTCCTAAGGTTTCTAACGTTTTCACGTTAGCTAAGGTTTTGGCATTTTCATGTCACTAAGTTTGGATAGTCGCCAGTGAGGGCCATACTCCAGTTTACATACGATCCTTTGGGCTTATCCCCAGTTATCCTTTGGGCTTGTCCCCAGAATTGTTGGGCTTGTCCCCAGTTGCTATCTTTTATCTTATATTGGCTTAGTCCTAAGTTGTATCCTATTTCAGGTTTTTGAAGCTAAACGACCAAGGATCCTTGATCCTTACCTTCTACTAAGGTTTGTCTTTTGGATTATCCTGATTATAAGTGTTAAAGGTTAGGATCCTAACTTGGATTCTCAGGTATGATCTTTAACTATTTTGTTTTTATTCATTATTCATTTGAGTAACCCACATCCTTTGACAACTGAACTTATGATCCTTAAAATACACTACTTTTTGGAACTTGTCGACTATAGGGTATGTCATCCTTGAACATATCCTAAACTTTTTGAGGGTATTTATTAAGTTTTTCTTTACTTGATAAGTTTAAACAAACTGCATATCACAACAATTGAAAAGTAAAGTACTAACAAGGATAGTAACACGGGAGATAGCCAAAAAGTTAGACTTATTTTATTCACAAAACGTTAAACCCTTTAAGGTTGTCAAAATTGCCAACCCACGTTTCTACCAGCAAAACGTGGCCCGTCCACATGGGTTAGCAAAGGGTGTCCTTTGTTTACGGGTCTTTGTAGTGCAGGAAATAAAAGACGGAAGGATAATGAGTGGCTTCATCCCCCAAACAGAGGATCCATCCACCACCCATTATCCTGCCTATTGTTCAAGGATCCATGATCCTTTAACCTAGTAACTATTGTTCAATGTACAGCCCATCATTGTTCAACAAAAACACCATAACCAAAATAAACTACCGAATTCTAAAAAAATGGGCTCCGGCTACGTCTAGAAATGTCCTTCATCGCCCATTCATGCAGCCTACACCTTCGCTGCATCACCATCTCCTCCAGCTCCAGTATCCTTCACATGATCCTTGCCACTGCTACCGGCTGTGACAACTCGAGTTTTCAAGATTTCCATCTTCGCATTATTTGCACGTTAATTTTTTTTTATGTTGTTTGTTACTCGACTTGTTTGTTTCACAACGCTTACATTTGAAAAACGTTAAATGGTATTGCGATTGATATTTGATATTTGGGGTGCATATTATATTGAGTATATGATGATAGTGTAATTTGTGCTAATTGGGATTGTATAGTTTATTATGGAACTTTGGCCAACACCCCTGCTCATATGAAAACACCCCCTGATGAAAACACATGGTGTTTTCGTCCATGTGGCTGACGAAAACAGAGATGGGCCTTGGCCCAGTATTGAGATATTTTATATAATCATTTTATAAACAAATCTTCTCGGAGAAGTTTCTCACTTACCAAACCTTATCTTATCACTTTGTTTCTCTCTCTACCTCTGAAACCCAACAAAGAGAATTCCTCATTTGAAGCCAAAACCTCTGTTTAAATCCTTGGTTAGTGATTTCATGATTCAGTTGTTTTAGTTACATATCGTATGATTATTGGATGTTTAATCATGATGTATGTATATATGTGATTATGTGATTGATCATTGTGTGCTTGTTGGATAATTATTATCTATGAACTGTCTGTATATTTGATGTTTTAATCAACAGTGGGTGTATGTTAATGAATGATAAACTGATTAAATCGGGATCCTGGTACCATATGATGTTGGCAAATTATATATTACATATCAATGATTTATTATATGACTTGTAAATGATTAATCATGGAACTGTAATGAGATTTAGTTGCTGGGTTTAAGTTACAGTGAGTGTTGGTGAAGATGATGAAGCTAACGAAAACACCCCCATATCTTGAAACTGGACGAAATCACTTATGTGATTTCGGCCCAAGTGTGTTTGGCCCAAGGATGATTTCGACCCACATAGTGTTTTCGGCACACATAGGGTTTTCGGCCCACTTAAGTGATTTCGGCACATGAGGGATTTCGGCTATAAGGGGATTTCGGCACCCATGTGTTTTCGGCCCAACTTAGATTTCGGCCCAAGTGTTATTTTTTTCCTGTTAATTAATTACTCAGTTGTTAAACTTGTTAAGCAATAACTCTGTTAGTTGCAAATCCATTAATTGTTAACTTTATTAGTTCAATTCAGCATGCAACTCTGTTAAGACAAGGGGAGTAATTCTGTTGACTTTACTCACTCAGTTAGTTGCTGGTTCTGCTAAATGCCAACTCTGTTAAGTGTATGATTGAATTGTTATATTGGAATAAACTGTGAAGGACATATATGTGGTACATGAACTATATGAAATTGATTAACTGTTTACATGATACAAGATACTAACTGCCAAGCACACTTTGTGATATTACTGTGATGATAGTTACATGTGAAATATTACGAACGTGAACTGATTGAGTATACGTGCACTATAGGACTTGACTGATTTAATTGTGAGCACTTAACTTAGCATACCGAGCAAAACAAGGTGAGTTCACACTTCTACCAAGGCATGGGATTCCCGGGGTTGGGAATGGGTTGATTGATTATTTATGCTTAAGAGTTATCGGAATTACATACCATAGGCCTCGGGAGAGGAAGGTCAATGGTAGATACTACTAGACTAGTGATACATATACTTCTCTTCGCACACATGCCGGGATCGGCCGCGATACTAGAACAATCTTCGCAAACATGCCTAGAATGGCCGCGAACTATACTTTAATCTTCGCAAACATGCCTGGAGGGCCGCGATACAAATATACCTAGTCTAGAAAACATGGGAAACCCCCACTAAACTTCGCAAACATGCCTAGAGGGCCGCGATACCATTACATACGATACATGATTACTAAACGAACTTACGATTTATAATACGAACACTATAACTGAATAACCAACTGTGAACTCGCTCAACTAGTTGTTGACTCTCTGTTACATGCCTTGCAGGACCTTAGGTACTTTTGGAGCTTGCACGGGAGGCACGGTCGTTGTGGACATGGATCGTGAATGTGTTATTAAACATTATGACATTTTGTACTTAAACTTATGTTGGGTCTTACATTATTGCTTCCGCTACACACTTGTTTTATGTTTGGTTTGAAAACACCTATCGTATTGATGAATGACTTTTACTATTTACTTATGTTTAATATGATTGGTGGCTTGATCCTGGTCATGTCACGCCTCCAAGCGGTGGTACTCCGCGTGTGGATTTTGGGGGTGTGACACCGGCCTCGATTGCCAGAACCTCTTCAGCCTCTTCTTCATCCTCCAACTCAGCCAGCCTAGCCTTCCAGCCCTCCATGTCCCAGTTGCTCCTGTCAAAGCCAGGATCCTGAGCTTCTTCGGCCATCTGCAACATAGTCTTGTACATGGCAATGGCAGCGAAGACTTTAGCATCCTCCGTGATCTCGTGCTTCTCATAGTCAGCATTGATCTGAGCTGCAACCATCTGAGTTTTGGTATCAATGAGGTCCTTTTCGAGGGAAGCAATCTTGTGATCCTTGAGCACCGCCACTTTTTGGAGATCAGAGTATTTCTCCTCAAGCTCTTCGACGTTCCTAACATAGTCCTCGATTTCAGTAAATTTCTACAAAGAAGACAATGTAAAGTTCAAGATCACGTGATCCTCAAATGGGCAGGATAATCAAGTTAAGTCAGTGATCCTTACATCAGCAAAGTACTCGAGGAACTGATGGCGGATCAGAGGCAAGCCTTCTAGGTTGTCAGCTTCAGAGGTCTTCCTTTTCTTTCCACCTCTTCCCTTTGAAGTGGTTGCCTTGGGGACCATGACGGAGGGGCTAGCAGCAGACTTTTTCTTTGAGGATCGGACAGTGTCAAGATCAGTGACACTGAATTTGGAGGCATATCTTGAAGGTTTTCCAGTGCCTACACACCCAAAACAGATAAGTATCCTTATCCTATTTCTATTTAACTATTTATTTAAACATTTAATTATGCAAAATATAGGATACTTACTCGACATAGTGACAGAACCTGAGGATACTTCTTGAGAATCCTAGGTGTTTGCTTTAAATGATCTTCTTGCAGGATCAAGTATCTGGAAAGCGGCAAGCCTTTCCTTTGTTGCAGGTGTTGTGATGAGGTGTGCGACGGTAATAGCTGCAAAAAAGAAACAAAAGGACGTTAGTGATCCTAAGACGAAAACAAGGTCATCTGGTGATCCTTCTCAGGATCCTCTATCCTACCATGGGTGCTCCACTTCCTTGGCAGATCCTTTCCATCAGGGATAGAATCCCTTCTGACAAAGAAGAATCGCCGTTTCCAGTTGGTGTCATTCTTAGTGGCTTTGAAGATGGGATGTTCTTCACCAGGTTTATGTTTGAGTAGATATCGGTGGGATCCATGGCTAACGAGGCCATACATCTCTGCAAACTCCGACATTCCCAAATCAATGCCTTCTTGCTCAATGATCCTTTCAAGGGTATATAAGACCCTCCAGATCATTTGCATAGCTTGAATATAGGAGATGCCGGTGAGGGAGAAGAAAGACTGGGTGAATTCAGGGAAAGGATATGATTACTAAACGAACTTACGATTTATAATACGAACACTATAACTGAATAACCAACTGTGAACTCGCTCAACTAGTTGTTGACTCTCTGTTACATGCCTTGCAGGACCTTAGGTACTTTTGGAGCTTGCACGGGAGGCACGGTCGTTGTGGACATGGATTGTGAATGTGTTATTAAACATTATGACATTTTGTACTTAAACTTATGTTGGGTCTTACATTATTGCTTCCGCTACACACTTGTTTTATGTTTGGTTTGAAAACACCTATAGTATTGATGAATGACTTTTACTATTTACTTATGTTCAATATGATTGGTGGCTTGATCCTGGTCATGTCACGCCTCCAAGCGGTGGTACTCCGCGTGTGGATTTTGGGGGTGTGACAGATTGGTATCAGAGCCATTGGTTATAGAGAACTCGGTTTTAATAAGGGGGAAACATTTTTATTAAAACCAGACTATAACCGAAACAGTGCTCAACGATCCACAACGACGCCTCGCTCCACGTGCAAGACTCAACATCCTAGGTAATATGGTATATGTTTTATTGCCTACTTGCTAGAATTTCATAGAACTTTGCTCAGGGTATGCTTAGATTAACGTAACACTATTGCATGAGAATACTTGTTTGCTCACTCTCTTCTGTCATCGCACTATTCGCGAACCTCTCTCACTTATGTTATCTTTGCTATGAAGATCATGTCTGGACGCATTAACATGACACAAGCCCAGTTGACGGCTCTCATTAACGAGCGAGTTGCTGCGGCACTTGCAGCCGCACAAGAAGGAGGTCAGCACGCTCAGCCACCTGTTTGCACCTTCAAAACTTTCATGGACTGTCGTCCTACTACTTTTAGTGGCACGGAAGGAGCGGTTGGACTCCTCCATTGGTTTGAAAAGCTCGAGTCTGTATTTGAAATGTGTGAATGCCCTGAGGCTCGCAGGGTGAAGTACGCCACTGGTACTCTAGAAGGCATTGCGCTGACTTGGTGGAATGCGCAAGTTCAGATGCTAGGGTTGGCTGTTGCTAACGCCACACCCTGGAATGATTTCAAGGAGTTGATCAAAGAGGAATACTGTAGCCGTGATGATATTCATAAGCTGGAGGTAGAGTTTTACCACTTGAAAATGACGGGGTCAGAAATTGAAGCGTACACCAGAAGATCGAATGAGTTGGCTATTCTGTGTCCTACTATGGTGGACCCTCCCATTAAGCGTATCGAACTGTATCTCAATGGTCTGGTACCGGAAATTCAAAGTCACATAACCTCAGCGAATCTTGGCACCATTCAACAGATCGTCAAGTTAGCTCATCGCCTCACCGATCAGGCAGTGGAATAGAACAGGCTTCCTAAACGTATCAGCGCAACTACTACCGCTACCACTCCAGTTACTCCTGCTACTCCCAGTGACAACAAGCGGAAATGGGAAGGGGATTCCAGCAGGGGTTCAGCTACTGTACAGTCTCAAGCACAGCAGCAGCGCAAGACTAGTGATTACCAGAGTCCGAGTCAGCAAACGTCTGGTGGTCAGGGGCAGAGTGGATATCGGGGAATTCATCCACTGTGTAACAGGTGCAACAAACACCACAGTGGTCAGTGTCGTAAAGGCCGTTGTCAGAGATGTCTAAGGGTAGGTCATGAAGCTAAAGATTGCAGGAGCTCAAGGCCTGCGAATCAGAACCAGCAACAACAGCCACCAGTTCCACGAAACCCGCCACAACAACAACAGCAAGGAAATAAGGCATGCTTTCAGTGTGGGGCTGAAGGTCACTTCAAGCGGAACTGCCCCCAGTTAAATCAGAATCAGAACAACAACAACAATAATCAGGGTAATGGGAACAACAATGGGGGAAACAACAACGACAATGGTGCTAGGGGTCGTGCATTTGTGATTGGTCGGGGTGATGCGAGGAACGATCCTAATGTGGTTACGGGTAAGTTTCTTCTCGACGATTTTTATGTTACCGTATTATTTGATTCGGGTGCGGATACCAGTTATATGTCTCTGAAAGTTAGTCAAATGCTTAAACGCGCACCAACACTTTTGAACACCAAACATGTCGTAGAGTTAGCTAATGGAAAAAGTCTAGAGGCCACACACATAGTTCAGGGTTGTAATCTTATCCTCGCTGGTCAGACTTTCTCTATCGATCTCATTCCTATAACTCTGAGTAGTTTTGATATCGTCATTGGTATGGATTGGTTATCCCAACAACAAGCAGAGATCCTATGCAAGGAGAAGATCATTCGTATTCCTCATTCTGGCAAAGAACCTCTCGAAGTTCAAGGCGACAAGAGTGGTTTCGTGAGTGGCATCATCTCCTTCTTGAAGGCACAGAAGTGTTTGCGAAAGGGCCACACAGCTATTTTAGCACTCGTTACAGATACATCGACGAAAGAGAAGAAGTTAGAGGATATTCCTGTTGTACGCGATTTTCCTCAAGTGTTTCCTGAAGAGTTACCTGGGCTACCGCCCCATCGTCAGGTCGAATTTCAGATCGAGCTAGCTCCAGGAGCAGCACCCATAGCTCGAGCGCCTTATCGCTTAGCACCAACTGAACTGGAAGAACTGTCTAAGCAATTGCAAGAACTCTTGGAAAAGGGTTTCATACGTCCTAGCTCTTCGCCCTGGGGAGCTCTAGTATTATTTGTGAAGAAGAAAGACGGTACCTTTCGTATGTGCATAGATTACCGCGAACTAAACAAGGTGACCGTAAAGAATCGCTATCCTCTTCCACGCATCGACGACTTATTCGACCAGTTGCAAGGGTCGAGCTATTACTCGAAGATTGACCTGAGGTCAGGCTATCATCAATTGAGAGTCCAGGATGAGGACGTCTCCAAAACAGCATTTAGAACACGCTACGGTCACTACGAGTTTCTAGTCATGCCATTCGGGCTAACGAACGCACCTGCGGTTTTCATGGATCTTATGAATAGGGTGTGCAAACCTTACCTTGACAAGTTTGTTATTGTTTTTATTGATGACATCCTGATCTACTCGAAGAATCGGGAGGAACATGAGCAGCATTTACGACTTATTCTGGAACTCCTTCGAAGGGAACAGCTGTACGCTAAGTTTTCAAAATGCGACTTCTGGCTTCGTGAAGTCCACTTTCTAGGCCACGTGGTAAACAAGGATGGGATTCATGTCGATCCATCCAAGGTAGATTCGATCAAGAACTGGCCTGCACCTCGCACACCAACCGAAATACGCCAATTCTTGGGATTGGCGGGTTATTACAGACGGTTCATCAAAGACTTCTCAAAGATTGCACAGCCGCTTACATTACTGACACAGAAAGGTGTTGCTTACCGTTGGAGTGATACACAGGAAACAGCGTTTCAACACTTAAAGGATAGACTTTGTAGCGCACCTATCCTCTCATTGCCTGAAGGCACGAATGATTTTGTAGTCTACTGCGACGCATCTATCCAAGGTCTTGGATGTGTGTTGATGCAACGGGATAAAGTTATTGCTTATGCTTCACGCCAACTTAAGATTCACGAACGAAATTACACTACGCACGATTTAGAGCTGGGAGCTGTTGTTTTTGCGCTCAAGTTATGGCGACATTATCTGTATGGCACCAAGTGCACCATCTACACCGATCACAGGAGTCTTGAGCATATCTTCAAGCAGAAAGAATTGAACATGCGACAACGTAGATGGGTCGAGTTACTGAACGATTACGAATGTGCTATAAAGTACCATCCGGGCAAAGCCAATGTGGTGGCCGACGCCCTCAGTCGAAAGGATACTACACCTAGGCGTGTACGAGCGTTGCAACTCACTATTCAGTCCAGTCTTCCTTCACAGATACGAGATGCTCAGGTAGAAGCATTGAAACCGGAAAACGTCAGGGCTGAAGCCCTACGCGGCTCAAGGCAACGGTTAGAACAAAGGGCAGACGGCGCCTATTATGTAACCGGACGCATCTGGGTCCCACTCTATGGAAACTTACGCGAGCTTGTAATGGAAGAAGCTCATAAGTCTCGCTACTCAGTACATCCTGGTTCGGATAAGATGTACCACGACCTCAGAACTACATATTGGTGGCCTAGCATGAAAGCTCACATAGCAACTTACGTTAGCAAGTGTTTGACTTGTGCGAGAGTCAAAGCGGAATATCAGAAACCATCAGGCCCACTCCAACAACCTGAGATACCACAATGGAAATGGGAACAAATTTCCATGGATTTTGTTACTGGCCTACCTAGATCTCAGCGTGGGAATGATACTATTTGGGTGATCGTGGATCGACTCACAAAGTCTGCTCACTTCTTGGCTATCAAGGAAACGGATAAGTTCTCCACTCTAGCAGACGTATACCTTAAAGAAGTTGTCTCGAGGCACGGGGTGCCCACCTCCATTATCTCTGATCGTGACGCACGTTTTACTTCAGAACTGTGGCAAGCAATGCACAAATCTTTTGGCTCTCGTTTAGACATGAGCACAGCTTATCATCCTCAGACCGATGGGCAGTCTGAGCGCACTATTCAAACTCTAGAAGACATGCTTCGGGCGTGCGTAATTGACTTTGGCAAGGGCTGGGAAAAACATCTGCCACTTGTGGAATTTTCGTACAACAACAGTTACCACACCAGCATTAAAGCTGCTCCATTTGAGGCATTGTACGGGCGTAAATGCCGATCACCTCTTTGTTGGGCAGAGGTGGGTGATAGTCAGATCACAGGTCCAGAAATGGTAGTTGATACTACTGAAAAGATTTCTCAAATACGACAACGCATGGCGGCAGCTCGCGACCGTCAGAAAGCGTACGCGGATAAAGACAGGAAACTACTCGAGTTCCAGGTTGGGGATCGAGCACTACTCAAAGTTTCACCCTGGAAGGGTGTTGTTCGTTTTGGCAAAAGGGGCAAACTCAATCCACGATACGTTGGACCATTTGAAGTCATAGAGAAGATAGGCAAAGTGGCCTACAGACTAAACTTACCAGCTGAACTCAGTGCAGTTCACAACGTCTTTCACGTGTCGAATCTGAAGAAGTGTCTGTCAGATGAGACCTTCATAGTTCCTTTGAAGGAGCTCACTATCGACGAACTGTTGCATTTCGTCGAAGAACCAGTTGAAATCACGGACCGGGATGTTAAGGTCCTCAAGAACACCAGAATACCTCTTGTTCGAGTTCGTTGGAACTCCCGTCGTGGCCCAGAGTATACCTGGGAACGAGAAGACCAAATGGAACTTAAATATCCCCAGTTGTTCGAAAACAATGCAACTACTACTGAGGCTGAAGCTACTACAGAATTTCGGGAAGAAATTCCAAATCAACGGGGGGATGATGTGACACCTCAGGAAAACCAGTAAACGATAACTTACCCAGCTTCCTCAGTAACCGCATGCTAAATTTCGGGACGAAATTTCTTTCAAGTTGGGGATAATGTGACAACTCGAGTTTTCAAGATTTCCATCTTCGCATTATTTGCACGTTAATTTTTTTTTATGTTGTTTGTTACTCGACTTGTTTGTTTCACAACGCTTACATTTGAAAAACGTTAAATGGTATTGCGATTGATATTTGATATTTGGGGTGCATATTATATTGAGTATATGATGATAGTGTAATTTGTGCTAATTGGGATTGTATAGTTTATTATGGAACTTTGGCCAACACCCCTGCTCATATGAAAACACCCCCTGATGAAAACACATGGTGTTTTCGTCCATGTGGCTGACGAAAACAGAGATGGGCCTTGGCCCAGTATTGAGATATTTTATATAATCATTTTATAAACAAATCTTCTCGGAGAAGTTTCTCACTTACCAAACCTTATCTTATCACTTTGTTTCTCTCTCTACCTCTGAAACCCAACAAAGAGAATTCCTCATTTGAAGCCAAAACCTCTGTTTAAATCCTTGGTTAGTGATTTCATGATTCAGTTGTTTTAGTTACATATCGTATGATTATTGGATGTTTAATCATGATGTATGTATATATGTGATTATGTGATTGATCATTGTGTGCTTGTTGGATAATTATTATCTATGAACTGTCTGTATATTTGATGTTTTAATCAACAGTGGGTGTATGTTAATGAATGATAAACTGATTGAATCGGGATCCTGGTACCATATGATGTTGGCAAATTATATATTACATATCAATGATTTATTATATGACTTGTAAATGATTAATCATGGAACTGTAATGAGATTTAGTTGCTGGGTTTAAGTTACAGTGAGTGTTGGTGAAGATGATGAAGCTAACGAAAACACCCCCATATCTTGAAACTGGACGAAATCACTTATGTGATTTCGGCCCAAGTGTGTTTGGCCCAAGGATGATTTCGACCCACATAGTGTTTTCGGCACACATAGGGTTTTCGGCCCACTTAAGTGATTTCGGCACATGAGGGATTTCGGCTATAAGGGGATTTCGGCACCCATGTGTTTTCGGCCCAACTTAGATTTCGGCCCAAGTGTTATTTTTTTCCTGTTAATTAATTACTCAGTTGTTAAACTTGTTAAGCAATAACTCTGTTAGTTGCAAATCCATTAATTGTTAACTTTATTAGTTCAATTCAGCATGCAACTCTGTTAAGACAAGGGGAGTAATTCTGTTGACTTTACTCACTCAGTTAGTTGCTGGTTCTGCTAAATGCCAACTCTGTTAAGTGTATGATTGAATTGTTATATTGGAATAAACTGTGAAGGACATATATGTGGTACATGAACTATATGAAATTGATTAACTGTTTACATGATACAAGATACTAACTGCCAAGCACACTTTGTGATATTACTGTGATGATAGTTACATGTGAAATATTACGAACGTGAACTGATTGAGTATACGTGCACTATAGGACTTGACTGATTTAATTGTGAGCACTTAACTTAGCATACCGAGCAAAACAAGGTGAGTTCACACTTCTACCAAGGCATGGGATTCCCGGGGTTGGGAATGGGTTGATTGATTATTTATGCTTAAGAGTTATCGGAATTACATACCATAGGCCTCGGGAGAGGAAGGTCAATGGTAGATACTACTAGACTAGTGATACATATACTTCTCTTCGCACACATGTCGGGATCGGCCGCGATACTAGAACAATCTTCGCAAACATGCCTAGAATGGCCGCGAACTATACTTTAATCTTCGCAAACATGCCTGGAGGGCCGCGATACAAATATACCTAGTCTAGAAAACATGGGAAACCCCCACTAAACTTCGCAAACATGCCTAGAGGGCCGCGATACCATTACATACGATACATGATTACTAAACGAACTTACGATTTATAATACGAACACTATAACTGAATAACCAACTGTGAACTCGCTCAACTAGTTGTTGACTCTCTGTTACATGCCTTGCAGGACCTTAGGTACTTTTGGAGCTTGCACGGGAGGCACGGTCGTTGTGGACATGGATCGTGAATGTGTTATTAAACATTATGACATTTTGTACTTAAACTTATGTTGGGTCTTACATTATTGCTTCCGCTACACACTTGTTTTATGTTTGGTTTGAAAACACCTATCGTATTGATGAATGACTTTTACTATTTACTTATGTTCAATATGATTGGTGGCTTGATCCTGGTCATGTCACGCCTCCAAGCGGTGGTACTCCGCGTGTGGATTTTGGGGGTGTGACACCGGCCTCGATTGCCAGAACCTCTTCAGCCTCTTCTTCATCCTCCAACTCAGCCAGCCTAGCCTTCCAGCCCTCCATGTCCCAGTTGCTCCTGTCAAAGCCAGGATCCTGAGCTTCTTCGGCCATCTGCAACTTAGTCTTGTACATGGCAATGGCAGCGAAGACTTTAGCATCCTCCGTGATCTCGTGCTTCTCATAGTCAGCATTGATCTGAGCTGCAACCATCTGAGTTTTGGTATCAATGAGGTCCTTTTCGAGGGAAGCAATCTTGTGATCCTTGAGCACCGCCACTTTTTGGAGATCAGAGTATTTCTCCTCAAGCTCTTCGACGTTCCCAACATAGTCCTCGATTTCAGTAAATTTCTACAAAGAAGACAATGTAAAGTTCAAGATCACGTGATCCTCAAATGGGCAGGATAATCAAGTTAAGTCAGTGATCCTTACATCAGCAAAGTACTCGAGGAACTGATGGCGGATCAGAGGCAAGCCTTCTAGGTTGTCAGCTTCAGAGGTCTTCCTTTTCTTTCCACCTCTTCCCTTTGAAGTGGTTGCCTTGGGGACCATGACGGAGGGGCTAGCAGCAGACTTTTTCTTTGAGGATCGGACAGTGTCAAGATCAGTGACACTGAATTTGGAGGCATATCTTGAAGGTTTTCCAGTGCCTACACACCCAAAACAGATAAGTATCCTTATCCTATTTCTATTTAACTATTTATTTAAACATTTAATTATGCAAAATATAGGATACTTACTCGACATAGTGACAGAACCTGAGGATACTTCTTGAGAATCCTAGGTGTTTGCTTTAAATGATCTTCTTGCAGGATCAAGTATCTGGAAAGCGGCAAGCCTTTCCTTTGTTGCAGGTGTTGTGATGAGGTGTGCGACGGTAATAGCTGCAAAAAAGAAACAAAAGGACGTTAGTGATCCTAAGACGAAAACAAGGTCATCTGGTGATCCTTCTCAGGATCCTCTATCCTACCATGGGTGCTCCACTTCCTTGGCAGATCCTTTCCATCAGGGATAGAATCCCTTCTGACAAAGAAGAATCGCCGTTTCCAGTTGGTGTCATTCTTAGTGGCTTTGAAGATGGGATGTTCTTCACCAGGTTTATGTTTGAGTAGATATCGGTGGGATCCATGGCTAACGAGGCCATACATCTCTGCAAACTCCGACATTCCCAAATCAATGCCTTCTTGCTCAATGATCCTTTCAAGGGTATATAAGACCCTCCAGATCATTTGCATAGCTTGAATATAGGAGATGCCGGTGAGGGAGAAGAAAGACTGGGTGAATTCAGGGAAAGGATATGAGTATCCTATTGTGAATGGAGTGACCGGAAAGGCTACCCAGGTTTCAGAAATATAATCACTTAGAACGGTGGGATCAAATGGTTTGAAATCAGTGTTTGCCGGAAAGCAATGTCGGATCCTATCTATATGTGGATCAGTGAAGCAGTATCGTTCTTTTTCCGAATCTTTGATGATTCCCTGGCTCTTAAGAGGACTGTCTTTCGTGTGATCCTTAGCCGGAGAGGATCTTAGCATCATCTTGGTCATGACGGTAGAGAAGAAGATGAACAGAGAAAGAAAACGTAAAGGGAGTCTCTCTTGAATTTAAATGCAAATTGATCCCTATCCCTAACTTCAATTTATAATGATGATTTTGCAGGATAGTCACCTCAATGACGTCAGGATGGTAACGGCTAGTCCGATTACGACGGCTAGTTATCCGTTGATTCATTATGGATAAGAACAGAAAATATAACTCGTTTATTTGCAATTTACTCCTTATATTTTGGGGGCAATTGTTAGGGGAGGATTTTCAATTGATCAGTGATCCTCATTTACTGTTGGGTTTAGTGATCCTCACTTCTGTTTGAATTAGTGATCCTCAGAAGTATTGCAGGATCAGGATCATGGATCATCATAAGGATCCTTATACTAACGATTGTCTACTTTGAATATGATGTTGTTTTGCAGGAGTACGAGCTTGGACTTGGACTTGGTCTTGGCGATATTCCTGGAGCATATTCCATGACTTATTCCGCACGTGCTTAACTGAAGTGGACTTTATGGAGTTCGTGGAGGACTTGCATGAAATGCGGAATGTTTGTTAGCTTAGATATTTTCCATTTTTAAACGGGATAGCGAGCTAAATAGAAACACTTGGCTATTTTTAGCTTAATACACACTCGCAACTGCTCTCACCAGCTCTTGACAATTCATTTGGCGATTACACACTTTTTTGCACATTACACTATAGTGATCCTTGTAATTAGCTCTCTATCATCCGAAGTTGTAACACATTTCTTGTTTAATTTGAGTTGGTGATCGGCAGTTTCCATCACCCGAGGTTTTTTATGCCGGAGATCATCCATTGATCAAGGGCTTTTTCCTCGTATAAATCTTTGTGTCGCTTATACATTTAATTTCTGAGTGATCCTTAGTGTTGTTCATTGATTCAAGCATCATACCTCACAACAGAAAGTTTGGTTACATTATCATTGCTTGATTTTTGACCAAAACAAGAACGACCTCACTAAATTCTATCAGCTTGCCAATTGCTAGTTCTATCGAGTACTTTTATACTTAGCTTACTTGTTGAAGAACACAAAAATAGTTCAAAGTTTTTCGAGGCAAAACTCAAGTCAGCATTGGTATTAAAAGTACGAACATAGATTGGTTATTGATAAAAAACATACCGGTAACAACAGCAGTTTCGTTACGTGCCTTCCCAACGTTTAGCTCGAATTGTCACACCCCAACCGATGGCGGAAACATCAGGGCATGGCACTGAGCGAAACAAATTGTCCAGAAGTTTCCATAACAACTATATTTACTAGATATTTAAAGCAACACGTCCCATACCATGTCATAAATGATAATACAATTATTACAGAAAAGATCTAGTCAAATTGTTCTGTTCCGACAACTCAGATTCTTATTACAGATAATTGTTTATTGTTGACCTAGGTCTTTCCTAGCCTCGATTTCACACCAAAGAAAGCAATTAAGCATCCTAAGCACCTGTCACATACGTTAAAGTAAAAGTCAATACACATAGTGTAAAGGCGAGCACACAAGTTTGATAATAGCATATAGAGTTCGAAAGCGTTACGCATAACTAGCACGTACACAGAGTGAAATGAGGCATGTTAGTTATCGACATGAACCTATCGATACCAATGACTGCGGGTTGACTGCCCATGGCAGTTCGCGATTCATTCTCACCACTGTGAGCCATGTAGGTAATTGTCCTTAACAACCCCCGAGTGAACGGGTGCTGAGTCCAAACTAATAGTACTATCGTTGCTAAGGCAGGTAGACAACATTCCATGTGTAAACATAACAAACAAGCATTCATTAAGTAACGTATAACATGCGGTAACAGTTAGCGTTTAAAGTATTGCGTAGTGTGTTCGATGTGATTTAGTATAAGTAACGTATGTAACACCCAAAAGTACGTAAAGCAAAAAGGGGTCGAGTATACTCACAGCGGTTGATGGATTGAAGGGAGCGCTAGAGAGTAGGGTTAGCCTGAACAGATTGATAACATAGCGATAAGCGACGCGTAAAATGATACATAGTACAAGTGGTTCGGACAATAGTTAGATTGGATGGTAGTCCGATCGGACAGCCGGTCGTGCGAGTGGTCGTCCGTTCGGACGGTCGTCCGGTCGGATGACTGTTCGAGTGGATTGTTCCTTCCTTAGGGAAGGATGTGTTTGTGTATGATGGCTTGACTTTTGAAGTTTTCGTTGTAGCATTTTCAAAACATTGAAGTGTCTCTATCTTTCAGGTCGGTCGATCGCACGGTCGTTCGATCGGACGGCAACCCGATTGGTTAGGCACTTCAGTGAGAACAAGTTCACAGCAGGTTGTCACTCGATCGGACGGTCGTTCGATCGGGCGGCATCCTTTGTGCATTGAACATGTTGAAAATTGTTTAAGTGTTGAAGTTTAAGTGTCTCATGATTCGAATGGCAGTTCGATCGGATGGTAGTCCGATCGGACAACAATTCGTTCAACATTCAGACTTCAAATCTTAGCAAAAATGGTTAAGTGCGGGACCAAGGTGCAAGTCGTACGGGTGGCGGGTCGTCCGGGTGGCTGTCCGTTCGGACAACAGTCTGATCGGACGGCACTCCATCCTGGTCGACCTGTTCATCTTACACTTGGTTGTTTTGATAGTTTGTCATTTTATCGAGATGTGTTGATATCGTGCTAACCAAAAGAACTCAATCCTAAGCTCTAGTGACCCGATCGAACAGGAACCACCCAAGTTCGGTCAGTCCACCGATTTAGGATAATTGTTCTTAGTTAACCCGGAATCGATAATCTCGTGGATGGAATACGGATCTTGAACCAACACAACCACAATAATGAGTAGTAAGCCGGCACAAGCTCTGATCCTATCGGTTTTGAGTGCATTGAGTGTAAAAGAGTTGAAAGAAAGTTGGTAAACCATCTTTCAATCCTTTTCATTGTGAATATGTTTAGATCTATGGAAGATCTTTGTTAGTTTATGTGGAAATCGGTTAGATCTAAGTTGTTCTTGGTGGATTGAGGCCAAAACATGAAGTTCTTCAAGAACTCATGATGACGTCATCCTAGAACACCTTGAATCTTGATGATTTCACGGTTAAAAGTTAAGATTCAAAAGATATAAAGGTGTAGGAGTGCGTGTAGATTAAGGAAGTACAAGACTTAGGACGAGATCTTACCGGAATCGCGAGAAATCTGAAGAAAAGTGAGGAAAACGAGCTGGTCGGACGTGAGTTTCCAAAACTAGAAAGAATGAAAGTGACAAGGGGTATTATAGGGTTACCCAAAGTGGAAAAGGGGTGGAGAGGGGCTGGTCGATCGGTTAGGCAGTCTGATCGGACAGCTGTCCGATCGAGCGGCTGTTCGGTCGATCGGCTGGCCGATCGACTGGTCGCCTGGTCGATCAGTCACCTTGTTCAGGTGTTCGGTGTGACGAGTTTTACTGTTTCGATTGCGATTGCGAGCGTTGCGATGCGGTAGAGTTTCCTAGTCAAATTACTTTTAATCCCAACTACTATATCAACATACAAGCATCCTTATTTCGTATTCGTTTAGCGTTTGCGATTCGATTGTGTTTCGATTGATTACCACACATAACATAAATAAACATGCACAAGTAACACATAAGGCAGACACACACGTATAACATTAACCAAAATGCGTAATTCGAGTTGCGAGTGCGATTGTGATAGCGATAAAGCGATTAAACATGCGATAAATAGCGATTACCATGCGATTATTAATAGATACTCCACATAATACAACTAAAGCGAAAATAAAATAGACTAATTACAAGTCAAAGAAGTCAAACAGGATTTGAGCAAGGAGAGACAGATCACAATTAGCAATCTTTTCTTCCTTTGACTTTGACTTCCGAAACACGGGGTGTTACAGCCTCCCCTAGTTGAGGGAATTTCGTCCCGAAATTAGGCCGAATCCGTAACAAACAACTGCGGGTACTTTGCCTTCATGTCGCTTTCGAGTTCCCAAGTGTAACACCTCGAAAATTTACGTCCAATAATGTATTGACACGTGTCATGGGCTTTGAATATGTGAAAACATACTTTAGAGGGACTAAAGTTGACAAACAGTGAAACTATGTGATTATAAGGGTCCAAAGTGTCAACAATGGATAAATAGGCCCTACAATAACCCTACATGGTGTTTATAATCTTAAATGATTAAATCATGGATCATACGAAGCGGAAAATGAAAGAAAGTGAGGAATTACAAACTATAGGGGCTAAACGAGTCAACATGTTGAAAGTATACCTCTGAGTGACCTTTTGGCAAACCCAAAGCTTTGTAATGGTAAAATATACTCACTAGAATATGTGGTAAAAATTTCATAAAGTTTCGTTATCGTATGAGAAAGTTATGATCAAAACCGTGTACGAAGGGATAAAAGTGTAAAATTCATAATTCCTTGTTCGGAAACCTTTCTCCAAGCATTCAAGACCTTCCAATGCATGGCCACACTCCCTAGGACACCCCTGACCTGCTTTCACTGACCTTGCATGTTGAAAATGTCGGAAAAATCGAATAACAAGAGTGCAGGGACTAATCATGCAACAAAACAACAAATTTTGGAACAAGAGCCCTCGCGTGGCGCGAGGACCCGTCGCGTCGCGCGACGGGGGTGTTTTCACAGCAGAACCGCCAGATGCCAGTTATCAGGTCTGTTGCGAGTTGTTTCCAGCTGTTGTCGACTCCAGGGCCTCACCAATGAACTTACATGCATCTAGGGGCACTTGTCCTCTTCTCATAACACTCCTAGACCTCTGTGGCAGCCTCTAATCAGATCAAAATTGAGATAAAAGGATCTTGAAGCTTACTACATTGAACACTTGCATTCACAATTTTCACAAGGCAACTTCTGGAGCTCTCTGGACGACAAGACAACTTCCTAGTGATCTCTAAGCTTTGTTAGGACTCTTGTAAGTGTTCATAACCTTCTCAAATCCGTTCTAGCTTAGTTTATTAACCGAAAGTCAATCCATCGTAAATTAAGTTTGACTTCATGATTAAACGAAATTGGCTCAGTCTTTTCTCAAATTGAAAGTACCTACAAGTTGGTATTTATGTGGGTAACAAACCCTCAAAAGGGTATTTTCAGATTCCCACTCTAAGTATGATAATTGTCGAGTCAAAGCTTGTTTCAAAAAGTCAACAGAATGTGTTTTTGCAAATTTAAGCATGATTAGCAATGTAGGGTACATGCAACCTGTTTGATCATTAAAATAACTTGATAATTAATGTAAGAACATGTCTCAACATGTTCATCTCGACAATTTTCAGTTTAAACCCGAATCGGAACCGAAAGTCGCATAAATTGACTTTTTCTTTGACTTTCAGTTCTGATCCGTTCATGCATGTTTGAGATCTGCATTAGAGCTTTTTTTGGACCAATTTTTATATAAGTTTAACTCTCTGAGATTTTACAACTTGGTTCAACACTTATCCGATTCATATGTATGTTTCCGACTTATGCTTAAAGTTGACTATTATGCCCTTTTGGCTATAAAACGGGATTTTTGAAAAAGTGAAAGAGTAGAAACATTTGTTACTGATTTATAAACTTGCACCTAAAATTTGATATCAGTTTGAGGTCCAGAATAAGAGTTATGCTCATTAGCGTATTTTGAAAGCTTTATGTTCATTAATTGGCGTAATTAGCTTATAGCCTATTTAAACCCACTTTTTAATATCAAAATTTTTACCCACTGTTATAATATAATATTTTGGGATTTATAAAGATTTTTACTTAATTTTTGGCTGAGCATAACATAGGTCTCTAAGTTTAATTCGGTTAATACCGATTTTACCCTTTTAGCCATAAAACGAGTTTTATAAATCCTTTTGACCCCAAACCTTTTTCTACTGATTTTATTTGTTAAATAAAATATTTTGAGCATTCTGGAAATATAAAAATATCAGCTTTCTTTTACAAACCCGGAAACGGCTCCAAATCACCTTTTTAAGCGTTTTTAACGCATAGTATGTAATATAACCATATTAAACATATAAGGATGATACCTATTGATGTTTTGAGTATAATTTTATAAAATAACAGTAAGTACAAGTTTTTGAACTCAGGTTTCCAATTTTGGCCTTTTAAGCCCTTGTGAATTTACCAAAATACCCCTAAGGTGCATAGTTTGGTTTTAAATGATGATTTTCACTTATGGGTCATACCCTACTGTTATAACATGTTAAATTAAGTATATTTACTGTATGAACCAGACCTGTAACTCAGATTTCTAATTTTACTCTTTTATAATCTTTTAAATGACCAAAATGCCCTTATGAGGCATAAATTGTGTTTAAATTCATTTGGGGCATAATAGAAGATAACTTACTAATGTTATAACATATTTAAGCCATATTATCTCAGGGAACTTGCATATGACTCTTACGGTTACCCGTAACGCTCTTTTCGCGTTCGGTTCGGTTTATGTAACTAGTTTGCATAAATTGACCGAGACGGGTCAAACATTATCATTTTTGTCTCAAAATCCAGAATGTATTTAGTATACCCATATTATACAAGTATTCAAACTTGTCGGGTCTAAATCACATTGTATCCGGTCTTCGCTTAATCGTGCGTTTGAACCGTTTCGTCCTTAAAGCTAACCGGTCTAAGCTTAAGCTTAAATAAAGACCCGTTAGAAATCTAATAGGTTATTATAAACCTTTGTTCCAGACTAAGAAGAACCAGTAAAAGCTACCTTCACTTGCTAGTTGTGATTTATACTTTACTCAGGTAAATACTTTTAACTTATTTTCCCTATACGGGCTTGGGTTACGGTATATAAAATACCGCTTGATCGAGCATTAAATCTTACATCTTTGGGTGGTTAATTGAATAATTTGATCGGCTTGTTTAAACAGTCTTGTTCACTTAAAGCCTTTGGGGGGTTAATGACCATGTCCCGAATATCCTTGGCATCATCTTACGAGATGGCCACGACTTGAGCACGGGGTGTAGGCGTACACCTGTCAGTGTATAACTCTATAATGTGGTGTGTCTATTGATCTTTAACCCGGACAAGATCCGGGCTACTGAACACACAAGTAACATGTAATTCGTTCACAAGATTATATTACATAATTATCCCAAGTTATAAAATGTTTTGTGCCACGTGCATTCAAATCAATTTTCAACCATTTTCAAAATGAGTCGGTTAAATTGTATTTACCAGTGTAAACTGACGTATTTTTCCAAAAAGATTAAGTGCAGGTACTACTCGTACTAGGCTGGCTGTCTTCTAGAGCGTCCACAATAAGTCTCGCAAGCTTGGATGACAATAAAGCTGTTGAACAATATCTTATTTTATTTTGATCCGCCTATGGATCCGTTTCAACTATTTGTGATATTTAATATTACACTTTATTAAAGTTGAAATAAATCTATCTTTGCTTCCGCTGTGCATTTATATATTGTGTTGTTTGTCTATGATGATACCAACTACGTCACGATACTCCCCACCGGGCCCACCGGTGACACGTGGAAAATAGGGGTGTGACAGGTTGGTATCAGAGCCAACTCTGAGTGAATTAAACACTAGCCTTTTGTGTTTAATCTCAGTTACACAATTGCACAATCCTCGATTCTCGAGTCTAGACAAAGAACTTAGGAATTTTCCAAATTTTTGGTTTTTATTTCTAACTTTGTCTTACATATATTTTTGTTGTATCACTTGTTGTTTTTGACAGGATCACAAAAATGCGGCCACGTATGAGAGGTAGAGGAAGGGGACAAGGAGCACATGTAGCCCCAAATGACCACGAAACCGGACCGTCACACCGGCGGACACCTTCAGATCCTCATACCGCAGATGCTCGAGACCTTTGGAGGTCTCTTACTGAACCAGCGAGACGCTCAGTCTCACTGAGTACGTCCCCGTCTATCCCTCACTCCTTTGGGCCTCATTCGGAGAATGAACCCCTAAACTCTCACCAGTCCTATATACCTCTCCAAGGACACCAATCACCCTTTGATCACCTTTCACCAGTTTTTCAGGGTCAGTTCAACCCTGACGACTACTTAGGAGCAGCAGTGGGTTTTAACCCACTTGGACCAGAAGACCACTTTTCTGGTGGCAACCCGATGGACATCGATGAGGATACTGATCCTGCAATGCCACCGTCTGGAACTCCCAATCACCCCATTGAGATTTCAGATGGTTCACCGTTTATGGGATCACCTTACAATGGTCCCGATAGCTTTGAGGAGAACTTCAAGCAGTACGACTGGGTGTTTACCCCCAGTTATCATAACTCTCCCCTACACCAGCCACATCATTCTCCCCTGCACCAGCCACATAACTCTCCCCTACACCAACTTTAGCCACATAACTCTCCCCTGCATCAGCTACAGCAGCAGCAGCAACAGAATCCTTCCAAGGATTCTCGACTTGTCGCGGTCACTCCGCCGCCACCACCGCCTCAGCTTCAACCTCCCTCGCCTCCGAGGCGAAGGAGAACGACAGTGCGAATATCCGCACGAGGGGGAATACGCATCAGTACCCCTCCACATTCAGGTGGCAGCCGGTACTCGCCGGTCCACGAAGAACCAGAGATGGGAGAATCCTCACACCCCGTCTCTGAAGTAGTCTCTGCGCCAGTCGCGCCACAGCCACCATTAGGTTTTGGAGACCCAATTCCCACTTACACTGGAGCTGCAGCATTCAACCCTTTCGAGCAGCAGATCCACACAGGTTACAGCTTTTCAGAAGATCCCTACTGGGTTGCGGCAAACTCTCTCCAACCGGGAGGTTCTTACGGAGGTCCCTGGGCTACGGGACACTCGACCTATGGATACCCATCATATGGGTATCAGCAGTCACAGCCTCCTTAACCTCCGCATTATCAACCACAGCCTCCTCAACCTCCGCATTATCAGCAACCACCTCAGGCGCCGGCGATGTCACCGCCCCAAATGCAAGAAATCCTTCATGAGATACAAGAGGTGTGACAAGAGATGCGGCATGAGTTGAGGCATGATCGGAGGCACAACCGGGGGATGTTTAAGAAGATGGTGGATCTGATCAAGGGTAAAAGCAAGAAGGGTCACTGAATCCTTTGTTTGCTTGGTTGTCTTAGTATGGTACTCATGTCCCTGCGTGGACATATATTTATTTCAGTATTCTACCCCTGCGTGGGTATTTCTTTCTGTTCTGCCCCTGTGTGGGCATATCTTTTTATTTTGACCCCTGCGTGGGTTTGTTTGTTTTGTTATTTGGCCCCTGCGTGGGCATGTTGTTTATGTAAAAGACCCGTTTAGGGCAAACTTGTACTGATTTAATGTTTATTTTGAATGGTTAATTTAAGTTTTTCATTTTTAAATTATGTGCATAAACATAGTATATGAATAAATGAAAAATAACATTTATTATTTTGATTCACCATTTTAATAATGTAATAAGGATCTTAAAAGGTAAAACCTAGCTGTTATGTTGTCATAAATTTAGCCAATATGGTAGAACCTGTTTAAAAAGATTCAAATCTCTGTTAACATCTGTAAACATGTTAACATTCCTGGCTAGCGTGATCCGTAAAATCACACATGCCACCCTTTTACTAAATTATCCAAGTTTAATATTTCTATATATATTTGGTTGTGACATAATGCCTACGGGTTATAATTAATGTCATATAAAACAAAAAGGCAGTTGTAGTTTATAAACTCCCTGCCAAGAAAAGGATTGATTTGTCTTTTTATGCAAACTTTAATCCTATAAGATCTAAATTTGTAATTTAGAAATTTGTCTACGTGACTAGGCTTATTATGCCAATATTATATTTCATTCTAAAAAGATTACTAGTAAAAAATCCTGAATGAAATTTTTAAATTAACTAATATGGCTTTTATTTACCATGGTTAATGAATCGTCAAGAACGATAATACTGTTTAGGCTTCTAAATAGACCTTATCCTTATTTTTATGTAGCAATTAAGACTACATGGCTAGGTCTGAAGAATTAAACAGTCGTCCAGAGGAAAACCCTGACAATGCTAAAATATTAGTAACTGGTGCGGAGCTGAAAGCATTAGTAAATGATGCTGTTATCGAAGCACTAAATAGACAGTATAGTGAATCAAGCGGGACCCGGAGTAGGACCCGATCCGCACCACATTCCAAGCCAAAAGTTCACTCGGAGGGTCATAGCAAACCACCCTCTAAGAGAGATGAACCTAAGAAGGATAAACCTAAGAAAGATGAGCCCAAGAGGGATGATGATCGACACTCATCAAATCAAAACAGTGTTCCCTCAAAGAAGAAAGATTTTGATGCTAAACCTCATACCAAGTCATGTACTTACAAGTATTTCGTTTCTTGTAAACCCAGAGACTTTACTGGGGAGAAAGGAGCGGTCGATTGCATGACCTGGTTGGACGAAATGGATACGATAGTGGACATCAGTGGTTGTGCTTAAAGGGATGTAGTGAAATACGTATCCCAGTCATTCAAGGGAGAAGCACTGGCGTGGTGGAAGTCACTCATACAAGCTGCTGGAAAGATCCCACTTTACAACCTGTCATGGGATCAGTTCGTTGCTCTTATTAAAGAGAATTATTGCCCGCAGCACGAAATTGAGAGAATCGAATCAGACTTCGTAGCGTTAGTAATGAAGAACTTAGACTGCCAGGCATACCTCACCACTTTCAATACCCTATCCAGGTTGGTTCCTTACTTGGTAACCCCAGAGCCTAGGAGGATTGCTCGCTTCGTCGGGGGTTTAGCCCCAGAGATTAAAGCTAGCGTTAAGGCATCAAGGCCTGCAACCTTCAGATCAGCAGCTGATCTATCTCTCTCTCTCACCTTGGACGTAGTCAGGTTGAGAGCACTCAGGAATTCAGAAGAGAACAAAAGGAAGCATGAGGACGATACCTCACGAAGATCAGGTAAGAAACACCGAGGAAATGACGACCACAAGAAAGGGTCGGGGTCTAAGAGAGATGGGAAACAATCGAGGGATAAGCCCAAATGTAAAACTTGCAAGAAGAACCATTTTGGGAAATGTCGATTTGAGTCGAAATCCCAGTCTCACACGAGATCCTGTGGGATTTGCAAATCTACGGATCATAAGACTTTGGAGTGTAAGAAACTGAAGGATGCAACATGTTACTGTTGCAACGAAAAAGGGCACATTAAGTCTAATTGCCCAAAGTACGCCAAGAAAGCCGAAGATGGGAAGAAGATCAATGCGAGAGTCTTCAAGATGGACGCTAAGGAAGCTGTTCAGGATGACAACGTGATCACAGGTACTTTTCTCGTAAATGATGTTTTTGCTAGAGTATTGTTTGATTCTGGAGCGGATAAGTCCTTTGTAGATAATAAGTTTTGTGAGTTGTTGAAATTGCCTGTAAAACCCTTAAGTGTGAAATATGAGGTGGAATTAGCTGATGGAACCATAGAAACCGCCTCAACTGTTTTAGATGGATGTGTTATATCCATTAGGAATCACTCTTTTCCTTTATCCTTACTTCCCTTTAAGCTAGCCGGCTTTGATATAGTCATAGGTATGGATTGGTTATCGCATAACCAAGCCCAGATTGTGTGCAATAGAAAGCAAGTAGTAGTCAAAACTCCATCCGGGGAGTCGCTTACCATCCAAGGGGATACCCAGCATGGATTGCCTGAACAAGTGTCTATGCTCAAGGCATCCAGATGTCTGCAGAAGGGTTGTGTCATTTAAATGGCACAAGTTACTATAGACAAGCCAAAGCCAAAGATTGAAGACATCCCTGTCATTTCGGAATATCCTGAAGTTTTTCCCGAAGAACTACCTGGTTTACCACCAGATAGGCAAGTGGAATTCCGAATCGACATCATCCCTGGTGCTGCACCAGTAGCAAGAGCACCTTATAAGTTAGCACCAACGGAGATGAAGGAGTTAAGGACGCAATTGGATGATCTACTAGCCAAAGGTTTTATTAGACCTAGTTCGTCTCCTTGGGGAGCGCCGATCTTGTTTGTCAAGAAAAAGGATGGATCGATGCGTCTGTGCATCGATTATCGTGAGCTTAATAAAGTCACTATCAAGAATAGGTATCCTTTGCCCAGGATCGACGATCTGTTCGATCAGTTGCAAGGGGCAAGCTACTTCTCCAAGATCGACTTGAGGTCAGGCTATCATCAGTTGAAGGTCAAGGATGAAGATGTGCACAAGACAGCGTTTAGGACTCGTTATGGACATTACGAGTTCCTAGTGATGCCTTTTGGGCTCACTAATGCACCGGCCGCATTCATGGATCTCATGAATCGCGTCTGCAAGCCTTATCTGGATAAATTCATCATCGTCTTTATTGACGACATCCTTATTTACTCGAAAAGCAAGGCTGACCACGAGAAACACCTTCGTTGTATTCTCAAACTTCTACACCAAGAGAAACTCTACGCCAAATTTTCGAAGTGCGAATTTTGGCTTCGAGAAGTCCAATTCCTTGGACATGTGATAAGTGAGCGTGGTATCCAAGTGGATCCCGCTAAGGTAGAAGCAGTTATGAATTGGCAAGAGCCAAAGACGCCTACCGAGATTCGCAGCTTTCTGGGTTTAGCAGGATATTATAGGCGTTTTATCGAAAACTTTTCTAGGATTGCTGCGCCCCTAACTTCGTTGACACGTAAGACGGTTAAGTTTGATTGGGGCCCTAAGCAGCAGGAATCCTTTGACATTTTGAAGAAAAAGTTGAGCAATGCACCAGTGTTAACATTGCCCGATGGTATAGAAGAATTTGTGGTGTATTGTGACGCATCACACACTGGTATGGGCTGTGTACTCATGCAGAAAGGCAAGGTTATTGCCTACGCTTCACGACAACTAAAGGTGCACGAGAAGAACTACACCACCCACGACTTGGAGCTGGGTGCCGTTGTATTTGCATTAAAGCTATGGAGGCATTACTTGTATGGAACCAAGTGTGTGATCTATTCAGATCACAAGAGCCTTCAACACTTGTTCAATCAGAAGGACTTGAACATGCGACAGCGACGCTAGATGGAAACTCTAAATGATTATGATTGTGAGATAAAATACCATCCAGGCAAAGCAAATGTAGTTGCTGATGCCTTAAGCAGAAAAGAAAGAGTGAAGCCAATAAGAATCAATGCCAAGCGCATCGAAATCAGGAATAGTTTGAACGAAAGGGTGCTAGCAGCACAGAAGGAAGCTGTGCTGGAAGCTAACTATTCTGAAGAAAAACTGGGAGTAACTGAGGAGCAGTTATCCCATGACAAGGACAGAATGCTAAGATTTAATGGACGAATATGGGTTCCAGTTTTTGGAGGACTTCGAGATGTTATCTTCCAGGAAGCCCACAGTTCCAAATATTCTGTTCATCCTGGAGCTGATAAGATGTACCAGGATCTAAAGGCCAACTACTGGTGGATTGGTTTGAAAAAGTCTGTAGCTGCTTATGTAACTAAATATTTGACTTGTGCGCAAGTCAAAGCTGAACACCAGAAGCCATCAGGTTTGTTACAACAACCTGAAATTCCCACGTGGAAGTGGGAGATGGTGACGATGGATTTCATCACCAAATTGCCAAAGACGAGAAAGGGAAACGATACTATATGGGTCATAGTGGATAGACTGACGAAGTCAGCACATTTTCTACCCATCAAGGAGACTTATAGCTCCGATATGTTAGCACAGTTATACGTTGATAAGATTGTAGCTTTACATGGAATACCTGTGTCTATTATCTCTGATAGAGATACTAGATACACGTCACATTTTTGGAAGAGTTTCCAACAATCTTTGGGTACTCGTTTGAATTTTAGTACGGCTTATCATCCTCAGACTGACGGTCAGAGTGAGCGTACTATTCAAACATTGGAAGACATGCTACGTGCATGTGCGATCGACTTGGGTGGTAGTTGGGATAAGAACCTACCACTAATTGAGTTCTCCTACAACAATAGCTACCACACCAGCATAAAAGTTGTGCCTTTTGAGGCCTTATACAGTAGAAAGTGTAGATCGCCCATTTGTTGGGCGGAAGTTGGAGATGTCCAACTATCAGGACCAGAGATAGTTTTTGAGACGACGGATAAGATTGTCCAGATTCGCGATCGTCTGAAAGCTGCCAGGGATAGGCAGAAAAGTTATGCGGATCCAAAGCGCAAATCGTTTCACTTCGAAGTAGGTGACAAGGTATTGCTTAAAGTATCACCCTGGAAAGGGGTAATGCGATTTGGTAAGAAAGGCAAGCTAAGCCCGAGATACATAGGACCTTTCGGGGTTATCGAACGTGTCGGGTCAGTTGCTTATAAGTTAAACTTGCCTGAAGAACTTAGCGCTATCCATAATGTGTTCCACATCTGTAATTTGAAGAAGTGTTTCGCTGATGAATCACTGGTTATACCGCATACGGATGTACATATAGATGAGAGTTTGAAATTTGTGGAAAAGCCATTGTCGATCGAGGATCGACAGGTAAAGAAGCTTCGAAGGAAGCATGTGCCTATTGTAAAGGTCAAATGGGATGCCCGTAGAGGTCCCGAATACACATGGGAGGTAGAATCCACGATGAAGGAAAAATACCCTCATTTGTTTCAGTAAATCTTGGGGTCGAGATTTCTTTTAAGGGGCTGAGGATGTAACACCTCGAAAATTTACGTCCAATAATGTATTGACACGTGTCATGGGCTTTGAATATGTGAAAACATACTTTAGAGGGACTAAAGTTGACAAACAGTGAAACTATGTGATTATAAGGGTCCAAAGTGTCAACAATGGATAAATAGGCCCTACAATAACCCTACATGGTGTTTATAATCTTAAATGATTAAATCATGGATCATACGAAGCGGAAAATGAAAGAAAGTGAGGAATTACAAACTACAGGGGCTAAACGTGTCAACATGTTGAAAGTATACCTCTGAGTGACCTTTTGGCAAACCCAAAGCTTTGTAATGGTAAAATATACTCACTAGAATATGTGGTAAAAATTTCATAAAGTTTCGTTATCGTATGAGAAAGTTATGACCAAAACCGTGTACGAAGGGTTAAAAGTGTAAAATTCATAATTCCTTGTTCGGAAACCTTTCTCCAAGCATTCAAGACCTTCCAATGCATGGCCACACTCCCTAGGACACCCCTGACCTGCTTTCACTGACCTTGCATGTTGAAAATGTCGGAAAAATCGAATAACAAGAGTGCAGTGACTAATCATGCAACAAAACAACAAATTTTGGAACAAGAGCCCTCGCGTGGCGCGAGGACCCGTCGCGTCGCGCGACGGGGGTGTTTTCGCAGCAGAACCGCCAGATGCCAGTTATCAGGTCTGTTGCGAGTTGTTTCCAGCTGTTGTCGACTCCAGGGCCTCACCAATGAACTTACATGCATCTAGGGGCACTTGTCCTCTTCTCATAACACTCCTAGACCTCTGTGGCAGCCTCTAATCAGATCAAAATTGAGATAAAAGGATCTTGAAGCTTACTACATTGAACACTTGCATTCAAAATTTTCACAAGGCAACTTCTGGAGCTCTCTGGACGACAAGACAACTTCCTAGTGATCTCTAAGCTTTGTTAGGACTCTTGTAAGTGTTCATAACCTTCTCAAATCCGTTCTAGCTTAGTTTATTAACCGAAAGTCAATCCATCGTAAATTAAGTTTGACTTCATGATTAAACGAAATTGGCTCAGTCTTTTCTCAAATTGAAAGTACCTACAAGTTGGTATTTATGTGGGTAACAAACCCTCAAAAGGGTATTTTCAGATTCCCACTCTAAGTATGATAATTGTAGAGTCAAAGCTTGTTTCAAAAAGTCAACAGAATGTGTTTTTGCAAATTTAAGCATGATTAGCAATGTAGGGTACATGCAACCTGTTTGATCATTAAAATAACTTGATAATTAATGTAAGAACATGTCTCAACATGTTCATCTCGACAATTTTCAGTTTAAACCCGAATCGGAACCGAAAGTCGCATAAATTGACTTTTTCTTTGACTTTCAGTTCTGATCCGTTCATGCATGTTTGAGATCTGCATTAGAGCTTATTTTGGACCACTTTTTATATAAGTTTAACTCTCTGAGATTTTACAACTTGGTTCAACACTTATCCGATTCATATGCATGTTTCCGACTTATGCTTAAAGTTGACTATTATGCCCTTTTGGCTATAAAACGGGATTTTTGAAAAAGTGAAAGAGTAGAAAAATTTGTTACTGATTTATAAACTTGCACCTAAAATTTGATATCAGTTTGAGGTCCAGAATAAGAGTTATGCTCATTAGCGTATTTTGAAAGCTTTATGTTAATTAATTGGCGTAATTAGCATATAGCCTGTTTAAACCCACTTTTTAATATCAAAATTTTTACCCAATGTTATAATATAATATTTTGGGATTTATAAAGATTTTTACTTAATTTTTGGCTGAGTATAACATAGGTCTCTAAGTTTAATTCGGTTAATACCGATTTTACCCTTTTAGCCATAAAACGAGTTTTATAAATCCTTTTGACCCCAAACCTTTTTCTACTGATTTTATTTGTTAAATAAAATATTTTGAGCATTCTGGAAATATAAAAATATCAGCTTTCTTTTACAAACCCGGAAACGGCTCCAAATCACCTTTTTAAGCGTTTTTAACGCATAGTATGTACTATAACCATATTAAACATATAAGGATGATACCTACTGATGTTTTGAGTATAATTTTATAAAATAACAGTAAGTACAAGTTTTTAAACTCAGGTTTCCAATTTTGGCCTTTTAAGCCCTTGTGAATTTACCAAAATACCCCTAAGGTGCATAGTTTGGTTTTAAATGATGATTTTCACTTATGGGTCATACCCTACTGTTATAACATGTTAAATTAAGTATATTTACTGTATGAACCAGACCTGTAACTCAGATTTCTAATTTTACTCTTTTTTAATATTTTAAATGACCAAAATGCCCTTATGAGGCATAAATTGTGTTTAAATTCATTTGGGGCATAATAGAAGATAACTTACTGATGTTATAACATATTTAAGCCATATTATCTCAGGGAACTTGCATATGACTCTTACGGTTACCCGTAACGCTCTTTTCGCGTTCGGTTCGGTTTATGTAACTAGTTTGCATAAATTGACCGAGACGGGTCAAACATTATCATTTTTGTCTCAAAATCCAGAATGTATTTAGTATACCCATATTATACAAGTATTCAAACTTTTCGGGTCTAAATCACATTCTATCCAGTCTTCGCTTAATCGTGCGTTTGAACCGTTTCGTCCTTAAAGCTAACCGGTCTAAGCTTAAGCTTAAATAAAGACCCGTTAGAAATCTAATAGGTTATTATAAACCTTTGTTCCAGACTAAGAAGAACCAGTAAAAGCTACCTTCACTTGCTAGTTGTGATTTATACTTTACTCAGGTAAATACTTTTAACTTATTTTCCCTATACGGGCTTGGGTTACGGTATATAAAATACCGCTTGATCGAGCATTAAATCTTACATCTTTGGGTGGTTAATTGAATAATTTGATCGGCTCGTTTAAACAGTCTTGTTCACTTAAAGCCTTTGGGGGGTTAATGACCATGTCCCGGATATCCTTGGCATCATCTTACGAGATGGCCACGACTTGAGCACGGGGTGTAGGCGTACACCTGTCTGTGTATAACTCTATAATGTGGTGTGTCTATTGATCTTTAACCCGGACAAGATCCGGGCTACTGAACGCACAAGTAACATGTAATTCGTTCACAAGATTATATTACATAATTATCCCAAGTTATAAAATGTTTTGTGCCACGTGCATTCAAATCAATTTTCAACCATTTTCAAAATGAGTCAGTTAAATTGTATTTACCAGTGTAAACTGACGTATTTTCCAAATAGATTAAGTGCAGGTACTACTCGTACTAGGCTGGCTGTCTTCTAGAGTGTCCACAATAAGTCTCGCAAGCTTGGATGACAATAAAGCTGTTGAACAATATCTTATTTTATTTTGATCCGCCTGTGGATCCGTTTCAACTATTTGTGATATTTAATATTACACTTTATTAAAGTTGAAATAAATCTATCTTTGCTTCCACTGTGCATTTATATATTGTGTTGTTTGTCTATGATGATACCAACTACGTCACGATACTCCCCACCGGGCCCACCGGTGACACGTGGAAAATAGGGGTGTGACACCAAGTGAACTCTGCGCCTCGTTTGCCTTCCTATCGGACTTTCACAATAGGAATGCGCGAGCTTCTGAGTTGCTTGGTTTGGCGATCCATGATTTCGACAGGCTTCTCCACGAAGTGTAGTGTTTCGTTTACTTGGAGGTCATCGAGAGGTACAATTAAATCATGCTCAGTCAGGCACTTTCGGAGGTTTGACACATGGAAAGTCGGGTGGACATTACTAAGTTCCTCCGGTAGTTCGAGTCTATAAGAAACTTTTCTGATTCTTTCCAGAATCTTAAAAGGTCCAACATATCGAGGCGCTAGTTTCCCTTTCTTTCTGAATCTGACCACACCCTTCCAAGGTGATACCTTTAGGAGTACGTAGTCGCCAACGTCAAATTCAAGGGGCTTGCGTCGTCTATCGGCGTAACTTTTCTGTAGACTTCGAGCTTTCAACAAATTGTCTCGGATTTGGAGGACTTTGTCAGTCGTTTCTTGCAAAAGCTCGAGACCGGTTAATTGCGAGTGACCGATCTCGTGCCACACAATAGGCGATCGACATCTTCTTCCGTATAAGGCCTCGAATGGTGCCATTTGAATGCTGGAATGATAACTATTATTGTAAGAGAATTCAACTAACGGCAGGTATGCATCCCAATTACCACCGAAATCTATGACACACGAACGGAGCATGTCTTCAAGAGTACGGATCATTCTTTCAGTCTGACCGTCGGTTTGAGGATGGAATGCGGTACTTAGGTTAAGCGCAGTACCGAGAGCCGCTTGAAATGTTTCCCACAGTCGCGAGGTAAATCGAGCGTCACGGTCAGAGATGATGTTGCGAGGCGTCCCATGTCGACAAATGATCTCATTGGTGTAGATTCGGGCTAATCGTTCTACCTTGTAGTCTTCCCGTATTGGCAAAAAGTGAGCTGATTTGGTCAAACGGTCAACAACAACCCAAATGCTATCGTGACCTGATGACGTGTGTGGAAGCTTTGTTATGAAATCCATGGCTATACTCTCCCACTTCCATATAAGGATTGGCGGTTGTTCGAGCAAGCCAGAGGGTCTTTGGTGTTCAGCCTTGACCTTTGCACAAGTCAGGCACTTTCCAACGTAGAGAGCAATATCCCTTTTCATGCCCGGCCACCAGTACTTGTAGCGAAGGTCCTGGTACATTTTGTCGGCACCGGGATGAATAGAATACTGGGATTTGTGGGCTTTGTCCATCAAAATATTTCGCAAATTGGTCCGTTTAGGGATCCAAATTCGGTCCAGATAATGGAATATCCCATTCGGCTTATTCACAAGATGAGCTCCATCATGGTAAATCATTTCCTTATCCAAAGTGTGTTCGTTAAAACAAGCATGCTGGGCTTCGCGGATGAGGGTTTCGAGATCGTATTGGGCTTGGGTTTTACGAATGCTGAGCAAATAACTCCGTCTGCTGAGAGCGTCGGCAACGACATTCGCTTTTCCTGGGTGATAACGAATCTCACAGTCGTAATCGTTGAGAAGTTCTACCCATCGGCGTTGACGCATATTAAGTTATTTCTGATCAAAGATATGTTGTAGGCTCCTATGATCGGTGAAGATCGTACACTTGGTACCATACAGATAGTGTCACCGAATCTTTAACGCAAAAACAACCGCGCCTAGCTCGAGATCATGGGTTGTATAGTTCTTCTCGTGGATTTTGAGCTGACGAGATGCGTAAGCTATAACCTTGTCTCGCTGCATAAGAACACAGCCAAGACCAAGGTTGGAAGCATCACAATAGACAATGAAGTCGTCGTTTCCATCGGGTAGAGTGAGAACAGGAGCATTGCAAAGCATGCGCTTGAGGCTTTGGAAAGCAAACTCTTGTTTAGTTCCCCAAACAAAAGGCTTGTCTTTATGCGTGAGATCGGTAAGCGGCACAGCGATCTTTGAGAATCCTTCGATAAATCGTCGATAATAGCCCGCTAGTCCGAGAAAAGAACGGACTTCAGACTGGTTCTTAGGTGTAATCCAACTCTTAACGGCTTCAATCTTCGCGGGATCGACGTGAATACCTTGACTATTGACAGTGTGACCCAGAAACTGAACCTCCTCCAGCCAAAATTCACACTTGGAGAACTTGGCATAGAGTCGATTCCCCTGGAGTAGTTCTAGAACCAAACGTAGATGTTGCGCGTGTTAGGCCTTCGACTTGGAATAGATAAAGACATCGTCGATGAACACGATGACAAAACGGTCGAGATATGGTTTACACACGCGATTCATCAGATCCATGAAAACCGCAGGTGCGTTAGTTAAACCAAAAGGCATAACAACGAACTCATAGTGGCCGTAACGAGTGCGAAACGCGGTTTTGGGTATATCCTCCTCTTGAATGCGTAACTGGTGATAGCCTGAACGTAGATCGATCTTCGAGAAACATGTAGCACCTTGTAGCTGATCAAACAAATAGTCAATGCGAGGTAGGGGATAGCGGTTCTTGATAGTTAACTTATTCAATTCCCGATAGTCGATGCACATCCTGAATGACCCATCCTTCTTTTTGACGAAAAGGACTGGCGCGCCCTAAGGAGAGGTGCTCGGGCGAATGAAGCCTTTCTCAAGTAATTCCTGGAGCTGATTCGAGAGTTCACGCATTTCGGACGATGCGAGTCGGTAAGGAGCTTTGGCAACAGGGTTGGCTCCAGGAATGAGGTCGATATGAAAGTCGATATCATGACTTGGTGGTAAACCGGGGAGATCGTCAGGAAACACATTAGGAAATTCACGAACCACAGGAACATCTTTCACTTCTGTCTTTCCTTTCTTTTCCTTCTCCGCTACTACAATGTTAGCCAAGAAAGCTTTGTATTCCTTGCGGAGATACTTGCTAGCTTGGACACATGACATGAGTTTGAGACCCTTCGAAGCAGTTTCGCCATAAACACACAATAAATCACCATTCGCGAGCGAGAATCGAATCATCTTATCGAAACACACCACTTCAGCATGGTTTTCGCGAAGAAAGTCCATGCCTACTATGACGTCAAAACTTCCGAGTTGCATCGGAATAAGGTCGATTGGGAAGATGTGATTGTTGAGCTCAAGGGTACAATCACGAAGAACAGAATTAACGGCGACAGTTCTTCCGGTAGCGACTTCAACATCGAACGTCGAGGGGAGATGGGAGCGTTTACGACTAAGAAGCTTCTCGAATTCGAACGACACAAAGCAATTATCGGCTCCAGTATTAAACAAACATGAAGCATAAATACCATTCACAAGGAACGTACCATTGACCACGTTGTTGTCAGCCTGGGCTTGGCGCACATTGATGTTGAAAGTTCTGGCGCGTGTGGCTTGTTGCTGCTGTTGAGGCTGTTGCTGCTGGTGTTCCTGCTGTTGCTGGGGCTCCTGTTTCACAACCCTGTTCGGGCACATGTTCGCAAAGTGGTTGGGATCACCACATGCGAAGCAGACTCGGGCGTTGACCGCGGGTGCCTGAGCGGCTTGTTGGCCTTGTGGGGCTAGGAGCAGAGTTTGATGAGCAGTGGCTTGAGCTGGGGCTTGACGGGGACCAGTACGGTAGTTAGCGGTGAAGTGGCCGTACATGTTGCAGTGAGTGCAGAAACGACAGGCGAGACCCACCGGGTGATGGTAAGAACATGTTGGGCAAGCCGGGTGGGGGTCTGTGTATGCACGCTTTGCTGGCGGTGCATAAGTAACTGGTGCTGGACGGTGATGGGGCTGCTGCTGGGCCGGTACGGCTTGAAGTGGAGCAGCAGTGGTAGTGAGAGCACAGTTCTTGTTGCTGGAGCTGCTGTTGTTGTTCGTCTTCTTGCGGCGTGAGGACTTTGGCGGTTGAGCAGTGGCGGTTTCGGCAGTAGGTGTGGTGGTGACTTGGTGCAGGCTCTTTGAAGCTTTATCCCAAAAACCAGCTTTTACTCGCTTGTCATTGATTTCGGCGGCAAGCAAGTAAGTTTCTTCAATCGTTGCCGTCTTTGCGGCATGCACAAAATCCGCAACACAGTCGGGTAGAGCTCGGATGTACTTCTTGATTGCCATGTCAGGCGTCTTCACTTGATCGGGACAGATGATGCTGAGCTGCTTAAAGCGAGCAGTCAGGGCAGCGTTGTCACCTTCCTTCTGCTTAATGTTCCAGAATTCGTCCTCCAGCTTTTGGCGTTCATGAGGAGGGCAGAATTCGTCCATCATAATGGCCTTCAACTCCTCCCATGTCAGCTCATAGGCTGCATCATTTCCGCGTTTGTTCCTCTCGGCCGTCCACCAGTCTAATGCGCGGGACTGGAAGACGCCGGTAGCGTTTAGAGTGCGGAGATTTTCCGGACATCCACTCTGGCGCAGAGTGACTTCGACGGAATCGAACCATTGAAACAAAACCGTCAAGCCATCTTCTCCAGTGAATTCCTTTGGACCGCATGCCTTGAACTGCTTAAAGCTGAAAGTAGCCTTGGTAGCAACTTTAGGAGCTTCGGTTCGGGACTCCTCAGACGATTTGCTAACATTCTGGTAAATCTCACTCACGATCTGGGGCACAACCTTTGCCACTTGTTTAGCGATGATGGCAGTAAGGCGTTTATCCCTCTGTTCTTGGCGAGAGAGTCGTGGGTGACGGGGTCCAGATGATGGTCCAGTTGACATTGTCTGCAACAGACATCGTCATAGGTCTCAGACACATCATAAATGAATCTTACCTCACACGTCTAATACTTACTAACGCTCAGGAACACAATGAAACATGTATCACATAAACACATAGGCACATAATTACAGATTCACATAAACACAGAAGCACATAAACACGTAGGGCATAGAAATACATAAGCAAATAAGCTTGTAACTTGTCTAGATGCACACAGAGGCGGTCAGAATACAGAAACCTATCATTCAAAGTCTGCGAACGTTCGAGAATAGCGATCGCGAATAGCATTTCGAGTAGTATAGTGTAAGCGTATCACGTAGCATTAGGTCATCCACAATTTAGCGATTTGTCAGCATTTGAGATAGAAGTGCAGTGCGAGTCGTGCGTGTCGATCGAAGTGAAAGCAAAAAATCGAAAATTTTTCCAAAATTAAGCACATAAGCAGGTTAATACACATACAAACACATAAAATCAACGAATCATCAGAGTCAGCAGTTGCGGGCTCAGAATCGAAACACTTAAAAATCGAGAAATAGATCGTCTGCGGCTATTAGACATTGATTATCCAAAGTGATTCGACTATTCTCAAGGACTTGTTGTACACATTCTGACCTTCAGGACTGTGCTTTTGCCTCGATTCTTGGGCGTTTGGCACGCATCCTTTTAATCATATCGTGACTTCAGGTCGTTGGAGTCCGTCGAGACTTTGGTGAGAGTTTTGTAAAACCAAGTAAAGGTCGGAACAAGTCGTCAAGGTTAGGGTTTCACCCCTGTCTTAACAACTTCGTTCCTGTTTTGATGAAATAAAGGAGAATTATGCGTCAAAGTATGGATTTCACTCCTGATTCAACGCAAATTCTCGTGTTTATAGATGAAATGCGGGTTGAACAAGCAATTTAATCGAGATTTTGCGGTTTTCACACCTAATCTCGACTCAATCGCTCATTCATATTTGAAAATTCGAGTGCAGTGATAGTGTAGCTTAGGCGAGAATAGCGAGAAATAGCAGTAAGCTCGTACATAATCCCTACTGGACATGCACGAGTCGGTCTGATGGTTCCTAACTATAGACTAGGTCTCTAAGACATCGACCAGGACTAGGTCGAGTCTTGCCTAATTCCCTATTGTTATGGCTCTGATACCAATCTATCACACCCCAACCGATGGTGGAAACATCGGGGCATGACACTGAGCGAAACAGATTGTCCAGAAGTTTCCATAACAACTATATTTACTATATATTTAAAGCAACACGTCCCATACCATGTCATAAATGATAATACAATTATTACAGAAAAGATCTAGTCAAATTGTTCCGTTCCGACAACTCAGATTCTTATTACAGACAATTGTTTATTGTTGACCTAGGTCTTTCCTAGCCTCGATTTCACACCAAAGAAAGCAATTAAGCATCCTAAGCACCTGTCACATACGTTAAAGTAAAAGTCAATACACATAGTGTAAAGGCGAGCATACAAGTTTGATAATAGCATATAGAGTTCGAAAGCGTTACGCATAACCAGCACGTACACAAAGTGAAATGAGGCATGTTAGTTATCGACATGAACTTATCGATACCAATGACTGCGGGTTGACTGCCCAAGGAAGTTCGTGATACATTCTCACCACTGTGAGCCATGTAGGTAATTGTCCTTAACAACCCCCGAGTGAACGGGTGCTGAGTCCAAACTAATAGTACTATCGTTGCTAAGGCAGGTAGACAACATTCCATGTGTAAACATAACAAACAAGCATTCATTAAGTCATGTATAACATGCGGTAATGGTTAGCGTTTAAAGTATTGCGTAGTGTGTTCGATGTGATTTAGTATAAGTAACGTATGTAACACCCAAAAGTGCGTAAAGCAAAAAGGGATCGAGTATACTCACAGCGGTTGATGGATTGAAGGGAGCGCTAGAGAGTAGGGTTAGCATGAACAGATTGATAGCATAGGGATAAGCGACGCGTAAAACGATACATTGTACAAGTGGTTCAGACAGTAGTTCGATCGGATGGTAGTCCGATCGGACAACCGGTCGTGCGAGTGGTCGTCCATTCGGACGGTCGTCTGGTCGGATGACTGTTCGAGTGAATTGTTCCTTCCTTAGGGAAGGATGTGTTTGTGTATGATGGCTTGACTTTTGAAGTTTTCGTTGTAGCATTTTGAAAACATTGAAGTATCTCTATCTTTCAGGTCGGTCGATCGCACGGTCGTTCGATCGGACGGCAACCCGATTGGTTGGGCACTTCAGTGAGAACAAGTTCACAGCAGGTTGTCACTCGATCTGACGGTGGTTCGATCGGGCGGCATCCTTTGTGCATTGAACATGTTGAAAATTGTTTAAGTGTTGAAGTTTAAGTGTCTCATGATTCGAATGGCAGTTCGATCGGATGGTAGTCCGATCGGAAAACAATTCGTTCAACATTCAGACTTCAAATGTTGGAAATAATGGTTAAGTGTGGGACCAAGGTTCAAGTCGTACGTACGGGTGGCCGGTCATCCGGGTGGCTGTCCGTTCGGACAGCAGTTCGATCGGATGGCACTCCATCCTGGTCGACCTGTTCGTCTTACACTTGGTTGTTTTGATAGTTTGTCGTTTTATCGAGATGTGTTGATATCGTGCTAACCAACAGAACTCCATCCTAAGCTCTAGTGACCCGATCGAACAGGAACCACCCAAGTTCGGTCAGTCCACCGGTTCAGGACGATTGTTCTTGGTTAACCCGGAATCGATAATCTCGTGGATGGAATATGGATCTTGAACCAACACAACCACAATAATGAGTAGTAAGCCGGCACAAGCTCCGATCCTATCGGTTTTGAGTGCATTGAGTGTAAAAGAGTTGAAAGAAAGTTGGTAAACCATCTTTCAATCCTTTTCATTGTGAATATGTTTAGATCTATGGAAGATCTTTGTTAGTTTATGTGGAAATCGGTTAGATCTAAGTTGTTCTTGGTGGATTGAGGCCAAAACATGAAGTTCTTCAAGAACTCATGATGACGTCATCCTATAACACCTTGAATCTTGATGAGTTCACGGTTAAAAGTTAAGATTAAAAAGATAAAAAGGTGTAGGAGTGCGTGTAGATTAAGGAAGTACAAGACTTAGGACGAGATCTTACCGGAATCGCGAGAAATCTGAAGAAAAGTGAGGAAAACGAGCTGGTTGGACGTCAGTTACCAAAAGTAGAAAGAATGAAAGTGACAAGGGGTATTTATAGGGTTACCCAAAGTGGAAAGGGGTGGAGAGGGGCTGGTCGATCGGTTAGGCAGTCCGATCGGACAGCTGTCCGATCGAGCGGCTGCTCGGTCGATCGGCTGGCCGATCGACTGGTCGCCTGGTCGATCAGTCACCTTATTCGAGTGTTCGGTGCGACGAGTTTTGCTGTTTAGATTGCGATTGCGAGCGTTGCGATGCGGTAGAGTTTCCTAGTCAAATTACTTTTAATCCCACCTACTATATCAACATACAAGCATCCTTATTTTGTATTCGTTGAGCGTTTGCGATTCGATTGTGATTGAGTTCGATTGTGTTTCGATTGATTACCACACATAACGTAAATAAACATGCACAAGTAACACATAAGGCACACACACACGTATAACATTAACCAAAATGCGTAATTCGAGTTGCGAGTGCAATTGCGATAGCGATAAAGCGATTAAACATGCGATAAATAGCGATTACCATGCGATTATTAATAGATGCTCCACATAATACAACTAAAGCGAAAATAAAATAGACTAATTACAAGTCAAAGAAGTCAAAAAAGGATTTGAGCAAGGAGAGACAGATCGCAATTAGCAATCTTTTCTTCCTTTGACTTCAATCTTGACTTTGACTTTGACTTCCGAAACACGGGGTGTTACACGAATGCTCTACCCCTGGCACTCTGACCCTTTGCTTTAGGACAATCCTTCCTGAAATGTCCCTATTCACCGCACTGGAAGCATCCCTCTAGCTTCCCTCCCTCCGAGGTACTTTTAGCATAGCATTCGCTGACAACATGCCTAGTTCGACCACACCTGGCGCACTTTCTCTGCTCATCCTCGTGAGTCATCTTCTCAGGACCACTCCTGTCATCCCTGGCATTATCTCTTCTAGAACTGCTAGAATTTGCTACATATGCCTTCCCCGAACTGCGTTTCCTATCACGCTTCTCATCGGTATCCTTTCTCGAACTCCTAGACTTTCGCCTTCGCGAATCCCCAGATCTAGGCTCGGAATGCGGAATTATTTGAATGGTCGATTCGCTGTGATGACCCGACATCACGCATACCGTTGCCACGTCATTGCATAGGGTACTAGTAAATGATCTTGGGTTACAACCCTGGATTGTTTTGCGTGTACATCTATGTACTGTTCACAAGGTTAATGAAAATCAGGAAAACGCTCTAATTATATCATAACACATGAACCACTAAACTTTCTGATCATTATATTATCTGGAGGGTTTTCGATTTGCGTCCCACCAAATCCATGCCCATGAGCATCACATCCACGTTCCTGGCCATTATTTTGGTTAGCATCGCGCTGTTCCATGGCAGTATTAACGTGTTGGGCTATGAGTTGTACCAACTCTTCTGGGGTAATAGGTAGTCCAGAACCCTGTCTCACTTTTGGCGGTATTTTTCCGTTTCTATTATTACAACATAATATCAACATAAGACGATATCCAAAATAATTCAATCATTAAATGCTAGTGGACCAAACATTGCGCATGTATAATATCCACATATTAATGAGAACAATTTTCAAACCAACAAGGAACCCATTCGATATTTATACCAGAAATTTATAAAGCTTGTTTTTATTACTAAGACTAATCAAAATTCGGCGTGTCTACATCAACACCCGCAACAAGTCTATATGAAATTTCCTCCTAAGTATCTGAAAATTTGGCATGCAAGCCATAAATAAGGTTCATCAAACAAGACATACAAAACAAACAACAGAAACAATCAACAACTAACGCTTCAAACCCAGGAAGTCCAACATCTTCCTAACAAGCTCCTCTAGCTTAACTATCCCCCAGTGCTTCTAATCCCTAGCACTATCATCCAAGTTCTTGAGCTTGTCATACCAGTCCATCTGTCCCTCTAAGTCTTTCATCTTGCCCTTCGTCGTCTCCAAGTCTCCGCGTAACGTGGCGAACTAACGATTGTAGTGAGAGCGATTGACCCAAATCCCTTTCTGCTTCTTCATAGTGGACGCTGTCGCAACTCTCGAAGTCGATGCAATCTCTCCAATGGGTCGAGTCTTCTTCCTACGACGAGTGTAGACTAAAAGAGGTGTAGCAAAACATGTGACTCGAATAGCAGAACAAACGATTCTGTAATGACGGGTAAAAGAATCTCAAGTGTAAGCTCGACAGTATTAGTGAGCAGGACTACTAATGGCTCTATAGGCCGAGACGTGACATATCATAACCATACAAAGTAAGTGTGTGATCAATATGAATAGTAACACATAAGGCCCAAATAAACAGAAAATCACGTAGGCATATAAACACGTAGTGGTTTTCATACATGATAAAATTTTCCTTGTTTATTTAAAAATCTTGGCTTCTAGAATTTTGGACTTTAAATCTCAAAATTCTTCGGTTGAAGTCTAGTGTTTTCTCCCGAAAACATCTAGTTCGCTAACAACCATTGGCTCTGATACCAACTTCTGTCACACCCCAAAAACGTCGCAGTGGAATTTAAAACGTAGTGGTGACGGAAGTTGGTGCCCATTTCTATCTTGATGTTTGATGCATTATAGTGTTGGACAATATTACTTATTTAAAACATGGATTTTAAACTTAAAGTCCTAAAACACGACATAACCATGACTTGATAAAGTTGTCTTTGATCCTCACGGATCTTATTCCCATAAAGTTTAACAGTCAGTCCAACATTTTAAGTGACAAAACAGGCATCAACAAACACAAGATACGCCATAATTCCCGAAGCCGAACTCAAGTACCTGTAGAACACGTTAAAATCAAGTGTCAACACAAAGGAAGGTGAGTTCACATATTCAAATCTAAACAATTTGATCCAAAGGAAAACTTTCTAATTATGTGTTTATTTTAAGACATCCATATAATTTTTAGAAAGTCCATTTACTTCCTTAATAAAATCCATGGGTCATCCGTCATGGTTCAAAAACCCGACAATAAAGCTCTTACCCAAGTTTTTGTATATTAAATTCATAGCGTCAATTTTCAGACTCGTAATGTTAACTAGACAATACGAACTATATATTTACCATGCAAGGATAATCAATGCTAGACAATAACCAGAATCTAAATTCGTCGTTTGACTTGACACGGGGCGACCGGTCACGACGGGGTTGTCAACCCGATAGATCTACCAACAATTCCTCACGTACATTTACTTAATAGATTAAACGACATCATGGGCGCAGGGTCCAATTCGAGACCATATGATGTCTACCTCACGTACAATATATATATCCTACTAATATAACAATTTAATACACAAAGTTGTACGAATTCCCTGAATCCCCTCCCTTGAGACCAGGCCGGCATTCGTCCCAACTTTACGGTCTGTTTCGCCTCGGAAACACCGTATCATCCCAATTTCCTCCAAACATTCATTCATCAAAAACATTTTATCTCGAAATGTATGATTTATCAATCTCCATATATTTTCCACAAAAATATATAATTTTTATAAAAAGGTATGTTTTAATCCAAAAACATTATTAAACCCTTTTATTGGCGTGTTCTACCCCAAAATATATACAAAGCAGTAAAAAGAGGGTTTAGTGACGCTCACCTTTGGGTGCGTACTTTTAAATAGCGCAATCCCACAGTTTGATTTCTACACGTCCTATTATATGTAGGAACGATTTATAAATCAACATATCATAAAATCCTAAGTTTCTCTGTTTTCTTAGAATTTTCACATAACTTTGAGATTTTCTTGAAAAATCATCGTTTTTTATTATGTTGGCACGTTAATATATATATATGAGTCCATATATATATTTTTAATATTTTTGCGACTTGAACGATTTTATTGGTGACCGTTATCATGTAAATCCCTTAACACACCCGTTTATACGTAATATATCTACGATTTGCGCGTCGTAATATATATACATAAACGTACACATAAATTAACACCGTAACACGCGTAATCTCCTTAACTTATCTATTTTGTCATTTTTAAGGCAAGCATACATAAAATATTTTATATGTACCAAATTTCATGCTCGACAAACAAGTTACACAGTTAACGCGATTTTCATCGTTTCTACTGCACAAAACGCACAAGTATACACGCATAATCTAAATTTCCAATATCATGTTAAAACTTAACATATTTTCACATTCTCATGTTTAAATCGCATAAAACATCTTAACACATAAGGTTCACCCAAAATTTACCTATACTAGTGTTCATCGAAAAATGAGTATTTTAGTGATTCGGTAACGTTTTCGGGCGTCGGAAATCACGTATGACTAACCAAACACCAAGTAAACTTAAAATTAGTTAAAATAATTATTTTTAAACTAAAAATATCAGTTTACTTACTGATCTAAATCAGTTTCATAAATATCGTTCAAAAAGCCGATTTTTGACCGTTTTACCGCATAGTTTTGCGTTAAACGTTACTATAACCATCCCAACTCGGAATGACTTGATATTTTAACACAATATATGTTATTTACTGATTAAAATAGTGAACAAAATCAGATTAGTTCAGCTTTTATGTAAGTCGCATAAATCATGCGATTTCACGTATTTTACAACTCCTAATGCACCAAGTACAACGTGCAAGACTAGTAAACTTTATGACAAAGTTTTATATCACTAAAAACTTCAAAATAATTATATTTTAGTGTTTAAATTCTGATAAAAATTGATTTTTATCAAATCATATCTAAATCATCATTTCATGACCACAAATCATCATGCATGTTCAAGTAAATGCATCTAATGCACTCATACAACATCATCATCATCTTTTATGTTCTAATCATGCTCAAGAACACATATACATACATATACACGAAATATTTACACCTACATAAACCTCCAAAAGTTCACTTTTTCATCAAATCCCTTTTAAATCATGAAACACTTTTAGATCATTCTTTTATGACATTTTTGATGCATGCATGTATTCTATCATTCAAGAATCATATTATTCAAGAATCACTCAATCATATACACACACACACACATAAACCTACGGCCATACATACATACATATACATACACACCCATTTCCATTTTGTTTAAAATCTCATCCTTTATCATTTTCAAGTTCATGTTTAATTCCAAGTTCAAGAGAAACTTTCCATAATCTTTATCATCACTAAAAATCAAGAATGAAATTTTGAAAATATGTTTATACCTTTCAAGATTTTAGTGGGTTTTGACTAGATTTTGATGTTTGGAATCATGATTCACTTGGAAAACACCTTTGGATCTTTAAATCACCTTGAAACCTTCTTGGAATGGACTTGAATATTCAAAGAAACTTCAAAAATTTTGAATGTGGATGTGTGTGTGTGTGTTCGGCCGTGAGGTATAGAGAGAGAGTGAGTTTGTGGGTTTTTTATTATGGTGAGATTTGAGAAGATATGGAGAAGGCATCATCATCACTTGAAGATTTCTAGGCCAACAAGTGTTGGAGAGAGGAGAGAGGAGCTTTGCATGGCTGCCATCTCACTTCCCTTGTCTCACACCTCTCATAATTTCTCATATATATATATATATATAGAGGAGCTTTGCATGGCTGCCATCTCACTTCCCTTGTCTCACACCTCTCACAATTTCTCATATATATATATATATATATATATATATATATATATGTACATAAGAGTTAAAACTGGTATTTTACTGGATACCGGGTATTTTATCTAGTGTTTTAATCCCGTTTTAGTGCGTTTTAAATTATTTTTATCACTCTATAAAAATAATCTCACCAAAATATTACTGAAATAATTATCATTTGCCTCGACCGGCTGCGTTGACAGTATTTTGTCAGATACGCGCAGTATCGCGCGGTACGCGCTCAAACTCGAAAAATAGAGTTTCTTAGCGTTTTAATTTATTTTTCTTCACGAATACGATTAAAATTACTATTCTAATCATAACAGACTATTTTTAGGATTTTAACACTGATCGGGTGGTCACCGACGTTCATTTCGCATTTTAACCGTTATGCGATAAGCGTTTATCTTACCGTTGCCAACATAATTTTTACCAAGGTTTAAATTTACCAACTCATTAAAATCCGCATATAAACATCACAATCAGTCAAATATAGCCTTATATCTATTCACAACACGTGTTACAATTGTACGGCACGGCCTGAAAAGCCGGGTGTCACAGTCTCCCCCTGTTTAGGAAATTTCGTCCCCGAAATTTTTACTCTACAGGTTTTGTTTTCGCACTAGGTGGAAACAGTAAAAACAGGCTTGATGAATATGGTCTTGTAGTTTCTGCGAGAAACTTTGATTCTTATGAAGAATCCTCGTAGACCAATATTACATATATTCTCATTTCCTAATCTCATGTCTCAACGTTCACCACCTTTTCCAAGGTTCAATATTTACAAGAACTTAATTAGGAAAGGTTAAATCAATGTTCCACCATTTCGGGTTTAACATACATATATTTACATATACATTAGCTTATATCTGAGGTAATCTGAGTTTACACACGATTGATCCAACTCGAGATGGGCTCTCGAAAGTATCTAATCTCATGAACTCGTTTTCTTTCCTCCTTGCATTCATTTCAGATATCCACGAATTGCACAATTAATAAATCTCATATACTATTAGAATTCTGTAATCGCCTCTCCGGTTATCAACATAACTCTTCTAGCTATCCGTACGGCTTCTATGGTACTTCGATAAACTTCCGTTTATCGTCTAAATAAATCTCTACAAGGAATAAAATCAGTGTATTATCCATTATACACTTTCTCAAACTGGACACATGCAACACTTCATGTACACCACTCAATCCCTACGGTAGCTTGAGCCTATAAGCGACTGGTCCAACTCAAGATGGGCTCTTGAAAGGACCTAATCAATGTGGCTAAGCTTTTCTTTCTCTGCTAACTTAATAACACCCCTTTAAGATAACTCCTTCAATAGAACCAAATTTCGATCTAAAATCGCAATAATTTCCTTCAATTGTCCATGTAATCCTTCTGTCGATCAATTGGCGACTTTTAACCTTCGCTTGATCTAGGCAAATCCTGTCGCTGGTTTCCTAGATAACTAGGGTTTGGTTAATCATCTTTTGTCATATCAGCTCAACAAAGTGGCGATCGACACTTCCATCCATACAAGGCTTCAAACGGAGCAACCTAAATACTAGCGTGATAACTATTATTGTAGGATAACTCTGCCAAGGGCATGTGAGTATCCTAACTTCCATCAAAATCAATCATACACGCTCTCAACATTCCCTCCAAAGGTTTGAAAAGCTTCCTCCTACTTTTCTGTCCAATCAATTCCCCTTTTCCTTTTGGGGTTATTAGTGTCGAAGGCTGCACTAATTTAGAGAAATTCTTAATAATTCTCCAGTAGCATACAGCTAGTCTTACGAATTGTCATACTCCCGACGGGGTCTTTATAACAACCCTTCCTGAAATAATCTGACACCCTAAAAATATTTAGAGTACCCCAATATGTCCTAAAATACATCGCATATACGAAAACGGACCCCGAATACCTTTATTTTTACAAAAATTAAATAAAAACAAAAATAAATGGTCTCTGGCGGGCCACGTAAGACACACCCTTGGTCTACGCGGGGCACGACAGACTGACCACCAGGCTTAATCCGATGTTGCCACGTGTCGTCGATCGTGTCGAGGCTAGTTGGCTGATTAAGCAAAGCTATGCCCTACCACCCTATGTTGCGGGCCGTGTAAGACGACCCTTTGGTCTTTACGAGGCGTGACGAAACGTGAATCAGACCCTATAAATAGCAGGATTCGGCTGTTCATTCGAATTCGCTCACACTTTCTTTTCTCTCTCGAAATTTCTGATAGTATAAGCTATTCTCGGGCAAAATACCCCCTAAATAACGAAGTTCTGCCCCGTTGTAAGTATTATAACCACGGTTACGTATTAGATACGCTGCCCGATTAATCCAGGGTTCCGTAACGGCTGTCGTGGTTCTGCCCGACGTAGTCGTTGGAATGCCGTCTCGGGGAGGGTATTGCTAATGTAAATATTGGGTTATTATACTAACACGTGTGCATTTGTGTAAATTATAGATAATCACCAGGAAACCCGTAAAGAAAACCTAAGACATCAATGTGAGTAATCTCCTTTTTGTAAACTGTTTTTACAAAATCTTAAATATTTTACAATGTAACTAAGCAGTGATTGAGTCTTTGTAATTCTTCAATTACTGCCGGTATGTTGGGGTTTTGTATACAAAATGTGGAACACGTTACCACTGGACAAAGAGTTAGCCAATGGGTAATATAACCCACCATTCAGGATTGACAGTACTGAATGAGTAATTGTGTAGATGTAAACATTGTAATCGCTCTCAATACTGTTAAAAGATAAAACTCTTCTTGATTAAACTGGGATTCACTCACCAGTATTTCCCACTGACAAAATGTTTTTAAACGCGTTTCAGGTAACAAAATGTGAAAGCCAACTAGAAGCCAGCTGGACAGCACTGAAGGCTTGGAAAAGTGGCTATAAAAGTTACCTAAATAAAAGAAGATGTTTTATTCAATAAAATAGAGATTACCTCTATAAATCAGTTTGTAATAAAAACTTGGGTTTTATCCCAATGCACTTATTTATATAAAATGTGGTGTTTTACTTTGATCAAATATTTCCTAACTACGGTCCTGATGTAAATTCCGTTGCCAAATTGATAAACACCGATACCACCAATACTGATTCTCGTGGCCGCCCGTTCCCGGGACAGATATGGGGCAGGGGTTGCGACAGAAGGTGGTATCAGAGCTAAGCCACTGATTCAGCCACAGAAGTGTTCTGCTGACACCAAGATATTATTCAAAGTGTTAGGAAATAATTATGGAAATACGTGCATATCTGTATTTTATTGTTGTGTGTTATTTGACTATTTGTTAGTTTACAGTATGAGCGACCAAGGACCTTCCAACACCTACCATCAGTTGTCCAGCTCACCTAGAAGCGAAGGCACCTCTTCACAGCCTGCCCTCTCAGGGTATTCAGCTGACAACGAATATGGGATATTCGTGTTTAAGGCCCAGTCTGAAGAGCCATTCCCTCCTAAAAAGAGAGGATGGTTCAGTAGGGGAGCACATGAACGTAGGAAGAGGATGAAAAAGTTGCAAAACCAGCGAGCCTTAGCAGCTATTAAGAGAGAAACCAATGCCCACACACAGGATATGCTCAATAGGAGTTTAGCAAATTTCCATATCCTAGCAACCACAGTTGCAGACCCTAACCTGGAGCAACTCGTAGCACCCCAACCATTACCACTATTCCCCACACAGCCAATGGAAATCGAGAACAACCCAGAAAATCAAATCCAAATGCATGATTTTAACCCAGAAGAGATACCTAGGGTACCAGCACCCAATCCCTTAGACCCAGACTACGACCCGTGGTTAGACGAACATATGGATTATGTGCAACGCTACCCAATACCAGAAGACACACCTATTCCGAACCTAGAAGCCTACCCAGGTTTGGACCCTCTAGATCCCTACTATGATAGCGATCAGTATATCAGGGAAATTTTGGAGAATCTATACCCGTACCAGGAACCCATGCCCTAGTTTTCAAACCCAGTCCCAGCACCTGCACCCCCCAATGAGTGCTGAAAATGTGCAAGAGCTCCGATCCTTCGGAGAAGAGATTTTAGAAAGTAGCAAGAGGATGAGGCAGGTCGGAGAGCGACTCATCTGGAAGTATGACGAGCGCAATATGGAGTTCTGGATGAACCCATATCAGTGAAGGTGATGGTGGAAGTAGTAATAATATATATATATATATATATATATATATATATATATATATATATATATATATATATAATATATGTGTATGTTTGAGAAAAAAATCTAGACAATAGCTATAAATGCCTATTAGTATTGTAATTTTAAATTCCAGTTTCAGTTTCTATTAGATGCATATTATATATATAAGAAAGAGTAAGTCGCAATGCTTGACGTTTTTTATCAATACGCGTGTTATGTGATTGATTATATTAAGATATTATCTTGTGATATTAATATGTGATAAATGTTTAAAATCCAGATGGCTGACCAAGTGAATCAAGAGAATCCGGATAATAACCCGGAAAACCAGAATAACGGTAACCCGAACAATGATAACAATGGAAACCAAGTGGATAACAGTGCCATCCAACACATAGTGGCACAAGGAATAATGGATGCGATGCCATATATTATTCAGACAGTTAGGGAAGCTGATAATAAAAGTAACCGTGATAGTAAACGACCCACTGAACCAGAAAACAGCGTAAACAATGGACCTATACTTCAAGCGCCCATTCCCAAAAGAAGAAGAACCATGCCTTATGGTTGTTCTTATAAGGAATTCTGGTCTTGTAAACCAATGGAATTCTCGGGCAATGAAGGGGCCGTTGCAGCTCTACGCTGGATATAAAAGACTGAGGCAGTCTTAAAAATAAGCAAGTGTGCGGATAAGGATAAGATAATGTTTGCTTCCAACCTATTTAAGAACTCAGCCTTAGAATGGTGGAACACTATCCTCCAATCTAGGGGAAGTGACAGGATTTACAATATGGAATGAGAGGAATTTAAGAACATGGTAGAAAGGAAATTATGCCCTCCCAATGAAAAAGAACAGATAGCAAATAAATTCTTAAATCTTAGAATGACTGGAGTGGATAGTAAGGGATACACTACGTTATTCTTTGAATATGCTAGAATAGTGCCAACCATTGCATCACCTGAACCTGTATTAATATCCCGTTACATCTGGGGATTAATCAGTGAAATTAGACATGTAGTCAAGGCAGCTAGACCTCAAACTATAGAAGAAGCTGTAGAACTAGCAAATACCTTGACTGATGAATTAGTACGTACACGAGAGGAGGACCAGAGAAGGAACCTAGCTCAAAGGCTTACCCAAGAATTTCGCTCTGGAAATTTCAACCATGGGAAAAATATAGGTTCTACCTCTGTACCTTATTGCAAGTATTACAAAAGGAAGCATTCTGGATGATGCTCCATATATTGCAACTTCTGCAAAATATCCGGACACAAGGAAGAAGACTGCAGGAAGAAACCTAACAACAGGATATGGTACAACTGTGGAGAACAAGGCCACATCAAGCCAAACTGTCCGAAACTAGCTCCAGCCATGAACAACAAGAAAACTAAAAATGCTAGAGCATTTGTTCTGACTGCAGAAGAAGCCAAGATGATTCCGGATGTGATAGCCGGTACGTTTTTAGTTAATGATGTTTTTGCTAAAGTATTATTTGACTCTGGTGTGAACCAAAGTTTTATTAATACTTCATTTTGCAAACTTCTTAATCAATCATTAACTAAACTCCCACAAGAATGTCTAGTAGAGACAGCAAATGGAGAAACCATTAAGATTTCTGAGATCTTGCAGGGAGCAAGAATAGAATTTTTAAACCAAAAGTTTATTGCAAACCTTTATCCAATGAACCTGGAAGGATTTGATGTTGTATTAGGAATGGATTGGTTAATAGCCAATAAAGCCAGTATTTTATGTGATCAAAATTCAATCCAAGTAAATTCACCAAAAGGTGAAAATATCACAATTAAAGGGGATAAACCGTCTAGATCCACAAAATTCATCTCTGTGATGAAAACAGCAAGTTATGTAAGAAAAGGATCATTAGTGTATTTGATTTCTATAATCACTAACACTAAGGGAAAAGAATTAAAAGATATTCCAGTAGTATCTCAGTTTCCAGATGTGTTTCCAGAAGAATTACCAGGACTACCACCAGATAGAGAAGTTGAATTTAGAATTCATCTACTACCAGGAACAGCACCGATTGCCAAAGCACCTTACCGTTTGGCACCTATAGAAATGCAAGAATTGAAGCAACAATTAGACGAATTATTGGAGAAGAGATTCATACAGCCAAGTTCATCACCGTGGGGAGCGCCGATCTTATTTGTTAAAAAGAAAGACGGTTCAATGCGGATGTGCATTGACTACCGCGAATTGAACAAGGTTACAATTAAAAATCGGTATCCATTACCAAGAATCGATGATCTGTTCGATCAATTGCAAGGAGCTCGATTTTTCTCGAAAATCGATTTACGCTCAGGATATCATCAATTAAAGGTACAGGAAGAGGACATTCCTAAAACCACATTTAGAACAAGGTATGGCCATTATGAATTTACTGTCATGCCATTTGGTTTAACCAATGCCCCAGCCGCATTTATGGACATGATGAACCGAATATGTAAGCCATATTTGGATAAATTCCTAATTGTCTTTATAGATGATATTCTCATTTACTCTAAGAGTAAAGAGGAACATGCAAAGCATTTGCACGCACTCTTAAGTTTATTGAGAAAAGAAAAGCTTTATGCTAAGTTTTCAAAGTGCGAGTTTTGGTTAGAACAGGTACAGTTTCTTGGACATCTAGTTAATCATGAAGGAATTCATGTGGATCCCACTAAGATCGAGGCAATTACCAAATGGAAAACCCCTGAGTCACCAACCGAGATTAGAAGTTTCTTAGGATTGGCCGGTTATTATAGAAGATTTATTCGAGATTTTTCTAGAATAGCCATTCCTTTAACTAAGTTAACCTGTAAATCTATTAAGTTTGAATGGGGATACAAACAGGAAGAAGCCTTTAGAATTATTAAGCAAAGATTAACCCATGAACCTATATTAGCATTACCAGAAGGAACTGAAGACTTTGTAGTCTATTGTGACGCTTCTAAGTTAGGTTATGGATGTGTGTTGATGCAACGCCAAAAGGTTATAGCTTACGCATCTAGACAACTTAAGAATCATGAAGAGAATTATTCAACCCATGATTTAGAATTAGGAGCTATAATTTTTGCCCTGAAAATTTGGAGACATTACCTTTATGGTAGTAAGTTTACCATTTCCACAGATCATAAGAGTTTAAGGTATGTTTTCGGGCAAAAGGAGTTGAATATGAGGTAAAGACACTGGATGGAGATACTTAGTGATTATGATTGTAATATTCAGTATCATGCAGGAAAGACAAATGTAGTAGCTGATGCTTTAAGTCGAAAGTATCATGAAAAGCCAAAAAGAGTACGTTCTCTTAAATTAAATCTACATGTAGATTTAAATGAATAGATTAAAAAGGCACAAGAATCAGTAATCAAGGATAATACTGAGAAATTAAAAGGAATGATTAAGGAATTAGAACAAGGAAGAGATGGAATTTGGAGATTCCATAAGAAAAGAATGTGGATACCTAAATTAGGAAACCTACGCCACCGTATATTAGAAGAAGCCCATAAGTCTAAGTATACGATGCATCCTGGAAATGATAAAATGTATCAGGATTTAAGAAAAAATTTCTGGTGGATAGGAATGAAAAAGGTTATAGCAGCTTATGTTTCTAAATGTTTAACCTGTTCACAAGTTAAAGCCAAACATCAGAAACCCTCAGGTTTATTGCAGCAGTTAGAAATGCCAGTATGGAAATGGGAATTGATAACAATGGATTTTGTTACCAAATTACCCAAAACAAGAAAGGGTAATGATACAATCTGGGTGATTGTAGACAGGCTAACTAAGTCAGCTCATTTCCTACCGATGAAGGAAACTTTCAGTATGGAACAATTAGCTAAGTTGTATGTAAATGATTTAGTTTCATTACATTGAATTCCTTTATCAATTGTTTCTGATAGAGATAGCCGTTTTACCTCTCATTTTTGGACAAGTTTCCAAAAAGCCATGGGAACCAAGTTGAATCTAAGCACAAGTTATCATCCTCAAACGAATGGACAAAGTGAAAGAGTTAGCCAATGGGTAATATAACCCACCAGTCAGGATTGACAGTACTGAATGAGTAATTGTGTAGATGTAAACATTGTAATCGCTCTCAATACTGTTAAAAGATAAAACTCTTCTTGATTAAACTGGGATTCACTCACCAGTATTTCCCACTGACAAAATGTTTTTAAACGCGTTTCAGGTAACAAAATGTGAAAGCCAACTAGAAGCCAGCTGGACAGCACTGAAGGCTTGGAAAAGTGGCTATAAAAGTTACCTAAATAAAAGAAGATGTTTTATTCAATAAAATAGAGATTACCTCTATAAATCAGTTTGTAATAAAACTTGGGTTTTATCCCAATGCACTTATTTATATAAAATGTGGTGTTTTACTCTGATAAAATATTTCCTAACTACGGTCCTGATGTAAATTCCGTTGCTAAATTGATAAACACCAATACCACCAATACTGATTCTCGTGGCCGCCCGTTCCCGGGACAGATAGGGGGCGGGGGTTGCGACAGTCTTTGGCGCTTCTCATCATTTGATTGACCCAATCTTAGACTGATCTACATGCATGCCTTCCTTATTCCTCAGCAATTTCCCAAGTCAACTTCGGATGTTACTCATGATTCTCTTTGGTTCGCGAGTAGGTAAGTATATCATCGATGAATATTATTACGAATTTATCCAATTAGGGTTTCCATACCCTGTTCATGAGATCCATGAATATAAATGGCGCATTAATTTAGTCAAAAGGCATGACTAATAACTCGTAATGGCCATATCGTGTTCGAAAAGCAGTCCTCAGAATATCTTCGTCAGCAACCTTCAACTGATGATATCCTGAACGCAGATCAATCTTCGAGTAGTAGCTGGATCCCTATAGCTGATTGAACAAATCGTCAATCCTCGGTAAAGGGTACCGATTTTTGATAGTCGACTCGTTCAGCTCTCTGAAATCATCACACATCCTGAAGGATCCATCCTTCTTTCTCACAACAAAATAGATGCACCTCAAAGCAAAAAGATTGATCGAATGAAACCCTTGTCTAGTAGCTCTTGAAGCTGATTTGACATTTCTATCATTTCAGTCGGTGCTTAATCTATAAGGAGATTTTGCAATTGGTGCAACACCGGGTACCAGATCGATTCGGAATTCGATCTGTCTCACAGGGGGAAATCTAGGTAAGTCTGTTTAGGAAAACTTATGGATAATCGCGAACCATAGGAATCTCTCCGATATTCCTACATTTGGCCTTTATTTCCACCACGTTAAATAAGAATGCATGATAGCCTTTTAGCAACAACTTGAGCATCCTCAAAACACTGACGCCACTCAACACTCGACTTGATCGGCCTCCGTGAACAACTACCGCCTCTCCATTATCAGAACGAGGTATCCTAGCTTGCCTCTCCGAGCAAATAGTCCCAGCTTCGTTCTTGGATAGCCAATTCATTCCCACAATTACATCAAAGCTCCCCAGCTCCAAGGTCGTTTTAGCCATTTCCACACCCTTCATAAGCCATAACCGAGGCCGTTTTAGCCATTTTCAACTTTTTGATTTTTGAAGAGAGGGCCTCGATTTGGACTTGTAAAGAAGTGCTTTCGTCAACCTTATGGGCGCCCAGGGCAATGGATTTTGTGCCTCGGGGAGTGTGCCACTGAAAAATGTTTTGAGCAATTTCCTCAATTTGATTATAAATTTCATTTGGGCAACGATTACCTAGAAGTCCCCCGGAGCTAGAGTCAAGTGTCTGTCTTGTGTGTGGCAACAACCCATTATAAAAAGTGGATACTTGTTGCCATACCGCAAGACCATGATGGGGACACTTTCTTAGTAGCTCCTTGAACCTTTCCCAAGTTTCATATAAGGAATCCTGGTCCTCTTGTGAGTATGTATTAATTTCAGTCATTAATTTAGCCGTTTTTTGAAGAAGGGAAATACTTATACAAAAACTTTTGGGCTAGTTCATCCCAGGTGTTTACCGATCCAACTGGGAGGGTGTTAAGCCAAGCCTTAGCTCGGTCTTTTAGCGAAAATGGGAACATTCGGAGGCGGATGGCGTCATTTGATGCTCCGTTGATCTGAAAAGTATCACATATTTCCAAGAAGTTGGTAATATGTAAATGGGGATCTTCGCCCGCAAGCCTGTGGAAGGTTGCGGAGTTTTGGAGCATTTGGATCAAATGCGGCCGAAGTTCGAAGTTGTTGGCATCGACATTCGGTGCATTGATAGCGGCGCCGATATTACCTACCGTGGGCCGTAGGTAATCCATTAGAGTACGTTGGTCCACCTTTAGAAGTGGGTCCCCTGAAACTTTCTCTTGGTTTTTAGCCTAAAGTCTTTTTCTTAGAAAGCGTTCGGGTTCGATTAGATGTTCTTTGTCACACCCCAAAAACATCGCAGCGGAATTTAAAACGTAGTGGTGACGGAAGTTGGTGCCCATTTCTATCTTGATGTTTAATGCATTATAGTGTTGGACAATATTACTTATTTAAAACATGGATTTTAAACTTAAAGTCCTAAAACACGAAATAACCATGACATGATAAAGTTGTCTTTGATCCTAACAGATCTTATTACATTGTCCCAGAAAGTTTAAAAGTCAGTCCAACATTTTAAGTGACAAAACATGCATCAACAAACACAAGATACACCATAATTCCTGAAGCCGAACTCAAGTACCTGTAGAACACGTTAAAATCAAGTGTCAACACAAAGGAAGGTGAGTTCACATATTCAAATCTAAACAATTTGATCCAAAGGATAACTTTCTAATTATGTGTTTATTTTAAAACATCCATATAATTTTTAGAAAGTCCATTTACTTCCTTAATAAAATCCATGGGTCATCCGTCGTGGTTCAAAAACCCGACAATAAAGCTTTTACCCAAGTTTTTGTATATTAAATTCATAGCGTCAATTTTCAGACTCGTAATCTTAGCTAGACAATACGAACTATATATTTACCATGCAGGGATAATCAATGCTAGACAATAACCAGAATCTAAATTCGTCGTTGACTTGACACGGGGCGACCGGTCACGACGGGGTTGTCAACCCGATAGATCTACCAACAATTCCTTGCGTACATTTACTTAATAGATTAAACGACATCCTGAAGGATCCATCCTTCTTTCACACAACAAAATAGATGCACCTCAAAGCGAAAAGCTTGATCGAATGAAACCCTTGTCTAGTAGATCTTGAAGCTAATTTGACATTTCTATCATTTCAGTCGGTGCTTAATCTATAAGGAGATTTTGCAATTGGTGCAGCACCGGGTACCAGATCGATTCGGAATTCGATCTGTCTCGCAGGGGGAAATCCAGGTAAGTCTTTTTAGGAAAACTTCTGGATAATCACGAATGTGAAAACTCGGAATTCCGAGGCTCTTTACGCACGTATTATTTCTATTCATGTCCGGTCGTACGTTGTGAACTTGTATTTGTTAGGAAAACATGTTATCGTTTATTAGAATTAACAAAGGTCGTTAGACGTCAAGTGTTTGTGACACTTGTTGTTAACCGCGCACAAACCTCGAGTCGCACACCCCGAGCGGGCCACACTTCAGCCGTGTGATTCAAATATTGTTGGCCTAAGATTCTCGAGCCCGAAATAGAACCAAACTAAGCCCGGCTCACTAAAGTGTTTATACACAAGACCTTATCTACAACTTTCATAATCTCATAATTCGAATAAGAAGGTAACAAACCCTAGACCCCATCCTTCTCTTGGAGTGACGGCAACCACTCTTGGATTGTCGGCAGCCAATCTCTTGGATTTGTCGGGTAAGTATATTACCATGTTGATTAGAGTGTGTATGTTTATGTGCAAATGATTGATTTGTTGTGTGATGGATCATTGTGTTGTTATTAAACAATTAGTATGAGTTTGTAGGTTGTCTGTTCGATGTATAATAGAGGTGTATAAAGTCAACATAAACCAAATAAACACTATAGTGCTAATTGATGAGCTGTATGTGAAATCCATGACCATGTTGTGCATAGGGATCCGGGTTATTTGATTAGTGGAATGTGATGTTTATGTGGAATAGATGATTAAGATATCCAATGATCTCTTTAATTGGGATTGGACCGAACCACTTTGGTAACTACATGTGAATCTCTTTTGTAACTTCATATGTGTGTACACATTATTCAATGTCCTCTTCACGGAATGCATGTAAACCGAATAGATTGATCAAATCAATTGAGTAAAAGGCTGACATCAATTTAATAGATTCAACAGTGGGTTATAACATGTAATTGGACCTTTTATGTGATTGGGCCACTCAAGTAAATGGCCGACAAACCCTGCTATTGCTTCACATGACATAATAACTTGATAAAATGTTGATTTTAAGGAATGATTGTGTGTGCTACAATTCTGGATAATAACTAAAGAATTGTGTAATCGGGTTAACCATGGGTAGGGAGTTTGGTTAAACATATCATGTGTGTTGCATATTAATTGTTAGAAGAATGGGCCGCATGTAAGACAATTAGTAGGATGGGCCATGTAATATATAAACACACTCGGTCTGGGCCAGTAAGGTTTGGGGCCGAGTTGTCTTGCATGCTCATATTAGTAAACAGATGGTAAAGTGTGTATGGGGAACTAAATTATGCATGATATGAAAATGGTTATAGGAGCAGGATCTCAGTAGTTGTAATGTGTTGAGTAATACTCGTGATTTAATGCATGTAACAGTTTAGATGACATGGATTGATAAATGTTTTCGTGAGACGTGGATACTGTTGATTTACTGATACAACTTGCATGACTTGGTTAATGTTAGTGCTTTGTTTGCGTAGCATGTGAAAACATTGTATGTCATAAGTGAAATTGGAATACTAAACTGAGTGTTCTGGTAAATTGTGATAGGACATACTTGATCAACTATTAAACAAGTAAATAATCTTACCGAGCAAAACTAAGGTGAGTTCACTACATTCGAGCATGCGTCCCAGTGGTTGGGGACAGTCAGTGGGTACCCCGTGGAGGGATAAGTCTTTTGGGTAAAAACGGGTATATTGGTTAATATTCTCACCTATCATTCTTGTAAGTCCCTTATTATGTTACCTGGAGGGTAACGGGTATTAGTTGGTAGCGCTACTTAGGTTTGGCACCCTCACACCGCTCCTAGATAGGACGGATGTGAACTAATGACCCAGTCGGGGCCCAGTACTAGATAGGAGTACGTGGGAAGGGCAGTCATGTATTTCAGGAGCCGTCTTGTTCGGAAATGAGATATTAACAATATTACTTGCATTGGTTATTGAACTGTTTTACATACAACTGGTAAGAAACGTTTTCTAAAACTGTGAACTCGCCAGCTTTGTCTGATACACTTGTTACATGCTCGCAGGTTATAGATATGTGGAAACGTGGAACTTGCTGTCTGGGATGCTGGAAGTGGTCATGGGTCGAGATACATGGAATCACGAGACATGTTTAGTGGTTTTCATACACTTGGTTTATGAAATACTTAACTAATAATTTATGCTTCCGCTGAACACGTAGAATTATTATTAATGTTTTGCAACACTGTATTTTAATGAATGGAAGTTTTATTTGAAATCTTGTTCTGAGTTCAATGTGATTGGTGGCTAGATCCTGGTACGTCACACGCCTCGCGGGAGTTTTCGCATGTGGTATTTTGGGGGTGTGACAGTTTGGTATCAGAGCCACTGGTTATAGTGAACTTGGTTTAAAAATGTTTTTATAAAACCAGACTATAACCGAACAAATTCTGAATACGACCATGACACTCAGCTCCAGACTGCAAGGTTCGTTTCTCGTATACTCATTGTACTGCATAACTAGTGAACACTTACATATGATATTGCATGAGATTGCACGTCTAGCACAATAGTATGAATTCATGTATCACCTGCCTCTGTTATGTGTCTGATAGGGTGGTATTTCCCTAAACATTCATGACCCACGTTACGTGATGCTCTTTGATTGCCACTCGAGTTGGAGGAACCATTTGACATGAGTTAAGAGGAACTGAGATGAGCATGCAAATCACAGTGAGGCTTAACAAGTGAAAAAGGGGTTCTGTTCCGTTATTTGATCGATGTGAAACACAACAGTCTATAAGAGTCATATCAGTGATTGTCTCTTACTTGAACGTGATCTTTTCACTCCTCTCTGAATCCTTTCGAATCTCGATGCTATCGAGTCTTACCTGAACACCCATCTGAACGCCTAGCGAACTGTGTAGAATGTTAGGTGCTTGTACGGACATCCCTGAGTGGGATGTTGCAACGACAATGATTGGTCTATACCTTTCTCACTTTTCTTTGTTCCTGGAACTCTACGTATTGACGTCTTAGACCCCGAAGTGTGATCACTTCTGCAACACTCTTACAGCATACTGTCTATTACTCAATCGACTTGTTAGATTGATGGACAAAAGGGTAAGCGTAGTATTTTACCGACCTCAGTATTTGGACAACCCTGATTAACGGCAACGAACACCAGCAACTTGACTTCAATTGAATTCTTAACTCTAGTAAGCGACTCGTGGGAGTCAACTCTTACGAATCAATTGTGACATAGGCGATGACAACAGATTATAGAGTGAAATATGTGGCTACCAGTACAGTGAGTAGCGCGTGGCACAGAAGGTAAAAAGATGGACTTTGATGGTGAAAGATTGTAGGGTTCCGTTTCAAGAAACGGCATTGGAGGCAGCAGTCGCGACAACACCAAGGTACTCTTGATCGTAGCTTACAGTATGGAAACGAAGGTGACATCGACAAGGATTGACTGTGTTAAGTCAAGGTGACGACAACCAAGGGAACGACCGCAGTACTGGAAATTCTCGTGACGAAAACAACACTGGAAATGATGCTCGTGGAAGGACATTAAGGATTGGCGTAAGCGACGCCAGGCATAGCAGCAACATGATAGTTTGTATGGGTAGTTGTTCGCTTCGTCTCTATTCTGCTTGACCCTGATACTTCTTGAAACTAAACCTGATGTGGAATCGGCTGATGACAAGTCAAATGGAGTCTCATATGTTCGTTAGAGTATACACACGACCTAGTGAGACGAGTGTTCGACGTCGACCTTCCTTCTACTATCCTCGAGGGTTACAACGCAGTAGTTAGTGTGAATTGGTTATCCATGAATCACGCAGATATACCCAGTGAGGAGAAAACTTTGTGTGCAGAATTGTTATTTCTTCTAAAGCATCAGAGTAGTGCAAAGGTTAGCGCCATTACAAATGTGAAGGCCAGAAGTGCCCACGGAGGGATTATTCCGTTGTGTTAGCAACCGTTACTAATGCCAAGGCTGAGGGAAAAGAGGATCGAGGATCCACCAATTGTTTGTGAACCCTCTCGGTTTGTTACCCGAGGAACTTTCGGGCTTACTTCCACAACTGTTAGGCAGAATCTCAGTTTAATCTCACGCCAGAAGCAGTCTTGATAGCTCGTACTTCATACCGTCTTGCACCTGGAGGGTTGCAAGAACTGTCTAGTCAACTTCAGGAACTACCTAGTGGGAGTCTAGCAATCTAGCTCCTTGCTCTGGGGAGCCCGAACTCTATTGTGGAAATGAAGGACAAGTCCTTTCGTACGCGTACAGACTACCCCAAGGTGGCAATCATAGACCGTCACCCTCTATCTCGCATCGACAACCTGCTTGACCCGCTGCAATGATCAAGCTTCTATTCGGAAACCGACTTAAGATCAGGCTGTCACTTGATGGAAGACTCAGGGAAGGATGACTTCTAACACGGCATTACAGGCACAGTACGGCCACTACGATTTTCTGTTCTCGTTGTTTAAAGTTACCCAACACACCAGCAGCCTTAGGGATCACATGGGTAGTATGTGCCAACCCCATCTAGCCAGATTCGCCAACCGTGTTTATCTATGACGTTTTGAATCACTTCCAGGAGAAAGGAGCACCATGAACGACACTTGTATTTCATCGTAGAGCTTCTAGGGGAGGAACACCTACGTGCGAAGTCTACCTAAGTGTGACTTCAGGATTCGGGGAGTACACATTTTTGTCATATAAACAACGAAGTGGGGATACACGCAGATCTCGATAAAGATCCATTTCACTAGATATCGATCGACACCAAATAGTCTATTGGGGATACAGTAATTTCTTGGTCTAGCTAGATACTATCGTAGATTCATCACGGGATTTTCGAGGATTTCGTAGCTCTAACCTCTTTAACACAGCAGTGTGCTGTGTATCCGTGGGAGACAGATCATGAGAACGTCTCTTCAAGATGTTGAAACTCAACACTACAATGTACTGAGTATTGATTTTACCCGAGGATACGGGTGATATAGTGGTGTACCATGACGGTTTTAATCAGAGTTCCGGTTACCCGCCGACGCAACACGAAGAAGGTGATGACTTACGCAGTGGGTTTACAAGATGAATTACACGAATCACAACTTGCGGCGGAAACCATGGTCTTTGGATTTAAGTTGGAGGCACCGCTTAGACGGTACCAAATGCACTACTTAGACCGATCACAAGGGCCTCCCGTGTACCCTTGTTTCGAAAGAGCTAAAACACGTGATGGCATCGCTGGATGGAACTCTCGAGCGACTATGACTAGGAACTTAAACGCGTATGAGCGTGCAGCTCGTCACCGACCCTAGCCTACCCAGTCAGATTCACCCTGTTCGAACTGAAGCGCCGAGGGAAGAGGATTCTCGAGTTGGGTCCATGTGGGGCATGGAGGAGCAACTATGGATTCTACTGTATAGCAATCCGAAGGAACTTGTGTTGAACGAAGCACACCAGCCTTGATACGCTGGTCATCTGGATTTGATGGAATATGTTAGGATCGGAGGATCTTGTGCTGGCAACTGGGCTTGAAGGCCTACACAGCAAAGCATGTGAACGACGTTTGGCTTGTGCGAAAGTCAAGGTGGAACATCAGAAACCTTCTGGTTCGTGTCAGTAACCAGAAACACTCACTTGGAAATGGGAACAGACTGTCACGGGTTTTGTCACTGGTCTATCTAAACTCAGAATGGAAACAATATCACTTAGGTGATCGTTGACTGTCTCATTTAACTAATACACTCTCTTGCGATCAAGGAAGCTGACGAGTCTTCACAAGCTGTGAATATTCCTCTGAGAGAGGCGGCTTTTAGGCACGAGGTGCCAACTCCTGTTACCTCTGATTTCGAACTACATCTAATTTACGCCAAGAAATACACGACACCCTTGGCTCACGTCCAGTTATGAGCACTGCTTATCACTGAAGGACAACCGGACAGAGTAACGAACCATCCTGGCACACGAAGACATGCTGCGAGCATGTGCGTGATTGACTTTAGTAAACATTTGGAGGGACACTTACCCTTGGGTGAGTCCTACTGCAGCCGTTACTGTATCGGTATACATGCCGCTCTGTTTGAGGCATTGCATGAATGATAATGCCAGTCTCCTTATGGACTGAGGTGGATGACAACCTAATCACAAGTCCAGGGCTTGTACTCGAAACTCTTGAAGATTTCTTAGATCAGATATTGTTTGACGGCAATTCGTGACTGTCAGGAAACACTGGGAGTTCGTTGTAGGCGAACGTATCATAATCGAAAGTCTCACCCTAGGAGGGTGCGGTACGCTTTTGGGAAGCGTGGCAAGCTTCAATTACGATATGTTGGGAAAGTCAGAATTCTGGGTGGAATCGGTGGCGAGGCTCACAAACTCGGGTTACCTAGCGAATTGGATAAAGTTTGCGATAACATTCACGCCTCGAATCCAAGGAAGTGTTTGGCTGATGAAACACTCGTGGTACCCTTGCTAGAACCATAGATTGATATTAAGTTGCAGATGGTTGAGACACCAACTGAGATCATGGACTAGAAGGATAAGGTCCGTGGACACAGTCGAATTCTAATCACAACCATTGTTGGAACCCATGACGTGGACTGGAGTTCATGTGGGAACACAAAGATCAGATAACACTGAATTACCATCGATTGTTCAAATGGTTGAATCTACTTCTGATGTCATTGGTGAATTTCGGGACGAAAGTTCTTTCATGTTGGGGATGATGTGACACCCGAGGAAAAACCCACAATCGCTGTGATCTATTACTTCGTTTCTCTGAGATTGCTTGTCAAATTTCGAGACGAAATTTCTTTCAAGTTGGGGATGATGTGACAACTCGGAATTCCGAGACTCTTTACGCACGTATTATTTCTATTCATGTCCGGTCGTACGTTGTGAACTTGTATTTGTTAGGAAAACATGTTATCGTTTATTAGAATTAACAAAGGTCGTTAGACGTCAAGTGTTTGTGACACTTGTTGTTAACCGCGCACAAACCTCGAGTCGCACACCCCGAGCGGGCCACACTTCAGCCGTGTGATTCAAATATTGTTGGCCCAAGATTCTCGAGCCCGAAATAGAACCAAACTAAGCCCGGCTCACTAAAGTGTTTATACACAAGACCTTATCTACAACTTTCATAATCTCATAATTCGAATAAGAAGGTAACAAACCCTAGACCCCATCCTTCTCTTGGAGTGACGGCAACCACTCTTGGATTGTCGGCAGCCAATCTCTTGGATTTGTCGGGTAAGTATATTACCATGTTGATTAGAGTGTGTATGTTTATGTGCAAATGATTGATTTGTTGTGTGATGGATCATTGTGTTGTTATTAAACAATTAGTATGAGTTTGTAGGTTGTCTGTTCGATGTATAATAGAGGTGTATAAAGTCAACATAAACCAAATAAACACTATAGTGCTAATTGATGAGCTGTATGTGAAATTCATGACCATGTTGTGCATAGGGATCCGGGTTATTTGATTAGTGGAATGTGATGTTTATGTGGAATAGATGATTAAGATATCCAATGATCTCTTTAATTGGGATTGGACCGAACCACTTTGGTAACTACATGTGAATCTCTTTTGTAACTTCATATGTGTGTACACATTATTCAATGTCCTCTTCACGGAATGCATGTAAACCGAATAGATTGATCAAATCAATTGAGTAAAAGGCTGACATCAATTTAATAGATTCAACAGTGGGTTATAACATGTAATTGGACCTTTTATGTGATTGGGCCACTCAAGTAAATGGCCGACAAACCCTGCTATTGCTTCACATGACATAATAACTTGATAAAATGTTAATTTTAAGGAATGATTGTGTGTGCTACAATTCTGGATAATAACCAAAGAATTGTGTAATCGGGTTAACCATGGGTAGGGAGTTTGGTTAAACATATCATGTGTGTTGCATATTAATTGTTAGAAGAATGGGCCGCATGTAAGACAATTAGTAGGATGGGCCACGTAATATATAAACACACTCGGTCTGGGCCAGTAAGGTTTGGGGCCGAGTTGTCTTGCAAGCTCATATTAGTAAACAGATGGTAAAGTGTGTATGGGGAACTAAATTATGCATGATATGAAAATGGTTATAGGAGCAGGATCTCAGTAGTTGCAATGTGTTGAGTAATACTCGTGATTTAATGCATGTAACAGTTTAGATGACATGGATTGATAAATGTTTTCGTGAGACGTGGATACTGTTGATTTACTGATACAACTTGCATGACTTGGTTAATGTTAGTGCTTTGTTTGCGTAGCATGTGAAAACATTGTATGTCATAAGTGAAATTGGAATACTAAACTGAGTGTTCTGGTAAATTGTGATAGGACATACTTGATCAAATATTAAACAAGTAAATAATCTTACCGAGCAAAACTAAGATGAGTTCACTACATTCGAGCATGCGTCCCAGTGGTTGGGGACAGTCAGTGGGTACCCCGTGGAGGGATAAGTCTTTTGGGTAAAAACGGGTATATTGGTTAATATTCTCACCTATCATTCTTGTAAGTCCCTTATTATGTTACCTGGAGGGTAACGGGTATTAGTTGGTAGCGCTACTTAGGTTTGGCACCCTCACACCGCTCCTAGATAGGACGGATGTGAACTAATGACCCAGTCGGGGCCCAGAACTAGATAGGAGTACGTGGGAAGGGCAGTCATGTATTTCAGGAGCCGTCTTGTTCGGAAATGAGATATTAACAATATTACTTGGATTGGTTATTGAACTGTTTTACATACAACCGGTAACAAACGTTTTCTAAAACTGTGAACTCGCCAGCTTTGTCTGATACACTTGTTACATGCTCGCAGGTTATAGATATGTGGAAACGTGGAACTTGCTGTCTGGGATGCTGGAAGTGGTCATGGGTCGAGATACATGGAATCACGAGACATGTTTAGTGGTTTTCATACACTTGGTTTATGAAATACTTAACTAATGATTTATGCTTCCGCTGAACACGTAGAATTATTATTAATGTTTTGCAACACTGTATTTTAATGAATGGAAGTTTTATTTGAAATCTTGTTCTGAGTTCAATGTGATTGGTGGCTAGATCCTGGTATATCACACGCCTCGCGGGAGTTTTCGCATGTGGTATTTTGGGGGTGTGACAACGAACCATAGGAATCTCTCCGATATTCCTACATTTGGCCTTTATATCCACCACGTTAACAAAGAACGCATGATAGCCTTTTCGTAACAACTTGAGCATTCTCAAAACACTGACGCCACTCAACGCTCAACACTCGACTTGATCGGTCTCCGTGAACAACTACCGCCTCTCCATTATCAGAACGAGGTATCCTAGCTTGCCTCTCCGAGCAAATAGTCCCAACTCCGTTCTTGGATAGCCAATCCATTCCCACAATTACATCAAAGCTCCCCAGCTCCACTGGAAATAAATCAACACTAAAACTATGATCACCTAACTAAATACTATAACCGAGAACGACCTCACTAAATTCTATCAGCTTGCCAATTGCTAGTTCTATCGAGTACTTTTATACTTAGCTTACTTGTTGAAGAACACAAAAATGGTTCAAAGTTTTTCAAGGCAAAACTCAAGTCAGCTTTGGTATTAAAAGTACGAACATAGATTGGTTATTGATCAAAAACATACCGGTAACAACAGTAGGATCGTCACGTGCCTTCCCAACGTTTAGCTCAAATTCTCTACCCCTGGCACTCTGACCCTTTGCTTTAGGACAATCCTTCCTGAAATGTCCATATTCACTGCACGGGAAGCATCCCTCTAGCTTCCTTCCCTCCGAGGTACTTTTAGCATAGCATAGCATTCGCTGATAACATGCCTAGTTCGACCACACCTGGCGCACTTTCTCTGCTCATCCTCGTGAGTCTTCTTCTCAGGACCACTCCTATCATCCCTGGCCTTATCTCTTCTAGAACTGCTAGAATTTGCTACATATGCCTTCCCCGAAATGCGTTTCCTATCACGCTTCTCATCGGTATCCTTTCTCGAACTCCTAGACTTTCGCCTTCGCGAATCCCCAGATCTAGGCTCGGAATGCGGAATTATTTGAATGGTCGATCCGTTGTGACGGCCCAACATCACGCATACCGTTGCCACGTCATTGCATAGGGTACCAGTAAATGATCTTGGGTTACAACCCTGGATTGTTTTGCGTGTACATCTATGTACTGTTCACAAGGTTAATGAAAATCAGGAAAACGCTCTGATTATATCATAACACATAAACTACTAAAGTTTCCTATCATTATATTATTTGGAGGGTTTCCGATCTGCATCCCACCAAATCCATGCCCATGAGCATCACGTCCACGTTCCTGGCCATTATTTTGGTTAGCATCGCGCTGTTCCATGGCAGTATTAACGTGTTGGGCTATGAGTTGTACCAACTCTTCCGGGGTAATAGGTAGTCCAGAACCCTGTCTCACTTTTGGCAGCATTTCGTCGTTTCTATTATTACAACATAATATCAACATAAGACGATATCCAAAATAATTCAGTCATTAAATGCTAGTGGACCAAACATTGCGCATGTATAATATCCACATATTTATGAGAACAATTTTCAAACCAACAAGGAACCCATTCGATATTTAAACCAGAAATTTATAAAGCTTGTTTTTAGTACTAAGACTAATCAAAATTCGGCGTGTCTACATAAACACCCGCAACAAGTCTATATGAAATTTCCTCCTAAGTATCTGAAAAATTGGCATGCAAACCATAAATAAGGTTCATCAAACAAGACATACAAAACAAACAACAGAAACAATCAACAACTAACGCTTCAAACCCAGGAAGTCCAACATCTTCCTAACAAGCTCCTCTAGCTTAACTATCCCCCAGTGCATCTAATCCCTAGCACTATCATCCAAGTTCTTGAGCTTGTTATACCAGTCCATCTGTCCCTCTAAGTCTTTCATCTTGCCCTTCGTCATCTCCAAGTCTCCGTGTAACGTGGCGAACTGACGATCGTAGTGAGAGCGATTGACCCAAATCCCTTTCTGCTTCTTCATAGTGGACATTATCGCAGCTCTCGAAGTCGATGCAATCTCTCCAATGGGTCGAGTCTTCTTCCTACGACGAGTGTAGACTAAAAGAGGTGTAGCAAAACATGTGACTCGAATAGCAGAACAAACGATTCTATAATGACGGGGAAAAGAATCTCAAGTGTAGGCTCGACAGTATCAGTGTGCAGGACTACTAATGGCTTTATAGGCCGAGACGTGACATATCGTAACCGTATAAAGTAAGTGTGTGATCAATATGAATAGTAACACATAAGGCCCAAATAAACAGAAAATCACGTAGGTACATAAACACGTAGTGGTTTTCATACATGATAAAATTTTCCATGTTTATTTAAAAATCTTGGCTTCGAGAATTTTGGACTTTAAATCTCAAAATTCTTCGGTTGAAGTCTAGTGTTTTCTCCCGAAAACATCTAGTTCGCTAACAACCATTGGCTCTGATACCAACTTCTGTCACACACCAAAAACGTCGCAGCGGAATTTAAAACATAGTGGTGACGGAAGTTGGTGCCCATTTCTATCTTGATGTTTGATGCATTTTGACGCATTATAGTGTTGGACAATATTACTTATTTAAAACATGGATTTTAAACTTAAAGTCCTAAAACACGACATAACCATGACATGATAAAGTTGTCTTTGATCCTCACGGATCTTATTACATTGTCCCAGAAAGTTTAAAAGTCAGTGCAACATTTTAAGTGACAAAACATGCATCAACAAACACAAGATACGCCATAATTCCCGAAGCCGAACTCAAGTACCTGCAGAACACGTTAAAATCAAGTGCCAACACAAAGGAAGGTGAGTTCACATATTCAAATCTAAACAATTTGATCCAAAGGAAAACTTTCTAATTATGTGTTTATTTTAAAACATCCATATAATTTTTAGAAAGTCCATTTACTTCCTTAATAAAATCCATGGGTTATCCGTCGTGGTTCAAAAACCCGAGAATAAAGCTCTTACCCAAGTTTTTATATATTAAATTCATAGCGTCAATTTTCAGACTCGTAATGTTAGCTAGACAATACGAACTATATATTTACCATGCAGGGATAATCAATGCCAGACAATAACCAAAATTTAAATTCATCGTTTGACTTGACACGGGGCGACCGGTCATGACGGGGTTGTCACCCCGATAGATCTACCAACAATTCGTCGCATACATTTACTTAATAGATTAAACGACATCATGGGCGCAGGGTCCACTTCGAGACCATATGATGTCTGCCTCACGTACAATATATATATCCTACTAATATGACAATTTAATACACGAAGTTGTACAAATCCCCTGAATCCCCTCCCTTGAGACCAGGCCGGCATTCGTCCCAACTTTACGGTCTGTTTCGCCTCGAAAACACCGTATCATCCCAATTTCCTCCAAACATTCATTCATCAAAAACGTTTTATCTCGAAATGTATGATTTATCAAACTCCATATATTTTCCACGAAAATATATATTTTTTTATAAAAAGGTATGTTTTAATCCAAAAACATTATTAAACCCTTTTATTGGCGTGTTCTACCCCCAAAATATATACAAAGCAGTAAAAAGAGGGCTTAGTGACACTCACCTTTGGGTGCGTATTTTTAAATAGAGAAATCCCACAGTTTGATTTTTACACGTCCTATTATATGTATGAACGATTTATAAATCAACATATCACAAAATCCTAAGTTTCTCTGTTTTCTTAGAATTTTCACATAACTTTGAGATTTTCTTGAAAAATCATCATTTTTAATTATGTTGGCACGTTAATATATATGAGTCCATATATATATTTTTAATATTTTTGTGACTTGAACGATTTTATTGGTGACCGTTATCATGTAAATCCCTTAACACACCCGTTTATACGTAATATATCTACGATTTGCGCGTCGTAATATATATACATAAACGTACACATAAATTAACACCGTAACACGCGAAATCTCGTTAACTTATCTATTTTGTCATTTTTAAGGCAAGCATACATAAAATATTTTATATGTACCAAATTTCATGCTCGACAAACAAGTTACACATTTAACGCGATTTTCACCGTTTCTACCGCACAAAAGGCACAAATATACATGCATAATCTAAATTTCCAATATCATGTTAAAACTTAACATATTTTCACATTCTCATGTTTAAATCACATAACACATCTTAACACATAAGGTTCACCCAAAATTTACCTATACTAGTGTTCATCGAAAAATGCGTATTTTAATGATTCGGTAACATTTTCGGGCGTCGGAAATCACGTATGACTAACCAAACACCAAGTAAAATTAAAATTAGTTAAAATAATTATTTTTAAACTAAAAATATCAGTTTAATTACTGATCTAAATCAGTTTCATAAATATCGTTCAAAAAGCCGATTTTTGACCGTTTTACCACATAGTTTTGCGTTAAACGTTACTATAACCATCCCAACTCGGAATGACTTGATATTTTAACACAATACATGTTATTTACTGATTAAAATAGTGATCAAAATCAGATTAGTGCATTTTTTATGTAAGTCACATAAATCATGCGATTTCACGTATTTTACAACTCCTAATGCACCAAGTACAGCATGCAAGACTAGTAAACTTTATGACAAAGTTTTATATCACTAAACAATTCAAAATAATTATATTTTAGTGTTTATATTCTGATAAAAATTGATTTTTATCAAATCATATCTAAATCATCATTTCATGACCACAAATCATCATGCATGTTTAAGTAAATGCATCTAATGCACTCATACAACATCATCATCATCTTTTATGTTCTAATCTTGCTCAAAAACACATATACATACATATACACGAAATATTTACACCTACATAAAGCTCCAAAATTTCACTTTTTCATCAAATCCCTTTTAAATCATGAAACACTTTTAGATCATTCTTTTATGACATTTTTGATTCATGCATATATTCTATCATTCAAGAATCATATTATTCAAGAATCACTCAATCAAAATCAAAACACAATCATATACACACACACATAAACCTACGGCCATACATACATACATATATATACACACCCATTTCCATTTTGTTTAAAATCTCATCCTTTATCATTTTCAAGTTCATGTTTAATTCCAAGTTCAAGAGAAACTTTCCATAATCTTTATCATCACTAAAAATCAAGAATGAAATTTTGAAAATATGTTTATACCTTTCAAGATTTTAGAGGGTTTTGACTAGATTTTGATGTTGGAAGCATGATTCACTTGGAAAACACCTTTGGATCTTCAAATCACCTTTAAACCTTCTTGGAATGGACTTGAATCTTCAAAGAAACTTCAAAATTTTTGAATGTGGATGTGTGTGTGTGTGTGTTCGGCCGTGAGGTATAGAGAGAGAGTGAGTTTGTGGGTTTTTGATTATGGTGAGATTTGAGAAGATATGGAGAAGGCATCATCATCACTTGAAGATTTCTAGGCCAACAAGTGTTGGAGAGAGGAGAGAGGAGCTTTGCATGGCTGCCATCTCACTTCCCTTGTCTCACACCTCTCATAATTTCTCATATATATATATATATATATATATATAGTGTATTATTGTCCTGATACATAATTGTATTAAGACTATTTGGATGATGAGTTTGAACGAAAAGACATATGGATTGATATGATTAGGGCTTATGATTAGCTCAAGCTACAACTTTATACAAATACCACAAGGTGTTTGTAATGAAAGAATTCAATGATTATGGTGATCGAACGAATTCACCGTTCTCAAAATTAACTGAAAGTTTCAAATGAAGTGAATCTGGATGTTTAAAAGATAAGATGTTCAAATGAAGGAATAAATGGATATTGTAGGATTGATCAATGATGAAAGAAATGTTGGAGGTACATTGGAATAGGAATTTAGGTACCTTTATCTTAACACAAAATTTGTATTAAGGCTGATTTAGGATAACGAATTAACAGAAGATAGATAAATCTGTACCTTAGATGTGAAAATGAAATGAGTTTAAGTTTCAAAGGGAAACGCCACCGCAAGGTGTCGTGTTTTTAACAAGTGATTCATTGGAGTTGAAGACTTTCAACAAGTCTACTATGATTCAGACAAATGAGATTATCTCGAATATGATGATCTCAATTCATCATAGGGGATTTCGAATTGAATGTATATTGTGAACAAGTTCAAACAATTGAGCTTGGTTTGGACATATTCCAACAATGGATATATGTATTGACAAGAAATGGTTATAATGAAATCCGGTAAGAAATTTTGGAAAGATAAGGAGTTTTTCAAGAAATCTGTTGACTTGATATCAAAAGTCAACATTGTTGCAATCATAGCGATTGTCAAAAATGAGTATAACAAAATAAGATCCGAACTTTGTGGATAAAAGATCCTTTGAAGTGAAATCACATATGTAACAAGCAATGCATGTGTGACAGAGGAATTTGTCAAGAGATGCGGTAGATGAGTGTTGGCCTTATGAAAGAAAATAAGGGCCTTTTAATATAAAACTTTGATCGGAATCAAAAGTCAACTAATACTTTAGTACAGACAAAACGTGCAGATGTTTATGTTAGAATTTGCTAGGGCTTCCTGTGTCGTATATATTCAAGCGTTCTCCATGGCTTCATCTGGGTTTTTAGCCTTGTTGCTGGGTGCCGTAGATAGTCCTGGGCAGTAGGGGCGAAGATGACCTGACTCTCCGCAGTTGAAACAGATGTTAGTTTTCCTTCTACATTCTTCCTCGGCATGTCCAGCTTTCTTGCAGAAGTTACAGTGGTGTGTCTTCTTAAAATAGCGTTTTCCTGAACGCTTCTTGTTGTAGTTTCTGCAGGTAGGTTGCGCGATTTCTGGTTTCTTTCCTTTGTCCTTATATGATTGTCGGAGCAGAATTCCTTATAAGAGTAGCTATAGGTTGTGGTTTTCTTTCGTTTGGAAGATGGAGTTTTGATACGAATATCATGACCTCCATTGAAACTAGGGATAGGTTTGAAGCGATGAGGATGCCTACAATGGGTAGTAGGATTCTCGTTTATAGGCACAGGAATTTTAATAGCTTCAATGATCGAAGGTATGGCATTTGATATTCCTTGAGCTTTTATATTTTCTATGGTGCTTTTATCCAAGGAATTCTCATTACTAGTCTGAAATTCCTGATTACATGTTATTTCCTTTGACATCTAAATTACAAACATGTTCAAATATAATTATCACAGAATTAAACAATTATATAGGCATCTTCTGTTGCTCATATTACGTTTAGCACAAATATAGTCATACCTATCAGTATTACGTGTTGATAGATATATTTACATATATACATATTATATTTTAACATTTTCTTTCACTATATATTTTATCAAAATATCAGGAAAGTATGTATGTTATATTACGTGTTGTTTCTTTCTTTTGCTGAAATAAATTTTCTTCTATATCGCCATAATTTAATTATATTTCCAGAGCTCATGGCTGGATAGATATTTAGAAATTACAGTTGTGGATAGGGGTAGGGATTTTATGTAAAATTCTGAGGTTCTCCGTCATTGACCTACTATGGTTCTTCAAGAGGTGGTGCTAGTACATATATCCTTAAGGTATCTTTTGAATTAAAGCTGGGTATCAAAATAGTTTTTGAGTAAACATGTAGGTTTGTTTCTTCTGTTATATAAAGGCTTGTTCTTCTACAGAAGAAATTTGATTATTATATTGTATATATTGTTAGGAAAATTGTGTCTTACATATACATACGTATAAATATAAAGTTTTAAAAAATTTCTATAATATATACATATAATACCAAATTATAAGAATCCAATTATATAACTAATTGTATTAGTTATTCTGTCTATTCCCATAATTTTGTTTATTATTTTATATTAACAAAATAAATTTCTATCAGATTTATTGAACATAATATTTTGGAATAAAAAGGAAATTCATTAAAAGAAATAAATTTAATAAAGATATAAATTTTCTGGATTCTTTTTAGAATAATTTAATCTTGACAGGTTGACTCACTTTTGGTTATAACATTTTTAGGATTTGAATCTTAATTTATCATATTTATTTATTAAAGAATCATAACAGAGAATACAAAGTTTAGTGTTTCTAAATTTGACTCTTAACATATTAAGCAACGAAGTACCATTCTCATATTAGAATATATATAAATATGACTTAAATATGGTTTAAGAAATGAATTTAAACTTATCAAATGATAACAATTGTTTCCTTTTGAGATATATGTATATATATTTAAACTATATAGCTATACCGTACTAAATGTTTTTGTACATATTTTTACTTTATGGGTGAAATATCATTTGTAATATTGATACAAGTTATATAATATATATATATATATATATATATATATATATCTGACTTACATATAATTTAAGAAATAGGTTTAAGCTATTTCATGTTTATATATAGGTATTATGTATTAAAATCATTTGATTACACAATACTAAGGTGTTGTACATATACCTGTTTCATAGATACAGTTTTTTTTTTGTAAAATATTTTATATCTTCCATCATATATATATATATGTGCTTAAATTTTAGAATAGTCAATCTATGAATTACAAACTGTAATAATTTTTGTTCATTATTTGTATAAATTAAATTAAGAATTATTTTTGTAGGATCGATGAATCGTCCAAAACGAGTCGGTCTGAGTCAAATCTGAGTCTCTAGAAAGGCGGAAACAAACTAGAAACCGTGGATCAGTGTTAGAATAGGAGTAGAAGAGTAGAAAGTCACTTTAAACATGTTTTCCATTGATTATAAACGTTTTTGTACGGAGAGAATTCGACAGCACTTCGTGGCAAGATTCTCTGAAAAGTTACAAATGAAAAACAGAACTGACCTATTTATAGGCCTGACCAGTCCGCACGAAGTTACCACTGCAGTCCGCACGAACTGGACAATCTCCAGTTCGTGCGACCTGACACAATAACCTCAGTTCGTGCGAACTGGCTTCCAATACATATAAACTTAACATGTTTCACTATTACGTATATTTGACACGACCTAGACTGATGACGTAGGCGATAGACATTATGCATCAACAAACTCCCCCTTGGATATTGCCGCAGTCTTCAGTCAGCCTGTCTTCAAAACTTTCTTCACAAAGACTTGAAAACTTCTTCTCTTTGTTTCGGCTTTCTCAATAATGCTTTCCTGAGCTTCTCATTCTCTTTAACAACTCTCTGTTCTTCTTCAGCTAGTCTTTGTACACACGTAGCTCTAGCAATTCTGTCTTTCTCTTCTTGCACTTCTTTCTTCTTCTTTGCTTTCATAGCTTCTTCTTTTTCAATCTCCCTCCATCTTGATAACCACATAGTTTCAGAATTTATGCCATTCTGAAAACATATCGTAGCAACTTCTGAAATTGCAGAGCTTGATCTCTATCTTCTGCTCTGTATCCAATTTTGTTAACAAATAGACATTCAATATCCTTCGCAGAACAATTCACAATCCACATCGGATCATACAGATGAATGTATCTGCTTTCATTCCCAACTTTGTAAACAATCACAGCTTCAGTCGTCAAACAACTATACACCCAGCAAACAAACCCTTCGTGAAAGTTCTGTTCCATCTTTGGTAATGGAATATTCTTTATAACTCTGGGCTTTTTGATCTGCAGAATTGTTTCTTCAATACCTGTAACTGGATCTATCCTTTTGACTTTCTTCGGATAATGTGGCTTCCAGTGTTTAAATTCTTTGAATGCTTCAAACTTCATCAAGCCCCATGTAGGCATATCGTGAACTCTGACAGGATATGATAACGTTCTGACTTTGGGCAATTCTTCAACATCCCACCAAGGTAGAGACATTATATCTTGAATATACTGGAAATACTGAACACTAAATTCTCTTCTGATTGCATAAGCATTGACTTATGGCAGATAACCCCAACTTATTATATCTCCCAAAGAAACTTCTCTATCTCTTTTGTAATACTTCAGTGGTCTTTTGAATTTTCTTTCTGTATCTTTCCTGAACCACATCTTCTTTTCTTCAAGTCGTTCTTCTTTAGACATTTCTTGAAAACTCTTATTCTGAACGCTTTCTGCAACTTTCCTTCTCAACTCATCTTCATTTGCTTGACTAAAAAATTCAGCAAGTGTCGGAAAGCTAGAAGTATCAACATTCACATTCTCAGACTGATCTTCATCACTCCAGTCTTCTACTTCCACTTTGTCATCATTATCAGCATCTTCAACGTACTCATACTGATATTCAGGTTGCTGATTGATATCAAACTTGTTCAACTCTTCTTCAAAATCGAAGTTAAAATCATTATCTTCAATATGCGTCATCTTGATGATCTCAGCTCTTGTGTAAGTATGCAGAATTTCACCTTCTTCTACATCGTGTTCAAGACGTAGAATCAATCTTGTACTTTGATCAACATTCTCATCAACTTTCTCAGAATCACCATGCTCCCCCTCACCACTTGCATTTTCAGATTCTTCATTTGCATTATCTTGAAGATATTCATAAATTTTGTCTTCATTTGACGCTTCAGTTACTTTGATACCCGAAGTACCATGATCATCATCATCATTTCCATCATCGTCATCATCACTATGTACAGAATACACATCATCTGCATCATCTTTCAGAATATCATCATCATCTTCTTCATCTTCTTCATCATCTTCCGGCTCAATCAAACTAGATACTGAAGTTAATGGACAAGGTTCAGTCAGAACAATTGCCCTTTTAGTCACTTGAGCTTCACCTTTAGCTAGAACACTTTTGCCTTTATTTTTCATTTCAGCTTCTAGATCAGCTTTACGTTTTGCCCTAACTTCCTCAAGCTCTATCTCTTCAAACTTTTGTTCAATCCGCTTTCCAATCAAGTCTTCCAACACTTTCTTTAACATATATGCTTCATGTTCTTTTCTAGCGTTATTGGCCTCTAACTCTTTGTTTTTCAACTTGAAGTATTCATTTTGCTCATCTCTACGAGCCTTTTCTTCTTCCAATACCGCTACCCGAACTTTCAGAATATCAATTTCAACTTGATCAGTTTCAATCTTCTTTAGCAAAGATGAATTCTCAGATTCTACAGACTTAACACGCTCTTCCAACTTCTTTTTCTCACTAGACACTTCATTCACCTTCTGTTGCAACTTTCTCACAAGATCATCATTTACGAAACTAAAATCACCAAGCTCTTCAAGAGCTATATTCTCTGGAATATGTGGGAAATCTTTAAAAGTAGACGATCCAGGAGTTGTATGAACAAGTGGTTGTGTGATTGGTGGTGTTTGTTGGATGTGTGGTGAAGTAATTGGTGGTTCTTCATGGATAGGTAATGAATGATGTGGTGGTGGTGATTGTGGTTGTTGTTGTGGTGGTGATGGTGGTTGTTGTGGTGGTGGTGATGGTGGTTTTTGTGGTGGATTCACTTTCAGTTTAAACTTTAATTTTCTTGCTGCAGGAGTTATCACACATTTCCTTGAAGTTGATTTCTTTCTGCCTCCAGAAGATGGTGGTGATACAACTTGAATATTCTCTGGTGGAGCATACGTTTTATCATCGTCATCCGCACTCCTCTTTCTCTTCTTTTGTTTCTCTTTATCTCTTGGATCGTAGTTTTCACTAATCCAACGTTCAACTTGAGCATCAATATCAGAATCTGCATCAGATGAACTCTCCTCTTCATCATCAACTACATTCTTACCAACTTCTTTTTCAACTTCTAAAGAATCATCAATATTTTTCAACAATTGCTCTGTTTCAGGAGATAATGGATTTTGTTCTTTTTCAAGATCAGCTTCTGGTTCATCTTCTTCTGGTTCATCAACTAACATTGTTTCAACCGCTTTCTTTCTATGCTTCTTTTGTGGTTGAGAAGACGAACCTTCTTCAGCTTGAACTTTTGGATTTCTCTTTCCACCTTTCTTCTTTTCTTTTTCTACTTTTGGAAACCACTAATTTCGAGTTTCACATAACTCTTCTAACTTTTTCAACTCATCAGCTGCACTCTTTTCTATCATTTCAGCATCATTTCTCCACTTCAAATGATCTACAGGATCCGGATCTTCATACTTTTCATCTTTGATGAATCCGAAAAATTCTGTCTTATTCTTCGGTTCTGGCCAATTCTTGTGATACTTGGATAATCTGATCAACGTATCATTATCCATGTGATTTAACATCATCAAATCATTTTCTTCATCTTTCACCAGATTCGGATAAGCATGATCCAGCATCATTTGCACAAACCTCGGATACATCCAACTTTTACTATCAGAAATAATATTCTCTTTCATGTAGTGAAAAACGATTCTCGAAAAATTGTATTTCTTGTTCAACACCAATGCCGTCACCATACACATCTGATAATCTTTCATCACATCGTAACCACCTTTTCTGTGACTTAGTGCGTGAATCACCGAGTGAATAAAGAACTTGTACGGCTTCGTAAAACAAGCTTTCAAATAATTTGCTTTGTTCAACGGCCCATTATATCCCATCCTCAGCATACAACCTTTGACCATTCTTTCTGGAAATCCTGTTGGTGAATTTTCATCATCCGGAAACTCTAACACTTCTCGGACAAGCTGTTCAGTGATAATAATCTCTTTATCTTCACCATCAATACTAACAAGTGAATTAATCACATCATTCACATCGTCGTACTTAGCATTCTTCCAGAAATGAGCAACATGAGATTTGAAGACTTAGTGTTGATCCGTTAAAGCTTTTTGAATCGGCAAACGCTTCATGAACGGCAAAATTTCCTTGAACACAGTCATCTTTGATAGAGTCTCATCGTACACACAGCAGATGTTGTGCGACGGATCAAATTCCACATTCGATGCCTGAAACACAAAACAGAAACACAAGTTAAACATTTTGTGCAAATTTCAAAACAAACCAACATTTACACGAACTGGTCTTCTGCGAAGTGACCATTTCGTGTGGTCTGACCATTTCTTGATTTTCAAACGATGTGGTTTTCAAACGATGTGACCAATTTCAAACGGACTGACAATTTCAAACGATGTGGATCCCATATGAACTGACCATCTCGTACGAGTTGAATGAACTTCAAACTGTGTGAAATTTCAAACGATTTGGCCATTTCGTGCGGAGTGAATCGTCACTTCGTTTGAACACATGTTCATGAATAGCGAAATTGTAGGTTGTTAAATCTTGTTTTTCTCATAAAATTGAAACCCTAGATTTGTACTACAATGAATTCCGATCATGTTGGTGTGATTTTTATTCATTTTAGTCCACATAATCATCCTAGATCTAAGTTCAAAGGTCTGTTCGTTCGAGTTCATGCGAGTACGTTAGATCTGGTTCAATTAAGCAATAATCTATACCTTTCCCATGTTATAAGTTGTGCAAACCAACTTATAAGATGATTCCGATCAACAAGATAACAGGATTACAGCTTGAAAACGATGAAATCAGACGAATCGCTTCAAATCGCTTGAAAGAGGTTTGTGTGGTGCGGAGTGGTGAACAGAAAATGGTTTCATGCGGACTGGTCTTCCCTTTATATAGAAGGAGCCAGTTCGCACGAGTTGATGTTAAGGCAGCTTGAGATTTTCAAACGGACTGGCCCAGCTCGCACGAAATGGATGTATTGGAACGATCTGGCTAAGTTAAAACACTATGGCCAGTTCGTGCGAGTTGGTCACCTCGTGTGAACCAACTGTTTTTCAATATTTTTCAAATTTTTTAACTTTTTTAACTTTTATTATTATTTTTTTATTTTTATTTATTTACCACCACACTCAGTTAACCAAGTCCAAGTTAATGACCCTGGTCAACTGTTTAGCCTGCCAAGTATAAGCTAATGACCTTGGCTGACCAATTTCTGATCTTGCTGACATTTTGAAACAAATTAAGTTCAAATTAATGAACTTTTAAACATTATGAGCAATTACCAACATTTTCTCAATTTTTTTCTTAACCAACCCAAATGATCCAACATGTTTAGCACTGTGAGACTTTGATCATCAGATCCCCAACGTCTGTTGTCGAAAATAAGATGAAAAATCAAATCTTTTTGGATTTTACAACAATTTGCTAAACAAACAGGAAATGTTTTTGGATTTTAAGAACAGTAAACTGTACAAACATATTTACAAACAATTTTTTGTGAGTTCGTGTAAGAGGATCATATCAGTTTTTGAGACATATCACCAACACCGTTGTTAGTGCACGGAATGTCTGTTGACTTCGTCTGCATTAAGTCTTAGGTTAAGATAGGTCAACATAGGGTTTAGAATGTCAAAATCATGTATTATGTTGATAGGTCCGCTTATGTGTACATGTAGGTCCGCTTATATGTCAGGTCCGCTTATGTGTACATGTAGGTCCGCTTATATGTCAGGTCCGCCTTTATGTCAAGGTAGTAGGTCCGCTTATTTGTCAGTCCGTATAAGCGAACCTCCTCACACTATATATACCTGATGTGTTCATTTGTTGATGTAACTTGGAGCGGACCTAGATCATTGCTTGTGGAACGAAACTCTGTCAAATTGTAATCAGAAAGCAATAAAAGAGAAGAAATTAAAGAGAATAGCTGTTGTAACTTTGTGTGCATTGATTCCGCCTTTACACATGAAGATGAACGTCCTTGACTGACTTTTCAAGGTCGTAGAACGGTCCAACAAGTGGTATCAGAGCTCAGGACGAGGAGTTCATACTACTACAGCTTGATTCTACCGAATTCTCTGATTTCTACTCTCTTTCTTTCATACTTTTTCGATTTGAAGTGGTTCCTACGGTTGAAATTGTCTAATTTTTGAGTATTACGTGCGGAACATACTATTAACAAACCCTAGAAAGTTTCAAGTTAAAACTCGGCTTAAAAAATGGTTAAAATTGGGTAAAAGTTAGGTCCGTTTTTACGGACATCGATAGGTCCGCTCGTAAATCACATTTGGTCCGCTTGTAATTACTTGTTAGGTCCGTTTATCCGGACATCTGGTACGTCTATTCATAGAGATCCGCTTGTAATTACTTGTTAGGTCCGCTTATCCGGATAATCTGGTAGGTCCGTTTCTAGAGATCCGCTTGTAGTGACAATTACTTAAGATCCGTTTTTGTGGTCCGTTTATCAGTACAACATTTAGATCCGCTTATACGTACATTGTAGATCCGCTTATTTGGACAATACCGCTCATAGGGACTGTGCTGATTTCACGTGATACATATCATAGAACAGTGTGTATTTGACACATTTACATGTGTGATCATAGATTGTCGGCAAAGTGGTAAAATTGGTTTGTTCTAAAAATAAAGGACTAATCAGATGTTGTTGATTATGTTGTCGGTTTAGTGGGCTTGGTGGTCCAATCACATTTTAACATCACGTGAATGTTGTTTGATTGTCATTAAAGTTCATTTTAGAAAACTGAATATCTCGGTATATGTGAATTAAAATTGAACGGTTCTATCATTGTTTGTCAGCCCACTATAAAAGTTTGGTCCAATCACAGTGAAGTACAGCCCATTACACATAATTGACCTAATCATATTTGTTGCCAACCCACAAAACACTCGGCCCAATCATGTTAAGTGCACCGACCCACTACAAGAAGTGAAGGCCCAATCACGTTCAAATATAATAACTGTTGTTGTCAGTAACAATTCACGTGAAATTTTAAATTGAATTGAAGATAAAGACAGCCCATGTGCTTATTGTGTTGTCCAATATTTGAGGTCCAATAAGATCATTTGAAAGTTAATGACTACTTGTGGTTGTCGGATATAGTGGTCTAATCAGTAATTGTGCACATTTAAAACAACCCATTAATTGTTTGATTTCATCAAGTTGTTTTAAAACAGTCCTTGGTCCACGTGATTCATATTTGCGGCCCAAAGTGTTGTAGCATTATTTGAAGTTTGAGATTCTGTCAATTAATTAGAGTGTTGTAAGCACAATCATTTCGGATTGTATATCTTTTTGGCAGGCTCATTCATTCATTGGTTTCACCCGAACAACATTGAAACGAATTCGCAAATTCTTGATACGAGTCTTAGATTGATTTCATCAAACACAACTGTTACATATTCAGTTTGTTTGAACTGATTGTTTGTTTGTTTGATTGCAGGTGATTCGAGGTGATTTACAAGGCACAAATACCAAGAATTCAAAATGTTTGACGAAAAGGAAAACAAGAATCTTGAAAATTTAAATGATTGGCATTGTGAATCTTGGTGTGGGAGATTAGGTGATAAGGATGTTTATGTTAAAAGATTCGAAAATTTGTTGTGTATGAAGAATGAATCATTGGAGAAGTTGGTAAAACGGTTTGACGAGTTAGTTTACAAGTTAGGAAGACATGGGATATATTTTTCAAAGGATGAACAAATTTCAAAATTTGTTGATGCATTACCTTTGGAATGGGATAAATTCGTGAATGAACTGAAACGGGATTCTAGTTTATCACGGTTTGATTTAAGAAGTTTCATAAATACAATAACAAATCATAGGAGTCATAAAGATTCAAGAAAAAGGGAGTTATTGGATGAAATAAAAGGAGAATCAGAAAAGATAGATTTGGATGTGATCATTGAAATGAGAAAACGAATCACTGTGTGTCTTGCAGCAAAAAATGTTATGAGATACGATATTAAGAGGGGTTGCTATATTGATGAAAATATGAATCCTCTTGATTTTGTTAAAATTTTCTGTGCAGGAACATACAAGATGGAAACAAAGAAAGAAGCTGATAATGGAGAGATGAATGGAAAATGTTCGAATTGTGAAAAATCAGAAACAGACAGTGTGAAACGCTTGAAAGATATGGAGAATTTGACGTTGGAAAACAAAGCTTTGAAAGACGAGAAGAAAGCTGATGATGAATAGATTTTGAGTTTGCGTCTGAACTGCGAAAAATTGAGATCTGATAATGACAAGCTTTTAAAGATTGTTGAGAGTTTGTCATTAGAAAACAAAATTTTGAAAGAAAATGAAAAAGATTTTGAAAGTAAAAGAAAATCCTCAGAAAATGAAGATTTTTGGATAAAATTGGAAAACAAAAATCTAAAAGAAAATGAAACAAGATTTCAAGAACAGTGAAAAGGTTTAGAAAATGAAAAATCTGTTCTTGAAAATCTTAAAATTGAAAATGAAAATTCTATCAAGTTCTATCTTGAAAGAATCTCTCAGCTTGAAAAAGAAGCTGAAAATTCAAGAAACAAGATTGATGAACTTGAGAATAAATTGAAAAGTTTTGTGACTTCTGCATCACATGTGTGTCCAAAACCGATCAATTCTGTTCCAATAAGTGACAATGTCACAAATTTTGACAAAGTCAAAGTCAAAATTGAAGATTGTGATAAAATATCTGATGATGAAAAAGAAAAGAAAAGAAAAATATTTTTAGATTTACAAGAAAAATTTAAAAATACTGTTTTGCAATCTACTGAAACAGGTGAATGTTCTAAACAAAAACCTGTTAAGAATAGTGTAGAACAGAAACAAAAAGATAAAAATTTGAAAAATCATAAAAATGAAAATAAAAGCTCATCAGATAAGTCATCCAATCAATTTGAAAAATCACAAAAATCGAAAAATGAAAACTCACAAAATGTTGGTAATAAGTGGTGCAGGTTTGACCACAGTGCTTCAAAGCCAAATCCAGTTGAGTGATAATTACCACAAAGCTAGACAATGCTATGATTTAAGCATATGGTGTGATAGTGGTGAATGGTACGATAACAGAGTGTGTTACTCTTGTGGTGTTCGAGGACACATTGCTGTTAACTGCCAAAGATGGAATTATGAGACAAGAAGATGCTTTAATTGTCAAATCAGAGGCCACATTGCTAGAGATTGCCCAAGGAAATCGATGGGAAGATCGAGGGTTGAATCTCAAAGAACGGCAAAGAAGACAGTCAACGTCAAGCCCAAAGAACAGAAGGTTCAAGAACCTAAAGTTCAGGAAGCAAAAGTAAAACTTTCTCAGGGGCAAAAAGACAGACTGCGAAAGAAGAGGAAGAAGGCCAGAGAATATTTGGAAAAAATTTTGTCCTCGGGTTCTTCGGTTGGTAAGAATAAGAGTACTGATGAATCGCTTCAATCGACTGCAAAGTCAAACAAGCCGAGTTCATCAGTTACAAATTTGAGGACAACAGAGAAAAAGGAGAAAAAGAAAGTTGTCGGCGATGAATCTGATGTGTTAAAGTCAGACAAGCCACATTCAGGCAATGATTCTGGTTTGTCAAAACCAGAAGAGCCATTTGTTGAGGTAAAAACTGTTAAACCCAAGGCTGGTCAGGCTTGGGTGAATCTATTCAAATAGAAAAACCTGACTTGCCGGAGTTCCCAGGTTGGTAAGCGTGGAACATGAATCGGCATATTTCTTGAGAAATTCACAGGTTGGTAACTGTGATATTTCGATCTACAAGTGGTAAATCAGGGACATTAAGTTGTACTTGATTTTCTACTAGTGGTTGTTGTTGTCAAGGGTCTTAATTGTTAATTCTTTAAAATGGTTGAAAAGAACAATGTGATGAAACCCCGAGTTTGTGAAAAGACAAACAAAACTAATTTTCAGGAAAAACCATTTGATTAAAACAAACTTAAGTGTTTTGAAATCATAATGGGAAAATAGTTTGTTGACAGGGGGAGTTCTGATTGTTAAAGCCAAGTGAATGGCGAATTGAAGTGATTTGATATCAGTTTGTCACGTTTCTTGTATAGTTTGGTTTCAAATTTTCCCAGAAAATCAAAATTGAAACATATTTTGATTTTAGGGGGAGAAAAATTTAAAAAAAAAATTAGAAAATTTGAAAATGCCAAAAACATTGAAAAAGCAAAAATGAGTTTTGTTGTGAAAAAGAGGAAATGATAGTACATCAGTAGACGATCACAGCATGCTAAAGATATGAAATGTCAAATGTGATAAACGGTCTCACTGATGATGTGTCAGTAGGTTTTTGCACATTTAGTAGATTGTGACGAGATATAAACCTAAATTCAAACTTGCTTATATCGTGGGTAACATCTCTCGGATATATGGGTAACCCCCGAAATCTCGTTTGAAAGATTTCTTTTTCTGATATACTAGGTCTTTATACTCAGTGATGTCTGGGGTATTATTCCGGGACTTCTGCTGAACGGTAGTTCTAACCTAGTCCTCGAATAATACTTTCTGCAAATGCTTGAAACATAGCATCACCCTCAGCATAAATGATAAGACAATAAAATTGCTTAGCAATGCTGTTGTAAAAAAGATCCTCTAAAGGGGACACACCCACAAGTTGAGTCATGATCTCTCTGCTGAACGGTAGTTCTGACCTGAGCTCTCATGATTCTTCATAATTTATTAACCCCTTACAGATATCATTTGTGTTATAATTGCCTGTAAGACTGAATATTGGGATCTGGATACGGGAGTATATTCTGAGGTGGGACACGCGATTAAGTTTAAGTATCTAAGACATTAAACTCATATCTCGAAGCAGTTGAAATTTGTGTGAAAATTTAAGTGGACCAGTATACTGACAATCTAAGTGAATCGTTTAGAACTTAAAATAATTAAAGCTTAACGGTGCTAGTGATTGGTCTCATAAATTGATATGATCCTCTTACACAAACTCACAAAAATATTGTTTGTATATATTTGTTTACTGCATTTCATTCAAAAACAAAAATCCAAAAAGATTTTCTGAGTGTTTTAGCATAAAATTTTGAAAATTCAAAAAGATTTTCGACAACTGATGTTGAAGAGCTGATCTTCAAAATTCCAAGCGCTAAACTTGATGAACAGGATTGGGAGAATATATTGAAAACTTTGAATGTCATATAAAAATGTTTTGAAAGATTGTGTGCTTAGTTAATCAAGGTCATTCATTTGAACTTGTTATAAATTTGTGAAACTTATGTTGAGGTAGAGGATGTGCAGGGTAACAGGTTTTGAATTTCATCATTCCCACGGAAGCTAAATGTTAAAGCTTGAACCAGATATCTCAGATTCTAGCATATTGAGAGGGGGAGTCTGTGAAAGGGGGAGTCTGGATCAACAGTCAAAGGGAAGATGGAAGTTAGAATCAGGTTGTGATTCTAGATCTGTGAAGAATGCTTATGATGTGAAGACAGAGAGTTGGAGAAAAGACCAAGACTGAAGACTCAGGAGCTGAAGACTACGTCAACATCCAAGGGGGAGTCTGTTAGTGCACGGAATGTCTGTTGACTTCGTCTGCATTAAGTCTTAGGTTAAGATAGGTCAACATAGGGTTTAGAATGTCAAAATCATGTATTATGTTGATAGGTCCGCTTATGTGTACATGTAGGTCCGCTTATATGTCAGGTCCGCTTATGTGTACATGTAGGTCCGCTTATATGTCAGGTCCGCCTTTATGTCAAGGTAGTAGGTCCGCTTATTTGTCAGTCCGTATAAGCGAACCTCCTCACACTATATATACCTGATGTGTTCATTTGTTGATGTAACTTGGAGCGGACCTAGATCATTGCTTGTGGAACGAAACTCTGTCAAATTGTAATCAGAAAGCAATAAAAGAGAAGAAATTAAAGAGAATAGCTGTTGTAACTTTGTGTGCATTGATTCCGCCTTTACACATGAAGATGAACGTCCTTGACTGACTTTTCAAGGTCGTAGAACGGTCCAATAACCGTTGATCTTGATTTAACTTTAAGTTTTAAACAAATTCACTTCTGATTGTCAGTATTGTTGTCCACTTAAACTTCTACACAAGTTTCAATTGATTCAAGATACGAGATTAGATGTTTTAAGAACTGAACTTATTCGCGTTTCCCACCTCAGAATATACTCTCGTATCCAGACTCCTATATTCAGTCTTACAGGTGAGTGCACACTAATGATATCTGTAAGGGGTGAATGCGAGACCATGAGAGCTCAGGCTATTGCTTCCGCAAACTCAGAGAGATGATGGCTCGACTTTAGGTGGGTCCCCTTTGGGGATCTTCTTTTCAACAGCACATGATTAGCATTTTTCAATGTTTCATCATTTTTTATACTGAGGGTGAGCTTTAAGAATAAAGCAGTGCAAAGTATTATACGAGGACTAGGCTATTGCTCCCGCAAAATCAGAAGTCCTGGTATAATACCCCAGATATCATCACGTACAAAGACCTAGTATGTCAGAAATAGAAAGCCCTTCAAACAGGATTTCGGGGGTTACCCATATATCCGAGAGATGTTCCCCACGAAATAAGCAGTTATTCGTTATGTTTATATCTCGAACTCAATCTACTAATTGTGCAAAGTCTACTGGCACATCATTAGTGAGACTCGTTTAAAAACATTTTGACTTTCCATTTCTTTAGCATGTTGTGATAGTTCATTGATGTACTATCATTTCCTCTTTTTCACACAAAACTTATTTTTGACTTTTTCAATGTTTTTGTATTTTTAAAATTTTATCATGTTTTTGTATTTTCTATAAACTTTCTCCCCCTAAAATCAAAAACATATTTTTGTGTTTTTGGTTTTATTAAAAGCAGTAAAGAAACTGTACAGAAAACATAACAACAAGACGCAGATCACTTCTGATCGCCGTCCTCCTCGGCCACACACTCTACCACCCTCCCAGAAAACAAATTCTTTAACCCGTTCAATTTTAAAAGATAATTAAATCTTGTTTTATCAAAGCGTTTTGTGTAAAAATCAGCTCTCTGATCATCGGTGTGAATATAATCAATTCGAATCAATTTTTTCTCGTAGCAATCACGAATAAAATGATGTCGAATCTCAATATGTTTTGTTTTAGAGTGTTGAACCGGATTTTTAGTAATATTTATGGCAGCCTCATTGTCCACAAAAGTTGGTGTGTCTAAGAATTGCATTCAACTTACAGGACCCGAAGTCAGAGTCAGAATATCCAGTTAGAGAGAAGTCATGTCACACCCCGATTTCCACGTGTCACCGGTGGGCCCGGTGGGGGAGTATCGTGACGTGGTTGGCAACGTAATAGTCAAACAACACAATATAATAATGCACAGCGGAAGCAATTTAAAAATAAGATACAACCGAATTTATTTATTGTAATCAAAGTCACAATATCCGGTGTTTATCCACAGAACGGATCGAAACAAAATAACATTTATGGTTCAACAGACTTCTGGCATCCTAAGCTTGCGAGACTTTTATTGATGCTTAGGAGACAATCCAGCCAAATTTCGTTTAGTACCTGTATTCAGTCTTTTTGGGAAAATACGTCAGTTTACACTGGTAAATACATTCAACTGACTCATTTTGGAAAATGATTTAAAATTGGTTTGGATGCACATGGCATAAACATTTTTATTTAACTTGGGAGAATTATTTAATATTATAATCTTGTGAACGAATTACATGTTACTTATGCGTTCAGTAGCCCGAATCTAGTCCGGGTTAAAGATCAATAGACACACCACATCATTGAGTTATACACGGACGGTGTACGCCTACACCCCGTGCTCAGGTCGCGGCCATCTCGTAAGATGATGCCAAGGATATCCGGGACATGGTCATTAACCCCCCAAAGGCTGTAAAGTAAACAAGACTGTTTAAACGAGCCGATCAAATTATTCAACTACCCACTAAGCGTGGAGATTTGATGCTCGATCAAGCGGTATGCTATATACCGTAACCCAAGCCCGTATAGGGAAAATAAGTTAAAAGTATTTACCTGATGCAAGTATAAATCACAATAAGCAGAATGCACGTAGCTTTTACTGTTTCTCCTAATCTGGAACGAAGGTTTAATATAACCTATTAGAATTCTAACGGGTCTTTTATTAAGCTTAAGCTTAGACCGGCTAGTTTCAAGATACGGTTCGTACGCACGATTAAGCGAAGACCGGATAGAATGTGATTCAGACCCGACAAGTTTGAAGACTTTTTTAATATGGGTTTATTATTCACATTCTGGATTTTGAGACAAAACCGATAAGGTTTGACCCGTTTCGGCTAATTTATGTAAACTTGTTACATAAACCTAACCGAACGCGAAATAAGCGTAACGGGTATCCGCAAGAGCCATATACAGGTTTCCTAAGTTAATATGCTTCAAATATGTTGTGACATCAGTAGGTTGTCTTTCGTTATGCCCGAAACTAATTTAAACACAAACTATGCCCCGTAAGGGTAGTTTGGTCATTTTAAGGGTTGTAAAAGAGTTTAGATGTTTAACTGAGTTACAGGTCTGATGTAAACAGTAAACATACTCAATTTGATGAGTTATAACAGTAGGCTAAAGCTGATATGTGAAATATATCATTTTTAACCAAATTATGCCCCGTAGGGGTATTTTGGTAATTTCACATAAGCCGAAAAGCTCAAAAACGAAGTCTGAGTTAATCAACCTTTGCTTACTGTTAAAATATCATAATTTTCCTCATATATCAGTAAGTATCAACCCGGGTATGTCCAATATGATTTTAAAACATACTATGCGTTAATAACGCTAAATTAGGCGATTAAAGGTCATTTCCGGGTTCGATACTTAAATCTGATATTTTTATATTTCCAGAAGGCTTAAAATAATTTATTTAACATATGTGATCAGTAGCAAAAGGTTTGGAGTCGTTTAGATAAGTAAAACTCATTTTATGGCCCGTAAGGGCAAAACCGACAATTAACGGATTAAGCCTACGACTAGTAGTTATGCTCAGCCTAAAATTAATTAAAAATCTTTAAAATCCTAAAATAATATATTACATCAGTGGGTATTAAGTTTGATACCAAAAAGTAGGCTTAACTAGGCTATACGCTAATTACGCCATTTTATTAACATAAAGCATTAATTTAGCGATATTGAGCATAACTCTTAATCTACAACTCAAACTGATGTCAAACTTTGCATACAAGTTTATATATCAGTAAGTAAGGTTTCTACACTTTTACATTTTCATAAATCACGTTCTAAGATCATAAGGGCATAACGGTCAACATATGAGCAATTAACGGAAATATGCATATTAATTGGATAACTAGTGAACCAAGGTGCATAATCACAGAGGGTTGTCCTAACATGTATCCTAATCCAATTAAAGCTCTGAGGCATTTCTAAAATATGCCCAAACGGGTCAGAACTGAAAGTCAAAGCGAAAGTCAAACTATGTGACTTTCGGTTCCGAACCGGGTCTAAACAGGAAATAGTCGGGTTGAACATGTTTGGACATGTTCTTACACTTATTACTAAGTTATAACAATGATCAAACAGGTTATACATGTTCTAGATAGCTAATTATGCATAAATGACATTCTAAGCATTATGTTGACTTTTTAATTAAAAGTTTGACCCGACATTTGACCTGGTTAGGAAGGTGATCAGGGGAAACCCTTTTGGGGTTTTATTACCCACATAAATACCAACCTATAACTACTTTCAATTCGAGATATGACTGAGCCATTATTGACTAATCTCGAAGTCAAACCGTAATTACGACGGTTTGACTTTTAGCTAATTAACCTAGCTAAACTCAATTAGAGAAGGACAAGAATACTTACTGAAGTCCTATGCACGAGATATGATCACTAGGAAGCAAGCTTGAGCTCCAGAATCAATCCAAGAGTGCAGGAGAAGTTGTGAGGAACTTGTGTAACATTGAAGGCCTTTTATACTAGTTTCAATCACCATAACATGATGACAACAAAGTCTAGGATCAACCACAACCATCCAACATGTGTCACTAGTGATCTAGTGCAGGTAGGGGTCGCCCACCATGTGAAAAATCCGGTTTAAAGTCGACTTTCCGCGTATTCAGGGGTCTGTCCCCGTATTTCTGCATCTGGGCCTGGTACGCGGCCCGCGTCCCATTTCCTCGAAGCCAAAGCGGGCCGCCTGGCCTGCTTAATTCAGATTTTTGATTTTTCTTGTTTTGTAACTTGGCTCTTGGTTTATTTGAAAGGGTAATTAGGTCTCAACTTGCAATTTGACCCCTTGTAATATACCCACAAGGACTTTAGGACTTATACCCACTTTGCCAAGTCCCTGAACACTTCCGGTTAACCCGAAAAGCCTTAACTTTCAACGTTAACACTTTAACCCTTCGCACACGAATTTGGTCATAACTTTCTCATACGATAACGAAACGTTATGAAATTTTAATCGTGCATTCTAGTGAGCATAATTAGCATTTACAAAGCTTCGGGTTTGTCAAAAGGTCACTCAGAGGTATATCTTTAAACATGTTGACACATTCAACCCCTGCAGTTTGTAATTACTCACTTTTAGCTTCGTATGATCCATGATTTATTCGTTTGAAGGTATGAGCATCGTGTAGGGTTAATGTACATTATATTTATTCACAGTTGACACTTAGAATACGTATATTCACATACTTTCCATGTTTGTCAACTTTAGTCCTTCCATAATATTTCTTTCACACGTTTTGACTTTATGACACGTGTCAACACATTATAGGACGTGAATTTTCGAGGTGTTACAAGTCACCGGATCAGGGATACCACAAGCCGGTGCTTGGGCAACCTTTGAGATATCGTAAAATTCTCTTCACTATCACCATGTGTGATTGTTTCGGACTTGACTGGTACCGGGCACAGAGGCAAGTTGGATACATGATGTCCGGTCGTGATGCTGTCAGATACATTAACGATCCTATGATTGACCGATATTGCGTTTCATCCACTCTCTCACCACTTTCATCCGGACATATCCCATGATTCAAAGCTAGGGGGTTGATGTTGGAGATGATTCAGACATATTGAATTTGTCCAACACATCATTCACATATTTGGTCTGGTGTATGAAGATTCCATCGGGCAGTTGCTCAACTTGAAGCCCTAGGAAGAACTTCATCTCCCCCATTGAACTCATTTCAAACTTCTTTTTCATGACCTTATCAAACTCTTTACACAACTCATCATTCGTTGAACCGAAGATTATATCATCTACGTAAATCTGCACGATGAGTAGATGTCCTGCAGCCTCTTTAGTGAACAGGGTACTATCGACAGTCCCTCTGGTGAACCCGTTGGTCAGCAGATGCTGGGAAAGCGTCTTGTACCAGGATCTCGGGGCCTGGTGTAATCCGTATAACGCCTTGTCGAGTAGATACACCTTGTTCTTGTGTAACGGATCGGTAAAACCCGGTGGTTGACCTACGTACACTTCTTCTTTAATCTTTCCATAAAGGAATGCAGATTTGACATCTAGTTGGTAGACCTTGAATCCTTTCCATGACGCGAATGCCAAGAAGATTCTAATTACCTCAAGTCGAGCAACGGGAGCATATACTTCAGTAAAGTCAATCCCTTCTTGCTGACTAAATCCTTGGACTACCAAACGTGCTTTGTTCCTTACTATAACCCCTCTATCGTCTCTCTTACATTTGAAGACCCACTTAGTCTTGATCAACTTCTGATCTTCCGGGAGTTCAACCAACCTCCACACTCCAAGCTTTTCAAATTGTTGTAACTCCTCTTGCATTGCATTTACCCAACTCTCTTTGGTTAATGCTTCTTTATACGTTTTCGGCTCTACCTGCGAGATAAAACATTTTAATGAGAAGTCTACTTGTAAAGGTGCGACAGATGAGTAAAAACATGTAGGCCCTTTGTTGATTTGTTCGCGGGTTTTCACGCCGCTATGAAGGTCACCAATGATTTGCTCTGAAGGATGGTAAGATAACATTCTTGGCATGGCTGTATCCAGTGCGCTCACTTCCGATTGCAAATTTGTTATATTTGGATCACCCGTGTGATCAACAACATTTGAAGTCTTAATATTTGGTTCCTCATCATAAATCGGATCGGTTACCAATTCTGAGTTGTCAGATTGATCAAATCTTGGAGCTGTTTCTTCTGGGAGTACATGTGCAGTTACACTAGGACCAGCCTCATGATCATTTGAACCCACGGTGGGCGAGGAAACTACCAACGGTCTCGGTACTTGTTCTTGTGAAAGAGACTGATGTTGTTGGTATAAGAATGCCAGTTCCTCCTCATTCGGCTCTGTCGGTAGATGGAATGACTCCCAAAGACTTTCGTAATCAAATAGCAACCTGTTTCCGGGAAGTTGATTCGGAGCAGTAAACCATTGACAGTCAACGTGTTGAACTTGTATGATCTTCCCCAAACTCAGAACAAATACTCTCTTCAACAGACTAGCATATCCTACAAAAAAACCTTCATTAGCTTTTGCACCAAATTTACCATCTGGATCTATGAATGTGCATGGTGATCCAAATGGTTCTAAAAATTTCAGATTTGGTTTGTAAAAATGTAGCAATTCAAAACAAGTTTTCTTGTGCTTCTTCACCGTAAGAACCCTATTGAGTGTGTAACATGTCGTAGCAACCGCTTCACTCCAAAAATATACTGGTAATTTCGAATCTACTAACATGGTACGAGCTGTTTCGATCAACGTACGATTTTTTCTTTCTGCGATACCATTTTGTTGAGGAGTATATGGTGCGCTGAAGTCATGAAGAATACCCTTATCATTACAGAATTCGAGCATACGGTTGTTCTTGAATTCCGTGCCATTGTCGCTTCGAATACGTCTAATCGGCAGTTTGTAAACAGTCTCCATCTTTTTGAATAGCGTCATCAAAGAATCAAACGTCTCATCTTTTCTCTCTAGAAACAACACCCAGGAAAATCTTGTAAAGTCGTCAGTGACAACTAAACAATATAGATCTCCACTTATGCTTTTCACATTTACCGGTCCGAAAAGATCCATATGGAGTCTTTCGAGCGGTAATCTGATTGAGTTCAAAAGCTTTTTCGGATGCGATTTCTTTGTTTGCTTCCCTTTCTTGCATTTAACACAGTCATCGTTAAGATGGAAGCTTTTCACATTAACACCATCAACAAGATCATTATGAACTAAAAAGTTCATATTTCTCACGTGTATATGACCCATTTTACGATGCCACATGATGGATTCTTTCTCAGTCGCCTTCGTCTTACTCACAAAACATTGTGCCTTTTTATCTGTCGTTGTTGCAACGCTCATGTCTAGTATATAGAGATCGTGGTCACGAGGAGCGCGCATCAACACCATTTCTTCTGGTATTTTAAACCCTGGTTAGAGAATAAGACATTCATCTTTTGTAAAATGAACAATGAATGACTTGTCACAAATCTGAGAGATGCTCAACAGATTGTTTTCTAACTCAGCAATGTAATTCACTTTATCGAATGTTACGACCCCGTTAGTAAGTATTCCTTCTCTGACAATTCTTCCACCTTGAGTTCCAGCAAACCCTACATAACCTCCATTGATTGATTTGACGTCGTATAGCAGTGCTAACATCCCTGTCATGTGTCGTGAGGCACCGCTATCCATTATCCACTTAGAAATGATAAACCTTGGAAGCCCCTACACACATCAAAAGACATTTACTTAAACAACAATACCCAAGATTTTTCAACATTTGGTATACTACCAAAGACAATATCATGAGCTACTTTGTCAACTTTTGGAATGTTAAAAACAACATTTGGAACATCAGATTCTGGTTTTGATTTTAGAGTTCCTTCCTTGATAGGTGGGAAGTCTTCAATCAACTTATCCAACTCAAACTCAATTTTCTCATCGGTGGTTGCAAAAATTTTCGTTTCAGATTTTAAAACTTCTTCCATTTTCTTTTCCTCAAAAGACTGGTTAGGTTTCTCCACCCATGATTGACTTTAGGAAGTCTTTGTTTTTGGATAAATCTTTGAAGTCTTTTGTGATTTTGAAGATTCACCAATTTCAAAAGTTGATTTTGGTTTATCCTCGGACTTCAATGATTCACCACGTTTAAGAATATGCACGGGGGATACCATAGGTGATTTTCCCTTAACATCATTTGAAATCTTTGGTTTTGGTTTATGGAAAACTGGTTTTATTATCTTTTTGACACATTGTTTGGCCATGTGACGGATTTCATTGCATCGATAACAGATTCTATTGTCATATTCAACAAAAGTGGATTTGTTGGTCTCGTCTCTTATCTTTTTGGCCGCAATAAAATCGTCAACTGCTTGCTTACTAAAGATATAATCCTTTTCGACTTCTGTGTTATTACCAGCCACAAACACATTACTCAATGTTTCTTTTGGCTTAACTTCTTTCTTAGCCATTTTCTTCTCAAAACCAACACCTTTCTTTTTTGTAATTATTACCATGTCTCTTGTTATTACCATCGTTACCCACCCATTCATTTTTCTTTCCCGGGTTGTTTGTCGGTTGTTTAACAAAAGATTTTTTCGGTTTTGATAGAAACGAATTGTTGTTAACTTCTGAAATATCAATTTCCATGAGTTTAAAGACTTTTTCAACCTTTTCCAGGTTTGCATTCTGAATCGGGTACTCAAAATCAGTATATAGTTTGTCAGTTCCGGTCATCGTGTAAACCACAATGATCGAATCATCATCCAAAACTTTATCTGACTTTGGGATAAACTTATCAAGAAAGTTTCCGTCATCTTCAGAATCTGAACTGGAATTCTCAAAATGAGTTTTAACTGTTTCAAAATCAGAGTTACCACTCTCTTCATCCAACACTTGGTCTACAACTGTTTTAACCAGTTGTGACTCGTTGTCGGTGTCAGACGGAGAGAATGTAACATCTATGTTTTCTGGTAACTCATTCTCTTCTGTTCTCAGTTTGAGATTCAATGCCTCTTCTACCCCGTCTGGATTGTCACACCCCTTTCTGCGGCGGAAGCACGAGGTGTGATCATGAAAGGTTCTCATTGCATACGAATGGTAAACATACTACATGCTCGTAAAAATAACCACAATGCCACACATTACATAACTGAAAACATGATTTAAGTGTTTACATCACAAGACAGCATTTTGTCTGAAAAGTTTACAACTTTAATTAACGATAAACATAAACGACATCCACGAGCGTGAGTAAGACCGCGCGCACATCCACTAGTTACCTGAAATACATGTGAGTTTTGGAAAAACGTCAACATAATGTTGGTGTGAATTCATGCAGTTTTTGTATTTCACGTTTGTATACTCTGTATGAAAACATAGTTTGTATCTTGTATAAATCAAGTATCCTTGTATAAATCCAGTATTCATGTATAAGTCAAGTATTCTTGTGTACACCACGTACTTCATGTATAAATCAAGTATTCTTGTATGTATTAGGGTTGTTAATGGGTTGCAAGGCCATTAACATGTGACACGAAATAGGAAGCAACCAAACCTTAGGCATTTTTCTAGTTGGCATATTCTGAGACACAAAAGCACTGCTTGGTACTCGTTCTCACCAAGAGTGTGGCTGCCCGACACCCGTTAGATCTAACCTTTTGTTCTGCGGTCTAGTTATATTGTTGATTAATGGTGCTTATGGTACCCTATTCGTGACACGATTTCTCGTATCATGTATCATTTTTTGTATCATTTCTTGTATCATTTCTCAAAACGCATCACACTTGGTACTCGTTCTCACCAAGAGTGCTTGTTGTTTTTGTATTCATCATACCATTTGTAAACATTGCAATATTTGTAACATGTATTTCACCCCCGAAGTTATAAAACTGAAAACAGTTAAAGAAAAGGGAGAGCATGAACTCACAACTTTGCGTTCCTTGCGTCGTAAACTTCACCGGATTTGCTTAATTAACGTCGTGACCTATACGTGTTTTCTTAACGTTAATCACTAGACTTGTATCGCACAAGTACAAGTCACTGTCTTTTGTGTACGTATTCTTGTGTTAAAAATAATTCATATTTTTAACTAAGTGTCTTACTTATATTATTTTCTCAAAAATAAATATAAGTTTCTTGTATTTTGCACCCGAATTATGTATCTTGTATGTTGTATGTGTATTTTTGTGTTGTTACTCCTCAAGAGTATTTAGTGTATTTTCAAGTCCTAATACACTATCACGTATAATACATACTACGTACACTTAGCACAAAATTTGGTGATCAATAAATATATATATTTTTCCTCAAAAATATACATACTTAATATTAATTTTTAATCTTGAAGAAATCATCATTTCTTAACACAAAAATTAGGGAAAACCTTGGTAAATGCTTTTTGGTACATTTTTGGGGAATAAGTTTCTCAAAACTTATATTTTTCTAAGTGTCAAAATTTATAGAAATTTTGACAGAGTTTCCCCTAAAAATGGAGGTTTCCCATGTTTTCAAAACATGTGTTTATTTTCTTTTAGAATCATCGTCAAGCGTCAACAACTCATTCAAGTCTTACTACAAGCCAAAATCATGTAAATCACGCTATATCATGAACTTGTTATATCCCGAAAACGCGTAGTAACTTGGTAAAGCTTTTTGTGGACTTGGTTCCCTTCCGAAACGTATTTATTTCTTTAAAAATCATTCTCATAAAATGATTTAGTGTTTACAACTTGTAAACAATTTTTACAAAAATAAAGCTCTTGAACTCTTCTTGTAAATAAAACATTTCCATACTTGCCTTTATCTCTAAAAAATAGTATAAGTGTTTGTAATCGTCATGATTTTCCAAAAACCGCTTTTCTAACTTGGTTGCTTAGAAAAATCCCTTGTAAACTCTCGGATTTACAAACTCATCATCTTACTAGTAAAATTTTATTTTGTGAAAAGTTATTTTCATCAAGTTCATGTCTAACTAGAAAGTGGTTATTTTGTGTATCACATAACCATTTTCTTTTTCTTGTTAAATCATGTCTCCTAACATTATTTAACAAGATTGTATGGTGATTAACATCACATAACCAAAAATTAATAATAGACCAACAACGTACTCATGACAACATCAACTAGTAGCATTTTTCATCTTCAAGTAAACTTTTTATGTAGGATTTCATGTAAAGTTTCGTGTTCATTGATGTGCGGTAAAGTGTTATATATATTAGGTGTATATTTTAAGCCCTTTTTAACACTTATTTTAGCCAAGTTTTAAATTTATAAAACACGATATTTCACTAACACTAAACACACATATGGGCAAGTGCACCCATCGTTGAGCGTAGTATAGTGTTGGTAAGATACCGAGGTCGTCCAAGGACACAAGAGCTTTTAGTACCGGTTTATCCTCAACGTCTAATCAAAATAAAAAGTTTAGAAAAAGGTTTTAAACTAAGAAAATAAAACTAACTAAAATGCTGAAAATAAAATAAAAATAAAAACAGATAGACAAGATGAATCACTTGGTTCCGACTCGTATCTAGTATAACCTTTGATTATTTCCGCACTTTTGCACATAATTAAGAGATTATCTTAGTTATTGTAGTAGGCCCCTCTTTTGAAGGTGACGTTACCCTCACCCCAGTAGTTTGAGTCAGCAAGGATACAATCCTAAAAGGGTGGATTATTGGAAGATAATGAATTAAGTTATTAATGCAATATTATGGTAGGCCCCGCTTTTGGCGGTGACGTTACCCTCGACTAAGTAGTCTGAGTCAACAGGGATACAGTCCTAAATAGCCGGGTTATAGTATTAATAGTAGTTAACTTATGAGGGGATCAAAGAGTTTGGACCCCCGCCATCCAATACCGTGAAGTATTGAAGGAGGTCCTACTAAATTTGACCCAGGTCCATTGCAGGACCTCTAAACGCTGAACAATGGCAAGACCTTTACCAAACCGTTCCCTTAACCCCCGACCAGGTAGCCAACATACCTCCATATAGACCGTGGAGATATGAATGGTGAAAATCCTTTATTTTATATAGACAGTAAAATAATGCCAAGACACCACGGACAAACGATAAGGAAAGATCACCTTCAACATAAGTAACTAGTTATTAAAGTCATTAATACAAAACCAAATAAAAAGTGCAAAAGATTAGAAATAAAAAGTATTATGCTAGACACTTTGTCTTCACCAAGTGATGTAAGAGACTTAGGCAAACATGGCCTTGATTTTCAAGAACTCTTACGATCAATCTTGGATCCCGAGATGACTCACACACTCTACGATGGACAATGGATGATGGTGGTGGATGATGGTGTTGTGATGGTGGTGGGTGGTGGATGAAGTGTGAGAGAGGTGGTGTGCCAAGGGATGAGTTGAAATGAATCCAAGCACTCCTATTTATAGGCTGAACAGAGAGCTGGGCACGGCCCCGTGTCCGCTGAACACGGCCCCGTGCCCGTCTGACACTCTCTCTCCTCATTAATTGTAATTCGCAATTACAATTAATGCGCCTGCAGTACTTTCGCCACGCCCCCGTGTTCGCTGGGCACGGCCCCGTGGTAGGCAATAGAATCTTCTATAGATTTGTCTTTTCTGCTGCTTCATGGGCACGGCCCCGTGCTGGCTGAGCACGGCCCGTGTTCAGTCTTCTGCCTTCTCTATTTTTTTGGGAAGATGCCGTTGAGGGGTCGGGCAGTCCACTAATGTTCCTTTCCTTGTATTTATGTTGGAATTAGCTATCTTTTTGTTTCTTTTGTGTTTTTTGAGCTCATTTAATCCTGAAAATACAAAAGGAAGACAAAAACACTCTTTTTCCAATATTAGTACTTAAAAAGGGTTAGTTTTATGCCTCATTTGATGTAATTTATATGTTGCATTTTACACATATCATTCATCTCTTTAGTGTTCTTGTTTCTTTAATGATTTTGAACATACTAACATACTACAACTTTTGATCACAAAAACAAGATGAACAAGGGTGTACAAGTAACTTAGTACTAGCACAAGGCTAGGGTAGGATCTAGTGATGAAGATGATGAGAAAAAGATGAAGAACAAGCAAGAAACAAGCCCTTTTGAAGCACCACAAGTTCAAGCTCCTTTGATCCTTCTTCTACACTTTAAGGAAGCTCAAAAATGGATGAGATGGTGGTAGAATGGTGGTGATGTTGGCGGTTGTGGGTGGAGCCGAGAAAGAGGGAGAGAGAGTGAGGAGTGAGAGTGTGATCTTGTGAAGTATGGTGAGAATGATCTTGGCCATGCTTTTATAAGATATGTTCACATATCTTGGTAAGATTTACAAGCAACTAATCAAATAAAATAATGAATATAATCCAAGACAAGATTTGAAGCATGGTTGTGATGGTCCTTGTGACCGAGTTCGATTGGGGGGGGGGGGGGGTTGGTTGCAAGTTTTTCCAACTAGATGGTAAAGACTAGTTAGCTTTCAATCATACACTTTACTTATGTTATTTATTTGATATTTAGTGGGTGTTAGGGTGTTCGGGGATCACGACTAGCCAAGAAATAAATAAACAATGTGTTTGGCAAAAATTTGGTGTCCCGGGTAATGTCTGGTTGTTCGGTTGGATACCGTTCCGTTAAAGTGTTTAATTGTTCCGTAAAGTGTCCTTTCGTACCCCTTTCAATTCCCAACACTTAGGAAAATATTCTGGATGATAAAACGTAAATTATGCATGATATTTATATGTTTAAAAGCTGGTTATAGCTGAATTTAGAACAAATTTGCACTTAAAGTGCTTTTCGGGTGCTTTTTAGTACGCATTTTAGTCTCCAGAATGCCTATATATGAACCCTTGTATGTTCTCTTAGGTTTTAATGCATTTTTGTCATTGGACCTACACCTAGGCTCCAATTTTATTGTCTGGCTGCTTTCTGCAGAGTTGTTGGCATATTGTGTCTTACCGGTGAGTTTACTAATATTTCTGACGCAACGCTCTTGTTAATGCATAAAGCAATATTTTGCAATGTAAAGCGTGCATGAATTCACTTGTTTAGTATGTAATTAGACAATTTTGACATTTAAGCACATAATTGCAGTCATTAAACAATAATTAAAGTGTACGGAAATTACCGGTTTGGTGCCAGTTGTCACAGTCTCCCCCCGTTAAAAGAATTTCGTCCTGAAATTCAGGCTGAACTAACTCTCGCAGGAGTCTTCTTGAACAGGTGGGGATACTTTTCTTTGAACTGGTCTTCACGTTCCCACGTGTACTCGGGTCCGTGCTTAGAGTTCCAACGTACTTTGACAAGTTTCACACTGCTCATCCTGGTCTTGTTGACTTTCCAGTCGGTAACCTCAACGGGATTCGTAAATTCGTAAAAATATAACCTTTTTGAGAACTTGAATTTCCCGAGTTAAACCTAGACAAAAAAAAATTTTTTTTTTTTTTTTTTTTTTTTGAAAAAAAAATTTGGGGTGATTAGCGGTTCCAAATAGAGTTTTGTGTAAGGCTTGTATTTAGGACTTGCAAAATTTCAAGGTTTAGCATCCCCCCCCCCACACTTAAATGACACATTGTCCTCAATGTATCCCAAAAATAAATTTTTAGGTTGATTAGATGTGTAAAATGGTGTTAAGAAGCAAAAATTTATGTTACTGGTAGTCTGGGCACGGCCCCGTGTCCACTGGACACGACCCCGTGGCGAACTGCCAGTAACGAGAACTTACAGAAGGTGAACACGGCCCCGTGTCCACTGGACACGGCCACGTGTCTGACAAAAATCTGCAGGACAGTAGCCAAACAGCAGGTCTGGGAGGTGAGCACGGGGGCGTGTTGGCTGGACACGTCCCCATGTGGACAGTCTGAAAGCCTGAAAAACAGGTTTCTTCCTCCGGTTTTTCCATCCTGGCCCTATAAGTGCTGAGGCTTAGCACCCCAAGCCTTGGTTTGTACCTGTTTCATCACTTAATACCACACCAAGCAACACAAACATCCTAAATTACCATAGTTAATTGTTCCAAGCATAAAGTAAAAGAAAAAGAAAAATAAAATGCAGAAAATAGTTAGGAAAAGTAAATTGTCTAACACTTGGCACGCAGGCCACCAATTGTTCAAGATTGCAAAGGGTTAACCTGGGGAGTCATCAATCAACCGCTTCCTCCTATGCTCCTTCCGCCTACTCCATAGCATCATCATCATCATCATCGTCATCATCCCCTCCATGGCGTGCAATGTGGTCTCGTATGTATCCGACATCGTCTTGTATCTCGGATAGGTTTCTCTCAATAGCTCCGACCCGGTGGTAGGTGTTGCTCGCCATGTTGTAGGTGTTCCTAGTACACATAAGGTTTTCCTTCAACAAATCATGCAAACTTTGAAAGTTAGGAAAACCGCCTCCCGAGGAGGATTGACCCGGATCACCGTGGGGTTGGTACTGGTACTGATGATGTTGCGGAGCTGGGAGGGCAAGCGCTTCTTGCGGGTTCCATGCATGACCTTGCATCCTTTGAAAGGTTACCGTCCCGTCTTCGGCCTCATAAATTAGGTTCATAGAGCGGCATATGTTAATATCCACCGTACCTGACCATGGGCTCCTCTCAAATGCCCTAGGTATGTGAGCGAAGTGCTTGAATAGACGGTACACCCATCCCCCAAAGAAAATAGGAGTCGGTGCACTAGCAAGGCGGTTGTGATGCATGTTTCGGAGCATGAGGAACGGAACATCGAGCGGCCTGCGGTTGTGAATGCAATGGAGGACAAGCAAATCTCTTAACCCAACGACGCCGCTACTTTCATGCCTTTGGCTAAGAGAATAGCCGAGGAGCCTATGGATGTATCTGTAGAGCGGATCCCTCAGCTTGGTACTCTTAGTGCTGCTCGGATTGTAGAACCCTTCCCCAATCTGAGCCCACATGGCTTGGCATTCGTTGTCTTCAATCTCTCTTAATCCCCCAGTATTTTCTTTCGTTTCCCGCATCCTCTTCCGCGTACAACCCGATAATCAACCCAAATTGTGCCATAGAGATCGAATACTTCGTTCCGCCACATCTGAATGACACCCCGTCATTGTCGAACGGGTCGCACCTTGAAGTGAATGCAAAGGTGCTGTAGAATTCCAAGGTGCATTCATGGACGGAACGGAGTCGGGTTGTTAGTGCGACTCTGAGTGGTCCCGTGACAATGTTGTTGAAACGGTCAATTTGATTCACCATGGTTAGCAATTCTGTGCAGGCTTGCCTCGGGTATTCCTCCGGCCTTGTTTGAAGAAGCTCGTATCGAGCTCTTGCATCTAGCTCATTGGCGTTGAATCTTGTGAACTTCCTGGCCATCTGCAAGAATACACCAAAAGTTAGCACGAAACAGAAATATTTTCGAACAAAACTGCAAACAGCGGCCTGGACACGACCCCGTGTCCAGCGGACACGGCCCCGTGTCCAGAGGTCTGTTACTCAAAAACTTCATTTTTCGACCCGGTTTCGAAAACTTGAAAATTTTTGGTTCAATAGTTGCGGTTTCCCCCGAAAATGAAACCCTAAGTGCCGTTTTTCCCAAAATAACCCGTTTACCCTATCAATTTCATCTTTTTCGGTTCAAGAACAAGGGTTTGGGGTTTTTGTAAGAAATCGGGTGAATCTATGAACAATACAAGTGTATTTACTTTCCTTAACACTAATCTAACTAAATGCAAACAGATCTAAACAAAAATTTGAGGTTTGATCCGGATGAACTTCAAGAACCCTAGATTTTTCCCAAATTTTTGGTGTTTTAACTACATGCAAGTAACTAATCTAACTACTAAGAGTGACAGAATCATACCTTGACGTTGTTAGATCGATAGGAGACGTTGAAATTTCGTGAAAAATCGCCTGGAACCAGAGCTTTTGTGGGGAAACGGGGCGTGTGGAATGAAGAAACTGTTTTGAAAAAGGGGATATATCCCGACTGCAGCGCGGACACGGCCTCGTGCCGAGCGAGTTTTTTTTTTTTTTTTAAGTGCTCGTGTGAGTGCCCCTTTTTCCCATCAGCTATGGTTAGACAACTTACCGCTTTATTTTGTCGTCTCAATCGTTCGTAACTTACCAGGCATGATGTTTTTATTCTTCCACCGTTTGAAGCGAGATTTCTTCTTCCTCATCCTCAATGAATCCTTGATAGAGTTTTAGCCGTTGGCCATTGACTTTAAATGGTGGCCCATTTCGAGATTTAATTTCTACTGCACCGTGTGGAAAAATGTGGGTGATGGAAAAAGGTCCTGACCACCTAGACTTTAATTTACCAAGAAACAATCGAAGTCGTGAATTAAACAAAAGAACTAGATCCCCTACCCGAAATTCATTAGGTTTAATATGTTTGTCATGCAAATTTTTCATTCTTTCCTTATAAATTTCAGAGTTTGAGTATGCATAATTCCTAAGCTCGTCTAATTCATTTAATTGACAAAATCGATTTTTACCAGCAAATTCTAGATCTAAGTTTACATTTTTGATTGCCCAGTAGGCTTTGTGTGCAATTTCTACTGGCAAATGACAACTTTTTCCATAGACTAGCTTATATGGGGTTGTACCTATTGTTGTTTTATAAGCAGTTCGAAAAGCCCATAAAGCATCGTCTAATTTATCAGCCCATTCCTTTTTATTTAATCCTACGGTTTTTTCGAGTATTCGTTTAAACCTCTATTAGTCACTTCGGCTTGCCCGTTTGTTTGAGGGTGATATGCTGTTGAAACCCGGTGATAGACCCCATATCTTGTTAAAAAAATTTCAAGTTGATGGTTGCAAAAATGGGTACCTCTATCACTTATTAAAGCTTTAGGTGTGCCAAAACGAGAGAATAATTTTTTCTGAAATCTTACCACGACTCTTCCATCATTTGTTGGAAGTGCCTCGGCCCATTTGGACAAGTAATCTACTGCCACAAGTATATATTTGTTTCCTTTCGACGGTGGGAAAGGTCCCATAAAGTCTAGTCCCCACACATCAAAAATTTCACAAACAAGAATGCCATTTTGTGGCATTTCGTTTTTGGAAGAAATGTTACCTGTTCTTTGGCAAGCATCACATGTTTTTACAAGACTTTGAGCGTCTTTGTAAATGGTTGGCCAATAAAATCCTGAATCGAATACCTTTCGTGCGGTACTAGCAGCACCATGATGTCCTCCGTATGGACCTTCATGACAATGGCGGAGAATTCTTCGTGCTTCACTACCATGTACGCATCGTCTGACGAGTTGGTCGGCACACATTTTGAAAAGATATGGATCTTCCCAAAAGTAGTGTTTTACATTAGCAAAGAATTTTTTTCTTTGATGATGTGGCCACCCTTTTGCGATTATACCGCTAGCTAGGTAGTTAGCATAGTCGGCGTACCATGGTTCTTCCTTGTATTCCACCATTTCCAGGGACTCAGTTGGGAATTTTTCGTTGATTTGCTCATCCCTGGTTGCCTCTAAAGCTGGGTCTTCTAAGCGTGAAAGATGATCTGCTACGGTATTTTCTGCTCCTCTTTTGTACTTGATTTCAATGTCAAACTCTTGGAGGAGTAGAATCCACCTAATCAAACGTGGTTTTGCGTCTTGCTTCTTAAAGAGATATCAAATGGCTGCATGGTCTGTATAGACTATAGTTTTAGAAAGAACAAGATAAGAACGAAATTTATCAAAAGCAAATACCACAGCTAGTAATTTTTTTTCAGTTGTTGTGTAATTTTCTTGTGCATCATTAAGTGTTTTACTAGCATAATAGATTGGGTGGAAATGCTTTTCTTTTCTCTGTCCCAAGATAGCTCCAACTGCAAAGTCACTAGCATCACACATGATTTCGAAAGGAAATTTCCAATCAGGCGCTATCATGATAGGTGCATTGACTAACATTTCCTTTAGGGTAAGAAATGCTTGATTGCAGTCCTTGTCAAAGATGAATGGAGCATCTTTTTCAAGTAACTTCGTTAGAGGCCTTGAGATTTTTGAAAAGTCTTTGATAAACCGTCTATAAAATCCGGCATGCCCTAGGAAACTTCTGATAGCTCGTACGGAGGATGGAGGTGGTAATCTAGAAATGGTATCTATTTTGGCTCGATCCACCTCCATTCCTTCGCTTGAGATCTTGTGACCGAGTACTATTCCCTCCGTTACCATGAAATGGAATTTTTCCCAATTAAGGGCGAGGTTAGTTTCCTCACATCGGGATAGCATTCGTTCAAGGTTATCGAGGCATTGGTCATACGAATCCCCAAAGATAGAAAAGTCGTCCATGAAGACTTCCATTGTCTTTTCTATCATGTCATGGAAAATAGCTACCATGCAACGTTGGAATGTTGCTGGGGCATTACATAGACCAAACGGCATGCGTCGATAAGCAAAAGTTCCATAGGGACATGTGAAAGTTGTCTTTTCTTGGTCTTCGGGCGCTATCGGGATTTGAAAGTAACCTGAAAAACCATCCAAGAAACAGTAAAATTTATGACCGGATAATCTTTCTAACATTTGATCAATGAAGGGTAAAGGAAAGTGATCCTTTCTTGTTGCTTCATTTAATCGTCTATAATCTATACATACTCTCCATCCTGTGACGGTTCTCGTTGGTATTAGTTCATTCTTTTCGTTAGTTATCACCGTCATGCCTCCTTTCTTTGGAACTACTTGGACGGGACTCACCCAAGGACTATCGGAGATAGGATAGATAAGTCCGGCGTCAAGTAGCTTGATGACTTCGTTTTTAACCACTTCTTGAACATTTGGATTTACTCGACGTTATGGTTGTATGACCGATTTGTAGTCATCATTCATCAAAATTTTGTGTGTGCACATAGAAGGACTAATTCCTTTTATGTCTACAAGCTTCCAAGCTATTGCGTTTTTGTGTTTTTTCAAAAGATTAATTAATTTTTCTTTTTCTAAGTTATCTAATTTAGATGAAATAATTACCGGTAAATTACCATCTTTGTCTAGAAAAGCATATTCCAAACCTTTTGGAAGTTCTTTGAGCTCAAGTGGTGGGTCTTTAGGAGACTCCTTATTTGGTTGCTCATTTCGATCAAGAACTTTAAAAGTTTGTTCTATGGCGACCTCTTCTTCGACAAAGTGGTCAATCTCTTCACTTGTATCGGGTGGTTCATCTTCATCTTCAATTAGGGGGTCATTATTACCGAATGGATATTTCATTGATCGTTCGAGATCGACACTTCTTTTAAATGCCCCTAATTAGTGAAGTTTGATCATTAGTTAACTTAACACTTACCGTTTCGTCAATTTTAGTGTTAGTGTTTAACTCTTTTAAGAACTTAGCATGAGTGGGTACTAAACAATGGTTTTCGAAAGAAGGTGACAAGAGATTAATTTTTTCAAAATTAGACTCTTCTTGAATTTTAACGTTGTCGGACTCACCTTTTTCGTTGTTTAACTCATGTGTTGGTTTTTCACTTATTTGTTCTTCCATTTTTACATTTTCAGTTATCTCTTCCTTTTTTAATTCTTCTCTTGCGCGGGACTCCTCTTCCCTTGCGCGAGCTTCTTTTATACATCGATCGATAACTCAAATGTGTTCTAATATCCTATCGGTCACTTCGGTTATAGAAAAAGAATCGGAATTTTCTAAGCTTGAATCCGGTTGTTCGACCCTTTGTTCCTCATAATACCCATATGAAGTAGATGGTTCGCACCATTGTTCTTCACTGTAAGCATATGATGGACAAGGTTCATAATTTTGTTCTTCATAATACTCATATGAGGTGGGTTGTTCACGCCATGGTTCCTCATAATAAGCATACGGAGGTGGTGGCTCATATCTTGGTTCCTCAAAGTATGAGTATGATGGCTCATACCTTGGTTCATCAAAATATGAGTATGAGGGAGGAGGTTCATACCTTTGGTCTTCATAGGATGTGTATGAAGTTGATGGCTCGTACCTAGGTTCCTCATAGTAGGTGTATGAATCGGATGGTTGATATGAGTGACTATTTTGAATCGAGCGTGCATTACGACAATTAGTGCAATAATTACCCCTATAATCATCCTCATCATAGGTGTAGTTGTAACCTCCTGGGTATTGATCCATAAGAATCACTCAGCAGACCACAACCAAGTCTCGAGATCAGAAAACAAAAATAAAAACGGAAACAGAGGCTGGACACGGCCTCGTGTTCAGGATCTGTATCTGGGCGTTTTAATTAAATTTACTGATTTCGTTGAGCACGGGGCGTGTTCAGTGAGCACGGCCCGTGTTCAAGCTTCTGTTACTGGGTGTTTTTATGAAAATGCTGGACACGGCCCCGTGTTCAGTGAACACGGCCCCGTGTACAGGTTACTGTAAATGCAAGTCTAAACTAAAATGCAGAAAAAAGTGTGCGCGTTTTAAAAAGGTTTTGAAAAACTGATTAGGCCGTCGATTTTAAGCTTTCTTAAAATCCTTGTGTCCCCGGCAGCGGCGCCAAAAACTTGATGTGCGATAAAGTGTTATATATATTAGGTGTATATTTTAAGCCCTTTTTAACACTTATTTTAGCCAAGTTTTAAATTTATAAAACACGATATTTCACTAACACTAAACACACATATGGGGAAGTACACCCATCGTTGAGCGTAGTATAGTGTTGGTAAGATACCGAGGTCGTCCAAGGACACAAGAGCTTTTAGTACCGGTTTATCCTCAACGTCTAATCAAAATAAAAAGTTTAGAAAAAGGTTTTAAACTAAGAAAATAAAACTAACTAAAATGCTGAAAATAAAATAAAAATAAAAACAGATAGACAAGATGAATCACTTGGTTCCGACTCGTATCTAGTATAACCTTTGATTATTTCCGCACTTTTGCACATAATTAAGAGATTATCTTAGTTATTGTAGTAGGCCCCTCTTTTGAAGGTGACGTTACCCTCACCCCAGTAGTTTGAGTCAGCAAGGATACAATCCTAAAAGGGTGGATTATTGGAAGATAATGAATTAAGTTATTAATGCAATATTATGGTAGGCCCCGCTTTTGGCGGTGACGTTACCCTCGACTAAGTAGTCTGAGTCAGCAGGGATACAGTCCTAAATAGCCGGGTTATAGTATTAATAGTAGTTAACTTATGAGGGGATCAAAGAGTTTGGACCCCCGCCATCCAATACCGTGAAGTATTGAAGGAGGTCCTACTAAATTTGACCCAGGTCCATTGCAGGACCTCTAAACGCTGAACAATGGCAAGACCTTTACCAAACCGTTCCCTTAACCCCCGACCAGGTAGCCAACATACCTCCATATAGACCGTGGAGATATGAATGGTGAAAATCCTTTATTTTATATAGACAGTAAAATAATGCCAAGACACCACGGACAAACGATAAGGAAAGATCACCTTCAACATAAGTAACTAGTTATTAAAGTCATTAATACAAAACCAAATAAAAAGTGCAAAAGATTAGAAATAAAAAGTATTATGCTATACACTTTGTCTTCACCAAGTGATGTAAGAGACTTAGGCAAACATGGCCTTGATTGTCAAGAACTCTTACGATCAATCTTGGATCCCGAGACGACTCACACACTCTACGATGGACAATGGATGATGGTGGTGGATGATGGTGTTGTGATAGTGGTGGGTGGTGGATGAAGTGTGAGAGAGGTGGTGTGCCAAGGGATGAGTTGAAATGAATCCAAGCACTCCTATTTATAGGCTGAACAGAGAGCTGGGCACGGCCCCGTGTCCGCTGAACACGGCCCCGTGCCCGTCTGACACTCTCTCTCCTCATTAATTGTAATTTACAATTACAATTAATGCGCCTGCAGTACTTTCGCCACGCCTCCGTGTTCGCTGGGCACGGCCCCGTGGTGGGCAATAGAAGCTTCTATAGATTTGTCTTTTCTGCTGCTTCTTGGGCACGGCCCTGTGCTGGCTGAGCACGGCCCGTGTTCAGTCTTCTGCCTTCTCTATTTTGCTTGGGAAGATGCCGTTGAGGGGTCGGGCAGTCCACTAATGTTCCTTTCCTTGTATTTATGTTGGAATTAGCTATCTTTTTGTTTCTTTTGTGTTTTTGAGCTCATTTAATCCTGAAAATACAAAAGGAAGACAAAAACACTCTTTTTCCAATATTAGTACTTAAAAAGGGTTAGTTTTATGCCTCATTTGATGTAATTTATATGTTGCATTTTACACATATCATTCATCTCTTTAGTGTTCTTGTTTCTTTAGTGATTTTGAACATACTAACATACTACAACTTTTGATCACAAAAACAAGATGAACAAGGGTGTACAAGTAACTTAGTACTAGCACAAGGCTAGGGTAGGATCTAGTGATGAAGATGATGAGAAAAAGATGAAGAACAAGCAAGAAACAAGCCCTTTTGAAGCACCACAAGTTCAAGCTCCTTTGATCCTTCTTCTACACTTGAAGGAAGCTCAAAAATGGATGAGATGGTGGTAGAATGGTGGTGATGTTGGTGGTTGTGGGTGGAGCCGAGAAAGAGGGAGAGAGAGTGAGGAGTGAGAGTGTGATCTTGTGAAGTATGGTGAGAATGATCTTGGCCATGCTTTTATAAGATATGTTCACATATCTTGGTAAGATTTACAAGCAACTAATCAAATAAAATAATGAATATAATCCAAGACAAGATTTGAAGCATGGTTGTGATGGTCCTTGTGACCGAGTTCGATTGGAGGGGGGGTTGGTTGCAAGTTTTTCCAACTAGATGGTAAAGACTAGTTAGCTTTCAATCATACACTTTACTTATGTTATTTATTTGATATTTAGTGGGTGTTAGGGTGTTCGGGGATCACGACTAGCCAAGAAATAAATAAACAATGTGTTTGGCAAAAATTTGGTGTCCCGGGTAATGTCTGGTTGTTCGGTTGGATACCGTTCCGTTAAAGTGTTTAATTGTTCCGTAAAGTGTCCTTTCGTACCCCTTTCAATTCCCAACACTTAGGAAAATATTCTGGATGATAAAACGTAAATTATGCATGATATTTATATGTTTAAAAGCTGGTTATAGCTAAATTTAGAAAAAATTTGCACTTAAAGTGCTTTTCGGGTGCTTTTTAGTACGCATTTTAGTCTCCAGAATGCCTATATGTGAACCCTTGTATGTTCTCTTAGGTTTTAATGCATTTTTGTCATTGGACCTACACCTAGGCTCCAATTTTATTGTCTGGCTGCTTTCTGCAGAGTTGTTGGCATATTTGTGTCTTACCGGTGAGTTTACTAATATTTCTGACGCAACGCTCTTGTTAATGCATAAAGCAATATTTTGCAATGTAAAACGTGCATGAATTCACTTGTTTAGTATGTAATTAGACAATTTTGACATTTAAGCACATAATTGCAGTCATTAAACAATAATTAAAGTGTACGGAAATTACCGGTTTGGTGCCAGTTGTCACAGTCTCCCCCCGTTAAAAGAATTTCGTCCCGAAATTCAGGCTGAACTAACTCTCTCAGGAGTCTTCTTGAACAAGTGGGGATACTTTTCTTTGAACTGGTCTTCACGTTCCCACGTGTACTCGGGTCCGTGCTTAGAGTTCCAACGTACTTTGACAAGTTTCACACTGCTCCTCCTGGTCTTGTTGACTTTCCAGTCGGTAACCTCAACGGGTTGTTCTGTAAATCGGAGGGCGTCATCAATATGCACTTCATCCGCAGGGATGATCACGTTTTCTTGTGTTGGACTCTTCTTGAGGTTGGATACATGAAACGTATCATGTACTCCGTTAAGTTCTTCCGGTAACTCCAACTTGTATGCCACGGTACCAATTCTTTCTAGAATCTTGAATGGTCCGATGTATCGTGGATTCAGCTTTCCACGCTTTCCAAATCATACTACGCCCTTCCAAGGTGAGACTTTTAACAACACTTTGTCTCCAACCTCGAACTGTAATGGTTTTCGTCTTCGGTCAGCGTAGCTTGTCTGTCGATCTCGAGCCGCCTTAATGCACTCTCGGATCTGCATGATTTTGTCGGTTGTCTCTTGTACAAGTTCAGGACCAACCATACGTTTATCTCCAGCGTCTGCCCAACATAAGGGCGATTGGCACTTGCGGCCATACAGAGCTTCGAACGGTGCGGCTTTTATGCTTGTATGATAACTGTTATTGTAGGAAAACTCAACCAAAGGTAAGGTGAGTATCCCAGCTGCCGCCTAGGTCCATAACACATGCGCGAAGCATATCTTCTAACGTTTGTATAGTCCGTTCACTCTGGCCGTCTGTTTATGGGTGGAAGGCCATGCTTAGATCTAGCTGAGATCCAAAGGCTTCCTAAAATGATTGCCAGATTCTTGAGACAAAGCGTCCATCTCTGTCTGAAATAATTGAGATTGGCACTCCATGTCGTGCCACGATTTCTTTTAAGTATATCTCAGCAAGCTTTCAAGTGCTGTCTTTTTCTCGGATCGGTAGGAAGTGCGCTGACTTCGTTAACCGATCGACTATTACCCATATCATATCGTGCCCTCTCGGGGTCCTGGGTAACTTCTTTATGAAGTCCATCGAGATTTGCTCCCACTTCCACATGGGTATCCCTGGTTGTTGCAGTAGGCCAGACGGTTTCTGATATTCAGCCTTAACCTTAGCACAGGTTAGGCATTTTCCAACATAAACAGCAACATCGCTCTTGAGTCTCGGCCACCAATAATATTCTTTCAAGTCTTGATACATTTTGTCTGATCCTGGATGGATTGAGTACCTCGATTTATGTGCTTCATCAAGGATGACTTCTCGTATGCCACCGTAGAGCGGAACCCAAATGCGCATCTTAAAGTATAAGGCTCCCTCTTCATTTGGCACCATTTATTTCAACATACCCCGGAGGTATTCAGCTTTACGGTTTTCTCCCTTGAGAGCTTCTTGTTGTGCGTCACGAATGCGTGCGGTGAGGTTCGTTTGAATAGTCAGTTTCAATGCTCGAACCCTTAGGGTCTTAACCCTTTCCTTTCGACTTAACGCGGCTGCTACAACGTTTGCCTTTCCAGGATGGTACTTAATCTCACAGTCATAATCGTTTAGTAGCTCGACCCATTGTCGCTGACGCATGTTTAATTCCTTCTGATCAAATATGTGTTGTAGGCTTTTGTGATCAGTGAAGATAGTACATCGAGTACCATATAAATAGTGTCGCCAAATCTTCAAGGCGAATACCACCGCGCCGAGTTCCAAGTCGTGCGTGGTATAATTCTTTTCATGTACCTTTAATTGTCTTGAAGCATAAGCGATGACTTTTTGGCGTTGCATGAGCACGCAACCCAAACCTTGTCGTGAAGCGTCGCAGTATACCACGAAGTCTTCAATGCCTTCGGGTAAAGATAGTATCGGTGCATCGCATAGCTTATTCTTGAGTAGTTGGAAGGCTTCTTCCTGCTTGTCACCCCAGTCGTATTTCTTGTCTTTCTGTGTAAGGGTCGTTAGCGGTTGAGCTATCTTTGAGAAATTCTTGATGAATCGCAGATAATAGCCCGCTAAGCCCAAAAATTGTCGAACTTCAGTTGGGGTTTTGGGGGCTTCCCAATTCTTTATGGCTTCTATCTTGGATGGGTCTACATGAATGCCCTTCTCATTCACCACGTGACCAAGAAATTGTACTTCGCGAATCCAGAATTCGCATTTGGAAAATTTTGCATAAAGTTTCTCTTTCTTCAGTAGTTCCAGAATGGTTCTGAGGTGTTGTTCTTGCTCTTCTTTCGTTCGCAAGTAGATCAGGATATCATCGATAAATACAATCACGAATTTATCGAGATATGGTTTGCAAACGCGGTTCATCAGATCCATAAATACTGCTGGCGCGTTCGTCAATCCGAATGGCATCACAAGAAACTCGTAATGCCCATAGCGTGTTCTGAATGCAGTCTTTGGTACGCTTTCCTCTTGTATCCTTAACTGATGGTATCCAGATCGAAGATCGATCTTGGAATAGTAGCTTGATCCTTGCAACTGATCAAATAAATCATCAATCCTCGGTAGCGGGTACCGATTCTTGATTGTGAGCTTGTTCAGTTCTCTGTAGTCGATACACATCCGCAGAGTTCCATCCTTTTTCTTCACGAACAATACTGGAGCTCCCCAGGGTGAGAAGCTTGGTCTAATGAATCCTTTCTCCAACAACTCCTGGAGTTGTGTAGATAATTCTTGCATTTCGGATGGTGCAAGCCGATAGGGTGCCTTGGCTACAGGAACGGCTCCTGGAACCAAGTCTATATGGAATTCGACTTGTCGTTGCGGAGGTAGTCCTGGCAGATCTTCGGGAAAAACATCAGGGAATTCTTTCACCACAGGAATGTCTTCGAGTTTCGGCTCTTTAGCCTTCTTATCTACAACGTGCGCTAGAAAAGCGACACATCCTTTCCTTAAGCACTTCTGTGCCTTCATGCAACTGATGATTCTTAGTGGCGCGTCTCGTTTTTCTCCATGTACAATGAGGGTTTCGTCATTCTCCAGAGGGATGCGAATGATTTTCTCGTGACAAATAACTTCAGCTTTGTTTTTAGACAACCAGTCCATTCCGACCACTACATCGAAGCTACCCAATTGAATTGGTAAGAGGTCGATGCTAAATCTTCGTTCACCAAGTTCTAGTGTGCAGCCTCTAACAACTTCGCCCTACTCAACAAGTTTACCATTGGCTAGTTCTATGGAATAAGGAATATCTAATATACTAGATTCTATTCCAAGCATGCGTTTAAATTCCACAGACATGAAGCTATAGTCGGCACCAGTGTCAAATAATATGGATGCAAAGTGATTGTTAATGAGAAACGTACCGGTGACCACATTAGGGTCCTCGCGTGCGTTCTTTGCTCCAATCACAAATGCTCGAGCCTGAGCATTGTTTCCCTTTGGGCAGTCTTTCATGAAATGATCATTGCTTCCACAATTGAAGCATCCTTGATTTCGTCCAGCTCCGTTCCCAATCCGGTTGCCATTACCATTTCCATTCCCACCATTCGCATTACCAGCACCGTTGCGATTTCCATTTCCGTTCCTTCCTTTTCCCCAACAGTCTTCTGTTTGATGACCCAACCTACCTCATTTGTCGCACCTTGGGACGCGACAAGCTCCTTCATGATGATACTTACATTTTTGGCATTTAGGCAGGGTGCCTTGGTATCCTTTGGCTGCAGTATCATTTGCCGCTGCAAAGGTTCTTGCCTCCTTGGGTGGGTTAGTGTCACGCTTCTTGTGGTATGAACCTTTGTTGTTGCTGCGGGTTGCTTGATTCAGATTCGAATGCTTTCTCTTCTTGTCACCGGATGACTCAGCATACGTCTCGGTCTTCTCTGTTGGGTTCATGTAGGACCGAGTTCCGTGACCGAAACCGTGATTATCATGATTATGTTCATAGACGGGAAGATCATAGACGGATGAAATACTTACTTGTATAGATTTGATAACATAACAAAGCAAGCCGGCCCGATTAACAAGCTAACCGAACCTTTACCAGAGCCGTTTGGTTCCGGGGAGAGATCAAGTGGTGATCTCTCCCTGGTGAGGACTTGAAACTCCTAAAATCTCCAACTGTTTGAAATGGCAAAGGGTTGCTATTTATAGCTACACCCCTTTGTCTTTCAAACACACACGGTCAACCGAATAACCCTCTCGTTTGACCACTTCAAACGAGCGGGTCTATACACGTTCGATAGACCATTTCACTAACTATTACAAATTCAGCGTAAAATAATAAATCTAATCTATTCGACAAGCATCGGACACAAAATCTGCATCAACAAATTCCCCCTTGTCCGTTGCTGTCGAATGCTGAAAATGCAACTGCAAAAGATCTTCAGTCAAGTATTCATCTTCTCTGTGTTAACAAATTCCCCCTTGACCGATGATCCAGGTAAGTAGTATCTTGATGCTCCTTGTATAATATTTCCCCCTTAAAGTACGCGTATCCATGTTGGGCGTTGTGCAATTTCCTCAAAAGGCTCAATTGACCGATCTTCCGCTGATCTTCCAATACTCCAACCGGCATTTGATAAGGGTTCCAATCTTTAAGAACTGCATCAAGTCTTGATCTTCAAGCATACTACATTGGTAGAGGTTTCTGGTGAACTGTCTTCTGTAAACCGTCTTTGTGTCACTAGAAAATCACAAACTCTACCACCTGTGATTGCGTTTAGAAATTTACCGAAGAAATTCAACATTTGAAAATTTTTTATTCCCCTATTTCTTTGGTAAGATCTCTAAACCTTAACAGATTCCCTTCCACTTTAAAGGAACTGTCGTTAAGTTTCAAATGTTCACCAGTTCCCTTCACTTAGCGGAACTGTCGTCAATCTTTACTGAACAAATTCTCTCCACTGAGTAGAATCTTTCAAATGTTCTCGGTTTTTCAAAAAAAATCACGAAAACGGCTTTCTTCTTTGCATATTCTAGTTGAATAAGAACGTCCCCTAATACCCCGTAGGATCCGACTTGTATCCCTCCAAAGTACTGCTAACACCTAATCCGAAAACTTCCATCATAGGCATAACTCTTCGACTTTGTGAACTCGTTAGGACCGGTATTGACATTCTAGGTTCATACGTTCGTTTTCAAATGCGAGAATATGACAATAAACAAAATGCTTTCGAACATTTTCGAATAACCAATAACAATCATAAATACTGACGTGCGGAAGTGAACATACCGTTTTGTTTTTGGCCCATAGTAGTCAAGTCACCAAATTTTGACGTTTGCATCGGTAACCGTAACTACCCCACATTTTTCAAAATACCATCATCTTTTGTTTTCATCATGCTGCATCATCCCGCACGCTCTCGAACTCGTATTCAATACTTACAATTCTTGGCCCATATAATAATCTTGTACTCCTGGCCCAAGTCGTCATTCTTTTAACACCCAACCCAAACCAATCCTCTAGACTCCAAGATCCAATTCTAAATTAAAGGCCCAACATCATTCATTTGTTTGATATAAAATTCATACGTTGGTGAAATTGGTGAAAGTGGAATTAAAGACCCACAAGAAAATTGTTGCAACTTTCATGAGGCATAATCATTTTTTTTTTAATCCAGCTGCAACAAACATATGTCATTATTTGTGGGCCCTCCAAAATTAAAATTTCACTTCCATCACTTAGTGAATATCACAATCGAAGACAGATCATGCGGCCCAATCACTAATGAGGCCCATTCTTCCTCAAACCTAACCAACGTTGAAGCCTGCGACAATAATAGTATCATCATATGAGTGGGGCCCATGAGAGAAATTTACCGAAGAAATTCAACATTTGAAAATTTTTTATTCCCCCATTTCTTTGGTAAGATCTCTAAACCTTAACAGATTCCCTTCCACTTTAAAGGAACTGTCGTTAAGTTTCAAATGTTCACCAGTTCCCTTCACTTAGCGGAACTGTCGTCAATCTTTACTGAACAAATTCTCTCCACTGAGTAGAATCTTTCAAATGTTCTCGGTTTTTCAAAAAAAATCACGAAAACGGCTTTCATCTTTGCATATTCTAGTTGAATAAGAACGTCCCCTAATACCCCGTAGGATCCGACTTGTATCCCTCCAAAGTACTGCTAACACGTAATCCGAAAACTTCCATCATAGGCATAACTCTTCAACTTTGTGAACTCGTTAGGACCGGTATTGACATTCTAGGTTCATACGTTCGTTTTCAAATGCGAGAATATGACAATAAACAAAATGCTTTCGAACATTTTCGAATAACCGATAACAATCATAAATACTGACGTGCGGAAGTGAACATACCGTTTTGTTTTTGGCCCATAGTAGTCAAGTCACCAAATTTTGACGTTTGCATCGGTAACCGTAACTACCCCACATTTTTCAAAATACCATCATCTTTTGTTTTCATCATGCTGCATCATCCCGCACGCTCTCGAACTCGTATTCAATACTTACAATTCTTGGCCCATATAATAATCTTGTACTCCTGGCCCAAGTCGTCATTCTTTTAACACCCAACCCAAACCAATCCTCTAGACTCCAAGATCCAATTCTAAATTAAAGGCCCAACATCATTCATTTGTTTGATATAAAATTCATACGTTGGTGAAATTGGTGAAAGTGGAATTAAAGACCCACAAGAAAATTGTTGCAACTTTCATGAGGCATAATCAATTTTTTTTTAATCCAGCTGCAACAAACATATGTCATTATTTGTGGGCCCTCCAAAATTAAAATTTCACTTCCATCACTTAGTGAATATCACAATCGAAGACAGATCATGCGGCCCAATCACTAATGAGGCCCATTCTTCCTCAAACCTAACCAACGTTGAAGCCTGCGACAATAATAGTATCATCATATGAGTGGGGCCCATGAGAGAAATTTACCGAAGAAATTCAACATTTGAAAATTTTTTATTCCCCCATTTCTTTGGTAAGATCTCTAAACCTTAACAGATTCCCTTCCACTTTAAAGGAACTGTCGTTAAGTTTCAAATGTTCACCAGTTCCCTTCACTTAGCGGAACTGTCGTCAATCTTTACTGAACAAATTCTCTCCACTGAGTAGAATCTTTCAAATGTTCTCGGTTTTTCAAAAAAAATCACGAAAACGGCTTTCTTCTTTGCATATTCTAGTTGAATAAGAACGTCCCCTAATACCCCGTAGGATCCGACTTGTATCCCTCCAAAGTACTGCTAACACCTAATCCGAAAACTTCCATCATAGGCATAACTCTTCGACTTTGTGAACTCGTTAGGACCGGTATTGACATTCTAGGTTCATACGTTCGTTTTCAAATGCGAGAATATGACAATAAACAAAATGCTTTCGAACATTTTCGAATAACCGATAACAATCATAAATACTGACGTGCGGAAGTGAACATACCGTTTTGTTTTTGGCCCATAGTAGTCAAGTCACCAAATTTTGACGTTTGCATCGGTAACCGTAACTACCCCACATTTTTCAAAATACCATCATCTTTTGTTTTCATCATGCTGCATCATCCCGCACGCTCTCGAACTCGTATTCAATACTTACAATTCTTGGCCCATATAATAATCTTGTACTCCTGGCCCAAGTCGTCATTCTTTTAACACCCAACCCAAACCAATCCTCTAGACTCCAAGATCCAATTCTAAATTAAAGGCCCAACATCATTCATTTGTTTGATATAAAATTCATACGTTGGTGAAATTGGTGAAAGTGGAATTAAAGACCCACAAGAAAATTGTTGCAACTTTCATGAGGCATAATCATTTTTTTTTTAATCCAGCTGCAACAAACATATGTCATTATTTGTGGGCCCTCCAAAATTAAAATTTCACTTCCATCACTTAGTGAATATCACAATCGAAGACAGATCATGCGGCCCAATCACTAATGAGGCCCATTCTTCCTCAAACCTAACCAACGTTGAAGCCTGCGACAATAATAGTATCATCATATGAGTGGGGCCCATGAGAGAAATTTACCGAAGAAATTCAACATTTGAAAATTTTTTATTCCCCCATTTCTTTGGTAAGATCTCTAAACCTTAACAGATTCCCTTCCACTTTAAAGGAACTGTCGTTAAGTTTCAAATGTTCACCAGTTCCCTTCACTTAGCGGAACTGTCGTCAATCTTTACTGAACAAATTCTCTCCACTGAGTAGAATCTTTCAAATGTTCTCGGTTTTTCAAAAAAAATCACGAAAACGGCTTTCTTCTTTGCATATTCTAGTTGAATAAGAACGTCCCCTAATACCCCGTAGGATCCGACTTGTATCCCTCCAAAGTACTGCTAACACCTAATCCGAAAACTTCCATCATAGGCATAACTCTTCGACTTTGTGAACTCGTTAGGACCGGTATTGACATTCTAGGTTCATACGTTCGTTTTCAAATGCGAGAATATGACAATAAACAAAATGCTTTCGAACATTTTCGAATAACCGATAACAATCATAAATACTGACGTGCGGAAGTGAACATACCGTTTTGTTTTTGGCCCATAGTAGTCAAGTCACCAAATTTTGACGTTTGCATCGGTAACCGTAACTACCCCACATTTTTCAAAATACCATCATCTTTTGTTTTCATCATGCTGCATCATCCCGCACGCTCTCGAACTCGTATTCAATACTTACAATTCTTGGCCCATATAATAATCTTGTACTCCTGGCCCAAGTCGTCATTCTTTTAACACCCAACCCAAACCAATCCTCTAGACTCCAAGATCCAATTCTAAATTAAAGGCCCAACATCATTCATTTGTTTGATATAAAATTCATACGTTGGTGAAATTGGTGAAAGTGGAATTAAAGACCCACAAGAAAATTGTTGCAACTTTCATGAGGCATAATCATTTTTTTTTTTTAATCCAGCTGCAACAAACATATGTCATTATTTGTGGGCCCTCCAAAATTAAAATTTCACTTCCATCACTTAGTGAATATCACAATCGAAGACAGATCATGCGGCCCAATCACTAATGAGGCCCATTCTTCCTCAAACCTAACCAACGTTGAAGCCTGCGACAATAATAGTATCATCATATGAGTGGGGCCCATGAGAGAAATTTACCGAAGAAATTCAACATTTGAAAATTTTTTATTCCCCCATTTCTTTGGTAAGATCTCTAAACCTTAACAGATTCCCTTCCACTTTAAAGGAACTGTCGTTAAGTTTCAAATGTTCACCAGTTCCCTTCACTTAGTGGAACTGTCGTCAATCTTTACTGAACAAATTCTCTCCACTGAGTAGAATCTTTCAAATGTTCTCGGTTTTTCAAAAAAAATCACGAAAACGGCTTTCTTCTTTGCATATTCTAGTTGAATAAGAACGTCCCCTAATACCCCGTAGGATCCGACTTGTATCCCTCCAAAGTACTGCTAACACCTAATCCGAAAACTTCCATCATAGGCATAACTCTTCGACTTTGTGAACTCGTTAGGACCGGTATTGACATTCTAGGTTCATACGTTCGTTTTCAAATGCGAGAATATGACAATAAACAAAATGCTTTCGAACATTTTCGAATAACCGATAACAATCATAAATACTGACGTGCGGAAGTGAACATACCGTTTTGTTTTTGGCCCATAGTAGTCAAGTCACCAAATTTTGACGTTTGCATCGGTAACCGTAACTACCCCACATTTTTCAAAATACCATCATCTTTTGTTTTCATCATGCTGCATCATCCCGCACGCTCTCGAACTCGTATTCAATACTTACAATTCTTGGCCCATATAATAATCTTGTACTCCTGGCCCAAGTCGTCATTCTTTTAACACCCAACCCAAACCAATCCTCTAGACTCCAAGATCCAATTCTAAATTAAAGGCCCAACATCATTCATTTGTTTGATATAAAATTCATACGTTGGTGAAATTGGTGAAAGTGGAATTAAAGACCCACAAGAAAATTGTTGCAACTTTCATGAGGCATAATCATTTTTTTTTAAATCCAGCTGCAACAAACATATGTCATTATTTGTGGGCCCTCATAGCTTGTAGAGCAAGCAATTGCTCATGAGAAAGATCCTGTATGATCTCTCCTTCTTCAAGTAACTCTCCTGTGGTCGGATGTATAGCCTGTAGAGCAAAATCAACATATGTTTGAAAAGATGGTACTGAATTCGCTCCGTTTGATGAAGATTGGATGAAGGAGAATGTTGAGGACATAGATGAACACTTAAGAAAGCGTGATTCGTCTGATTCGTCTGAAAAAGCCACAGATGCATTCTCTGAATGGCGAAAACAGTTTCTATCAAAAGTCTCCAAGCCTGTTCCGGAAAGTGTTCAAGTTGACTACTTGCAGTTTAAGAGGGGGAAGCCAAGTGGAAGAATTCTATGCTGGATGTTTGTTAAGGATATACACTGCGTAGCCGTGAAACGTGAATACGGTATACAGTACTTCAGTTCGCTGCTGAGCATTTTATCGTTGCCATTTTATGATGTTGCAGCGTTGACGAGGCTTGAGCTTGTTAATCGTTCAAACTTTGAAGGCGCTACTTTATTTGAGCGACTGATAAAAGTAAACAAGAAGTCGGGATGGAAGGATGAATCATACAAGCCACAGTTCCCCATCTATCAACCGATCAAGTTTACTCTTGATCCGGAAACGAACTCAGGGCGCTACAAGCTTGTATATCAACCACCGCGAGTCGTAGATAAAATCCCATTAATGCCGATGCAGCAGGATTTTCTTGAAGATATGGCATTATGGTGCTACGACTCCGACACCCATGAAGCTGTGATTGTGTTTAGAGATGGTCGTGCAAATTACCGGATGTTGGATCCGATGTGGATCGTCAACATGTCCGAGGCTGACATTAACAGATTATATCGTCACGACATTTTTTATGAAGATCAGGATGCACGTCAAGCTTTGAAGTTTCAACGCGTAGCGTGTTTTTGCTACTACCGGGGAATACATTCGGGCAGTTCGTGGTCCGAACAAAACTGAGATGGAAGATTAGAAGACCGAAGACGAGTAACAGACAAGGGGGAGTTTGTTGATGCATTTTTAGTGTCTGTAACTAGTCTTGTACGTAACGATGTATTTTGTACGGTCTTTAACGTTTATCGAGTATGTATTTGATGTCGACCAAGTCGGATATCCTCCTATCTACTTGTGTCTGACTTTATTGTCTCCGTTTAATATGTAATGCTATTCGAACAATGCATGTTGCATACAAAGGGTAGAATGGTCATTATAAGTTGTTTATATGCTGCTGTTGTTGCTGTCTGTTTGCAGAAACAACCACAACAGTTGCAGACCTCGACGAAACAGGTCTGTTTCGTCGAACACATCATGACGAAACAGACCAACATTCATTAAGTCTGTTTCGCCGACAGTCATGACGAATCACACTTGATTCGTCGTCTATTGGGCTGTTTCAAGCCCAATGTGTGGCCCATATTCTGTTTCGCCGAGACACCTTGTGTTTCGTCGACTGTTGGGCCCAGGGACTATATAAACACATCTGGTTTCACTTAGAAATTAGATGAGAGCTTACACATAAAGAAACTCTGTCAAAATTCTGTTAAACTGTGTTTGTATCAGTTTGTAATCGGTTCTCATCCCGTTTAATCAATCGAGTGTGTATCATTGATTATACCGTGTCGTTATTGTTTTACATGTTTGATTTGGCATAGTTACGTGGATTCCGCACACGTAACCGTGTTTGCTATAAACAAGTGATTTGGTTCGTTATCGATCCTCAGATTACGGGACCTACAGTTCAGCGATAACTTCTTCATACGAACACAATCTTCAGTAAGGCTGACAGCCAGAGTTACAGCCTCAGTGATTGTTTGAGGTTTGGCCGAAGTTACCATGTCGCGGAACTCTGGGGCCAGTCCCCAAATGTAGCGTTCAACACGCTTAAATTCAGGAGTCACCATGTAGGGAAGCACTCTAGACAGATCGTGGAACCTTCGAGTATAACCATTAATGTCAGCACCTTCCATGGTCAAGTGCCAGAACTGAGTCTCCAACCTTTGGAGTTCAGCACGAGAGCAATACTTCTCTCTCATTCTTTCCTTCAGTTCATCCCAAGTCAGGCTATAAGCGGCATCATCACCCAAGGTTTGGACTTGCAAGTTCCACCAAGTCAGAGCTTCATCAACAAACAACCCAGTAGCAAAAGTGACTTGCTGATCCGCGGTACACTTGCTCATGCGGATAGTAGCTTCAGTCTTCTCCGTCCAGCGTACAAATGCTACTGCACCTCCTGTGCCGTCGTAGTTCATCGGTTTGCAGTCGAGAAACTGCTTGAAAGTACATCCCTGAGCTGCGTTTCCTCCAGATGAATCTCCATTCCCATTACGTCTGGCATTGCTTGGTCCACCACTGTCTGCAGTACGGGTTACCTCGTAGTGGGCGATAGCTGTGGAGATTCTTTCCTCCAGTAGAGCGTTCAGCTCTTCAACAGTCTTTGGCAGTGGGGGAGGATGAGGTTGATCACGAGCGTTCACAGCTTTCCTGGATGCCATGTTCTGACAGAACATAACACAACAGGGTTAGACATTTGTTCGATATCGTCGTACTAGACAGTAGTAGTATATATATTCACAGGCATATACCACATAAGTGACCTCACACAATTATTACTCCAGCAGAGTATTTAATAGGCCGGTGTTCACATTTGACCTTTTGTTGCACTTGAGGGAATCTATACGTGACAAGACTTGCTGTGATTTCTGTGCACTGAATTCCATAATTATGTATGCATCCATAATTACGTAACTCCTTGCATAGTCCGCACAGTTCGTTTCATCCTCATATCTCTTTCTCCAGATAGGCCATTGTAAAGTCACGTATACTTGTGACATTCTACTTCTAGTATATGTATTTAGCAATTATCACACATAATCGCAAGTAATTCTTAGTCATAGACAAGTGCTACTCCAGTGCACCATACGTCTCGTAGTGTCTTTTCTAGACTCTCGTAAACAGTTTCAGGTAGTGGATGTCGCGGGAAGTTTTATGCAATGAAAACTTTTTGAAAAAAAATTGTTTTCGTGAAAAGATCCTAGAGATTGTAGACTAGACTCGAGAAGGAATCATGGTTCACTACAATCGCAGCTCTGATACCAATCTGTCACACCCCTTTCTGCGGCGGATGCACGAGGTGTGATCATGAAAGGTTCTCATTGCATACGAATGGTAAACATACTACATGCTCGTAAAAATAACCACAATGCCACACATTACATAACTGAAAACATGATTTAAGTGTTTACATCACAAGACAGCATTTTGTCTGAAAAGTTTACAACTTTAATTAACGATAAACATAAACGACATCCACGAGCGTGAGTAAGACCGCGCGCACATCCACTAGTTACCTGAAATACATGTGAGTTTTGGAAAAACGTCAACATAATGTTGGTGTGAATTCATGCAGTTTTTATATTTCACGTTTGTATACTCTGTATGAAAACATAGTTTGTATCTTGTATAAATCAAGTATCCTTGTATAAATCCAGTATTCATGTATAAGTTAAGTATTCTTGTGTACACCACGTACTTCATGTATAAATCAAGTATTCTTGTATGTATTAGGGTTGTTAATGGGTTGCAAGGCCATTAACATGTGACACGACATAGGAAGCAACCAAACCTTAGGCATTTTCTAGTTGGCATATTCTGAGACACAAAAGCACTGCTTGGTACTCGTTCTCACCAAGAGTGTGCCTGCCCGACACCCGTTAGATCTAACCTTTTGTTCTGCGGTCTAGGTATATTGTTGATTAATGGTGCTTATGGTACCCTATTCGTGACACGATTTCTCGTATCATGTATCATTTCTTGTATCATTTCTCGTATCATTTCTCAAAACGCACCACACTTGGTACTCGTTCTCACCAAGAGTGCTTGTTGTTTTTGTATTCATCATACCATTTGTAAACATCGCAATATTTGTAACATGTATTTCACCCTCGAAGTTATAAAACTGAAAACAGTTAAAAGAAAAGGGGGAGCATGAACTCACAACTTTGCGTTCCTTGCGTCGTAAACTTCACCGGATTTGCTTAATTAACGTCGTGACCTATACGTGTTTTCTTAACGTTAGTCACTAGACTTGTATCGCACAAGTACAAGTCACTGTCTTTTGTGTACGTATTCTTGTGTTAAAAATAATTCATATTTTTAACTAAGTGTCTTACTTATATTATTTTCTCAAAAATAAATATAAGTTTCTTGTATTTTGCACCCGAATTATGTATCTTGTATGTTGTATGTGTATTTTTGTGTTGTTACTCCTCAAGAGTATTTAGTGTATTTTCAAGTCCTAATACACTATCACGTATAATACATACTACGTACACTTAGCACAAAATTTGGTGATCAATAAATATATATATTTTTCCTCAAAAATATACATACTTAATATCAATTTTTAATCTTGAAGAAATCATCATTTCTTAACACAAAAATTAGGGAAAACCTTGGTAAATGCTTTTTGGTACATTTTTAGGGAATAAGTTTCTCAAAACTTATATTTTTCTAAGTGTCAAAATTTATAGAAATTTTGACAGAGTTTCCCCTAAAAATGGAGGTTTCCCATGTTTTCAAAACATGTGTTTATTTTCTTTTAGAATCATCGTCAAGCGTCAATGATATGCGATAAAATATACATACTTGTCCCGTGTAAATTGTATAATTTTTGTATAGTTTTTATTTGTTTTATTTAGTTTTTAGTATTATATTATTTGATATTGTGTTTTGGCAGGTTCTGGTGCAAATGGAGCAAAAATGAGTAATATGGAAATGACCAGCCAGTTGAGTAGAGTAGACGGCTTGTGGGCGAATTGAAATTGCCGCTATTTTCTGTGAGTGGGCCGAGCCCCACTTATCTCTATATTATTATTTGATTGTGGTCATATATTATTAAGAAAATAATTGGTGGCTGTCATCATAAGTATGATTATTTGGGAAAGGCAACATTAACTGTTGGAGGCCACGTATATGCTAATTGTGAGGGCATTAGAGAAAAGTTGGCATATTATACATTCTAAGAGATTGGATAGAAGGTGGCCAATTATTACTGTCGTTGGAGGATTTGCAACATCTATTATATATTTTTGTGGGGGAATAATATTATCTGAAGGATATTTAGACGAAAAGGAATTGTTCTGGACGAATTTGAGAGAATGATTTGCAAGAAATCATTGGGCCGCCATACACCTTCAGCCCATGCAAGTGATCGTGAAATTGAAATATTGGGCCATTTATCAATAATGTTTTGTTATTTTAAGATGTCAACTTATTACCCTAGTCAACATATAGTATATATAATCGAAACTTGGGACGCACGGAGATCACATCAGACGAAAGAAATTAAAGGAAGGGGGCACATTATTCTGGACGGCAACATCAAATCAGACGAGAACAGAAGGTGCGATCAAGGAGAAGGAATAAAGATTGGTTTGAGGGTTCAAAGCCGCGATCAAGATTCGAGTCATGATTTCGCAAACGAGTTAGTTTTGGTTTTAATTTACTTGGTGTTATTAAAATTATGAACATGACTTATTTGTTATTCAAAACTTGTTTCTTTTTAGTGGTTATGATTCTTGGCTAAATATCTTCAACTACCTAGGCTAATGGCAATAGTTAAATAAAGTTTGGGTCTTTATTCGATTTTTGGCGTGGTTGTGGATTTTTCTTGTATTGTAAAAGCTTCGGGAATTTAACTTGGTGTATATGCGTGCTTGACGATTATTTTATCACTGTTTATTGTTTCGTATAATCCTTGGTGACAGTCTTTATCACATAATAGGGTTGTGCTAGGGTTCTTGATTTAGGTGACGGTCTTTATCACGTAATAGATCACTAATCCTTTAGGGTGAAAATCGAGTAAGTAACCTTAGAAGTAATATTCGGTAATTTAATAAAATCAAGTGTTCTGCTAAACTTGTCGCTGTGAGGCTCGAGGTTATTAATAGGTCTCGGTTTGGTTACAAGTCCTTAACATTCCATTGTCTATTAAACCAAGATTAAAACCCGTAGTTGCCTTAGACTTTCGCGCTGTGAGGTAGATCGTCTTATATAGGCACTTTCAAGAAACTAGAGGACTGTGAGGAAATCTAGAAAACCGGTGAGCGTAACAGCCTAGGTAGTGCCACAAGAATCGCCTTGAGAGTGTTTGAGGGGCTTAGTGGTGTCTTAATAGGTTTAGTATCTAAAGATCCCGGTTCCACACCACAAAATCATCGAATAGGAATCCATTCTGAGTTTAGCTTGCGTCTAGCCTAGGTAGTCTTCATCACCACTGGTTAAAGTCTTCGTTCGAGTTCGCGTTAGTTATTTAGCTAATCTAGTTATTCGTTATTTGCATTCTTAGGATTTTTAGAAACCCCCCCCCCCCCCAATCATTTAAACAAATAGTTTGAGTCGTGTCAGTCTTAGTCTTTATAGAGTCTTAGCGTAATCCTTAGAGTCTCATGGGTTCGACACTCGGACTTGCTTTAGCTTTACTACATTGATCGGTACACTTGCCGGTTGTGTGGTTTAGGGTTTAGATCGAGTCTTAGTTTATAAATTTAAAGCTTAGAGTGTCTAAATTAGGGTTAATTTTAGTTGTTTTTGTCAAACCACTTTGTGCACATCAAGTTTTTGGCGCCGTTGCCGGGGACTCTTTGGCGATTGCGTTAATTACTTTGTTTGGACTTGTGTGACATCATACGTGCTATTTGTTCGTTTCTTTGAGTCGTAGGAGTCTAATAAAAAAATAAAAATAAATAATTTTTAGTGTCTTTTATATTTTGTCGAGTCGTTTGTAGTGTCTTCTTGCTTGCTTGTTTTCAGTTTTGTAGTGAATGCCCCATACACGTTCGCAAGGACCTCCGCCAAATCCGCTTACGATCAAGTCTTCCTTCTCGTCTTCTTCGTCACAGGTTAGTTCTTCTTCTTCACACTTCGCCCCTTCTGACTCTACTCTCCACTCTAAACCACCAGCCTTTGACTTCACACCGAAGTCATCACCACACAATTCACCACCATCTTCCTGTCCTGCTAGCCCACAACCCGTTGTCCATATGGCAGGTCGTCAAACGGTTCATCAGGAATCCACTGCTGGTTTCACCGGTGCGAACTCACCGATTACCCTTCCCGCCATCAATAATGACAAGTCTTGGAAAATCCCATCCTACATCTTTGCCGTTATCACCAACTCGTGCCAATTTCACGGTCGTGATGACGAGGATGCCCCAGCTCACATCAACCGCCTCACCCGCCTCTGCAGCACCTTTTCCATTGAAGGTGCCAACCTTGACGCTCGTTTCCTCCGGGTCTTCCCATTCTCACTCGCAGGCCGCGCAGCCACCTGGCTTGATTCACAACCCGCGGGTACGTTTACCACATGGGCCACCCTTCGAGATGCCTTCCTTGCCAAATACTTCCCACCCACCAAAGCATCTCGTCTTCATGATCAGATCCATTCGTTCCGGATGGAGCCTGACGAGCCCTACCACTTAGCCTGGGAAAGATTCCAAACCCTACTCTCTCGTTGCACTCAACATGGGTTATTTGATTGGGCACTTGTAGAGAAATTCTACAACGGTCTCACTCCAGAGATTCGATCCCGTTTTGACACTTCAGCAGGAGGCCACCTCCTAGGTAAGAAAACAGTGGCCGAATGCAATGACCTTTTTGAGAGTTTCGCCAATTCCGACATCGATCATTGCGCCATTGGCAGGACTTCCATTCCTGTGACTAGTACTCCCTCGGCCGGTCGAGGAGTACACCAAGTTAGCTTGGATACATCGATGGTCGCGACAATGGAAAACCTTGAGAGAAAGCTTACTAGTAGGATGAACGATTTAGAGAGGAGGTTCGATAGGTGTGAGGTGTGTAGAGGGGGTCACGATACTATAGATTGTCCCACACTCACTGTTGAGCAGGTAGAGTTCATAGCCAATAGAGGTCCAACGAACCCTTTCAACAATTCAAATTTAGGGTCCAATTGGCGTAGTAACAATAACACCTTCTGCTCTTCAGGTAATTCCCCTGGTTTCCAATCATGTTCAAATCAAAATAGGGGATCTGGTTTATATACGAGTGGTAGTGGTTCAGGTTCGAGTGGACAGTTTGCTACTGGGGGGTCGAATCAAGAGGGTCAAGGTAGTGGAAAGGTTTCAGAGGGTAGTTTGAGTAGGTTAGAAGAGATGTTTGCGCAGATGATGGTGCAAAATCAGACGACCCAGAAATCCCTAACTGATTTTGTTAAAACTCAAGATCAAATTAATAAGAGTCACGATCTTCAGCTTAAAAATCAAGAGTCTACCATTTTAGATCTTAAGAGAACAGTGACTGATATAGCTAGGCAGTTGAGAGAATCCCCTCATGGTCAGTTTTCAGGTACCACTCACCCGGCTGACCATTCTGTGAAAGCAATCACTACTTGTAGTGGGAAGATTCTAGGGGAGGTCGTGAGAGAGAATGTTGAGTTAGGGAGTGATGATGAGGTAGATGAGGAGATAGAGATGGAAAAGCCCGGTAAAGTGCAACATAGGCTAGGCCCAGCAAGTACCGCACATACCGAGGAGCCCCAGGTTGAGAAGAGAGTAGAGAAGCAACCGGTTAGGGTTAGGCCACCGCCCTTATTTGATCCCTCCCGTCTTCCCTTTCCCGCCCGCTTTAAGCAACAGCAATATGTTAGGGAGTACGATAGATTTCTTGAGATGTTCACCCAGTTAAAAGTAAATCTTCCGTTCATAGAGGCCCTGCGGTCCATGCCCAAATACGCCAAGTTCCTTAAGGATTTTCTCAAGCGTAAGGATAGGTTAGGTGAGTGTTCTAATACTCCATTGAATGGAGATTGTTCTGCAGTGATCTTAAACAAACTTCCTGAGAAACTCACTGATCCGGGCATATTCACGATCCCATGTTTGTTTGGTGGTGATGTTAAAAACCACGCGTTGGCAGACCTTGGTGCTAGTATTAATTTGATGCCATATTCATTTTACGAAAAACTAGGCCTTGGTGATTTGAAGCCAACTCGTATGACCCTCTCGTTAGCAGATAAGACAGTTAAGTACCCTAGGGGGATTGTAGAGAATTTGTTAGTGAAAGTGGACAAGTTTGTCTTCCCGGCGGATTTTGTAGTGCTAGATATGGAGGTTGATGAAAACGTGCCGTTGATTTTAGGGCGCCCGTTCTTGAACACTGCTAAAGCGCTTATAGATGTCTTCTTAGGCACAATCACACTTAGAGCGGGCGACGAATCGGTAGCTTTCAAGGTGACGAATGCAAGAGGGTCGAGTGATAGAGTCGAGGCGGTAGCGTTAGTGGGGGAGAGTGAGAGGGTTGAGAGTGATAAAGAAGAGGTGGTGTGTGATCCAAGTCTAGAGGAAGCGATAGGACCCAAGTGTGGGGATCCACCCGATAGGAGAGTAGATGATTTTGGAAAAAGGGTAAAGTGCGTAGAATCTAAGATAGAAGCGCTGAGCAAGGCTCAGTGTGGGGATAGATTTCGATTTGAAATGTATAAGTTTAAACCGCCCAATGATGGTTTGAGAGGTTGTGACAGGTATGCGGGTGTTCGGATAGATTCGGATAATAAAAGGAATGATGGTGCTACAGCCCGTGAGGTTTGGTATGGAGGTGAGCTGCGTATACATGATCCTCCGTAAGTGTTAGAAAAGTGGATAGCACACTTGTAGAGTTTGTAGATTTTGAGTCTTTATCGTAGTTTTAGTTCTTTTTCGTGTTTTGTGTTTTGGTGTTTACTTGGTTATTGAGTCATTTATTTTGTACCATGAGTCTAAGTTAGTAGTTTTTGAGTCGTTTTTTTTAGAGTCGGTACTGCTTTGGTTTTTGCTTGTCTTTGTTTATGCAGGTTTGAATATGTACCAACCGTACTCAATCTCCATTCGGGTGATTTTGGAGCTGCTTATCAAATTCCAGGCATTTACTAAGTATACTAGTTAGTGTCAAAGCCGATCGCGACCGAAATGCTATACGATCGAGCTGGATTGGACGAGAGATTTGGAGCATACGCGTTACTAACCAGCTAAGTCTTTTCCGATTTGCCCTTTAATTTTTATTTCTTATTTATTTTTAGTTTTTTTGAGTCGGTTTCCATCCTACATTGAGGGCAATGTAGAGTTTAAGTGTGGGGATGGGAAACTATCGTTTAGTGTATAGTTAGTCGAGTCATAAAAAAATACAAAATACAAAAAAAATTAAAAAATTGAAAATCCAAAAAAATTGAAAAATTAGAAAATGTCTTTTGAAACAAGAAGTTTGCAAAATAAAAATGGAAAATGATAGAAAAGTCGGGTTTTTGTTCGGGTTCAAATAATAATAATATGAGATTAATATAATTGAGCTTGTGTCTAGTTTGGGATGTGCGGGTAGGCTCGATTCGGTTCTGGGTTCCTTTGATCTTAAAATACCTAATTGTCGGTCTACTAGTGGGTTCTCATCTAGGGAAAGTGGGGAAATTGAAACCGCCAAAAATAGCATAAGGGATGCCGTTATAAGCTAAGATCGTTAGAGTTTTTTGTCATATCTCGTGAAAAAAAAAGGAAGAGCTAGAAACTAAATGAAAGTAGCCATTTCTATGTAGTCTGGGTTGGGGATAGCGACTCTACAGCCGGATTACCGCTAGGGTGTGTGAAATCGACCTTGCAAGAAGAAAATAAAAAGTACCGAAACCTAAGTAATCCGAGTTGGGGATAGCGACTCTACAGCCGGAATGCCTCTGGGTTAGGGAAAGCAACGTCTACGCTCGTAAAAGAAAGAAAAAAAATAAAAAATAAATAAATAGATTTGATTTTAAACTCTCTTGATCTTGGTATAAGGCGGTTAGGAAATAGCCCAATGGTTGTTCCTTTTGTCCTATAAGCTTGAGGGGGGAGTAGGTGGACTTGCGATTCTTAGCGTGAGACCCTAGGTAGATTGACCATAATTGAACTAAACTTGCATGATAAGGGCTTGGAACCGGGTTGGGTTTAAGAGGATCGATATACTTGCAATCGCGGCTAACACAAGTTTCGGTTTTAATAAATAAATTAAGTTTTTGTCCCGAGTGACTATTCCGACTATGATTTCGTTTGCATAATTATTTTTCGAGGACGAAAAAAGGTTAAGTGTGGGGATATTTGATATGCGATAAAATATACATACTTGTCCCGTGTAAATTGTATAATTTTTGTATAGTTTTTATTTGTTTTATTTAGTTTTTAGTATTATATTATTTGATATTGTGTTTTGGCAGGTTCTGGTGCAAATGGAGCAAAAATGAGTAATATGGAAATGACCAGCCAGTTGAGTAGAGTAGACGGCTTGTGGGCGAATTGAAATTGCCGCTATTTTCTGTGAGTGGGCCGAGCCCCACTTATCTCTATATTATTATTTGATTGTGGTCATATATTATTAAGAAAATAATTGGTGGCTGTCATCATAAGTATGATTATTTGGGAAAGGCAACATTAACTGTTGGAGGCCACGTATATGCTAATTGTGAGGGCATTAGAGAAAAGTTGGCATATTATACATTCTAAGAGATTGGATAGAAGGTGGCCAATTATTACTGTCGTTGGAGGATTTGCAACATCTATTATATATTTTTGTGGGGGAATAATATTATCTGAAGGATATTTAGACGAAAAGGAATTGTTCTGGATGAATTTGAGAGAATGATTTGCAAGAAATCATTGGGCCGCCATACACCTTCAGCCCATGCAAATGATCGTGAAATTGAAATATTGGGCCATTTATCAATAATGTTTTGTTATTTTAAGATGTCAACTTATTACCCTAGTCAACATATAGTATATATAATCGAAACTTGGGACGCACGGAGATCACATCAGACGAAAGAAAATAAAGGAAGGGGGTACATTATTCTGGACGGCAACATCAAATCAGACGAGAACAGAAGGTGCGATCAAGGAGAAGGAATAAAGATTGGTTTGAGGGTTCAAAGCCGCGATCAAGATTCGAGTCACGATTTCGCAAACGAGTTAGTTTTGGTTTTAATTTACTTGGTGTTATTAAAATTATGAACATGACTTATTTGTTATTCAAAACTTGTTTCTTTTTAGTGGTTATGATTCTTGGCTAAATATCTTCAACTACCTAGGCTAATGGCAATAGTTAAATAAAGTTTGGGTCTTTATTCGATTTTTGGCGTGGTTGTGGATTTTTCTTGTATTGTAAAAGCTTCGGGAATTTAACTTGGTGTATATGCGTGCTTGACGATTATTTTATCACTGTTTATTGTTTCGTATAATCCTTGGTGACAGTCTTTATCACATAATAGGGTTGTGCTAGGGTTCTTGATTTAGGTGACGGTCTTTATCACGTAATAGATCACTAATCCTTTAGGGTGAAAATCGAGTAAGTAACCTTAGAAGTAATATTCGGTAATTTAATAAAATCAAGTGTTCTGCTAAACTTGTCGCTGTGAGGCTCGAGGTTATTAATAGGTCTCGGTTTGGTTACAAGTCCTTAACATTCCATTGTCTATTAAACCAAGATTAAAACCCGTAGTTGCCTTAGACTTTCGCGCTGTGAGGTAGATCGTCTTATATAGGCACTTTCAAGAAACTAGAGGACTGTGAGGAAATCTAGAAAACCGGTGAGCGTAACAGCCTAGGTAGTGCCACAAGAATCGCCTTGAGAGTGTTTGAGGGGCTTAGTGGTGTCTTAATAGGTTTAGTATCTAAAGATCCCGGTTCCACACCACAAAATCATCGAATAGGAATCCATTCTGAGTTTAGCTTGCGTCTAGCCTAGGTAGTCTTCATCACCACTGGTTATACTCTTCGTTCGAGTTCGCGTTAGTTATTTAGCTAATCTAGTTATTCGTTATTTGCATTCTTAGGATTTTTAGAAACCCCCCCCCCCCCCCAATCATTTAAACAAATAGTTTGAGTCGTGTCAGTCTTAGTCTTTATAGAGTCTTAGCGTAATCCTTAGAGTCTCGTGGGTTCGATACTCGGACTTTCTTTAGCTTTACTACATTGATCGGTACACTTGCCGGTTGTGTGGTTTAGGGTTTAGATCGAGTCTTAGTTTATAAATTTAAAGCTTAGAGTGTCTAAATTAGGGTTAATTTTAGTTGTTTTTGTTAAACCACTTTGTGCACATCAGTCAACAACTCATTCAAGTCTTACTACAAGCCAAAATCATGTAAATCACGCTATATCATGAATTTGTTATATCCCGAAAACGCGTAGTAACTTGGTAAAGCTTTTTGTGGACTTGGTTCCCTTCCGAAACGTATTTATTTCTTTAAAAATCATTCTCATAAAATGATTTAGTGTTTACAACTTGTAAACAATTTTTACAAAAATAAAGCTCTTGAACTCTTCTTGTAAACAAAACATTTCCATACTTGCCTCTATCTCTAAAAAATAGTATAAGTGTTTGTAATCGTCATGATTTTCCAAAAACCGCTTTTCTAACTTGGTTGCTTACAAAAATCCCTTGTAAACTCTCGGATTTACAAACTCATCATCTTACTAGTAAAATTTTATTTTGTGAAAAGTTATTTTCATCAAGTTCATGTCTAACTAGAAAGTGGTTATTTTGTGTATCACATAACCATTTTCTTTTTCTTGTTAAATCATGTCTCCTAACATTATTTAACAAGATTGTATGGTGATTAACATCACATAACCAAAAATTAATAATAAACCAACAACATACTCATGACAACATCAACAAGTAGCATTTTTCCTCTTCAAGTAAACTTTTTATGTAGGATTTCATGTAAAGTTTCGTGTTCATCTCTTTAGTGTTCTTGTTTCTTTAATGATTTTGAACATACTAACATACTACAACTTTTGATCACAAAAACAAGATGAACAAGGGTGTACAAGTAACTTACTACTAGCACAAGGCTAGGGTAGCATCTAGTGATGAAGATGATGAGAAAAAGATGAAGAACAATCAAGAAACAAGCCCTTTTGAAGCACCACAAGTTCAAGCTCCTTTGATACTTCTTCTACACTTGAAGGAAGCTCAAAAATGGATGAGATGGTGGTAGAATGGTGGTGATGTTGGCGGTTGTGGGTGGAGCCGAGAAAGAGGGAGAGAGAGTGAGGAGTGAGAGTGTGATCTTGTGAAGTATGGTGAGAAAGATCTTGGCCATGCTTTTATAAGATATGTTCACATATCTTGGTAAGATTTACAAGCAACTAATCAAATAAAATAATGAATATAATCCAAGACAAGATTTGAAGCATGGTTGTGATGGTCCTTGTGACCGAGTTCGATTGGGGGGGGGGGGGGGTTGGTTGCAAGTTTTTCCAACTAGATGGTAAAGACTAGTTAGCTTTCAATCATACACTTTACTTATGTTATTTATTTGATATTTAGTGGATGTTAGGGTGTTCGGGGATCACGACTAGCTAAGAAATAAATAAACAATGTGTTTGGCAAAAATTTGGTGTCCCGGGTAATGTCTGGTTGTTCGGTTAGATACCGTTCCGTTAAAGTGTTTAATTGTTCCGTAAAGTGTCCTTTCGTACCCCTTTCAATTCCCAACACTTAGAAAAATATTCTGGATGATAAAACGTAAATTCTGCATGATATTTATATGTTTAAAAGCTGGTTATAGCTGAATTTAGAAAAAATTTGCACTTAAAGTGCTTTTCGGGTGCTTTTTAGTACGCATTTTAGTCTCCAGAATGCCTATATGTGAACCCTTGTATGTTCTCTTAGGTTTTAATGCATTTTTGTCATTGGACCTACACCTAGGCTCCAATTTTATTGTCTGACTGCTTTCTGCAGAGTTGTTGGCATATTGTGTCTTACCGGTGAGTTTACTAATATTTCTGACGCAACGCTCTTGTTAATGCATAAAGCAATATTTTGCAATGTAAAACGTGCATGAATTCACTTGTTTAGTATGTAATTAGACAATTTTGACATTTAAGCACATAATTGCAGTCATTAAACAATAATTAAAGTGTACGGAAATTACCGGTTTGGTGTCAGTTGTCACATTTCTGAGAATAATGATTCCACATTGGGGGTGGAACATTTTTGAAATCAGCTTGTTGAGGAATGATCTGATCAATCACATATGAAGATGAAAGATAACTGATCAACTTTTTGTCGACTCTTTCTGTCTCAATGCGCATTAGTTCAAGTTCCTTCTTTAGAGATGTGATTGTGTCCAGATGAATGTTAATTGACATTTGCTTATCCATGACCGTAGCTTTGAGAAAATTAACAACTTTATCATTTTCTTTATTCTCAGTGTGAATTGCTTTAATTGATCGTGACAGAGTGTCATAAGCTTCTTTAACATCATTAAAATCAAATTTTAATTTGTCGTGAAACTTTTTCAACTCTTGAAACTGTTTGTCTTTTTCAAGACAATCCATGCATGGTTTTAAACAGTTTTTGCATGGCGTTTTAGGAATTGGATCAACTTTTTCAAAAACCTTTTCTTGTTTGTCATTTTTACTTTCTGATTTACCAAACTCTCCGGACTCAGACTCAGACTTCTCTCCGGATTCGGACTTCACATTTTCTGATTTGCCATCGGACACGGACTTTGATTTGTCATCGGACACGGACTTCTCATTTGACTCCTTTTCAACTGACACTGACTCTTGAGTTGCATCTTTGGTCTCATTGTTATCAGAAGGTGTTTTAGTTTGTTCTACCTCTTGCAGCTTGACCATAAGAGCTTTGTCTGCTATTTCTTTCAAAGTCTCTTCATTCATTTCCTTTGAAACATCTATGATCTCTTGAACCGGAGTTTGTTCAACTTCGTACTGTGGGCAAAAACCCGTAGTCGGTTCACTGAAGAATCCTGCAAAAGAATCAAACACATTAGAAGGCATTATAGATTTAAATGCATTAGTAATAACCTCCTGTTCAGACTGATAATAGTAGACCGCTGCTGTTGCCTCTTCAAGTTCAGCATAACTTTGTTTAGTCATCACTTCACTGACTTCAACTTCAGGCACACATTCTTCAACAATTTCAGCCATCATTGCAAGACCCCCTCCTGGAACGTACTTATCCCAACTGAAACCTTCTGGAATCTTTTCGTCGTCTTGATTCACCAAAAGAGCTTTTTCTGATTTGGATGGACTGTTCTCGATTTGAGGTCATGGATTGAATGGTGTTTGACTGTTTTTATGATAGATGGCCTGACTGTAGTAATCATTGGTGAATGGATTCTGGTGGTTATTAACTTCTCTGTTCGGACATTCACGCTTGAAGTGCCCCTTCTCTTTACACTTGAAGCAAGTCACCTTTGATTTGTCGAATCCAAGTTTAGGATCAGGACCTGCGAGACTACTTCTTCCGGTAATTTCCATGAACCTCTGAGCCCTTCTCACAATGCTCGCCATACCCCATTTTATGTCGATGAGTTCTAGTTCCTCTGGATCAATTTGATCGTAGTCTTCTTTCGTTATGTCTGGGTTACCAATTCGTCCAGCTACTAGACTCTCGTAAGACTCAAGTATGGAAGCTAGAAGTGCTATATGCTGCTTTGCTGCTGTCTCGGTAAAATCTTGACCGTTTTTTATGTTAACAGCGATATTGCACAGTATCCCATGACTGTAATTCTGATTGTTCGAGCCTGAAGAACTTTGAGAAGAAACCTGTTCTTGGGAATTCTGAACCTTAGGATTCGGTTCGTAATTTGGAAACGGTGAAAAGTTGTTGTTAGACGTGCTTTGAGGTACTCCCGATGAAGAATCTGCACTAAATGTCGTTTGAATCTTTGGACTCGGAGTAGATGTGGCAGATGAGCTTCCTTTGTAGTAAAGCTGAACATCTTGCTGTACTTTTACAGATTTCATTTTACTCATCTTCCGCATTTCAAGCTCTTGAGCTTCAATTCTTTCAATAAACGTACTCAAATTGAAACCCACGTATTCCAAGTTGTTCTTCAAACCATTAAGAACGTACCCCACACTTCTTGTGGTAGTGCGTCAGCCAACTTATCAACCAACTCTTCGTCTGTTTTATCTATACCCAAACGCTTCATCTCCACTACCAAGTGACAGTACCTCTCAATCAATTATTTCTTTGATTCTCCACTGATGGTAGTAAAAATGTTGAATTCCTTTTTCAGTAGTGCCTTTTTGATTTTGATCATTGCAGCACTTCCAAGAAATTTGACTTTAAGAGAGTTCCAAATAGATTGCGCGTCATTCTAATGCTGTAATAGGACCAAAATGTCTTCCTTAATTGCCTGTTGCAATATACTGACCATCTTCTTCTCGGCTTTAAAACTTTCTGCTTCAGCTGGAGTTAACGAGTTAAGTGTTTTCAGAATACCAGCATCATTCACAGGAACTACATATTTAGTTTCAACTTTCAGCCAGCATTCGAGGTGATTCGCCTGAACCCACGTGCGAAACCTATCCTGCCACCCAGAATAATCTTTAATGTTGAGCAGTTTTGGTGGTTTTTGCATGGTTCCTAGCTCGTTCTCGAAATTCACATTCTGAACTATACTTGCTGGAGTTTGAACAGTCATACCTCCTCCGAAAAACGCATTGTAAAACTATTGATTGTCCATTTTACACTTTGAAAAATGTTTCGAAAAATTTTTAAGTTTTTGAAAAATTAGACTTTCAAGCGAACTGAACTTTCACACTTTCTGGACTTTCAAACGAAGTGATTTCAAACGAACTGAAGGTTTCAAACGACCTGGACTAACCAACTCGTGCGAAGTGACAAATGTTTTGTAAAAAAAAATTCAACTCGTGCGAACTGATGAGTTCACACGATCTGGATGTTCACTTCGTGTGAGGTGATCAGACAGTTTGAATTTTCACGCGAATTGGTCCAACTCATGCGAGTTGGACTAAATTTTCAAACGAACTGACAACAATTCAAATGACCTGATCAGTTTCACACGATCTGAGCATCATGTTCACACAATTTGGACATTTTTGACCATTTGGATCAGTTTTAGTTCGATTTATGGTCTGTAACTTTGTAGGATTGTTTAAAATGGAGTTTTACACACAATATCCAAAATTCAGTCCATTTTGTCCGTGAATTCGTCTAAAAATCCAAGAAAGAGTAGAAGTATGAAGTTCTAAACCATTCAAAACACTGATATCAACAGATTTGACTCATCCTGAGCTCTGATACCACTTGTAGGATTGATAAATCGTCCAATACGAGTCGGTCTGAGTCAAATCTGAGTCTCTAGAAAGGCGGAAATAGACTAGAAACCTTGGATCAGAGTTAGAATAGGAGTAGAAGAGTAGAAAGTCACTTTAAACATGTTTTCCATTGATTATAAACGTTTTCGTACGGAGAGAATTCGACAGCACTTCGTGGCAAGATTCTCTGAAAAATTACAAATGAAAAACAGAACTGACCTATTTATAGGCCTGACCAGTCCGCACGAAGTTACCACTCCAGTCCGCACGAACTGGAGAAACTCTAGTTCGTGCGACCTGACACAGTAACCTCAGTTCGTGCGAACTGGCTTCCAATACATATAAACTTAACATTTTGCACTATTATATATGTTTGACACGACCTAGACTGATGACGTAGGCGATAGACATTATGCATCAACAATTTTTTATAAAACTCTTTTAACATAACTTCAAGAGCCAAATATTTTATTCTTCCAAAAATATTATTAGTTTAATTTAAAACAAAACTTTAATAATATTTAATTTAGTGTATTATATTAATAATAATGATGATAAATAATAACAATATATATTAAAGACTTTTCTTAGAGAGCGTTCGTGTATTAAAAATTTCTCTAGCATGTTAATTATCATAAATATTGACTATACGTATAATTTCTGAATATTACATAACTTATCAAGTTTTGATAAATAATATACATATTTAATATTTAATAATAGGATAAGAAGTAATAAAGAATTATAAAGTGATCTTCAAAGTGTTTTTACTGTTGTATTTTAAACAATGCTGAAACATTATATTTTAACAAAATTAATATAATTATATGTTTTATCAAAACTTTGACAAATACATATCTTTAAATCGAGTAAAACTTTTGGATTATATAAAATATACTGCTTTTATTGAATAATATTTTATATTATGATATTTCAGTGATATCATACCTAAGGGTGTTATCTTATATCTTTGATTAAGATATTAATATCAATATCATAATATTATTATACTTTATTTTGAATTGTATTCACATAAATATGTGGATATGATATATATCACAAAATTGAATATTATATTATGGATATATCCCCTTTTTATTTTTATAGCCTAACATAAAGTAAGATACAAATAGGAGTTACATATCCTGAGAATTTAAATGATATAAAATCATTTAGGTATAATACATATTATCTAGATATTTATATTATGATATTTTCAAAGTATCATATCTGAATTGCATTTATCTTATATTAATATTAAAATATTAATATTAACATTGTATTATTGTTATAAAATTTATATTGCATTATGTTCCCATATATATATATATATATATATATATATATATAGTCTTAGGATCCTGTAAAAAGGAAACTTTTCGTGAGAAGTGTGAGAAGGCATAAAGATTCATATGTAGACATCTTGTTTTGGACTTAGGCATAATGTTTTGGGTTGTTTTGACAAGAAAAACACCAAACATAACAATTTAAAACACAATACAGTGAATTCTAGGGTTAAAACTTAAAACACCATGCCAAGAACGTTAAGTGGTGTGTTTTAAGTGTTAAGTAGTGTGTTTTAAATTGTTATATTTGGTGTTTTTTTTTACTAAAACAACCCAAAACATCATGCTTAAGTTCAAAACATGATGCCTACATGTCAAATTTTATGCCTTCTCACGAAAAAAGATCCTTTTTACAGGAACCTCACCCTATATATATATATATATATATATATATATATAGAGAGAGAGAGAGAGAGGATCGCTAAAATGAGAACCACCTCCAGTTATGAGAACCATGAGAACCACTTTATAGCCTTTAGATCAACTTGATGGATGGATGAGATTAAAAGTAACAAAAACTAATATTAAATAAAATTTGTCTTATTATGTCTTTTATATTTTAATCAAAAAGGGTAGATTGGTAAAATAACTCTTTTTTGTCTTTTTCACTTTATTATTTTTTAATTACTTTTTCTTTTATTATATTACTTTTTAGTTTTATTATATTACTTTTTATTTTTTAAAAAGATTTTTTTATTAAACAAAAATTTTGAAAATCAGATTTTTTATATAAAAAAAATTTATGCGCGTTTTTTTACCACCCGTTTTTTACGCGCGTTTTTTTACGACCCGTTTTACGCTCCGTTTTTTCACGCCGATTTTGCGACCGTAGTTTTTAAGTGCCGTTTTTAGGCCCGGTTTCAGGCGCCGTTTTTTGCCGCGCCGTTTTTTACGTCACGTTTTTTACAAGCCGTCACGTTTTAGCGCGCCGTTTTAGCGTCACGTTTTTTTACAAGCCGTCCAGTTTTTTGTCGTCCCGTTTTAGCCGTCCCGTTTTTTGTCGTCCCGTTTTTTTACAAGCCGTCCCGTTTTTTGCCGCGCCGTTTATTACGTCACGTTTTTTACAAGCCGTCCCGTTTTTTGCGCCCCATTTTTTACGTCCCGTTTTTTTCGCCCCATTATTTACGTCACGTTTTTTGCCGCGCCGTTTTTAGCGTCACGTTTTTTTACAAGCCGTCCCGTTTTTTGCCGTCCCGTTTTAGCCGTCCCGTTTTTTGCCGTCCCGTTTTTTGCCGTCCCGTTTTAGCCGTCCCGTTTTTTTACAAGCCGTCCCGTTTTTTTCCGCGCCGTTTTTTACGTCACAATTTTTACAAGCCGTCCTGTTTTTTGCGCCCCATTTTTTACGTCCCGTTTTTACGCGCCGTTTATACGGCTCGTTTTACGCGCCGTTTTTCTACGCCGCGTTTTTTCATGCCGTTTTTTTGCGACCGGGTTTTTAAGTGCGGTTTTTTATTCCCGGTTTTACGCGCCGTTTTTGCACTTTTTACGTTTTACGTTAACCTTTTTAGACTTTTTACATTTTAAGTTTTACGTTAAAATTTTTACGTTTTAAGTTAAAATTTTTACGTTTTACGTTAAAATTTTTTACTTTTTACGTTTTACGTTAAAATTTTTACGTTTTACGTTTTTTCCGTCCCGTTTTAGCCGTCCCGTTTTTTGCCGTCCCGTTTTAGCCGTCCCGTTTTCTGCCGTCCCGTTTTAGCCGTCCCGTTTTTTTACAAGCCGTCCCGTTTTACGCCCCGTTTTTTTACGTTTTACGCGTCGGTTTTTTACGTTTTACGTGTCGGTTTTTTACGTTTTACGCGTCGGTTTTTTACGTCTTACGCGTCGGTTTTTTACGTTTTACGCCCCGTTTTTTTACGTTTTACGCGTCGCTTTTTACGTTTTACGCGTCGGTTTTTTACGTTTACGCGTCAGTTTTTTACGTTTTACGCCCCGGTTTTTTACGTTAACGTTTTTTACGTTTACGTTTTACGCCCCCCCCCCCCCCCCCGGTTTTTTACGTTTTACGCCCCCGGTTTTTACGTTTTAGTAAAAAAAATTACGTTTCACCTAAAACTTTTTACTTTTTACGTTAAAAAGTTTACGGTTTACGTCAAAAAGTTTACGGTTTATTTTTTTTTTTCAAAAACTTTTTTAGGCAAAAACGAACGCACCCAGAAATCGCAAACTCGGTGAAGCGTCTCGGATATATTGTTTTCATCATCGACGCCTAAAAAAAACCAAACTAACAAAATATTTTACGTAAAACTTTTTACGTTTTACTTTTTATGTTAAAAAATTTACGTTTTACGTAAAATTTTTATGTTTTACGTTTTACGTTTTACGTTAACACATTTTACGATTTACGTTTTACGTTAACACTTTTTACTTTTTACGTTAACACTTTTTACGATTTACGTTTTACAAAAACTTTTTACTTTATACTTTTTACGTTTTACGTTAACACTTTTTAGGATTTACGTTTTACGCGCCGAATTTTTCACGTAACACTTTTAACGTTTTACGCGCCGATTTTTTCACGTAACACTTTTTACTTTTTACGTAACACTTTTACGTTAACGTTTTTTTACGTTTTAAACTCTTTACGTTTTACTAAAAAAAATTTACGTTTTACGTTTTACCTAAAACTTTTTACGCTTTACAAAAAACTTTTTACGTTTTACGTTTTTACGTTAAAAAAGTTTACGTTTTTACGTTTTACGTTAAACTTTTTACGCGCATTTTTACGACCCGTTTTTTACGCGCGTTTTTACGTTAAAAAAGTTTACGTTTTTACGTTAAACTTTTTTATGACCCGTTTTTTACGCGCGTTTTTTTCGACCCGTTTTACGCTCCGTTTTTTCACGCCGTTTTACGACCCGTTTATTAGTTCCCGTTTTTTACGACCCGTTTTTTACGACCCGTTTATTAGTTTACGTTTTTTACATAAAACTTTTTACGTTTTTACATTTTTACGTTTTTTACGTTAAAATTTTTACATTTTACGTTTTACGTAAAACTTTTAACGTTTAACGTCTTACGTTTTACGTTTTACGTAAAACTTTTTACGCTTTACGTTTTTACAATAAAAATTTACGGTTTACGTTAAAAAAGTTTACGGTTTACGTAAAAAAAAGTTTACGGTTTAACTTTTTTTTTACAAAAACTTTTTTACGCAAAAATGAACGCACTCAGAAATCGCAAGCTCGGGAGGTGTCTCAGATATATCGTTATCATCATCGACTAGGGGGGAAAATAAAAAAACAACAACATCAAAACAAAGTGTATCTCGAAAAAAAAACGGGTTAAAAAAAACGAAGTTTTGGCTCAGATTTCCCGATAATCAGAGGCTGCAAAAGTGGGGTTGCGGGTTCAATAACCTACCCTCCACCATCTTTGCCGCGCCATGGTCAGTTTTTTTTTTTTTTGCATCATCACAGCCGATTCAATAAGGCACCATATTCAACCGATTTAAACATTCAAAAGGAACAAGAACATCAATCAACAGATTCAACAGCAACAAAAACCCAGATTCAACAGCAATAAAAACCCAGATTCAACATCAACAAAAACCCAGATTCAACAGCAATAAAAACCCAGATTCAACAAAATTAAAAACCCAGATTCAAACCCACAAAGATTCAAAACCCAGATTCAAACCCACAAGATTCAAAACCCATATTCATACCCAGATTCAAAACCCATATTCAAACCACCCAAATTCAAGAACCACAGAATCAAGAATCACAAAAGACCCCCAAATTCCAGAATCACTAAGAACCAAATTCAAAAACCACAAATTCAAGGCTTGAAATTCTTACCATTTCTACCCCCACCTCTACCACCACCACCGCCTAGGGTTCCGCCACCAACCCCAACACAACCAAACACCAGTCGCAAGGGTGGCGGCGGAGAAGAAAGGGGGGCCAAAGATACCCCCGTCGCCACCAACCCCAACGCCACCACAGCCAAACACCAGTCGCAAGGGTAGCGGCGGAAGGGGTGACGGTCCTCCACCGCCGTCGTAGCGGGGACGGCTCTCCAACTGCTGCCGGAAACTTCACCGGTGAAACGAGAGGGAGACGAGAGTGGGGGGTTGCATTCGGGGTGTATCCTCACCCTTTGATTCCATTCTACACAGTGAAGTGGTGGTGGATATAGGTGGAGTGGTGGTGTGTTTGAACTTGGTTTTGTCTTTACGGTGGATGTTCATATGGCCTCCAAGTGCTTGTGCATTAGTAAACCCTCTTTTGCAGAAATTGCACTCGTATGATCTTGGTGTGTGGGTTGTAGTTTGTTGTGGTAAAAGAAACAAGAAAGAGGAGATTTAAAGTAGAGAGGAGAGAGGAGAGAGGTAATAAAAAATTCAGTGATTTAAATGAAGAGAGATGAGAGATTTGACATTTGGGTTAAATGACCAAAATACCCTTTGGGTTGTCATATTCTGATTGGTTGAAATTGGTTCTCATGGTTCTCATAACTGGAGGTGGTTCTCATTTTAGCAGCTCCCTATATATATATATATATATATATATATATATATGATAGATATAATATCACAAAATTTACTAAGACATGATATTATTAATATATATATATATATCATTTATATATATATATATATATATAGGGTCGGGATTTAGAGAAAACGGTAGAAAGTGTGAGAACGGTGAGAACGCTTATCGATCGTCCGATCAAAACAATCTATGGACAAGATTGGCGCGGTGTCGTTTTTGTAAATAACATCAATTTTATTACGTGGAAGCGCTTCATTAAGGGTAAAAGCGTGTTTTGACTAATCCAAACAAAACGCCATCTCATGAAAATAAAACGCCAAAACAAAAATCACACATCATTCTCCTAAAAATGCCATTAGATATAAAACGCCAAACTTAATTATAGTAAAATCCGGCCTAAAAAAACCGCCAAAAAAATCCTATATATACAACAACTCAGACCTTCAATTAAAAAACACACACAAAAACCCCAAACGCCATATTTAATATATACCATTCGACTGATAAACGCCAGAAAACCAAAACATCAAATATATTGCTGTCAATAAAGTGTAGCTGTATGGTGTGGACAACATTGTCAGATATCTTTCTTAACTGAGGATTAACAATGTTATCCATCACCATACAGCAACACTTTATTGATTTTAGCATGATCAAATTTATAGTTTTAAGATGGTTTATTTTGTGGCGTTCTTTTTCTCGGTAAAACGCCAAAAAAGATAACATTTTGGCTGAAAGGTTGTAAACTCAATAACATTTTGCTGCATGAGATGGACAAAAATTATAGAAAAAGAGGTTGATTTCATACGAAAGTCGAAACAGCCAGTGAAGATGCTTCAAAAGAATAAAGAGACTGGTGACAGTGAAGATTTAGAAGATCAATATTTATTTTGTTTAATTTTTTTTTCAGTTGATTGTTATTTAATAAACGTCATATCTAATAAAACCGCCAAAAAGGCAAATGTCTTACACCTTTGGCATTTATCAAACCATCATAAAATTACTTTGGACAAGTATTATAAAAAAACTTTTTTTATATATTCTTTTTCTTTAATCTTTCCTTTTCAATTGATTGTTGTATAATAAAAATGCCATATATAATAAAAACACCAAAAAAGCCAAAATGCTTGTTTAAACGATATCATCCCTTTAAACGCCCCCAAAAACTCCCAACTATAATAAAATTAGTTCGAAAAAGTATTATAAAAAAACCCAAAAAAAAATAAATAATAAAAAATAAAAAACAAACTTGAAAATGAAACTAGAAACAGTAACTGCAAATCAGTAATACTAAAGATAGGGAAAATTTATTATATTAGAATCTAAAACGCCAAACTTGAAAGATGGGACGTGTTACAGACTGCAGAGATAAAGCTTGTCAAAAACAATAATTACAAACAGTATCTGAAAAGACTAATACTTTATTATAATAACGCACCGCCTAACTTAGGCGCCAAAAAGAGATCCTATAAAATGATACGTCTCAGCAACTTCCATTTGATCAAACAAAAAAAACAAACGCCAATACTACTAAATACCACTCACTGTAAAACGCCAAAAAAAATCAAACATGGCTAATATGCTTTGTTGGATATTCAGTATTGTTATTCGTGAAGTTTCACTGAATGAATTGTTAACGGAGGCGAGTAACTCAGTAAGATTTTGCTGCATGAGATGGACAAAAATTCAAGAAAAAGATACTGATGCCAGTCATATGGCATTTTGTATTTTTTTTTTCTTGAAGAAGGCTTGGATGAGGAGAAGAGATCAATGACACTGAAGAGTGGGATGAATATAAAGATGAAGATCAACATGAAGAAAAAGCGAAAAACCCACCCACACGTCATAGATCTATGTTCCCAAACATCCACAAAAAAGCCACTTCAACAGACGCGCAGGAAAAATAATCAAACCGATGGGTTTGTTAAGTTTTACATAAAACGCGATATTTTTTTGTGACAGTTCTTGTACTATTAAAGAACAGAGAGACTGATGACAGTGAAGATTGTGAAGAAAGATCCGATTAGGATTTTTAATTTAATTTCTTAGCTTGTATTTTTTTACTGTGGCGAAATATAATCTAACAATTGTAAAACGCCAAGATACAAGAAACGCCAAAATGTTTATAAAAAAAATAGAAAAATGGGCCATCTTGTTTAAAACCCCTTGAAAAACGCCATACAAATAGATTTCCTGACCCCCTGGGTTCCAATGGCATACGATTTGAATAAACGCCATAAACGCAATAAACGCCAAAATGTTAATACGATGAAACCATTAAATGCCATTAATTATTGAATTTGGTTAACGCCAAAAATCTTAAAAACCAAAAATTAAAACAATATTGGGAAAAGCGGAACTGGAAAAGCAGAAGATGAAAGGACAAAAAAGCCCCTACGCCCTTTTCTAAGCGGCGTGACACGTGTTGGCCCAGGAAGCGTTCTCACCGTTCTCACACTTTTGAGCGTTTTCTCCAGAACCCGTTTCTATATATATAGGTATATATATATAGAGGAAGGTTAATGTACAATACGGCTTAACGTACATCACGTACAACAGGTAATTACGCACGTTCATTTTAAAATCACGCACGTTATAACTCAAAAATCCAAAATCACGCATGTTGAAACACAATAATCACGCATGTTATAGAACAAATCACGCACGTTGTTGTACGTGAAGTACGTTAAGCCGTAATGTACGATATACTTTCCCTCTCTCTCTCTCTCTCTCTCTCTCCCTATATATATATACAGGGGATGGTTCAAATGAAAACCACTTTTATTGTGAAAACTCGAAAACTAACTAAAAAAAGCCTAAAAAACACCCAAGAAAAAAAAAATTTCAAATTTTTTTTATAAAAATCACTGCTTTTTATGTATAAAAAAACTTTTTTTCAAAAAAAAAAAAAAAAAAAATTGTGTAGTGCACATGTGTAGTATTACACATGCTACACATGTGTAGAATTACACATGTGCACTACACAAAAAAAAAAAATTTTTTTTGAACTTTTTTTTATATATAATAAAACCTGCGAAAATTGGTTTGCAAAAAAAAAAAAAAAAATTTTTTTGAACTTTTTTTTATATATAATAAAACCTGCGAAAATTGGTTTGCAAAAAAAAAAAAAATTTGTATGTTTTTTTGGCTTTTTTTAATTAGTTTTCGAGTTTTCACAATAACTAGTGGTTTTCATTTGAACCTTCCCCTATATATACATACATATATATATATATATAATACAACATAACTGTAAGATACAAATATGGGTAACACATATTGGGAATTCAAAATTCGTTAAATGGCATAAAACTCATAATAGACTTATTAAGATTCTATGTTCTCAGAATAAAACATAAGATACTAATTTCCTAACACAAATATTTAAGGTTTAGGTATTGGAAGAACACCTAAATGGCTTAAACCAGTGGCATAGCTCTGATACCACCTTCTGTCGCAACCCCCGACCCCTCCCCGAGAACGGGAGCCGCTAGCCAGTCAGATGGTATCGGTGTTTATTAATTTGGCAGCGGAAAATTTCATCAGAACCGTAGTTAGGAAATATTTTTATCAGAGTTAAACATCAAAATGTTTAAAATAGATAAATGGGATAAAACCCAAGTTTTGCTGATAATACATTTATAGTAAACAAGTGGGACAAACCCCGATTTTCATTTGTAATATATTTATAGGGATAAACCCTAATTATTGAAAACAATTCTCCTTTTTTATTTAGGTAACTTTTATAGCCACTTTTCAAAGCCTTCAGTGCTCTCCAGCTGGCTTTTATAGGCTTCATACTAAGTTACCTGTAACACGTGTTTAAAACATTTTATCATCAAGAAATACCGGTGAGTGCATCCCAGTTTAATCAAAACAGCTTTAATACTTTAACAGAATTAAGGGCAACCCGCAATTACATTTGCTTGATCTAATCAATTACCCAAAGTACTGTCAACCCGACTTGTGGGTCATATTACTCATTGGCTAACTCGTTGTCCAATGGTAACGTCTCACAAATTTTGTATACAAAACCCCAACATATCGACAATAATTGAAGACTTACAAATATTCAATTACTGTTCTTATAATTTAAAACAATTGAGGTTTTTATAAAAACAGTTTATAAAAAAAGCAGATGAACTCACATTTGTAGGCTTAGGTATTTCTACAGGCATCCTGGTACTATTATAGCTTCCTGATAATAATATAGTTTCCTGGTTAATTTTAAACAATGCACATGTGTTAGTAAAATAACCCAAACTGCATTAACCGTACAATTCGAGACAGAACTCCAATGACTGAGTCAGGCAAGACCTTGACATGCATTACGGAGTCCTAAATCAATCGGGTGTACACACGAGACAGAATTCCAATGACTGAGTCGGGCAGAGCCGACATGAATTACGAAATCCTAGATCAATCGTGTAAGGTAATAGCAGGGTTATAATACTTACAACGAGGCAGAGCTTAGCTTGTTAGGGGGTATTATTTCTCGAGAGTTTTAGCTATTCAGAGAGTTGAGAGAGAAATAGAACTGAACAATTTGCAAATGCCAACTTCTGCCCCTTATATAGTTGTTCGGACAGTCTGTCGCACCTCGTGACAGACTCCTCTTCATCTTTCACAGGCCACGAGGGCCATAAATGAGGTTTAGGGTTTGCTGAGTCACCGGTGGTGTTGACACGTGTCCTGACACGTGGCGATCTGGGTGTCCGCCAAGCAATGTGTTGGCGCGCCCCGCGACGGATTCTCCTTCGGCTGTCGCAGGCTACGAGCGACTGTTGAATCTTGTTTTTCTTGATTTTTTCAAGTACGGATATATCTCGGGTCCGTTTCTCATGTACAGGATGTATTTAGGAGTGTTTAGGGTCACGTTAGGGGTTCTAGGAGAGTTGTTACAGCATGGAAGCATGAGGACATGACAGGTATTTCTAAAGATATTATAACTCACAAGCTTGGGATTGACAGGTCTTTCAAGCCTGTCCAGCAAAAGAGGAGAAAACTTGCTCCAGAAAGAAATGCAATCATACAGGAAGAGGTTGAAAGATTGTTGAAGTCCAAAATGATTAGAGAAGTCAAATTCCCCAAGTGGCTAGCAAACGTGGTCATGGTTCAAAAGAAGAATGGGAAATGGAGAGTTTGTGTAGATTACACAGACCTTAATAAAGCATGTCTCAAAGACCCATTTCCCTTGCCTCATATAGATTCGATGGTAGATGCAACCGCCGGTCATGAAATGCTGACTTTTATGGATGCAACCTCAGGATTCCAACAAATCCAAATGGAGCCATCCGATCAAGAAGATACAGCTTTCATGACACCAACAAGTATTTATTGTTATACTGCCATGCCTTTCGGTTTGAAAAACACAGGTGCAACATATCAGAGATTGGTGAATATGATGTTTAAAGACAAACTGGGGGACACCATGGAGGTGTATATTGATGACATGGTGGTAAAGTCCAAGAAGGCGGAGGATCATCTTCAGGATCTTGAATGTGCATTCAATATCCTGGACCAGTATAACATGAAGCTGAATCCTGCTAAGTGCCATTTCGGAGTGGGGGCAGGAAAATTTCTAGGATATATGGTGACTAAGAGGGGAATAGAAGCAAGTCTAGAGCAGATTAAAGCTATCATGGACATCAAATCACCATCCAACATGAAAGATGTACAAAGGTTAATAGGATGAGTAGCAGCATTAAACAGGTTTATATCAAGATCTTCAGAGAAATGCAAGGAATTCTACGATATCCTGAAGAAGAATAAGAAATTCGAGTGGGGAGAAAAACATGAAGCAAGCCTACTAAAATTGAAGCCGTATCTTTCAAGTGCACCTCTACTGATGAAGCCCGAGGATGGTGAAGCTTTATCTCTGTATCTTGCAGTATCGGGGAGTGCAGTAAGTGGCATTCTAGCAAAGGATCATGAAGGTCAGCAGTATCCTGTTTATTATGTCAGTAAAAGTTTGTTAGATGCTGAAACTAGTTATTCACATTTAGAAAATTGATATTAGCCCTAGTTATGGCACCGACTAAGCATAGACATTATTTTGAGACACATAGGATTCATTTTAAAACTAATTATCCTGTTAAAAATGTGCTTAGGAAACCTGAGATCTCGGGTAGGATGGCTAAATGGTCCGTAAAGTTAAGTGCATATGATCTAGTGTATGAACCTAGAAATGCTATAAAGTCTCAGGCTTTAGCAGACTTTGTGGCTGATTTAAGTAGTGACATTCAAAATGAAGTAGACCTAGAAGTACAACAACTAGGTGAAAATTCAGAATCTTGGACATTGTATACTGATGGTGCATCTAATGTAAGAGGTGTAGGATTAGTTATACTACTAAAATCGCCACATGGGGACATATTACCTCAGGCTATTAGATGTGAATTTCCTGCTACCAATAATGAAGCAGAGTATGAAGCTCTGATTGCAGGACAGAAATTGGCTAGAAATATGAATATTAAATGTTTGCAAGTATATGTTGATTCCTTGTTGATCACTAACCATTTTAATGGATCCTATGCAGTCAAAGGTGAAAGGTTAATTGAATATCTTGAAATTGTCAAAAAAATAGCAGGATATTTCGAAGTTTTTACACTTGAACAGGTACCAAGAGAGGATAATGCTGAGGCAGATGCTCTGGAAATTTGGGATCTGCAGTCAGGATACTGGAAGGAACTCAAATACCAATACTACATATTCTGTATCCTGTGATGGAACTCTTCAAGTCTCAGGATAAGGAGGTAGCAAGTGTCCGGGATCCTGGTGATGAGTATCCTGAAGAGGATCCTGAATCTTAGACGGCTCCAATTGTGAAATACCTCAAAGAAGGACATGCCCCAAAGGATGAGAATCCTAAGGCTTTCAGGATGAAGGTATCTCGTTTCACTATTATAAATATTGTTTTGTATAAGAAGTCTCTTGCAGGTCTATACCTTAGGTGCTTGGAGGATCCTGAAACCAAGGAAGTACTTCAGGATATACATGAAGGAGATTGTGGCAACCATACTGGGGGCAGATCGTTGTTTTTGAAGGTGTTAAGAACGGGATACTACTGGCCGACTATGAGAAAGGATGCTGCAGAATATGCCCGAAAATGTGATGCATGCCAAAGGCACAACAATATACTACATCAGCCTGCTGAGCCATTATATCCCATTGTATCCCCTTGGCCATTAATGAAATGGGGAATGGATATAGTAGGGAAACTCCCAAAAGATTCAGGAGGAAATGTTTTTATGCTGGCAATGACATATTATTTCTCCAAGTGGGTCGAAGCCGAGGCCTTTGTCCAAGTCAGGGATCAGGAAGTGGCATCCTTCATAAAAAGGAATATACTGACAAGATTTGGGGTAATAGCTGAGATAATTTGTGATAATGGCTCTCAGTTCATCAGCAAAAGAACTACTGATTTTTTGCAAAAGTTGGGGAATCAATATGATCACATCAACTCCAGTACATCCTCAAGCAAATGGACAGGCATAATCATCGAATAAGATAATTATCAACAATCTGAAGAAAAGGTTATGTGCTAAAAAAGGAAGATGTGCAGAAGGATTACCGTTTGTCCTATGGGCTGATAGAAAAACTGTGAAAAATGCTACTGGGCAAACCCTATTTTCTTGGTGTTTGGGGCGGAAGCCGTGATCCCGACAGAAATGGTGATACCCACAGCCAGATCAAGCCTTCGGGATCCTGAGACAAATCCTGAAGCTTTATGTCAAGAGTTGGATACTGTTGATGAAACAAGAGATGCAGCAAAGCTAAGGATGATAGCATATCAATACAGGATATCCAAATCATATAACAAGAATTTAAGGATGAGAAGATTCCAAGTTGGAGATTGGGTTTTGAGGAAGGCTTTTCAGAATACAACCAACCCTGCTGATGGAAAATTAGCTCCAAAATAGGAAGGACCCAATGAAATTGAATCAGAATCTGGAAAAAGAGCACACCGACTCAAGAATATGGAGGGGGATATGTTACCAAGATACTGGAATGCTATACACCTTAAAGCCTATTTCAAGTGAGTTTAGAATTTAATTCCTAACTCAGGATGGTATGAATTCTAATTCCTTTTAATATGATTATTAAATTTATTGTTTGTTGAAACCCAATACTGACTTAAGCATCGGAGGGGTGTTAGCCAAGCTAACACCCACCTTAGTTTAACGGTGTTTTGCAGAATATGCTTTGGGATGTTACTCCAGGATATATACTCAAGATAGATCGAAAGATTAGAGGATTGGCCCCCCTCTCTCACGCTTAAGGGATCCTTATCCCTTCAAAGGTTTAAAGGTATTCACATTTCTCTCGAATTGGGTTTAAACACCCTGCCTGGAGCTCAAGTTATCTAGGAATAGTTCAAGATAGCGGGACCAGTTCATGTAAAAGTGGCTGACAAATTTGTTATTATTGGCTATATCCTGGATCCTTAAGGTATATGAGGATTGATCACCCTCTCTCACGAAAGGGTATTTTCATACTCTCTAAGGTTTAAACGTATTCGCCTTTCTAAGTCTTGGAGTTTATACACTCCCGCCTGTAGCGCACGAAAACATGGGTTTATCCCCAGGATACTTAGGGTTTATCCCCAGAATGTTAAGGATCTATCTCCAGGATACTTAGGGTTTATCCCCGGTAATACTAAAGTTGCTTACAAATGTGACATCAAATAAGATTGTGTTTACACACATTCTTCTCTAGATCAAGAAGTTGCTAAGTATTCAAGTATGATGTGCACTAATACACAGGGGACATCCATCTTGATACATTGTAAATGGTTTGAGGAATGAAATTGAAGTCAATTTCCTAAGTGTTCCTGGCAGGGGACATTCGTGATGGAAGCATTGCAAAGAGTTCAAAGGTTAGAAGTTGGAATCTAGTCTCTAAGTGTCTCTGGTATGGTCTCTCTTTTTCATCTTTCGAAAAAAGCTTTATCTAAATAACCTAAGTTTCTAGAATTGTGTTTGACAAAGTTTTATTGGAACATTTCTAATTAAGGTGCTAAGTATAATAGCAATATTCTGACCGGGATATTTGGCCAGGATATTCAAAATATGGTATTCAGAATAAAAAAGAATGATTTATAAAAGTTTGGGTTAAACACACGCAATATAACTTTCGAAAGTAAATAACAACAAAGGATAAAACTAGAAAGTTAGTTTATTATTAACATGGCAAAAGGTTGTACTATTGGCTTCATCTCAAAACGAGACTTATCCACCAAAAGTACAACTAGTTTTTAAGCTTATTTTCCTAAACAGTTGAAGGCTTCGTCCTGAAAGCACAGGATCCCTCCACCCTCAACTGTTGATTGTTAAAAAGCATATTAATGATTGATGACCAAGGGATTCGTCCTGAAACTCAGGATCCCTCCACCTTTGGCCATCATATTGTCTAAGTGCAGGAAAAGTAAATGCAGGAAAAGTAAATTGTTCAACGATTACATCCATCAAATTTAAAGAAGTGGGCTTCGACCTAGGCATCAATATCCATCATCGCCCACTTCGTTACCTTCAAGCAGCAGCACCTTCTTCGACCATCGCTTCCTCGCCAGCAGTCCAGGATCAGCCCCAGCATCCTTGTCAGCATCACCACCAGCATCAATCGCCATTTCAGCCGCTTTGGAAGACTCTTCAACCATGGGTTTAGCAGGATATTCTACAGGATTGCCACCAAGATCCTTCAACTTCGCCTCCCAAGCATTGACGTTCCAAGAAGGGCATTCAAAGCCCATGGCTCTGGCTTCATAAGCCATTTTTAGCCTGGCTTGGAGGAGGGAAATTACAACGGATCCTTTGAGGCCTTCACGATAGGAGTTCATATCCTGTTCATGTTGAAGTTGGGCGGCATCCAGCTTGGCCTGAGCATCCTGGTTGGCCTTTTTGATGGCGGTCTGGGCTTCTTGAGTCACCGCTTTGAATTTATCTTCATAGTGTTGTGACTTGGCGGTGGCGATCATCCCCTGGTCAGCGATGGTGACTTTGGCCTTCTTCAACTTGGACTCCAGCATCTTGTTGAGCCCGCAAACTTCCTCATATAAGTGCATCAGACGCTCAAGGCCCTGCAATAAAAAAACACAGGTATCAGCATACCTAAACTAGTCAGGATATTGGTTCGACATATATGTGCAGGATACAGGATAGGGATTTTTACCTGGTTGAGGAATGAAGTCATGAATCCACTGGCTTCATTAAATCCATGATTCTCGTAAGGGAAGGTCTCGGGGGTAGCAGGAGAGTCTATTTCCTTCCTCTTACGGGCACTGGAAGCACGAGTTTTGGTAGCTGGAGAAGGCTTCGGGATGACAACAGCTTTTGAACTGGTGGGCTTGGATGAAGTGGCAGCTTTGGGGCTTGGCTCCTTTTCACTTGGACAGGGCCAGAGTAACTGTACAACTCTTCGAGGTCGAAGGCTTCTGGAATCTTGGCTGGTGCTGCACAAAGGGAGAAAATCTAATTTTTTTACTTTCACTTTATATTTAACTAATTAAGTACATGCAGGATTGTATAATCCTTACCAGACATATTAGATGAGGAATATTGACTTGAGCTCGGAAGGTGTGATGAAAAACTTTTGTCACTTTCTGGCAATCGGTAAACTGCTTTGATTCTTTCTTCAGACTCTTCGGTGGGAGGGGCTAATTTTTTTAAGTTCGCTGCAAAAAAGGAGAATGTCAGTCCAGGATATAGTTTCAAGATACGTTTAGGGATATTCCTACAACCCTAAACCCTACAGGTGGTTAACCACTTCACCGGAAGGCTATCACCCTCAGCGATGGTGTCTCGCCTAACAAAGAAATTTTTTTGTTCCCATCCGTTCTCATTTTTGGTTACTTTGAGGATGAGGGGGTTATTGGTAGGGGTGCAAACGAGCCGAGCCGAGCCCGAGCTCGACCAGGCTCGAGCTTGAGCTCGTTTAACATATGAAAGCTCGAGCTCGATCTCGGCTCGTTTCGAGCTTTATTTCTAAAGCTCGAGCTCAGCTCGAAGGTAATTTTTCAAGCTCGAGCTCGGCTCGGGCTTCGACTCGTTTAGTATTTATTAATTAATTTATATTAATTATAATTATTATTATACATATAATTTAGTTATTTTTATATTTATATAAATGGTAATTATTATTATAAAAATATATGTTTAATATATTAATAAAAAAAATATATAAACAGAAAGCTCGATTAGGCTCGCGAGCCGGCTCGAGCTCGATAAGCGAAGCTCGGGCTCGGGCTCGTTTACTAAACGAGCTTGTTTTTAGGCTCGAGCTCGAGCTCGTTTAAGCTCGACTTGTTCGAGCTTTTTTTTTATTTGAGCTCGAGTAGCTCGCGAGTAGCTCGGCTCGTTTGCACCCCAAGTTATTGGAAGTGGAAAAAAGCAAGAAATGGCTAGAGACGTGAGATCGGAGGCGATAAGCTATGGGGATGTCCTCAATGCAGAGGTCAGGAATGTGGAGAGCTTTGATCTGATTGAGTACTATCAAAACCCTCCAAACCAAGGGCATCGTTTGAGAAAAACTAATACCTGTTTTGCGTAAAAACTGCATCATGAACTCAGGAAAGGGGTATCGAAGACCTAAAGAGAAAGGGTATGCCGGAAAACAGATCCATTCACCGGACGACACGTCTGACCGGAGACTCCGATCAAAAGGTCTGATGACTACCTTGTCGGAGAAGGCGCCGGAGGCCCTCAACGCCGCGATATCCGCATTGTCTAAGGAGCATATCTCCTTCTCAGGGTTCTTGAGAAGGTTTTGGTTAATGAAGGTTAGGGTTGATTCGCCAGTTTGAGAGCGAGTCCTGGTAGCCATCGGGTAAGAAGAACAGAGAGGATCACAAGGAAGAAAGAAGGAAGAAGTGGTTACCTAGAAATTCTTAGAAGGATGGTAGATTATCAAACAAGAAGAGAGAAGATATAGGAGCTTGATAGATAGGCATTGAGTGATTATCGCTTGGGAAGTTGCACATTGTCACATCAACCGTCCTATCGTCTTAATTGCCTCGATCGACGCATAGAGTTTAAAATATATCCGTTTGAATTTAGGAATTCTAATAGATATATTTTGGGAACAATTGTTATGGGTGGTTTTCTGAACCCATATCCTGGAATCGTATCCTGACTTTATTATTTCTGATTATAACCAGGATACCGGACCAGGATATTGGTAACATCCTGATGCAGTATCTTGGCAGTTGCTAATTATTCACGTGCAGGTTATGGTTGCAAGCTCATAACGTTCATGTGGACTTATTCTCCTGAAGACTCGCTCTAATCAGTTGAAAGAGGGACGTTGAAGCCGGAAGAAGAGGTCTCTAACGTTCAAAAGGGAAAATTCCGGAGTATCCCTAGTTTATAGGAGAGTTAGTTCAATATTTGTAACTATAAATAGAAGTCCAGATCGTAGGAACACACACTACACACTCTCTGCTCTCGAACTCACACTCCTTTTTCTTGTTATTACGCACTAACACTCAACACTTGTAATCGTTGTACCGCCTAACATTGATCTGAGCCTTATCCTGCACTGTATCCTGAACATTGAAGTAATAAGAAGAACAAGGCAGCCGGTGATTGTCAGCTCCCGAGGTTTTATGCCGGAGATCTAGATTGATCAAGGGCTTTCCTCGTACATCATGTGTCCATATTTACTTTTCAGCTCATTGTTTGATTGTTGATATAGTTTCATATCCTGAGACTATATCCTGAAACTGTTTTTGAAAACTAACAAACCAACTTATTTTTCACAAGCATTACTAGCACACTACCTCACAAACTAATTTCATCACTTAATTACTTCGGTAATTTTTGACCAAAACAATATCGTCATCAATTTCCTGCAACATGTATTAAAGTGTATATGTCAACATAAAATGGTCGGTGAGCATACAAGTTTGTCTACATAGCATAAGTATAGAAAAGTCTCAAATCCACATGTCAAATGTATATTGTGTTATATGAATCATACTAGCTTGCATGAACTAAAAATCAAACCAAAGTGCCCACTAGCGTAACCTTATCATTGCAATGAATAAGATTGTGAAGAATGATTACTTGACAATGACCCACAACGGGTAGTGTGCTACTCCTATAGCGCTATACATGTTAAGGGATGGCTTTTGAAAGTTAATGATAGATAACATGCATATTGTTAGTGCAGTATGTGTCTATCGCCTCCGTCAATCAGAGCCGTAGAAAGAAACAGAAGAAAACGAGTCGTTATGATGTAATATCTAGACAAATGGCAAGGTGGCAATATTGTAATTAATGAGAAATCTCATTAAAAGCCTTGTTCCTATAAATAGAGCCTTAGACTTAAGAATTAGGACTTTTGCCATTTAGAGCATTTGGAGAGCTAGAGATCTAGAGAGAGATTCTAGAGAGAGAAAGCTTGTCCACGTGATTCAGGTTCTTGTACGCTATCAAATCTATCAAAGAATCACAGTTTATTTTACTGTTCGTGTGTTCGGTCTCACTCGTGCACGGATTCCGCACGTCGTACGAGTCGGTTAGCAATCGAAACGGAATCAAACCGGTCCTATCAAGTGGTATCAGAGCTAGGAGCTCGATTGCTTGATCAAACACATCGTTTTCGTACCAGATTTCAGCGATTTCAGATCCGAAGTTCATCTATTTCTTCATTTTTTCACTTTTATCACGTTTTTCACTGAAGATCGTCAAATTGAACAGGTTTTTACGGTCCGAATCGTCTGATTTTTTGATATGTTGTGCGTATATACCTGATCTATAACCCTACCAAGTTTCAGATCCAAATTCGTAATCGTTTAGGAGAAATCTAAGTTTTTCTGTTCGAAATCGCTGTCAAAATTGCAGGTTCGCTTTTACGAACAAGTCTGGTCCGCTTTTGTGACATTGGAGGTCCGCTTATCCGGACATTATCTGGTCCGCTTATCCGAACAATACTAGGTCCGCTTTTGTGACATTGGAGGTCCGCTTATCCGGACATCTAGCTGGTCCGCTCATTCGACAATATCTGGTCCGCTCATTCGACATTATCTGGTCCGCTCATTCGACAATACCTGGTATTTGAAGATGTCAAGCAACGGTGAAGAGTTCTACAATAGTTTCTACAACGCGTTCAATTCCGAATCATCCGATAGAAGATCTGAGATGAAAGAATATTCGAAGGAGATTTCGGAGAATTTGAAGTTTGAGAACATGTACGGAAGCCAACAAAAGCCACCAAAGCTAATGAAAGTTGAAGATTATAATTGGTGGAAAAACAGATTTGAGGGTTGGATAAAAGCTTTTGCTACTGAAAGCTGGTTAAAATTGACACATGAATACGTTGCACCAGTAAAAGAGGGAGGAGAGTTAATAGATGCAAAAGATTTTACAGAAAAAGATATAAAAAATGTTGTGGCTGAACATAGAATGATAACATTGATCAAACAGTCAGTAAGAGAGGATATTATTTCATTGCTCGAACAAGAAAAGACTTCAAAGAGTTTGTGGGAAGCGTTAGAGAGAAAATGTGTAGGAAGTAATGAAATTGTTAAAAACAAAAAGAAATTGTTGCGTAAAGAGTTTGATTTATTCAGTTGTATGAAAAATGAATCTATTTGTAAAATGATTGAGAGATTCGGACATCTGAAAATGGAGCTGATCAGATACAAAATCTTACCTTCTGAATAGGAGCTGGTGGATAAATTGTTTGATTCATTGCCAAATGATCAAGAGTGGCAATACTTCGCTTTAATGTTGAAGAACACTATCAAGCCTGAAGATTTGAAAGTGGATTTGCTGATTGAAAGACTTGAAAGCCATGAGTTGGAGATAAAGAGATCTAAAGTCAACAATTCAGCTTATCAGCAGAATGTGGAGCTTTACTACAGAGGAAATGCACCACAGGCTGGATCTCCAAAAACAGCATTTTCTGCAGAAAGTTCAAACTCAGTGAACAATGAAAGTCTTCACAGTGGTTTTCACAGTGGATTTTCTTCAAACACCTCAAGTCAATCTGCTTCCAAGAATTTGTTTCAGTGTAATATCGCGGTGGATCTGAAGAATGGGCAGAATTTCAGCGAAGAATCGGCAAAACAACAGATGGTTTTCTTAGCATCTGTACTTGAATCGTATGAAAGCCTCGTTGCAGGGAAGATTGGCAATACCAATTTGACTAAAGAAGATTATGATCAATTAGACCCCGAGGAGATGGAACTTATGGATATAAGATGGTGCATGGCCAGTGCAGTTCGTCGGGCACAGAGGTTCATGGAGATCACGGGGAGAAAGTCAATTGGTGGACCATCTACCAAACTGGGACTTGATAAATCTAAGGTGACATGTTTCAAATGCAAACAAAGAGGTCACTTCAAACGCGAGTGCAGAAATGCGTATGCTGCTGATGATTCTGAAAACCCGTTCAACGAAGATTATTACAAGAACGCGATTTACCATCAGAACAAGTCTGAGCCACCAAGATTAAAGCAACCAGAAGAAAGATCAAGGGCTCTTGCAGTTATATACGACGATGAAGGGTATGACTGGAGTCAAGAAGTTCTACCTGAAGAAGATGCAGTTGGTTATGCATTTGTTGCAAATGATGATCATGATACTTGGTGGAGAAGAGACAGTGCGATATGGGAGATTGGCAAATTGTATGAACCATTTAAGGAAGCACAAAGAGCCAAGAGATGGAATGAAGAACTAGAGTGTTACATGGATCCACAGGGTAATCCAGTAGTTGATCCATCAAAAGTGGATTTTGATGCTGTAACTAATGTGTTTCCAAGTGAGGGTACTTTCAACACAAGAAGGCTTTCTGATAAAAGCTATTTGCCAAATTTGATGAACAAGTTAAAAGAAGTTTTTGAAGCAAGTTTACCGAAGGTGGTAGAGATGAAGAAAAGAAAAGAAGAAGAATTGAAGAAGATGATTGAAGAAGTGAAGACTGTTGCAAAGCTTGCTGGAGAGGAACAGAGAGCAGAAGAAGCGCAGAAGAATGAAGAAGCTCAGAAAGAGGAGAACAAAGAGCAAGATCAGAAAGTTGAGTCAGAAGAACCAGTGATGAATGAGACTGAGGTTAGAAAATCTTCTGATCTATCGAATGTTGAAATGGTTGATGAAAAAGAAAACAAGTGCAGGAATTGCATAGAAATGTGCAAAGCCTGTACTGAAAAAGATGACATCATAAAAACAAAAGATAATGAATTAAGTAAACTTGAAAATGGTTTCACAATAAAATGTAAAGATATGATTGAAAAAGAAGAAATTTTGAAACTAAAAGTTGAAAATTTGACACAGAAATGTCAAGGTCTTGAAAAGGATAATGATGTTTATCGACAACTGTGTTCTACAAAATGTGTCGATTGTGTTGAAAAAGAATCTAAATTTCAAGATTTGCAAAAACAGTATGATTCTTTAAAGTGGTCGAGTCAGAGAGTACAAGAAGCTTATGATACTTTGAAGAGCCAAGTCAAAAGTTTTGATCAAAGATTGTCTGAAACTTTAACAACCAAAGAAATGTATGAAAGACAGTTTAAAGAAAAGCAAATTGAATTAAACAAATGTGTTGATGAAATTGCAAATCTTAAACAAGTCTTGGCTGAAAAAGAAAAGGTTGTTACAAAACTTCAAAGTTATCATAACTCTTCGTACATTCTCGAACGCATTTTCAACATCACACCAGATGACAAAGATACTGAAAATTGCAAAAAGGGTATTGGTTCAGAGTTTCATCAGGTACCACCACCATTGAGAAACAATTATACTTTTTATGATGAGGAAAAGGTGGCAAAGGGTTTGAACATAGCTGACCAGTTACCTGAAAGTATCGATGTGACTTACTCCAAATCTGATGATGCTAATGATTCAGAGGTGGTAAGTAAGGTTGTTGAAAGTGTTTTGAAAAATGAGTCTACAAAAGGTAAGTCTGAATCACAGGATGAAGATGAAGGAAATCTTTATGATGGTTATCTGAAAAACACAAAATCCGAGAAAAATTTGAATGATGATTCAAAAGGATTGGTTTATACCATGATTGGATCGGACAAATTATTCTTAGATGTTGTATTCCCGATTCAGAATGTGATTTCAGAGAAGGTCGATAAAGTTTTTAAAATGGTTGAGATTGAGAAGTCTGAGATTCCAAAGTTTGCTGGTAAAGGTCATAAATCTTTTTATAACAAACCTGGTTTTAAGAAGAAAAACATGAAGGCTGGTTTGGGTTATAAAAAGAAACGGAATTGGAATCAAAGTAAAAAAACCAAATTTGCAACAAAAGATGAGTTTTGTTCAAGGGAAAAGCTTGAAAGAAGAGGAAAAACTCAAATTTGGACAACAGTCTAATGAAGAGTTTGATACTATGAAAAAGAAACAACAACAGGCCAAGGATGTTTCAAAGAAAGTGTGTTTTAAATGTGATCAAATTGGACATGTTGCACGAAAGTGTCCAAATCCAAAGCCTGTTGATGTTGAAAAACAGAAATCTGAGGATGTGAAATTAAGGTCAACCAGATTTGATTCGAAACAAACTTGGAGGTACAATACAAACAAGTTTGCTTCAAATCAAAATTGGAAATCAAACCTGAACAGGTTTGATTCAAGACAGACCTGGAATTCTTACACACCCAGATTTAGAACAACACAGAGTTGGAAAACGTCTGTTGATATGACAAAACCTCAAGAGTTTTGGAAACCTAAAAATGTTATTAAAAAACAAAGTGTTCAAAAAGAGACAATTTTTTACAAAAGAGGTACTCCGGAAGGTAAAATGTGGAGTGCTAAAAAACAAGTGACGTTGGTAAAAGATGCGAAAGTTGAAGTCAAAGTTGAAAAAGTTTTAAATGACAAAGAGTTTCCGAAATTAAATGAACATTATTGTGTTGAAATGCCTAAGGTCCAACAGACCTGGGCTAAATTGTTCAAGTGATTGATAAAATTTGAATGTGCAGGTGCTCATCGAAGCTGAAGACTGTGAGAATAGTAGTTGGAGCAGCCTGGCACAGGAAGAGGTTGCAGGACCCTGGTTTGGTTGAACAGGGAGTTTAGTTTGAGTGATTGTTTGTACATAAATAATCAATATTTTCAAAATCCTAAAAATTGAAAAATTAAAAACCAAAAATATGTTTTTAGTTTGTTAAAATTTGAAAAACCAAAAATATGTTGTATTTAATTTTGTTTTGAATGTATGTTGATTGAATACGCCGAAACCCTCACGGCTGAACAAACATGATTACTTTCATCAGATTGAAAAACGGTTTTCAAACTGTAAAATATCAATGTGTTGTAAATCATGGGGGTATGTTAGATTTTCTGCAAATCAGTACACTTTTAGCAGAAAATGGATGGCGAGACAAAGCTATCAGTATTGGTTGTTAAATTTTCTTTATATGGTTTTGCATTTTAGGGGGAGTAATTTTGTTAGAAAATACAAAAACATTTGAAAATTTGAAAAAAGTCAAAAACATGATAAAATTCAAAATTTTGAGTTTTGCGTAAAAAGAGGAAATGATAGTACATCAGTAGACAGTTACAGTATGCTAAAGAAATGGAAAGTTTAAATGTGTTAAACGATCTTACTGTGGATGTGTCGGTAGATTTTTATACATTTAGTAAAATTTTTCGGGATATAAACATAAATTTCACGCTTGCTTATTTCGTGGGGAACACTACTTGGATATATAGGTAACCCCTGAAATCTCGTTTGAAAGGTCTCTTAATCTGATATACTAGGTCCTTATACTCTATGATATCTGGGGTATTATTCCGGGACTTCTGCTGAACGGTGGTTCTGACCTAGTCCCTGGCTAATACTTGCTGCGATGCTTGAAACACAGCATTAAACCCTCAGCATGCTGAAACAATAAAATTGATAAATGCTGCTGTTGTAAGCAAAAAGATCCTCTAAAGGGGACACACCGTAAAGTCGAAGCTGATATCTCTCTGCGTATACGGAAGTATCGATCTGAGATCCCTCGGCCCTCGCATACCTAATTTATATACAGATATCATTGTAGTATACTCACCTGTAAGACTGATTATTGGGATTCTGGATACGGGAGTATATTCAAGAGGTGGGACACATGAATGAGTTTAAGTTCCTAAAATACCTAATTCGTATCCTGAATCAGTTGAACTTTGTATGAAAATTTAAGTGGATAAGTATATCGACAATCTAAGTGAATTGTTTAATGCGTAATGTGATTTTAAAGCTCAACGGTACTTGTGACTTGTCAAAAACTGATATGATCCTCTAACGCATACTCACACAAAAATATTGTCTGTAAATATGTTTGTACATATTTCTTTACTGCTTTATATTTTCAGAAAATACAAAAAGATTTTGATTTCTGCTTTATTTTCGACAACTGATATTTGAGATGCTGAGTTTCAAAATCTAAGTAAGCTGATCGTGTTTCTGAAAATAAAACAAGTTCATTAATTTGAAACTTGAAGTTTTAAAATCAAAAATAAAAAACAGTTTGTGATATCTCCAAGGTCATTAAGTTGGACTTGGATGATTAACTGTGGGGGATTTGGATGCTTATATTGTTATAGAGCTAGTTTCCGATACGAGTCGATGAAACTGCCAAATTCATGAATAGTGATTTCTAGAAAGATTGAATTGTCACGATATCTGGAAGATTAAAATGTTGTTACTTATAGTTGTATGAGTGATTGCAGGTAATCCAGACTACGATCCCGAGAGCTGAGTCTAAGGGGGAGTCTGAAGACAAGTTGAAAGTTAGGAGGAGCTTGTAGATGGAAAGCTAGGTGTCGATCCCTAAAAGCACGGAAGCTTGACGAAAGGGGGAGCCTGAAGGAAGAGTCTATCGAGAGAGAGAGCAATGGAAACCTGAAGACAGATCCACGGGGATTCTGTTTGAGAAAGAGGGAGTCTGTGGTTGCTGATAATATCACATTTTCAAGAAGACTCAGAGAGAGAAAAGAAAAGATAAAACGCTACGAGATTGACTACGGCAATATCCAAGGGGGAGTCTGTTAGTGCAGTATGTGTCTATCGCCTCCGTCAATCAGAGCCGTAGCAAGAAACAGAAGAAAACGAGTCGTTATGATGTAATATCTAGACAAATGGCAAGGTGGCAATATTGTAATTAATGAGAAATCTCATTAAAAGCCTTGTGCCTATAAATAGAGCCTTAGACTTAAGAATTAGGACTTTTGCCATTTAGAGCATTTGGAGAGCTAGAGATCTAGAGAGAGATTCTAGAGAGAGAAAGCTTGTCCACGTGATTCAGGTTCTTGTACGCTATCAAATCTATCAAAGAATCACAGTTTATTTTACTGTTCGTGTGTTCGGTCTCACTCGTGCACGGATTCCGCACGTCGTACGAGTCGGTTAGCAATCGAAACGGAATCAAACCGGTCCTATCACATATAATGTGTCCTAGCATGTATAACAAATATCATGTTAATGGATTGAGTGTTTGTTTAAGCATGATTGTATGTGTGGATGTGAGTTTCATAATGATACATACTGCCACCCAAAGTGTTTTAAAGCGTAAATGGGTCAAGTATACTCACGGTTTGCAAAGTTAATTCCACCAAGAGCGAGTGAGCGTTTGGGAGGTTGGAACACCGAAGTTATCCTAAAAGGATAAACAAAGGTGTGTAAGTTCATGGAGTTTGATGACGGAAATGAATTCGGTAAGTATAAATATGCAATACACGAAAGTATATATCTTGTTTAGATACTCATTTGGACACCATTTTTGTTAATATTCTTTATGAGTGTTGCACTCATTGAAAGCCCAAAATGAGGAGGCTAAAACTAAGATAAGTCCCACCTTACCATAACATCCAACCATTATTTTGGTTAGTATCATGGTTTGGTTTCGGATTAGACAGTGTGTGTGTATATATATGTTATAGTCTAGTATATGGTCATGTATCATGTCATGGATTGTCATGCATGGGTATGATGATTCCTTAACCCTTTAGTTCACCAATGCACAAATCATCACATGGATGATTCAGATGGTCATGAACATAAGTACAAGAATGTAAATAACTTATCTAATTCACCAAGCAACCAAGTGGGTTTAACTAGACGAGTTCTTCCAACATGACAATGGTTGGAGACTTGGTTTAGTTTATCCACTTTGATTACTGAAAAACTACTTGGTGACTTAGATTATTCGAAATGTGAACTAAAAAGCATAACATTTCTAGACATTCTTCAATCAAAACCTATCCAACATAAGGATTTGTTGGCAACTTGAAGATGTCCCAAAGTTTTAAAGAAGGTGAACAAGTATGTAAGTTTTTAAGCAAAACAGATAATAAACCTAACTTTGGACCTCAAAATAGTGATGTACCAACTTGGTTTACCATGGTAAACTTGTGGTAACACTCCTAGAGGTTATCCAAGCAGGTTGAAAGCAAGAGTTAAGAAGGATATATGACGAATAAGGTCCAAAACTCACTGTTTTGGACTTGAGTATAATCTGCCAACTTGGAGATTTCTTGAAGGATTGAGAGAATTAGAGAGTGATTTGAGAGAGTATCAAGTGTTTAGGAGATGTGGGGGAGGGGTATTTATAATGTGGTATTAGGGTTTGGTGTTTTAATGAGGTTAATTGGGTGTTTGGGTGGTTGGAAGGTGAGTTTTAAAGCAAAATTCACGAATTTTGGAAGCTGCTGCCTGCAGACACCCTTGCGGACCGTAAGGCTTTGCCCTTGCGTTTTGTAGGGCAATCCCAAAATAAAATAAAATAAAACCATTTTTGGTCCTTGTTGTTTGGTTTGACATTTTATGCAATATTTTTAATATATGGCATGTTTTTAGGGCTTTTTAAGGCTTTGCACTTGCGTTCCGTAGAGCTCATGTTTGATTGAGAGGCCATTGAAAACAGTTGTGTAAAAAGTTTTTAAAATAGAAACCCAAGTAATGATTTTAACAAATATTTTGGTAGAAATAGCACCACTTGCCCCACGGTGGGCGCCAAATTGTTTTGGTCAAAAATTACCGAAGCAATTAAATGATCAAATTAGTTTGTGAGGTAGTGTGCTAATGATGTTTGTAAAAGATATGTTAAATTGATTGTTTATGAAAACATTTTCAGGATATAGCTTGAGGATATCAAACTATATCAATAATCAAACAATGAGCGATAAATGTAAAGGTTGACACGAAATATACGAGGAAAGCCCTTGATTAATCTAGATCTCCGGCATAAAACCTCGGGAGTTGAAAATCGTCGGCTGCCTTGTTCTCCTTATTGCTTGAATAACCAGGATACAGTTGCAGGATAATGCTCGGATCGAATCTAAGTGTTACAATGATTGTGAATTGTGAGTGTTAAAGTGTGTTTGCAGCTAGAAATAAGAGTGTACGAGTAAGAGAGCTCGAAAGTGAGTGTGTTTCTACGATCCGGCACCCGTTATTTATAGTTATACAAAATAACAAACTATCCTACAATTCCGGGATACTATGAATAATCCCTAATGACCGTTCTAGATCACTTCTTCCGGCTTCAACGTCTTTTTCCTAACCAATTTGAGCGAGTCTTCAGGGTGACTTGGTCCTCATGAACGTTAGTCCCTTGTAGCCAACGTCTACAAGCAAATTGTTAGTAATCACCAAGATACTCCGCAGGATATCACCAATATCCTGGTTCGGTATCCTGATCGCAGATAAGAAACATAAAATCAAGATATATTGTCAGGATATGGGTTCAAAATTCCACCCATAACAATAACCTAGTAACCAAACCTTGACAATGTTTCCGCCGTACCAAATCACTAAATCCTAGTGATACACGACTAGTAGGACAAAAGCACTCACACAGGGTTTCACGGATCAGGAGTGGAGCTTGCCAATACTCAATAGATCTATCCAATTGTTCCGCGGCTCGTGCAGTGATTAATGGCTACTATAATTAATATTCCCCGGGTGGTTTACCCCGAGAGCAATCTCTACCATTTATGCACACATAAAAGATCTGGTTGACTTCATTCTCTAACTACCATACCATTTGAGCACATGTATCCCCCTTATTTTTGAAAAGAAAAATATTTAAAAGAGAGACCGTGAAACTCACTCTATTTGCGTTCAGTGCAAAGTTAGCAAAACTCAAAGTCCAATGTATTGTCTTCGACCTATAAGTGCCTACTTCGTTAAGACACTCATGTCCAATTGTTTGTTTCGTGTACAAGTCTTTCACCAATTCTTGTTAAGACTTAATATTGTTTTTCAGTTTCGAAAACCCTTGATTACCCGGATAATTATACATGTATACTATATACATACACACACCCTTGTTTGTATCATATCCGAGGCCTAGCCTCTTTATATAAACCCGTGTCTTTACACGATTGATTCGTTTAGTAAAAATAATATATTTATGTCTAAAAATATATATTTTATCTTGCGAGATATCGTTTCACCGAATCGGTAATTTATCCAAAATATATATTTATCCTTTGATGCGAACATATACATATCTTCCGAGGTCGGGGAATTATCAACGAAGACACTGAGTTTCAATGAAGGGGGAGGGGGTGTTCCCCTCGGCACCGACCCGCCACCTTAACTCCCCCTTGCTCAACTGATGCCCACACTCCTTAGCTTTACTATTTACTTGTAGCTGAAGATGTCATCACGTGTATAATAAAACGAAAATATAAGCTTCATTCAAGGCGTTCATATATATAAGCAACAAAAGTTGTAGTTCATGGAGAACTAAATTACACCCGGTGCAATGCGAGTTGTACATTAGTTTTCACCCAAATTATTCATTCCAAAAAGTCACTCCTATACAATTTAGAACCATGTTCGCGTAATGCTCAACTAGTGAGCACACACGGCTGGTACAGAGGCGGGTTTGTTAGCATGTGAACAACCTCCCTCATGGTAGGACGAGCCGTGCTCTCTTCCTCCACACACATCATTGCAATCTTGAACATATCGACTACGCTCGAGAGAATGTAACCGTGGAGCCTTGAATCCAACACCGATAGCACAGCAGCAGCATCCGATGGCTCAGGGATCTCTGAGATGGTCTCTCTAACCCACCTCACAATATCCACCCCATCACCAAACTGACCCACGGGCTTCTTGCCCGCGATTAGCTCTAGAAGCACCACTCCAAAACTGTAGACGTCAGTCTTCTCATCCACCTTTAAGGTGTATGCATACTCTGCAACAGACCACATTTATAACAATTAGATTAAATAAAGAATAAACCAACGCATTTTCTCGCTTTACAACAAACATCACTCAATGTATAAAAAAATGTGAAAAATTAATATAATAACTTGCTACCAGGATTTAACAATTAATAATGTGCAAACTAACACGTATGAGAAAACTAAAAGTAATGGGTTGTCACCCCACAAATAATGATCAAAATCGGTAAATGTACAAAACTAAGGGGAGTGGGAGTGCTCCGTGGTGGACCGTTGTGGCCGGTGACCACACGTGGAACACCGCCGCCACCCAAGGTGACCACGCGTGGTGGCCAAAACGCGTCGTCAAGATCACACGTGAAGAATAGTGGTTACCGTTGGGAACGTGAGCGTTGGGGAGAGGGACCGTTGCATTTAAAAAAAAAACAAAATAAAAAAAAAACTTAAACACTATATATAAACCATATATTTTAACCATTTAACCCCACAAAAAAATACCATCTCTACACTCTACATAAATGGAATTTCCGACCGATTCATTTCCGCTAGACACCGATAGCTCTTCGTCTTCCGACGATGACACACTTGAATTTCACCGGTTGAGATACGATTTAATTGAACTTGTAGATTCTTTAGGTTTGGAATTTCCGGATTCGGACGAGAAGTAGGTTTTCTTTATGTATCTTTTTATTTTTATATGTTTTTTTAAGTTGTAACCACAAATATGTTTAGAAATATTGTTTTTTATTTAAATGAAATTATTATTGTTAATTTATTATTTAAAAATAAAATAAAAATTCCATCACTAATCACTAGTGATGGAACCAAGTTTGATGACATGGTGTTTGATAATTGGGTGTGGAGAGTGATGGCTAGTGGAGCACCCCCACCCCCTAACATGAATATTTTCTTTTAAATATATACAAGTGGGGTCAAAACTTATATCAATTGATTTTTTTACCAATGAGGTGGTAGTCCATTGGCAAAGGCAAAGCCTTTAAAACACTTAGGTTGGGAAGGGGAAGGTCTTGGGTTCAAGTCTCACAGACAACAGGGATTAAAGAAATTAACCGTTCAAAAAAAAATTGATTTTTTTTATGAATGAATTTTTTACAAGTTTATTTACAAATGGGGTCAAAAACTTAAATGCAATAACAATCGAGTCTACATGACATTCACGTCAACAAAAAAAAATCGACATAAACTTCGATATGTAACGAATGTGCTAGTAGCCAACGTCTAACCGTTCATTTCACATAGACATGTACATGAAATCCACAAAATGAGCAAATATGTTTGATTTTTATGGTATATGAACTAATGAGAAGCTTTAACAAACAAGATAAAACTATTGACGTCAAGGAATAAAAATAAAAGAAATGTACCTGGAGCAATGTATCCATATGATCCAGCAATGGTAGACATGCACTCAGAACCACCAGCATCCCTCAAGAACTTAGCCAACCCAAAATCAGCAACATGAGCTTCATAATCCGAATCCAGGAGTATGTTGGTCGATTTCACGTCTCGATGAACAATCAACGGCGAGCAATCATGGTGAAGGTAACACAACCCCTTGGCAGATTCCACCCCGATTTTGTACCGTGTCTCCCACTGCAAATGCGCCCCTTTTGACCCGTGCAAAATCTCGCCCAAACTCCCGTGTGACATGTACTCGTAGAGCAGAAGATTTGTTTCCTGATTCGACACGTAACCGAGTAACCTCACAATGTTCCGGTGTTTGATCCGTCCCAGAGTTTGTATCTCCGCGTCAAACCCATGGTTTTTACCAATCAAACGTTTGATCGCGACATCAACACCGTTCGGCATTGATCCACGGTACACGATCCCCGCACCGCCTTTACCGATTACATTCTCGTCCTTCAAACACGCGATCACATCATCGACTTTGAAATCTAGCCGTTGGAAAGCGGTTAGCTTCCACATTTTCGATTTCTCAATGTGTTTCCTCTTTCGAATGTGTATTAACGCGATGACAATGAACGATGTTACCAAAATCACGCAGATGATCGTGATCAAGAACTTCGGCTGTATAGATCGTTTATTCAAACGGGATACAGTTGGACAGTGAACCACGTGTGGCGAACAGAGGCCAGGGTTTCCAGCGAACACCGAGTCATTAAAATCCTTTAACTGTCCATCCGAAGGGACTCGACCGGAGAATCGATTAAACGAAAGATCCAACACCGTCAAGCTCTTCATATGGCCTAACTTGCTCGGAATCTCACCGATCATTTTATTCCGAGAGATATTTAGAATGTTCAAGTTTAACAAACTCAAAACTCCTCTAGGAATCTCACCATCCAACTCATTCCGGCTAAAATCAACCGAAGTTAGCTCTGAACAGCTTCCAATAGAAGCCGGAATCTCACCGGTTAAACCGTTTCCACTTACATTAATCTTATACAACCTTTTCAAATTCAACATCTCCTCCGGTATCCCACCGGTTAAATTATTCGACTGCAATGAAACAGTTGTTAAGTTCACCAAACCGCCTATGGCCCGAGGTATTGTTCCGGTGATCCGATTGTTCGATATAGATACGCTTTGTAAGGACTCGCTGTACATTTTCGAGGGAAGTTCGCCGGAGAAATAGTTGTCATCTAGCTCAAGCATCTTGAGCAAGGGTAAGCTGAAGATGCTTGCAGGAATGGTTCCATTGAAGAAGTTTTTCATGATTCGAATCTTCGTTAACGACTTGCAATTGCCAATGGTTTCCGGCAATGGTCCGAAGAAGTAGTTTTCCATTAGTATCAACACCTCTAACTTCCCTGTGGTCAACCGAAAAAAGTCAAACACGGTTTGGTTGTATATTATGCATATATGAGTTGTACGTTATGCATATTTAGTTGTACAATGTTAATTTATACATTTTTTTAAAGTTTGAATATGTAATGGTCAAATACAAATAAATTAAATAATGGCGCAAACGTACAAAATGATATGAAGAAAAAAAAACACTTTTGAGTACTGTAGTGGGATAAATCCTGGTAAAGCCTTTGAGGTTAATTTTTACATTTTTTCAAAAAGTAATGAATATTTAGTGTTATACTCCCTCCGTCCCATTAAAAGTGTCTTATTTTGAATTTTCAAAGTATTTATTTATAAACTTTGACCTTAAATAATTTTGTTTGTGAGATAATACTTGATGAAAGTTATATGATTTGAGTGTGTTTTACAAGTGTTTTTATCGGGTTAATTTCCATCAAGTTTTATATAACAAAACAAATATATAATTAAAGTCAAAGTTTATAAATAAAGACTTTGAAAATTCAAAATAAGACACATTTAATGGGACGGAGGGAGTAATAAAAAGTAAATTACTTTTTGAGTCTATGTTTAAGTGGTTTAACCCTTTGAGGTCAAAATTAAAAAAATTAATGCTCCGGGTCTCTAACCGCTCATTTTATAATGTTTTGAGTACTCGTGTTTTAATGGTTTTTATAACCACTAGAGTCTATAATCAAAAGTACAAGTGTTAAAAAATTGAACTCAAAATCATAAGCGGTTACGGACGCAGGGTGTTAAACATTTTTTATTTTGGATTCAAGTGAATAAAAACAAGACTCAGAAAGTAATAATATTTGCAAGCCCCTCTTGGCCCTCTCCTCATCTCTTTCTATAGATACATATATAGAGGGATAGAGTGAAAAAGAACGTGAAAATAAGATGGAAAGATGTGAGAATAGTAAAAGCCTACTACCATGTGTAGTAGTGAGTGAAATAAATGCCTACTAGGGGTGCAAACGAGCCGAGCGGCTCGCGAGCTACTCGAGATTGGCTCGAGAAAAAGCTCGAAACGAGCCGAGCCATATCGAGCCCGAGCCGAGCTTGAGCCTCAAAACAAAGCTCGTTTGTTTATCGAGCCCGAGCTCGAGCCTCACATGTGAAGCTCGTTAGGCTCGTCGAGCCTTATCGAGCCTTAGTGTAAATGAGCCGAGTCGAGCCGAGCTTATTTAATCTTGTTTACAAGCCGACCTCGAACCTAAAAATAAGTTTATTTAGTAAACGAGCCTGAGCCCGAGCTTTACTTATCGAGCTTGCAAGCCTAAAAAGTCTATTATTTATATTATTTTTATTTAACATACTAATTAATAGATAATAAACGAGCCGAGCCGAGCCCGAGTCGAGCTCTCAAAAGTTAATCGAACTCGAGCTCGAGCCTGGCCGAGCTCGGGCTCGGCTCGGCTGCACCCCTAATGCCTACCCTTGGGCATGAACCGACATGCGGCTCCGGAGATTGAAGTTAAAAATGGGTGTAGTGTTGAGCGAAACAAATGCCCTTTGCAATGATTACACATTGAAATTGAATGTAAATAAAAAAAACCATCAAAAAAAATTCATTGACCAAAAGTTTATCATTCTGGCGTTTTTTTGGCCACGCCCAACAAAAAAATTTCGAAAAAACACCCAGAGGGCGGTGCCAAGGCGTTTTTTGGGCGTGGATTAGGGGAAAAAAACGTCCAATCCCCTCCCACTACACATGCTCAAATAAAATAAAATACAAATAACTAGAAGGTGATTAAAAAAGATACGTGGTTCATTTTGCTTCTTCATTTTGTTTAATTTGCTAAAGTGCCGTAATTCAATAAAGTGAACTAAATTACTAAAGTTTTGCTTGTACGCTAAAAATTATTTATACCGGATCCTTCCGCTATATTTACAATTTTATGTAGCATGATTACACTAATTATTGAGCGCTAACTACACTAGTTATTTACACTTGGTTGTTTAATAAAAGTTGTAATAGATACTTGTACATCTTTTTAAAAACCTTTTTTCAATAAATAAACTAATATATTTGTAGAATCAATATTACCTCCTTTGCATAAATCTTCCGGAATAGTACCGGTAAGTCGGTTACCGGTAACATCAAGCGATTTCAACCTCCCATTCCGGCCTAAATTCTCCGGCAACGAAAGCGTAAAATTATTCTGCCACAACTGAAGCACCTCCAGATGCGGATAATCACCAATAAACGGAGGAAGCGGACCGGCCAAATGATTCAAAAACAAATTCAACAACGTCAAATTCTTCAGCTCTGAAAAACTTTCAGGTATCCCCCCAGAAAGATTATTGTTTGACAAGTCAAGCGACTTCAAGCTCCTTAAACCCGATAAATCCGCCGGTATTTCTCCAGTAAAATTGTTACACTGCAGAAACAGAGTATGCAACTGTTTTAAATTCCCCAAACTTTCTGGTATCACTCCGGAGAGATTACTTCCTCCAACGTCGAGAAGTTTCAATGATTTAAACGAACCGAACTCCGGCGGAAGTCCGCCGGAGTAACTGTTATAGTATCCGAGCCAGAGCTGTTCGAGATACGGTAACCGTGATAAACTCCACGGAATCGTACCGGATAGTTCGTTACCTTGTAAACCTAAGTTCGTTAAATACGGAAACTCTGAGTACTCCTCTGGTATTTCTCCAGAGAAGAAATTCCCACCGAGAAAAAGTGTTTTCAACTTTTGCAACTTGATAAACTCCAGGGGCAGCTTGCCCCTGAAGTTATTATTATACACGTCAAAAACTTCAAGCTTATTCATCCCGGTTACAATCTCACCGGGGAACTGCCCGGAGAAAGAATTTGTTGAGAGGTTAACGAACTTAACCGCGGTTAAGTTCGCCAACTCTGCGGGCAGTTCACCGGTGAGTTGGTTACACACGAGTGTAAGATTCAGTATCTGGTTCAAAATCCCTATTTCGGGTGGTATGGTTCCGTACAACGGAACGTTTGAGATGATCAATGAGGTGACACGTGCGTTTTCGTCGCACGTGACACCTGAGAAGGAGCAATGTGAGGTTGAAGCACTGGTTGTGTTGGGGTTTGGTGGTTGCCAATCGTCTAATCCGGACGTTGCGGGTGGAGCTAACATGGATGATTTGAGCTTCAGGAGTGCTTCTAGATCTGAAAGTGCTTGTGTGGAGGTGATGAGAATGAAGATTAGAGGAAGAAGAAGATGATGAAGATGGTTCTTCATGTTTGTTTGTTTGTTGTTGAATGAATGAGGAGGGTGTTGGGGGTAGTGTAGTGGTATTATAGGGTGGGAGATGGATGTTGTAGGGGGTATGATATGGAGTGGAAAAAATTGGAAGAATCTCTGACGAGGATCCTCTTTGATTTGAATATAAATCAGAAGAGAACATCACCGCCGAACATGTTCTTATTTCCAAGGTGACTATTTATGTATCATTTAAAATTCGTTAGGGATAATATAAATTTGTAAACATTTTATATGCGAATTTTCTAGGTTGTATGGTGTGAAATAAAGACACTGACCATGTATAGTGGTTAAGTCATATGACCTCGTATGTGTGGGTTATACAACATGTGATAAATGTGTAAGAAAAAGGTGATTATGAGGACTTATATTCCTTAAGTGTGTGGTGGAGGGTTATAACCTAATATAGCTAGAAAACCAATGTATATATGTGACGGAGGGAGAAAACAATGTGTGACATCGCTATGCGTATCATGGTCATAAAAAAATTCAACCCATAGCGCCCGGGGGAGGTGTTCCCCGACGCTATGAGGCCTATGGTGGTTGATGGCGTCGGATCACGGTTGACTACGGATGGCCTTAAGATTTTATCATGTTGTATTAGTGTCACATCTCCTTCACGTAAACATAGGGTGTTTAAGCTTCTCGTTCATGACTAACATGCAGTGGGATAAATCCTTGTAACGGTTCTCTCACCATTCCTAAATCATTAATTTTATTTTAATTTCAATTTAAATTTAATTCCTATTTTTTAAGTTATATCTAAATTAAACAACAAATAAAATAAATATCTGAATAATTAAATTCAAACACGACACATTGAAACAAAATATTAAAAAAAATTATTATTTCTACTCGTCTCCCTCGTCATTATCATCATCATCTTCGACACGATTAAACCATAAATGTTCAACAAAATTCACTCAAAGATTCAATTGTGTATCCCTGTCACGTATCTTTATTCGGATTGCTTCTTTCTAAGACATTAACGCTCGTTATGCTTTTGACGAATTGATCCGTAATGTAAGCCATAACGCTCAGGCAGTGGTGTGTGAGTCATTATGAAAGTGACGTGGCAGGGAGCACAACTCCACACCATCCGGTCTATATGAGAGATATGTATTTTAAAACATTTTAAATGAATGTGTGTGTTTTTGTTTAATAATTATGTATCACACACGTGATAATTACCCATTGTTATAATCAATACTAGATCAAAGTCGTATAATTATGTAACGTATGTATAATTACGTTACCGTCAACTTATGTATGTAATTATGCAACAGTACATTGGGTCTTTTTAAAGTAGTTTTATAAAAAGATACATTATACTATAACTTAAAAGACAAAGTCGGTGGAAACCCCACCGGCTTTGCCTCCCCCTCCTCCCATACTTTCACGATATTGTAATTTTAGCCCCTTAACTTTGGTATCTTTAAAGTTTCATAAAATGGCAAATTTAGTCCCTAAACTACTACTCCATTTTACATATAGTTTGCTTTTGACACCCCAACTTTGTGGTAGTTTCCTTTTCAGCCCAAACTTTTTAATAATTTCCTTCTTACCCCAAAACTTTATCAAATTTTATATTTACCCTTTCTTAGCCCTTAAGTTTAGGAAATGCAATTTTTAACCACTTAACTTTTATGAACTTTGTAAATGCCACTTTGACCCCCTCGAGAGTTTTTGGCTTGACGATATAAATTCGAGTTAGTCGGGTCGCGTATAATACGTTATGATTGTATGATATAAATTTGATTTACGTTACGTTTTGATCCAATCACAATGCAACTATAGGATACATTGAGTTCAATCGGATACATCAAAACGTTCGTTTTCATATGGTTAACACATCACACAACGCTTGGACTAATCCGTTCGATATTTACGAAGTACCCGCGCAGTCGCCGCAACGCGCGCGGGTCTTATTACTAGTTATTTAATAAATTTTTACAAAATAATTTTTTAATAGTATAATGAAATATATAAAAATTATTTTACGTTTAAAAGAAAGTAAAACTGAATTTAATCACAATACAAATACAAAGTTATATAGAAGTTGTATTTGTGTGTAGCGATATGTATGTGCATATACAATCAGTAGATTTAATATTTGTGTATCATGTTTTTTAAAAGAGCTTAACTATTTGTGATTCTTGTATAAAATATTTAACAAAAACATACAAACTTTTTTTAATATGTTGACACAACCATAAATATAAAAAACTCTTTTGGAATGATATTTATATATGTATTGATCGATGCATATTTGTCTTCTATACATAAAAAATAATTAGTTTAATCAAGTATAATTGATAGCGTGTAACCCCATTGTTTGTAAATGAATTCGAGTCTTTTCTGATTTACAATCAAAGTATAAGAACTTATGTTGGGCACGTAAATGAGCCATTATATAAAAGGTCATTTGCAACGAGTAAAAGTTCACTTAGTAAGTCATCATGAGTTCATTTAACTGGTATGTGTAGTAAATGGTTCAATTGAGAAGAAATTCTTTGTAAGAAAAAAAAGGATTTCAACCAATAAGAATGGTTTCATTTTACTTCATTTAATATTTGTATTTAATTTTAGTTTAAGGGTATATTGATAAACTTAATAGATCATTAATTTGTATTCTTCATCTTTAATAACTAAGTAAATTAATTTTGTAACTCATTTTCAAAATATATACCTTTTCAAATTAAAAAAAAAAAAAACTAATTTAAAGTATAGAATAAATTACAATGTGTATAAGATAAATTACAAGGTGTGTATGATATATTTCGAGGTGTGTAGGATAAAATTATATAATGTGTAGGGTATATGTAGGAAAATTTTGATATGTGAAGGTTTTGTAGATTATATGTAGGATAATTAATGATTAGTTGACTAATTAATTAAAGAGAGAAAATAATGAGATGAGTTATAAATGAATTAGTATTTTACCAATATGTCATTTCTTCTTTTTCTTCTTTCAAAAATTTTCTTCTTATTTGATCCTCCCCCTATGTGTGCGTGTGTGTATATATATAGGGTTACGGTAAAATGAAAACTTATACCAGTTGTGAGAACTTAGAGAATTTGGCCTTACGAAAGTTCTTTTAAAAAAAAAAACATTTTACCAAAAATCCTAAAAATCAACATTTCCAAAAAAAAACTAGTTTTTTTTTTCATTTACGGCAGCCGTAAATGCTGTAAAAAGTGATGTCATGCTTATGCCATCAGCTTTTTACAGCTGCCGTAAGGGGCCGAAAAACACCATTTGGAATTTTTTTTACGACAGTCTTTCTAAACATTTTAATCTAGGGGTGTGAAAAAAATGGGGGCAAAACTCGCACGGGAAGACCGAGTTCTATAAGTTCTCACAACTCGGAGTGGTTTCACTTAATCTAGATCATATATATGTATATGGGAAGGTTTAAAAAAGAACGCTAAATATTGTGAGAACCATGAGAACAAATGAAAAAACCGCGAGAACTTGAAGACCGAGTTCTATAAGTTCTCACAACTCGGAGTGGTTTCACTTAATCTAGATCATATATATGTATATGGGAAGGTTTAAAAAAGAACGCTAAATATTGTGAGAACCATGAGAACAAATGAAAAAACCGCGAGAACTTGATAAAAAAATCTGAATTCAAAATTTTTTATACTTATCATTATTATTCGAATACAATGTTAAAAATTTAATTTATAAGTTTAAATTTACTTGAATTCGTAAATAATAAAAAGTTACACATGTGTAAGTTTGCCATTTACGCATGTGTAAATTTAACAAATTTACACGTGTAAAATATCTAATAAGAGTGATTTTAACAAAAGAAATGAATTATTTGATGCTGTAAATTCCTTTTTTAATGTTGTATTTTAATTACAATGAGTGTTGTATTAAAAAATTGGTTTTGATTGATTTTTTCATTCGTTCTCACGGTTCTCGCAATATTTAGCGTTTCTCAAGATAACCCTCCCATATATATATATATATATATATGTCACACCCGACCCGCAGCAGAATAGGTGACCGGGGCATGATTGGTTGATCCAAAGCTTATGACTTGCTATTAAATAGTTAAATATTCATTAATTCAATGTTAAAGGTTTCACATAACAAAATAATCTAAATTCAACAAACTACATAAGAGGACTTGTTTAATACAAATAAACAATTTTAATCCGTTTCTTGTTAACTAAGGCCCATCATATGTCCAATCTTCTTTTCATGATTGATCCCCTGTATCATATGTAAAAGTAGTTTTTTGGGTCAACAAAGGTTGGTGAGTGAATCTCCTTGTTATTAGGAAAGTACTATGTTTAATTTGTTTATTGAGAAAGCGTGCATTAACCAATGTAAGTAAATGTGTTGTATGTCATACGTCAAACCTTAGTAACCAATCTCCAACAATAACCAAATCAACTGTATGTAAATGTGCACGGTATTATGGTGTGCTGCTTTGTATTGCAAGATCTAAGCTCAATCAAATGGAGCTGACCTCATGTGTTGGCAACGTCAAGTTCCGCTCATAGGTAATGGGGAACAGACGAGCCTATGATGATGTAATTTCTAAAATGAATGTAATGCACAAAGTGACAAACAAACAATTAACACATAACACGTGAACTTCACAAGATGGTAATTGCACGTATCTAAATTTTGAAAATGTAATGATGTGACACATGATACACCCCAAAATTTGTAATAAAAAAGGGGAAATGAAAGATCCACTCACAGTTTTGCGTTTGATGATTCCTTAAAGATAAGCGCACAAGGAAAATAGGGAATTCCGAAAGAACGAAGGCAATTACCCTAGATATGGGATTAAAGTACAACATAAACAATCTAGATATTATTTATATGTTGGTAAAAGAAAATCCTAATATTAATTTGTTTAAACTTCCCCAAATTAATTAAATCATTAATTATTTGAAATTTTATAGATTAATCTTATTTGTTATTTACATCATTATAACAAGAAATGAAAACAAGGGATTAAAAACACGGGGATGGCCGGGTTCGAACCTGCGACCTTAGGTTCCCCTATAAGCATCCCATCCGCTGGACTGTGTTCAGTTTTTGTGATATAAGTGTATACTAATTAAACTTAAACATCAGTTAAAACTACTACACATATTTGGTTTTCCTAAAAAAAAGATATGTATATACATTGTACAGCGAAAAGTTAGGGCCGGGACTTGAACCCGCGCCCTGTCTGTATCACTTAACAGATTAACCACTGGATTGCAACATTGAGTTTGATGTGTTTGATATCTATATTATACTTGAACAGAGACTTGTCTGTCATCATCTTCAAGACTTAACTTAACCCAACTCGAAACCCTAGTTACTTCAAACCCAAAAATTCAGGCTGTACAGGTTAGCTTTAACGTTGCATCTATAGGGTTTTGTTATAATTGACAAAAAAAAAAAAAAAAGAGGTGAGAAAAGTATATCGAACGATGGGGATGGAGGGTTTTCGAATATTTCCGACGAGTTTCCTTATTCCGGTGAGATCCTCGAACTCCGGCGAAGGTGCAGGCGGTTTTTAAATTTGTTTTTCTTAGAGTGAAAGGGTCAAGGATTGGGTTGAGGGCATGTATTTAAAACATTAGAGGATAATCACTGATTTCATATCCAAGATCTTATTTTCAACTTTTCGAATTGAAATCGTTTTGGGGAAAACAGTTGTAAGCGCGTTTAGACGAGATGGAGTCCAGGTTCGGTAGGGTCGAATATGGAAACTTCTATCACGAGAAATCAGGAAGGGATTTGATAACCTGCCATGTTCGATGTTTACTGGCTTGGGCGGCAAATTTATGTTTCAAAACATGTTGGCTCATGTGAAACCTTTCTTGAAGAACAGATGATACAAAGCCAAAACTATTTTGCAACATCTGGTCATGAATAAACAGTGTTTTGAATCCTTCTCCCTTCAATGACAAGATGTCTAACATGTAACGCTTCATATTTTTGTACCTTTCCTATTTTAGAAAGTCTTGTTAAACTTTCTATTTTTAGACACTTGTACTCTGGTTGTATTCTACTTTCATTTCAGTTGTAATTCGAGACTATTGATCATAATGAAAATGAAGTTATCTTAATCATATTCATGTTATCCATGTTAGACTTATGTGCAACTTTTACTCAAAATTCACGTGTTGGACACTATATTATGCTTGAATCTTGATTCTTTATTACACATTGATACTTGATACTCGTTAAACTGATTAAAACACATAAAATAATCAAATTGGAAAATAAAATATTAAAACCCTGGCCCTTCGTACGCATGGAGTAGCTTCGTACGAAGGGAGTAGTTTCGTACGAAGGGGGATGGGAGAAAATCAAGGAAACCCTAACGTACCCTCAAATCTATAAAAAGAGGCCTTAACCCCTCATTCCAATTCGCCATTTTCTCTTGCAGACACTCTCAAATTGCTGTTGCGATCAAAAGCTTTGTAAGATTTCTCCTTCTTCATTTTAATTCTATTTTATTTCATTTCTTGTATTTCTAATCACAAACTCTTAGACTTTTCTCCAAAAACCTTTGATCCTAATTATCTCGAAGATGGTTTCCACTCGTTTTGCCTAGGCAACCTGTTATGGAGCATCACTTATATGAGATTGGATCAAAATTCATAAAACTTTACAACTTAATTAAATCCTCGTTTCGATTATTACACGATCTTGATGGAATCGGGAACCCATCAGACCCTAACTCAATTCATAGTTAAGGGCCTGCATTAGGGTTAATTTCCATAAAGAAATGATCTGTATCGATGGATCAAACATGAATTTCATCAAGAACAGTGCCTTCGTACGAAGGGACTATGCCCGTTCGTACGAAGGGACTTCGATGCATATTTTCTGTTTCGATTTCAACTCTGATTTCACACCTGTTTGTCACGATTAAGCGTTTTATTTACTGACTTAAGGTTTATTAAACAGATTAAATGTATACTCCAACATTTTAAATCAAATCAGATCAAACTAAAACTTTTAATAAACATAGCGCCTTCGTACAAAGGGAGCACCTTCGTACGAACCCACACTGCTAACCAAACCGAACTGTTTTCATTTCTGTTTTAACCATAGTATTTACACCCGGTCATCCTAATTACTGTTTTAAATCATTACCTTACTGTTTAGCATTCAAAATCAGTTCGTATCGCACCTTAACAGCCCGTGCGTACCAATCAGGAGACTCCCTTCGTACGAAGGGACTAACCCCCTTCATACGAACGGACTATCATGTGTTTTAACTTGCTTAATTTCATGTATTTTAAAGATCTGATCCGACACACTTCCATATCAGTAATCTTATAATCTCGTTTACCCATTTCAGCATAATCTCAAGACTTCATCAACTCCGCTCGTGGTTACGTGTATTTCTACGCAAAACTGTGAGTATACTCGATCCCATTTTCGTTTTAAACACTTTGGGTGCAACATGTACAATATATAAAAACACGCAACACTTAAAACTTGTTTATAATCACACTCTATCCACATTTAAACATGAAAACTTTTGATACTTGTTAGTCTTATATGCTATGTGTACACTTGTATCTATATGCTCATTAACTTTGCTAGCCTACCTTGACAATTATAGCGCTATAGGATTAACGCACCGCCCTTGAGTCTTGGGGTATTGTTAAGTAAAACATGTTAACCCCCTCTTCGTTGCGACGATGTAGGGAAGGCAATATCGCATTGGAAACTTGGGTTTGACATATAGTTTACACTAGTCCAGCATATTTGTAACTTGTATACAATATTCATGTTGGATATGAGCACGTTAAACATTTTATTCTTATTACGCTATGTATCAAAACTTGTATATTCGCCAACATTATTGTTGATCATATTTTAATACATGTTGCAGGTTGATAGACAAGATGATGAAGAATCAAGCTAGGGTGAATTTAGAAACACGTCTTAGAATAAATAATGTTTTGGATTATGCTTGATACAATTTGGATCATATTTTGAATTATTGTATAATATTTAGTATTTATGAAATCTTGATTTAAATTATATTGTCACAATTAGCGTTATGATGCTTTGAGCGATTTGTTTTCGTCTCACTCTGATGATTTCCGCCATCGGTTGGGGTGTGACATAACAACTGCTGCTTCAAAGGTCTGCTCATTACTAAGTACTACTGTATTGTAAAGACTATTGAAGACCAATCCACTAAAGAAGTCAAAGATTTGCTGGAAGTCAAAGGACTGATCAACCTTTGTGGAAAGCCCTGCTAAAGCTTCATCAGCGGTTGAGCTCATCAGAGGATAGCATCATCAGTGTCTTGTATTCATTGTTTATTATTGTAACAGTGTTTAGCATTTAGCAGTGTTTAGAGGTTGTTAATGTTGTTAGATGTCACTGTCTTGGTGACGTCAGCAAAGATACCACAGTGGTTAGGATAGTACTATAAGTAGACAGTGTCTGTACTGATCTATTAGATCACTTCACACACACTTACATTTTGTACGAACAATCATTGTGTGATCTCAGGCTGAGGGGGAGATAGCAATTCATGCATACGTAGAATCATTGTGTAATACAATAATTCGACACAAAGTATTTATGATGAAAGTTGTTCTTCCATTGTTTGTGTTATAAAGTTTTTTTTTCATTTCCGCTGCAATTATTCATCTTATTATCTTCTTCCATCTTTCATTTTACAAAAACAATATAAAAAATTAAACTCAAATCCTAACAATTGGTATCAGAGCACAGGTCAGTCAAATTCGATTTAATAATCAATTTTACATAAAAGATCAGCTCAATTTCATTAATACTGTGTTATTCGTATTTGGTGAAAAATATAGTATAAGCTTAATCACATTCAAAGTTGATTAATAAAAAACTTTGTAAAACAGCCAAAATGTCTTCACAATCACAAGATCCTCACAACACCGGCACACTACACAAGCCACCTATGCTTGTTAGATCTGAATACAATATCTGGCAATGTAGGATGGGCCATGTATTAGCACAGCAAAACACCGATTGCTGGAAGTCTGTCATCTTTGGACCTCATGTTCCAATGGTGCCAAGTGTAGAAGATCCAAAGGTCCAAGTACCTAAGAAGCCTGAAAATTACTCTAAGCAGGATTTTCAGAAGATTGAGTTAGATGCTAAAGCATTCAGTATAGTTGCTACAACACTACCCAATGACATATATGCTGGCCTGTTACACTTTAACAGTGCTAAAGAGCTATGGGATGCACTCAAAGAGCAATTTGGTGGGACAGAAGAAGTTATGAAAACAACAGAGAGGTCTTAAACCAACAATATGAAACGTTCTGTCATGTTAAGGGAAAGTCATTGACCTAGAAGTTTGAGAGGTTTAGCTGTCTGATTAGTGAGCTAAAACTGGTTAATGTTGAATATACTAACTCTACTTTAAATAGTAGGTTTCTTAGATCATTACCAGATAAGTGGGACACTATAGCCTTTGTTACTAGAAATTTTGTTGGGTTTAAAGAGATGAGTTTGACCCAACTTCATGGTAGGCTTCTCACATATGAAAGAGAGCTGAACCAGAAAAAGAAGTTGCAGGAATCTGGAAAAGTGGCTGACGATTACTCTTTTGGTAACACAACACTTTTGGTCAGGAAGAGTCATCTAGTGGTAGTAAGGACCAGAGTTATGATCACTGTACTGACATAACTGCAAGTTGAGCCTTCAACTCTGAGCCTTACTCACCCAATTATGCTTTCACAGCTAATGGGGAAAACCAGATCTCTGATAACTTATCCTTTGAACTGAATGACCTTCAACATTTTGATCCCACAGATCTGGAAGAGATGGACATTTTTCATCAGCTTGCCTTGTTAAGTGTTAGAACAAGCAAGTTTTATAAAAGAACTGGTAGGAAGTTTTCAGGATTGCATGGGAATTTAAAGGTTGGGCTGGATAAGTCAAAAATCAAGTGCTATAAGTGTAATAGGCTTGGTCACTTTGCTAGGGAATGTAGGAGTCAAAGCAGTGGACCAATTATCACTCACCTTAGTCCAAGACCTCAAAACACTCAAAGCACTGTACACTATTCCCAATATACCCCCGTTCCTCATATGCAAAACACTGCCCATTTTGCACATCCGGTAAACATTGTTCCTGTCCAGTATGTCCAAATCACTGTTCCACAGATTCAGTATGTTCAAGCCCTTGCACCCCAGGTTCAAGTGCAAACTGCACCACAACAAGCCGCACAAACATTTGCTCCAGCAGAGGCCAGTCAACAGAGTTTCTTTACACAGGGGTTTGTTGATTGGAGTAGCATACCTAAGGACTTAACTGATGAAAATTTTACTCTAATTGCTAATCCTAATGTTTTACCTGATGAATTTTATTTCATGGCATTAGAGACAATACCAGAAGGGCGAGAATCTGAGGAAGTGAAGTCAAGATCTGAAGTGGTGGAAGAAATTGCTGAAACAGTGGTTACAACAGATAATGTTGGTGAATAGATGTTAGAAGAGAAAGAAGCTGAACCTCTGATGGAACCTCTTGCTGATCCATGGGATGTTAGTGGATGTGATGGTGAATGTGACTGTGCCATGATGGCTGCTGCCAAGGTATCACCTCAGGTCTTAAAAGATCTATGTTCAGATAAATGCATTATTGCTTTTGCTAACATAAAAGAGATGAATGAAAACCTTATGAACAAGATCTTAAACGATGAAGTGCAATTTGAAAAGACTTTTAAAGAGTTGAAAAACAATTTTTTTGAAAAAGAAAATGAGATCAGCAACTTAAAACATGAAAACAGCATAACCAAAGACCAACTCCAAACTATGGTAGAAAAATACCAGAGTTGCAAAAAGGAGCTTGAGTCCACCCAAATCACTTGTGAAAAATGGGCGGAGTCTTGTAAAGGTTATGAGCTGATGTTGGATAAGCAGATCAAGAGCAATGTAAAGTTTGGCATTGGATTTAGAAAACATGAACAAACTTCTGAAAACACTGTTGAAATTGAATCTGGCTTGGTTGAAGTAATTCCAACAAACTTGGCTGGTCAAGAGATCAAAGTCACTGATAAAAAGGGAAACAAAATTGTTTTAGAAAGACCAGAGGGGTCATCAACCTTTGAAGAGATAGAAAAATATTAATTCAAACTCACCTGGTATGATGAATGTGACATCCTTGAAAACTTTAAGCCAACGGATTTTTCCACAATTAAGGGTGTCAAAGCACCCAAGGCTAAAATTATTTCTCTAAAAGACATCCCAACAGAGGTTAAAAACTCCGTTGAAAAGGAAGTTGAAAAGAGGAAGAAAAGAGAAAAAGTGAAAACCTGTTTTGTGACTTTTGTGAAAAGAGGAATCATGTTACAAAAGACAGTTTCCTTTTAAAAGCTTATGATATAAATAAAACAAGTGTCATTGAGCTTGCACATAAGTGCACAATTTGTGGAAAAACAAATCATCTTACTCAAGAGTCTGTGCATCTTAAAATTTTTGAGGTTAAAAGAATAGAGTATGCATCAAAAACACTAGAGAGTCCACAAAAACCAGCCACCAAAAACAAACAGACCTTTGTGTCTGTTCAAACATCTGTTACTAAATAACTGAACAAAACCTCTGTTCCCAAAAAGGTACAAGTAACAGATGCACCACCTTTAAACCAATTCCCTAGGGGACATGGTCAACCATCATACCAAAAGGTCCCTCATGGTTATGAAGCCTACAAAATGCCATCTAAACCCAAAAATGAATAGGCATCCTTTTGGTTATCAACATCTGACAGGAGATGGTCCACAATAGTGGTTACAGAAAAATGCTTAAAAATCTGTTCAAACCCCTGATCTAACCACTGTTCATGCTCCTGGACTTGAGGCTGACCTATCTGTGACCCCATTCAAAGCCATCTTAGCTTTGGATACCCACCTGAACTAATTTGTTACTTGATGTGTAGGGAGCTTCTACATGCTTAGATAGTTTATGGTATGTAGATAGTGGAGGCTCCAGGCACATGACTGGATGTAGAGCCCTACTCAAAGATTTCAAAAAACATAGAGGGGTGATATATCCTTTGGTAACATTTCAAAAGTGAAGGTGTTGGGGTCAGGGACAATGCAGGCTGGGAAACTCAAGTTTGAAAATGTCAATCTTATTGACAATCTTAAATTTAACCTCCTTAGTGTTTCACAAATGAGTTACAAGAGCTATAGGTCATTCTTCACTAAGGAAAATTGTAAGATTGTTGGGCCAAAAGTGGTAAAAAAGATTGAAGAAATCATAGCCGGGTGTAAAACACAGCTTGTTGCTCAAAGGAGTGACAATGTGTATGTGGTTGATATGTTGAAAGATAACCCAATGGCTGATGCTTGTCTGTTCTCAGCTGCCATTAACAAAGAGGCAGAATTATGGCACAGGAGACCTGGGCACACAAATCTAAAAACTATCACCTCACTCTCAAAACAAGGCCTTGTAAGAGGTTGACATATGCGCGTATATACATATTTTTATAATGAATTTACACACGATTCGGTTTTAAATTTATAAAAGTGATTTATACTTCAACATCAAAACACACACGAAAGGGCAAGTGTACCCCGTCATATATGTAGTAAAGTATTGGTAAGAACCAAGTGTCGATCCAAGGAAGTCGGCGGAGGAATAATACTAAACCTTTGTCATTAAATTACCGGTAGGAAGATAAGTGAGTGATTTTCTAAAAACCAAAGTAAGCATAAATAAATATTTATAAAAACATAATAGACTCCAAATAAGAAAATAGATATATAGCCTTGCTTTATACACAACCAAAATATATAAACTAAGTCAGTTTTGTCACTTGAAACATTCGGTCAATTTTCCATTTTCAAGACAATTAATATCCCTTTCGGGAATCCTAACATGACAATCATTCGGAAAGCTAAAACGATAATCACACTTTAACCACCTAAAATTGTTCTTTAACGTGCAATTGATAAATGTCTATGAAAATCCCCTAAAGATAAGTTAGTCATCCGTTAGGAGTTTTCTAACCTCACTTAATCAAGGAAAGTGACACCGATAAACACAATGCAACCACCGAGACAAGCATAAACTAGATTAAATCACAACCGAGTTCATTTTACAAATCTTGCACATAAATTCACCAAGATAGCAATTTTGGCCGAAACTACTAACTAAGCTAATAATTCATATCAAGAATTCATAACAACACCATTTAACCCATTAAGGTCCTTACGTGAAGGAAAGGTTTCTTGATCAACAATAATTACCTCTTATTAACCCACTAACCATTTCTAGTATCATGGTGCAAACATATTAAACAAGTTAAACAAGTTAAGCATGTTCAAAGTCTACTAATACATGATTAATTAAGCTTCATCTTTCAATTATCTCAACTAACCATATACTAATCATCCAAGATAATTACTTATAATCAAGAAATCAACATCAATAAACAAGGTTGCAAACTAATCATCAAAGATTAACATAGAAAATGCTTCCAAGTGTCATTACAAACATAATTAACATACTAATGGTTGTAATTAAGCAAGGGATTCTAGTGTTTTTGCCCAAAGGATTACAATAATAAATAATCATCAACCAAAATGCTTGAATTACAACAAAATCATGGAAAGATTCAAGAAATCAAACCATAAACAAGCACAAGATTGAGAATCCGGAAGATAACGGAGCTAATCGGCACAATGTGGCTTGAATCCGGGTGAAAGCTAATGCCTCCGGAGCCTGTAAATTCTCCAAAAGAGCTCCCAAAAGTCCAGAGTTACGAACAGAATGTTGATGTCTGTTTTTTATAACATTTTCAGATCGCACGGTCCTGCCAATAAAGTGCACGACCGTTCACTTTTGAATCACTGTTCACCATACTGTGTGACATCATCAGATCTTGACCGGTCTTCATAGTCGCACGACCGGTCCACAGGTGGCACGAGCGTGCATCTCCGGGGTTAGGGTGGCACGAGCAGCTGCACTGGTGGTGCATTTCCGGGTTGGTGCTTGTGACATCTGTATATTTTAATCCTTTTAATGTTCCGAACAACTTTGTATTTAATAAAATATGGTGTTTTAATTTCAATATTTGTTTAATTATTTGTGACATTAGTACGTTTTCAATCAATGTTCAATTCCGAACTCTCAAACCTGTTCTGGAAGTGAAATCATAAACCGTTACGTAAACATAATCAGTTTAACGCGACGTACACTCCGGAACAATAACATAAGCCAAACATACCCTAAATACCCTTTACATAACTTAGAAATAAGTTTCGAAGGATTCGGTATGGCAAAAACATGTTTATTCGAACTTTAGAACTAATTGCGACAAAACTGCGTAACGAACGTTGGTGACCGCCCGGATAATATTTAAATCCTAAAAATATTCTGTTATGATTAAAATTTTATTTTTAATCATGTTCGTGTTGAAAAATAAATTAAAACACTTAAAAACGTTATTTTTCAAAGTTTAAGCGCGTACCGCGTGTTACTACGTAACACAGTGTTTCTACTGCAAACCGCAGACAACGCAGCCAGTCTCGGCAACTGATATTTATTTCAGTAATATTTTGGGGAGTTTATTTTTATATAATAATAAAAATAATATAAAACGCCATAAACCGGGATTAAAACACTAGACTTTTACACTTAACCTCCAACTAGTTACTTACATTTACCACTCAAAAATTACACTTAACCCCCCCCCCATATAAATTATGGTCACAAGGACCCACCATCCACTCAAAGATTTTATTTTTATTTTATTTGGATTTTGCTTGATTTTATGGACAAGTGTTGATGCATGTAATCTCTTATGGATCTTCCATATCTCTATATAATCTTACAAGATCATTTCACTTCAACACTACACTCCACCTTCTTCCTCTTCCTCTCTCCCAAACCGTAAACACCACCATCACCCCCATTTCCAACTTTTCAACTTTGTTCTTCAAGATTAAACTCCATTCCAAGCTAGTTTCAAGTTGGTGTGAAGATCCAAAGGAGTTTCCAAGGTGTTTTCAAGTGATTTCAAGCTCCATATCATCAAAATCTCATCAAAAAATCAGTTGAATCTTGAAGGTATAAAGTTTATGTTTAAATCATACACTTGATTCTTGGTTGTTCTTGATGATTGGAAGTTTCTCTTGAATCTTGGAATTTTTCACAAACTTGAAATCTAAAAAGAAATGGGTCTTGATACAAAATAAAAATGGAAGTATATGTGTGTGTATATATAACCGTACATATATATGTATGTGTATGAGATTTGAGTTTGAGTTGATTTTTGATAAATACTTGTTTAGGATGTTTGCTTGCATGAACAAGATTATGTGCAAATATGTTAGAGATATAAAGGAGTGATTGAATCATGAGTTGTAATTTGAAATAATGTTAATATTTTGACATGTAAATGGCCAAAAATTTATTAGACATATTTGAGAATTTTTAAGTTGTTGGATATTCTTGAATGATAGTTAAAATGCAAGTGTTTGATGATTTGTGTATGATATGATGAATGTTCAATTAAATCAGTAAGTAAACATGAATAAATTACATGTTTGATGCATTTAAATTCATATGAAATGATGATGACATGATAGTGTGCTTTAGACACTTGTACATAAGAATACATGTTGATTTAAAGCTCAATAAATGATAAAAAAACGATTGTATGACAAAACTGTTTTAAAACAAATTATAAACACTAAAAATAATATTATTTGGTATATTATAATGACATGAAACTTTGTCATAGGTTTGATAGCTTTGCATGTTGTACATATAGCTTAGAAAGTGGTAAAATATGTGAAATTTGCATGATTTATGTGCTTTATGTGAGACCTGCACTATTATGAGTATAACCACTATTTTATTCAGTAAATAACATGGGTTATGTTAAAATATCAAGTCATTACGATTTGGGATGGTTAGGGTAACGTTTGATGCAAAACTATGCGGTAAAACGGTCAAAAATAGGCTTTTCGAAGGATTTTTATAAAACTGTTTTAGATCAGTAAGTAAACTGATATTTTTGATATAAAAATAAGTATTTTAACTTACATTAAGTTTACTTGGTGTTTGGTTAGTCATACGTGACTTCCGGCGCCCAAAAACGTTACCGAATCGCTAAAATACGCGTTTTCAACATACACTATAATGGGTTGTTCATGGGTAAATTTTATGTGTTACAATGTGTTATGTGTTTTATAATATGTGTATGATGACATGATTATAGTTGACAAGATTATGTGTGTTACGATATTTATTTTATGTCACAATAAGTATATATATTACGACGCGCAAATCGTAGATATATTGCATATAACATGATGAGGGTCACCAATAAAATCGTTCAAGTCGCCAAGTTCTTAAAATGTATATATATGAACTCATATATATAAATACACCAATATAATTAAAAAAATAATAATAATAACTTTTCGAGAAAATCTCAAAGTTATGTGAAAATTCTAAGTATCGGAGAAACTTAGGTATTTTTGATTATTAAATCGTTCTTATTTAATTTAGGACGAATAAACAATTTGAGGGATTGTGTTAACATATAAAAACGCACCCAAAGGTGAGTACATAGTTCTCATATTTTACATTTTCAAATGTTTTGGGGTGAAGCATATGTGCATAACTTTACTTTTCGTTTTCATGACATTATACATGTTTTATTACATATTACATATAATACATTATTTCAAAGACATTTTTATGGTATATTGACTTAGTATACCTAACATTGGTTTCAAAGACATTTTACTTGGCATATTGACTTAGTATGCCTATTACATGGTTTTACAAAGACATTTTCATGACATGCTTACATTGAAAAAGACATTTGGTATGTTTAACGGAGTAGTACATTCATTAACATTGATCACGCCGCTCGGTAGTATGTAATAGCGCTATAGGACTTGACAAATCCCGTTCCCGCTTTCTAGGTATTTCGGAAGGGGAATGACAGAATCCGAATACATTTTTTTTTTGATAAACCTTGATCCTGATAAGGGTTTATCCGACAGTCTCAAGGCTTGAGTGTATGCGATAGACAAACCACATAAATGTTCCTATCGATAAAAGCAATGGTTTTCAAAACATAACTTTTGTTTTAAACTTTTGTTTATTCAAAGACTTTGTTTTGTACATGACATTTGACTACATTAGACATTTATTTATACATGACATTATGCATTTGGCTTGAGTAAATACTATTTATTCGCCATACAAGACATGGTTTATACTGGACATTTGACATTTGACATTGGACATTGACATTTAAACAAGACATTATTTCATGGTTATTAATTAGTGATTTAATTAACGAGGCGTGTGTAATATGATAAAAGCATGGTGGATACCCCGTTGGTACTTCCTATATATAAGTGCTTTTATTATATTGCATACCGTGGCGTTATCTAAACCACTTCAACAAAGACAAGACAAGACATGACATATTTTATACATATTATTTTCATTTTGTTATTTACTTAACCATACATCATTCTTTTATATCATTTGATTTTCATATGATTTTATAAAAAAAAATATTTTATAAGGTTCATGACTACTTTTCAAGAAACATTTCTTTTAACATTCAAAGTCATGAATCTTCAACATTAAACCTATGTTACTCACAGGCATTTTTATGCTGACGTATTTACTTTCACATATGTTTCAGGAGCAAATATTTGATGTGAGCAAGCTACACTTAGGGCGACTTGGGCCTTAGCAATCTAAAATCAAGAAAGTTATCATCTTTTATGTTATGTGTTTTGTTTGAACTAAGACAATGTAATAATTTAAGCTTGTAAAACTTAACTTTAATTATCATGTGTTTTGAAACAATAATTCTGCCACACGACTCCCCGACGTTTCCTCCGCGGTTTGTTGTTTTACGCGGTCGGGGTGTGACAGAAGAGTTGGTATCAGAGCTCATGGTTATAGCGAATTAGGTTATTAGTAAAATTTTGACCTAGACTATAACCTTTCTAGGACCCTAACACAAGTTACCTTGTGTTTAGATCTTAAAACAATACTATCACCTATCCTTAGGTGATTACCAAAACAAGTACACAAATCTCAATTCCATTTGAAAATCAATCATCTATCCTTAGATGATTTGTTTTTAGGCTTCATGCCTTTAAAGTTTTCAAATCTCGTCAAAGTTTGGGTCTTAATAATGTGAACACGTGCAATCTGGAAGGGTGGGTGCCTGTACCCTGAGTTTTCTGTCTAAGGCTAGAGTGTTCGTATAAATCCACATAATCGGACCAGTCACTCTTACCTGGGAACTTTTGGGGTGAGTGTCCACTTATAGGCTAAATCATGTCTTCATTATACATTATATAGACCCATTTACTTTGATTAGTCACTGTGTGTTGTTTGTTTGTTTTAAGTAACGAACAAATAACCACATTCCTTTGTGTTGTCGATTTTTTTCAATACTCCTTTTGATTGCCTTATGTCAATCTCACACATTTCCTTGTGTTCCTTTTCTTTTAGATGCCTCCTCGACGTGATCAAACTCAAGACGCCGCAATGGCAGCCTTGATCACTCAGCAAATCGCTGCTGTACTCCCGAACCTAGTAACTCAGTTAAACCAAGCAAACAACAATAACAACGCACCTGTTCCGTGCAACTTTAAGACTTTCAATTCGGCTAAACCGCTTCAGTTTTCTGGGTCAGAAGGAGCAACTGGGCTCCTACAGTGGTTCGAGAGTCTCAAGAGTACGTTTCGTCACGTTCAATGCCCGAATGAGTGAAAGGTTGAGTTTGCGTCAAGTGTGTTTCAGAAAAGGGTGCTTACTTGGTGGAATGGTGTGATGAGGGACAGAGGTGCCAACGTGGCAATGGCTCAAACATGGGAAGAGCTTCGCGCACTTATGATGAAGGAGTTTTGTCCTCGTCATGAACAGAGGGCACTGGAAAACGAATTCCACGATCTCAAGCAAGATAGTGGAGAGCACCGTGCCTACACAGACCGATACGAAGAACTCAGCCTGCTGTGTCCCACCATGGTCACGCCTTTGGACAAGGCGATTGAGAAGTACATAGATGGTCTTCCTGATCCCGTTCAGGATATTGTCACCGGCAGCAACCCTACCACGGTTAGACAAGCTATTGAGCTAGCTGCAACTTTGACTGAGTCCTAAGTTAAGAAGGGTAAATTCCACCGCAAGGGTGACAAGAAACCATCTGACAAGACAGAGAAGAAGGGAAAGAAAGCTGAAACCTCGAAGAAATCTAGGAAGTGTCAGGCTTCCAAGAACTTTGCCGTTGTTGCACAGACCAATCAAGCTGCTCCTACCCAGCCAGCACAACCACCCGCCAAGAATACGTATGTTGGTACTGCACCTCTTTGTAACAAGTGCAATTGTCATCATCAACCACATCTTCAGTGTCGTCTTTGCAACAACTGTGGAAGATATGGCCATTTGGCTAACACATTTCGCTCTCCTCCTGCTCCGAATCAAGTGGCACAAAACCCTGCCCAACAGCCAACAAATCCTGCACGACCTCCTTTTCCGCCTGGGTCTTGCTACAATTGTGGAGATTTGACTCACTACAGGAACAAGTGCCCGAAGTTGGCTAATGCGAACCCGGCTCGTGGACGAGCATACAACATCAATGCCAATGAAGCGCGTGCCGACAATGAGGTGGTGAACGGTATGTTCTATGTTAACAACCAATTTGCTTCTATTCTTTTTGATTCGGGTGCCGACAAGAGTTTTGTATCCCTAGCCTTTGAACCATTACTTGCAAAGCCTAGAGCAAAACTAGGAAAACCCTTGACATTAGAGTTAGCCAGTGGTGAATCCTTTGTACTCGATTCTGTCATTCGAAATTGCCAGTTGAACCTCAACGATCATCTTTTTCCCATTGATCTCACGCCAATGCAACTTGGGAGTTTCGACGTTATAGTAGGGATGGATTGGTTGACCTAATACCGTGCAGAGGTGGTTTGTTTTGACAAGATTGTTCGTGTGCCTCTTTCGTCTGGTGAAGTCTTAGAAGTTCGTGGAGATAAACCCGCTAGTAGCCTTAAACTGATAACAAGCACCCAAGCCAAGAGATGCCCAAGAAAGAATTGTCTGGCCTTCTTGGCACGTGTCGTAGAGGAGAAAGACAAGGGTAAAACGGTTCAAGACATCCCTGTCGTTCGGGATTATCCTGAGGTTTTTCCTGAAGACTTACCTGGTTTACCCCCAGCGCGTCAAATCGAGTTCCGTATTGACCTTGTACCTGGTGCTAACCCGATTGCTAAATCTCCATACCGTCTTGCGTCGTCTGATATGCAAGAGTTGTAGAAGTAGCTGCAGGAGTTATCAGACAAAGGATTTATTCGTCCGAGCTTTTCCCCTTGGGGCACACCTGTCCTATTTGTAAAGAAGAAGGATGGATCATTCCGAATGTGTATCGATTACCGTGAGCTTAACAAACTCACCATCAAAAATCGATATCCCCTACCTCGCATTGATGATCTCTTTTATCAGCTTCAGGGTGCTACCTGCTTTTCGAAGATTGATCTACGTTCTGGGTATCATCAGCTTCGCGTATCCGAAGAAGATATTCCCAAGACTGCTTTCCGCACACGATACGGCCACTATGAGTTTACTGTTATGCCTTTCGGTTTAACGAATGCTCCTGCCGTCTTCATGGACTTAATGAATAGGGTTTGTAAGCCTTATTTAGATAAGTTCATCATCGTCTTCATTGATGACATCTTGATTTATTCCAAGACACGAGCTGACCACGAACAACATCTCCGTCTAACAATGGAACTCCTAAAGAAGGAACAACTTTTCGCTAAATTCTCCAAGTGTGAATTTTGGCTTAGGGAATTCAATTTTTGGGACATATTGTTAACGAACAAGGTATACATGTAGATCCCGCCAAAATCAGTGCGATTAAGGATTGGAATACACCAACTACTCCTACCGAGGTTCGTTCATTTCTGGGTCTCGCGGGTTATTACCGCCGCTTTATTGCAAACTTCTCTAAGATTGCGGTTCCTCTCACAGCCTTAACTCAAAAGAATAAACCTTTTGAGTGGGGACCCAAACAAGAAGAAGCTTTTCAGACCTTGAAACATAAACTCTGTGATGCTCCTGTGTTGTCTTTACCTGAGGGAAACGACGACTTTGTCGTATATTGTGACGCATCGAATCTAGGTCTTGGTTGCGTTCTCATGCAGAGAAACAAAGTCATAGCCTACGCGTCAAGACAATTGAAAATCCATGAGAAAAACTACACAACTCATGATATTGAGTTAGGCGCTGTGGTTTTTGCTCTCAAAATTTGGAGACACTACCTTTATGGAACAAAATGTGTGGTTTTCACAGACCACAAAAGTCTCCAACACATCTTCAATAAGAAAGAACTAAACATGAGGCAACGATGATGTGCGTAAAGTGTGATAGGTATTTAAGTATATTTTAAGCCCTTTTTACACGTTAGTCAAGTTTTAAATTTATAAAACACGATATTTTACTAACACCAAACACACATATGGGCAAGTGCACCCATCGTGAGCGTAGTATAGTGTTGGCAAGATACCGAGGTCGTCCAAGGTCACAAGAGCTTTTAGTACCGGTTTATCCTCAACGTCTAATCAAATCAAAAGTTAGAAAAAGGTTTTAAACTAGAAAAATAAAAACTAACTAAAATGCTGAAAAATAAAATAAAAGTAAAAACAGATAGACAAGATGAATCACTTGGCTTCGACTCGTGTTTAGTGTAACCTTTGATTATTTCCGCACTTTTGCACTTTTTAAGAGATTATCTTAGTTATTGTAGTAGGGCCCCTCTTTTGATGGTGACGTTACCCTCAACCCAGTAGTTTGAGTCAGCAATGATACAATCCTAAAGGGTCGGATTATTGAAAGATAATTAATTAAGTTATTAATGCATATTATGGTAGGCCCCTCTTTTGAAGGTGACGTTACCCTCGGCTAAGTAGTCTGAGTCAGCAGGAATACAGTCCTAAGTAGCCGGGTTAAAGTATTAATAGTAGCTTACATATGAGGGGATCAAAGAGTTTGGACCCCCGCCATCCAATACCGGTGGGTATTGAAAGAGATCCTACTAAATTTGACCCAGGTCCTTGCAGGATCTATACACTGAACAAGGCAAGACTCTTACCAAACCGTTCCCTTAACCCCCGACCAGGTGGCCAACATACCTCCATATAGACCGTGGAGATATGAATGGTGAAAATCTTTTATTTTATATAGACAGTAAAATAATGCCAAGACACCACGGACAAACGATAAGGAAGAATCACCTTCAACATAAGAAACTAGTTATTAAAGTCATTAATACATAACCAAGTAAAAAGTGCGAAAAGATTAAAAATAAAAAGTATTACACTAGACACTTGTCTTCACCAAGTGATGTAAGAGACCTAGGCAAACATGGCCTTTGATTGTTAAGAACTCTTACGATCAATCTTGGATCCCGAGACGACTCACACACTCTATGATGGACAATGGATGATGGTGGTGGATGATGGTGTTTTGATGGTGGTGGGTGAAGTGTGAGAGAGGTGGTGTGCCAAGGGATGGTTTGCAAATGAGCCAAGCACCCCTATTTATAGGCTGAACAGTAGCTCAGGAACGGCCCCGTGCCCATTGGGCACGGCTCCGTGTCCATCCTCTTATCTTCCTTCATTAATTGCAGTTTGTCTGCATTAGTTGACCACGCCCCCGTGTCCGCTGGGCATGCCCCCGTGTGCAGAAGCGTATCTGTACTATCAAGATTTCCCCAGATTCTGCGAATCTTAGAGTTGACCACGGCCCCGTGTCCGCTGGGCACGCCCCCGTGGTGGGTGATAGAAGCTTCTATAGCTTTGTCTTTTATGCTGACACTTGGGCACGCCCCCGTGTTCATTGAGCACTGGGCATGTTCAGTCTTCTGTCTTCTTGATTTTTGCTTGGGAAGATGCTGTCGGGGGGTCGGGCATGCCACGTTTGTCCCTTTTCTTGTATTTATGTTAGATTTTGCTGCCTTTTTGCTTCTTTTGTTAATTTTAGCTCATTTAATCCTGAAAATACAAAAGGAAGACAAAAACACACTTTTTCCAACATTAGTACTAAAAAATGGTTAGTTTTATGCCACAATTGATGTAATTTATATGTTGCATTTTGTGCACATCAAATACCCCCACACTTGAATCTTTGCTTGTCCTCAAGCAAAACTCTTTATAATGTGGCTTTACACTCCCAAATGGAATGGGTAGAAGAGAATGTTTTTGGACTTGTCATAGAGTGTCGGGATTTCCAAGATTCTTTATTAAGTTTTATTTTTATTTATTTACAATCCTATTCATCATGATTTATTTAAAACATGACATAAGATAAATTACTTATTAGGGCATAACATGCCTTTTTAAAATTCCACTTATATACAAGTTCACATACCTCACGGGAGATCACTCAACACTCGGCCGAAGATGTATTTTAGTGAATCACTCGAGAGCGGCAAGGAACTTACTTCTACCATAGGCTTGCCAAGTAATCAATCCTACTCCTTTTTAACTATATACCTTTGTAAATATCAAGAGGACTTTTGGGTGAATGGTTAGGCTTGGGTTAAAGGTGGGTGGTTGGGTTAGTGGTTAGTAAAAGGGCGAAAGGCGTAAAAAGCATCGGTTTTCGAAAGACTTTTTTTTATGAAGCCTTTATTCAAACAAAGTTATTTTTGATAAACTTGTTTGTTTATTTCTCTTTTGCTTCATCAATAACAATTTTTTTTGAAAAGTCATACGAAAAACCGAGCTTGTTACTAAAACAAAGGGTTAAAAATAAAAAGGTTTTGGTGGGTGAAAGGGTGTTTGGTTTGGGTTAAGAAATGAAAAGGTTTAGGCTCAAGGGGGTTAACTAGGGGGATTTTGGGTAGGTGGTAAAAAAAAGAAAAATAATGATGTAGAAATGAAAAAGGGTTAGTCCTAATGCCTCCATCATTTACTTACTCGGGTTTAAGTTGGTAAGGACTGGGAATGTATCGTCGTGGCAAGTTCTAGAGTCGTAAGAACCAAGCGGCTATTCACACAAGAAACGAAAAATGAGCATTTAGTTTAAAGATATGTATTTGTATGCTCAATAAAGGCTCAAAACTCACTTTTTGTGTGAATGGGTTTTTATGTGATCAAGTATATATAATCAAATTTTAACTAAACTTGTCATGCAGTTTCATAATTTTCTTATGTTGGTTCTTTTTATCACGACGCTATCGGTTGTAAATTTGTAAAAATATAACCTTTTTAGAATTTGAAATTCCCAAGTTAAACCTTGACAAGTAAAAAATGAAAAAATTTTGAAAATTTTTTGGGGTGATTAGCGGTTCCAATAGAGTTTTGTGTAAGGCTTGTGATTAGGACTTGCAAGATTCAAAGTTTTAGCACCCCCCCATACTTAAATTACACATTGTCCTCAATGTGTCCCAAAAATAAGTTTTTAGGTTGATTGTGTAAAAATGTGTGAAAAAGCAAAATTTATGTTACTGGGCGTCTGGACACGGCCCCGTGGTGTCCAGGCACGGCCCCGTGTTCAGATTGCCAGTAACAAAAGTTTGTAAAAAGAAACAGAAGCCTGGACACGGGGGCGTGTTCAGTGAGCACACCCCGTGTCCAGTTACCTGAACTGGGCATTTTCTGTAGATTGTGCAGCACGGGGCCATGTTGGGCGGGCACGGCCCGTGCTGAACTTGCTGTAATGAAGAAAATTTTGTCGGATGGCCCTGTTTTCGTGCATGGGGTGCTGGTTCAAGTTCCCTTGGTATCCTTCACCATCCCGAGTGTGTTTTATTCCTGAAAATTAAAACTAAACTAGAAAACATAAAAATTAATCTAAACTAAACTAAGGATAGTTCCGCGGAATGCCTCCGTGGTGCGCCACGTTTATAAGGGTCCTTGGCTAGACCCAAAGCCTGGTCATATGTTACCCAAGTGGGATGTTTTGCATCCCATGCTACACCGTCGGAGAGCATCATCCAAACTTGAGTCAATGACCTTCATGTAGTTGACCGGGTCTTCGTCTTCTACTCTTTTTCCGACTCCAAACTTTACTTCCTCGTCCCCAACCCTCAATGTTAGTGTTCCATCATTCATATCTACCACTGCTTGGGCCGTAGCTAGGAATGGCCTCCCTAGGATGAGTGGTACTTTGGTATCTTCCTCCATATCTAGTTTGACAAAGTCGGCCGGAAAGACAAATTCACCGACTTTGACCAATAGATTTTCAGCGACACCTTGTGGATATTTGACGGATCTATCGGCGAGTTGTATGCTTATTTTTGTAATACTTTTTTTCCTAAGCCGAGTCGATTGAACATTGATGAGGGCATGAGGTTGATGCTTGCCCCGAGATCGGCTAGTGCATTACGAATGGGGGATTTCCCAATCGAGCAAGGAATTGTGAAGCTTCCGGGGTCAAGCTTATTTTGCGGGAGTTTGTTGAGTAGTAAGGCGGAGCATTCTTCGCCTAAGTTAACTAATTGCAATGATTCAATTTTCCTTTTATGAGTGAGGAAGTCCCTCATAAATTTTGAATATTTAGGCATTTGAGTTAGGACTTCGATAAATGGAATATTAACATGCAATTGTTTTAGTAAATTTTCGAACTTTGCGAATTGCTCATCGGTCTTTTGACGAATTAACCGACCAGGGTATGGAACCGGAGGAGTCTTAGTAGGCTCTTGAACTGGTGGAGAAGCCTTCTCTTGTTGGGGCGCGGGTGGAGTTGTGGTTTGGCTAGATTGGCTTCTTTCAGTTGGTGGAAGTGGAGCCTCTTCGGGACCCACGGTACGGTTTCTCAATGTTATGAGATGTACTTGCGCCTTTGGGTTGGTCTCGGTATTACTTGGTAACGCGCCTTGTGGTCTCTCGAAGAAATTTTGAGCTATTTGATTTAATTGTTTTTCAATGTTTTGAATGCTAGCTTGTTGATTTCTAAAATTCGATTCCAATTGTTGAAATCGATCCGATTTTTTCTTTTCGGTGTCGGAGATGAGGCGAGATACAGTATCTTCAAGCCTTTCTCGTCCACCTTGTTGTTGAGAGAAATTTTGTGGTTGTTGAAAGTTTGTTCGTTGGTTTAGATTTTGTTGGTTACTACTATTGCCGGGTTCTCTCCAACCAAGATTGGGGTGGTTACGCCATCCTTGGTTGTAGGTACCCGTTGGAGGACCCGACAGCCTAGGCCTATTATCAATGTAGTTAACCGTTTCTGTTTGATCATTTAATTCTCTCATACAATTCCAATTTTCATGTGGCCCACCACACCCCTCACAAGCCATAACCGAGACCGTTTTTGCCATTTCTAACTTTTTGATTTTTGAAGAAAGGGCCTCGATTTGGGCTTGTAAAGAAGTGCTTTCATCAACCTTATGGGCGCCCGGGGCAATAGATTTATTGCCTCGGGGAGTGTGCCACTGAAAATTGGTTTGAGCAATTTCCTCAATTTGATTATATATTTCATTTGGGCGACGATTACCTAGAAGTCCCCCGGAGCTAGAATCAAGTGTTTGTCTTGTGTGTGGCAACAACCCATTGTAGAAAGTGGATACTTGTTGCCATACCGCAAGACCATGATGAGGACACTTTCTTAGTAGCTCCTTGAACCTTTCCCAAGTTTCATATAAAGATTCCCCATCCTCTTGTGAATATGTATTAATTTCAGTCATTAATTTAGCCGTTTTACCAGGAGGGAAATACTTATATAGAAACTTTTGGGCTAGTTCATCCCAGGTGTTTACCGAACCAACTGGGAGGGTGTTAAGCCAAGCCTTAGCTCGGTCTTTTAGTGAGAATGGAAACATACGAAGGCGGATGGCATCGTTTGATGCTCCATTGATCCGAAAGGTATCACATATTTCTAAGAAATTAGTAATATGTAGATGAGGATCCTTGTCCGCAAGCCCATGGAAGGTTGCGGAGTTTTGAAGCATTTGTATCAAATGTGGCCGAAGTTCGAAGTTGTTGGCTTCGACATTCGGTACATTGATAGCGGTGCCGAGATTACCTACGGTGGGTCGTAGGTAATCCATGAGGGTACGTTGGTCCGCCATTGGAAGTGGGTCCCCCGAAAATTTCTCTTGGTTTTTAGCTTTAAGTCTTTTTCTGAGAAAGCGTTCGGGTTCTTCTAGAGGTTCTTTTATGTCTCTACTAGAACTGGAGCTCATACACTATGTAGAAAGTTCAGATGTGGCGCCTGGGTTCCAAGTCCTGTAATAAAAACAGAAAAGAACGTTGGTCAGAAGGTTCACCACGGCCCCGTGCTCAAGTGAAGACGGCCCGTGGTCGGAGATACAGTGATTTTTTCCGGATCCCTGTTACTGGGGAGTTGGACACGGCCCCCTGTTGCACCGACACGGCCCCGTGCTCAACTCTCTGTAACTCGGAAAATAAAAACTGCCAGTGACAATGCTGGGCACGACCCGTGTCCGACCAGGCATGGCCCGTGCTGAGCTCTGCAGAAACTGAAAATTAAGAAGAATCCTAAAAAAAACAGAAAAATTAGAAAAAACGATTAGACCGTTGATTCCTAACTTTCTTAAAATCCTTGTGTCCCCGGCAACGGCGCCAAAAACTTGATGTGCGTAAAGTGTTATAGGTATTTAAGTATATTTTAAGCCCTTTTTACACGTTAGTCAAGTTTTAAATTTATAAAACACGATATTTTACTAACACCAAACACACATATGGGCAAGTGCACCCATCGTGAGCGTAGTATAGTGTTGGCAAGATACCGAGGTCGTCCAAGGACATAAGAGCTTTTAGTACCGGTTTATCCTCAACGTATAATCAAATCAAAAGTTAGAAAAAGGTTTTAAACTAGAAAAATAAAAACTAACTAAAATGATGAAAAATAAAATAAAAGTAAAAACAGATAGACAAGATGAATCACTTGGCTTCGACTCGTGTTTAGTGTAACCTTTGATTATTTCCGCACTTTTGCACTTTTTAAGAGCTTATCTTAGTTATTGTAGTAGGCCCCTCTTTTGAAGGTGACGTTACCCTCAACCCAGTAGTTTGAGTCAACAAGGATACAATCCTAAAGGGTCGGATTATTGAAAGATAATTAATTAAGTTATTAATGCATACTATGGTAGGCCCCTCTTTTGAAGGTGACGTTACCCTCGGCTAAGTAGTCTGAGTCAGCAGGGATACAGTCCTAAGTAGCCGGGTTAAAGTATTAATAGTAGCTTACATATGAGGGGATCAAAGAGTTTGGACCCCCGTCATCCAATACCGGTGGGTATTGAAGGAGATCCTACTAAATTTGACCCAGGTCCTTGCAGGATCTATACACTGAACAAGGCAAGACTCTTATTAAACCGTTCCCTTAACCCCCGACCAGGTAGCCAACATACCTCCATATAGACCGTGGAGATATGAATGGTGAAAATCTTTTATTTTATATAGACTGTAAAATAATGCCAAGACACCACGGACAAACGATAAGGAAGAATCACCTTCAACATAAGAAACTAGTTATTAAAGTCATTAACACATAACCAAGTAAAAAGTGCGAAAAGATTAAAAATAAAAAGTATTACACTAGACACTTGTCTTCACCAAGTGATGTAAGAGACTTAGGCAAACATGGCCTTTGATTGTCAAGAACTCTTACGATCAATCTTGGATCCCGAGATGACTCACACATTCTATGATGGACAATGGATGATGGTGGTGGATGATGGTGTTGTGATGGTGGTGGGTGAAGTGTGAGAGAGGTGGTGTGCCAAGGGATGGTTTGCAAATGAGCCAAGCACCCCTATTTATAGGCTGAACAGTAGCTCGGGCACGACCCCGTGTCCATTGGGCACGGCCCCGTGTCCATCCTCTTCTCTTCCTTCATTAATTGCAGTTTGTCTGCATTAATTGACCACGCCCTCGTGTTCGCTGGGCACGCCCCCGTGTGCAGAAGCGTATCTGTACAATCAAGATTTCCCCAGATTCTGCGAATCTTAGAGTTGACCACGGCCCCGTGTCCGCTAGGCACGCCCCCGTGGTGGGTGATAGAAGCTTCTATAGCTTTGTCTTTTATGCTGACACTTGGGCATTCCCCCGTGTTCACTGAGCACGGGGCGTGTTCAGTCTTCTGTCTTCTTGATTTTTGCTTGGGAAGATGCTGTCGGGGGGTCGGGCATGCCACGTTTGTCCCTTTTCTTGTATTTATGTTAGATTTTGCTGCCTTTTTGCTTCTTTTGTTAATTTGAGCTCATTTATTCCTGAAAATAAAAAAAGGAAGACAAAAACACACTTTATCCAACATTAGTACTAAAAAAGGGTTAGTTTTATGCCACAATTGATGTAATTTATATTTTGCATTTTGTGCACATCAACGACGTTGGGTAGAACTTCTAAACGACTACGACTGCGAGATTCGCTACCATCCTGGAAAGGCGAATGCCGTAGCCGATGCGCTAGGTCGTAAGGAACGTGTCAAGCTTCACTGTGTTCAAGTTCGATCTGATATTCAAACCCGCATCTTTCAAGCTCAACATACTTGCGTTACACAAGGTTTGATGGGTAAAGAATTACCGTGCCATATTAAACCTGAGCTTGAATTGAGAGACTTTGGGATATTCTATTTCATGGGCCATTTGTGGGTCCCAAGTATAGACAATCTCCGCACCTTGCTTGTGGATGAAGCTCATAAGTCTCGTTATTCAATTCATCCTGGTGCAGACAAAATGTATAAGGACCTTCGAACCCAGTACTGGTGGCCGGGAATGAAGAAAGACATTGCCTTATACGTATCAAAATGCCTTACTTGTCTGAAGGTTAAGGCAGAACATCAACATCCCTTTGGATTATTGGAACAACCAGAGATACCGGTTTGGAAATGGGAAAACATTGCCATGGAACTCATTACCAAACTACCGCGCACTAATAGAGGTCATGATGCCATTTGGGTAGTCGTTGATCGTTTGACAAAATCAGCGCATTTCTTGCCAATCCGTGAGGATTTATCTGCTGAAAAGCTTGCCAAGATCTATGTAGATGAGATTGTATCCCGACATGGTGTTCCTTTGAACATCATATCAGACCGAGATGCTCGATTCTCATCTCACTTTTGGAGAACCATGCAATCTGCTTTGGGAACACAACTCAATTTGAGCACAACTTATCATCCTCAAACAGATGGACAATCCGAAAGAACAATCCAGACATTGGAGGATATGCTTAGAGCTTGTGTGATCGATTTTGGTGGTAGTTGGGATTCACATCTTCCATTGATCGAATTCTCCTACAATAATAGTTATCACTCAAGCATCAACATGGCTCCTTTCGAAGCTTTATACGGTTGAAAATGTCGTTCGCCGGTCTGCTGGAATGAGATTGGTGAAGCTCAGCTCACTGGACCTGAACTCATTCTAGAGACTACAGACAAAGTCAAGAAAATTCGTGACAACCTCTTAACAGCTAGAAGCCTTCAAAAGAGTTACGCGGATAGACGACGCAAGCCTTTGGAATTCCAAGTCGGTGATCTCGTCCTACTTAAGGTATCTCCTTGGAAAGGTGTAATCAGATTTGGGAAGAAAGGAAAACTTGCACCACGATATGTTGGACCATTCAAGATTGTTGAAAGAATCGAAAAAGTAGCCTACAGACTTGAGCTGCCTCCTGAACTTGGAAATGTTCATCCAACTTTCCACGTGTCCAATCTTAAAAAGTGTTTGGCTGACAAAAACCTCCACATCACCCTTGATGAAATTCGTGGCGACAACACGATGCACTTCGTAGAGAAACCTGTGGAAATATTGGACCGTCAAGTCAAGAAGCTCAAGCGCAAGCGCATACGGATAGTCAAAGTTCGCTGGGAATCCAAACGTGGCCCAGAGTTTACTTGGGAATGAGAGGATCAAATGAAGGCGAAATATCCACACATTTTCCCGCAAGTTTCCTCTAATTAAATTTCGGGACGAAATTTCCAAAAGTAGGGGAGACTGTGACATCTGTATATTTTAATCCTTGTACTGTTCCGAACAACTTTGTATTTAATAAAATATGGTGTTTTAATTTCAATATTTGTTTAATTATTTGTGACATTAGTACCTTTTCAATCATTGTTCAATTCTGAACTCTCAAACCTGTTCTGGAAGTGAAATCATAAACCGTTACGTAAACATAATCAGTTTAACGCGATGTATACTCCGGAACAATAACATAAGCCAAACATACCCTAAATACCCTTTACATAACTTAGAAATAAGTTTCGAAGGATTCGGTATGGCAAAAACATGTTTATTCGAACTTTAGAACTAATTGCGACAAAACTGCGTAACGAACGTTGGTGACCGCCTGGATAATATTTAAATCCTAAAAATATTCTGTTATGATTAAAATTTTATTTTTAATCATGTTCGTGTTGAAAAATAAATTAAAACACTTAAAAACGTTATTTTTCAAAGTTTAAGCGCGTACCGCGTGTTACTGCGTAACACAGTGTTTCTACTGCAAAACGCAGACAACGCAGCCAGTCTCGGCAACTGATATTTATTTCAGTAATATTTTGGCGAGTTTATTTTTATAGAATAATAAAAATAATATAAAACGCCATAAATCGGGATTAAAACGCTAGACTTTTACACTTAACCTCCAACTAGTTACTTACATTTACCACTAAAAAATTACACTTACCCCCCCCCCCCCATATAAATTACGATCACAAGGACCCACCATCCACTCAAAGATTTGATTTTTATTTTATTTGGATTTTGCTTGATTTTATGGACAAGTGTTGATGCATGTAATCTCTTATGGATCTTCCATATCTCTATATAATCTTACAAGATCATTTCACTTCAACACTACACTCTACCTTCTTCTCTTCCTCTCTCCCAAACCGTAAACACCACCATCACCCCCATTTCCAACTTTTCAACTTTGTTCTTCAAGATTAAACTCCATTCCAAGCTAGTTTCAAGTTGGTGTGAAGATCCAAAGGAGTTTCCAAGGTGTTTTCAAGTGATTTCAAGCTCCATATCATCAAAATCTCATCAAAAACTCACTTGAATCTTGAAGGTATAAAGTTTATGTTTAAATCATACACTTGATTCTTGGTTGTTCTTGATGATTGGAAGTTTCTCTTAAATCTTGGAATTTTTCACAAACTTGAAATCTAAAAAGAAATGGGTCTTGATACAAAATAAAAATGGAAGTATATGTGTGTGTATATATAACCGTACATATATATATATATATATATATGTATGTGTATGAGATTTGAGTTGATTTTTGATAAATACTTGTTTAGGATGTTTGCTTGCATGAACAAGACTATGTGGAAATATGTTAGAGATATAAAGGAGTGATTTAATCATGAGTTGTAATTTGAAATAATGTTAATATTTTGACATGTAAATGGCCAAAAATTTATTTAGACATATTTGAGAATTTTTAAGTTGTTGCATGTTCTTGAATGATAGTTAAAATGCAAGTGTTTGATGATTTGTGTATGATATGATGAATGTTCAATTAAATGAGTAAGTAAACATGAATAAATTACATGTTTGGTGCATTTAAATTCATATGAAATGATGATGATATGATAATGTGCTTTAGACACTTGTACATAAGAATACATGTTGATTTAAAGCACAAGAAATGATAAAAAATGATTGTATGGCAAAACTGTTTTATAACAGATTATAAACACTAAAAATAACATTATTCGGTATATTGTAATGGCATGAAACTTTGTCATAGGTTTGATAGTTTTGCATGTTGTACATATAGCTTAGAAAGTGGTAAAATATGTGAAATTTGCATGATTTATGTGCTTTATGTGAGACCTGCACTATCATGAGTATAACCACTATTTTATTCAGTAAATAACATGGGTTATGTTAAAATATCAAGTCATTACGATTTGGGATGGTTAGGGTAACGTTTGATTCAAAACTATGCGGTAAAACGTTCAAAAATCGGCTTTTCGGAGGATTTTTATAAAACTGTTTTAGATCAGTAACTAAATTGATATTTTTTATATAAAAATAAGTATTTTAACTTATATTAAGTTTACTTGGTGTTTGGTTAGTCATACGTGACTTACGGCGCCCAAAATCGTTACCGAATCGCTAAAATACGCGTTTTTCAACATACACTATAATGGGTTGTTCATGGGTAAATTTTATGTGTTACAATGTGCTATGTGTTTTATAATATGTGTATGATGACATGATTATAGTTGACAAGATTATGTGTGTTAGGATATTTATTTTATGTCACAATAAGTATATATATTACGACGCGCAAATCGTAGATATATTGCTTATAACATGATGAGGGTCACCAATAAAATCGTTCAAGTTGCAAAGTTCTTAAAATGTATATATATGAACTCATATATATAAATACACCAATATAATAAAAAAAATAATATTAATAACTTTTCGAGAAAATCTCAAAGTTATGTGAAAATTCTATGTATCGGAGAAACTTAGGTATTTTTGTGGATTTTTTTATTATTAAATCGTTCATATTTAATTTAGGACGCATATACAATTTGAGGGATTGCGTTAACATATAAAAACGCACCCAAAGGTGAGTACATAGTTCCCCTATTTTACGTTTTCAAATGTTTTGGGGTGAAGCATATGTGCATAACTTTACTTTTCGTTTTCATGACATTATACATGTTTTATTACATATTACATATAATACATTATTTCAAAGACATTTTTATGGTATATTGACTTAGTATACCTAACATTGGTTTCAAAGATATTTTACTTGGCATATTGTAACAACCCTCGGTAAAACCGACACTCTCATAATATGTCTAACACCCTATTATATGTTAGAATGTCCTAATATGTTTTATATTACACCCCGTATGTGAAAACCGAGCCCTAGTTATGTTATAATTATAAAATAAATAAAAAAATAAGAAAAATGGAGCTGAGGCGGGCCGCGTAGACCCACCTCAACATCTTACGCGGGCGGTATCAATGCAGGAATTGACTTCGCTGACTTCTTTAGTTGAAGCGGGCCGCGTAAGAGTATATGTGTAGTTGACGCGGGCCGCGACAGATCATGAAACGCGGAAGCATCCGGTGCTGACACGTGTCAACATCGTGTCAAGTCTAGTAGCTGACCCAACCAAGCTACAGCGTTGACCAATGTTGACGCGGGCCGCGTAAATGACCCTTGTCTTTCACGCGGGCCGCGACAGGACTAGAAATCAGAACTATAAATAGATAGCATCAGATTACAATTTCCGTCGCTCACATTTCAATCTCAATCTCGAATTCTGAAAGTATTAGACATATTTTGCAAGTATTATACCCCTAATTAGCAAGGTTCTGCTCCGTTGTAAGTATTATAACCCCAGTTTCATAATAGTTACGCTGCCCGATTGATTTAGGGTTCCGTAACAACTGTCGTGGTTCTGCCCGACGTAGTTGTTGGAATGCCGTCTCGGGGAGGGTATCATTAATATTTTCAATGGGTTATAATACTAACCAATGTACATTTGTATAAATTATAGATTATATCCAGGAAACCCTTACGAAAAACCTAAGACAACAATGTGAGTTATCCTCTTTTTATAAACTCCTTTTGTGAGTTTATCCTCTTTTTGTTAATGTTTTTGGAATATTTTACAAAACCTTAATTGTTTTACAATGCGATTAAGCGGTGATTGAGTCTTTGTAGTTCTTCAATTACTGCCGGTATTATGGCGTTTTGTATACAAAATTTATTACTACGAGTAGTAGTAATAGTCGGAATGACAGTTCATTACCATTGGACAACGAGTTAGCCAATGGGTAATTTGACCATAGCCATAGATCCGGTCGAGTGGCAAGTACTGAATGAGTAATTGTGTAGAAATAAACAATGTGATCGCTCTCAATACTGTTTTAATTGATAAAATGTTTCTTGATTAAACTGGGATTCACTCACCAGTATTTCCGACTGACAAATGTTTTTAAAACGCGTTACAAGTAACACAATGTGAACAGCCAATTAATGAAAGCCAGCTGGAGAGCACTGAAGGCTTGGGAAAAATGTGGCTATAAAAGTTACCTAATAAACGATGTTTTAAATTCAATAAAATAGGGTTTGTCCCTATAAATGTATTATAATAAGAAACCTGGGTTTTACCCATATGATTATTAATATTAAATGAGGTGGTTTTACTCTGATAAACATTTCCTAACTACGGTCCTGATGAAAATTCCGCTGCGAGATTTAATAACACTGATACCACCACAACTGAGATCGCGTTCACCCGTTTCCGGGAATAAGGGATCGGGGGTTGCGACAGAAGGTGGTATCAGAGCCTAGCCACTGGTCTGAGCCAAAGAAGTGTTCTGCTGACACTTAAAATCCTGAAAATTTGTGTTAGGAAATAAAATTATTTAAATAAGTACATAACTGTATTTATTTGTTATGTGTTATTTGACTATCTGTTAGTTTTCAATATGAGTGATCAAGGACCATCAGACGTGAATCGTCAGTTGTCTGAATCACCTAGGAATGAGGGTACATCATCACAGCCTGCCCTTTCAGGGTATACTGCTGATCAGGAAGATGGAATATTTGCTTTTAGAGCTCAATCTGAAGAACCATTTCCTAATAAGAAACGAGGATGGTTCAGTAAAGAAGCTTTTGCTCGTAGGAAGAGAATGAGAAAATTACAACAGCAAAGAACTTTAGCACCTATTAAGCGAGAGACAGATGCCCATACTCAAGATATGCTTAATAGAAGACTAGCTAATTTCCATATCCTAGCTACAATTGCTGCTGACCCAAGTCTGGAACAACTAGTAGCCCTACAATCACAAATCCCAGACCAGCTCATGGAGATAGAAAATCAGGAAAACCAGGTGGAGATGCATGATTTTAACCCAGATGAAATTCCTAGGGTACCTGCGCCAAACCCTTTAGACCCAAATTACGACCCCTGGTGGGACGATAATAGGGACTTTGTAAAACGTTACCCTATCCAAGAATACCCACCCATACAGAACATAGAAGCTTACCCAGGTATGGACTCTTTAGATCCCTATTACCAAGATGAATATATTAGGGAAATTTTAGAGGATCCTTACCAATTTCAGGAACTGTCACCCCCATATCAGGAACCCGCACCCCAGATTCCAAACCCAGTCCGAGAACCTGCACCCCCAATGAGTGCAGAAAACGTTCAAGAACTTAGGACTTTTGGGGAGGAAATTTTAGAGAGCAGCGAAAGAATGCGTCAGGTGGGAGAGCGTCTCGTATGGAAATACTATGAGCGCAATATGGATTTTTGGATAAATCCATATCCGTGAATGAGATAGTGAAACGATGGTAGTAATAATATAATATAATAAAAATAAAATAAAATATGTGTGTACGGATGCATATTATTATTAGTGTAATTTTCTTTCTGTTGGTATTGTAATCTTTATTTCTGTACTAGTGTGTAATAGACGCATAGTATATGAAAATAGAGTACAAGTCGCAATGATCGACGATTTTGGTTAAATTGCATGTCATGAAATTAACTATATTATCTATTATTTGTGATATTAATATGGGGTAAATGTTTAAAATTCAGATGGCCGACGAAGGAAATCAAGGAAATCTGAATAATGATAACCAGAGTAACATTAACGTGGTTAATGAGAATCCAAGCATCAATAACAATAACAATGGAAATCAAGTGGACAATAGTGCTATCCAACACATAGTAGCACAGGGAATTATAGATGCAATGCCATTTATACTTCAAACTGTTAAGGATGCTGATAATAAAAGTAGGCATAGCAGTAAGCGACCAAGTGAACTAGAAAACAGCGTAAACAATGGACCTGTACTTCAAATGCCTATTCCCAAAAGAAGAAGAACCATGCCTTATGGTTGTTCTTATAAAGAATTCTGGTCCTGTAAACCAATGGAATTCTCGGGCAATGAAGGGGCCATTGCAACCTTACATTGGATAGAAAAGACTGAGGCAGTATTAAGGATAAGCAAGTGTGCTGAAGAAGATAGAATATTGTTTGCTTCTAATCTGTTTAAGAATGCAGCACTAGAATGGTGGAACACTATCCTCCAAACAAAAGGAAGTGATAGAACCTACAATATGGAATGGGAAGAATTTAAGAATAAGGTAGAAAGGAAATTCTGCCCACCCAATGAGAAGGAACAGATAGCAAACAAATACCTAAACCTTAGGATGACTGGTGTGGATAGTAAGGGATACACTAAAATATTCTTTGAATATGCCAGAATAGTGCCAACTCTTGCTTCACCAGAACCAGTGTTAATCTCCCGTTATATTTGGGGATTAATTGGAGAGATTAGACACGTAGTCAAGGCAGCTAGACGTCAAACTATAGAAGAAGCTGTAGAACTAGCCAATACCTTGACTGATGAGTTAGTCCGTACCAGAGAAGAGGATCAAAGGAGGAACCTAACCCAGAAGTTGACTCAAGAATTTCGTTCTGGAAATTCTAACCGTGGAAAAATATAGGTTCTACCTCTGCACCCTACTGTAGGTATTGCAAAAGAAAGCATTCAGGGAGATGCTCCATATATTGTAACTTTTGCAAAATATCAGGACACAAGGAAGAAAACTGCAGGAAGAAAGCTAACAGTAAGGTATGTTACAATTGCGGAGAACCAGGTCATATCAAGCTAAATTGTCCAAAATTAGCTCCAGCTCCAGATAACAAGAATACTAAAAATGCTAGAGCATTTGTTCTGACTGCAGAAGAAGCCAAGATGATTCCAGATGTCATAGCTGGTACGTTTTTAGTTAATGATGTCTTTGCTAAAGTATTATTTGACTCTGGTGCAAACCAAAGTTTTATTAATACATCGTTTTGCAAATTTCTAAATCAGTTATTAACTAAACTACCACATGAATGCGTAGTAGAGACAGCTAATGGAGAAACTGTTAGAATTTCTGAAATCTTGCAGGGAGCAAGAATAGAAATTTTAAATCAGAAGTTTATTGCAAATCTTTATCCTATGAATCTGGTAGGATTTGATGTTGTTTTAGGAATGGATTGGTTAATAACCAATAAAGCTAGTATTTTATGTGATCAAAAGTTAATTCAAGTAAATTCACCAAAAGGTAAAATGATCACAATTAAAGGAGATAAATCTTCTAGATCTACTAAATTCATTTCTGTGATGAAAACTGCAAGTTGTATGAGAAAAGGTTCTATAGTATATTTGATTTCTATAATCATTAACACTAAAGGAAAAGAACTAAAAGATATTCCAGTAGTATCTCAGTTTTCAGATGTCTTTCCAGAAGAATTACCAGGACTACCTCCAGACAGAGAAGTTGAATTCAGAATTCACCTGCTACCAGGAACATCACCAATTGCCAAAGCACCTTATCGGTTGGCACCTGCAGAAATGCAAGAATTAAAGAAACAATTAGATGAATTATTAGAAAAAGGATTCATACAGCCAAGTTCGTCGCCATGGGGAGCGCCGATACTGTTTGTTAAAAAGAAGGACGGATCAATGCGTATGTGCATTGACTACCGTGAATTAAACAAGGTCACAATTAAGAATCGGTACCCATTACCGAGAATTGATGATTTGTTTGATCAACTACAGGGAGCTCGATTTTTCTCTAAAATTGATTTAAGATCAGGATATCATCAATTAAAGGTACGGGAAGAGGATATTCCTAAAACTGCATTTAGAACAAGGTATGGTCATTATGAATTTACTGTCATGCCATTTGGTTTAACCAATGCCCCAGCTGCATTTATGGACATGATGAACCGAATATGTAAGCCATATTTGGATAAATTCATAATTGTATTCATAGATGATATTCTAATTTACTCTAAGAGTAAAGAGGATCATGCAAAACATTTGCACACACTTTTAAGTCTGTTAAGAAAGGAAAAGCTTTATGCTAAGTTTTCTAAGTGTGAATTTTGGTTAGAACAAGTACAATTCCTTGGACACCTAGTCAATCATGAAGGAATTCATGTAGATCCAACAAAGATTGACGCAATTACTAAATGGAAAACCCCTGAGTCACCAACTGAAGTTAGAAGTTTCTTAGGATTGGCAGGTTATTATAGAAGATTTATTAAAGATTTCTCTAGAATAACCATTCCCTTAACTAAGTTAACTTGTAAATCTGTTAAGTTTGAATGGAGATTTAAACAAGAAGAAGCATTTAGAATCCTTAAGCAAAGATTAACCCATACACCTATACTAGCATTACCAGAAGGAACTGAAGACTTCGTAGTCTATTGTGATGCTTCTAAATTAGGTTATGGATATGTGTTGATGCAACGACAAAAGGTTATAGCTTTCGCATCTAGACAACTTAAGAATCATGAAGAGAATTATTCAACTCATGATTTAGAATTAGGAGCTATAATTTTTGCTCTTAAGATTTGGAGACATTACCTTTATGGTAGTAAGTTTACTGTATTCACCGATCATAAGAGTCTAAGGTATGTTTTCAAGCAAAAAGAATTGAATTTGAGACAAAGACGTTGGATGGAATTTCTTAGTGATTATGATTGTGATATCCAGTATCATGAAGGAAAAGCAAATGTAGTGGCAGATGCTTTAAGCCGAAAGTATCATGAAAAGCCAAGAAGGGTACGTTCTCTTAAATTAAATCTGCAAGTAGATTTGAATGAGCAAATAAGAGAAGTACAAGAAACAGTAATCAAGAATGATTCTGAAAAATTAAAAGGTATGTTAAAAGAATTAGAAAAAGGAACAGATGGAATATGGAGATTCCATGAAAAGAGAATGTGGATACCTAAATTAGGAAACCTACGTCATCGTATACTAGAAGAAGCCCATAAATCTAAGTATACAATGCATCCAGGAAGTGATAAAATGTACCAGGATTTAAGGAAAAATTTCTGGTGGATAGGAATGAAAAAGGACATAGCAACCTATGTTTCTAAATGTTTAACTTGTTCACAAGTTAAAGCTGAACACCAGAAACCCTCAGGTTTGTTACAACAATTAGAAATGCCAGTTTGGAAATGGGAATTTATAACAATGGATTTTGTTACTAAATTACCCAAAACTAGGAAAGGAAATGATACAATCTGGGTGATTGTAGCCAAGTCAGCTCATTTTCTACCAATGAAGGAAACAATTAGTATGGAACAATTATCTAAATTGTATGTAAATGAAATTGTTTCTTTACATGGTATTCCTTTATCAATTGTTTCTGATAGGGATAGTCGATTTACATCTCATTTTTGGTCAAGTTTCCAAAAGGCAATGGGAACCAAGTTAAAGTTAAGTACGGCTTATCATCCACAAACAGATGGACAAAGCGAAAGGACAATTCAGACAATGGAGGACATGCTTAGAGCTTGTGTAATTGATTTTGGAGGTAATTGGGACGATCACTTACCTTTAATAGAATTTTCTTATAATAATAGTTATCACACAAGTATAAATGCTGCACCATTCGAAGCACTTTATGGACGAAAGTGTCGAACCCCAGTCTGTTGGGCAGAAATTGGGCAAAAGCAACTATCTGGACCTGAGATAGTGCAAGAAACAACCGATAAAATTATTTAAGTCAAGGAACGACTGAAAGCAGCACGTGATAGACAGAAAAGTTATGCTAATAATAGGCGAAAACCATTGGAGTTTCAAGTAGGAGATAAAGTATTGTTGAAAGTCTCTCCTTGGAAAGGAGTGGTAAGATTCATCAAACGGGGAAAGCTAAGTCCAAGGTATGTTGGACCTTTTAAGATTATTAGCAGAATAGGACCTGTAGCCTATCAGCTACAACTGCCAGAGGAAATGGCAGGAATACATGATGTGTTTCATGTATCAAATCTTAAAAAATGTTTAGCTGATGAATCATTGATAGTGCCTCTTAAGGATATAGAGGTAAATGAACAACTCAAGTTTGTAGAAAGACCCCTACAAATTGAAGACAGAAAAGTCAAGAATCTCAAACACAAGAGACCAGTTCTAGTCAAAGAGAAATGGGACTCCAAAAGAGGACCCGAGTACACATGGGAGCTAGAATCAGAAATGCAAAAGAAATATCCGCATTTGTTTTAGTAGATCTCGAGGACGAGCTCTAAAACAAGGTAGGGAGAATGTAACAACCCTCGGTAAAACCGACACTCTCATAATATGTCTAACACCCTATTATATGTTAGAATGTCCTAATATGTTTTATATTACACCCCGTATGTGAAAACCGAGCCCTAGTTATGTTATAATTATAAAATAAATCAAAAATAAGAAAAATGGAGCTGAGGCGGGCCGCGTAGACCCACCTCAACATCTTACGCGGGCGGTATCAATGCAGGAATTGACTTCACTGACTTCTTTAGTTAAAGCGGGCCGCGTAAGAGTATATGTGTAGTTGACGCGGGCCGCGACAGATCATGAAACGCGGAAGCATCCGGTGCTGACACGTGTCAACATCGTGTCGAGTCTAGTAGCTGACCCAGCCAAGCTACAGCGTTGACCAATGTTGACGCGGGCCGCGTAAATGACCCTTGTCTTTCACGCGGGCCGCGATAGGACCAGAAATCAGAACTATAAATAGATAGCATCAGATTACAATTTCCGTCGCTCACATTTCAATCTCAATCTCGAATTCTGAAAGTATTAGGCATATTTTGCAAGTATTATACCCCTAATTAGCAAGGTTCTACTCCGTTGTAAGTATTATAACCCCAGTTTCATAATAGTTACGCTGCCCGATTGATTTAGGGTTCCGTAACAACTGTCGTGGTTCTGCCCGACGTAGTTGTTGGAATGCCATCTCGGGGAGGGTATCATTAATATTTTCAATGGGTTATAATACTAACCAATGTACATTTGTATAAATTATAGATTATATCCAGGAAACCCTTACGAAAAACCTAAGACAGCAATGTGAGTTATCCTCTTTTTATAAACTCCTTTTGTGAGTTTATCCTCTTTTTGTTAATGTTTTTGGAATGTTTAACAAAACCTTAATTGTTTTACAATGCGATTAAGCGGTGATTGAGTCTTTGTAGTTCTTCAATTACTGCCGGTATTATGGCGTTTTGTATACAAAATTTATTACTACGAGTAGTAGTAATAGTCGGAATGACAGTTCATTACCATTGGACAACGAGTTAGCCAATGGGTAATTTGACCATAGCCATAGATCCGGTCGAGTGGCAAGTACTGAATGAGTAATTGTGTAGAAATAAACAATGTGATCGCTCTCAATACTGTTTTAATTGATAAAATGTTTCTTGATTAAACTGGGATTCACTCACCAGTATTTCCGACTGACAAATGTTTTTAAAACGCGTTACAGGTAACACAATGTGAACAGCCAATTAATGAAAGCCAGCTGGAGAGCACTGAAGGCTTGGGAAAAATGTGGCTATAAAAGTTACCTAATAAACGATGTTTTAAATTCAATAAAATAGGGTTTGTCCCTATAAATGTATTGTAATAAGAAACCTGGGTTTTACCCATATGATTATTAATATTAAATGAGGTGGTTTTACTTTGATAAAAATTTCCTAACTACGGTCCTGATGAAAATTCCGCTGCGAGATTTAATAACACTGATACCACCACAACTGAGATCGCGTCCGCCCATTTCCGGGAATAAGGGATCGAGGGTTGCGACACATATTGACTTAGTATGCCTATTACATGGTTTTTACAAAGACATTTTTATGACATGCTTACATTGAAAAAGACATTTGGTATGTTTAACGGAGTAGTACATTCATTAACATTGATCACGCCGCTCGGTAGTATGTAATAGCGCTATAGGACTTGACAAATCTCGTTCCCGCTTTCTAGGTATTTCGGAAGGGGAATGACAGAATCCGAATATATTTTTTTTATAAACCTTGATCCTGATAAGGGTTTATCCGACAATCTCAAGGCTTGAGTGTATGCGATAGACAAACCACATAAATGTTCCTATCGATAAAAGCAATGGTTTTCAAAACATAACTTTTGTTTATTCAAAGACTTTGTTTTGTACATGACATTTGACTACATTAGACATTTATTTATACATGACATTATGCATTTGGCTTGAGTAAATACTATTTATTCGCCATACAAGACATGGTTTATACTGGACATTTGACATTTGACATTGGACATTGACATTTAAACAAGACATTATTTCATGGTTATTAATAAGTGATTTAATTAACGAGGCGTGTGTAATATGATAAAAGCATGGTGGATACCCCGTTGGTACTTCCTATATATAAGTGCTTTTATTATATTGCATATCGTGGCGTTATCTAAACCACTTCAACAAAGACAAGACAAGACATGACATATTTTATACATATTATTTTCATTTGGTTATTTACTTAACCATACATCATTCTTTTATATCATTTGATTTTCATATGATTTTATAAAAGAAAATATTTTATAAGGTTCATGACTACTTTTCAAGAAACATTTCTTTTAACATTCAAAGTCATGAATCTTCAACATTAAACCTATGTTACTCACATGTATTTTTATGCTGACGTATTTACTTTCACATATGTTTCAGGAGCGAATATTTGATGTGAGCAAGCTACACTTAGGGCGACTTGGGCCTTAGCAATCTAAAATCAAGAAAGTTATCATCTTTTATGTTATGTGTTTTGTTTGAACTAAGACAATGTAATAATTTAAGCTTGTAAAACTTAACTTTAATTATCATGTGTTTTGAAACAATAATTCTGCCACACGACTCCCCGACGTTTCCGTCGCGGTTTGTTGTTTTACGCGGTCAGGGTGTGACAGTGCTAGACATCGGATCCACATGGGGTGCAACCATCCGCACGGTCGTTCAACTCCGGAATTGTATTGCACTCCTGATCGCACTGGCGTGCATTGCTGGGCAGAGCTCTGTTGTCGGATCTGCACGGTCGTGCAATTCATTGCATGGCCGTGCCATTCATTGCACGGCCGTGCCAATTGCCCAGATCAGAATGTTCACAGAATCTTCGCAGCTTTGTCGTTTTGCCCGGAAAGTCCTCGTTTTCATCATCTTCTTGTTTGGCATGCTGTTTAGGCCTGTAAACAAAAGTATACCTGATTAAGTATCCGATTCACGGTTTTACGGCCGAAAACGCATAAAATGGGGGAATAAAGTATGTGTATTTTGGTGAATATCAGAGGTCTTCCACAAAAACTTTTTACTTGTTCTGAGCATTGTGTTTCCTGTCTAAAAGGTAAACAACATAAAAGCTCTTACAAGTCCGTTGAAGAGTCCAAAACAACCAAGTACTTACAAATGTTGCACATGGATTTGTTTGGCCCAGTAAAAATAATGAGTTTGAAAAAGAAAAGTTACTTTTTGGTCATTGTTGATGATTTTTCTAGGTTTACATGGACTTACTTTTTACACACTAAGGATGAGACTGCAGCTATATTGCAAGACTTTGTAAAACAGGTTGAAAATCAATTTGACTTGCCAGTAAAAGTCTTTAGAAGTGATAATGGAACAGAGTTTAGAAACAAGGAGTTGGATGAGTTCTGTGTGTCAAAAGGGATTGTAAGGCAGTACAGCATCCCAAGAACGGCAGAACAGAATGGGGTGGTTGAAAGGAAAGCAGAACTTTGATAGAAGCTTCTAGAACAATGCTTGCAGACTCAGGTTTACCCTTAACCTTTTGGGCAGAGGCTGTAAACACTGCTTGTTATGTGGAGAACAGAGTTTTAATCAACCCCAGACATCAAAAGACTGCCTGTGAAACTTTGTTCAAGATCAAACCACTGATATCCTATTTCAAAATCTTTGGTTGCCCATGTTTATCTTAAACTTAAAAGATTCAATTTCAAAATTTGCAGCCAAAGTGGATTGTGGTTATCATCTGGGATACTCAACCACTGCCAAGACCTATAAAGTGTTTAACACAAGGACTAGGTGTGTGGAAGAGACTTTGAATGTAAAGTTTAATGAACTTTCATCATTGAAAATCCCAGCAAACCCTACTGAACTGTTTGACCTTGATAAATTTATATTTGAAGATGTGTCTCAGGTACTCCATAATCTTTCTCACAAGATAATGGATATGATATTGTGATTCCACAATACAAAGTCACTACCACCATCAGAGAAGCAGATGTTCAAAGCAGCTATTTAAACTCTGCCACTGCTGAATCAATAGTTGTTGATCAAACCTCTGCCACTTCATCATCTCCAACATCTGTTGATAAAAATCCATCAACAGTGGACAAAAATCAACATTGTGCCACACCCATTCCTCCCATTCCTCCACCTCCATTCCAAGCAGATGTTGGTTCTTCAAAATTGCCAACAGATGTTAGCTCAGATGATTCACATCTGCAGCCTTCACCTCTCAATGCCATTGTTCCATACAAGGGGGATCTAGTCTTCCTTAAATCTCATCCACCTGATCAAGTTATTGGAAACATCAATGAAGGGATTCTCACAAGAAGTCAATCCCAAAACATTTGTCTTTTTGAAGGCTTTCTATCTCTCATCCAACCAGTCAAGTACCAAGAGGCACTGAAAGACAATAGTTGGGTAGAAGCTAGGCAAGAAGAGCTCCAACAGTTTAAAAGACAACAAGTATGGGAACTTGTACCACTGCCTGAGGATGTAAGTTGGCACAAAGTGAGTCTTCAAGAACAAAACTGATGAAAGAGGCATTGTTGTCAAGAACAAAGCTAGGCTTGTGGTTCAAGGTTATAGACAAGAAGAGGGCATAGACTATGATGAAAAATTTGCTCCTGTAGCGAGACTTGAAGCCATCAAACTGTTCTTAGCCTTTGCTGTCAACCATAACAACAAGGTGTATCAAATGGATATAAAGTGTGCTTTACTATACGGCAAAATACAGGAAGAGGTATATGTCTGCCAACCTCTTGGTTTTGAAGATCCTTTTTATCCTGATCATGTCTACAAGCTAAATAATGCTTTGTATGGCTTGAAACAAGCACCAAGGGCCTGGTATGACACTTTTTCCACTTTTCTCATCTCCTTAGGCTTTATAAGAGATAAAACTGAAAACATTGTTTTTAAAATGGAGAGGAAAAGATTTGATGATTGTCCAAATTTAAGTTGATGTCATCATTTTTGGAAGCATATGTACCTCCATGTGTGAAGAGTTTAGGAGACTCATAACAGCAGAGTTTGAAATGAGTGCCATGGGTGAACTCCAATGTTTTCTTGGTCTCCAAGTTAAGCAATTGCAAAATGGAGATTTCATTCATCAAAGCAAATATGTAAAAGAACTTTGAGTTAATTGCCATTTTCGCCCCTGAGGTTTGGGCACATTTGCCATTTTCGTCCAAAATGACAGTTTGGTATTATTTAGCCCCCCACGTTTGTCACTTTTTGCCATTTTCATCCAAATGCCTAACCTAGTTACTTTATAACGTCAAATTGGGGTATTTTTGAAATTTGTTAATAATAAGGGGGTAACTTGTAATATATCACAACACATACATACACACAACACATACATACATACTGCACTCTCTAATCTCTCATCTCTCATTATACAAACACATTATCAGTAGACGAATCAGAAACTAAAAGAACAGGGCAACATCATCAGCAGACGAAGAACATCAGCAGCAGACGAAGAACAGGGTAACACCCCCAAATCCGTCAGCCACTGCATCCCTCGAAGCTCCCAAAACCCTCGATTCCCACCTAAATCACCTCTCTCCGGCGATGATTCCGTCGATAACTTTTCAACATCATCTCCAACTAATCAAATTCAATCAAAATCCAATAAAACCCAAATCCCTTTACATCAGCTCCGCCAGCCACCAGCTCCGCCACCTCCACCATCACCCCAAGAACCATCACCCCAACAACCACCATCTCTAACTTCACCCCAACAGCCACCACCGCTGCCACAACAACTATCGGCACCACCATCACCCTACCTCCACCATCGCCTCCGCCATTACCCAAACAACAACAACTGTTGCACAACAACCATTGGCACCACCATCACCCCACCTGTACTATCACCCCAACCAACACCGCTACCCAGATTAGAGAGAAAGAGATACAGATTTAGAGACCGTCATTGATATTTGGTTGTTTTTTGTTTAAAGATTGTTGTTTGTTGAAGAATCACATTACCTGAGATTCAGATCTGATGGTGGTGGTGGTGGTCTCCGTATGCGATTTGATGGTGGTGGTGGGGTGATAGTGGTGGTGGTGGTCTCCGTATTGTTTGACCAGCGATTTGATGGTGGTGGTGGTGGTGGTCTCCGTATGCGATTTGATGGTGGTGGTGGTGGGGGTAATGTTGAAGATGAAGTGGGTAACGGTGGGGAATGGTGGTGAAGGTGGTGGGGAACGGTGGTGGCGGTGATAGGAGATGAGAGAGAAGACAGAGAAGACAGAGAGAAGACAGAGAGATGGAGATGGTGATCTGTGTGTATTTTTATATATATACATATATTTTATTTATTTATTTAAAAAGAACATAATTTTTTATTATATTTTATAGAGTAAATATAAAAAATTAAATTAAAAAAATTCTCATTTAACAGAACTTTTTAACTAGGTTAGAGATTTGGATGAAAATGGCAAAAATGGCCAAACGTGAGGGGCAAAATGGTACCAAACTGTCATTTTGGACGAAAATGGCAAATGTGCCCAAACCTCAGGGGCGAAAATGGCAATTAACTCAAGAACTTTTAAACAAATTTGACATGCATGATTGCAAACCATGTAGTACACCCATGGCAACCACAAAGCTTGTCACTGCTGATGAAAAAGATGACTTCTTTGATCAAACACTGTATAGAAGCATGATTGGGTCTTTATTGTACCTAACTACCTCAAGGCCAGACATCATGTTTGCAACATGTGTCTATGCCAGATCCCAGTCAGCACCTAGGAAGTGTAATCTCATTGTTTTCAAAAGAATATTCAGATACATATAAGGTGCTCCCACACTTAGTATCTGGTATGCTGCTAATGGGAATATCAAGCTTTCAGGTTTCTCAGATAGTGACTTTACTGGATGCAACACCACAAGGAAGTCTACATCAGGAGGTTGTCAATTCCTAGGCAATTGCTTAGTGTCTTGGCAAAGCAAAAAGCAAGCAGCTGTTTCCATATCCACTGCTGAAGCTGAATATATTATTGCTGCAAGCTATACAGCCCAACTATTGTGGCTTCAAAACCAGTTACTGGATTTTGGTATAACTGCTCTAAAGACTCCTCTCATGTTGGATAGTCAAGCAGCTGAAAATATCATAAAAAATCCAGTATCTCATTCAACCACCAAGCACATTGACATCAGACATCACGTTGTGAGGGATTGCTATGAAAATCGTTTGATTTCTCTGCATCATGTTCCAACTCAGGATCAGCTGGCAGATGTGCTAATAAAAGCATTAGATACATCTACCTTTGAAAGCTTGATCTCAAGAATTGGCATGCTTAACTTGGATTAGAAGGCAAAAACTTCTTTTCCTTGAATAAAAAGCATTAAAATGTTTTCAGAAAATAAAAAATCCATCCTTAAAATAGCTTAAAATGAAAATTTTTCATAAATCCTTAGAAGTCTGTCCATATCAACTAATTGTTTTAAACCTCTGATTCGTTGAAATTTCACCCACTACTGAAAGACAACCTCTATTTTCATTTCCTTTGTTGATCACTGTTGACCAAACAACTGTTGGTATCAACCTCCGATGTTTATCCAATGATAGACTAAAATCAGGCACTGTTTTCATATACACTGTTCCCAACCACTTTTGTTGCCTAACAGTAGTTTCCAAACAACTGTCATCCACTTTTCATCAGAGGGTGCCACGTGGGCATATGTTAACTATCTGATCTTTGAAACCACTGCCACGTCAGCATTCACTTTTTCCCTTTAAAAAACCCTATTTTATCCCCAAATAGAGCTTTTACTCGCCGTATCGAATTCAAAATTCTCCAAAGAGGTTACCATCTTCTTCTTCATTTCTTCTTCAACCTCTCGCAATTTCTAAACTCCGATCATGGCTCAAATAATCAAACACCCTCATAACTACCTCCCCACTTTCGAGAAAACTAACAAAAACACCGCCTTCCATTCAATAATTGACATCTTGTCATCATCCAAATATAAAGAAATTCTTACTGCCGATGCACCAATTTACCAAGATACACTCCGAGATTTTTGGGCAAATGCCAACATTGAAGAACAAAACAATGAGCCATTCGGTATAACTTCCAAGGTCGGGGGTGAACTGGTTGCAATAACCCCAACTACCATATCAACAACATTTGGGTTAAACGACTTGGCAGGTAAGACATCTTTCCCGAAAAATGAGTTTCAAACAGAGTTGATTGAGAGGGGATATGATAGACAGTTGAATAAAGCTACTATGTTTAAACCAAATTTTCCTCCACCAATGAAATTCTTGTTCCATACCCTCTTAACATGTCTCTTTAATAAAACCATTGCTTTTAACTCTGATTTTAACTACTCCCAAGCATTGTTTTCTGACTTGGTTACAAATTTGAAAAACATTAAAAACGGGAAAAATGTTGCTTTTCTCATGTTTCCAAGACTATTAAGCTACTACCTGCAAAAACATGTTTCTAAAAAGGCTTTTGAGCAAGGTACAACTTTTAAAATGAATAGTCTAACATCAGAAACTTTTACTCGCCTTATAGCCAAAGAGTCAAATGTTTCCAAAATAAAAGCAAAGAGGAATGAGCAAATTTTAGATGAGTCCACATCTGCTCCTCAAACCTCTGTTGCTGAGCCCAGTGCTCCTGGTGATCACAACACCACAACCACTGTTGTGAAACCCCCACCAGCAAAACCCAAAAAGACAAAAAAAAATCCAAAAAGCGCACCAAACCCATTAAAACAGGTCCTCTAGAAGATGAGATCCCGGAGGTTAACCCAGTGATAACACAAATGTCACTTGAAACCATTGTTGCTACTTCCTCACAACATGTAGAAAGATCTCAACCCATAAACCAAACTCCTCATGATTCATCACAAAAGGAACATGTTGTAATCACAGGGACACCACAATATGATGCCATACCTTCATTTGAAAGTATGCTTAAAAGCCCTTCTCCCGGGGCAATGTCTCTTTCAACACCACTCCCTTCATCTCCCATTCCACCAACCCTTGTACCTCTGTTTGAAGCAATTAACATTTAGTCCCAAAGCAGCCCCTCTCAACAACACATTACTGAGAGTATAACTTCAACAATGGTTGTGTTTGAACCTGTTCAATTAGCTATCCCACAAATAGTTGAGGAGGTTACACCTCTTGAGTTTCACGAAACTCTTGATGGTAGTTCAAGTGGAGCAGCTACTAAAACTGTTGAATCCACTGATTTACATTTGGACAATAGTTTCATCTCTAAGTCTCCCTTGAAGGAAACCACTGTTGTGGCTACTATGGTAACCACTGATCTAGTGGGAAGTCCCCAGAACCAAGAAAAAGGGGCATTTGCTTCCGATGATTTGGAGTCTACTCCTATCACCAAAGCAAAAACAACCACCTCTGGTGGGAATTCAGATGATCCTATTAAGTTAGGCGATGGATTAAGATACAGAGAATTGACGGCTAGAATGTCTTCTTTTGAAAACACTGTTGGGGAAATGAAAGACATGATGAAACATATGTTAGAGGCTTCTAAAAGTCAACCTAGCCATCAGCAAATCACCCAAGAGTTATGGAATTCTGTGCAACCAATACTTGTATCTCAAAGGGAATTAGCTGAACTCCAACACAACTCACACATGGAACTAATAAGAGTTATGGTGGAGGCTAGGTATAAGGATACTCAGGCAGACATAAGGGGTATCAAAGAATCCCTTGCTAAACTTACTGGTTCCTCCCCTACACCAATCTTTGAAAAAGACGATGAAGATGATGCCAAAAAGGGGGAGAAAGACTCAATGAGAAAGCCGAATGTTGATCCTAAAGCAAAACCAAAAGGTCAGCAAAAACAAAAGCCAGGGTTTGCCAAAGATACTTCTGCAAAATCTTCTGAACAATTAGATGTTGGAAAGAAAAAGGGAATTGATGAGACCCTCAATGTCCAAACTGATGAAGAGATTTTAGCAAAGTAGAAGAGGAAAGATACAACAGAGAGCAAGGCCTACAATTGGAAGAAAGAACATGAGGAAAAGATGAAAAGAGAAAACATTGGTACTTCTCAAAGAAGAAAGTCTTTTAGAGATAACAAACCACCAATAGCCACATTTCCCAAAACATCTGCTACTCCTAAAAGGCCTGTAACCTCTGCTGCAAGCAAACCCAAACCTTCACCTCAAAAACCACCACAAAAGAAGCAGAAAACAGCTTCAGGACCATCATCCTCACCCACTAAACCAACAGATGTTGATGCAACAAAAGCATCAACAGAGATTAAGCCAACAGCTGTTGAGACACCAGTGGTTTCAACAGTTGTTAGCCAATCCACTGCTTCCATTCATTTCAACACTCCACCATTAACACAACTACCACCAACACCCCAAAGATTCCCTTCACAACCACCTTCTTCACCTAAACCACCTTCTCCATCAAAAACTCCTCCACCTCCAAAATTTGCCTATGCACGCAAAAGAAAATTTGTTGTGCTAGATGATGATAAGGAGATTCCATCACCAATCCCCTTATCATCTGCTCCCGCTCAAATCATTCCACCCTCATCATCTCCACTTACAAACCCACTTCATCATCCACCCACTGGTTACATGCCATCTGTCATCCCATTAGCTACTCAATATCCTCTGAAACTGCTTGCAGTTCAAAATGAAATGGAATCATTTTATAAGATAGAGGATCCATCGAAAAGAACCTTCCCATCTCTCTATGGCTTCAGAACAACTCAGAATAGGGATGAATTTTAAAGTTCAAAGCAAAACAAGCCGAGGTTATAGCCAAAGAAGAAAGCAAAGGGTTAGGGGACAGGAGATACCAAGGTTTGCTATCACATGGGCTTAACAAAGTCAGAAAACTTGAAGACTTTTCTAAAGACCTTACTAAATCAATGTCTAAGCAGCCATTGGATACTGAGCTTCAAGAAGAACTAAGGGTTGATTATTTAGGTCACATAATGAAGCACAAGCCCACAAAGCAACCAAGGCTCAATTCAAAGATTGGTCTGTAGATGCTCTCAAAGAAGAAATTGATAGAATTACAATGATGAACAATGATCCTCTGATAAAAAAAAACTGCACCAAATTGGAAGAAATCCAAGCAAGTTGATCAAGAAGATGCATTAAGATTCAAGAGAATGAGAGCAGAGCTTGTTGCTACTGATTATGGGACTGCAAGATCAATAGCCAGATGGTTAAAACAAAATGTTGAAGAGACCTATAGAAAACTGGAAAAGCTTAGAAAGAAAGACCCATCTGTTCCCCAAAAGCCAGTTTATCCTCCAACCACTGCTGGTAGGCCTCAACAGACCCATATCCCTAAAAAGCTTCTCTTATCATCTGTTTTACCCATAAATGCCTTGAATTAATTAAAAAGGTAAAAGCAGACTAATGAGGAAGATGAGCAGAGGTATGAAGAACATAGGAAAGAGGCCATCGGGTACCAGATTGATTATCACATGGATGATGCTGCTAATCAACTTACTGCTCAAATTGCTGAAACAATCAAACAGTTGGCAAACAGACCTCAGTCCCCAAACTCATCACAAATAACTCTTAGCCCTAGAAAGCCATCTAATCCAAAAATACTAAAGTGGAAGTCAGCCTCAGACACCCACGTATTGACTTTGATGCAGATCATATGGTAAAGTTGAAAAGATATCAAGGAAGGAAGCATATGGTCTACATGCAGATGACCTTCAAGATCTATTGAACCTTCAACTGATTAGGGATGAAGAAGACACAGATTCCTTGGACTTAGAACTTCAATTCAAAGGGAAAATCAGAGAACTGTTGATGAGGAAATAAATATCAGAAAATAATGAAGGGTTTTGGCATCATCTGTTCTATGGGGAGATTGTTGGCTCATGTGAAACCTTTCTTGAAGAACATATGATACAAAGCCAAAACTATTATGCCACATCTGATCCTAAATAAACAGTGTTTTGAATCCTTCTCCCTTCAATGACAAGATGTCTAACAACTGCTGCTTCAAAGGTCTGCTCATTACTAAGCACTGTTGTATTGTAAAGACTGTTGAAGACCAATCCACTAAAGAAGTCAAAGATCTGCTGGAAGTCAAAGGACTGATCAACCTTTGTGGAAAGCACTGCTAAAGCTTCATCAGCGGTTGAGCTCATCAGAGGATAGCATCATCAGTGTCTTGTATTCAGTGTTTATTATTGTAACAGTGTTTAGAGGTTGTTAATGTTGTTTGATGTCACTGTCTTGGTGACGTCAGCAAAGATACCACAGTGGTTAGGATAGTACTATAAATAGATAGTGCCTATACTATCTATTAGATCATTTCACACATACTTACATTTTGTACGAACAATCATTGTGTGATCTCAGGATGAGGGTAATATAGCAATTCATGAAAACGTAGAATAATTGTGTAATACAATCATTCGACACAAAGTATTTATGATGAAAGTTGTTCTTCTATTGTTTGTGTTATAAAGTTTGTCTTCATTTCTACTGCAATTATTCATCTTATTATCTTCTTCCATCTTTCATTTTACAAAAACAATACAAACAATTAAGCTCAGATCCTAACAAAACATCATTAGACGTAGCGTTTAATACCATTATGTTTCCGGGTTATAACACCATTGCTTAGGCATTAGAGTGGAATGCGATGTTGCTTTGTATCTGTGAGACTCGGGTTCGAAACCCGTGGTCTACCATTTATTTCTATTTCTTTTTATTTTAAAGTTCCCTAAATTACGCAAAGGGTCCCTAAACTTTTATAATCTCAATCCAATCATGATTAAACTTAAAAAATTATTTTCTTTTACCAACTCCAACAAGGTTTACTTATGTAGTTTATATATTTTTTATACAATATTAATTAATGAATTAGATAAATAAATAAACTAAATCAAATAAATAGATCCTCTCAACGATTATTTATTTCGCGTAAGCTCTCCAATGTTCAAGGGTTAGGATCTGGATTTCGAAACGGGTCGGATTTTTGAGGTCCATTTTGACGGATGTTACAATATATATAGGATTAGGTTCAAGAGTGAACACTGGTGTATTCAGGAATTGAGCGAACTAATCCTGGCCATACACGTGTGTAAATCAACGGCCAGGATTGGATGATGAAATCCTAGCCATACACATGTGTACATAAATGGCCAGGATTTGTTAACTCAGTTTGCAAATACACTAGTGTTCACTCTAGAACTCCACCCTATATATATGTATACAGGGGAGTGATTTTAAGAGAAGAAATGAATTATTTGATGTTATAAATTCCTTTTTTAATGTTGTATTTTAATTACAATGAGGGTTGAATTAAAAAAAATTGGTTTTGATTGGTTTTTTCATTCGTTCTCACGGTTCTCGCAATATTTAGCGTTCTCAAGATAACCCCTATATATATATATATATATATATATATACAAGGGAGTGATTGTAAGAGAAGAAATGAACTATTTGATGTTGTAAATTCATTTTTAAATGTTGTATTTTAATTACAATGAGGGTTGTATTAAAAAAATGGTTTTGATTGGTTTTTTCATTCGTTCTCACGGTTCTCGCAATATTTAGCGTCCTCAAGATAACCCTCCCCTATATGCACCATTTGAACCTTGTGTTTGTGTTATTCATTCGTTCTCACAGGTTGAGGTTTATGTTCTCAAACTTGTGTTTGTCATTCCCGCTACGCTTGGGCTCGGTTTTATGAACCATTTGAACCTACTTGCTCCTAAGTATAGCAAGTAAATCTTTGAGCTTTGAACGGTCTAGATTGATAGCCCAAGGATAGAGAAATTTGGCAAGAAAGTCACCCGAAAGTCATCTTATGCCAAAACTAAGAATACAACATGTTGAGCTTCTTACTTGCTATCATTTACATCTAAACTCTCCAAAACACGTCATATCTTAGTTTTGGCATGTACATAATGAAGTTTGGGTGATAAGTAGGTCAGGATTTGAGTGTTAGGTTTGTTCACGAAGTCTCCAAAGTTTTTAATAAACTTAAGTAAGAACCTAAGTCTTAGAACTTGAGAGATGGATGGTTGCTTCAAAATACATGGAAATGGATTTAGAAACTTGTATAGAACATGTATAAGACTATAAATCACTAAATACAATAACATGTATGATTAAAACAAAGAATCCGAAACATTTTATGCTTGAAAATTACATAAAATTACATAGAATATGAAAACGGATCGGGTTTCGAAGGTTCGTTTTTGGCGGATGTTACAGTAGTCAACTACTAACCTATTTAAATATATATATATATAGGAGGGTTATCTTGAGAATGTTAAATATTGCAGGAACCGTGAGAACGAATGAAAAAACCAATCAAAACCATTTTTAATACAACCCTCATTATAATTAAAAGAGTAAAATGCACGGATAGTCCCTGTGGTTTGTCAAAGTAACACACTTAGTCCCCAACTTTTAAAAATTACACTCGTGCTCCCTATGGTTTGCTTGGTTGTTACTCGGATGGTCCCTAGAGTGGATGATAGTTAGTTTTCTTTGTTAAATGTGTGCGAAATGACTAAATTTGTCACACCCCTTTCAGAGGCGAAAACACGAGGTGTGATCGTGATTGATTCTCATTGCATATGAATTAGTAAACATTCTATAGGATTAAAATAAACTCCATTTGCCATTCATATGTTCAAGTTTCAAAACATAAGTTAAGTAGAGTGTTTACATCACTTCAAAAGATAATAAGTTCTAAAGTTTTCAAAACATTCAAATTTCAAAAGATCAAGGATTTAGTCCTCATGTCGCCGCAAGAAGGCGGGATATGATGATAAATCCTACAAAAGTGGCATGGAGTAATGACACATGATTTCTTGAAGCAAAGATCCGCAAAGCTTTCCACTAATTACCTGAAATACATGTAAGTTTGAAAAATCGTCAACAAAAGTTGGTGTGAATTCATGCTGTTGTTTTGTAATAAGTTGTTCACTTGTGAAAACGTAAGATGTATTTGAATGAAAAATATGGTATGTAGCTTGTAAAAATGAGTTGAGATGTAAATAAGATGTATTACGTAAGGAAATCGAGATTGCTAATGTTTTATAAGGACATTAACATGGGTGACGACATACGAAACATCCAAACCGAGGCGATTTACATCGATTACCCTTCGACTGTGACTTAAAAGCTCTCTTCCGCATGGGTAAACGAGGGCCAAGAGTGAGGCTGCCAATACCCGCTAAATCTAACCTTTTGCTCTTTGGTCTAAACTTAGATTAATGGTGCTTACGTATACCCTATTCGTAACATGATCTATGTATCATTCCTTAGTTTAACATACCATTTGTACATGTATTTTCCCCAAAGTTTAGAAAACTAGAAAACGTTTAAAAGTGGGGACATGAACTCACAGTTTTGCGTCTTCGTGCGTCCTAAACTCCACCGGTAATCTTCTTGGTTTGCGACGTAACCTATAAGTGTTCTGAATATGTTAATCACCTAAACTTATGATTTACTATGTACAAGTTGTCCATCTTGTTTTATGTATTTGTTTTGTTTTAGATGTATATGTTCTTGAATTGTTACTATATACTTTACAAATATATAATTTTGTACATGTGTGAGTTGTGTTAATGGATTTAGTTCTTATTGTAGCTTCGTGCCTCGCACGAGTAAGACGTGCATGTCCGAGACATGTGTAGGTCGTGTCCATGATAGTCGGGTCTCACCCCGTTCGTCGCGTTATCATTAATTTAAATTGTATTTTCTATTGGTAATTATATATATTTTATTCTCAAAAAAATATATACATATATGGAATTTTAAAAATATATATGTTAAAAATAATATATTTTTAACTTGTCCGCATATATGTGTACTTACAATATTTTCCAAAAATAAATATAAGTAAATTGCTAAATAATATTTTCAATATTATTTCTAGTATAATTACACATAAAATGTTACCAAATGTATACTTAGGCAAGTATACATGTATTTGTGTATAAATACTCATGTATTTTGTATTAATGGTCAAAAATCATTCCTTATGATTTTTATACTTTCCGGAATTATATTTTTTAAAAATAATATATTTTTAAGGCTTGTTTGTTATATATATATATATATATATATATTTTGTCATGTTTGTTAACTATATATATGTATTTTATCACTTGCCCAATTTTTGTATAATTTCCATTAATTTTAGTAATTATATATATTTTTCTCTAAATATATATATTTGTCCAAATGTCCAAATTCCATAAAATTGTTAAGGAATATATATATAAATATATATTTTGTTATTTTTGTCCATACATGGGTGTATATTATTTATAAATATTTCCTTGTGTATTTGGTGTTTATACTCCTTGGGAGTATTTAGTGTATTTTTAAGTTCCTACATGTACACTAATATATACTTACACATAATATACACATAGCACATAATTTGGTGACCACTATATATATATATATTTTTCCTAAAAATATACATATTTATACTTGTTTTAATTCTTGAAGAAAAGTCTATTTGTTAACTTGTATTTTGAATAAAAACTTGGGGAAAACCTTTGTTAAATATTCTTGAACATTTTTGTAGAAAAAGTCTCACAAAACATGTAGATCTACTTAAATCAAGGCTTACTTGTTAACTTTTAGAAACTTTGATGAAACTTTATTTTGTAAAATTGTTCATCCATATGATTAGTAAGGTCAAGAACATGATTACTTCATTTTAAAACAACTTACAAGTTCACTTTTGAAGACCTTCAAGTTTAACAACATGTTTCTCCATGGATCTTTCAAGATCCATGCTTAAACTTGTTAGATCTAAGCTTCAAACAAGCTTACATATGATGGATCTTAGCAAAAACACAAGATCAACAACAACAACTTCATCACATACTTCAAACAACACTAGAAACACTTTATATTCTTTAGATTATGTTGTTTCTTCACATGTTCATCTTTTAAAGTTAAGTTCTTTTGATAGTTTAACTTGTACACATGAAACATACTACTAACAAGAAGGAAAATGAAGATTAGAGAGCTTACTACTATCTGTTGTGGCTAGGGAAGTGGCAAAAGATACAAGATGATGAAGAGATGATGAATGAGGTGGTTAAAAGCTTCCAAGAGTGGTCTTTCAACTTCTAGTGCTTGAAACCTTCTTTGATGATCTTGGGACACCTTTAGATGAGCTTAGAATGGTAGTAAGATTATTGAAATGGAAGATGTATGGTGGAGGTGTTGTGGCCAAATGGAGAGGAGAAGGGAGGTGGAAGATGAAGTTTAAGTTCTTGAGTTGGAGTGTTATGAGAGTGTTGGGATAAGGTTACCCTTTTATCAACATACATATATTTCTTCCACTAAATAACCTCTTTGTCCAACAAATTTCCATCCAACATTATTAGACAACATAGGGACATGTGGGTCCCCATGTTGACTGTCAACTAGCAAGGGGGGGTCTTGGTTGAGTTTTAAGTATGGTTATGTTATTTAGTTGAAAATGAAGGGATCTAGTTAGGGGTTAAGTGTATTAAGGGTTTTTAGATGTAATAAGGTGTGTAATGGTAATAACTAGTCCTTATATCTGTCACACCCCCAAAATCTACATGCGGAGTATCACCGCTTGGAGGCGTGACATGACCAGGATCGAGCCACCAATCATATTTAACAACGTAGTTAAGTAAATAAAACCATCCACAATACAATTGGTGACCAAAAGTAACCAACTTAAGTTAACAGCGGAAGCATAAAACGTAAGTCCAAAACATAAGATCATAGTTCATAAGTTTAAAGACCAAAACATAAGTTCCATAAGTTCATAAAGTTTAATTATTAAGCACGGGACATAACAGTCCACATCCCACAACGACCTCCTCCTCGTGCAAGCTCCATAGCATCTAACGACCTGTAAGGCATGTAACAACGAGTCAACAACAAAGTTGAGTGAGTTCACGGTTGGTTGTTTAGTTTTACGTTGTTTCTGAAAACATGGTTTGTCTTTCGCTGGCTTATTTTCCGTGGGGGTTACCCCATAGTTGAAAGTATGATTAACCAGTTCATTCTTTATTACCCAAACCATATCCATAATCAGTGGGGGCTTCCCCATGTGAACCACTAGACCGTTACCATATCGACAACTGACGAACAATAGTTGTGCCCTACGTCAATGTCTATCATCATTGACAGTTTGCCATAGTCCATTAGTACACGCCCGTCCGACTGGCACGGTGTGAGGTTTGTTAAACCTAATAGCGCTATTAACTAATGACCCGCTCGCCATTCGCCTCGGCGATTAAGTCGATATAAAATGAGGGACTTAATGATAGAGTTTTGTCTAGTAAGTTTTAAGGTTGTTGTCCTACCCAAGGAGGACGAACGTACGTATTCTACCCAAGGAGAATACGCAGGATTAATATTGGCATCCTACCCATGGAGGATGGCGGTACATATCCTACCCAAGGAGGATATGTAGGTTTCGTTTTAATTCTTTAACCCATTCCCAAACCACCGGGAATCCCATGCCTTAGAAAGTGTGTGAACTCACCTCGGTTTGCTCGGTTAGACTCTCAAAAATAGCTAACAGTCAAAGTCGGTCAATCACATCCTAGTATGATTACCACTTAGCTTATTAGTGACTTCAAATAAGCACGAAGTTCCTACACGCTTCTATCACATAACATGCAATCACTTTAACGGTTCATGCCCATATAAACTTCCCATCTATTCCCGTTCATAAGCAAACATACGACATTGCACATAACACTTTCATTGACATATAACATGTTAGATCATTCTCAGATAACCTACCCGACATTTTGACACGCAAATTACTACTTATGTCATTTCAGCTTTTATATTCAAAACTGGGCAGTTCTTGAGTATTTTAATAAAATAGTTACCCTGTTCCAAAAATTCCCAACTTTTTACAGAAGGTCTTAAAAGATCCAAATATTATTGTGTAAAAATATCGGGATCCGATTTATTACCAATATTTTATAAAAATTCATTTACCGGACTGCAATCAGATTCATCACTTTCTGACTGCAGTCCACGGAATAATTTATTTAAAATTCATCGTAAGTCCGATTTATGAAATTCTAGCGGGAGAACAACTACGACATCAGTGTCCATCTTCAGTACAAATTTCGTGACCTAATTCTACACAGATTTCAAGTTATGACGAAAAACATAACACATATTTTCAGATGTAAAAATGCAGCTTTTGCTGCTGTGAAAAACGACCCCTTTAAAAATAGCAAACGAAGTCCAAAAATTATGATTCCAGTGCCATTAGAACCGTATTTCGAAATAACACGTTATAGACTCAAGAAAATCTGTTTTTCGTTAAATATCGACCTGTTTACAGCCAACTTAAGTTGGCTGTAAATGTTCAGACATAAGTTGTTTTCAGCTTATAGTGTTCTAACGCAAGTTCTATTTGTTCCGTTAACATGTTTAGTGATCAACAACGACATTAACATCAATATTAACAAGCAAATCATCAGGTAATCAACAAAATCAAAACAAATTCATACTAACATCACTTCATCACATTTCATCTTTATGTAAACCTTATGTTCATGTTTCTAGTTCAAGCTTTATATGCATGATCTTTAGTGTTCATAGAATTTCATCATAAAGTAACTATTAACCACTCTAAACATGAAGTAAATGAGGATTCAAGAGACTTACTACTAGCTTTTAAGCTAGGGAAGATCAAGAGTAGAAATGAGGTGGTTAATAGCAAACGAAGAAGGTCCTTCAACTTCCGAGAACACCAAGCTTCGTTGTATGACCCTTAACACCTTTGTATGCTCTTGAAATGGTTGACGGTGATTGAATGATGATGATGGTGGTGGCTCTTGGGATCGGCCGAAACAAAGAAGGAAGGGGAGAGTGGGAGAGTGTAGAAGTTGTGAATGGATAATGAGAAGTGAAGAACTAGAAGTTAGACTTATAATCCTCCACCAATTCTTTAACCATTAGATTTTGTGTTCCAAAAGTACCTATCATGATCTAATTTTAAATTCAAAGAAAATCAAGTGTGTAAGGCCTTGGTGGCCGTGAGATAGGTGGGGGGGGGTATAGGTTAGGTGTTAACTAGTTTGATTACTTACTAGTTCCAATCCAAGTATTAGTTACATGATTTGGTTATTAGATATTTTTAGGAGGTGTTATGATGTTCGGGGACCATAACTAGCTCAGAAAAATAAAAACAATGTTTCTTGCAATATTTTAGTGTTCCGGGCAATGTCCGATTGTTCGGTTAGATACCGTCCCGTTAAAGTGCTAAGTTATTCCATATAGTGTCCTATATATATCTTTTTGTAACACTTTTAATTCTCAACGCTCAGTAAAGCATACAGGACTATTTAGTAAATTTTCTGCACAAGACTAGTACGTTAACAAGCACATGTAAGTATGACACAGTAATCAGAAAGCAGTTAAGTAATTCATCACAGTCTTCAAGCACTTTAATTAACATTAATAAATCGTACGAATACATGAAATTTTGAGGGTTGTCACATTCTCCCCCTGTTATGAGAATTTTGTCCCGAAATTTAGCGCGTGGTTACTGAGGAAGCTAGTTAAGTTGCGTGGTTTTCATGGGGTGTCACATCATCCCCCCTTTGGTTTGGAATTTCGTCCCGAAATTCTGCAGTAGCTTCAGCCTCAGTAGTGGTTGCACTTTTCTCAAACAGCTGGGGATACTTGAGTTTCATTTGGTCTTCTGGTTCCCAGGTATACTCTAGGCCACGACGGGAGTTCCAACGAACTCGAACAAGAGGTATTCTGGTACGCTTGAGAATCTTAACATCTCGGTCAGTAATCTCTACTGGTTCCTCGACGAATCGCAGCTGGTCGTCGATAGTGAGTTCCTTGAGAGGAACTATGTGGGTCTCATCTGACAGACACTTCTTCAGATTCGACACTTGGAATACGTTGTGAACTCCGCTGAGTTCTTCAGGTAGATTCAGCCTGTAAGTGACTTTGCCAATTTTCTCAATGATTTCGAACAATCCGACATAACGCGGATTTAGTTTGCCTCGTTTGCCAAAACGAACTACACCTTTCCAAGGTGAGACTTTAAGTAGCACTCGATCCTCAACCTGGAACTCAAGTGGTTTCCTGCGCTTATCAGCATAGCTTTTCTGACGGTCACGAGCTGCCGCCATTCGCTGTCGTATCTGAGCAATTCTCTCGGTTGTATCTACTACAAGTTCTGGGCCAGTGATTTGACTGTCGCCAACCTCTGCCCAACAAAGAGGTGATCGGCACTTCCGTCCGTACAATGCCTCGAACGGAGCGGCCTGGATGCTGGTGTGGTAACTGTTGTTATACGAAAACTCCACTAACGGGAGGTGTTTTTCCCAGCCATTACCAAAATCGATTACACATGCCCTAAGCATGTCTTTAAGGGTTTGGATGGTGCGTTCAGATTGCCCATCCGTTTGTGGATGATATGCCGTGCTCATGTCTAATCGAGAGCCAAAGGACTTGTGCATAGCTTGCCACAATTCGGATGTAAAACGCGAGTCACGATCAGAAATGATGGAGGTTGGCACTCCGTGCCTTGATACTACTTCCTTTAGGTAGATGTCTGCTAGGGTAGAAAACTTATCCGTTTCCTTGATAGCCAGGAAATGTGCAGACTTGGTCAGTCGGTCCACGATCACCCAAATTGTATCATTTCCGCGTTGAGATCTAGGCAGGCCCGTAACGAAATCCATGGAAATTTGCTCCCATTTCCATTTCGGGATCTCTGGTTGTTGCAGTAGGCCTGATGGTTTCTGATATTCAGTCTTGACTCTCGCACAAGTCAAACATTTACTAACGTAGGTTGCTATGTGGGCTTTCATGCTAGGCCACCAGTATGTAGTCTTGAGATCATGGTACATCTTATCCGAACCAGGATGTACTGAGTAACGAGACTTGTGTGCTTCATCCATCACAAGCTCGCGTAAGTTTCCGTAAAGTGGAACCCAGATGCGCCCTGTTACATAGTAGGCGCCGTCTTCCTTTTGTTCTAGCCGCTGCCTCGATCCTCGTAAGGACTCAGCCCTGATGTTTTCCGCTTTCAATGCTTCGACCTGAGCATCTAGTATTTGAGCGGGAAGGCTAGAGTGAATGGTAAGCTGTAATGCACGTACACGCTTAGGTATAGTATCCTTTCGACTGAGGGCGTCGGCCACAACATTGGCCTTGCCCGGATGGTATTTGATAGCGCATTCATAATCGTTCAAGAGTTCGACCCATCGGCGTTGTCGCATGTTTAACTCCTTTTGCTTGAAGATATGCTCAAGACTCTTGTGATCGGTATAGATGGTGCACTTGGTACCGTACAGGTAATGTCTCCATATCTTAAGTGCGAAAACAACTGCTCCCAATTCCAAGTCGTGTGTAGTGTAGTTCCTTTCGTGAACCTTAAGTTGGCGTGATGCGTAGGCAATGACCTTGTCCCGTTGCATCAACACGCAACCAAGTCCTTGGATGGAAGCATCGCAATAAACCACAAAATCATCTGTGCCTTCAGGCAATGAGAGGATAGGCGCGCTACAAAGTCTATTTTTTAAGTGCTGAAATGCGGACTCCTGTGCATCACCCCAACGATAGGTGACACCTTTTTGAGTCAGTGAGGTGAGAGGGTGCGCAATCTTTGAGAAATCCTTGATAAACCTTCTGTAATATCCTGCCAATCCCAAGAATTGGCGGATTTCTGTTGGTGTACGGGGTGCAGGCCAGTTCTTGATCGAGTTAACCTTGGATGGATCAACATTAATCCCATCCTTGTTTACTATGTGGCCTAGAAAGTGGACTTCGCGAAGCCAGAAGTCACATTTCGAAAATTTAGCATACAGTTGCTCTGCTCGAAGAAGTTCCAGCATAAGTCATAGATGCTGCTCGTGTTCCTCCTGACTCTTAGAATAGATCAGGATGTCGTCGATGAAAACAATAACGAACTTATCCAGGTAAGGTTTGCATACTCAGTTCATGAGATCCATGAAGACCGCAGGTGCGTTTGTCAACCCGAAAAGCATGACCAGAAACTCGTAACGGCCGTAACGAGTTCTGAATGCTGTCTTGGAGACGTCCTCATCTTGGACTCTCAGCTGATGGTATCCCGATCTCAAATCAATTTTAGAGTAAAAGCTCGACCCTTGCAGCTGGTCGAACAAGTCGTCAATACGTGGAAGAGGATAACGATACTTCACGCTCACCTTGTTAAGTTCGCGATAGTCAATACACATTCTGAAGGTACCGTCTTTCTTCTTCACAAACAAGACTGGAGCACCCCAGGGCGAAGAGCTAGGACGTATAAAACCCTTTTCCAAGAGTTCTTGTAATTGCGTGGATAGTTCTTCAAGTTCCGATGGAGCTAGAAGATAAGGTGCTCGAGCTATGGGCGCTGCTCCAGGAGCTAGCTCGATTTGAAACTCAACTTGACGGATGAGGCGGAAGACCAGGTAATTCCTCAGGAAATACCTCAGGAAAGTCGCGTACAACAGGTATGTCTTCCATCTTCCTTTCTTCCGAGGATGTATCCGAAACGAGGGCTAGGATAGCAGTGTGGCCCTTTCGTAAACACTTCTGGGCCTTAAGGAAAGAGATGATGCCCACAACAGCACCACTCTTGTCGCCATGTATCATGAGAGGTTCTCACCAGATCGAGGAATACGGACGATTTTCTCCTTGCACATAATCTCCGCTTGATATTGAGATAGCCAATCTATCCCAATAACGACGTCGAAACTACCAAGTATGATAGGAATAAGATCGATAGAGAAGGTCTGACCAGCTAAGACGAGGTCACAACCTTTAACTATGTGTGTGGCTTCAAGACTTTTACCGTTTGCTAGTTCTACCGTGTGTTTGGTGTTCAAAAGTGTTGGAGTGCGCTTAAGCATTTGGCTAAATTTTAAGGACACATAACTAGTATCGGAACCCGAATCAAATAAAACAGTAACAAAGAAGTCGTCCAGAAGAAACTTACCCATCACAACGTTGGGATCGTTCCTTGCATCACCCTGTCCTAGCACGAAAACACGTCCCCTGGCACCATTGCCATTATTGTTACCCCCGTTATTGCCTCCATTGTTGCCTCCATTGTTGTTCCCGTTTCCTTGGTTGTTGTTGTTCTGATTCTGGTTCAGCTGAGGACAGTTCCTCTTAAAGTGGCCTTTAGCGCCACACTGAAAGCATCCTTTATTGCCCTACTGTTGCTGCTGGTGGTGGTTCTGTGGAGCTTGTTGTTGTTGTTGGCGATTCTGATTTGCTGGTCGTGCGCCCCTGCAATCCTTTACTTCATGGCCAAACTTGTTACACCTCAGGCAACGACCCTTGTGGCACTGCCCGCTATGATGCTTGTTGCACCGGTTGCACTTGGGGTGGTTCCCTCGGTATCCACTATGTCCTTGATTACCAGAAGATTGCTGACCAGGACTCTGGTAGTCATCAGTCCTTCGCTGCTGAGACTGAACTGAAGTAGAACCCTTGCCCGAATTTCCATCCCACTTGTGCTTGTTATCACTGGGAGCATCAGTAGTAGTAGCGCTAATACGCCTGGGCAGCTTGTTCTGCTCAACTGCCTGATCAGTGAGACGATGAGCCAACTTGATGATTTGCTGAATGGTGCCAAGATTAGCTGAGGTCACGTGGCTTTGAATTTCTGGCACCAAACCCTTAAGGTACAGCTCGATACGCTTGATAGGAGGATCCACTGTAGTGGGACACAGGATAGCTAATTCGTTCGACCTCTTTGTGTGTGCCTCGATTTCAGACCCCGTCATCTTCAGATTGAAAAATTCTACCTCTAGCTTGTGGATGTCGTCACGACTACATTACTCTTCCTTGATCAGTTCTTTGAAACCGTTCCATGGGGTGGCATTAGCAACCGCCAGCCCTAACAGTTGAACCTGTGCTTTCCACCAGGTCAACAAAGCACCTTCGAGTATTCCAGTAGCATATTTCACCCTACAATCTTCAGGGCATTCACACATCTCGAAAACAGACTCAAGCTTCTCGAACCAGTGAAGAAGACCTACAGCTCCTTCTGTGCCGCTGAAAGTACTAGGTCGGCAATCCATGAACGTTTTGAACGTACATACGGGAGGCTGAGCATGTTGACCTGTTGTGCGAGAATAAAAGACAAGGTTAAGCACGAGGGTTGGTTTGCGAAGGTAGGATCTAAACGTCCTAAGATGGGTTGATATGGCAGGTTATACCTCCTGCAGGGACAGCTGCGAGTGCTTCAGCAACCCGTTCATTGATCAAAGCCGTCAACTGGGCTTGAGTTAGGTTGATACGTCCTCCGTGTCCGTTCATGATCTTCTCAACGAAGCAACGTAAGTGAGAAAAGTGTCGCGAAAGTGTGGGATAACAGGAGAGAGTAAGCACACAAGGTTCAAATAGCAGTTATCACGTTAACTAGTGCACAGTGTGAACTATCTAACCGACAATATAAACATAAATTATACCACCTATTGTGTCGAGTCTTGCACGTGGAGCGAAGCGTCGTTGTGGATCGTTGAGCACTGTACAGGTTATAGTCTGGTTTTGTCAAAAGGCTCTTCTCTTTTTAAAACCAAGTTCACTATAACCAATGGCTCTGATACCAATCTGTCACACCCCCAAAATCCACATGCGGAGTATCACCGCTTGGAGGCGTGACATGACCAGGATCGAGCCACCAATCATATTGAACAACGTAGTTAAGTAAATAAAACCATCCACAATACAACTGGTGACCAAAAGTAACCAACTTAAGTTAACAGCGGAAGCATAAAACGTAAGTCCAAAACATAAGATCATAGTTCATAAGTTTAAAGACCAAAACATAAGTTCCATAAGTTCATAAAGTTTAATTATTAAGCACGGGACATAACAGTCCACATCCCACAACGACCTCCTCCTCGTGCAAGCTCCATAGCATCTAACGACCTGTAAGGCATGTAACAACGAGTCAACAACAAAGTTGAGTGAGTTCACGGTTGGTTGTTTAGTTTTACGTTGTTTCCGAAAACATGGTTTGTCTTTCGCTGGCTTATTTGCCGTGGGGGTTACCCCATAGTTGAAAGTATGATTAACCAGTTCATTCTTTATTACCCAAACCATATCCATAATCAGTGGAGGCTTCCCCATGTGAACCACTAGACCGTTACCATATCGACAACTGACGAACAATAGTTGTGCCCTACGTCAATGTCTATCATCATTAACAGTTTGCCATAGTCCATTAGTACACACCCGTCCGACTGGCACGGTGTGAGGTTTGTTAAACCTAATAGCGCTATTAACTAATGACCCACTCGCCATTGGCCTCGGCGATTAAGTCGATATAAAATGAGGGACTTAATGATAGAGTTTGGTCTAGTAAGTTTTAAGGTTGTTGTCCTACCCAAGGAGGACGAACGTACGTATTCTACCCAAGGAGAATACGCAGGATTAATATTGGCATCCTACCCATGGAGGATGGCGGTACATATCCTACCCAAGGAGGATATGTAGGTTTCGTTTTAATTCTTTAACCCATTCCCAAACCACCGGGAATCCCATGCCTTAGAAAGTGTGTGAACTCACCTTGGTTTGCTCGGTTAGACTCTCAAAAATAGCTAACAGTCAAAGTCGGTCAATCACGTCCTAGTATGATTACCACTTAGCTTATTAGTGACTTCAAATAAGCACGAAGTTCCTACACGCTTTTATCACATAACATGCAATCACTTTAACGGTTCATGTCCATATAAACTTCCCATCTATTCCCGTTCATAAGCAAACATACGACATTGCACATAACACTTTCATTGACATATAACATGTTAGATCATTCTCAGATAACCTACCCGACATTTAGACACGCAAATTACTACTTATGTCGTTTCAGCTTTTATATTAAAAACTGGGCAGTTTTCGAGTATTTTAATAAAGTAGTTACCCTGTTCCAAAAGTTCCCAACTTTTTACAGAAGGTCTTAAAAGATCCAAATATTATTGTGTAAAAATATCGGGATCCGATTTATTACCAATATTTTATAAAAATTCATTTACCGGACTGCAATCAGATTCATCACTTTCTGACTGCAGTCCACGGAATAATTTATTTAAAATTCATCGTAAGTCCAATTTATGAAATTCCAGTGGGAGAATTACTACGACATCAGTTTCCATCCTCAGTACAAATTTTGTGACCTAATTCTACACAGATTTCAAGTTATGACGAAAAACATAACACATATTTTCAGATGTAAAAATGCAGCTTTTGCTGCTGTGAAAAACGACCCCTTTAAAAATAGCAAACGAAGTCCAACAATTATGATTCTAGTGCCATTAGAACCGTATTTCGAAATAACACGTTATAGACTCAAGAAAATCAGTTTTTCGTTAAATATCGACCTGTTTACAGCCAACTGAAGTTGGCTGTAAATGTTCGGATAGAAGCTGTTTTCAGCTTATAGTGTTCTAACGCAAGTTCTATTTGTTCCGTTAACATGTTTAGTGATCAACAACGACATTAACATCAATATTAACAAGCAAATCATCAGGTAATCAAAAAAATCAAAACAACTTCATACTAACATCACTTCATCACATTTCATCTTTATGTAAACCTTATGTTCATGTTTCTAGTTCAAGCTTTATGTGCATGATCTTTAGTGTTCATAGAATTTCATCATAAAGTAACTATTAACCACTCTAAACATGAAGTAAATGAGGAATCAAGAGACTTACTACTAGCTTTTAAGCTAGGGAAGATCAAGTGTAGCACCAAGCTTCGTTGTATGACCCTTAACACCTTTGTATGATCTTGAAATGGTTGAAGGTGATTGAATGATGATGATGGTGGTGGCTCTTGGGGTCGGCCGAAACAAAGAAGGAAGGATAGAGTGGGAGAGTGTAGAAGTTATGAATGGATAATGAGAAGTGAAGAACTAGAAGTTAGACTTATAATCCTCCACCAATTCTTTAACCTTTAGATTTTGTGTTCCAAAAGTACCTATCATGATCTAATTTTAAATTCAAAGAAAATCAAGTGTGTAAGGCCTTGGTGGCTGTGAGATAGGTGGGGGGGTATAGGTTAGGTGTTAACTAGTTTGATTACTTACTAGTTACAATCCAAGTATTAGTTACATGATTTAGTTATTAGATATTTTTAGGAGGTGTTATGATGTTCGGGGACCATAACTAGCTCAGAAAAATAAAAACAATGTTTCTTGCAATATTTTAGTGTTCCGGGCAATGTCCAGTTGTTCGGTTAGATACCGTCCTATTAAAGTGCTAAGTTATTCCATATAGTGTCCTATATATATCTTTTTGTAACACTTTTAATTCTCAACACTCAGTAAAGCATACAGGACTATTTAGTAAATTTTCTGCACAAGACTAGTACGTTAACAAGCACATGTAAGTATGACACAGTAATCAGAAAGCAGTTAAGTAATTCAGCACAGTCTTCAAGCACTTTAATTAACATTAATAAATCGTACGAATACATGAAATTTTGAGGGTTGTCACATATAACACTAAAACAATGCTTCTAGTTCATTTTTGGTGTTTTGGTAGTGTCCAGTTAATTGTTCGGTTGTCGGTTCGTTAAAGTGTTATCTTGCGTAATTTATACGGTATGAAGTACCTTTTGTGTTATGATTTCAATCCCGACACGTTACAAGTTATTGTGGATGTTTAGTCACTATTTCTGAATGTTATATTAACATGTAAATGCTGAATTTTGCTGAAAATTACTGAATTTATTGTTTAGAGTGCGTTTCGGACAGTTATTAGTGCTTGTTTAGGTTTCCGAAAAGTGTTAACATAAACCCTTGTTCTCCCACTTAGGTTTTAGTATATTTTTTATGTCGGACCTACATCTAAGTCCTAAATCTACCGTTTAGTTGAGTACTGAGGCTGTGCTGACACAGCTTGCCTAACCGGTGAGTTTCCTAATTGTTTCGACGCAACGCTTAAATTGTTTCACAATGCGATAAATGAAATGTTTAACATGCATGATTTAATTGTATGGCATGCAAGCATATAATGTTAACGTTAAAACACTTAATTACAGACAATAATTAATTATTAAAATAGTATGGAAGTTACTGGATTTGTGCCGTTTGTCACAAAATTACCCCTAACCAATTAAAAAACTAAAAAAGAGATAAAGATTTGTGGCCCCCTCATCTTCTTCCTCTCTCTCTCTCTCTCTAAAATCCATCACCACCTGCACCTTAAACCCACAACCACAACCACCTCAAGTTCCACCGTCACCTTCAGCCCACCACCCCATTATTTCCTGTGTACAATTCCTAACTTGTCGGTGACTTTAACACCATCTTTAACGTATCCAATAGAAGTCAAAGGCCATAGTTTATCAAGATAGTTAGTTTGACCAAAAGGGTCTACTATAGGATCACTAAACCGCTGATGATTCTTGTCTTGATTCTCTTTATTTGAACTCATTACAAACTTATCTTCAGTTGGACCGCTGAAGGGATCTGAGTTGTCGAATGAAGGTGGCATTGCGTAGTCTTCGTCTCTCTGTGTACCAATTTATGTCGTTTTGTAAGTCAAACTCATGGTAATCACGAGCTGTGCCGGATTGGGACAACCTATCTGATGAAGCATGAGAACTAATCCCTCTTGTGGTTTTAATTCCATATGGATTTGTGAATTCTGCATAAATCATGATCACCAAAAAGGCAAAAATGTCAATAGCCATCAATGTTTCACAGAATGTTTAAGGTGTAGAATGTTTGGGGTGATGGGCTAAAGGTGACGGTGGAGGTGGTGGTGGGTTTAAGGTGCACGTGGTGATGGATTTTAGATAGAGAGAGAGAGAGAGAGAGGAAGAAAATTAGGGGGCCACCAATCTTTATATCTTTTTAGTTTATTTTAATTGGTTAGGGGTAATTTAGTCATTTCGCACACATTTAACAGAGAAAACTAACTATTATCCACTCTAGGGACCATCTGAGTAACAACTGAGCAAACCATAGGGAGCACGAGTGTAATTTTTAAAAGTTGGGGACTAGGGGTGTTACTTTGATAAACCACAGGGACTATCCGTGCATTTTACTCTAATTAAAATACAACATTAAATTATTCATTTCTCCTCTCAAAATCACTCTTATTAAATTTTTTACACATGTGTAGATTTTCTTTATTTTCGAATTCACGTAAATTTAAACGTGTAAATTAAATTTATAACATTGTAATCGAATAATAATGATAAAGGTAAATTTTTTTGAATTTGAATTGTTTTTGACTAAATTCTCATGGTTTTTCATTCGTTCTCACGGTTCTCATAATATTTGGCGTTCTCATTTAAACCATCATGTGTGTGTGTGTATGTGAGTGAAGTATAGGAAGAAAACTCATTTGAGTTGAAAAAAACTCAAAAAAAAACCTATGTGACCTTTTTATTTTTTTTCTAAAAATAGGGAATGTAACATACATATATTTGAACATTTTTCTAAAAAAATGTAAAAGTCTTGACTAGTTTTTTTTAAATGTTCAAAATCTGTATGTTATAATTTTTTGGACTTATATATTATGTAACATAGAATTTTTAACATTTAAAAAAAATTACTCAACGGTTTTTTTTTTTTTACAAAAATGTTCAAATATATGTATGTTACATTCCCTATTTTTTAGAAAAAAAATAAAAATATTACATATGGTTTTTACAATGGTTTCTTGAGTTTTTTCAACTTAAGTGGGTTTTCATTTTATCCTTCCCCTATATAGGTGAAGTGTATGTGTGTATTGTAAGTCCCGTAACGAGATCACAACGATATCACACTAGCTTAAATGGTGGCGGAATCACACAAACAAGCAATCAAAGAAGAAAGGAGATGAAATAGAAAGTTCTTGATTGAAGATTTAAGATCTTGTTGCTAAAATACCAACCGTTTGATTTTAACAAAGATTGTCAAAATGCCATTAACAAAGATTGGAATCATCAAATTGGTCTTTACCATTCGAAATCATGTGTGATGCAAGTGACTATGCGGTGGGGTCGTGTTGGGTCAAAGAGTAGAAAAGAAACCGGTTGCAATATTCTACGCGAGTAAGACTCTTTCGGAAGCTCAATTGAATTACAAAACTATCGAAAAAGAGCTACTCGCTGTGGTATATGCGTTGGATAAATTCTGGGCTTACATATAGGGTAACAAGTAATTATTTATTCTGACCACACTGCTGTCGTTGCCTCATGGAGAAGAAAGATGCGAAGCTGTGGTTAATTCGATGGATTCTTTTGCTACAAGAATTTGATCTAGAGATACGGGACAAGAAAGGGAGTGAGAATGTGGTTGCGGACCACTTGTCCCCGTTGTTGGTAGAGGAGGGTTCTTTACGTGTAGAAATCAATGAGACCTTCCCAGATGGGCACATATTAAAGGTTTCAGTATAACCTTGGTTTGCTAATATTGTTAATTATTTGGTGACAGGTGACTTACCGGCTCATTGGGATCGAAGGAGGAGGTTGCATTTCCTTTCTCAAATCAAGTATTACACGTTGGAAGAACCGGATTTATTCAAGATATGTCTGTCTCAAGTCATGAGGAGATGTGTACCGTTCTTGACGCACTTGCATTTATTTGCTTGTGGGGGCCATTTTAGTGGTCACAAAACGGGACACAAAGTGCTCAATAGTGGTTTTTATTGGCCAACTATTTTTAAGGATGCTTTCAACTTTGCTAAAAATTGTGTCGAGTGTCAAAAGTTAGGGGGTATCTCAAAGCGGGATAAGATGCCCATGCAACCGGTTCTCATTGTTGATATTTTCGACGTGTGGGGGATCGATTTCATGGGTCCATTCCCGAATTCGCATGGAAACTTGTATATTTTGGTGGTAGTCGACTATGTGTCTAAATGGGTCGAAGCGATTGCCACCAAAACAAATGACCATACCGTAGTTTGTAATTTTATGCAAACCAATATTATTTCTCGATTTGGGGTTCCCCGAGTGATTATTAGTGATGGGGGATCTCATTTTAAGAATTTCAATTTTGTAAATTGTTGAAACGGTATGGTGTTGACCATCAAATAGCTACCCCTACCACCCGCAAATGAGTGATCAAATGGAAGTGTCAAATAGGCAAATCAAGGAGATTTTGCAAAAGACCGTTCGACTGGACCGTAAGGATTGGTCAACGAAGTTGAATGATGCTTTATGGGCCTACCGAACGGCACATAAAACACCTATTGGCACTACACCTTACCACTTAGTTTATGGTAAAAATTGTCACTTACCGGTTGAACTTGTAAATCGTGCTTTTTAGGCTATTAAAGAAGTTAATGTCAAGTATGATGATGCAGGTAAAGAGCGGAAGTTAAAGTTGTGTGAATTGGAGGAGCTTAGGGAGGAGGCATATGAGTGTGCTTCGAAATACAAAGATGGCATGAAGCGAGCACACGATGCCAAGTTGAAGATGATGGAGTTCGTTGTGGGTCAAAAGGTTTGGCTTTACAATTCAAGGCTCAAGTTCTTCCCTGGGAAGCTCAAGAGTAAGTGGATGGCTCCGTACGTGGTTACACGGGTCAAAAAGTTGGGAGACGTTACTATCGAGGACCCGAAGGATGGGTCAAAGCAAAAGGTAAATGGCCATCACCTTAAACCTTTCCTCGATGGTAATAAGAGAACAATGGTGTGAACATGGAGTTGGTAAGCTTCTTGGCAAGCGTGCCAACGTACGAGGTCAATTAAGGATCGTTAACACTTTTTGTAGAGTTTTGTATAACTTTTTATTGTTTGTTCCGTATTGTTCTTTGTTTTATCGTTTTCGTTTCGTACTAACCTTTTTTGATGTGTGAAGTTCCGGACATCACGAACGAGTCATGAAGATGTAAGGTCTGTCTTAGACTTGTTGTGTGTGTATTGGGGACAATACATGGCTTTTCGGGGGGTGGTAGGAATCGTTAAAGGATTAGTTGTTGTAGTTATAAAAACCATAAAAATTTACAAAAAGATTTTTAATAATTTTTAGGAAATTTTCTAGCTTAGGTCCCTTTTACAAAAAAGTACTTAAAATTGTCCATATTTTCATAAAAATAAAAAAAAAAACTGAAAAATTGAAAAAAATATAAAAATGGAAAACCGAGGGGCGTCGGCGACGGGTCCCTGGGCCGTCGCCGACGATGCTTGAATGTGTGCGTCGGGAAAATTAGTTCGTAGACAGTAGATTTGAGCGTCGAAACCCATGTTCAAAGCTAAAGGGCGTCGGCGACGAGTCCCCAGGCCGTCGCCGACGATGTCCAATTTTTCTGCCAACGTTGTTTGTTGTTTGGTGATGTATCTCGAACCTAATCACTTCCAAACATGTTTTAAAGTGACCCGGATGCAATTTAAGCCATACAAACGACCCATCTTCATAAAACCTGATCCACAACTTGTCTAAAACATTAAAAGCTCTACATTCTCTCTCCATTATTCACTTCCCAATTCATCTTCTTCCTCAAATCCTTCAACAACCCTAAATCTTCAAGCATTCATAACTTCTTCAATTCTCAACCAGATCACTTGATTCTTGAGCCTATTTTTCTTAGTTTTTCGATAGCAACAAAACCCCCCATAACAATTTTCATCAATTCTTGCTCGTTTGCAAGATTTTTGACATGCAAATTTCGGGTTTTTGAAGGGTGTTCTTCAAGCTACTTGATTTTCATCTTTTATTTGTTTCTCATACTCTACAACGAAAAAGGTATGAACTTTACATAATTTTGAGCATCATTATCCTATGGTATGTAGATTTCTTTCGAAATTTTAAACCTGTTAGTTTAAGAGTAGGTTGTTTATGATAATGTATGATATGTAGCTTGAATTTGTTATTTAAAGATGTGATTTAGTTATGATTGAACACTGAACAAGTGTGGGGATGTGATTACACTCACTTGTTCGTATGATAAGGATGAGTATAGTGTTGAACATTGTTAGAATCTAATGGACTTAGGATTTTACATGAAAAATTCATGTTTAGATGATTAAAGTATACTACTTTGGAGGTTTAAAATGGGCTAGTTTACATCAAATAGTTAATTGAAGTTTAACATTATAACTTATGCTTAAGTTTGAGTGGTTTGAAGTTTGAAGTGGTGTTGATTATTCTTTTGTGTGGTGTTGTTTGTAGCCATGGCAAGTCGGATAAGAAGCAAGACTTTAGAAGGGAGCTCATCTTCAAGAGCTGGTTCGTCTTCTAGGCTATTAACGAGAAAATGGGAACAACTAAGCACGGTAGAAGAGAATGACAGGAGGTTATACCATCAAGATTGGGTAAGGGAGAAAAGCAAGTAAAGTAGTATTGGTGACATTTGGGAAGAAAATAAGAAGAGGTCGCTTTCAAGGTTCAACGATAAGCGCACCAAAATTAAACTTTGGAAGTGGAAAATGGCAAATGCAAAGACTACTATTCCGGAGAGGATTGTGCTAGAATGAACAGTGAATGTAGAGGAGTTTCAGATGATTGGAATCGTCCAAATGTTCGAGAGACTAGGATGGGAGAGGGTTTTAGATTGGTGTGAAGATATTACACCCCGAGTGCATTTGGCGTCAATTTGCGAGTGGTTAGCATCATTGAGGTTTGAGAATAAGGATGGCCCGCCACACACGTGGAAATTGGTCGGTGACACGGGAAGAGGTCAAATGGTAATGTCTTTCGAGACCATGAACAATATTGCATGATTTGACTCGTTACGGGATGACGAGTACTCTTATTATACAATTGACCAATTCTTCAATAACAAAGTAAACGCCGCGGACCCGAATGGTATGGGTCAAGCAACTTTGCCAAATAGTGATGGTGGGGCAGCTTTAAGAAGCCATTTTTCGCTTGAAGGGAAAATCCTTCAAAACATCTCTTTAGAAGATATTATGGTTCGGTTTGGGGACCAAGGGAAAATGAAAGAAGTGGATTGTAGGGTACTTCATTCATTGTTGTTCGGATCACCGAAGCTATCATGGCGCCATATCGTCATGATAAATACTTGGGATACTCGGGAATCATATGCTAGGAGAATGATACCATACGTGCGGCTGATCAGTGCCATGATATTGTAGAAAAACCACATACCAATGGAAGCACTGTGGGTTTCAAAACCAATGGATCAAATTTGCTTCGCCTCAATGAAGCAACATTTGAAGATTATCGTTCAGGTATTTGGTCATCAATACAGTGTGTCAGAGGATCAAGGGCATAGATTTCAATACACTGGTCCAAGTGTTGCACAAGAAGCTCCACGAGAAGAAGAGGTGATAGACGTAGAGAATGATGATGAGCCCCCGGTCCGAGGGGACCTAGGCAACGGTATGCCCAACCATATCGGGAAATTTCTTCGGGTGTGGCAAATTTTGTGATCAATCAGCGTAAGCCAGCGCATTGTAATTACAACCGGGGACAGCAGGATATGTACGATAACGTCTCCGCGGGTATTGGAGAAATCCGGGAGTATGAAGAGAGGTGAAGGCAATGGGAGCACGATTGGCAAGCCTAACAGTAGGCTCAATGGGCCAAAGAAGCAGCCCATCGGGCCACGGAACAAGAGTATTGGGACCAACAGCAAGAATATTGAGCCTTGCAACAATCCCATCGGGATCAACAGGAATTGCACCGGGTGCAAGAGTTATCCTGGAGACAAGCGTGGGAACAGGAACGTCTCCGGGTTTAACAGAACGCGTTGGAAGACCGTCGGTGGAGGAGAACAACCATAGCGCAAGAGATTGCAATCAACAATGCGCATCACCTCCACGACCAAGAACGTTACCAACGAGATTGTGAGGGGGGTCTACCGTACCAAGAACACACGCCTTGGACCTGCTATGAGAACATTCCTGTACCATGCGGGCCTTCACATCCCTCTCCTCATTGACCTGAAGGCGTCGCCTCAAGCTATGTTCCGGCCCAGTTTCAGGCATCGGCCGAAGGGGAAAGGGGTCCCTTGATGAATTCCATGACATGATGACGACCCTTACCGGTTACCCCTATCAGCCATACCCGCTAGTGGACCCGAACAAAAGATATCAGGGATGATGGCGAGGTATGATTTTTGTTGTTGTATAATTTTTAGTTAATTCTTGTTATTTCGTTTTGCTTTTAGTGTCTTTATTTAGTTTGAATGTACTTTGCATTTTATTTAGTAGTTAAATGAACTTTTTGGCTGTGTTCCCTATATAACCCTCACGAGACCTCCTCGTCCTCCTGAGCTATCGAGAGGTTTAAAGGGCTTGTGTGCATACGCTAAATTCCGCTGTGATTCCTACGAAAGTGAGTTAGGTTTGTTGTTGTTGTAATTTTTTTCTTTTTCCACAAAAATCAAAGCTGAATAACATATTGCTTGGTAAAGTTTTTGTAAAAATGGTAGAACTAGGTAGCTAACAGGTTTTGATGTTTGTGAGAAGCTTGCTTCTACACGAAGTTTGAGATTTGTAGGTATATCATGTTCGTGAGACAACCATTTTTATTGAAGAATGAAGACCACACGAGAAATGAGTAAAAACAGATGCATGTGCTTCTTTTTAGCTTTGATTGTTAGTTAGTTTAATAAGTGGGATGTATTTTGTATATTATTGACCGGGGTGAAGTTTGGGAGGTTGGTCGTGTCACATCCCTTGTGAGTTTTTAAAAGCCGCATTCTTACACATTGAGGACAATGTTGACCTCAAGTGTGGGGATGGGGGAAAATTTCAATTTTTTTTTCAAAATGTCTTTGTTTGGACAATCTAAAAAGCACAAGTAACTACGTCAATGAGGGATGACACAACCCATTTGGTCTTTTATCATGGTCAAGTTCAAATTATTAACATGACGGGCATTTAGCGGGTGGTTATTTGGGATTAATCCGCCTAAGAAACTTATGCATATCACATACCATACCCTTTGTACGTGAGATTTTGAGCCATTTTTTGCACATCATAAATATATATATTTCTTTGGTTGAGTGGGCCATTAGTCGCATATTGTAGAACTTGCAACTTTTGATACGTTTGAGACCATAGACCGAATACGAGCACAAGAATGATTAAGGCATTAGGTAAACCTTTTCTTTTTACACCATTTATCTCATCCTTACCCAAATCAATCCCTTAGTCTCCAACTTTGAGCCTAAACCTTTCGTTTGACCAACCCATTTAGCCTATGACCGTTAAACCTTTTATTTTTAACCCGTATGATAAAAATTCGATTTTAGGATTAGTTTGTTTGTAAAGTTGTGGTTATTATATATATAAAAAAAATCAAAAATGCAAAAAACATCGTGAAAAAGAGAAGAAAATTGTTGAGAAAAGCACAAAAATATGTGTTGGTAGTTGTTGAATAAAAGGCGAAGAATTTTCGCCTTCTAGTTTGATGCTTGTAGCTAGTTGTGTTTAGAGTAGTTGTTTTGTAATAAAAATCGAGTTTTCATCACCTTAGCCACTTTTAAAATATCTTATTCCATACCCTTAGCCTAGCCCCGTTACAACCCTTTAAAGACCTTTTGACTTGTGGTTAGTATTTGTGTTCGGTGGTGGAGAATGATTGAGTTGCAAGCCTATGCGGGTACGTGTTCTAATCGGTTTGAGTGATTACTTAAAAAGTGTTAATGCATCATCTCTTAGCTATATTTTTAAACCGAGTGTAGAGAACATTGTGAGGGATGTGTATGATATGCTAGTTTTAAGGGCGGGTTAATCTTGGGTAACCATCTTTATGCGATTAATCGTTTTACCGCTAAAAAATTTGAAAATTGTAAAAATCATGAACGGGTATGACATTAGACCTTAACTTATGTCTCGAGAATGGGAAGTGTGTTTTTCGTTCGACCCACGTGAAAGTGAAAAAACAGATTTGCTTGAGGGCAAGCAAAAGACAAGTGTGGGGATGTGATGCGTGGTCGAAAACCGGTGTTCCTTTATGTTTAAGTTTTTGTTTTTACATAACTTTTTGTTTCGAATAGCCTACTTTTGATTGGAATTGTGTTTTGCAGGTCTAACGGAGTTTTAGGAGCTATACGGACCATCGGGATGCAAAACGGGAGCAAGAAATGGGAAAACAGAAACCAAGAAAAGGAAGCATCGTCGTCGACGCCCTCCTGGGTCGTCGGCGACACCACTTTGATTGTTCCTCCAGACAAATTGATGCATAGTCAGTAGATCAAAGCGTCGGAGAAACATCAACAAAAAGGCAAGGCGTCGCCGACGCCATACTTGGCCGTCAGCGATGGCCTTTTCTGGTCTGCTTCACGAATTTTGTTTGTTGGTTGTTTGGGGACGGGATATATTGATGTTATTGACCATTTTCAAGGGAGTTACGAAGTTTTTGAAGTTTGAACACCACTTTGGAGCCAAGAACACCATCCCTTTCATCTCCAATCATCCTCAATCATCACCCAACATCCGAATTATTCTACCAATCCATAACCCTAATCCTCCACCATCATCATCATTATCCAATCTTCAATCCATTTATCACCATCATCCATCCCAAACCCTAACCATCATCCTCATCACTTTCAAGGCTTCAAGATGCTCAAGTTCAAGCTCTAATTAATCCTTGATCAAGTTCCGTTCACCATGAGCGACTAATTCTCATGGGTTTCACCCCGGTGTAGACTTTTGTAAGGTTTAGGGTTTGCTATATGTTCTTTAGTTGATTTGTGACAAATTGCTTTGTATTTTAAAATATATAGATAATTGTCTTACATTTGAACTAGATTTGTGAATTGTCGAATGATTATAAAAATTGACTTTGCGAAATAAGTTTGTGTATTTATGCTTTATCTTTCAAGAGGTTTTACTTGTCCGAGGTAACAAAGTGCATTGCGGTCCATCATACGCGTTGATAGCAATTGGCACCTAAGCTTGGTGATAGAAAATCGTTAATGACAAATTCAATTGAATCAATCTAAAAATGTTTAGCAACCCTAGGCTTTGCAATTGTTGAAGCGGGTGTGAACCTTGATTCTCACTTATTGTTTACATCATCAACCTAGTTTTCATACAATCATTCTAGTTTTTCATAGTTAATTGGTTTAAACAAATTGTCGGTGTAATCCGACACCTCTTTCAACCAAACAATTAATCAAACTAAAACCATTAGCAAGCTTCATAAAAGTGACAATATCAAAAATCAATCAAGTCTGCACACAAACCACAAACTCTTTGTGGTTCGACCCCTTACTACCACTAACACATTGTTAAGGGTAATTTGGGACTATAAATATTATCTTTGACCAGGGCGCGACACTCCGATCAGCATGCTCCAAATTAAACCAACGAGGGAATGAAAAAAAATCCCAAAATTCCAAAAAGGTCAAAAAATGGACCACAACAACCTTGATCATGTTGAGGTTCGTCGTCCCTAATTCCCTCCAAAATCATTTACGACGGTGAGTTATCCCATCTAGATGAATCCGAGGGCCTTCCCAAAGGGCTCCCTAGTACATCCTTATAGACTAAATAAGTACATCATAGTCACAAAATTATTGGTGGTGTTAAAGGAACAACTAACTTTAGAGGATGATATTCATGTGTAGGGCTTATTGATATGCACCAAATGCAACATATAAATTGTATCAAAAAAGGTATAAAAACAACCCTTTTTAGTACCAATGTTGGAAAAAGTGTGTTTCATTGTTTACTTTTGAATTTCAGGATTAAAAGAGCTTAAATATACAAAAGGAACAAATTAACGGCAAAAACCAACATAAGTACAGAAGAAGGGAAGTTGATACACTATACCAACCCTCCAAAGCTTCACCCTAAGAACAAAAACAACAAACCAGAACCTAAGCACGGGGCCGTGCCTGCCGGGCATGGGGTCGTGCCCCACTCAAGATTCCCTAAAGAAAAAGACAAACAGAAGCCGAAAAGGGACACGGGGACGTGTCTCATGGACACGGGCCGTGGCCAACTCTCAGATTTGCAAATCTAGGTTCGTGAGCAAGTACGAGGGACACGGGGCCGTGTCGTTGACACACGTGGCCGTGTGAGCAGCTAGACTGACAAGTGCATTAATGAAGATAGAGAAGGAGAAGGACACGGGGTCGTGCCTACCAGGCACGGGGCCATGTGAACTGATGTGTGTAAAATGCAACATATAAATTACATCAAATGAGACATAAAACTAACCTTTTTTAGTACTAATGTTGGAAAAGTGTGCTTTTGTCTTCCTTTTGTATTTTCCGGACCAAATGAGCTTAAATGAACAAAAGGAACAAATATGCAGCGAAAACTAACATAAATACAAAGAAAGGGAATAAACGTGGCATGCCCGACCCCTCGATAGCATCTCCTCAAGCAAAAACAAGAAACAGAAGGCTGACCACAGCCCGTGCCCAGCGGACACGGAGGCGTGGTCAGGTGTCTGCAGAAATGGACACAGTTATAGAAGCTTCTATTCCCGACACGGGGGCGTGCCCAGCTCAGCACGGGGCGTGGTCAATGCTAAGATTTGCAGAATCTTGCAAATCTTGATAGTACAGATACGCTTCTGCACACGGGGCCGTGTGGAGCCTAATGCAGACAAGAGCAATTAATGAAGGAAGAGAAAGAGGATGGCCACGGGGCCGTGTCCAGCGGACACGTGGCCGGGCTACTGTTCTGTCTATAAATATGGGTGCTTGGTTCACTTCAAAGGCATCCCTTGGCAAACCACCTCTCTCCCACTTTGCCACCACTCCACCACCACCACAACACCCATATCCATCACCATCATCCATCATCCACCTTAGAGTGTGTGTAGTAGTCTCGAGATCCAAGATTGATCGTAAGAGTTCTTGCCAATCAAAGGCCATGTTTGGCTAAGTCTCTTACATCACTTGGTGAATACAAGCATTTAATGTATTACTTTTGATTTTTAATCGTTTCGCACTTTTTATTTGGTTTTGTATTAATGACTTTAATAACTAGTTTCTTATGTTGAAGGTGAAACTTCTTTATCATTTGTCCGTGGTGTCTTGGCATTACTTTACTGTCTATATAAAGTAAAAGATTTTCACCATTCATATCTCTATGGTCTATATAGAGATATGTTGGCTACCTGGTCGGGGGTTAAGGGAATGGTTTAGTAAGGTTCTTGCCTTGTTTAGTGTATAGATCATGCAAGGACCTGGGTCAAGCTTACTAGGACCTCCTTCAATACCCACTGGTATTGGATGGCGGGGGTGCGAATGGCTTGATCCTCTCATATGTAAACTACTATTAATACATTAAACCGGCTACTTGGGATTGTGTCCCTGCTGACTCAAACCACTTAGCCGAGGGTAACGTCACCTTCAAAAGAGGGGCCTACCACTTTACGCATTAATAACTTAATTAATTATATTCCAATATTCTGACCCTTTGGGATTGTATCCTTGCTGACTCAAACCACTGGGTTGAGGGTAACGTCACCTTTAAAAGAGGGGCCTACTACTATAACTAAGATAATCTCTTAAAAAGTGCAAAAGTGCGGAAATCATCAAAGGATACAATAAAGGCGATTCGGATCAAAGTGATTCATCTTGTCTATCTGTTTTATTTTATTTTTATTTCAGCATTTTTAGTTTTTATTTTTCATGTTTAAAACCTTTTCTAAAAATTTTGATTTGATTAGACGTTGAGGATAAACCGGTACTAAAAGCTCTTATGTCCTTGGACGACCTCGGTATCTTACCAATGCTATATTACGCTCACGATGGGTGCACTTGCCTATGTGTGTGTTTAGTGTTAGTAGAATATCATGTTTTATAAATTTAAAACTTGACTAATGTGTAAAATGGGCTTAAAATATCAATAAAAACATAACACACCTTACACACACCAAGTTTTTTGCGCCGTTGCTGGGAACACAAGGATTTTAAGAAAGTTAGGAATCAACGGCCTAATTGTTTTTCTATTTTTTTATTTTTAAGGGTTTTTCTAGATTTTTCAGCTTCTGCAGACTTCAACACGGGGCCGTGCCTGGTTGGACACGGGCCCTGCCCAGCATCCTTACTAGCAGTTTTTGTTTTCTGAGTTACAGAAATGTAACCACGGGGCCGTGTCGGTGCAGCACGAGGCCGTGTTGAACTTTCCAGAAACAGGGATCCAGAAAACAATCACTGTAACCATGACCACGGGCCGTGGTCAGTGACCATGGCGCCGTGGTGAAACTTCTGACCAACAATCTTTTTGTTTTTATCACAGAACTTGGAACCCAGGCGCAGCACCTGAACTTCCTACGCAGTGCATGAGCTCCAGTTTCAATAAAGACATAAAAGAACCTCTAGACGAACCCGAACGCTTTCTAAGAAAAAGGCTTAAAGCTAAAATCCAAAAGAAAGTTTCGGGGGACCCACTTCCAATGGCGGATCAACGTACCCTAATGGATTACCTACGGCCCACGGTAGGTAATCTAGGCGCCGCTATCAATGTACCGAATGTCGATGCAAACAACTTCGAACTTTGGCCGCATTTGATACAAATTCTCCAAAACTCCGCAACTTTCCATGGGCTTGCGGACGAAGATCCCCATTTACATATTACCAAATTTTTGGAAATATGTGATACTTTTCGGATCAACGGGGCATCAAACGACGCTATCAGCCTCCGAATGTTTCCATTTTCATTGAATGACCGGGCTAAGGCTTGGCTTAACACCCTCCCAAGTGGCTCGGTAAACACTTGGGATGAACTAGCCCAAAAGTTTTTATATAAGTATTTCCCTCCTTCTAAAACGGCTAAATTAATGACTAATATTAATACATACTCACAAGAGGATGGGGAATCCTTATATGAAACTTGGGAATGATTCAAGGAGCTATTAAGAAAATGCCCTCATCATGGTCTTGCAGTATGGCAACAAGTATCCACTTTCTATAATGGATTGCTGCCACACACAAGACAAACACTTAACTCTAGCTCCGGGGGACTTCTAGGTAATCGTCACCCAAATAAAATTTATAATCAAATTAAGGAAATTGCTCAAAACAATTTTCAATGGCACACTCCCTGAGGCACAAAATCTATTGCCCCGGGCGCCCATAAGGTAGACGAAAGCACTTCTTTACAAACCCAAATCGAGGCCCTCTCTTCGAAAATCAAAAAGTTAGAAATGGCAAAAATGGCTTTGGTTATGGCTTGTGAAGGGTGTGGTGGGCCACATGAAAATTGGAGTTGTATGAAAGAAATGGATAATCAAACGGAAACGGTAAACTACATTGATAATAGACCTAGGCCGTCGGGCCCTCCAACGGGTAACTACAACCAAGGATGGCGTAACCACACTAACCTTGGTTGGAGAGAACCCAACAATAGTAGTAACCAACAAAACCAAAACCAACGAACAAACTTTCAACAACCAAGAAATGAGTCACAAAATTTCTCTCAACAACAACAAGGGGGACGAGAGAGGCTTGAAGATACTATCTCACGCCTCATCTTCGACACCGAAAAGAAAAACTCGGATTGATTCCAACAAATGGAATCAAGTTTTAGAAATCAACAAGCTAGCATTCAAAACATTGAAAAACAACTAAATCAACTAGCTCAAAATTTCTCCAAGAGACCACAAGGCGCATTACCCAGCAATACCGAGACCACCCCAAATGCGCAAGTACATCTCATAACGTTGAGAAACCGTACCGTAGGTCCCGAGGAGGTTCCGCCACCTCCATCCGACAAAAGTCCACCCGTGCAAACCACAACCTCATCAACACCTCAAAAAGAAGCAACGCCTCCGCCCAATCACGAACCTACCAAGAACCCCCCGGTACCCTACCCCGTTCGGTTACTTCGCCAAAAGACGGATGAGCAATTCACAAAATTCGTAAACTTACTAAAATAATTGCACATCAATCTTCCATTTGTGGAAGTCCTCATTAAATTGCCTAAATATTCAAAAATTATGAGAGACTTCCTCACTCACAAAAGGAAAATTGAAACATTGCAATTAGTTAATTTAAGTGAAGAATGCTCCGCCGTGCTACTTAACAAACTCCCACAAAAGAAAATCGACCCCGGGAGCTTCACCATCCCTTGTTCCATTGGGGGATCACCTATACGCAATGCGCTAGCCGGTCTTGGGGCTAGCATCAATCTCATGCCCACATCAATGTTTGACCGACTCGGACTAGGTAAAACAAGTCCCACAAAAATGAGCATACAACTCGCCGATAGGTCTATCAAATATCCATAAGGTGTCGCCGAAAATCTATTGGTAAAAGTCGGAGACTTTGTCTTCCCGGCCGACTTTGTCATACTTGATATGGAGGAAGACACCGAAGTACCACTCATTCTAGGAAGACCATTCCTAGCCACCGCTCACGCAATGGTAGATATGAATGGTGGGAAATTAACATTGAGGGTTGGGGACAAAGAGAGGGAGTTTGGGGTTGGGAAAAGAGTAGAAGACAACGACCCAGTCAACTACATGAATGTCATAGACTCAAGCTTGGATGATGCTCTCCGACGGTGCAACATGGGATGCAAAACATCCCACTTGGGTAACATATGACTGACTTTGGGTCTAGCCAAGGACCCTTATAAACGTGGCGCACCACGGAGGCATTCCGCGGAACTATCTTTAGTTTTAGTTTAGATTAACTTTTATGTTTTCTAGTTTAGCTTTACTTTTTAGGAATAAAACACACTCGAAAAGGTGTAGGTTACCAAGGGAAAGAATAACCCACACCCCATGCACGAAAACAGAGCCTCCCAACAATTTTTCTTCATTACAGCAAGTTCAGCACGGGGCCGTGCTCAGCCCAACACCCCCCATGCCCAAGGATATGCAGAAAATGCCCAGTACAGGTAACTGGACACGGGGTCGTGTTCACTGAACACTCCCCCATGCCTAGCCTTCTGTTTAACATGATACTGACAATCTGAGCACGGGGTCGTGCCCGGACCAACACGGGCCCATGTCCAGATGCCCCGTAACAAAATTTTGTTTTTAAACACCTTTTTACATATTCAATCAACCTAAAAACTTATTTTTGGGACACATTGAGCACAATGTGTAATTTAAGTGTGGGGGATGTTAAAACCTTGAATTTTGCAAGTCCAAATAACAAGCCTTACACAAAACTCTATTGGAACCGCTAATCACCCCAAATTTTTTTCAAAAACTTTTCATTTTTTTACTTGTCTTGGTTTAATTCGGGAATAACAAGTTCTAAAAGGTTATATTTTTACAAATTTACAACCGATAGCGTCGTGATAAAAAGAAACAACATAAGAAAATTATGAAACGGCATGACAAATCTAGTTAAAATCTGATTATATATACTTGATCACATTATAAACCCATTCCCACAATAAGTGAGTTTTGAGACTTTATTGAGCATACAAGCATACATCTTTAAACTAAATGCTCATTTTTCGTTTCTTGTGTGAATAGCCGTTTGGTTCTCACGACTCTAGAACTTGCCACGACGATACATTCCCTGTCCTTACCAACTTAAACCCAAGTAAGTAAATGATGGAGGCATTAGGACTAACTCATTTTCTTTTCAACACCATTATTTTTCATTTTATTTATCACCTACCCAAAATCCCCTAGTTAACCCCTTTGAGCCTAAACTTTTTCATTTCTAAACCCACAAAACAAACACCCTTTACCTACCAAAACCCTTTTTCTTTTAAACCCTTTATTTTAGAAGAAAGCCCGGTTTGTCTTGTGGCGTGTCTCTATTATAAAAAATATGAAAGTCTAGCAATAAAAAAACAAAGTCCTCAAAGAATCTTTGTTTGAAAATGCTCAGTTTGAATAAAAGTCACAAAAACAAAGAGTTTTACGATGACCGACGCCTTTTACGCTTTTAGCCCATTTTACTAACCTCTAACCCTAAACCACCTACCTTTAGCCCAAGCCTAACCCTTCCCCAAGTCCTCTTGATATTTACAAAGGTTTATAGTTAAATAGGAGGAGGATTGATCGCTTGGCAAGCATATGGTAGAAGTAAGTTCCATGCCGGTCTCGAGTGTTTCACAAAAATACATCTTCGGCCGAGTGTTGAGTGATCTCCCGTGAGGTATGTGAACTTGTATATAAATGGAATTTTAAAGAGGCATGTTATGCCCAAATAAGTTATTTCTCTTATGAAACGTTCTAAATAAATCATAATGAATACGATTGTAAATAGTATAAAAATAAAACCCAATAAAGATCTTGGATTCCCGAACTCAAGACAAGCCCAAACCTTCTCTTCTACCCATTCCATTTGGGTGTGTAAGCCGCATAATAAAGAGTTTTGCTTGAGGACAAGCAAAGATTCAAGTGTGGGGGTATTTGATGTGTGTAAAATGCAACATATAAATTACATCAAATGAGGCATAAAACTAACCCTTTTTAGTACTAATGTTGGAAAAAGTGTGCCTTTGTCTTACTTTTGAATTTTCAGGACCAAATGAGCTTAAATGAGCAAAAGGAACAAATATGCAGCAAAAACTAACATAAATACAAAGAAAGGGAATAAACGTGGCATGCACGACCCCTCGACAGTACCTCCCCAAGCAAAAACAAGAAACAGAAAGCTGACCACGGCCCGTGCCCAGCGGACACGGGGGCATGGTCAGGTGTCTGCAGAAATGGACAAAGTTATAGAAGCTTCTATTCCCGACACGGGGGCGTGCCCAACTCAACACGGGGCGTGGTCAACGCAAAGATTCGCAGAATCTTGCAAATCTTGATAGTACAGGTACGCTTCTGCACACGGGGCTGTGCCCAGCGAACACGGGGCAGTGTGGAGCCTAATGCAGACAAGAGCAATAAATGAAGGAATAGAAAAAGGATGGCCATGGGGCCGTGTCCAACGGACATGGGGCCGTGGCCGGGCTACTGTTCTGGTTACAAATAGGGATACTTGGTTCACTTCAATGGCATCCCTTGGCAAACCACCTCTCTCCCACTTTGCCACCACTCCACCACCACTACAACACCCACATCCACCACCATCATCCATCATCCACCTTAGAGTGTGTAGTAATCTCGGGATCCAAGATTGATCGTAAGAGTTCTTCTCAATCAAAGGTCATGTTTGGCTAAGTCTCTTACATCACTTGGTGAAGACAAGCATTTAATGTATTACTTTAGATTTTTAATCTTTTCGCACTTTTTATTTGGTTGTGTATTTAAGACTTTAATAACTAGTTTCTTATGTTGAAGGTGAAATTTCTTTATCATTTGTCCGTGGTCTCTTGGCATTACTTTACTGTCTATATAAAGTAAAAGATTTTCACCATTCATATCTCTATGGTCTATATAGAGATATGTTGGCTACCTGGTCGGGGGTTAAGGGAATGGTTTAGTAAGGTTCTTGCCTTGTTCAGTGTATAGATCCTGCAAGGGCCTGGGTCAAGCTTACTAGGACCTCCTTCAATACCCACTGGTATTGGATGGCGAGGGTGCGAATGGCTTGATCCCCTCATATGTAAGCTAATTAATTATCTTCCAATATTCTGACCCTTTGAGATTGTATCCTTGCTGACTCAAACCACTTAGCCGAGGGTAACGTCACCTTCAAAAAAAGGGCCTACCACTTTACGCATTAATAACTTAATTAATTATCTTCCAATATTCTGACCCTTTGAGATTGTATCCTTGCTGACTCAAACCACTGGGTTGAGGGTAACGTTACCTTCAAAAGAAGGGCCTACTACTATAACTAAGATAATCTCTTAAAAAGTGCAAAAGTGCGGAAATAATCAAAGGATACATTAAAGTCGAGTCGGATCCAAGTGATTCATCTTGTCTATATGTTTTATTTTATTTTTATTTCAGCATTTTAGTTTTTATTTTTCATGTTTTAAACCTTTTCTAAAAATTTTGATTTGATTAGACGTTGAGGATAAACTGTTACTAAAAGCTCTTGTGTCCTTGGACGACCTCGGTATCTTACCAATGCTATACTACGCTCACGATGGGCGCACTTGCCCATGTGTGTGTTTAGTGTTAGTAGAATATCATGTTTATAAATTTAAAACTTGACTAATGTCTAAAATGGGCTTAAAATATCAATAAAAACATAACACACCTTACACGCACCATGAACCTACTGTTTCCAACTATAAATAGAGGTGCTTGGCTCACTTGCAACTCATCCCTTGGCAAACCACTTCTCTCACACCTGCCACCACTCCACCACCATGTAACACCTCGTAAAATCATATCCAACGATCTGTTGACACGTGTACTAAACCCTAATACAGTCAAATTCTGACTATTAGGGACTAATTTTGTGAAAAATCAAAAACTTTGAATATGGAAGGACTGAAAGTGTTAACATGCTTAAACTAAGCCTCTGAATAACAATAAACAGTATTCATAATTACAATTGAGCCACTTGTTGATCGAAAGGAACCGTTTACGTAATTAATTAAAAGTTTGCGCGAAGAAAGGTTAAAAGCGTCAACATGTTTAATTATACCTCTGAGTGACCTTTTTATGAAACCAGAATGCTATGATGTATAATCATATTCTTGGGAATACATAATATTGGCCATTTAGGGCTTTAATGCCGATAAACGTTAATACGCACAAGTTTGTGCCTTATAAGGGTTAAAAGTGTCAACATGTTAATTCTTACCTCTGAGTGACCTTTTAACAAACCCGAAGCATTATAATGTTCCATCATACTCTCGAGAATGCCCAATATGGATAACATAGGGCTTTGACGCAATAAAATGATAATGCGCGCAAGTTTGTGCGTTAAAGGGGGCAAAAGAGTCAACATCTAAAACTACACCTTAGAGCGACCATTTAAGCAAACCGAAGTGAACTGGAGTGTCGTAATGTTCCATCATACTCTTGGGAACGCTTATTATTGACCTTGAATGGCTTTTACGCCATTTCGCGATAAAATGCACAAGTTCGCAAATTGAAGGGTTAAAAGCGTCAATATGTAAACTATACCTCTGACTGACCCTTTTAACGAATCAAAAAGTTTATGATAATTGGTTATACCCTTGAATGTAACTAATATTGGAAATACAAGGCCTTGTGTACTAAAAACAACGTTACGTAAGAGTTTGGAAGTGCAAGGGCCAAAAGTGACAACAAATGAAAGTGTATGTGTGCTGTCCAGGTCCTTACAGACCGTATACAAGACCATACGGTATGTATACACTTACCAGCAACAGAAAAATGGTGTGCAGACCTGGTTTGCTACCTTATCTCACATAATTCGAACCTAGGGGCTTGTTGCTTGTTTTGGACACCTGTTAAAACACTTGTAAGGATTCTAGAAGCCCTCTAACACTTGGCAATCATCCAAGAACCCTTCAAACTCTATAAATAGGCATTGTTATTCACTTGATAAACTTGCATCTCATACCATTCTTGCTATCTCTCTCAATTCTGGAGGATCCTGAACATTTTGGAACCACCTTTGAGTTCTTTTCAGTCCATAGGACCACTTGTAAGTGCTCCTTTCATGGCTAGTTATTTTATTTGGCCTTTAAAGCCGAAAAGTCAAGTGTTTACGATGAACGCTTTGACTTTTAGTTAGGCCTTAAATGGTCAAGCTATTTTTCGCAACGAACGTGGCTACGTGATCGTACTTAGGTAGGTGTTAATCCCTCAAAAGGGCACCTCCTAAGAATCACGTTTGCTTAGTCAATTGACGAGTCAACATAATATTGTTTTAAAAAGTCAACGGATCAGTTTTTGAAATAATTGAAATATGAGTTTAGAAGTATTCTAAAATATGTTTTATCATTTAAACAACTTGGTAATAATTATTAGAACATGTGTAAACATGTTCGGCTCGTCAAGTCCAGTTTTAGGGACGGTTCGCAACCGAAAGTCACGAAGTTTCACTTCTAAGTTGACTTTCGATTATGAACTGAATTAGATTAGTATAATATCACAATTAGGATACTTTGGGATGTCCATTCAGTTCACAGACTGAGATTACGCATATGTACTTGAATTATGTCTTTAAATGACGATAATGCCCTTTTTGCACCTAAAATGATTTAAAAGTAAAATGTTCATACAAAAACTTTTTAATATTGATATTTTATATTAATTAATATATTTTGGTCATATAAACCTGATCATAACATCAGTTTTCCTAAAAGATCGCAAATATCGTCATTTAGCGACTTTAACGCCGTTTCGGCGCGTAGTATGGTGTTAAACCATAACTACCAATCAAGATGTGTTACCTACTGACTTTATAAATTATTTTTAAATATTTTTACAGTAGGTATATAATATAAACTCAGATTTCCAAATTAGCCTTCGAAACTATGTGTGAAATTACCAAAATGCCCCTACGGAGCATAAATTAGTTTTAAACTACAAAACGCACATATGTTTGATATCTTACTGATATTATACCATAAATAAAGTGTTTTCAACAGAATGGTCATGGTCGTAATATCAGATTGTACACGAGATCCTTTTATACATCGTAAAATGACCAAAACGCCCTTACGAGGCATTCTTTGATTTAAAAACCTTAACGAGCCTACAAGTTGATATCCTACTGATATTATAACTTGTTTAAAGTATATTGGCATATGGAACCTGTTCATGACTCATCCGGTTACTCGTGATCACTTATACGTGTACGGTTTGACTTACTTAACTAGTTTACCTAAGTTTACCGAAACGGGTTTAACCTTATCAATTTTATTTCAAAATTCAGAATGTATTTAGTTTACCCATAATATACAAGTCTTCATACTTGTTGGGTCTAAATTACATTATATTCCGGTCATCGCTTAATCTAGCGTATCGTACCGTTTTTAATACTTTAAGGTAGCCGGTTTAAGTCTATGACTTAAATAAGACCCGTTAGCATTCTAATTGGTTATTTATACCATCATTCCAGACTAGAGCCTTCTGGTAAATTGTACCTACGCTTACTTAATTCAATACGGCTGAGTTATTATAAATCTTGCAATTTAAGACAGGAGCTAGCTCAGGTAAATACTCTTAACCTATTTTCCCCTATACGGGCTTGGGATACGGTAAAATATTTACCGCATGGTCGGGTATGGGATTCGAAGACCAATAAGTTGGGAAATTCAAATAACCCGTTTTAATACGTATAGCTTGACTGAAACATTGGGGGTTATTGCGACCGTGTCCTGGATATCCTTGACTCATTAATTGCAAATGGCCACGACCTAAGCACGGGGTATAGGCATACACCCGACAGATGCAATATGGTTTATTAAATAATATTATACCCAATATGGGTTTCCCAATAAGGGAATAAGTGGTGTGTCGGTTAATCATGAACTGACATAGTCCCTGGCCCCATATGTAGAGCAAGTTATGTAAAACTGATAACATGAGATATAGTTTGTCCCAAGTATAAAAGATTTTCATGCCTTGTTCACCTAAATCAATTTTTGAAAATATTTTCAAATGTGTCGGTTGATTGTATTTACCAGTGAAAACTGACATATTTTCAAAAGTCTAACTGACAGGTACAAATACGTAAATAGGCTGGAAGCTGCTCGGGATTGTTAGACGAGGAACTTGCAACTCCTTCGCATAAGCCATTAGTCTGATAAACTCCTTTTGTTTTAATGATCCGCCTGTGGATTATTACAAGCTTGTCTGTACCTAATACTTTGATATTTTCAGACATTTGTGTTTGTAATAATATTTTATATTCCAAGACTTCCGATATGCTATAAACTGTGTATATTTGACTATGATCATATCAACTACGTTACGATACTCCCCATCGGGCTGAGCTGTAAATATCGGGGTGTGACAGGTTGGTATCAGAGCCAACGTTTGAGTGAATTAAACACTAGCCTTTAGTGTTTAATCTCAAATGACACAGTATCATATTCCTTAGACCTTCTGAGTCTAGACTTAACGTAGGAATGCTCTCATCCCTATTAAGTAAACATTGTTTTCGATTTTATGTATTTTTGAATATGTCGCCAGGCAAAGAAGCCGTTGATGGAGATTCTCCTCATCCGAAGCCAAGGAATGTTAAGCTTCGTATCACGACTAGGATAAGCGTGTGACCGGTTTGGAGGAAAGACATTTATGGACCTATTCCCAAAACCAAACCTATTTAAACTCTTAACCAGACTTTGGAGTCCATATCAGAGGTCCCTGAGGCTCGAATCTTGGAGTCTGTACCAGTGGAGTCCATACTAGGAGATCCCTGAGGCTCCCGTATTAAAGATGATACCAGTAGATGATATAATTTCTTATTTTCTTACCTCCAAGTTTTAGAATTCCAAACTTGGACTATGCTTGTCAAACTTCAATCCATGATCCAATTTTAAATTTTCTAATCATTAAATCCTTGGATCCTACTTCTAGCAACGGATCCTAAATTGGAATGTTTATTTTATTCACTGAGATCTTCAGTAACATTACCGCGTATGGTAAATAAAAAAGAGAAACCAACGGAATGAAGCAAGGAAGGCATTAGAAGACCCTTCTTCCATTATAGTTCATTTTCCCTTTAAGTCCCTGTATGGGCATTTAATTATTATAGTCCTTTGTGGACATATTATTTCATCGTAGTCCCTTCGTGGACATTATATTACAACATAGTCCCTTCATGGACGTTATATTCCAATATAGTCCTTTCGTGGACATCATATTTCAAAATAGTCCTTTCCTGGACTTTATACTCAATTATAGTCCTTACATGAACATGTTATTTCATTAAAATCTTTTTGTAAACGTACTATTTCATTAAAGTCCCCTGGCGAATATAAAAATTCATCATAGTCCTTTGGAAGACATATCTTTTCATTATAGTCCCAATGTTGACATATCTTATAGTCCCTATATGGACTTATATTCTTCCTTCCGTCCCCGCGTGGACGAGTATTGCTTCAAAGTCCCTATAAGGACCCATCTCTTCAATATAGTCCCTGTGTGGATGTTTGTTTAATTATAATTCCCGAATGAACATATCTTTCGATCTGAGTCCCTGTGAGGACATCTGTTCAGCAAAGCCTCTTTTGTGCGCATACTGTACCAATATAGTCCTTTTATGGACATCTTATTTCATTAAAATCCCTTAGGGGATATGCTATTTCGAAATAGTCCCTTTGTGGATACGAGATATCATTATAGTCCCTTAGCGGACATGATATTTCATTATAGTCCCTTCGTGGACAAACTGTTCCAATATAGTCCCTATACGGACTTATAATATCTCATAGTCCCTATACGAACTTATAATTTTCCTTTTAATCCTCTGCGAACAAATAAGATACAAAAAGTCCTAACAGAGGCATTAATGTAAATATCCTAATGATTTATGGAAAGTTGTGAAAATTTTATATAGGTATTCATTTCGTCCTTTATCAAACAATTGTATCAATTTTATTCGAATTTTATCGATCTGCTAAATGATTTCAAAAGATCTTCTTAATGGTATAACCTACCCAATGTCAATACAGACATGCTATGATGGTAAAACCCTCTTAAGACAATTAATCTTTGTTAACATCCAAGAACATGTTAACACTCCTGGCAGTGTGACTTGAGAAACCACACCAGCCGTCAAGGTATTTGGACTACGTCCAAGCCTTAAAGCCTATATGATCGAATTAGATCATGGCAAGTATCATCAATGTGATGATCATAATATAAACATCCATTAGTGATGAAGTGCCTACGGGCTAAACTTGTTGTCCAATAAAGACGACGACGGTTGTGGTCTACGACCCCCTGTCTAAAATGTTGGACTATGTCCAAGCCTCATAGTCTAAAAGATCAATATGATCATGACTAATATTATCTAATACAATGATCACATTATTTAACATTTTTAATGATGTTTCGCCTACGGGCTATATATTATATTGTCCACTAGTGACATTGACAACTGTGACCGTTATGGTTCATCGTCCAAGGCAATGGGTAATGCCCAAGACTTATAGTCTATAAGATCGATAAGATCATGACTAAATATCATCAATTACAATAATTATATATATATATATATGTAAACATCCATTAATAATGTCCATTGATTTGCCTATGTGCCAAAATGAATCATTTTTCAAGACGATGACAGTGGTAGTCTATGACTCCCTGTCTAAAGATGAAGAACTATGTACAAGCTTTAAAGCCCCAGATCTAATAAGATTGCGGCTTATAAACTAATTTCCTCTGCGACAAGGCCTTTATGCCATATGATTCTTTATGTCCTTCATGATTAGGCTTTATGCCATATCATTTTATGTCCCTGTGACGGGCCTCTGTGCCATATATATTAAAAATCCTTTAAGGCTAGCTTTCGAGCTATTCCTAATCGTCTATATGACAAAGACAGTTATGACAATGGTCCCTAATGTGACCTATGCTAAATATAATTGATATACTTCCAAATAACATACTATAAGGAAGTTAAAACCTAATAGCCGATATGGTTTAATGACACCATGGCTTGTTAATCATCAAATACGATGATTCATTATTATTGTGTAACTAAGCAATCGTTATTATTGGTGTTTAGTACCAAAGCTTCAAAATGGCGGATTCTGACGAAACACACGGCAGTACTGCAAATAGAAACAATGATGCGGATATAAATTAAATGGCGCTGATCTTCAGGCCATGATTGAAGCAGCAGTTGGTAAATCTATGGGTAAAGTTCTTGAGAACAATAAGGAGTCGAGTGCTACTCGCTCAAAGTCCCATACAAAACCACATACATCAGCTCGCAAGGAGAGCTCCGTTCACTCTTCAAATGCGAAGAGCGAACCTCAGAAGTTAGTGCTTAATGATAAGCCTCGTTCAACTAAAGACAGGTGCACATACAAATACTTCGTCTCATGCAAACCCAGAGATTTTGATGGGGAAAAAGGGGCGATCGATGCCATGAAATGGCTCGATGAAATGGAAACTGTTGTGGACATCAGCAGCTGTGCTGATAAGGATGTGGTGAAATTCGTTTCAAAATCTTTCAAGGGCGAGGCCCTCGCATGGTGGAAGGCCATGGTACAGTCTACGGGGAAAATTCCCCCTATACAATATGGGATGGTCCAAGTTTGTAGACCTTATCAGGGAGACTTACTGTCCACAACATGAGGTGGAAAAAGTGGAGACAAATTTTCTGACTCTCACAATGAAAAACCTAGATTGTCGACAATATGTTACCGACTTCAACTCCATGTCTAGGTTAGTACCTTATTTAATTACCCCTGAACATAAGCGCATTGCGCGATTTATTGGTGGTTTAGCACCAGAAATAAAAGGTATGGTGAAGGCTTCTAAGCCTACTACTTTTAGGTCAATTGTGGACCTATCATTGTCTCTCACTATAGATTTAGTGAGACAAGAATCAGTCAAAACTGAAACCGATAAGAAAAGAAAGAGGGAGGAGAATGACTCCCATGATTCTAAGGAAAAAGGCAAATCCGAGTTCAATAGGAACCAACAGGATTCTAATAAAAAGCCTACATGCAAAACCTGCAAACGAAGGCACTGGGGACAGTGTCGATCAAACCAAAAGCCAAAGCAATGTGGCATTTGTAAAAGAACTGGTCATCAGTCCCACGAATGTAGGGATATAAAGAATGCGGTCTGTTTCAGTTGTGGCGAAAAGGGCCACATCAGTACTAATTGCCCTAAAGCTGCCAAAGAAGGTACAGCTAAGCCTGGAGAGGCTAAGAAAGGAAACGCCTGAACTACCAGATGAATGCCAGAGGCAGTACATATCAATAATAGCATCAGGTGCGTCCCTATCATTTATCAATGATAATTTCTGCTAAGTGTCCTGTTTTAATTCAGGTAATAATAAGCCTTTCATAGACCGTAAGCTTAGCAAATTTTTAAATTTACTCATAAGAACTCCAGATATTAAGTATAAGGAAGAGCTTACCAATGAAACCATAGAGACTGTTTCTTCTATTTTCTCAACGATGATCTTTCCGTAAAAATCTAGAGCACTCTTTCTCCATATAGAGTACGACAACACATGATATTTTATTTATTATCTCATTGATTTTTATCAACTATGAGTGCCAACTATGTTTGATATGAGCACCATATGAGGATTGGCGTATCCTAGTGTGTCCCATAGATTGCTTCGATGCCTGATCAGTATGGAGGTTTAATGCATGGAACCACTAAGATATTCCAATGGTCATATTGTGCTAAAGCCAGCTAGTGGTATTCAAAGGAGATATCCATTATAGAAATACCTGAGTAGGCGTCTCTACTTAAGGCAATCATGTACTTGTAAAACAAATGTGTCATTTGCATGGCACAAGTGATGGTAAGTGAATCAAAGCCGGAAAATGGAGCCATCTCTATCATATTTGGATAACTTGATGTATTCTCCGTAGAACTACCCTGTCTACCCCTCTGAGAGGCAGGCAAAGTTAGGATTGACATCCTATTAGGAGTCGTACCTGTTACAGAAGCTCTATATCGATTAGCACCAACGGAAATGGAAGAGTTGAGGGCCAATCAGATGAGTCTATGGAAGAAAGGTTAGTACAGCCTAGCTCATCGTCTTTAGGAGCTCCGATTATTGTTGATAAAAGAAAGCACGGTACAATACGCTCGTGCATTAAATACTGCAAACCTAACTAGGAAACGAATGAGAATCGTTATCAATTGCCCAGGATCGTCGATTGTTCGACTAATCATAAGGGTAGCTTTTCCCTTAAAGATTTAATTGGGTAGTAGTTGGAATGACTATCCCACCCTAATTAAGTTTTCCTATACTAATAGAAATTATATAAGCGCCAAGGCTGCTCCTTTGGAGGCCTTGTATAGAAAGAATGTCAAACGTCCATTTATGGGACAGAAGTTTGGTAAGTCCAAATTATTAGGACCTGAGATTACCATGGAGTCAACGGATAAGATCATACGAATCTGTGATTGTCTGAAAGCTGCCAGTAATTGGCAGAAAATCAATGTTAATAAGAGTCACAAACCTCTTAAGTTCTCATTAAGGAACAAGATTTAACAGAAAGTAACACCCTAGAAAGGTGTGCTGCATGTTGATGTAGCGGGCAAGTTAAACTCTAAATATATATATAACCATTCGAGAAATCGAATATGTCAAGATCAGTAACCTATAAGCTAAAACTTACCTAAGAAACTTAGTGGGATTACAATGTGATTAACCTTTGTGATCTAAAGGAATATCTAGCCGATGAGTCGCTATCTTTGTCACATAACGATGTGTAGACTAATAAAAAGCTGTGGGTTATTGAGAAACCGGTATAGATCTAGGGTTGAAAAAGATAAGAGCTCTGACAAAAGCATATACCTATTATAAAGGTTAAGCGTGATGCCGTAGAGACCCCGATTATACACGAGAGGTCGTGTCCACTATATGAGAAAAGTACTCATATCATTTTGAGCAAATCTCAAGGTCGAGATTTCTTTTAAGGGGGTGAGGATGTAACACCTCGTAAAATCATATCCAACGATGTGTTGACATGTGTACTAAACCCTAATAGAGTCAAACATTGACTATTAGGGACTAATTTTGTGAAAAATCAAAAAATTTGAATATGGAAGGACTGAAAGTGTTAATATGCTTAAACTAAGCCTCTAAATAACAATACATGGTATTCATAATTACAATTGAGCCACTTGTTGATCGAAAGGAACCGTTTATGTAATTAATTAAAAGTTTGCGCGAAGAAAGGTTAAAAGCGTCAACATGTTAAATTATACCTCTGAGTGACCTTTTTACGAACCCGAAATGTTATGATGTATAATCTTATTCTTGGGAATACATAATATTGGCCATTTAGGGCTTTAATGCCGATAAACGTTAATACGCACAAGTTTGTGCGTTATAAGGGTTAAAAGTGTCAACATGTTAATTCTTACCTCTGAGTGACCTTTTAACAAACCCAAAACATCGTAATGTTCCATCATACTCTCGAGAATGCCTAATATGGATAACATAGGGCTTTGACGCAATAAAATGATAATGCGCGCAAGTTTGTGCGTTAAAGGGGGCAAAAGCGTCAACATCTAAAATTATACCTTAGAGCGACCATTTAAGCAAACCGGAGTGAACTAGAGTGTTGTAATTTTCCATCATACTCTTGGGAATGCTTATTATTGACCTTGAATGGCTTTTACGCCATTTCATGATAAAACGCACAAGTTCGCAAATTGAAGGGTTAAAAGCGTCAATATGTCAAACTATACCTCTGACTGACCCTTTTAACGAATTGAAAAGTTTATGATACTTGGTTATACTCTTGGATGTGCCTAATATTGGAAATACAAGGCCTTGTGTACTAAAAACATCGCTACGTAAGAGTTTAGAAGTGCAGGGGCCAAAAGTGACAACAAATGAAAGTGTATGTGTGATGTCCAGGTCCTTACGGACCGTATACAGGACCATACTGTCCGTATACACTTACCAGCAACAGAAAAATGGTGTGCAGACCTGGTTTGCTACCTTATCTCACATAATTCGAACCTAGGGGCTTGTTGCTTGTTTTGGACACCTGTTAAAACACTTGTAAGGATCCTAGAAGCCCTCTAACACTTGGAAATCATCCAAGAACCCTTCAAACTCTATAAATAGGCATTGTTATTCACTTGATCAACTTGCATCTCATTCCATTCTTGCTATCTCTCTCAATTCTGGAGGATCCTTAACATTTTGGAACCTCCTTTGAGTTCTTTTCAGTCCATAGGACCACTTGTAAGTGCTCCTTTCATGGCTAGTTATTTTATTTGGCCTGTAAAGCCGAAAGATCAAGTGTTTACGATGAACGCTTTGACTTTTAGTTAGACCTTAAATGGACAAGCCATTGTTTGCAATGAACATGGCTACGTGATCGTAATTTGGTAGGTGTTAATCTCTCAAAAGGGCACCTCCTAAGAATCACGTTTGCTTGGTCAATTGACGAGTCAACATAATATTGTTTTAAAAAGTCAACGGGTCAGTTTTTGAAATAATTACGATATGAGTTTAGAAGTATTCTAAAATACGTTTTATCATTTAAAAAACTTGGTAATAATTATTAGAACATGTGTAAACATGTTCGGGTCGGCAATTCCAGTTTTAAGGACGATTCGCAACCGAAAGTCGCGAAGTTTGACTTCTGCGTTGACTTTCGATTATGAACCGAATTAGATTAGTTTTACTACTAATTTTAGATTTCGTTAGGATCATATTATTATGTAGCATAACCCTATAAGGTTATCTTACATAATCGTATTAGAAATCTGAATTTTATGCAAGTTCCGTTAATATGCCGTACTTTGACTATTATGCCCATTTAGCAAAAATAAGGTGTTAGACACCAATAAGCCTTCAAACAACTTAGGTACTGATATGTTAACATGTTTAATATATTTCAATGTTACGAACCTGATCATAAACTGAGTTTGTTCATCATGTCGTAATTTATGCCTTAAATCGCCCAAAGTGCCCTTTAAGCGCATAGATCGGTTTTAAGCATAATTTTTCATAACAAACTCATTTCCTACTAATATAATATCACAATTAGGATAATTTGGGATGTCCATTCAGTTCACAGACTGAGATTACGCATATGTTCTTGAATTATGTCTTTAAATGACGATAATGCCCTTTTTGCACCTAAAATGATTTAAAAGTAAAATGTTCATACAAAACCTTTTTAATAATGATATATTATATTAATTAACATATTTCATATAAACCTGATCATAACATCAGTTTTCCTAAAAGATCGCAAATATCGTCATTTAGCGACTTTAAGGTCGTTTCGGCGCGTAGTATGGTGTTAAACCATAACTACCAATCAAGATGTGTTACCTACTGACTTTATAAATTATTTTTAAATATTTTTACAGTTGGTATATAATATAAACTCAGATTCCCAAATTAGCCTTCGAAACTATGTGTGAAATTACCAAAATGCCCCTACGGAGCATAAATTAGTTTTAAACTATAAAACGCACATATGTTTGATATCTTACTGATATTATACCATAAATAAAGTGTTTTCAATAGAATGCTCATGGTCGTAACATCAGATTGTACACGAGATCCTTTTATACGTCGTAAAATGACCAAAACGCCCTTATGAGGCATAGTTTGATTTAAAAACCTTAACGGGCCTACAAGTTGATATCCTACTGATATTATAACTTGATTAAAGTATATTGGCATATGGAACCTGTTCATAACTCATCCAGTTACTCATGATCACTTATACGTATACGGTTTGACTTACGTAACTAGTTTACATAAGTTTACCGAAACGGGTTTAAACTTATCAATTTTATTTCAAAATTCATAATGTATTTAGTTTACCCATATTATACAAGTCTTCATACTTGTTGGGTCTAAATTACATTCTATTCCGGCCATCGCTTAATCTAGCGTATCGTAACGTTTTTAATACTTTAAGCTAGCCGGTTTAAGTCTATGACTTAAATATGACACGTTAGCATTCTAATTGGTTATTTATACCATCATTCCATACTAGAGCTGATGCGTGTGTAGCGTTATATGTTTTTATGTATATTTTTAGCCCTTTTTAACACTTTAGTCATGTTTTAAATTTATAAAACACGATATTTTACTAACACTAAACACACATATGGGCAAGTGCACACATCGTGAGCGTAGTATAGCGTTGGTAAGATACCGAGGTCGTCCAAGGACACAAGAACTTTTAGTACCGGTTTATCCTCAACGTCTAATCAAATCAAAAGTTTAGAAAAAGGTTTTAACATGAAAAATAAAAACTAAAAATGCTGAAAATAAAAATAAAATAAAAACAGATAGACAAGATGAATCACTTGGATCTGACTCGCCTTTAGTGTAACCTTTGATGTTTTCCGCACTTTTGCACTTTTTAAGAGATTATCTTAGTTATAGTAGTAGGCCCCTCTTTTGAAGGTGACGTTAGCCTCAACCCAGTAGTTTGAGTCAACAAGTATACAATCCCAAAGGGTCAGAATATTGCAACGGTTCCGAACCGAACCGGAACCGTTTAATGTTAAAAATAAGAACCGGAACCGAACTGTATTTTAACGGTTCCGGTTCGGCTTAGAACCCGATTAAACGGTTCTCGCCGGAACCGGTTCTTAAATAAATCCTAAAATTAACAATTCAATAAAAAACAATCTATCCATTCAATACATGTAAGTAAGAGTTGCAACATTCAATTTCAAACCATCCAAAATAAAAGTAACAACAATAAAAAATTTTAAAACATAAAACGGACTCTAAATAAAACAATTCCAACCATTGATGTTAACAATTAAAACTAACATCTTTAAACTTCATTTGATCCTCATCCTCTCAATCTTCTCATAAATATCTACATAAGACTAAGTGTTAACAACTAAAAAAATAAACGAATAGAATTAACAAAATAATGATATTTACCTTTTGTGAATTCATCAAATTTTTCACATTCGGTGATATTAATTTACGAACACTGTATCAAACTAAAATCACTTTCTTATTTTATTTGCATGTATGAAAGGAAAAAAAATGGCAATCATCCAAACAATATATCATGTAGAATAGTGGTACAACGTACCTGTACTGCTGGGTATTGATAGAGACCAATATGTATGATAGCAATTAGGGTTAGGGTTGAGAGATGGAGAAGAATTGGAAGATGAAAGATTGACTGTATTCTAGAATGAATAAACAGGAGGAAAAAAAGAATCTGGATGGTCGTATGAAGTTGAAAAGCCCATTAATTAAATAGGGTTTTGAATATTTAAAATCTCAAACGGTTCTAGCGGTTCGGAACCGGAACCGTCGGTTTTAACTGGAACCGAACCGGGAACCATTTTCACAAAAATTTAAGAACTGGAACCTGAACCTATTTATAAAAATATGGTTCGGATCTAGCGGTTCTGGTTCGGTTCTCTGGTTCTAGCGATTCGGAACCGTAAACTGCTCAGCCCTAGTTTGTTGAGCCCCTCCAACCGTTGTTGCTAGATGTGAACGAGGTAAAAATATATTTACTTATTATTAAGAAGACTTTTAGATGTGTCGTTATCATATAACCGTTGATTTTTTTCAGGTTATTGTGCCTAGCGATGATCATGGTTATGGGTGTCCGAATTATGAAGCCGGTTACGGTGCCTCGTACGGACAAGAAGAATATGGCAATAATTTTTCGTTAATGGTGCCTTTGGCGTACAACAAGACGTTGGTGAGCCTTCTTACGCGCAAGAGACATTGGGTGACGAGCGACCCGCTTACCCTGAAGTTTTCGTACAAAACTGATCAGGTACGAATGATATATATTTTGTTAAAAATATTACTATAAATGTTATATATTTTTTTAAATGTATTATAAATGTTTTTTTTTTTGTTAAAAAATTATTATAAATGTTATATATTTTTTAAGATGTATTATAAATGTTATATTTGGTTTGTTAAAAAATTATATTATAAATGTTTTATATATTTTTCACTTAGGATTTTATATCCCGCAATGATTTGGAAGGTTGCGTAAAAAGAAGGGGTTTAGCCAACGGATACGTTATTGTTACTAGACGGTCCAAGAATCACTGGACATGGCTCCAATGTTATCGTAGTGGCGAGCATGAGAGTAAGGCCACAGTTAGGAAAACCGGCAGCAAAAAATGTGCATGCCCTTTTATGGTGATAGGTCGTCTCGACCAAAGTCGTCGAGCTTGGCGGATAGATTATCTGCACAAAAATTTTAACGAGAAGCATAACCACGGCCCTGCTGAATATCTGGAGGGTTACGCGTATTCCAAGAGACTTACTCCTAATGAGTTTTGACTGGTGCAAGAGCTGACAGATCAAGACATACAGCCCCATACAATCTGGAAATCTGTAACCGAACAGAACCCTGAAAGCAAATGTGTTTCGAAGGACATACACAACGCTCGCCGAAAGATTAGGGCCTCAAAGTTCGATAAAAAATGACTCCCATGCAGAGTCTGGAACAAATCCTCTAGGAAAAAAAAAAGATGACCTATTACATACAGGCGGAACCTTCCACCAACGTCGTTCGGAATATATCTTTTATCACGACAAGTCCTTTGAAATGTGGTGGCCATTCCCGCATGTGCTTATGGTCAACGCGACTTACAAAACTAACATGTATAATCTTCCATTTTTGCAAGTTGTGGGTATGATGTCGACAAACCAAACCTTTTGTGTTGCGCATGCATTTCTTTCAAACGAGCAGGAGGTAACGTACGTCTGGGTCCTGGAGAGGATCAGGTCAATGTCGCACGCGTGCATGGAGCTGTGTGTGATTCTTACGGACAGAGACTGAGCATTGAAAAATGCGTGTAAAAAATATTCCTTGACGCACAAAGATATCTCAGCAGGTTCCACATTTTACAGAATATTGTAAAGCTCTGCAAGAATTCATTTACTCAACTAGATTGGGAGGACTTTATTCGTCAGTGGAAACAATGTGTGATTCCTCTAACGAGGAGTTATACGATTATAACCTCACCAACCTTCATAGACACCTTCTCAATCAACAACTTAAACGTACGTTTTATCTTAAGTTAATAAATTCATTTAAATAGATATATAATTTGAATATGTTTATATTTTTTAGATATTTTTGATTACCTGCATTAAAGAAAAAACTCAATACACCGAAATACAGTCTGGAAATCCTGGTGAAAAAGGTGGACACCTTGGTACTAAAACAATATACGTAAATAAAGAAATGTTTGGAAGAAAGTCACACCAAGAGAATGAACAGCCACCTTGAGATTCCTTTGTTTTGCAACCTACTTTGTAAAGTTTCCATCCATGCTCTTAACCTACTAGAAAACGAGCTAACACGGAGACTATCCACGTTACGGTCATTTGGATCAACATGTGGCTACCAGCTGTACACGGGTTGCGGGTTGTTATGTGCATGTCGTTTGGAGAGATTGCAAAATACAGGTACTTATAGACCCATAAAAATGTTTTATTGTATTAATCTAATATGCTTGTGTAAAGCTTTTTTTTGTTTTGCAGAATGCATTATTCACCTTGATGATATAGACATTTTCTGGAGAAAACTTGACCTAAGTCCATCAACTTTTGATGATGAAGAGGTTGATGTAGAAAAAGAATTCGAAGATGTGTACCAAACCCCCGCAAGTGGAGAAAAGCATCATATAGAAGATCAAGGCGGTGATAGGCCCATTTATGAGTGACAAAAAACCGCCTGTCGTACAAGAAAACACTCGCGGGCAGCCAACGTACAAGGTCCAACAACAAAGAAGAGAACAGCCTGCTAGACATAGCTCACTTGGGCCTTCCGAACAAAGTAGGTGTGGCCCTCCTTGACAACTCTTATGTACAGTCGCAAGATTCTCTAATACTATCTACATCTGCAATGTCTCAAAAGTCTCAAAGGTCGTTAATGCGATGAAGTCTTCAACGGCTTCACGAAAAAAAGAGCCCTGTAAGGACCATGGGTTTCTGTTAATCACTGATGATGGAACGCTTGAATATGTTCTCAGATTCAAAAATCAAATTCCAAAAGTGTTCCACCCCCAAATTTCAAGAATAAAAGATGTCAAGCCGGATGGACATTGTGGGTTTCGGGCTATGGCTATGGGTTTAGGGTTTAGGGTTGGAACAAGACTAATTTGGGTTTATTCGGAGCCAACTAGTTGAAGAGTTGATGGGTGCGAACAAAGATATGTGGATGTACATTTTATAAAGTGATTTAGCGGGAGACTACGACCCGCAACTAAAGAGAATAAATTTTAACGGAGTTGGGAGAGCACACATGGAACATTGGATGGAGGTGCCTCAGGTAGGACTTCTTCTTGCTGATAGGTTTGGTGTGATCGTTCAAATATTAGAAATGAGAGGTTGTTCGACTTTATTCCCCTTCTATCAACCAGAGTGCGGACGTGACCCCCATCAGGTGGTTACACTGGTATATGTTAACAATGGTCATTTCACCCATGTCAAACTTGAAGGGGACTATCCATGTCAAAATAGTACATAATCATAGAATACGATAAACATACGCAACCGAACGTCACCGAAACAACGCATATTGAAGGTATACTTCATAAAATGATAAAATACGCCAAAACTCATCAAAATATGACACATATACGCGTCGAACCAAGGAAAACATGATAAAAACAAATTTTGGTATTATGGCCAATACGATCGTATAGGCCTAAACTTTGTCGTATTGTAGGTCTATACGCATCGTATAGGCCTAAATGATACGTATTACCCCCTGATTTCTAAAAAAAAACAGGGGGTCATTTGAAAATTCAGGAGGGTAATATGCATCGTATAGGCCTTTACGATGCGTATTACCCCCTGGATTTAAAAAAAACAAAAAACAGGGGGTTAATACGCATCGTATAGGCCTATACGATGCGTATTAAAGGGCAAAACGATATAACCCCCTGATTAACAGGGGATTAGTATTCCAATACGATGCAAATACACACACATACGTTGAAGAACATACGGTCAAGATACAGTTAGGATTCGACTTCAAAGACAAGTAAGGTATGTATCTCCAAACCCTAATCATTTATACATATTCAATTTTTTATTTTAACCGTATAATTGTGTTTATTTTGGGTTTAAAGGCTGAAAATTTTGTGTTTTTTTTACTTAACCGGTGAAGTAATATGATGCGTATGGACCTATACGCATCGTATTACTTCAAAAACTCATGTTTTTTCGAAACTTATGGGATAATACGATACGTATGGGCCTATGCTATACGTATAGGCCCAAAAACACAATTTCGAAACTTATGCGATAATACGATACGTATGGGCCTATACTATACGTATAGACCCAAAAACACTTATTTTTTTCTTTTACGTTTTTTAAAAAATAAATTAGAAATTTTATAGTTTTTTAAAAATAAATTAAAAAATGTTATATTTAATATTAAAAATTAAAAATATTGTTACATTTTTTTTAAATATTAGTAATTGTTATATTTTTTAATATAATAAAATGGCTATATTTAATATTAAAAATTGATATATTTTTTAAAAATTAAATTAAAAATGTTATAAAAAATATTAAAAATTGTTATATTTTTTAGATTGATATGGCTGACGTTGTCGGGCGAGAGCGGGGCCGGGGTGGTGGAGGTGGCGGACGTGGTAGAGGTGGAGGTGGAGGTAGAGAAGGAGGGCGGGGGGGGGGGGGGGTGGTGGAGGACGTGCGGGGGCCGGTGGTAAGGGAGGTGGATGTGGGCGTGGGTGTGGTGGCCCAAATGTTGACCCGTTGCTAGATAATCCTTATCTAGCATTCGAGGATGGGTCCGAGGCTTTTCACAGATGTGAAAAGTTTCGGCGGATGGAGATCGTCGGCCATGCGGCCGTCGATTGGACGGCTCTCGAGGAAGTGGCCGAGGCGACGAGAGCACGAGATTACATTGAACATGATACTCCGTGGGATAGGTATACTCTTTGTTACTGTGTTTTCTTTGTTTTGTATAAGGAATGGATACTAACCACACTGTGTGATAAGTTGTTTCAGCTGGCACACTTGTCGTCGTATCGGGGCATGGTACGCGTGTTCTTGGCATTGTTTGAGTTCGTTCCCAAGCCCGCATACCAGCCAGATGAGCTTGACGACCCCGATGATCCATGGGTCGATGTTACTTTCGTTTAAGGGGTCAGTGGCATGTGATGTTGTTGAGAGAGTTTGCCATGCACAACGGCCTTTGTATGATGGAGGAGACAGACACCCCCCTCTACACCGAGGGCGTCCATGTGTTACCCCGTTTGACAATTGTCAGGTTGTAAGTGATCGGTTAGGGTCGCTTTGGCCGCTCGAAGTCGAGGGTTTCACATATCAGAGACCCCTTTGTTCTGTTACCTACACAGGCTTATTGCCACATCTATTGCACCACGCGAGCAGAGTCGCGAGTGGTGCAATCAGGTGGATCTGTTTTATTTGTGTGTCTTATATGGGGGAAGACGTGCGCCCTCTATCGCTGCCTAGCCGTGTGGTTTGCGGCGGCGCACCATCGGCATGACAGATCTGTGTTGTACCGGGGGGCGTACATCACGCGTAATGCCCACTCATTGGGCCTCGTTTGTCACACCCCCAAAATCCACGAGCGGAGTATCACCGCTGGAGGCGTGACATGACCAGGATCTAGCCACCAATCACATTGAACTCATAGGTATATTTAAATAAAACTTTCATTTATTAACATTAAGTGTTACAACGTTACAAATAATTCACAGTATACAGCGGAAGCATAATTCATTCGTTAAGTGTTTATAAACCACATTTAAAAACCCTTAGTCTTGTGTTGCGATTCCATGTATCTCGACCCACTACCACTCCAGCCTCCCAGACAGCAAGTTCCAACAATATGCACCTAAAGGCCTGCAAGGCATGTAACAACGAATCAACAACAAAGTTGAGCGAGTTCACAGTAGGTTGTTCATTTTAGAGTTGTTCCAAAAACCATAAGTTCTTTCGAAAACCAGTAGTTAATCAGTTCCTTGTTTCCCAAACCATAACCAATGGGGGCTACCCCATGTAACCACTAGACCGTTACCATATCGACAACTGACTGAGGAAGTTGTGCCCTATGTCAATGTCTATCATCATTGACTAAGTGCCCAGATCCATTAGTACACGCCCGTCCTACCGGCACGGTGTGAGGCTTGTCAACCCTAATAGCGCTATTAACTAATGACCCGCTCGCCATTGGCCCGGCGATTAAGTCGATATAAAAATGAGGGACTTCATGATAGAGTTTTGTCTAGTAAGTTATATGTTGTCGTCCTTCCCAACCGAGGACGGAGGTACGTACTCTACCCAACCGAGAATACGCAGGTTAAATGTAGTCGTCCTTCCCAACCAAGGACGGAGGTACATATTCTGTTAATATGTAGGTTTCGTTTTAGCTTTTTAACCCATTCCCAACCCACCGGGAATCCCATGCCTTATAAAAGTGTTAACTCACCTTGGTTTGCTCGGTATGATTATCTACGTATTCAAGTTGATCAATCAAATCCTAGCATGGTTATCAAAGCCAATCAGTTTCACATAGACTCAAGTCACATAGTTCACGTATTCGTTACACATACTATACTTACAGTGTACACAGACTTCACCTATCATTATGCAAGTCACCTCAGTAATTCATGCAACATACCAGTTTATCATCATCATATATTCCCTATCATATGTTCGGGTCACGTACCAGGTCACATTACAAGTTTATGTACAGTAATACCCAATTATTGCACATGTATTTCACGCATATAGTTCAAATCATCACAATCAATCCATTAATTTAGTATCAATAAGTAGTCATCTAACATGTATTCAATTCATAGCAGGTTCACATAATTATCTCGTGTTTACACACATATAACACTTTAATCTTCAACACAAATACATGCAAAATAACCAAATTAATAACATTTTTGGGTTTGGTATGATCTGAGATAATCTTATGTCAATTATGATCAATTCGTGGCCCATTCCCTAATACCCAAACCAACCAGCCCAGCTAGCATTAATCATATACTCATCACATGATACACAATATTCTGTTGGGCCACATACAAACTCGTACCACAAGCACACAAGACAAGCGATAACTTATTTGCCCATTACAGCACTCATATTGGCATGCGGCCCAATTGGTTTCACACGCATAATAAACCACAGTCAGTCAGACAATAACCACATGATAAACATCATCTTTCGTCGGCCGGTGTATGCGACGAAACATCCAGATCATCAGTCAACAGGTGTGTGACGAAACACCCAGGTGTTTCGTCGACCTGGTGTTTTGTCGACATGGAGTTTCGTCGACATGGAGTTTCGTCGGGAAGGGAGTGATGAAACTCCACAAGTTTCGTCGGCCATAACAGTGTGTGACTAATTAAATCAACTTTTCTAATCTCTACATAACCGTCCCCTTAATCTCGGCTCAAACAATTACATAACCAAGCTAAATGCACATTCCAATCTCATAGCAACAACCTAAATCTCTAACAGTTTCAACATATTCCAATACCGAAACAAAGAAACTAATCATAGCTCTATAAACGATTAATCATTAACAACATTAAACATTTTAACTATCCTTCAAACAGATAGGATAGTACACTCGGATGTTAATTTCTTTGCTATAGCCGTAACCACTAGCATGAACTTCCCGTTTTCGTATCACGTTGATTAGCATCAAATCAACACCTTTCAACCTGTTCTAACCAGTTAATCATCACAAGGGATTTATTAACATTCCAACAGAAACATCTATCAACAACCCTAGAGTATTCATAGACCACAAATCATTCATAATACTTCTTGATTAGATCTAACGGCTAGTTATCATAAGGTGTTCATCTAGCTTTTATTATCATGCATATCATGTTTATCAACCAGCAAGTAACATCACTTCATCACACAACTCATTATAGCAACATATCCCCAAGTACAATAAAGAGTTAAATCAAATAATGGTATTCATTTACCAACCGACTCAAGATGAAACTGAGGAGAATTTCGAGAGGCAGTGGGGCCTGCCGTCGACTTCCAAGAAGGATGAGGGGGTTAGGCTTTGCAATGGGTTATGTAACACAACCCATAAACTTACGTATACATCAGAAAGTAGGAGGTAGGCCAAGTTAGTTTGATGATGGTGTTGTCCTAATAAAGATAAAGTGTGTCAGTCCACTAATATTCGTAGTCCAATTAGAATTTGAAAGTCACAACAATTGTCGGCCACTGTTAATGTTTTGTTAATTGATATTTTTTTTAAACACTTGATATATGAAGCCCACTAATTCTATATCCAATCATAGTTTAGAATTTAAATTGTTGTCGGTTTAGAAAATCACGAGTAACTGAAAGACCCTGAACATACGAGTTGTCACATCGTTCCCCATCAGGACAAAAAGTTCACCGAAGGGGGCACGGTTGAGCCGACCAGGTTGACACGACAGACGCTGATCGGCTTGCACATCACGTGTGACTTCTCTGGGCTCGGTTTATAGGAGCGGACGGGCAGCTGTTTGTCCCCGCCGACTTCTCAGATGAGTTACTAGAGGAGCTGCCAGATCCGACAGGTGGTAATGCCGACGACGATGACGATTACGCCGATGGTGACCACGCTCACCCACCACTTCCTCCACCGCAGCCTCAGCCACACGGGGTGACTTAGTACCCCGAGCACGTTCTATGCGAACATGTAACACCTCGTAAAGTCGTGTCCAATTATACAAAGACACGTGTCCTAAACCTTAACCAGGCAACGGAATTATTCTGAAGGACTAAATTCGACAACATTGAGATTTTGTATGCGAAGGGACAAAAAGTGTCAACATGCTAATTTATGCCTCTGAGTGACCTTTTACTATATCCGAGACTTTATATTGTTGAAACAAGCTCTTGTAAATAATTAGCGATGATTATAAAAGTTGAAGGACTAAAGGTGTCAAGTTTGAAAGATTTCATATTTCTGTTCAACCTCTTACGGAACGCAAGGGCCAAGGCTTACGGTCCGTAAGGAGGGTACCTGGGCGATACAAATTTAAATCGGTTACGGACCGTAAGGGGGTCTGGCTTACAGTCCGTAAAGCCTGTATCTGGGCAGAAAATTTTGGACAGCTGCAGGTTTTCATCTTTAACCGACTTACACACTAAGAACTCGATACCAGGAGCTTGTTGATGGTTTCTAAAATCACTAAGGACACCTGTAATGATCCTAGACACTCCATAACACCTGTGATGATCTTGGATCATGTTCTTCAACTATAAATAGGAGCTCTAGTGTTCCATTTTCCTTGCTCAACTCAAAATCTTCACTTCTCACTCTTTCTTGGAGATTCCTGATTAAGGAGACTCCTTCTAAGTTTAAAAGATTCAAGCTAGGACCCTTTATAAGTGTTCTTAGCCACTTTAGTTCAGTTTTATAGGTTTTATGGCCCAAAGTCAAAGTTGTCGTAAAATGACTTTGACCTTCGGTTAAAACCCAAATGGTCCAACCATTGTTCGATGTAAATGTGGCTATGTGACCATAATTAAGTAGGTGTTAATCCCTCAAAAGGGCACCTCATAATTTTCTCGTTTGCTTAGTCAATTATCGGGTTAAACTAATTAATTAAAAAGTCAAACGGGTCAGATTTGTAAATAATAATCAAAACTGATAATGTAGGTATTATGAATCATATTTTGCCACTTAAATAACTTGGTAAATATTATTAGAACATATTTAAGCATGTTCAACCCGACAATTCTGATGTCTAAGCCCGCTTCGCAACCGAAAGTCGCAAAAGCTTGACTTTTGCTTTGACTTTCAGTTCTGATGTCACACCCAAAAAACGTCGTAGCGGAATATAAAACGTAGTGGTGACGGAAGTTGGTGCCCATTTATACCTTGTCGGACGATGCACTCATTTGTTGGACATTTTGACATATTTTAAAATATAAGTATTATACATTACATTTTAAAGTCACGACACAACCACATAAGTTAAGTTGTTTTGATCCTCGCGGATCTTATTACAAACGTCCCAGATAGTTTAAAAGTTGTCCAACATATTTAAGCAAAACAACATGCATCATCAAACACAAGATACCCCATGATTTCCCGAAGCCGAACTCAAGTACCTGTAGAACACGTTAAAAATCAAGTATCAACACAAAGGAAGGTGAGTTCACATATTCACTTACACACAATTTTAATCCAAGGAAAACTTTCTATTTAGGTGTTTATTTGAAAACATCCATATAATTTTGAAAGTCCGTTTTACTTCCTTAATAAAATCCATGGGCCTTCCATTGGTTCATCAATCCGACAACTGTAATATATATATTGCCCAGGTTTTGTATATTAAATTATTGCGTCAACTTTCAGACTTGTATGTTAGCTAGACGATACGAACTATATATTAACCATGCAGGGATAATCAAAGCTAGACAATAAACAGAATTTAAATTCGTCGTTTGACTTGACACGGGGCGACCGGTCAAGACGGGGTTGTCAACCAGATAAATCTACCAACAATTCATCGCGTGCAATACTTAAATGATTAAACGACACCATTGGCGCTTGGGTCCATATTGAGACCATTTATGATGTCTGCCTCACGTACAATATATATATCCTACTAATATGACAATTTAATACACGATGTTGTACGAATTCCACCGACACTCCATTATTTGAGACCCAGTCCAGAATTCGTCCCCAACTGTACGGTCATGTTTCACTTAGGAAATACCGTACTTTCAATATTCATTCATCAAAAACGTTTTACTTTCAAACGTATGACTTATCAAATCTCATATATTTTCAACGAAAATATATATTTTATATTAAAAGGTATGTTTTATTTCGAAAACATTATTAAACCCTTTTATTGACGTGTTCTACCCCCAAAATATATACAAAGCAGTAAAAAGATGGGTTTAGTGACACTCACCTTTGGGTGCGTATTTTAAATAGCGCAATCCCAGAGATTGATTTTCTACACGTCCTAATATAAGAACGATTTTAAATCAATATGCATAACACAAAAATCCTAAGTTTCTCCGTTTCTTAGAATTATCACATAACTTTTAGATTATCTCGAAAAGTTGTTATTTTTGGATTATGTTGGCACGTTAATATATACATGAGTCCATATATATATTTTTATGATTTTGCGACATGAACGATTTTATGGGTGACCATTATTGTGTAATTCCATTAACTTTTCCCGTTTATACGCAATATATCTACGATTTGCGCGTCGTAATATATATACATAAACGTTCATATAATTTAACACCGAAATACGCAAAATATTACTAAATTATCTATTTTGTCATTTTTAAAGCAAATATACATAAAATATCATATATGTATCAAATTTCATGCTCGACAAACAAGTTTCACATCTAACACAATTTTCACTGTTTCTACCGCATAAAACGTACATGTATACATGCGTAAGCTAGATTTCTAACATTATGTTAAAAACTTAACATATTTTCATATTCTATGTTTAAATCACATGACACATTTTGCCACATAAAGTTTACCCAAAATTTTACCCACACTAGTGTACATTAAAAAATGCGTATTTTAGCGATTCGGTAACGTTTTTGGGCGTCGGAAGTCACGTATGACCAACCAAACACCAAGTAAACATAAAATTAGTTAAAATACTTATTTTAAACTAAAAACATCAGTTTATTTACTGATCTAAATCCGTTTTACAAAAATCACTCGAAAAGCCGATTTTTGACCGTTTTAACGCATAGTTTTGCGTTAAACGTTACTATAATCATCCCAACTCGAAACGACTTGATATTTTAAAACAATACATGTTATTTACTGATTAAAATAATAGTTATAATCAGATTAGTGCAGTTTTTGTATAAGTCACATAATCATGCGATTTCACGTATTTTACAACTTTTAATGCACCATGTACAACATGCAAAGCTAGCAAACATTATGACAAAGTTATAAGTCACTAAACACTTTAAAATAACTTCATTTTAGTGTTTACAATCACACTCAAATCATCTTTTTAAGATCATATATCATCATGCATGTCTAAGTATATGCATCTAGTATGCTCATATCATAATTTTATCATCTAATATGATCTCAATACATCAAAACCTTACTAACATATTATTCCTTCAAATATCATACATAACACTTTAATCCTTCAATCATTCATGTTGTTGATGCATAATGTCTATCGCCTGCGTCATCAGTCTATGTCGTGTCGTTTACATGTAATAGTTTGAAAAATTTAAGTTTATGTGTGTTGTAGTCCAGTTCGCACGACCTGGAAGGTCAGGTCGCACGAACTGAAGCAAACCAGTTCATGCGGTCTGGATGTGTTGATTCCGTGCGAACTGGGAAACCTATAAATAGATTAGTTCTGTTCTTCATTTGTAACATTCTGGAGAAGTTTGTCATGAAGTGCTGTCCAGTTCTCTCTGTAGGAAAACGTTTTATTGGTACACAATGTTTATCGCCTACGTCAACAGTCCAGGTCGTGTCAGTAGCTTGTAATAGGGGTGTAAAGCGTAAAAGTTTAATGTTATTTGTGCTTGTACCATTTCGTACGAAATGGATGATGTAATGTCATTTTGCACGAAATGGAGGTTGCCATTTCATGCGAAATGGAATGTGTCATTTCATGCGGAATGGATGCCCTATATATATGGGTGTTGGGTTTTCCATTTGTAACGGTTCGGTGAAATCTGTCACAAAGTGCCGCCAGTTTCTCTCCGTGTATTAACGTCTAATATCAATGGAAAACCAGTTTAAAGTGTATTTCTCTGCTTCTTCTCACATTCTAACACCGATTCTCAGTTACTAGATTGTTTCCGCCTCTCTAGTGACTTAGATTTGACTCAGACCGACTCATTCAGGTCGAATATCGATCCTACAAATGGTATCAGAGCTCAGGAGGAGTCAAATCGGCTGAATCAGTGCTTTGAATGGTTTAGAACTTTCTACTTCTACTCATTCTTGGATTTTTGAATTATTCCACGGAAAAAATGGACTGAGATTTGGATATAACGTGTAAAACACCATTTTAATCAATCCTTCAAAGTTACAGACCTTAATTCGGACTAAAATTGATCAAAAAGTGCCAAAAACATCATTTCGTGTGAAATTTCATCATTTAGTATGAAAATTGTGTCCATTCCGTACGAAATGAACCATTTCGTGTGAAGTTTTACCATTTCGCTTGAAAATCCATATTGTTTGACCATTTCGCACGAAAAGGAATCTTGTTTACTCATTTCGCACGAAATGGCATTCCATTTCGCTTGAAATTGTTATTTAGCTTGAAAGTTCATATCGTTTGAACTCATTCCGTTTGAAACAGTCCATTTCATTTGTGTGTCCATTCCGTTTGAAAGTCCATTCCGTGTGGAAGTCGTTTCGCTTGAAAAGTGATTTTTTCAAAAACTTAGAAAATTTTTCGAAACTGTTTTCATAGTTTAAAATGGATAACCAAGAATTTTATAACATGTTTTCCGGAGGGGGAATGACAGCAGTTCAAACTCCAGCGAGTATTGTGCAGAACGTAAACATGGAAAACGAGCTTGGTACAATGCAAAAGCCACCAAAATTAATGAACATTGACGAATATTCAGGGTGGTCAGAGAGGTTTAAAACCTAGGTACAGGCAAATCATTTTGAGTGTTGGATGAAAATTGAATTGAAGTATGTACCTCCGACAAATGGAGCGGGTATTGAGAAAACACTTAATCAGTTAACTCCGCTTGAGCAGGAAAGCTTTAAAGCTGAAAAGAAAATGATGAGTATCTTGCAGCAAGCAATCAAAGAAGATATTTTAGTTCTGCTACAACATCAGGATAACTCACAGTTTGTCTGGAATGCACTGAAAGTGAAATTTCTTGGAAGTGTTTCGATGATAAAGAGCAAAACGGCATTGTTGAAAAAGGAATTTGATATTTTTTACGGGTATCAAGGGTGAGTCAACAAAAGAGTTGATCGAGAGATATTGTCATTTGGTTGTAGAAATGAAGCGTTTGAGCATTGAAAAAACAGATGAAGAATGGGTTGACAAGTTGGCAGATGCTTTACCGTATGATGAGTGGGGCACATATTTGTTGGTTTTGAAAAATAACTTGGAATATGTTGGTTTCAATCTAAGCACGTTCATCGAGAAAATTGAATCACATGAGCTTGAACTTAAAAAGATTAGAAAAATGAAATCTTCTAATGTAAAACAAGATGTTCAATTGTACTACAAAGGAAGCTCATCAGCAACATCTACCCCAAGTCCAAAAATTCAGACAGCATTTAGTGCTGAGCCTACATCTGGAGTTTCTCAAAGCACACCGAACAACAACTATTCATCATTCACAAATTATGAACCAAATCCTAAGGTTCAAGAACAAGTGTCTCCTCAAGGTTCATCAAGTTCAAATAATCAGAGTTGCGTTGCTGGGATACAGTGCAATATTGCTGTAAACATCAAAAATGGTCAAGATTTTACAGAAGAAGCAGCAAAACAACATATCGCACTATTAGCTTCCATTCTTGAATCATATGAGAGTCTAGATGCTGGAAAGATCGGTAATCCAGACATGACAAAGGAGGATTACGATCAAATTGATCCTGAAGAATTAGAGCTTATTGATATCAAATGGGGAATGGCGAGCTTAGTGAGGAGAGCACAAATGTTCATGGAAATAACTGGACGAAATAGTCTCTCAGGACCTGATTGTAAGCTTGGATTTGACAAAGCGAAAGTAACCTGCTTCAAATGCAAAGAAAAAGGGCATTTCAAATGTGAGTGTCCAAACAGGGAAGTAAACAACCATCAGAATCCATTCACTAATGACTACTACCGACAAGCAATCTATCACAAAAATAGTCAGCAACCATTCAATCAAAGACCTCAAATTGAAAACAAACTAGAAAAGGCTCTTTTGGTTAATAAAGATGATGAAAAGATTCCGGAAGGTTTTAGTTGGGATAAATATGTTCCTGGTGAGGGTCTTGCTATGATCGCGGAGATTGTTGAAGAGCCAGAATGTGTTGTGGAAACTGAGGAAGTCAGTGAAGTGATGAGTGAAGAGAGTTTGGCAGAGCTTGAAGAGGCAGCAGCAGAAGTTTATTATTATCAATCAGAACAGGAGATTATTGCTAATTCTTTTAAATCCATAATGCCTCCTAACATGTTTGATTCTTTTGCAGGATTCGTCAGCGAACCAACTACAGGTTTCTGTCCACAATATGACGTCGAAAAAGATCCGGTAGAAGAAATCATAGATGTTTCTAAAGAGATGAATGAAGAAACTCTGAAGGAGATAGCTGACAAGGCGCTGATGGTCAAGCTGAAAGAGGTAGACAAAACTCAAGTGTCAGTATCTGTCAAAACGGAGTCTGTCGAAACAGAGTCAATCGAAAATGAGTCAGTCGAAAAGGAGTTCGAGTTCAAATCATAAAATCTGGATATCAAATCAGGAGAAAAATCAGAGTCTGAGTCTGACGGGTTTGGTAAACCAGAAATTAAAACTGATAAAGAGGAAAAGGTTTTTGAAAAGGTTGATTCAATTCCTGAAACACCATGCGAAAACTGTTTAAAACCCTGCATGGATTGTCTTGAAAAAGACAAACAGTTTCAAGAATTGAAGAAATATACTGACAACGTAAAATTTGATCTTAATGATGTGAAAGAAGCTTATGACACTTTATCACGTTCAATCAAAATGATTCAAAAGGAAAGTATAGAAAATGATAAAGCTACTAATTTGTTCAAAGAAACTGTCATGGAAAAGCAGATGGAGATTAACATTCATCTAGACACAATCGCATCTTTGAAAAAGGAACTTGAATTGATTCGTATTGAAAAAGAAAGAGTTGATAAGAAATTGATCAGTTATATTGCTTCATCTTATGTGATTGATCAAATTGTTCCTCAACTACCTGATGCTAAACCTGCTTTCAACAATGTTCCACCCCCAATGTGGAATCATTATACACAGAAATATCCAGATGGGGTGGAAGCAGCTTTGAATCTCAAGTTGAGAACTGTAGAGAATGAGTGACCGGAAAGCATTGATGTTACATTCTCTCCATCTGACACCGAAAACGAGTCACGAGTGATTAAAACTGTTGTTGATCAAGTGTTGGATGAAGAAAGTGATAACTCTGATTTCGAAACGGTTAAAACTCATTTGGAGAATTCCAATTCTGATTCTGAAGATGACGGAAACTTTTTGGATAAGTTCATACCAAAATCAGATAAAGTTGTGAATGACGATTCGATCATTGTGGCTTACACGATGACCGGAACTGACAAACTATATACTGATTTTGAATTTCCGATTCAGAATGCAAAACTGGAAAATGTTGAAAAGGTTTACAAGCTTGTGGAAATTGACATTTCAGAGGTTAACAACAACGCGTTTCTATCAAAACCGAAAAAATCTTTTGTGAAACAACAACCAAACAACCCGGGAAAGAAAGAATGGGTGGGTAACAATGGTCAGAACAAAAGACATGGTAACAATTTCAAAAGGAAAGGTGTCGGTTTTGAGAAGAAAATGGTTAAGAAAGAGGTTAAGCTAAGAGAAAATTTGAATGATGTGTTTGTGGCGGGTAAGAATACAGTAGATGAAAAAGATTATATCTTTAGTCAGAAAGCAATTGACGATTTCAGTGCAGCTCAAAAGTTGAAAAATGAGACCAACAGATCTACTTTTGTTGAGTACGACAAAAGAGTCTGTTATCGCTGCAATGAAATTGGTCACATGGCCAAACAGTGTGTTAAAAGGATTGAAAAACCAGTTTTCCAGAAAACCAAACCTAAAACTTCAAAAGATGTTAAGGGAAAAACACCGATGGTTTCCCCCGTACGTATTCTAAAACGCGGTGAATCTTTGAAGTCCGAGGACAAGCCAAAATCAACCTTTGAGATTGGTGAATCTTCGAAATCTCCAAAGACTTCAAAGGTTTATCCTAAAACGAAGATTTTTCCAAATCAATCATGGGTGGAGAAACCTAAACAATCGTTTGAAGAAAAGAAAATGGAAAATGTTTTAAAATCTGAGCCGAAGATCGTTGTAACTAATAATGAAAAATTTGAGTTTGAATTGGACAAACTGATTGAAGAATTCCCACCAATCAAGGAGGGATATCTAAAATCAAAGTCAAAACCTGTTGTTCCAAACGTTGTCTTCAACATTCCAAAAGTTGACGTAGCTTGTGATCTTATATTTGGTAGTGTTCCAAATGTGAAGAAATCTTGAGCATCATTGTTTGAGTGAATGTTTTTGATGTGTGCAGGGGCTTTCGAGGTCGATCATCTCCAAGTGGATCATGGATAGCGGTGCCTCGAGGCATATGACGGGAATGTTAGCATTGCTCTATGATGTCAAATCAATCAACGGAGGATATGTTGGATTTGCAGGAACACGGGGAGGAAGAATCGTTGGTGAAGGAATTCTTACCAATGGAGTTGTAACGTTCGATAAAGTGAACTACATCGTTGAACTTGAAAACAATCTGTTGAGCATGTCGCAGATTTGTGACAAGTCGTTCAGAGTTCATTTTACAAAAAATGAGTGTTTGATCATTAAACCAGGTTTTAAAATTCCAGAAGATATGGTGTTGATGCGCGCTCCTCGTGAAAATGATTTGTATGTCCTAGACATGAGCGTCGCAACAACAACAGACAAAAAACCAAAATGTTTTGTAACTAAAACAAAAGCAACTGAAAAAGAATGAAGAATGTGGCATCGTAAGATGGGTCACATTCATGTGAGAAACATGAATTTCTTAGTTCACAATGATCTTGTTGAAGGTGTTAATTTGAAAAGTTTCCATCTGAATGATGATTGTGTAGAATGCAAAAAGGGGAAGCAAACGAAAAAGTCACACCCAGATAAGCTCTTGAATTCAATCAGACTACCGCTAGAAAGACTCCACATGGATCTTTTTGGACCGGTAAATGTGAAGAGCGTAAGTGGAGATCTGTATTGTCTTGTGGTCACTGACGACTTTACAATATTTTCATGGGTAATGTGTATCGAAAGATAAGATCAAACATTTGATTCGTTGATGATTTTGTTCAAAAAGATGGAGACGCTGTACAAACTGCCGATCAGAAGAATTCGAAGTGACAACAGAACGGAGTTCAAAAACAACCGTATGCTAGAATTTTGCAATGACAAAGGCATTCTTCATGAATTCAGTGCACCGTATACTCCACAACAAAACGGTGTCGCAGAACGAAAGAATCGCACACTGATCGAAATAGCTCAAACTATGCTAGCCGATTCCAAATTGCCGATATTCTTTTGGAGTGAAGCGATTGCTACAGCATGTTACACGCTAAATCGTGTTCTTACAGTAAAGAAGTACAAGAAAACCTGCTTCAAATTACTTCATCGCTATAAACCAAATATGAAATTCTTAGAACCTTTTGGATCACCTTGCACATTTATTGATCCAGATGGTAAATTTGGTGCAAAAGTTAACGAAGTTTTTTTGTAGGTTATGCGAGTCCACTGAAGAGAGTATTTGTTCCATGCTTAGGGAAGATTATACAAGTTCAGCATGTTGACTGTCAGAAGTTTACTGCTCCGGAACAACTTCCCGGAAACAGATTGATGTTTGACTACGACAAACTCTGGGAGTCTTTCCAATTGCCGACTGAGCCAAGTGAGGAGGAACTAGCAATATTATACCAACATCAGCAATCTATGTCACAAGAACAAGTGCCAAGACCGTTGGTAGTTTCTCAGCCCACCGTAGGTGAACATAATCACGAGGCCGGTCCAAGTGGAACTGCACACGAATCCCCAGTTGAAACAGCTCCATTATTTGATCAGTCTAACGACTCAGAACTGGAAACCGATCTGGTTTTTGACGAGGAACCAAATATTGAAACTTCAGAAGCTGTTGATCACACGGGTGATCTGGATATCTCAAATTTGCAATCGGAAGTGAGCGTGCCAGACACAGTCATGCCGAGAACTTTGTCTTACCATCCATCGGAACAAATTATCGGAGATCTTCACAATGGTGTGAAAACGCGTGATCAAATCAACAAAGCCCTTACATGTTTTTATTCTTCTGTAGCTCCTTTACAGGAAGAATTCTCATTGAAATGCTTTATTTCACAGGTAGAGCCGAAGACATATAAAGAAGCATTACCCGAGGAAAGCTGGGTAAATGCAATGCAGGAGGAGCTACTGCAGTTTGAGAAACTTGGAGTGTGGAAGTTAGTTGAACTCCCGGAAAATCAAAAGTTGATAAAGACCAAGTGGGTCTTCAAGTGTAAGCGGGATGATAGAAGGGTGATCGTAAGAAACAAAGCACGGTTGGTAGTCCAAGGTTTTAGTCAGCAAGAAGGCATCGACTTTACAGAAGTGTATGCGCCCGTTGCTCGACTCGAGGCAATTAGAATCTTCCTGGCATTCGCGTCTTGGAAAGGATTCAAGGTCTACCAATTAGATGTCAAATCTGCATTCCTTTACGGAAAGATCAAAGAAGAAGTGTACGTCGGACAACCACCGGGGTTTACCGATCCAGTGCACAAAAACATGGTCTATCTACTCGACAAAGCGCTTTACGGACTACACCAGGCCCCGAGAGCCTGGTACAAGACCCTTTCCCAACTGCTGGCCAACGGGTTCACCAGAGGGACGGTCGATAGTACTTTGTTTACAAAAGAGGTTGCAGGGCATCTACTCATCGTGCAGATTTACGTTGACGACATAATCTTTGGGTCGACGAACGACGAATTGTGCAAAGAGTTTGAGAAGGTTATGAAGAAGAAGTTCGAAATGAGTTCGATGGGGGAGATGAAGTTCTTCCTAGGGCTATAGGTTGAGCAAATGCCCGAAGGAATCTTCATACACCAGACGAAATATGTGAATGATGTGCTGGAAAAATTCAACATGTCCGAATCAACTCCAACATCAACCCCCCTGGCTCAAAATCATGGGATATGTCCGGATGAAAGCGGGGAAAAGGTGGATGAGACGCACTGTCGATCGATCATTGGTTCCTTAATGTATTTGACAGCGTCAAGACCGGAAATCATGTATCTAACTTACCTATGCGCCCGATATCAGTCTAGCCCGAGACTGTCACACCTGATGATTGTGAAGAGAATTTTACGGTATCTTAAAGGTTGCCCAAGCACCGGCTTGTGGTATCCTAAATCTGGTGACTTTTCTCTTACTAGTTATGCTGATTCTGACTTCGGGAGCTGTAAGCTTAATGCAAAGTCCACAACTGCTGGGTGCTAGTTCTTCGGAACTCACCTTGTCACCTGGCAGTGCAAGAAACAAACCACAGTCGCTCTCTCAACCTGTGAGGCTGAATACGTTTCGGCTTCCAGCTGTTGTTCTCAGATCCTCTGGATCCAATGGATCCAACAGCAGATGAGGGACTATGGTTTGCAGTTCTTGGATACACCTATCTTTGTGGACAATGAGGCAGCCATAAATATAACTAAAAATCCGGTTCATCACTCTTAAATGAAACATATTGAGATTCGACATCATTTCATCCGTGATTGCTACGAGAAGAAATTGATTCGAATTGATCATATACACACCGATGATCAGAGAGCTGATTTTTACACAAAACCCTTTGACAGAACAAGATTTAACTATCTTTTAAAATTGAACGGGTTGAAAATTTTGTTTTCTGGGAGGGTAATAGAGTGTGAAGCCGAGGAGGACGGCGATCAGAAGTGATCTGCGTCTTGTTGTCATGTTTTTCTGTACAGTTTATTTTCTGCTTTTGATAAATCCAAAAACACAAAAATATGTTTTTGATTTTAGGGGGAGAAAGTTTATAGAAAATACAAAAACAGGATAAAATTTCAAAATCCAAAAAACAGTGAAAAAGTAAAAAAGAGTTTGTGTAAAAAAAGAGGAAATGATAGTACATCAGTGGACTATTAGTGCATGCTAGAGAAATATGAAGTTTTATAAAGTTTTAAACAGTCTCACTAGGGATGTGTCGATAGGCTCAGCTAAGACTAGTAGTTTTGCGAAAACGATACAAACATAACGCAAAATGCCTAAGTCTGATGGGAAACACGGTCGAACGCATAGTACTTAGTTTTGGCCTTCTTGACTGTGTGCCTGCTCGGTAATTGCTGATTGTCTTAGAACATCAAACTGGTAAGTTTGTGAGCTTTCACAACTTTGCTGAAAAGTCACTGTGATTTTGTGTTTTCTTTTTGCAAAAATTTAAACTTGTTTGATTTCTTTATTTTGATTAAGCATTGGACATCCTCTGCGTATACGGGAGTATCGACCTGGATGTTAATGCCTAATCGTTCTACTTTGGTTTCTTTGGTGTTTCGTTTAAGCTTTGGATCATCTCTTCGTATACGGGAGTATCGAACTGGTGATTAAAGCCTAAACGCTTTCAACTTGTTTTATTTTTTCTTATTTTACTTAAACATTGGACGATCTCTGCGTATACGGGAGTATCGACCTGATCGTTAATGTTTAAGTGTTCTGAGTTATTTTTGCACAAATCACAGTTGATGAAAGTTTAAAAGCGTTATTCGGGTCAGTACATTACATGATGAGGGGATATGCTTAGATTGTGGGGCCCATAGGATTTTAGTGCTATCTAATATACCTTAATCGTATCGGTAAGCATTACGAACATCCTAGAGGAGTTTAAGTGGACCACAATATCGATGATCTAGGGTGAATTGTTTAAAAGCTTTAAGTGGTAAATTTTAGATCAACGGTGCATCTGATATATGTTTGTACAAATTACAGTTTCATGTTTCTAGTTGTTTAGCTAATATGTTGAAAATTTCAAAAAGATTTGATACTTCATCTTATTTTCGACAACGGACGTTGGAGATCTAATGATCAAAGTCTCATAGTGCTAAACAAGTTGGAACATGTGGGTTGGATAAGAAAAAGTTTGTGAAAATAGTTGTTAATTGCTCGAAATGTTTAAAAGTTCATTAATTTGAACTTAAATCTGTTTCAAAAAGTCAGCAAGTTCATAAATTGGTCAGCCAAGGTTATTAACTTGGACTTGGCAGGCTAAACAGTTGACCAGGGTCATTAACTTGGACTTGGTTAACTGGGTGTGATGGTAAAAAAGTTGAAAATAATCAAAAAGATAAAAATTTGAAAAATTCTGTAAAATTAAAATTTCATACGAAATGACCATTTCGCACGAAATGGTTATATCGTTTCAAATACCCATTTCGCGTGAAAATGACACACTGTCTCAATCGTCCATTTCGTACGAAATGGACACGTCTATATAAAGGGTCTCATTTCGCTTGAAACCTCAGTTTCTCCATTCCGCACCAAACTCACTCTCAAAAGGCGATTTCACGCGAATCACTGATTTCAATGATTTCAAGCCTGATTCTTGTGTTCTTGTTGTTCGTAATATGTTTATAAGTTGGTTGGTACAACTTATAACATGGGAAAGGCGAGGATTGTTGTTTGATTTGATCGAAATCGAATGAACTTCGATGAACAGGGTCTTTGATCTTAGATCTAGGGTTGTATATTGGTCCAAATTGAATGAAATACATGTCAGTGTGATCGGAATGTGATAAAGATCAGTTTTATGTCACCTATTTCAGGATCAAAACATGTTTTTTTTTAAATCTGAATGATCTCCGAAGAACCCAGAACTTTGAATCTAGATCTAGGATGATTTTGTGGGTCAAAATGAAAATAAAACACATCCATGTACTCGGAATCTGTTAAAGAACAAATCTTGGGTTTCATTTTCATCATCAAAACAAGTTTTAAACATTTGCAAATCACTGTTCATGAACCAGATTTCAAACGAAATGACAAGTCATTTCGTACGAAATGGCTCATTAGTTAATGTTACCAAATCATGCGAAATGGCCATATCGCTTGAAACATCATTTCGCTTGAAATAGCCTTTTCGTTTGAAAGTCAAACCGTTTGAAACTGGCCATTCCGTTTGAAACCCATTTCGCTTGAAATTCATTTCGTGTGAAGCATTTTTTGTGTTGAAAAATTGTTCAAAGTGTCTAACCTGTGTTTCTGTTGATTGTGTTTATATTTCAGGCTTCGAATGTGCAGTTTGATCCGTTACATAACATCTGTTGTGTTTATGATGAAAAGCTTCCAAAGATGGCTGTATTCAAAGAGATTCTGGAATTCATGAATCGTTTACCTATCCAAAAGGCATTGACGAATCAACATAATGTTTTCAAATCTCATATTGAACGTTTCTGGAAGAATGCTAAGTATGATGAAGAAAGTAAAGTAATAATTTCAATTGTTAGCTTAAATTGTGAAGATAAAGAGATTGTCATCACAGAACAACTCGTCCGTGAAGTGTTAGATTTTCCGGATGATGAAAATTCACCAACGAAGTTTCCAGAGAGAATGGTTAAGGGATGTATGTTGAGGATGGGGTATAATTGTCCGTTGAACAGTGCAAACTATTTGAAATCGTGTTTCTCAAAACCTTACAAATTTTTCATCCATTCAGTGATTCACGCTCTCAGTCATAGAAAGGGTGGTTATGATGTGATGAGAGATTACCAGATGAATATGGTGACAGCATTAGTGTTGAACAAAAAGTACAATTTTTCAAAAATCATTTTCCATTACATTAAAGAAAACATTACATCAGGCAGTAAAACCTGGATATATCCGAGATTTGTACAAATGATGATTGATCATGCTTATCCGGATCTAGTAAAAGATGAAGATAATGATTTATTGGCGTTGTATCACATGGATAACGAGACATTGATTGTATTATCCAGGTATCACAAAAATCATCCAGAATAAAAAACAAAGGCAGAATTCTTTGGATTCATCAAGAGTGCTAATTACGAAGATCCAGATCCTGTTAATCATCTGAAGTGGAGAAATGATGAAGAGATGAAAGAGAAAAGTGCAACTGATGAACTAACTAAGTTGGCAGAATTCAAGGAAACACGAAATGAGTGGTTTTTGAAAGAAGAAAATAAGAAAAGGAGTAGAAAGACAACTCCGAAAGTACAAGCAGAAGAAGGTTCGTCTTCACAACCGAAAAAGAAACGTCAAAAGAAAGCTGTCGAGACAATGCTGGTCGATGAACCAGAGGAAGATGAAATAGAAGTTGATATTAACATAGATCAAGAACGTTTATCATTTGAAACAGAGCAGTTGTTAAAAACTCTTAATGATACTGTAGAAACTGAAACAACAACTGGTGAGAAAGTTGGTGATGATGAAGAGGAAAGTTCATCTGATTCAGAGGTTGATGAAACTGAATGTTGGAGAAAAGTAATTTATGATCCAAAAGATAAAGAGAAACAGAAGAAAAGAAAAAGAAGTTCAGATGATGCGGACGAGAGGTATGTTCCATCACCAGAACATGTTCAAGATGTTCAAACACCACCATTATCTGGAGGTAGGAAGAAATCTAATGCAAGGAAAAGTGTTGTATCTCCTACAGCAAGAAAGTTGAAAATCAAGTTCAAAACAAAACCTACATCTGAACCACATCAACCACCATCACCACTACCACAACAATCACCACCAAAACAACCTTCACCACCAAAACAACAATCACCACCACATCAACCATCACCACCACATCAACCATCACCATCACAACTTCATATTTCTACACCTACACATGAACAACCTGTAATAACTTCACCACACATTTTACAAACACCACCAACCACACAATCACAAGTTCAAACTACACCTGGATCATCTGGGTTTGCAAACTTTCCATCGATTCCAGAGAATATAAGTCTTGAATCACTTCAAGATTTCAGTTTTGTGAATGATGAACTTGTAAAGAAGTTACAGAAGAAGTTTGATGAGGTGTCAAAGGAGAAAAAGAAGTTAGAAAAATGTGTAAAGACAGTTGAAGCTGAAAATTCATCTTTGTTGAAGAAAGTAGAAGCTGATCAAGTTGATATTGATATTCTGAAAGCTAAAGTAGCTAAATTGGAAAAGAAAAGTCTAGAAGAGATGAACAAAACAAGTACTTTGAGTTGAAAAACAAAGAATTGGAGGCTAATAATGCGAGAAGAGAACATGAAGATTATATGCTGAGAAAAGTGATTGAAGATTTGATTGGCAAACCAATTGAACAAAGATTTGAGGAGATTGAGCTTGAAGAAGTTAGAGCGAAATGAAAAGCTGATATGGAAGCTCAAATGAAAGATAAAGGTAAAGGTGTTGAAGGTGAAAATGTTGTTAAAGTTATTGAAAAGGCAATGGTTGTGTCAAAGCCAATAGAAGCTCCAGTATCGTCTGTTCTACCAATATCTTCAGTATCTGGTAATAATGACGAAGATGATGAAGATGACGAAGATGACGATGATGCTTTGATAGATGATGCAGATGATGTATATTCTGCAAGTAGTCATGATGATGATGATGGGAATGATGACGATGATCAAGGTACTTCGGGTATTAAGGTTACAGAAGCGTCTCAAGAAGAGAAGATTGATGAATATCTTCATGATGATGCTAATGAAGAACCTGAGAATGCAAGTGGTGAGGGGGAGCACGATGCTGAGAATGTTGATGAAAGTGATGATCACATTACAAGATTAATTCTTCGTCTCGAACACAATGTAGAAGAAGGAGAAATCTTGCATACTTATACTTTAGCTGAGTACTTAAAGATGATGCATGTTGATGAAAATAATTTCAACTTTGATTTTGAAGAGGAGCTGAATCAGTTTGATATTAATCAGCAGCCTGAGTATCAGTATAAATACGTTGAAGATGCTGATAACTATGACAGAGTTGAAGTGGAAGACTGCAGTGATGAAGAACAGTCTGAGAATGTGAATGTGGATACTTCTAACTTTCCAACGCTTGCAGAGTTCTTTAGTCAAGCAAATGAAGATGAGTTAAGAAGGAAAGTTGAAGAATGTGTTAAGAATAAAAGTTTTGATGAAATGTCAAAGGAAGTAATACGTGAAGAACGGAAGAAATGGTTCAGAAAAGATTCTGAGAGGAAATTCAAAAGACCATTGAAGTTTTACAAGAGAGATAGAGAAATTTCTCTTGGAGACATAATCAGTTGGGGTTATCTACCGCAGGTGAATGCATATGCAATCCGAAGAGAGTTTGGAGTTCAATATTTTGTGTATATTCAAGACATAATGTCTCTACCATGGTGGGACGTAGAAGAACTACCCAAGGTCAGAACATTATCGTATCCTGTCAGAACTCATGATATGCCTACCTGGGGTCTAATGAAGTTCGAAGCGTTTAAAGATTTCAAACACTGGAAGCCGCACTATCCGTAGAAAGTGAAGAGGATAGATCCAGTAACAGGTATTGAAGAAACGATCTTGCAAATCAAGAAACCCAGAATCATAAAGAACATTCCACTGCCAAAGATGGAGCAAGATTTTCACAAAGGGTTTCTATGCTGGGTATACAGTTGTATGTCGACTGAAGCTGTGATCACGTACAGTGTTGTAAAAGTCGCTAGGCGGTCTCTAGTCGGCCGACTGGGGAGTTGGGAGTAATCGAAGTACTCGGAGAGTACTCGGGGAGTACGCGGACATGGTAACTATAAAGAAAATTAATTGTTATATATTATACATATGTTAAAATAAGCATAATTCATATCAACTGAGTATAATTTAAAATGAAACATGTTTAAAGTTCAAATATTCTGAATACAAGTCCGAGTAGTCCGAGTACAAGGCCGAGTAGTCCGAGTACAAGGACGAGTAGGCCGATTTTGACTAATTAAAAGTCAACAAACCACGTTGACCACCTAGACCGACTAGGCCGACTCTTTCCAACTAGGTCCGACTAGGCGCCAACTAGGCGCCGAGTTTGACCGAGTTTGACCGAGGCCGACTAATTGAATCCGCCTAGGAGGAAGTCGCCTCGGAGGGGTTCCGAGGACCGAGTACTCACCGAGTACTCGGCCCTGAAATCCGACTTTTACAACACTGATCACGTATAAAGTGGAGAATGAAGTCAGATACATTCACTTGTATGATCCTATGTGGATAGTGAACTGTTCTGCGAAAGACATCGAGTGCTTGTTCGTGAATAAGATCGGTTACAAGAAAGATGACAAAGATCAAGCTCTTCAATTTCAGAAAGTTGCGACAATATGTTTTCAAAAAGGAATCAATTCTGAAAATGCATGGTCGTCTAAATGGCGGAAGATTGAAAAAGAGGAAGCTCTGAAAGCTGAAAAAGAAAGAAAGGAACGTGAAGAGCTCCGAGGTAAATGGATGAAGATGCAAGCTGAAGAAAAACTGAAAGCTTCTAAAGAAAATGAAAAACTGAAGAGTTTGTTGAAGAGAAAGCCGAAGCAGAGAGAAGAAAAGTTTAAGTCTCTGTGAAGAAGTTTTGAAGACAGTCTGACTGAAGACTCCGGCAATATCCAAGGGGGAGTTTGTTGGTACACAATGTCTATCGCCTATGTCAACAGTCCAGGTCGTGTCAGTAGCTTGTAATAGGGGTGTAAAGTGTAAAAGTTTAATGTTATTTGTGTTTGTACCAATTCGTACGAAATGGATGATGTAATGTCATTTCACACGAAATGGAGTTTGCCATTTCGTGCGAAATGGAATGTGTCATTTCGTGCGGAATGGATGCCCTATATATATGGGTGTTGGGTTTTCCATTTGTAACGGTTCGGTGAAATCTGTCACGAAGTGCTGCCAGTTTCTCTCCGTGTATTAACGTCTAATATCAATGGAAAACCAGTTTAAAGTGTATTTTTCTGCTTCTTCTCACATTCTAACACCGATTCTCAGTTACTAAATTGTTTCCGCCTCTCTAGTGACTTAGATTTGACTCAGACCGACTCATTCAGGTCGAATATCGATCCTACACATTTAATATCAATGAAGAACATGTTTAAAGTGACTTTCTACTCTTCTACTACTGTTCTAACACTGATTACAAGGTTTCTAGTCTGATTCCGCCTTTCTAGAAACTAGATCTGACTCTGATTCACTCGTTTGGACGATTCATCGATTCTACAAGTGGTATCAGAGCTCAGGATGAGCCAGATCTGTTGATATCAGTGTTTTGAACGGTTTAGAATCACATTCTTCTACTCTTTCTTGGATTTTTAGACGAATTCACGGACAAAATGGACTGAATTTTGGATATTTTGTGTAAAACATCATTTTGAACAATCTTAAAAAGTTGCAGACCATAAATCAAACTAAAACTGATCCAAAAATGTCAAAAATGTCAAATCGTGTGAAAATGATGCTCAGATCGTGGGAAATGAACCAGGTCGTTTGAATTTTTGTCAAATCGTTTGAAAATTGTGTCCAGTTCGCATGAATTGGACCATTTCGTTTGAAAGTTTCAAAATTTGTAACTAGTTCGCACGATTTGAGTGGTCAGATCGTTTTAAAATATCAGATCGTGTGAAAGTTGTTCACCTCGCACGAACTGAAATTTTTTATTCACCTCGCACGAGTTGGACAGTCCAGGTCGTTTGAAACATCTAGGTCATTTGAAACCATTCAGTTCGTTTGAAAAGTTCAGTTCGTTTGAAAGTCCAGATAGTGTGAAAGTCCAGGTCGCTTGAAAGTCTGATTTTTCAAAACTTAAAAATTTTTCGAAACATTTTTCAAAGTATAAAATGGACAATCAAGAGTTTTACAATGCGTTTTTCGGAGGAGGTATGACTGTTCAAACTCCAACAAGTATAGCCCAGAATGTGAATATGGAGAACGAGCTAGGAACCATGCAAAAACCACCGAAACTGCTCAACATTGAAGATTATTCGGGGTGGCAAGATAGATTTCACACGTGGGTTCAGGCGAATCACCTCGAATGTTGGCTGAAAGTTGAAACAAAATATGTAGTTCCTGTGAATGATGCTGGTCTTCCGAAAACACTTAACACTTTAACTCCGGCTGAACAAGAAAGCTTTAAAGCCGAGAAGAAGATGGTCAGTATATTGCAACAGGCAATTAAGGAAGACATTTTGGTACTGTTACAGCATCAGAATGACGCGCAATCTATTTGGAATGCTCTTAAAATCAAATTTCTTGGGAGTGCTGCAATGATCAAAAGCAAAAAGGCATTACTGAAAAAAGAATTTGACATATTTACTGCTATCAGTGGAGAATCAACGAAATAGTTGATTGAGAGGTACTGTCACTTGGTAGTGGAGATGAAGCGTTTGAATATAGATAAAACAGACGAAGAGTGGGTTGATAAGTTGGCTGACGCACTACCACAAGAAGAGTGGGGTACGTTCTTATTGGTTTTGAAGAACAACCTGGAATACGTGGGTTTCAATTTGAGTACGTTTATCGAGTGAATTGAAGCTCAAGAGCTTGAACTTCGAAAGATGAGGAAAATGAAATCTACAAACGTACAGCAAGATGTTCAGCTTTACTACAAAGGAAGCTCATCTGTCACATCTGCTCTGAGTCCAAAGATTCAAACGGCATTCAGTGCGAATTCTTCATCGGGAGTACCTCAAAGCATGCCTAACAACAACTTTTCACCGTATACAAATTACGAACCGAATCTTAAGGTTCAGAGTTCTCAAGAACAGGTTTCTTCTCAAAGTTCTTCAAGTTCGAACAATCAGAGTTATAGTCATGGGATACTGTGCAATATCGCTGTTAATATAAAAAACGGTAAAGATTTTACCGAGACAGCCTCAAAGCAGCATATAGCACTTCTAGCTTCTGTACTTGAGTCTTACGAGAGTCTAGTAGCCGGACGAATTGGTAACCCAGACATGCCTAAAGAAGATTACGATCAGATTGATCCCGAGGAACTAGAACTCATCGACATAAAATGGGGTATGGAAAGCATTGTGAGAAGAGCTCAGAGGTTCATGGAAATTACGGGAAGAAGTAGTCTCGCAGGTCCTGATCCTAAACTTGGTTTCGACAAATCAAAGGTGACTTGCTTCAAGTGTAAAGAGAAGGGACACTTCAAGCGCGAATGTCCAAACAGAAAAGTTAATAACCACCAGAATCCATTCGCCAACGATTATTACCGACAGGCCATCTATCATAAAAACAGTCAACAACCATTCAATCCAAGACCTCAAATCGAGAACATTCCATCCAAACAAACAGAAAAAGCTCTTTTGGTGAATCAAGATAACGAAAGATTCCAGAAGGCTTCAGTTGGGATAAGTACATTCCAGGATGTGGTCTTGCAATGATGGCTGAAATTACTGAAGAGCCGGAAATGGAAATCGAGGAATGTGTTCCTGAAGTTGAAGAAGTCAGTGAAGTGATGAATGAAGAAAGTTTTGCAGATCTAGAAGAGGCAGCAGCAGCGGTCTACTATTATCAGTCTGAACATGAGGTTATTACTAATGCATTTAAATCTATAATGCCAGCTAATGTGTTTGATTCTTTTGCAGGTTTCTTTAGTGAACCGACTACGGGTTTTTGCCCACAATACGAAGTTGAACAAACTCCGGTTCAAGAGATCATTGATGTCTCAAAGGAAATGAATGAAGAGACTTTGAAAGAAATAGCAGACAAAGCTCTTATGGTCAAGCTGCAAGAGGTAGAACAAACTCAAACACCTTCTGATAACAATGAGACCAAAGATGCAACTCAAGAGTCAGTGTCAGTTGAAAAGGAGTCAATTATCGAGACTTGTGATACGTATGAGTCAGGAGAGAAGTCCGAGTCCGATGACAAATCAGAAAATGTGAAGTCCGAATCCGGAGGGAAATCTGAGTCTGAGTTCGGAAAGTTTGGTAAATCGGAAAGTAAAAATGATAAACAAGAAAATGTTTTTGAAAAAATTGATCAAATTCTTGAAAAGCCATGCGAAAACTGTTTGAAACCATGCATGGATTGTCTTGAAAAAGACAAACAATTTCAAGAGTTGAAAAAGTTTAACGACAAATTAAAATTTGATTTTAATGATGTTAAAGAAGCTTATGACACTCTGTCACGATCAATTAAAATGATTCACACTGAGAGTAAAGAAAATGATAAAATTGCTAATTTAATCAAAGCTACGGTCATGGATAAGCAAATGTCGATTAACATCCATCTGGACACAATTGCATCTCTAAAGAAGGAACTTGAACTGATGCGCATTGAGACAGAAAGAGTCGACAAAAAGTTGATCAGTTATCTTTCATCTTCGTATGTGATTGATCAGATCGTTCCTCAGCAAACTGGTTTCAAAAATGTTCCACCCCCAATGTGGAATCATTATACTCAGAAATATCCAGACGGGGTGGAGAAGGCATTGAATCTCAAACTGAGAACAGAAGAGAATGAGTTACCGGAAAACATAGATGTTACATTCTCTCCGTCTGACACCGACAACGAGTCACAACTGGTTAAAACAGTTGTAGACCAAGTGTTGAATGAAGAGAGTGATAACACTGATTTCGAAACAGTTAAAACTCATTTTGAGAATTCCAATTCAGATTCTGAAGATGACGGAAACTTTCTTGATAAGTTTATCCCAAAGTCAGATAAAGTTTTGAATGATGATTCGATCATTGTGGTTTACACGATGACCGGAACTGACAAACTGTATACTGATTTTGAGTACTCGATTCAGAATGCGAACCTAGAAAAGGTTGAAAAAGATTTTAAACTTGTGGAAATTAATATCTCAGAAGTTAACAACAATTCGTTTCTTTCAAAACCGAAAAAATCTTTTGTTAAAAAACAACCGACAAACAACCCGGGAAAGAAAAATGAATGGGTGGGTAACAAGGGTAATAACAAGAGTCATGGTAATAATTACAAAAAGAAAGGTATTGGTTTTGAGAAGAAAATGGCTAAGAAAGCAGTTAAGCCAAAAGACAAATTGAGTGAAGTGTTTGTGGCTGGTAGTAATACAGAAGTCGAAAAGGATTATATCTTTAGTAAGCAAGCAATTGACGATTTTATTGCGGCCAAAAGGATAAGAGATGAGACCAACAGATCCACTTTTGTTGAATATGACAAAAGAATCTGTTATCGATGCAATGAAATCGGTCACATGGCAAAACAATGTGTCAAAAAGATAATAAAACCAGTTTTCCATAAACCAAAACCAAAAATTTCAAAGGATGAGAAGGGAAAATCACCTATGGTATCCCCCGTGCGTATTCTTAAACGCGGTGAATCATTGAAGGTAGAGGACAAACCAAAATCAACTTTTGAAATTGGTGAATCTTCAAACTCACAAAAGACTTCAAAGATTTACTCTAAAACAAAGACTTCTCAAAGTCAATCATGGGTGGAGAAACCTAAACATTCTTTTGAGGAAAAGAAAATCGAAGAAGTTTTAAAATATGAACCAACAATTTTTGCAACCAATGATGAGAAAATTTAGTTTGAGTTAGATAAGTTGATTGAAGAATTCCCATCTATCAAGGAAGGAGCTCTAAAATCAAAACCAGAACCTGATGTTCCAAATGTTGTTTTTAACATTCCAAAAGTTGACATAGTAGCTCATGATATTGTCTTTGGTAGTGTACCAAATGTTGAAAAATCTTGGGTATCTTTGTTTAAGTAAATGTCTTTTGATGTGTGTAGGGGCTTCCAAGGTCTATCATTTCTAAATGGATAATGGATAGCGGCGCCTCACGGCATATGACAGGGATGTTAGCACTGCTATACGACGTCAAATCAATCAATGGAGGTTATGTCGGGTTTGCTGGAACTCAAGGTGGAAGAATTGTTGGAGAAGGAATACTTACTAACGGAGTTGTAACATTCGATAAAGTGAACTACATTGCTGAGTTAGAAAACAATCAGTTGAGCATCTCTCAGATTTGTGATAAGTCATTTACTGTTCATTTTACAAAAGATGAATATCTGATTCTTAAACCAGGGTTTAAGATACCCGAAGAAATGGTGTTGATGCGCGCTCCTCGTGAAAACGATCTTTATATACTAGACATGAGCGTTGCAACAACGACAAATAAAAAGGCACAATGCTTTGTGAGTAAGACGAAGGCGACTGAAAAAGAATACATCATGTGGCATCGTAAAATGGGTCATATTCATTTGAGAAAGATGAACTTTTTAGTTCATAATGATCTTGTAGAAAGTGTTAATGTGAAAAGCTTCCATCTTAACGTTGACTGTATTGAATGCAAGAAAGGGAAGCAGACGAAGAAATCGCATCCGAAAAATCTCTTGAACTCCATCAGATTACCGCTCGAAAGACTCCATATGGATCTTTTCGGACCGGTAAATGTGAAAAGCATAAGTGGAGATCTATATTGTTTAGTTGTTACTGACGACTTTACAAGATTCTCCTGGGTGTTGTTTCTAGAGAGAAAAGACGAAACGTTTGATTCTTTGATGAAGCTATTCAAAAAGATGGAGAATGTTTACAAGCTGCCGATTAGACGTATTCGAAGCGACAATGGCACGGAATTCAAAAACAACCGTATGCTCGAATTCTGCAACGATAAAGGAATTCTTCATGAATTCAGCGCACCGTATACTCCTCAACAAAATGGTGTCGTAGAAAGAAAAAATCGTACGTTGATCGAAACGGCTCGTACCATGTTAGCAGATTCGAAATTACCGGTATATTTTTGGAGTGAAGCAGTTGCCACGGCATGTTACACGCTCAATAGGGTTCTTACGGTGAAGAAGTACAAGAAAACTTGTTTTGAATTACTTCATCTTTACAAACCGAATCTGAAATACTTAGAACCATTCGGATCACCGTGCACATTCATTGATCCAGACGGTAAATTTGGTGCAAAAGCTAATGAAGGTTTTTTTGTAGGATACGCTAGTCCGTTGAAGAGAATTTTTGTTCCGAGTTTGGGGAAGATCATACAAGTTCAACACGTTGACTATTAACGGTTTACTGCTCCAAATCAACTTCCCGGAAACAGGTTGCTATTTGATTACGATAATCTCTGGGAGTCATTCCATTTACCGACAAAGCCGAATGAGGAGGAACTGGCGTTCTTATACCAACAGCAGTCTCTTTCACAAGAACAAGTGCCGAGACCGTTGGTAGTTTCCTCGCCCACCGTGGGTTCAAATGATCATGAGGCTGGTCCTAGTGGAACTGCACATGCACCCCCAGAAGAAACAGCTCCAATATTTGACCATTCTGACGACTCAGAATCAGAAACCGATCCGATTTATGACGAGGAACCAAATATTGGGACTTCAAATGATATTGATCAAACGGGTGATCAGAATATGACAAATTTGCAATCGGAAGTGAGCGTACCGGATACAGTCATGCCAAGAACGTTATCTTACCATCCGTCAGAGCAAATCATTGGTGACCTTCAAAGCGGCGTGAAAACCCGCGAACAAATAAACAAAGGGCTTACATGTTTTTATTCTTCTGTAGCACCTTTACAAGTAGACTTCTCATTAAAATGTTTTATCTCGCAGGTAGAACCAAAAACATACAAAGAAGCATTAACCGAAGAGAGTTGGGTAAATGCAATGCAAGAGGAGTTACAACAGTTTGAAAAGCTTGGAGTGTGGAGGTTGGTTGATCTCCCGGAAAATCAGAAGTTGATTAAGACCAAGTGGGTCTTCAAATGTAAGAGAGATTATAGAGGGGTTATAGTAAGGAATAAAGCACGTTTGGTAGTCCAAGGATTTAGTCAGCAAGATGGGATTGACTTTACTGAAGTATACGCTCCCGTTGCTCGACTTGAGGCAATCAGAATCTTCTTGGCATTCGCGTCATGGAAGGGATTCAAGGTCTACCAACTGGATGTCAAATCTACATTCCTCTACGGCAAGATTAAAGAAGAAGTGTACGTCGGTCAATCACTGGGTTTTACCGATCCTGTACATAAAGACAAGGTGTATCTACTCGACAAGGCGTTATACGGATTACACCAGGCCCCAAGAGCCTGGTACGAGATGCTTTCCAAGCATCTGCTGACCAACGGGTTCACCAGAGGGACTGTCGATAGTACCCTGTTCACTAAAGAGGTTGCAGGACATCTACTTATCGTGCAGATATATGTGGATGATATAATCTTTGGATCAACGAACGATGAGTTGTGTAAAGAGTTTGAAAAGGTCATTAAAAAGAAGTTTGAAATGAGTTCAATGGCGGAGATGAAGTTCTTCCTCGGGCTTCAAGTTGAGCAACTGCCCGATGGAGTCTTCATATACCAGGCCAAATATGTGAATGATGTGTTGGACAAATTCAATATGTCCAAATCATCTCCCATATCAATCCCCCTGGCTACGAATCATGGCATTTGTCCGGATGAAAGTGGTGAGAAAGTGGATGAAACGCTCAATAGGTCAATCATAGGATCGCTAATGTATCTGACAGCGTCACGACCGGACATTATGTATCCAACCTGCCTCTGTGCCCGGTATCAGTCGAGTCCCAGAGCATCACACATGATGATAGTGAAGAGAATCTTACGGTATCTCAAAGGTTGCCCAAGCACCGGCTAGTGGTATCCCCGATCCGGTGACTTCTTTCTAACTGGATATTCTGACTCTGACTTCGGGTCCTGTAAGTTGAATGCTAAGTCCACAACTGCTGGTTGCCAGTTCTTCGGAACTCGACTAATCACTTGGCAGTGCAAGAAACAGACCACAGTCGCTCTCTCGACTTGTGAGGCTGAATACGTTTCGGCTTCCAGCTGTTGTTCCCAGATTTTCTGGATTCAACAACAAATGAGGGACTATGGTTTGCAATTCTTAGACACGCCATTTTTTGTGGACAACGAGGCTGCAATTAATATCACTAAAAATCCGGTTCAACACTCTAAAACAAAACATATTGAGATTCGACATCATTTTATTCGTGATTGCTACGAGAAAAAATTGATTCGAATTGATTATATTCACACCGATGATCAGAGAGCTGATTTTTACACTAAACCCTTTGATAAAACAAGATTTAATTATCTTTTGAAATTAAACGGGTTAAAGAATTTGTTTTCTGGGAGTGTGGTAGAGTGTGTGGCCGAGGCGGACGGCGATCAGAAGTGATCTGCGTCTTGTTGTCATGTTTTCTGTACAGTTTCTTTACTGCTTTTGATAAAACCAAAAATACAAAAATATGTTTTTGATTTTAGGGGGAGAAAATTTATAGAAAATACAAAAACATGAAAAAATTTCATAAATTCAAAAACATTGAAAAAGACATAATGAGTTTTTTTGTGAAAAAAAGGAAATGATAGTACACCAGTGGACTATCACAACATGCTAAAGAAATGGAAAGTCAAAATGTTTTTAAACGAGTCTCACTAATGATGTGTCAGTAGGCTTCACACAATTAGTAGATTGAATTCGAGATATAAACATAACGAATACTTGCTTATCTCGTGGGGAACATCTCTCGGATATATAGGTAACCCCTGAAATCCTGATTGAAAGACTCTATTTCTGACATACTAGGTCTTTGTACGTGATGATATCTGGGTATTATACCAGGACTTCTGATTTTGCGGGAGCAATAGCCTAGTCCTCGTATAATACTCTGCACTGCATTATTCTTAAAGCTCACCCTCAGCATAAAAAATGAAGAAACATTGAAAAATGCTAATCATGTGCTGTTGAAAAGAAGATCCCCAAGGGGGACCCACCTAAAGTCGAGCCATCATCTCTCTGATTGAACGGAAGTTCTAACCTGAGCTCTCATGGCCTCGCATTTACCCCTTACAGATATCATTAGTGTGCACTCACCTGTAAGACTGAATATAGAAGTCTAGATATATTCTGAGGTGGGACACGCAAATAAGTTCAGTCCTTAAAACACTAATTCGTATCTTGAATCAATTGAAACTTGTGTAGAAGTTTAAGTGGACAACAATACTGACAATCAGAAGTGAATTTGTTTAAAGACTTAAAGTTAAATCAAGATCAACGGTGTTAGTGATAAGTCTCAAAAACTGATATGATCCTCTTACACAAGCTCACAAAAATTGTCTGTAAATATGTTTGTACAGTTTCAGTTTCTTCAAATCCAAAAAGATTTCTGTTTGTTTAGCAAAAATGTTGAAAAATTCAAAAAGATTTGTTATTTCATCTTGTTTTCGACAACAGACGTTGGGGATCTGATGATCAAAGTCCCACAGTGCTAAACATGTTGGATCATTTGGGTTGGATAAGAAAAGTTTGAGAAAAGTGTTGGTAATTGCTCAAAATGTTTAAAATTCATTAATTTGAACTTAAAATGTTTCAAAATTGTCAGCGAGATCATAATTTGGTCGGCCAAGGTCATTAACTTGGACTTGGCAGGCTAAACAGTTAACCAGGGTCATTAAATTGGACTTGGATAACTGAGTGTGTTGGTAAAAATTAAAAAGTTAAAAAATTCAAAAATTTTGAAAAATTAAATGGTTCACACGAGGTGACCAATTCCCACGAACTGGCCAGAGTGTTTTAATTTAGCCAGATCGTTCCAAAAGTGCCAACTCGTGCGAGCTGGCCACACCGCCTCAACATTCAACTCGTGCGAACTGGCATCCTCTATATAATTGTAAGTCCCAAAACTATCAACCGAATATCAAAATCACTAATCAAAGCGCGGAATACTGAGAAAAGTGATAAGAACAAGAACTTGAATGATTGAATAAACCAAAGTGCACACGGTTTCTAGAGAACCGTCTGGTACACCCAAGATATCGAAAATACTGAAGAAGCTCTCAAAAATGTCTAACCTGATAATGAACTAGGTTCACCCTATTTATAGTTACATAGGGTGACCTAGTTACAGACTGGGCCAGGCCCACATGCACAACTAATAACCAAACAGGCCCAAATCACTAATTAGCCCACATGGCTTATTCCATTACTATCTAACCCACTACAAGGCTAAGCCCAATAGCCTATATTTGTGTTTGATAAAGATAGGCGTAAACCTACACCATTATAGGGCCTTACAATATCCCCCTAGGTTTATGCTGTCTTTATCAAACTGCAGTCTTCATCGTGTGGGAAGATGCTTCATGTCTTCATTCTAAAAATTTGGGCTCTTTGTTCTTCTAAATCATGATCAGCTTTGCTTGAAAAAACTTATTGAAAAGAATGCAAGAGGAGGATTCTTATCAACTCTTTTCTTTGTCAGTGTCTTCTCTTTCAAGCAGGTTCACAGGTACCTCTTCAAATGTACTATCACTGTCAGATGACTTGTATCTGGTGCTTCTGACTCAGGCACATCTTGTTGTTGTGATGCTTCAGGCTTTGTCAGCAGCCAACAACATCTCAATCTTCAACAACCCCTGTTTCTTGATTCGAATTTTAAATTCTGCACATACTCAGAAATTCAGAAGCAAACATTTATGTGCAACAGAGGGAAATACCACATGAACACTTGGTACATCCAAGTATCTATACTCAGATTTCACAATTTAAATTTCTTTCAATCTATGATGATCAATCAAATCTTCAAGAACGGTTAAATTTTTAATAAAACAAATAAACACTCTATTTTTGGATTTTTGATTTTATTTCTAAATCTAAGAATATAAACCAAAACACAAGTAAACAAAGAAACTAATATACAATTACAGTTGCAATGGGATCAAATCACAGTGTTTCAGGCTAGACTGCACTTATCAACACTAATTTACTTTGGGTGATCCGAGCGATTGTCAGTATGTTTGTCCACTTAAACTTATCTCCTTAGGCCTTTTTCATGTAACGGTCTGCAACTGATTTATCATGTTTTTTAATTTAATTGATATGAACACTCAATTTAAATCACAATCAAATCCTGGAATTTTAAATCAGAACACGCTATCATACATGCAGTTTCCCTACCACATATTTCACAAGCCCGTTCTAGGATTCTGAAATCTTAACTGGGACCGGATTAAGAAGAGAAAAGAATAGATCAGCAGCAGAGATGGATATAATATACAGATCAAATGAGATTTTCTCAGTTTGATATAGGTTTTTATTTTTGGGTTTCTTTTGGGCACTAGAGGGCCTCTTTCGGGTGTATTTGATCTATAGCGCGACAACGTACAGCTAGGTCAGCATGTATCTGGATGCAGCAGAAGCTGACGTTGCCTAGCACCTCCAGGTCTTTGCTCACGCAAAACAGAGGAGATACACGAGTTGGACAGAAAAGATTTCAGAACTAGAACGAAATTGTGTGTATCGAGACGTCACACACGCATTCAAATAGACATGTCTTAATTCCAAGTGACCGATCTTTCCTGAGGTCATAGAATAAATTTAGTGTTCTAAGCAGTACCAGTCAAAGAGTCCAGCCATCAGGATAAAGCCTACCAGCACATCACTCTGGAGTCAGACCATTTCAATACTGGTCTTACATGAGTCAGCCTTAATCCACATAGTGAAGTTATTTCATTTCCCATATATGCAACAAAATATTTTTTTGATTTTTCTGTTTTTCGAATGTTTTTGTATTTTCTCATTTTCTCTATTTACTGATATCTCAAGATATCCCCCTAAATTTGTGCGTAAATCTTACGCGCAAATTTACCTGACAACGAGAAAGTATGTACAAAGAGAAACACAAAAGAAAATGAAAATATTTTTGTTGTTTTTGCCTAACCGTTCCATCATAATCAATGACTCATCAGTATCAAAATTTGATCACAAAATTTAAATTGTACCTTTCTCGCTGATCTTGTCTTACTTACTTCTCTTATCTCCTCAAAAAGAAACATATCAACTGTAAAAGAATATACCTTATTGCAACAGTGAGATATTACCCGTTATGTCTCTGGAACAACCGCTATCAACATCCAAGGATTGTCAACAGCTCCTCCTTGGTTGTCCCTGAAATGTAAGGAGATTAGTTAGACATTGGTACCCATGCCATCGTGGTCCTGGGTATTCCTGAAGCATCAACGTATGACACTTCTCGAAAGCACAGTTGTTTAGGCTTCTCTAATTTCTTAGGTGCCTTTGGCAAAACAGTTTGCTTTTCAACCTTTTTGTTTTTCAAAACTTGTTTTGGTTTCAAAGCTTGTTTTCGTTTAGTTTTTGCAGCATTCCAGTCCCCATCAGATGGTTTAACCTTGGGACTCTTATTCATCATTGCCTTAGGCTTTTCAACTTTCATCGGCTTAGAACAAGATCTATCCCTAGATGTAACCTTCTGATGTTGTGCATAGTATGGCACATAGGGACGATGTGTGCAATTCCTCGCAATGTGACCGGGTATGCCACAATTGTAACATGTTTGCTTCTTTACGTAAGGAGCATATCCCGATCCATTCCATCCAACTGATGCTGAGTATGAGTTATAACACTCGTTGTATGATTTGTTTGTAGTCTGTTCAACATTTCTGCCCTGTTTCATCTGTTTGTGTTTACAACAGTTAGCACATTTACTGGATTTAGCATTTTCATTTCTAACTGTTGGCTTTGGAGGCACATATTTGTTTGAAGGGCCTCTCAAAGCTGGCTCAGAAATAGCCTTTCTCACATATGGAGGAGCATCAGCAGACAAATTCGATGTTTTAGAACAAACATCGTCAGCCTTTTGACAAACGATGTCATCCTCCTCAACCCAATCCTCTACTATTACCTCATCTGCACATGAAGTAGAAGCATCAGTAACGTTCACTTGTTCACAAACGGTGTCAGGCGATGTCGTAGTAGTGCTTGTAGTTTCGAGTGACACCTTCGGTTCAGAAGTTCTAGAATCATTATCATTTGAAAGAGCAGCAGGGGCTTCTGTAGTCTCATTACCATCTAACTCAACAGAGGCTCCTGATGTTGTTTCTGATTCTTCTTTAAGTGAATCTGAATCTACTGTTTCAGATGATTCATTTGTTGACTTCACTGAAACAACTGACTCTGAATTATCACAGTCAGTCTTTTCATAGGAGTCACTGGTTGAATCAGATGAAGCTGATGATTCAGTTTGAGATGCCTCTGCTTCCTCAGGTGATGCACTGTTGACACTAGGTGATTCGCCCATTTCTGATTTCTCAGAAGTAGATATCTCAGAAGTGTCGCAAGATGTGTCACATGACGAAGAAGATTCACTTTGTTTGCTCCTATTGAATTCTTTCACAAACTCAGTCAAACCTCTTAACATGGCAAACTCAATGTTGTCTACATTAACTCTAGGCGCTCTTACCTCAGGCTCTTGTGTTGCTGATTTATTTTCAAATGATTGTTGTGACTCACACGACTCTTCCTTTTCCAATACTTGAAAATGTTTGTCAACACTTACATTTTTCTCAAAATTTAAAGTCTCAGTGTGGTTTGAAACTTCAGCAGGTTTCACAAAAGTTTTCTTGAAGGCCTGTTTTTCTAAAGTGATCTCAGTTTTATCAGGCCTTGTGATCTTTACTTTCCTATATTCAACAGGCTCTACCTTTCTATCCCCGGGCTTCCCATATTCCATTTCAGGCAAGTCGGCTATCTCCTCATCAGTCATGGGAATTGAGGTGTAATTGTGATTGTATGGTGGAGGTATGCATACATATCCCAACCCTTTATTCCTCACTTCCTTTTTGCTATACTTTAACTGTTGATTTATCATCTTTTCGACCTTTTCACTTGAGACATCAAACTTTTTAAAATTGAATTCTGTATTTTCAAAAGTTGATTTTAAGTCATTTAATTCAACAGTTACTTTTTCAGATAGCTCTTTGAAGTGGAGATATCGACATTTTGCCTCGCTTAGATCACTATGCAACTTTCGAATGTCACGTTTTTGAGCCTCTACCATTTCCTTATACCTATCCAGTTTCTTTTTAACTTCGTAGCTACTGGATTTGGTACATTGAAGTTGCATAACGAGCGAGTCTGCCTGCTCTTTGAACCCCTTAACCTTTTCCCTACATTTAGCAGTACAACAAATATCGTCTACACATACCTCAGTAGAAATGGGAGTGAAATTATGAATTTGAATACATGCATCAGAAGTAGATGAGCAAACTGCAACAGGCAATGGAGCAGTAGAAGTAGGAGTGGGTAAGCAAACTGCATCAGATGTGTTGCCTTGAGTAGACTGTTTGTCAACATTGTTATATGATTTGATGAGTGAGATCAGCTCATCCGGCTTCATTTTGTAACAGTAGCAGTCGGTTGTCACAATTATCTGATTAACATTTCTAAACCAACTACAGTTTGCCTGATCTGGAATCCTTTTTATAGCATCCAGAAGCTTTGTGTTGCTAGTGCGATTAGACACCTCAATCTCAGCCTTCTCCATTTCAGAGAGCAGTTCAGCAAATTGGCCTGTAAGTGCTTCTATAGATTCACCATACGAGTATCTGAATCCTTGAAATTCCTGCTCAAGCACTTCTCTCTTAGAAGACATTTTTAAGATTTGATCCCCCGAAAATGTGATCCCCCAGAAATGCGATCCCCCCTATTTCCTCAACACAAACCCAAAGCAAGAACCCGTGTACTCGCTAACTCAAACCCTTTGCCACACGCACGAACCAGCTTCCTGTACCGCACCTCCAATCCTGTCAAAACTTATCGCCAAAACAATAACGAAACCCCCCCTTTTTTTTAATTTAATAAACCTTTTTGTTTTTTTAAATATAATATATAAAGTAATAAATGATATTATTATTATTATTTATTATATTATTACTAATGATTAGGTAATTGTTACCAAATGATTATTATTATTATTATACTATTATTATTATAATAAATTAATAAAAACCTAAATAAACTGAATCAAAGGTCTGTCTTCTTCTTCTTCGTTACGGAACAGTTGTCCAACTTCAAAACCCTAATAATTGAAACTCAGCCGCCAAGGTGAGAAGATGAAAGATGTACGGTGGTCGGAAGTAGTGATGACGACCGGTGGGTGTTGGAAGGTGACCGGAGCCGATGATGATGTTTGAACAGTGACCGGAAGATGGACTACGAACGGAGACGATGGTTGTCCGGGAATGTTGACAAAAGTGAACAGTGGAGATGGTATGATGGTAGTTATGAAGAATGACGGTGATGTGATTCTGCGGATACCTGAACTCGAAGTCAATACCAAAACCGAGAAGTTGATGGTGTCGTGATCGGAGGTGGTGGTTTAGATGATGATAGTAAGGTGTGTTGCAGGTTAGTGGTTCAACGTGGAGGTGGAGGAGATGACCAAGTGAACGTGAATAATTCTCGCAGTTGTCGATGATAATTACGGTGTTGAGTGGCACGTCGGAGTGAGCGGGGTCGATGTACGGTTCTGGTGTGCGGTTCGGTGGTGATGAGTGACTGGAGTAATGATAGGTGTTGTAGGTGGAACGATGGTGAGGATGAAGGTAACCGGAATTTTGTTTCGACTCAACGAAGTACGGTGACGAATTTAACGGTTGAAGATGATGATGTCTTGATGAAGTTTAAGTTGTCTGTTGATGATGAACGTGGTTGGATCGCACAAGTTGAGGTTTCTGATCGCACAAATAGGATCGCATAATAATCCTGTAGTCGCACAAGACGGAAATTCAGTCGCACAAGATTGAAATTCAGTCGCACAAGTTGAATATGAATTGAAAAAAAATGATGATGACTGTTGCACACTACAAACCAGATCGCACAAGATTGTTTCTTAATTCAAATCCCACACTTTGACTTTCCAATCGCACAAGATGTCTATATTTGAAAGAAGCACCAACTGAAATCTCGTAAATCAAGGAAAAATTTAGAAAATCAATCTCTTTGATTTATTTCCACCAATAAACTCCGAATAACATGAAAACACTTTTACTATTTCCCAAAACAGATCAAAGTTCGAGATTTTTGAATGTTCTTGATGTCTTCAAAAATTTCTTCGTGTTCTTCGAATAAAAAAAATTTCTTGTTCTTCGAATGATATCCAACGAACCGAGCCTTCGTGAGACTACTTAGGCTCTGATACCAATTGTAAGTCCCAAAACTATCAACCGGATATCAAAATCACTAATCAAAGCGCGGAATACTGAGAAAAGTGATAAGAACAAGAACTTGAATGATTGAATAAACCAAAGTGCACACGGTTTCTAGAGAACCGTCTGGTACACCCAAGAAATCGAAAATACTGAAGAAGCTCTCAAAAATGTCTAACCTGATAATGAACTAGGTTCACCCTATTTATAGTTACATAGGGTGACCTAGTTACAGACTGGGCCAGGCCCACATGCACAACTAATAACCAAACAGGCCCAAATCACTAATTAGCCCACATGGCTTATTCCATTACTATCTAACCCACTACAAGGCTAAGCCCAATAGCCTATATTTGTGTTTGATAAAGATAGGCGTAAACCTACACCATTATAGGGCCTTACAATAATGGAGGACCCAGATGTCACACCCCCAAAATCCACCATGCGGAGTATCACCGCTTGGAGGCGTGACGTGACCAAGATCGAGCCACCAATCATATTGAACAACATAATTAAGTAAGTAAAACCAACCACAATACAATTGGTGACCATAAGACAGTAACCAACTTTAAGTTAACAGCGGAAACATAAAACATAAGTCCAAATCATAAGTTCCATAGTTCATAAGTTTAAAGTCCAAAACGTAGGTTTAATAAGTTCATAAGGATTAAATGTTTAGCACGGGACATAACAACCATATTCCACAACGACTTCCTCCTTGTGCAAGCTCCAAGCATCTAGCGACCTGTAAGGCATGTAACAACGAGTCAACAACAAAGTTGAGTGAGTTCACGTTTGGTTGTTTAGTTTTAAGTTGTTTCCGAAAACATGGTTTGTCTTTCGTTGGCTTATTTTCCGTGGGGGATACCCCATAGTTGAAAGTATGTTTAACCAGTTCCTTCTTTATTACCCATACCATATCCAACATCAGTGGGGGCTTCCTCATGTGAACCACTAGACCGTACCATATCGACAACTGACGAACAATAGTTGTGCCCTACATCAGTGTCTATCATCACTGACAGTTTGCCATAGTCCATTAGTACACACCCGTCCGAACGGCACGGTGTGAGGTTTGTTAAACCTAATAGCGCTATTAACTAATGACCCGCTCGCCATTGGCCTCGGCGATTAAGTCGATATAAAATGAGGGACTTAATGATAGAGTTTTGTCTAGTAAGTTTTAAGGTTGTTGTCCTACCCAAGGAGGATGAACATACGTATTCTACCCAAGGAGAATACGCAGGATTATTATTGGCATCCTACCTATCGAGGATGGCGGTACATATCCTACCCAAGGAGGATATGTAGGTTCCGTTTTAATTCATTAACCCATTCCCAAACCACCAGGAATCCCATGCCTTAGAAAGTGTGTGAACTCACCTTGGTTTGCTTGGTTAGATTAGTTACTCTAATAATCAAAAATCAAGCACGTCCACTAGTTCAAGACTAGGGAAGTTCAAGTGAAGAAATGTGGTGGATAAAAGAAGATGAGAGTGGTCCTTCAACTTCCAAACACACCGAGCTTCGTTGTATGCCTTCTAACACCTATGTATGCTCTTAGAATGCTTGAAGGTGATCAAGTGGTGGTGGTGGTGTGTGGTGTGGTGTGGTGGTCGGCCTAGACCAAAGAGGGAGAAGGAGAGAGTTTTGGATGAAGGTGAGTTAGAGAAGTATGTAGGTTATGATCTCTTGGTTTCCTTTATAACCTCCCAACATTGAATGGTCTAGTGGTCAATGTGTTTCTAAAGTACCTAACATATCAATTTAAATAATCAAAGAAATCAAAGGGGTGTGAGACCCCATGTAACCGTCCCAAGGGGGGGGGGGTTGCTTGGTTGGGTTTCAACCAAATAGTTAGTGATCTAGTTTGAAATCCAAAGTTTAGTTAGTGGTTTGTGAGTGTTATGTAATATATAGTGTGTTAGGGTATTCGGGGACCCTAATTAGCTTAGAAAAATAAAAACAATGTGTTTAACAATATTTTTGTGTTCCGGGTAGTGTTCGGTTGTTCGGTTTGATACTATTCCACTAAAGTGCTTAATTAATCCGTAAGATGTCTTTTCTATAACTCTTAGTGACATTTTTAATTCCCAACACTCAGGAAAGCATATAGGACTATTTAGTAACTTTTCTGCACACTACTAGTATGTTAACAAGCACATGTAAGTATAATGCAGTAACCAGAAAGCAGTTAAGTAATTCCACACAGTCATCAAGCACTTTAATTAACATAAATAAATTGTACGGTTACATGAAATTTTTGAGGGTTGTCACACCAGATCACATGAAATCATTTTAGTCATCACATCGCACCACAGACACACCTTCTTCGAGCGATCTGAGCAATCTGATCGATTTCTTTGTGTTCAAGCCTTAATCTTGTGATCTTGTTGATCGGATTCATTGTATAAGTTGGTTCGCTCAACTTATATCATGGGAAAGGTAGAGATTGATGTTTAATTGAACCAAATCTAATGAAATCATATGAACTCGGATGAACAGAAAGTTAAACTTAGATCTAGGTTTATGTAATGGACTAAAATGAATAAAAATCATATCAATGTGATCGGATTATGTTGTAGAACAGATCTAATGTTTCAATTTCATAATAAAAACATGTTTAAAAAACCTGCAATTCACTGTTCATATATGTTTGATTCAAACGAAGTGACGATCCAGACCGCACGAGATGGCAGATCGTTTGATGATTCCAGATCGTTTGAAATTGGCCAACTCGTTTGGTTCCACATCGTTTGAGATCATTCAAATCGTTTGAATACCACACCGTATGAAATTGTTCAGTTCGTATGAAAACCAGATCGTTTGAACATCAGACCGCATGAAATAGCCACTTTGCATAAGGCCAGATCGTGTGAAGTCTAGTTTGTCTTGAAAATTGTGCTAAATGTTTAACCTGTTTGTTTTTGTTTGTGTTTCAGGCATCGAATGCAATGTTTGATTCATCACACAATATTTGCTGTGTCTACGATGAAACACTTCCAAAGATGAGTGTGTTTAAGGAGATTTTGCAATTCATGAGACGTTTACCAATCCAGAAAGCTTTAACGGATCAGCACAAAGTCTTCAAATCTCATGTTCATCATTTTTGGAAGAATGCTAGTTATGATGAAGTGAACGATGTTATTAATTCAGTTGTGAGCATTGATAATGAAGACATAGAAATCATAATCACAGAACAGCTTGTACGAGAAGTGTTAGAGTTTCCAGATGATGATAATTAGCCAACAGGGTTTCCAGAAAGGATGGTCAAAGGTTGTTTGCTTAGAATGGGTTATAACGGTCCGTTGAATAAAGCAAATTACTTGAAAGCTTGTTTTATGAAACCATACAAGTTCTTTATTCACTCAGTGATTCATGCGCTAAGTCACAGGAAAGGTGGATACGATGTTATGAAAGATTATCAAATGTGTATGGTGACGGCGTTGGTGCTAAACAAGAAGTATAACTTTTCTAGAATTTTTTTTTCATTACATGAAAGATAATATTACTTCAGGTAGTCAAAGTTGGGTGTATCCAAGGTTTGTGCAGATGATGCTGGATCATGCATATCCAAATTTGGTGAAAGATGAAGAAAATGATCTGATGATGTTGCATCACATGGATAATGAAACGTTAATCCGATTATCCAAGTATACAAAGAATTGGCCAGAACCGAAGAAGACAGAGTTTTTCGGATTCATCAAAGATGAGAAATATGAGGATCCAGATCCAGTAAATCATTTGAAGTGGAGGAATGATGCTGAGATGAAAGAAAAGAGTGCAACTTATGAATTAACGAAGTTAGAAGATTTCGTTGAAACTCGAAATGATTGGTATACAAAAGTTGAAAAAGGAAAGAAGAAAAAGGGTGGAAAGAAAGTCCAAGCTGAAGAAGGATCATCTTCTCAACCACAGAAAAAACGTAAAAAGAAAGCAGTTGAAACAATGTTGGTTGGTGAACCAGAAGAAGATGAGACAGAAGCAAATGTTGAAAAAGATCAAGATCCGTTAACTCTTGATACTGAGCAGTTGATGAGAGATATTGATGATACTTTGGAAGCTGGGAAATCAGCTAGTAAGAAAGCAGTTGATGATGAAAAAGAGAGTTCATCTGGTACAGAAAGTGATATTGATGCTCAAGTTGATCATTGGATAAAAGAAAACTTTGATCCGACAGAAAGAGAGAAACATAAGAAGAGAAAGAGGAGTTCTAAGGATGATGATGAAACATATGCTCCACTAGAGAATGTTCAAGTTGTTTCACCACCATCTTCCGGAGGAAGAAAGAAATCTACTTCAAGAAAACGTGTCATAACTCCTACAGCGAGAAAGTTAAAATTCAAGCTGAAACTGAATCAACCACCAGGACCACAACAACCACCATCACCATCACCACCACCACAACAACCATCACCTGAACCTTTCCAATCACCACAATCACCACCACCACATCATATCTCATTACCTTTTCATGAACAACCACCAATAACTTCACCACACGTCCAACAAACACCACCAACCACACAACCACCAGTTCATACTACTCCTGGATCGTCTGGCTTTAAAGATTTTCCACATATTCCAGAGAATATAGCTCTTGAAGAAGTTGCAACAGAAGGTGAATGAGGTGTCAAGTGAGAAAAAGAAGTTAGAGGAACGTGTCAAGTCTGTTGAATCTGAGAATTCGTCTTTGCTGAAAAAGATTGAAACTGATCAAGTCGACATTGACATTCTGAAAGTTCGAATAGCTGTCTTGGAAGAAGAAAAGGCTCGAAGGGATGAGCAGAATGAGTACTTTAAGTTTAAAAACAAAGAATTAGAAGACAAGAATGCTAGAAAGGAACATGAAGATTATATGTTAAAGAAAGTGTTGGAAGATTTGATTGGTAAGTCAATTGAGCAAAGATTTGAAGAGATAGAACTTGAAGAAGTTAGAGCAAGACGTAAAGCTAAACTAGAAGCTGAAATGAAAGATAAGGGTAAAAGTGTTCGAGTTGAAGATGTTGTTCAAGTGACTGAAAGGGCAATTGTTCTGACTGAGCCTTGTCCATTAACTTCAGTTTCTGGTATGATCGAAGATGATGAAGAAGACGAAGAGGATAATTTGAAAGATGATGCAGATGAAGTTTATTCTGTTCATAGGGATGATGATGATGATGATGGAGATGATGATGCTGATCAAGGTAATTCTGGTATAAAAGTAACTGAAGCATCATAAGAAGAGAATATTGATGAATATCTTCAAGATGATGCAAACGAGGAACCAGGAAATGCAGGAGGAGAGGGGCAGCATGGTGATGCTGAAAAAGTTGATGAAAAAGTTGATCAGGGTACAGGTTTGATTCTACGTCTTGAACATGATGTAGAGGAAGGTGAGATCTTGCATACTTACACCAGAGCTGAAATTATTAAGATGATGCATGTTGAAGAAAGTGAGTTTAATTTTGATTTTGAAAAAGGAGTTGAACGAATTTGATATAAATCATCAACCTGCATATCAGTACAAGTATGTTGAAGAAGCTGATAATTATGATAAAGTGGAAGTAGAAGACTGGAGTGATGATGATCAGTCTGAAAATGTTAATGTTGATACTTCTAGCTTTCCAACTCTTGCTGATTTTTTCAGGCAAGCAAATGAAGATGAATTGAGAAGGAAAGTTGCTGAAATTGTTAAGAGTAAAAGTTTTCGAGAAATGTCTAAAGAAGAATGACGTGAAGAACGAAAGAAGTGGTTCATGAAGGATACAGAAAGAAAATTCAAAAGACCACTACAGTATTACAGAAGAGATAGAGATGTTTCTCTTGGTAATATCATAAGTTGGGGTTATCTGCCACAAGTCAACGCTTATGCTATTCGAAGGGAATTTGGTGTTCAGTATTTCCAGTATATTCAAGATATAATGTCTTTGCCTTGGTGGGATGTTGAAGAGTTATCCCAAGTAAGAACGTTATCATATCCAGTCAGGGTTCATGATATGCCTACATGGGGCTTGATGAAATTTGAAGCATTCAGAGAATTTAAACACTGGAAGCCACATCAACCTAAGAAAGTCAAGAGAACGGATCCAGTTACAGGTATTGAGGAAACAATTCTCCAAATCAATAAAGAATATTCCATTGCCGAAGATGGAACAGAATTTTCATGAAGGGTTTGTATGCTGGGTGTATAGTTGCATGACAACCGAAGCAGTGATTGTGTACAAAGTGGAGAATGAAAGCAGATATATTCATCTGTACGATCCAATGTGGATAGTGAATTGTTCTGCGAAGGATATTGAATGTCTGTTTGTGAACAAGATTGGATATAAGGCAGAAGATAGAGATCAAGCTATGCAGTTTCAGAAGGTAGCTACTGTATGCTTCCAGAGGGGTATAAACTCTGAAACTATGTGGTTATCAAGCTGGAGAGAGATTGAAAAAGAAGAATTTCTGAAAGCAGAGAGGGAAAGAGAAGAGCGTGAAGAAAAAGACAGGATTGCTAGAGCTACATGTGTGCAAAGGATAGCTGAGGAAGAAAAGAGAGCTGCAAAAGAGAATGAACAGCTCAGGAAAGCGTTGTTGAAAAAGCCAAAGTAACGAGAAGAATTTTTTAAGTCTTTGTGAAAGAATGTTTTGAAGACAGGCTAACAGAAGACTGCGGCAATATCCAGGGGGAGTTTGTTGATGCATAATGTCTATCGCCTGCGTCATCAGTCTATGTCGTGTCGTTTACATGTAATAGTTTGAAAAAATTAAGTTTATGTGTGTTGTAGTCCAGTTTGCACGACCTGGAAGGTCAGGTCGCACGAACTGAAGCAAACCAGTCCGTGCGGTCTGGATGTGTTGATTCCGTGCGAACTGGGAAACCTATAAATAGGTTAGTTCTGTTCTTCATTTGTAACATTCTAGAGAAGTTTGTCACGATGTGCTGTCCAATTCTCTCTGTACAAAAACGTTTAATATCAATGAAGAACTTGTTTAAAGTGACTTTCTACTCTTCTACTACTGTTCTAACACTGATTACAAGGTTTCTAGTCTGATTCCGCCTTTCTAGAAACTAGATCTGACTCTGATTGACTCGTTTGGACGATTCATCGATCCTACACATGTTCATTCATACTTAGATTCTTTACTTTTATGATTACACAACAACTTTAACATACATGCATACACATATACATACATATATATACGAAATTTATACACACATATACTTCCAAAATTTCACTTTTCAATATATCACTTTCAATCTCTAATTCACTTTAGAACATTCTTGTTTGACAACTAACAATTCCTTTACGCTTTACCCTTTTCAAGAAATCAAATAACCAAGAAATCTTTCATCAAAAATTCAAAATACAATATACACATATACACGTACACATTCACGACCATATATACATATATGCATACACTCATTTTTATTTTATTCAAAACTCATTTGTTTGAAATTTTCAAGTTTATGTTTAGATTCAAGAACAAGAGAAACTTTCACTATCATCTTCATCACCATGAATCAAGAGCAAGATTGAAAAGAAAATATGTTATACCTTCAAGATTCTTAGTGGGTTTTAAGATTTATGATGATGTGAAGCCTTGTTCTTGCTCCAATCTTCTTGAAATCACTTCTAAACCTTCTTGAAAGCTTGAAATCACTTTGAAATGGACATGATTCTTCAAGATTTGATTTTGAAAATGAAATGGTTATGTGTTAAGGGGGTGTTCGGCCGTGAGAAATCAAGAGGAAGAGAGAGAGTGTGAATTTGAATTGTGATCTTGGAATTGGGTATGTATGAGTGCATGCAACAAGCATAAGCATCACTTTCAATTCACAAGAATGGACAAGTGTCCAAGTGCAAGATTCTAGAGAATGTGGGTAGCCCACATTGCCGCCACCCACCTCTCTCTCACATAATCAATATATACATATATGTATTATATGTAAATTAGCTCAAAAACATGTATTTTACTGGATACCGGGTATTTTATCTAGCGTTTTAATCCCGTTTTAGTGCGTTTTAATTTATTTTTATCATTCTATAAAAATAATCACTTAAAATTATTACTGAAATAATTACCAGTTGTGTTGACGGTATTTTGTTTAATTCGCGCAGTATCGCGCGGTTCGCGCTCAAACTCGAAAAATAGAGTTTCTTAGCGTTTTAAATTATTTTTCCACACGGATATGATTAAAATTATTATTCTAATCATAACAGGGTAATTTTAGGATTTTAACACTGATCGGGTGGTCACCGACGTTCGTTTCGCATTTTAAACGTTACGCGATAAGCGTTAGTTTTATCGTTGCCAACATAATTTTCATACACATCTAAATTTACCAACACATCAAATATCATATATTAACATCACAGTCAGTCACAAATAGTCATGTTACATGTTCACTACACAGATTACTATTGTCCGGTACGGCCTGAGAGGCCGGGTGTCACAGTCTCCCCCTGTTTAGGGAATTTCGCCCCCGAAATTCTACTTTACAGGTTTCGTTTTCGCACTCGGTGGGAAGAGGTGAGGATATTTTTGTTGCATTTGGTCCTGTCGCTTCCAGGTGAACTCGGGTCCACGCTTAGAATTCCAACGGACCTTGACCAACTCAATCTTACTCCTCCTGAGTTTCTGGGTTTTCCGATCCAGAACCTCCACTGGTTCTTCGTTAAATCTCAGTTTATCGTCCACTCGAACCTCTCCAGGGGGTATAATTAGTGTCTCATCAGACATACACTTTTTCAGGTTGGAGACATGGAATACCTCATGGACTCCAATCAACTCCTGTGGCAACTTGAGCCTATATGCGACTGGTCCAACTCGAGAGACGACTTCGAAGGGACCTATATAGCGTGGGCTCAACTTTCCCCCTTTTCCAAACCTTACAACGCCCTTCCATGGCGATACCTTCAGCATAACTCTATCACCAACTTGAAACTCCAGCGGTTTCCTTCGGTTATCTGCATAACTCTTCTGTCGATCCGCGGCAGCCTTCAACCTATTCTTGATCTGGACAACTTTGTCCGTGGTCTCCTGAATAATCTCGGGTCCGGTCAAATGCTTCTCGCCAACTTCAGCCCAACAGAGCGGTGATCGACACTTCCTTCCATACAGGGCTTCAAACGGAGTCGCTTTTATGCTGGCGTGGTAACTATGGTTGTAAGAAAACTCTGCCAAGGGCAAATGAGTATCCCAACTTCCACCGAAATCAATTGCACACGCTCTCAGCATATCCTCTAATGTCTGAATAGTCCTTTCGCTCTGACCATCCGTTTGAGGATGATATGCAGTACTTATATCCAAACGAGAACCCAGCAATTTCTGGAGAGATCGCCAAAATCTGGAGTCAAATCGTCCGTCTCTATCCGAAATGATTGACACTGGTACTCCATGATGGGCTACAATCTCGTTAAGGTACAGCAGCGGTATCTTCTCCGTATTGTCTGTTTCCTTAAGTGCCAGGAAATGAGCAGACTTTGTTAATCGATCCACAATTACCCAGATCATATTGTGTCCACGTGACGTACGGGGTAACTTGGTGATAAAGTCCATTATAAGATGTTCCCATTTCCACTTAGGAATCTCTGGTTGCTGCAGTAGCCCAGAAGGCTTCTGGTGCTCAGCCTTAACCTTAGAGCATGTCAGACATTTACTCACGTAGGCCGTAATGTCTCTCTTCATCTTCGGCCACCAGTAAAACTCCTTAATATCCTGATAGATCTTGGTAGAACCTGGGTGAATGGAATACTTGGCTTTATGAGCTTCGTTCATAACCAATTCACGGAGGTTACCTTTAAGTGGAACCCAGACTCGGTTCATGAGTGTACGTAGGTTTTACATACGTGCCCTTCAATCCGAGGACAGTAGTAAGTATGAGTGTACGTAGGTTTTACGTACGTGCCCTTCCCAACCCGAGGACAGTGAAAAGTAGTTTAATAGTAATGATAGTACGAGTAGTTATTCAATCCCATTCCCAACCCACCAGGAATCCCATGCCTTAGAAGTGTGAACTCACCTTGGTTTGCTTGGTATGATTATTCACGTATTCAAGTTGATCAGTCAAACCCTATCGTGTTTACCAAATTAGTCAGTTTCATAACACACAAATCACATACTCTTTGCACATATCATACATATTATAGATTGTGTTGATGAATTTAATTAGATATCATGTACTAACTACTTGATGAAGATTAGAGGCATTAGCGGATCTGAATGTTAACATATAGGCTGAATGGTAACTTGATAATTGAATGAAAGTGGCGGCCATGTGTGCCTTGATCTAATCAAACTTGACAGGTATTCTAATAAGTTGTCACTTGATGGTCTAGGGAATAATGAACATTATTGCTATGATGGTTTATGAATTACATTCTCAATCAAATATAAAATTCTGAATATCTAAAAGCCCATGTGATAGTTCATGTGATATCTGTGTATAGCAATTGTAGTTGTCGGCCATCTTAATACTAAAGGTTGCATGTGAATTAAAGAGTGTCTGGCCCATGTTACTTCCATATATCATTCGGTCCAATAAACAATCAACATATGTGTGGCCCATTAATTGCTTGTATCAAGTAATCACGAGATTTAATTTGTTATCGGCCAAATATTGCTATAATAGTTAATCATGCATGTAACAGTTCATGGTTACCATATAGTAGGCATTCAGGTCATGTGCAAATTTCATATTACAAGTTTATGTTTTCACATTGGCTCATAACAATCAATGTTTCCTATCAGTCGCACATCCTAATGTGCTACTCAACAATACACAGTTTATTCAAAAGTATGCGGCCCATTAATACGGGCTCAACTTACATGTGCGAGATCAAGATTAAAATCATCCAAAATGGCTCATACACTTATTCATTATTGACTTGCTAACATGTAATCAGAAATTGAATCAACATGATGCCTTAAAACAATCAACAATAATTGGTACACATGATGCATCTTACGAACAGTGAGTTACCAGACATAATCAAGAAGTTATCAACATATAAACAATACAGACCATGCACATGATATTCGGTTATGTTTCAATAGAACATATATATATATATATCCGTTTGATGTTAATTAATATTGCACACAAACAAAATCAACCGATAAGAATTAGCAAGATCAACAATTAGTAATTAAAACTAACGTGACATGAATCTACTAACCAAGAGGGGGGGCTCGGCCAGAAGAGATGATGCTTGAATGGTACCTGCTGTCGTCGATGGTTTTAGGAAGAATAGGGTTTGCAAAAGTGTTGTGGGATCATGTGTTTATTGTACGTAAATAATAGATAGGGAAAGTGGGCTCAATTTGGGTCTGTGGCAACATAAAAGGCCACCTACAACAATTTGGTGAACACATGATGACCGGCCCAATTTCCTTATCTCTATTACGATATAGCAGGTGTGTGGTATAAGGTTGGGCCCTAGTTACGTGGGCCTAAGGTACGGTAAGCGGTATGTGGCCGCAGGCCCAAACATGTGAATGTTAAGCGAGTTTGCAGCCCATTAAGTTAGTTTTCAGGATTAGATACGCGACACGTAGGAGTGTTCAGTGGTTTCGTACAAACATACACACATAAACAACCTATGATGCACAAATAAGTAACTTAACGCAGAAACACACGCTAAAGGTTTGTGGAAATTTAAGCGATGCTAAGCTTGGGAATACGGGTTGTCACATCATCCCCAACTTGAAAGAAATTTCGTCCCAAAATTTAGCACATAGTTACTGAGGAAGCTAGTTAGGTAGCATGGTTTCCTGGTTTTCCTGGGGTATCACATCATCCCCCCGTTGGTTTGGAATTTCGTCCCGAAATTCCGCAGTAGCTTCAGCCTCAGTAGTGGTTTCATTGTTCTCGAACAACTGGGGATATTTGTGTTTCATTTGATCTTCTCGTTCCCAGGTGAACTCTGGGCCACGACGGGAGTTCCAACGAACTCGAACAATAGGTATTCTGGTGCGTGTGAGAATCTTGACCTCCCGGTCCAAGATTTCCACTGGTTCTTCGACAAATCGTAACTGATCGTCGATGGTGAGCTCCTTGAAAGTAACTATGAGGGTTTCATCTGATAGACACTTCTTCAGATTCGACACATGGAATACGTTGTGAACTCCACTGAGTTCTTCGGGTAGATTCAATCTGTAGGCCACCATGCCAATTCTCTCCGTGGTTTCGAAAGGTCCAACATATCGCGGGTTGAGTTTGCCTCGTTTACCCAAACGGACTACACCCTTCCAAAGTGAGACTTTAAGTAGCACTCGATCCCCAACCTGGAACTCGAGTGGTTTCCTTCGCTTATCAGCGTAGCTTTTCTGACGGTCACGAGCTGCCGCCATTCGTTGTCGTATCTAAGCAATCTTCTCTGTTGTATCTACTACAAGTTCTGGGCCAGTGATTTGACTATCGCCTACCTCTGCCCAACAAAGAGGTGATCGGCACTTTCGTCCGTACAATGCCTCAAACAGAGCGGCTTGGATGCTGGTGTGGTAGCTGTTATTATACGAAAATTCCACTAATGGCAGATGCTTTTCCCAGCCGTTGCCGAAATCGATTACACATGCACGAGGCATGTCTTCAAGGGTTTGAATGGTGCGTTCAGACTGCCCATCCGTCTGTGGATTTTAAGTTGTGCTCATGTCTAAACGTGAGCCAAAGGACTTGTGCATTGCTTGCCACAGTTCAGAAGTAAAACGTGCATCACGATCTGATATAATAGAGGTTGGCACTCCGTGCCTCGATACTACTTCCTTTAAGTAAACGTCTGCTAAAGTAGAGAACTTATCCGTCTCTTTGACTGCCAAGAAGTGTGCAGACTTAGTTAATCGATCCACTATCACCCAAATAGTGTCGTTTCCACGTTGAGATCTAGGCAGGCCAGTAACGAAATCCATGGAAATTTGCTCCCATTTCCATTGTGGTATCTCTGGTTGTTGGAGTAGGCCCGATGGTTTCTGATATTCAGTCTTGACTCTCGTACAAGTCAAACATTTGCTAACGTAGGTTGCTATGTGGGCTTTCATGCTAGGCCACCAATACATAGTTCTGAGATCGTGGTACATCTTATCTGAACCAGGATGTACTGAGTAGCAAAACTTATGTGCTTCATCCATCACAAGCTCGCATAAGTTTCCATAGAATGGGACTCAAATACGTCCCGTTACATAGTATGCGCCGTCTTCCTTTTGTTCTAATCGTTTCCTTGATCCACATAGGGACTCAGCCCTAACGTTCTCTGGTTTCAATGCTTCAACCTGAGCACCTTGTATCTGAGTAGGAAGACTAGATTGAATGGTAAGTTGTAACGCTCGCACGCGCTTAGGTGTAGTATCCTTTCGACTGAGGGCGTCGGCCACAACATTAGCTTTGCCCGGATGGTACTTGATCGCGCATTCGTAATCATTTAAAAGTTCAACCCATCGACGTTGTCGCATGTTTAACTCCTTTTGCTTGAATATATGCTCGAGACTCCTGTGATCGGTGTAAATGGTGCACCTGGTACCGTACAGGTAATGTCTCCATATCTTAAGAGCAAAAACCACTGCTCCCAATTCCAAGTCATGCGTAGTGTAGTTCCTTTCGAGAACTTTAAGTTGACGTGACGCATAAGCAATGACCTAGTCACGTTGCATCAACACACACCCAAGACCCTGAATGGATGCGTCGCAATAAACAACAAAATCGTCTGTGCCTTCAGGCAATGAGAGGATAGGCGCGCTACAAAGTCTATCCTTTAAGTGCTGAAACGTCGTTTCCTGTGCATCACCCTAACGATAGGTGACGCCCTTCTGAGTTAGCGAAGTGAGAGGGTGGGCGATCTTGGAGAAATCTTTGATGAACCTTCTATAGTAGCCCGCCAAACCCAAGAATTGGTGAATTTCTGTTGGTGTACGGGGCGCAGGCCAGTTCTTGATCGAGTCTACCTTGGATGGATCAACATGAATCCCATCCTTGTTTACCACGTGGCCTAGGAAATGGACTTCACGAAGCCAGAAGTCGCATTTCGAGAACTTTGCATACAGTTGCTCTGTTCGAAGGAGTTCCAACATAAGTCGTAGATGCTGCTCGTGTTCCTCCTGACTCTTAGAATAGATCAGGATGTCGTCGATGAAAACTATAACGAACTTATCCAGGTAAGGTTTGCACACTCTGTTCATAAGGTCCATGAAGACTGCATGTGCGTTTGTCAATCCAAAAGGCATAACCAGGAACTCGTAATGTCCATACCGAGTCCTGAACACTGTCTTAGAGATGTCCTCGTCTCGAACTCTCAGTTGATGGTATCCTGACCTCAGGTCAATCTTCGAATAGTAGCTCGACCCTTGCAACTGATCGAACAAGTCGTCAATGCGTGGAAGAGGATAGCGATTCTTCACGGTCACCTTGTTGAGTTCACGGTAATCTATGCACATTCTGAAGGTACCGTCTTTCTTCTTCACACATAACACTGGAGCTCCCCAGGGTGAAGAGCTAGGACATATAAAACCCTTATCCAAGAGTTCTTGTAGTTGTGTAGATAGTTCTTCCAATTCTGATGGAGCTAGGCGATACAGTGCGCGAGCTATTGGAGCTACTCTAGGAGCTAGCTCGATCTGAAACTCAACTTGACGATGGGGCGGAAGTCCAGGTAATTCCTCAGGAAATACCTCTAGAAAAATCTCGTACAACGCGAATGTCTTCTATTCTCTTCTCCTTCGTTGGTGGATTCGTCACGAGGGCTAAGATAGATGCGTGGCCCTTACGTAAATACTTCTGGGCCTTAAGGAAAGAAATAATGCCCACAACAGCACCACCCTTGTCACCATGAATTACCAAAGGTTCTTCACCAGCACGAGGAATGTGGACGATCTTCTCTTTGCAAAGAATCTCTATTCGATGTTGAGGTAGCCAATCCATACCAATAACGATGTCGAAACCATCACAACGTTGGGGTCATTCCTAACATCACCCTGACCAATCACGAACGCTCGACCCCTGGCACCATTGTCGTCGTTATTACCCCCGTTGTTGCCTCCATTATTGTTCCCGTTTCCTTGGTTGTGGTTCTGATTTTGGTTCTGGTTCAACTGTGGGCAGTGTCTCTTGAAGTGACCTTAAGCACCACACTGATAGCATCCCTTGTTACCCTGCTGTTTCTGCTGATTCTGTGGAGCTTGTGGCTGCTGTTGTCGGTTCTGGTTTGCAGGACGTGAGCTTCTACAATCTTTGGCTTCATGACCAAGCTTGTTGCATCTCTGACAACGATCTTTGTTGCACGGCCCGCTGTGGTGCAAATTACATCGATTGCACTTAGGGTGGTTTCCCCTGTATCCACCCTGACTTCGATTACCAAAAGACTGCTGACTGGGGCTCCTGTACTCATCCGTCTTTCGCTGCTGTGACTGAGACTGAACCGAAGTGGAACCCTTGCTCAAATTTCCAACCCACTTGCATTTGTTGTCACTGGGAGCATCCGAAGTAGTTGTAGTAGCATTAATACGTTTCGGCAGTTTGTTCTGTTCTACCGCCTGATCTGTGAGACGATGATCAAGTCGAGTTACTTGCTGGATATTGCCCAGATTAGCCGCGGTCACATGACTCCGAATTTCTGGCACGAGACCCTTGAGATACAGCTCGATACGCTTGATGGGAGGGTCTACCATAGTGGGGCACAATGTAGCTAATTCATTTGATCTCTTCGTATAAGCCTCAATTTCAGACCCCGTCATCTGTAAATTGAAGAACTCCACCCCCAGCTTGTGGATGTCGTCATGACTGCAATACTCTTCCTTAATCAGATCCTTAAAGTCGTTCCATGGTGTGGCGATAGCAGCTGCCAGCCCTAACATTTGAATTTGTGCTTTCCACCAGGTTAACGCAGCACCGGTAGCAATCTTTACCCTGCGAACCTCAGTACATTCACACATCTCGAAGACAGATTCGAGCTTCTCGAACCAGTGGAGGAGGCCTACAGCTCCTTTAGTACCGCTGAAGGTACTAGGTCGGCAATCCATGAAGATTTTGAACGTGCATACAGGTGGCTGAGCGTTCTGACCTTGTTACGCGAGGAAGAAAAGACAGGGTTAAGCGCGAGAGTTGGGTCATGAGAGTAGGATCTAACATCCTAGGATAGGTTCGGAATAGCAGGTTATACCTCCTGCCTGAGCGGCTGCGAGTGCTGCCGTAACTTGTTCGTTGATAAGAGCCGTCAGCTGGGCTTGAGTTAGGTTCACACGTCCACTCATGATCTTCACATCGAAGGAAACAAAAGTAGGAAAGGTGTCGCGAATGTGTGTAAGTGTGGAGTGACAGAAGGGAGTAAGCACGCGTTGTTGCAAACAATGGCTACTATGTTATCTAACCATATCATGAGCAATGTTCTATGTAAACTAGTAAGCAAGCAATATAAACGTAATTCATATCACCTAGTATGTTGAGCCTTGCACGTGGAGTGAAGCGTCGTTGTGGATCGTTGAGCACTGTTCAGGTTATAGTCTGGTTTTATCAAAAAGCTTTTCTCCCTTTTTAAAACCAAGTTCACTATAACCAATGGCTATGATACCAATCTGTTACACCCCAAAATCCACGCGCGGAGTATCACCGCTTGGAGGCGTGACATTACCAGGATCAAGCCACCAATCATATTGAACAAGCATGTAAGTAATTTATAAAGTCCATCACAATACAATTGGTGTCTAAACAAAACATAGTTTAAGTTGCAAGCGGAAGCATAAAATTTAAAACCAAGTCATAGGTTTAAACGTTTCAAATGTTTAGCATGGCACACAGCTGTCCATGTCCTACAACGACTCTTCCCTACTCCAATGCAAGCTCCAAGAGTACCTAACGACCTGCAAGGCATGTAACAACGAATCAACAACAAAGTTGAGCGAGTTCACAGTTGGTTGTTTAGTTATAGTGTTCGTAAATCATATGTTTATTTCGTAAACCATGTACTGTATTAATCTGTATCACGGTTTCCCAAACATGTTTGCGATGATTAGTGGGGGCTTCCCATGTGTATCGTATTAATCCGTATCGCGGTTTCCCAAACATGTTTGCGATGATTAGTGGGGGCTTCCCATGTTGTATGTTACTAGACTAGTCGAATCCGTACGTGCCCTTCTTAATCCAAGGACCGTAGCAAGTATGAGTGTACGTAGGTTTTACATACGTGCCCTTCAATCCGAGGACAGTAGTAAGTATGAGTGTACGTAGGTTTTACGTACGTGCCCTTCCCAACCCGAGGACAGTGAAAAGTAGTTTAATAGTAATGATAGTACGAGTAGTTATTCAATCCCATTCCAAACCCACTGGGAATCCCATGCCTTAGAAGTGTGAACTCACCTTGGTTTGCTCGTTATGATTATTCACGTATTCAAGTTGATCAGTCAAACCCTATCGTGTTTACCAAATTAGTCAGTTTCATAACACACAGATCACATACTCTTTGCACATATCATACATATTATAGATTGTGTTGATGAATTTAATTAGATATCATGTACTAACTACTTGATGAAGATTAGAGGCATTAGCGGATCTGAATGCTAACATATGGGCTGAATGGTAACTTGATAACTGAATGAAAGTGGCGGCCATGGGTGCCTTGATCTAATCAAACTTGACAGGTATTCTAATAAGTTGTCACTTGATGGTCTAGGGAATAATGAACATTATTGCTATGATGGTTTATGAATTACATTCTCAATCAAATATAAAATTCTGAATATCTAAAAGCCTATGTGATAGTTCATGTGATATTTGTGTATAGCAATTGTAGTTGTCGGCCATCTTAATACTAAAGGTTGCATGTGAATTAAAGAGTGTCTGGCCCATGTTACTTCCATATATCATTCGGTCCAATAAACAATCAACATATGTGTGGCCCGTTAATTGCTAGTAATCACGAGATTTAATTTGTTATCAGCCCAATATTGCTATAATAGTTAATCATGCATGTAACAGTTCATGGTTACCATATAGTAGGCATTCAGGTCATGTGCAAATTTCATATTACAAGTTTATGTTTTCACATTGGCTCATAACAATCAATGTTTCGTATCAGTCGCACATCCTAATGTGCTACTCAACAATACACAGTTTATTCAAAAGTATGCGGCCCATTAATACGGGCTCAACTTACATGTGCGAGATCAAGATTAAAATCATCCAAAATGGCTCATACACTTATTCATTATTGACTTGCTAACATGTAATCAGAAATTGAATCAACATGATGCCTTAAAACAATCAACAATAATTGGTACACATGATGCATCTTACGAACAGTGAGTTACCAGACATAATCAAGAAGTTATCAACATATAAACAATAAAGACCATGCACATGATATTCGGTTATGTTTCAATAGAACATATATATATATATATATATATATATATATATATATATATATATATATATATATATATCCGTTTGATGTTAATTAATATTGCACACAAACAAAATCAACCGATAAGAATTAGCAAGATCAACAATTAGCAATTAAAACTAACGTGACATGAATCTACTAACCAAGAGGGGGGGCTCGGCCAGAAGAGATGATACTTGAATGGTACCATCTGTCGTCGATGGTTTTAGGAAGAATAGGGTTTGCAAAAGTGTTGTGGGATCATGTGTTTATTGTACGTAAATTATAGATAGGGAAAGTGGGCTCGATTTGGGCCTGTGGCAACATAAAAGGCCACCTACAACAATTTGGTGAACACATGATGACCGGCCCAATTTCCTTATCTCTATTACGATATAGCAGGTGTGTGGTATAAGGTTGGGCCCTAGTTACGTGGGCCTAAGGTACGGTAAGCGGTATGTGGCCGCAGGCCCAAACGTGTGAATGTTAAGCGAGTTTGCGGCCCATTAAGTTAGTTTTCAGGATTAGATACGCGACACGTAGGAGTGTTTAGTGGTTTCGTACAAACATACACATATAAACAACCTATGATGCACAAATAAGTAACTTAACGCAGAAACACACGCTAAAGGTTTGTGGAAATTTAAGCGATGCTAACCTTGGGAATACGGGTTGTCACATGAAGGATCCATCTTTCTTCTTCACGAACAGAAAAGGCACACCCCAAAGAGAATAACTCAGTCGAATGAAACCTTTGTCTAGTAGCCCTTGAAGCTGGTTCGACATTTCTTTCATTTCAGACGGTGCCAATCTATAGGGAGATTTTTCAATTGGTGCAGCACCGGGTACCAGGTCGATTCGGAACTCGATCTGTCTCGCAGGGGGTAATCCAGGCAAGTCTTCAGGAAAAACTTCTGGATAATCACGAACAATAGGAATCTCCTCGATCTTCCTACATTCGGCCTTTGTATCCATCATGTTAACTAAGAACGCAGGATACCCATTCCGCAACAACTTGAGCATCTTCATAACACTAACAACACTCGACACACGACTCGAAAGATCTCCATGGACCAATATCACTTCGCCACCGCTAGGACGAGGTATCCGTACTTGCTTCTCCGAGCAAACAATCTCCGCTTTGCTCTTGGACAGCCAATCCATCCCCACAACTACATTGAAACTTCCCAACTCCACTGGTAGTAAATCAATACGAAATTTATGATCGCCTAACAGAATACTACAGTCGCGTATGACTTCGCTAGTTTCTATCAGTTTACCATTTGCTAGTTCTATCGAGTACTTCTTATTTAGCTTACTTGTAGGTGAACACAGGAATGGTTCAAAGTTTTTCGAGACAAAACTCAAGTCAGCTCCAGTATCAAAAAGTACGAACGAGGAATGGTTATTGATCAAAAACATACCAGTGACAACAGCAGGATCATCACGTGCCTTCCCAACGTTTAGCTCGAACGCTCTACCCCTGGCATTCTGTCCTCCCGCCTTGGGACAATCCTTCTTGAAATGTCCTTGTTCTCCGCACTGGAAGCATCCTTCAATCCTCGTTCCTTCCACAGTACTTTTGGCATAGCATTCGCGGGTAGCATGCCCAGTTCGTCCGCATCGGTTACATTTCTTCTGTCCTTCCTCACGAGTCTTTCTCTCAGATCCGCCTCGGCTATCTCTGGTGCCATCCTTTCTAGTACCACTAGAACTTGCTGCATATGCCTTCTTTGAACAGCGTTTCCTGTCGCACTTCTCTTCAGTCTCCTTCCTCGAGCTCTCGGACTTACGCTTCTTCGTAACTTCTATCTTAGACTCAAAACACCCCGACCGTTCAGATTTCACGTCTGCTTTGGCCTTGCCCGATGACTTCCCGGTTTCCTCCTTTTTATCAAGACTACCTTTGCGAGCAGCGTCATCGGCTAATGATTTTGCCAATGTAGTAGCCTCTAGGTAGGTGGTAGGTTTCGCGGATGTAACCATACTGCGAATTCGTGGCGACAGTCCCCAGATATACCTTTCTACCTTTACATATTCAGGAGTAACCATTCGTGGAACTAACCTCGCCAAGTCGTTAAAACGAGAAGTGTAAGCTCTGACATTCAGACCTTCCATGGTTAGGTTCCAGAAGTCTGTCTCGATTTTCTGAATTTCACTGCGCGGGCAGTACTCTTTCAGGAGCATCTCTTTAAGTTCGTTCCAGGTCAGACCGTAGGCAGCGTCTTCACCCAAAATTTGAACTTGCGAGTTCCACCAGGACAGCACTTCATCAAGAAAAGAGCAAGAAGCATATCTCACCTGTTGATCAGCAGCACAACCACTTATTGCCATGACAGGTTCCATCTTCTCAATCCATCGGGTGATATCTAAGGGTCCTTCAGCACCGGTAAATGATCGTGGGTTACAGCCCTGGAATGTTTTATATGTACATCCGTGCACTGCTCATTAATGTTAATAGAAATTAGGAATTCATTCCAATGATAACATAACACATGAACTACTAAAACTTTCCGATCACATTTTACCTGGAGGATTTCCATTATGTGCCCCACCAAAACCTTGCCCGTGTGCACCACGTCCACGTCCCTGACCATCATTTTGGTTAGCATTGAGTTGTTCCATGGCAGTATTAACGTGTTGGGCTATGAGTTGAGCCAACTCTTCCGGTGTGGTAGGTAATCCGGTACCCTGTCTTGCTTTTGGCGGCATTTCGTCGTTTCTATTATCATAACAATAATATCCACATAAGACGATAACCAAAAATAATTCAATCATTAAATGTTAGTGGACCAAACATTGCGCATGTAAAATATCCACATATTAATGAGAAAAATTTTAAACCAAAATTACATCATTGGTATTTATTATAGAAATTATTTAAACTCGTTTTCAGTACAAAAGACTATTATTGGCATGTCTACATCGACACCCATAAACAAGTTCACACAAAATTTCCAAATAATATCCAAAAATGAAACTGACACGCAGGCCACAAACACAAAGAATATCAAAAATGTCTAACAATACAATCCATCAAACAACGAAACAAACAAACAAACAGACAAACAACTGTCATCAACGCCTCAAACCTAGAGACTCTAACATCTCCTGAACAAGCTTCTCCAAATCCACAACCCTCCAATGCATCTCATCTCTCGCGATGTCGTCTATAACCTTCAACTCCTCATGATCGTCACCCAGTCCAGAATTCGTCCCCAATTATACGGTCATGTTTCACTTAGGAAATACCGTACTTTCAATATTCATTCATCAAAAACGTTTTACTTTGAAACGTATGACTTATCAAATCTCATATATTTTCAACGAAAATATATATTTTATATTAAAGGTATATTTTATTTCGAAAACATTATTAAACCCTTTTATTGACGTGTTCTACCCCCAAAATATATACAAAGAAGTAAAAAGAGGGGTTTAGTGACACTCATCTTTGGGTGCGTATTTTAAATAGCGCAATCCCAGAGATTGATTTTCTACACGTCCTAATATAGGAACGATTTTAAATCAATATGCATAACACAAAAATCCTAAGTTTCTCCGTTTCTTAGAATTATCACATAACTTTGAGATTATCTCGAAAAGTTGTTATTTTTGGATTATGTTGGCACGTTAATATATACATGAGTCCATATATATATTTTTATGATTTTGCGACTTGAACGATTTTATGGGTGACCATTATTGTGTAAATCCGTTAACTTTTCCCGTTTATACGCAATATATCTACGATTTGCGCGTCTATAATTTAACACCGAAATACGCAAAATATTACTAACTTATCTATTTTGTCATTTTTAAAGCAAATATACATAAAATATCATATATGTATCAAATTTCATGCTCGACAAACAACTTTCACGTCTAACACAATTTTCACTTTTTCTACCACACAAAACGTACATGCATACATGCGTAAGCTAGATTTCTAACATTATGTTAAAAACTTAACATATTTTCATATTCTTATGTTTAAATCACATGACACATTTTGCCACATAAAGTTTACCCACACTAGTGTACATTGAAAAATGCGTATTTTAGCGATTCGGTAACGTTTTTGGGCGTCGGAAATCACGTATGACCAACCAAACACCAAGTAAACTTAAAATTAGTTAAAATACTTATTTTAAACTAAAAATATCAGTTTATTTACTGATCTAAATCAGTTTTACAAAAATCATTCGAAAAGCCGATTTTTGACCGTTTTAACGCATAGTTTTGCGTTAAACGTTACTATAATCATCCCAACTCGAAACGACTTGATATTTTAACACAATACATGTTATTTACTGATTAAAATAATAGTTATAATCAGATTAGTGCAGTTTTTGTATAAGTCACATAAATCATGCGATTTCATGTATTTTACAACTTTTAATGCACCATGTACAACATGCAAAGCTAGCAAACATTATGACAAAGTTATAAGTCACTAAACACTCTAAAATAACTTCATTTTAGTGTTTATAATCTGTTCATAACCGATTTTTACTCAATCACACTCAAATCATCTTTTTAATATCATATATCATCATGCATGTCTAAGTATATGCATCTAGTATGCTCATATCATAATTTTATCATCTAATATGATCTCAATACATCAAAACCTTACTAACATATTATTCTTTCAAATATCATACATAACACTTTAATCCTTCAATCATTCATGTTCATTCATACTTAGATTCTTTACTTTTATGATTACACAACAATAATAACAGACATGCATACACATATACATACATATATATACGAAATTTATACACACATATACTTCCAAAATTTCACTTTTCAATATATCACTTTCAATCTCTAATTCACTTTAGAACATTCTTTACCCTTTTCAAGAAATCAAATAACCAAGAAATCTTTCATCAAAAATTCAAAATACACTATACACATATACACATTCACGGCCATATATACATATATGAATACACTCATTTTTATTTTATTCAAAACTCATTTGTTTGAAATTTTCAAGTTTATGTTTAGATTCAAGAACAAGAGAAACTTTCACTATCATCTTCATCACCATGAATCAAGAGCAAGATTGAAAAGAAAATATGTTATACCTTCAAGATTCTTAGTGGGGTTTAAGATTTATGATGATGTGAAGCCTTGTTCTTGCTCCAATCTTCTTGAAATCACTTCTAAACCTTCTTGAAAGCTTGAAATCACTTTGAAATGGACATGATTCTTCAATATTTGATTTTGAAAATGAAATGGTTGTGTATTAAGGGGGTGTTCGGCCATGAGAAATCAAGAGGAAGAGAGAGAGTGTGTGAATTTGAATTGTGATCTTGGAATTGGGTATGTATGAGTGCATGCAACACGCATAATCATCACTTTCAATTCTCAAGAATGGACAAGTGTCCAAGTGCAAGATTCTAGAGAATGTGGGCAGCCCACATTGCCGCCACCCACCTCTCTCTCACATAATCAATATATACATATATGTATTATATGTAAATTAGCTCAAAAACATGTATTTTACTGGATACCGGGTATTTTATCTAGCGTTTTAATCCCGTTCTAGTGCGTTTAAATTTATTTTTATCATTCTATAAAAATAATCACTTAAAATTATTACTGAAATAATTACCAGTTTCCTTGACTGGCTGTGTTGACGGTATTTTGTTTAATTCGCGCAGTATCGCGCGGTACGCGCTCAAACTCGAAAAATATAGTTTCTTAGCGTTTTAAATTATTTTTCCACATGGATATGATTAAAATTATTATTCTAATCATAACAGGCTATTTTTAGGATTTTAACACTGATCGGGTGGTCACCGACGTTCGTTTCGCATTTTAAACGTTACGCGATAAGCGTTAGTTTTATCGTTGCCAACATAATTTTCATACACATCTAAATTTACCAACACATCAAATATCATATATTAACATCAGAGTCAGTCACAAATAGTCATGTTACATGTTCACTACACAGATTACTATTGTCCGGTACGGCCTGAGAGGCCGGGTGTCACATCTGACCCGATTAAGATTAAATCCTTTATGTTTTAAGCTTCCATTAGGACCATATAATGTTGTAATATAACCCTCTGAGGTTATATTACCTGGTCACTAAGTGTTTTGAATTATATGCATGTTTATGTTATTATGCTTAAAATTGACCTTATTGCCCATATAGTCTAAAATGAGATTTTTGGAATATGTGAGCATACAAATAGGTTAAGTACTGATATATAAACATGTCTAAATTAATTTGACATTGTTTTCTGGTCTCAAACTGATGTAATGCTAATTATCGCAAATTTAGCTTTTATAAAAACTAAATTGCGCTTTCATGCATAATTCATGTTTAAACTTAGATTTTGACCCAAAACTCATTACTTACTGTCATGATATCATTTTTAGGGATTTTTGTAATATTGGGTCAGATTATATACTGACCATAACTTAGAGTTCGTGTATAAATTCCATAATTGACTATAATGCCCTTTTTGCTAATAAAATGTGATTTACATATGATTAACATGCCAAACCTTTTTCTACTGATTTGATATGAAAAATAAAATATTTTAAACATTCAAGGCTGATCAAAATCTAAAAATCACATAAGCATTTCAAATATCGTCAATTATCGACTTTTACGCTAATTAGGTGCATAGGATGGTTTAAAACCATATTTATCACCCAAGGCTTGTTACCTACTGAATTTATAAATAATTTCTAATATTTTTAGAGTAAGTATAAGTCATGAACTCAGACTTCCAATTATGACCTTAAAAGCATATGTGAAATGACTAAAATACCATTTTGGGGCATAGTTTGGCAATGAATGGTAAACCACACATATCTATGATATCCTACTGATATAACATCATAAAATAAATATTTTTACAGAAGGTTTTTGTCACGGCCCGCGGCCCGATTTTACCCGGTCCAGAAGCTGCGGGACAGAAACCCGTGGTATTTGTATTTAATTTGGCAGCGAAAATATTAACAGGATCGTTTAAACTGAAAACACCCAATTATTTTATTTCACATTTTTTGGATAAACCCCATAATTTACAATAAAGGAATTTCACGGGGAAATTCCCTGTTTTACAAAAACACGTTTATTTATTTTATTTACTGAGCCACATTCTTCAAGCCGTAGTGCTACGCGGCACTCTTTCCTGGTTCACAGTAAATCACCTGAAACATGTTTAAAAAGATTTTATCAACGGGGAAATACTCGCGAGTCATTCAATTTGCACAAAACAACACAGTGTTACAATTTACAGCATTAAGAGTTTTTACATTTGCCCTTATCTATTAATTATCTGGTCCAGTTATCACTCGACCGGATCTATGACTGTGGACATATCACTAATTAGGCTCGCCCACCTAAGAGTGATAAATCATTAGTAGTAATGTGCACAAAACCCCCACATATTGCCAGTAATTAAAGATTTGCAAAGACTTAATCACTGCAAAGTATAACTGGAAAACATTTAGCGTTTTGTAAAGCGATTTGACAAAAAAAAGAGAATGACTCACATTGCAAGTTTAGTTGGACAGAACTTTGCCTACTGATTTAGCCTCGTAACCTAGTTAAATAACAATGCACACGAAACTAGGTCAGTAACTTAATACAACATTTACGATAAACTCACGAAATCAAAACCCTCACGACGAATGACAAAGTATAGCCCGAATTCGGGCAGCACTTAAACATCCATCGGATCGGTTTCAATCGATCGAACATTGTATCGTAGCAGTGATCGAGTTAATACCCTGTAATCGTAGCAGCGTCTCGACACCTTAGCACTCGTTTTTAAGCAGAAAATGGACATTTTGAACTAAAATTTCGAACACAGAAGCAAGTCCCATGCACGAGCAATTTATAGCAGAAATTTGGGTTTTACGCGGCCCGCGAGGGCCGCCCTAGCTACGATTAGGGCTAGCGTGTCACGCATAGGTCCTTACATCCTCCCCACCTTATTTAAAATCTCGTCCTCGAGATTTACTGGAACGGGTGAGGATATTTTCGCTTCATTTCCGATTCCAGTACCCAAGTGTACTCAGGTCCTCTTTTCGAATCCCATTTGACTTTAACCAGCACCAATCTCTTGTGCTTGAGAAACTTGACCTTTCTGTCTTCTATTTGGAGTGATTTCTCAACAAATTTCAATTTTTCATTTACCTCTATATCTTAAAGAGGTACTACTAGGGATTCGTCAGATAAACATTTCTTAAGATTGGATACATGAAATACATCATGTACTCCGGCTAGCTCTTCTGGTAGTTGTAATCGATAGGCAACTGGTCCTATTCTTTGGGTAACGGTGAATGGTCCTATATACCTTGGATTCAGCTTTCCCTTTTTACCAAACCGAACTACTCCTTTCCAAGGAGAAACTTTTAGGAGCACCTTGTCTCCAACTTGGAATTCCAACGGCTTGCGTCGATTGTCTGCATAACTCTTCTGGCGATCTTGAGCTGTTTTCAATCTTTCCTTGATTTGAGTTATCTTGTCGGTGGTTTCTTGTACAATTTCGGGACCTGATAATTGGCTTTCTCCTATTTCTGCCCAGCAAACTGGAGTTCTACACTTTCGTCCATACAGTGCTTCGAACGGGGCAGCTTCAATGCTTGTGTGATAACTATTGTTATAGGAGAATTCGATTAAGGGTAGGTGGTTATCCCAGTTTCCACCAAAATCTATTACACATGCCCTGAGCATGTCTTCCAGGGTTTGGATTGTCCTTTCACTTTGTCCGTCTATATGGGGATGGTAAGCAGTACTTAAATTCAGTCGGGTCCCCATTGCTTCTTGGAAACTTGTCCAGAAATGTGAAGTGAAACTACTATCCCTATCTGATATAATGGAGAGTGGAACTCCATGTAAGGATACTACCTCGTCTACGTATAACTTTGCTAATCTTTCCATGCTAAAAGTTTCCTTCATGGGCAGAAAATGGGCTGATTTGGTTAATCGATCCACAATTACCCAAATCGCGTTGTTACCTTTTCTGGTTTTGGGTAACTTAGTAACAAAGTCCATTGTTATGAGTTCCCATTTCCATACAGGCATTTCTAATTGTTGAAGTAAACCTGAAGGTTTCTGGTGTTCTGCCTTAACTTGCGAACAAGTTAGACACTTAGATACATATCTAGCTATGTCCTTTTTCATTCCTATCCACCAGAAGTTGTTTCTTAAATCTTGGTACATCTTATTATTTCCAGGGTGTATGGTATATCTAGATTTATGGGCTTCCTCTAAAATTTTATTTCTTAAATTTCCTTGCTTAGGTACCCAGATTCTTTTCTTGTGGAATCTCCAAATTCCATCAGTCCCTTGCTCTAATTCTTTTATCCTTCCTTTCATTCCTTCAGCATCATCCTTGATTGCTGTTTCTTGAATGTTCTTCAGTTGTTCCATTAAATCTAACTGTAGATTTAATCTAAGAGCACGAACTCGTCTTTGTTTTTCATGATACTTACGACTTAGGGCGTCTGCTACTACATTTGCTTTTCCTTCGTGATATTGAATATCACAGTCGTAGTCACTTAGAATTTACATCCATCTTCTTTGCCTCATGTTTAATTCTTTTTGCCCAAATATGTACCTTAAACTCTTGTGATCCGTATAGACAGTAAACTTACTCCCATACAGATAATGTCTCCAAATCTTAAGGGCAAAAATTATTGCTCCTAATTCTAAGTCATGAGTTGTATAATTTTCTTCGTGCTTCTTCAATTGTCTGGATGCATATGCAATTACCTTTTTGCGTTGCATTAGCACACATCCTAATCCTAGCTTAGAGGCATCACATTAGACTTCAAAATCTTCCGTTACTTCTGGTAAAGCTAGAATTGGGGCGTTTATTAACCTTTGCCTTAAAATCCTGAAGGCCTCTTCTTGCTTGGGTCCCCATTCATACTTTACGGTTTTACAGGTTAGCTTAGTTAATGGCACAACTATCTTAGAAAAATCCTTAATGAAGCGCCTATAGTACCCAGCTAATCCTAGAAAACTTCTAACTTCCATAGCTGATTGCGGGACTTTCCAGTTCGTGATCGCTTCTATCTTGGAGGGATCTACGTGAATACCTTTATGATTCACCATGTGGCCTAAAAATTACACCTCCTGCAGCCAAAATTCACACTTCGAGAATTTGGAGTAAACCTTTTCTTTTCTTAACAGAGTTAAGAGTGCTCGTAGATGCTCACAATGCTCGTCCTGACTTTTGGAATAAATAAGTATATCATCGATAAAGACAATTACAAATTTATCCAAGTACGGCTTACAGATTCTATTCATCATGTCCATGAATGCTGCAGGAGCATTCGTTAATCCAAAGGACATGACTGTAAATTCGTAATGCCCATATCTAGTTCTGAAAGCAGTTTTAGGTATGTCTTCCTCTTGTACCTTCAACTGATGATATCCTGAGCGCAAGTCTATCTTAGAGAAGTATCTAGCTCCTTGAAGTTGATCAAAAAGATCATCAATCCTAGGTAATGGGTATCGATTCTTAATTATAACCTTATTCAGTTCCCTATAATCGATACACATTCGCATTGAACCATCTTTCTTTTTCACAAACAATACTGGTGCTCCCCAAGGGGATGAACTAGGTTGTATGAATCCTTTACTTAACAATTCGTCTAATTGCTTTTTCAGTTCTAACATTTCGGTGGGTGCTAATCGATAAGGTGCCTTAGCTATTGGTGTAGTTCCAGGAATTAGATGAATTCTAAATTCCACTTCCCTATCTGGTGGTAATCCTGGTAGTTCTTCTGGTAATACATCCGGGTATTCTGATACTACAGGAATTTCCTTAAGTTCCTTACTTTTGGTGTTAATGATTACCGAAATCATATACACTATTCCTTGCTTTCGTTCATAACTAGCAACTTTCATTACTGAAATGAACTTCATTGGTTTACGTGGCTTATCTCCTATAATCCCAATTACTTCTCCTGTGGGTGTCTGAATTTCTATGGAATTCTTATCACAGAGGATTCGAGCATGGTTGGCTACCAACCAATCCATTCCTAGCACAACATCGAATCCGGCTAAATTCATAGGTAGCAGGTTTGCAGAAAATTTGTGGCCTGAAAGTTCTATCTTCCCTTCTTGAAGAACCTTATTTATATTAACAGAATTACCGTCTGCTGTTTCTACCGTATAAATCTGCCTAAGTTTGGTTAAGGGTAGCTTAAGAGCTTGGCAGAATGAAGTATTTATAAAACTTTGGTTTACACCAGAGTCAAATAATACTTTTTCATAAACGTCGTGTACCAAAAACGTACCAGCTATTACATCGGGAATCAGATCTGCTTCCTGAGTAGTCAACTGGAAGGCTCTTGCATTTTTCTTATTAGTTCCTTCAGCAGGTTTGGCCTTGTTGTCAGCTGGCTTGACCAGTTTTGGGCAGTCGGGCCTAAAGTGCCCTATTTCGCCGCAGTTGTAGCAGATTACTGATTTCTTCCTGCAATCCTCTTCGCGGTGACCTGGTCTCTTGCAGAAATTGCAATTTTCCCTACACTTTCCAAAATGTTTCTTTTTACAATTTCCACAGAATGGCGGGGTGGAAGATTGCCCAGTACCCTTTTTCTTGTAATTACTAGTATTACCCCCACGGAAGCCTTGGGTAATCTTTTGGGCTAATTCCTTCTTTCGGTTTTCTTCCCTCATGCGTACCAGCCCGTCGGTTAAGGTGTTGGCCAATTCCACCGCATCGTCAACGGTGCGGGGTCTCGCAGCTTTGACGATATCACGAATCTCGCTAATTAAACCCCAAATGTAGCGAGAAATAAATACCGGTTCTGGCGAAGCCAGAGTTGGTACAATTCTGGCATATTCGAAGAATTTCGAAGTATACCCTCGACAGTCAACATCCACCATTCGGTGGCTCAGGAACTTATTTGCCATTTGTTCCTTCTCATATTCGGGGCAGAATTTCCTTTCCACCAATTGCTTAAATTCTTCCCAATTCATGGCATAAGCCATGTCACTTCCCTTGGCTTGCAATACCGTATTCCACCATTGTAATGACTCTTCCTTGAAAAGGTGAGAAGCATACATGACTTTATCTTCCTCGGCGCATTTACTTATTTTATTTACTGCCTCGGTCTTTTCCAACCAACGCAGTGCAGCAGTCGCCCCTTCATTGCCTGCAAATTCAACAGGTTTACAGGCAAGAAATTCTTTATAAGTGCAACCAGATGTTGCAACTTTCATTTTCTTAAGTATTGGGGCTTGAATCACGTTGTTGTCATTGTTGCCACCTCCATAATTATCGTCGCGCGTGCGTTTACTGGGGTTAGCTTGCGAAGGCTCAACAGGGTTTTTAACAGCAGCGACGATTGCCGGGATAGCATTAGCTATTCCCTAGGCAACGATATTTTCTATATCTTGCCTATTAAGAAAGTGATCCTCATTGTTTTGCTCAGATTGGTTAACTTCGTTAACTGGCTCATTAACGGCGTGTTCCATCTGATAATTAACAATATATATATATAAATTATTGGCACTAAATAAATAATAACCAAACACAATAAAGCAATTACACATAATCATGTCAACACGTATAGCCAAAATTGTCGACTTTGCGACTTTCATATTTTATATATATATATATATATTAGTATGCATCGATACACACCAGTTATATTACAAAAGTTTTATTTGAGTTATTTTACATAGTCAGCTGGCACTTCAGAAACGACGCTCCCTCTAGTCGTATTTCCACGTGATTTTCTCTCCTACATCCCGAATTCTATTTCCTGCCTCCACCAGCTCCTCACCATAGTGACGGAGTTCAGCCAAGTTTTCTGTGCTCATAGGTGGGTTTGGTGCAGGCTCAGGGTTAAACTAGGGAAAATAGATGTTGGGGTTATTCATGAAGTTCTGAAATTGCCAGTCATTCGTCCACCATTCCTCCAATTCTCCGGGTAGAAGTTGGTGGTTAACAATAGGATCTGGGATAGCAGGTTCCAAATTAACTGGAAGTTGTGATTCAGCGGGGTAATTGAAGAGGTTTTCATCGGCAGGTCCGATGAGGTCACAATTCGCCAGTTTGCGATCCAGCTCCTCCCATGGTGGCATTTCCTGGGCTTGCCCGGAACTTTCCCCGATCTCTTTTCCTTTCCCTTTATCCTTCGGATCCTCAGTCTTTTTAACCTTCTGTGCAACTGGCTTCTTCCTACGCCCACGTTTCCAGTCCAGGATTCTCCTCCTCTTTTTCGGCTTTGGTTTCTCTTGGGCCTGGGCCTGGAATGTTAGTGGTTCCTCAGTATCTGCCAGATGGGTTTCCTGTGGTATCCATATCGGTGGTATGGATAGTAAAGTTTCGGAGTGCCTCCGACAGTTCATTCATGCTGTTAGCACACATGAAGAAACACACACAAATTTAAGTTAAAATTTTATTTATTGTAAATTATATTTTCACAGAATCACAGAATGGCAATCAGAAAAATTAAGTATTTCTAAATACTTAATTGGCTTAAATCAGTGGCTCTGATACCACCTTTTTCTGTCACGGCCCCCGGCCCGGTTTTACCCGGTCCAGAAGCTGCGGGACAGAAACCCGTGGTATTTGTATTTAATTTGGCAGCGGAAATATTAACAGGATCGTTTAAACTGAAAACACCCAATTATTTTATTTCACATTTTTTGGATAAACCCCATAATTTACAATAAAGGAATTTCACGGGGAAATTCCCTGTTTTACAAAAACATGTTTATTTATTTTATTTACTGAGCCACATTCTTCAAGCCGTAGTGCTACGCGGCACTCTTTCCTGCTTCACAGTAAATCACCTGAAACATGTTTAAAAAGATTTTATCAGCGGGGAAATACTGACGAGTCATTCAATTTGCACAAAACGACACAGTGTTACAATTTACAGCATTAAGAGTTTTTACATTTGCCCTTATCTATTAATTATCTGGTCCAGTTGTCACTCGACCGGATCTATGACTGTGGACATATCACTAATTAGGCTCGCCCACCTAAGAGTGATAAATCATTAGTAGTAATGTGCACAAAACCCCCCACATACTGCCAGTAATTAAAATTAGCAAAGACTTAATCACCGCAAAGTATAACTGGAAAACATTTAGGGTTTTGTAAAGCGATTTGATAAAAAAAAAAGAATTACTCACATTGCAAGTTTAGTTGGACAGAACTTTGCCTACTGATTTAGCCTCGTAACCTAGTTAAATAACAATGCACACGAAACTAGGTTAGTAACTTAATACAACATTTACGATAAACTCACGAAATCAAAACCCTCATGACGAATGACAAAGTATAGCCCGAATTCGGGCAGCACTTAAACATCCATCGGATCGGTTTCAATCGATAGGACATTGTATCATAGTAGTGATCGAGTTAATACCCTGTAATCGTAGCAGCGTCTCGACACCTTAACACTCGTTTTTAAGCAGAAAATGGACGTTTTGAACTAAAATTTCAAACACGGAAGCAAGTCCCATGCACGAGCAATTTAAAGCAGAAATTTGGGTTTTACGCGGCCCGCGTAAACCCAAGAAAGATCTTACGCGGCCCGTGAGGGCCGCCCTAGCTACGATTAGGGCTAGCGTGTCACGCGTAGGTCCTTACAGTTTTAGACCAGAACATCAGTTTACTTTAAAACCTCTTTTATAAATCTTAAAAATGACCAAAACACTCTTACGGGACTTAATTTGGTTTTAAATACTTTTTGGGCATATATGTTAACATCCTACTGATGTATTAACGTATTCTAAGCATAATAACATATAAGACTTGTATATGGTTCATTTAGTTACCCGTATTGCATTTATGCGTTCGGTTCGGTTTTTGTAACTAGTTTACATAAATTAGCCAAAATTGGTTTAACCTTATCATTTTAAATTCAAAATCCAGAATGTGTTTAGTTTACCCATATTATACAAGTATCCAAACTTGTAGGGTCTAAATCACATACTATTCCGGTCTCCGCTTAATCTAGCGTTTCGAACCGTAAAGTATCTTTCAAACTAACCGGTCTAAGTCTTTGACTTAAATAAAGACCCGTTAATGTCACGGCCCCCGTCCCGGTTTTACCCGGTCCAGGAGTCGCGGGACAGAAATCCCGTGGTATTTATTAATTGAGTTGACAGCGGAAGATTTACAGGATCTTTTAAACTTGAAAATGCCCGATTATTTTATTTCCATAATTTGGGACAAACCCCGTAATTTACAATAGATGAATTTCACGAGGAAATTCCCTGTTTTACAAAACATGTTTATTTATTTAACTGAGCCACCACTTCAAGCTTTATTAGTGCTCCGTAGCACTTTTCCTTGATTCACAGCAGGTCGCCTGAAACATGTTTAAAAATATTTTATCAGCGGGGAAATACTGGCGAGTCACTCAGTTTACATAAAATGACACATAGTTATAAATTACCGCATAAGAGCGATTACAATGGCTACTATCTTATTGTTATCTGGCGCCGTGTCACACTCTGGTGACTATGGTCATACCACTATTGGGTCCTTTCACCCAAGTAGTGATGATTATCACTGTTAGGTTGGTGAACCTAACCGTGAGAAATTAGTAATGTTCACAATACCCCACTTGCCAGTGATTCAAGATAACCACGACTTAATCCCTGTAATTATAACTTTTGAAAATGATTTGAGGTATTGTAAAACAACTTTAATAAAAAGAGAATGACTCACATTGCAAGTTTAAACGGGCAGAGTTTAGCCTACTGATAAGCCTTGTAACCTAATTTAAATAACAATGCACACGAACTAGGTCAATAACTTAATACAACATTTACGATAACTCACGAGATTAAAACCCTCACGACGAATGACAAAGTGTAATACTTAAACATCCATCGAATTCACGACGAATGACAAAGTATAGCCCGAGTTTGGGCAGCACTTAAACATCCATCGGATAGTTTCAATCGATCGGACATTGAATCGTAGCATCGATCGAGTTAATACCCTATATCGTAGCAGCGTTTCACTACCGTGAATGTGATTTTCAACTTTTGAGCAGTATTCTTCGTTTTTTGATCAAAATTTTCGACACAGGTGAACTGCTCATGGCCAACTTATTTATAGCAGGTTTTTGGGTTTTATGCGGCCCGCGTAAACCCATTCAAGATCCTTACGCGGCCCGCGAGGGGACCTAGTCTACGTGTAGGCTTGATGGGTCACGAGTAGGTTTGCCAGATGGACAACACGTGGCCCGGAAAGCTTATCCGGTCAAACTTAAGTTGACGCGGCCCGCATAAGGCTATGTTTAACCTTTACGTGACCTGCGAGAAGACCAAAGTTCATGTTTTCTTGGTTTTTCATGTGTATTAGGGTTTCAGGGGTCCGGGTTTTTACCTACGGGTCATTTTGGGACATTTTTGTAGGTCCTTACATCCTCCCCACCTTATTTAAAATCTCGTCCTCGAGGTTTATTGAAAAAAGTGAGGATACTTTCGCTTCATCTACGATTCCAGCTCTCAGGTATATTCGGGTCCTCTTTTTGAATCCCACTTGACTTTAACTAGTACCAATCTTTTGTGCTTGAGGAATTTGACCTTTATGTCTTCTGTTTGAAGTGGTTTTTCTACGAATTTCAACTTTTCATTTACCTGTATGTCTTGTAGAGGGACTACTAGCGATTCGTCTGATAAACACTTCTTGAGGTTAGATACATGAAATACATCATGTACTCCAGCTAGCTCTTCTGGTAGTTGTAAGCGATAAGCGACCGGTCCTATACGTTGGACTAGTGGGAAGGGTCCAATGTATCTTGGGCTCAGCTTTCCTTTCCTACCGAACCGAACTATTCCTTTCCAAGGAGAAACTTTCAAGAGTACCGTGTCTCCAACTTGAAATTCTAATGGCTTGCGTCGATTGTCTGCATAACTCTTCTGGCGATCTCGAGCCGTCTTTAGTCTTTCCTTAATTTGAGAAATTTTGTCGGTGGTTTCTTGCACAATCTCGGGACCTGATAATTGACTTTCTCCTATTTCTGCCCAACAAACTGGAGTTCTACACTTACGTCCATACAGTGCTTCGAATGGGGCTGCTTCGATGCTTGAATGATAACTATTGTTATAGGAGAATTCAATTAAAGGTAGGTGGTTATCCCAGTTTCCACCAAAATCTGTAACACATGCCCTGAGCATGTCTTCCAGGGTTTGAATCGTCCTTTCACTTTGTCCATCGGTTTGGGGATGGTAGGCTGTACTTAAGTTTAATCGTGTCCCCATGGCTACCTGGAAACTTGTCCAGAAATGTGAAGTGAAATGACTATCTCTATCCGATACAATAGAGAGTGGGACTCCATGTAATGATACTACTTCATCTACATACAACTTTGCTAACCTTTCCATGCTAAAGGTTTCTTTCATGGGTAGAAAATGGGCTGATTTGGTTAATCGATCCACAATTACCCAAATCGCATTATCACCCTTCTGGTCTTGGGTAACTTAGTAACAAAATCCATTGTTATGAGTTCCCATTTCCATACAGGCATTTCTAATTGTTGGAGTAACCCTGAAGGTTTCTGGTGTTCTACCTTAACTTGCGAACAAGTTAGGCACTTAGATACATATCTAGCTATGTCTTTCTTCATTCCTATCAACCAGAAATTATTCCTTAAATCTTGGTACATCTTATTATTACCAGGATGCATGGTATATCTAGATTTATGGGCTTCCTCTAAAATTTTATTTCTTAAGTTTCCTTGCTTAGGTACCCAAATCATTTTCTTGTGGAATCTCCAAATTCCATCACTTCCTTGCTCTAGTTCCTTTATTCTTCCTTTCATCCATTCAGCATCATCTTTGATTGCTGTTTCTTGAACATTCTTTAGTTGTTCCATTAGGTCTATCTGTAAACTTAACCTAAGAGCACGAACTCGTCGTTGTTTCTGTTGGTGCACTAAATGTCTGCTGATTACGTCATTATCAAGTCTTGTGTCTAGGATTGTTTGAATGATTACACAATAGAGTTTAAGTTAGGGTTTTTATGTGTTAAACACAAGATTTCGCTTGAGAGGGTATGTGAATGCTTGAAGCGAAATCAACTTAAGAGATTTCGCTTGAACAAGTCTCAAGCGAAATCATGTTCTCTATATATAGGTGTTCAGGTCATTTGAAGCGAACAGAAGTTGTAAGTGTGTGTGAGTCAAGGTGCTGCTGAATTTTTGTCAGAAATTCATTGTAAAGACTCAGAAAGGATTAATAGAAGGAAAATTAAAGAGAACAAAGCTGTTATGACTTTGTATACATTGATTCCGCCTTTGTATTCAAAGATGAATGCCTTAACTGACTTTTAGAGGTCGTACAACGGTCCAACAAGTGGTATCAGAGCTCAGGACGAGGAGTTCATACCATAGCAGCTTGATTCTACCGGATTATCTTCTTTCTACTCACTTTTTCTCTTACTTTTCTGATCTGAACAAGTTTCAACGGTCGAAATGGTCTGATTTTCGAGTATAACGTGTAAAACGTAGTATTAACAAAGCCTACAAAGTTTCGGACTAAAATTCAGATTAAAACATGATAAAATTGACCTAAAACAGGGTTTCGCTTGAAAGTATTCGAAAATAATAGGTTGATTTCGCTTCAGATCTGACTTATTGGACTATTTCGCTTGAAGGTTTGATCAGTTGAAGCGAAATAGTTGGTTTCGCTTGAGAAACTGTTGAAGCGAAATAGATTTTGCTTGGTTTTCGCTTGAAAACTTTTGAAGCGAAATAGTTGATTTCGCTTGAGACTGATTGTTTTGAAACTTGTGTTGTTGAAGCGAAATAGAGGATTTCGCTTGAATCAGTTTTGCTAACTGATTTCGCTTGAACAGTATTATATTACTGATTTCGCTTGAAGCTGATTACTTCAAGTATTTCGCTTGAACTTGTTGATTTCTCAAAATCTAAAAATTTTTCTAAGTGTTTGACTGGTTTTTCAGGTACGTTCAAGATGGATGATATTTTCATGAACCCGTTTAGCGATATGTACGCATTCGCAGGAAACTCGGGAGATGATTCTTCTACAAACAACAACAATACTAATGAGAATGAGAATACTCCGAAAGAAAAGAAAAAGGAAGCTTGGGAATCTGAAAGCGCATTCGGAACGTTCAATAAACCCCCAAAGCTAATGGCTATTGAGGAGTACAGTAGGTGGTCCAGAAAGTTCGAAGACTGGTTGATGGCATTCGCATTTCCTAGCTGGAAGAGTTTGAAAAACGGTTATGAACATGGAAAGAAATATGGTGAAACTTTAAGAGCAGCTGAGGAGATTGAATCGTTTGTAGCTGAACAAAAGTGTGTGGCATTGTTATTTCAGTCAGTCCGGGAAGACATAATCTCACTTATCGACTATTCAAATGCAAAAGATCTTTGGGAAAAGTTAGAAAAGAAATGTATAGGTAGTCAAGAAATTAAGAAAAACAAAAAGAAACTTCTTAGGAAAGAGTTTGATCTGTTTGGTTGTCTTAAGAATGAGTCAGTATGTAAAATGATAGAAAGGTTCGGTCATCTGAAGCTGGAATTAGTAAGACATGATATCGACATTCCTGAAGAAGATCTTATCGACAAATTGTTCGATTCGTTGCCTGACGAGATGGATTGGAGATATTATGCGCTGATGCTGAAGAATACCATCAAAGAACCAGAAAAGTTGACATTAGATTTGCTGATTGAGAAACTTGAAAGCCATGAGTTGGAGTTGAAGAAGACGTACAAAGTCAATCACTCATCTTACCATCAGAATTTGGATTTGTATTATCCAAAGAGCATGATGCCGAAAGCTACTTCTCCAAAAACTGCGTTCTCTGTTGGAAATGTGTCGACAGCTGGCAAAGAAAATCAAAGTGGTCAAAGCAGTGGAAGTTATAGTGGTTTTCACAGTGGATCTTCATCTTCTGAAAGTCATTCTGATGCAAAGAATCGTTTTCAATGCAACATAGCAATAGACTTGAAGAATGCTCAGAACTTTGACGAAGAATCGGCCAAGCAGCAGATGATCTTTCTAGCATCGGTATTGGAATCGTATGAAGGATTGGTAGCTGGGAAGATTGGCAATACAAATCTGACAAAAGAAGATTACGATCAGATTGATCCGGAGGAAATGGAACTGATCGATATTCGTTGGGCTATGGCAAGTGCTGTTCGTCGTGCACAAAGATTCATGGAAATCACTGGCAGAAAAACAATTGGTGGTGCTTCTACTAAGCTGGGGTTCGATAAATCGAAGGTGACTTGTTTCAAGTGTAAGCAGAAGGGTCACTTCAAACGAGAATGCCGAAACGCTTATGCTGATGAGTCGGAGAACCCTTTCAGAGATGATTACTACAAGAAGGCAATTTATCATCAGAATAAATACGAGCCGCCTAGATTGAAGCAAGTTGAAGACAACAAAGATAAATCTAGAGCTCTTGCGGTGATTTACGATGATGAGGGTTATGACTGGAGTCAAGAGATTCTACCGGAAGAAGATGCGGTTGGTTACGCATTCATGGCGAAAAATGATGATCCTAAGCCATGGAAAGACGATCGAACTGAAGACCAAAAGTATAGATATAGAAAAATGATAGCTGAAAACAAAATCATTAGAATTTCTGGTATCTTTCTGGAAGCTAGAAGAGCAAACAGATGGGATCCAGATAGAGAGTGCTATCTTGATAGGTATGGCAACATTGCGATTGATGACAAAACGCTAGATATCGAAGCCATTATCAAGGAGTACAAAGAAGAAGATGAATATTGGCAACACAAGTGGTGGGGAACTCCAACTTCGAAAATGATTGAAGAAGAGAAAGAGAAAGAGAGAAAGGAGAAAGAGGAGAAAGAGAAGAAAGAGAAGCAGGTTGATACAGGCATAATTGATACTACGCAAGAGTTGACAGCTGAGAACCTGGGAGTGATGGCTGACAAAGTGCTAGCTGCAAAAGCACTTGAGGTAGATCCTAATTCTGCTACTGAGTCAATGGGGTCGGTCAGTCAAAGTGTGTCAACAAATGCGTCAGGTAACAAGATTGAGTCAGGTAACAAGATTGATGGGAATGCTGACTGCAAAAATTGCACCAAACAATGCAATTTTTGTAGCACTGTCACGTATCTTAACAATGAGATAATCCAGAATCTGACAACAAAGGTTAGAAATGTTGAAAATCAGATTCTCGATCGTGACAAATCTGTAAGAGCTTCAACTGAACGGATTAAAGAATTAACGGTTCAAATTGAAAATGATAAAACTGAACGTGAGAAAATAAAATCTGAAAATGAAAAGTTAATTCTTGAAAACCGTCAAATTTCTGAAAAGTTTGAGAAATTGAAAAGCATTGTCAAAGATAGTGATGATCGTAATGGTAAAACATTTAAAGAAAATGAACATCTAAGAGCTGTTTTGAGATTAAAGGAAGAATTGATTAATGAACAACTGGATCAAATTGCTAAACTGAAACTTAAAGCTCAAGAAGCTGAAATTGAGAATGAACGAATCCAGTTTAAGCTTAACAGCTATAAATCGGCAAGCTTTGTTTTGCAGCATATTGTTCCTAAACCTATAGGGAAAAACAAAGATGGCGAGGATGTGTTTTCTGATGGAACGGGTGTAGGTTTTCACAAAGTTCCACCGCCAATTTTAGACAACTACACGAAAAAGCAGTCTAGTTTGGTGGAAATTGAGGAAGAAAGTGAAGTTAAACTTCCTGAAAACATTGATGTCACGTTCACATCTTCCAATGACGAGGGTGTCCAAAGTGATGTGGTGAAAAGTGTAGTAGACAAAGTGCTTAAACCGGATTGTGACACTTCTGAGGAGGATGGGTGTTTATTTGATAAATACATTCCGAAACAAAAGTCCAAAAACAACTTAAGTGATGAACCGGGTCTTGTGATGTACAAGATGGCTGGATCTGATAAGTTGTATTCGGATTCTGAGTTTCCCATTGAGAATGTAAATGTGAAAAAGTTGACAAATGTTTTCAAATTGGTTGAAGTTGAGCTGTCAGAAGTGAACAGTTTGAAACAAACAAAAAGGCAAATGAATTTTGAGAAAGATAAAGCTTACTATAAAAAGCCTGTTGTTTCACCAAGGTTTTATAATAACAATCGAAACAATTGGTCGGGAGGTTATAGGGATGGTAAGAGTTATCAGCAAAGAAGGTTTCAAAACAAAAGGTTTGCTGAAAAGAAGGTGTTTGTGAACAGTTCAAGTTCACTTTCAGATGAGGAAAATGAAATTTTTTCAAAATCAAATGAAGAGTTCTTTGAGAAAAGAGCTTCACATTATCGGTCTGAAGGCACAAGTCTAGGTGTTGATACTCGAACATGTTTTCGATGTAATCAAGTTGGTCACATTGCACGAATATGTACCAATGTGAAGCCTAAGACTGAAAATGTGAAGTTTCAACAGAAGAAAGTTGATGTGAAGGGTAAAGCACCAATCGTTGTTGAGAAAAAGAATGTGAAAAATGACAACATCAAAGTGAAAAATGAACCCGTAATGAAAGTGGTAACTAAAAATGACAAATTTTATAAGCGGGTTGCTTTATCTCAACAAGTTTGGAAACCAAAAACTGAAATGAAAATTTTAACTTCTGAAGTGAAAAAGGCTGAAGAATCAATTACGGTTGATTATGATGAAAATTTTCCACCTATGAAGGCTAAAAATTTCAAAATTCAAATTGCGAGAGTCAAGGTTACACCTAAGGCTGATGAGGCCTGGGTGGACACCATGTTCGAATAAGCAGTTTGAATTGCCGGAGCTTCCTGGATCGCGAAGCATGAATCGGCATCTTTCTTGAAGTTGTTTAAGTAGTAGTTTGTTTTGTGCAGGATCTTCCACAACTGATATCCAGATGGATCATGGATAGTGGCGCGTCTCGACATATGACAGGAAAAACTGCATTGCTGTATGATGTGAGGAACATTAATGGTGGTTATGTGGGATTTGCAGGTCATGAAGGTGGTCGAATTGTTGGTGAAGGAACGTTATCCAATGGGATTGTGACATTTGAGAGAGTTAACTACATCACTGAGCTGGAGAACAATCTGCTTAGTATCTCGCAGATTTGTGACAATCAGTACACTACTCACTTCACTGATAAAGAGTGTTTGATTTTGAAACCTGGTTTTGTTATTCCTGAAGAATGGATTATTATGAGGGCACCTAGAGTGAATGATTTATATGTGTTAGACATGTCTGTAGCAACTACAACTACTGGTCAAGCACATTGTTTCGTGTCTAGAGCAACTGAGAAAGAATCAAGATTGTGGCACCGAAAGATGGGGCATATACATCTTAGAAAAATGAATCATTTGGTGCACAATGATTTGGTATTGGGAGTTAATATCAAAGGTTTTCATCTGGAAGGGGAGTGCATTAGCTGTGTCAAAGGCAAGCAGAAGAAAAAGTCACACCCTACAAAGCAAGTCAATTCAGTTTCGAGACCTATGGAAAGACTTCATATGGATTTGTTTGGTCCTGTGAATGTCAAGAGTATTACAGGAGATTACTATTGTTTGGTCGTTACTGATGATTATTCCAGATTTTCATGGGTTTCTTTCTTGAAAACAAAAGATGAAACATTTGACAGTTTGATGGGTCTGTTCAGGAAGATTGAGAATTTGTACCAAAGGCGTATTAAGAGAATTAGAAGTGATAATGGTACCGAATTCAAGAACAGCAAGATGGAAGAATTTTGTGATGAAAGAGGTATTTTGCATGAGTTTAGTGCTCCGTACACTCCGCAGCAGAATGGAGTCGCAGAACGCAAAAACCGGACACTAATCGAGACGGCTAGAACTATGCTCGCAGATTCAAAGTTACCGATTAATTTTTGGGCTGAAGTTGTTTCTGCCGCATGCTATACGCTCAACAGGGTTCTAACTGTCAAGAAGTTCAACAAAACATGCTTTGAGCTAATCAATAATCGCAAGCCGAATTTGAAGTATCTAGAACCGTTCGGGTCACCTTGTACGGTTATAGAACCTTTTGGAAAGTTTGGTCCGAAGTGCATTGAGGGTATATTTGTTGGTTATTCAAATCCATTGCGACGTGTCTTCGTTCCAAATGAAAAGCGGATTATTGAAGCTGCAAATGTTGAATGTCAAGGTTATACTTTGCCGCTGCAGAATCCTGGTGATTCATGGCGTTATCATTATGACAAACTTTGGGATTCGTTTGACATGAGAAAAGAATCAGAGGATGATGAAGATTTCTTTGATGAGTTGGATATTTTGCGTGAATATGAGTTGCAGCTAAGATTCCCAGCTGAGTATTCGTGGAGACCGCGGGAAACTTCTAATGATGATGAAGCAGGTCCAAGTAATGCTGGTGAACATGATGATGTCCAACAGAATGAAGTTGCTCAGGATAATCAGTCGGTTCAGAATGATAATCTAGAAGCTGAAAACATGCCAGTATTTGATCATGGTGATTCAGATTCAAATTCTGAGGGGGAGCAAATTCAGATTTCAAGTCAAACAAACCAAGTTGGTGAACAAGATGCAGAGCAGAATGTTACTAATCTGGAGGGAAATGTAGATGTTCAAAGTGAAGTGATGCCGCGAACTTTTTCATATCATCCAGAGGAGTTGATCATAGGAGAATTACAAGCTGGAGTTCGCACTCGAAATCAGATTGATAAAGGGCTTACATGTTTTTATACAAAAGTTGTTCCTTTGCAAACTGAATTCTCATTAAGTTGTTTTATCTCGCAGATTGAGCCAAGAACTTACAAAGAGGCGCTTACCGAAGACTCTTGGGTCAATGCTATGCAGGAGGAACTTAGTCAATTCGAGAAATTGGGAGTGTGGAAGTTAGTTGATTTGCCGGATGGTCATAGGAAAATTAACACTAAGTGGGTGTTTAAGTGTAAGAGGGACGATAGAGGAGTTGTTGTAAGGAACAAAGCTCGACTCGTTGTTCAGGGATTTAGTCAACAGGAGGGAATTGATTTTACCGAAGTCTATGCTCCTGTAGCACGACTAGAAGCTATCAGAATTTTCCTAGCATTTGCGTCTTGGAAGAACTTTAAAGTTTATCAGTTGGATGTTAAATCGGCGTTTCTTTATGGGAAGGTTAAAGAGGAGGTTTATGTCGGTCAGCCGCCGGGCTTCACCGATCCAATCCACAAAAACAAGGTCTACTTATTGGACAAAGCGCTGTATGGTTTACATCAGGCCCCGAGAGCCTGGTACGAGACTTTGTCTCAACACCTACTAGCCAACAAGTTCATTCGTGGAAAAGTGGATGCCACTCTCTTCACTAAAGTCGTTGATGGTCATCTTCTGATAGTTCAGATTTATGTGGACGATATAATCTTTGGGTCAACGAATGAAAATCTATGCAAAGATTTTGAATCAGTGATGAAGCAGAAGTTTGAAATGTCATCAATGGGGGAGATGAAATTCTTTCTGGGTTTACAAGTTGAACAACTTCCTGAAGGAATTTTCATTCATCAGTCAAAGTATGTTCATGATATTCTAGAGAAATTTGGAATGTCAGGTTCTACTCCAGCTGCTACCCCACTTGCAACAAATCATGGGATTCACCCAGATCTCACCGGAGACAGGGCTGATGAGACGTTTTACAGATCCATGATAGGTTCTTTAATGTACCTAACCGCTTCACGTCCTGATATTATGTACCCAACGTGCCTCGCAGCAAGATTTCAGTCTAACCCGAGAGCATCACACATGATTATTGTGAAGAGGATATTGCGCTACCTAAAAGGAACTCCTTCTTTGGGGTTGTGGTATCCTAGAAAAGGCGACTTTACGCTCGAAGGGTATTCCGATTCGGATTTCGGATGCTGCAAAGTCAATTCAAAGTCAACAACTGCAGGATGCCAGTTCTTTGGTCCTAGATTGGTTACCTGGCAGTGTAAGAAACAAACGTCTGTGGCGTTATCTACTTGTGAAGCGGAGTATGTTTCTGCTAGCAGTTGCTGCTCTCAGATCTTGTGGATACAGCAACAGATGCGCGACTACGGTTTGCAGTTTCTTAACACACCTCTTTTTGTTGATAATGAGGCCGCTATAAATATAACAAAAAATCCAGTACATCACGCTAAAACTAAACACATAGAAATTCGTCATCACTTTATTCGTGATTGCTTTGAGAAAAAGTTGATACGAATTGAGAAAATCCACACAGACGAACAGAAAGCTGATTTACATACCAAAGCTTTTGATAAACATCGGTTTAAATATTTGTTAAAACTGAATGGTATGAAGCTTCTGTCGGTGTCGGATGGCATACTTGGCGTTGATGAGAGTACTGTTGCGGATGAAGACGAGAAACAATCTGCAATGGTTTGTCGAATTTTTACTTGTTTTGGTATTTAGGGGGAGTAGATGTTTGTACATAGTTATGTTCAGAAAATACAAAAACAGTAAAAAATGCAAAAATACAAAAACATGATAAAATAAAAAAGAGCTTGTGTATATAGGGAAAATGATAGTACATCAGCTAGATGATCACAATATGCTAAAGATTTGAAAAGTATAAAAGAGTTAAACAATCTTACTGATGATGTGTCGATAGGTTTTTACACATCTAGTAGATTTATTCGGGATATAAACCTAAAATTCAAACTTGTGAATTCGTGGGGAACACTACTTGGATATATAGGTAACCCCTGAAATTTCGTTTGAAAGGTCTCGTAATCTGATATACTAGGTCTTTATACTCAATGATGTCTGGGGTATTATTCCGGGACTTCTGCTGAACGGTGGTTCTGACCTAGTCCCTGGCTAATACTTGATATATGCTGAAACACAGCATTAAACCCTCAGCATGCTGAAACAATTAAAATTGATATATGCTGCTGTTGTAAGCAAAAAGATCCTCTAAAGGGGACACACTGAAAAGTCGAAGCTGATATCTCTCTGCGTATACGGAAGTATCGATCTGAGATCCCTCGGCCCTCGCATACCTAAATTATATACAGATATCATTGTAGTATTCTCACCTGTAAGACTGATTATTGGGATTCTGGATACGGGAGTATATTCAAGAGGTGGGACACATGAATGATCTAAGTTCTTAATTCATCTAAATCGTATCCTGAGTAAATTGAAATTTGTGTGAGAATTTAAGATGGATCAGTATATCGACAATCGAGGTAAATTGTTTAAGTCTGAGTATGTAATGTAGCTTAACGGTACTTGTGATTTGTCTGAAAAGCTGATATGATTCCCTGACACACTCACAAAAATATGTTTGTAAATAGTTTACTTTGTTTACTTTCTGCAATTTAAGTTTTTTTTTTATTTCATTTCTTAGTTTAGAATACTTTGATAAAATCCAAAAAGATTTTATTTCTGCTTTATTTTAGACAAACCAAAGTGGAGAGTTGATTGTTGGATTCTCGAATGTTTGAAGCAGATGCAGGAGATTCTGGACTGAAGAATGAGGAGAGCTTACTTTGATGAAGTTTGAATTGTGTGAAAAGTCAAAAACAAGTTCATTAACTTGATACTTGTTATTTTCAGAAAATGTTTGAAATTGTTGTTTTAAAATCAGTTTTGATTCGTCAAAAGATCAACCAAGGTCATTAAATTGGACTTGGTAGATTAATTGAGTAATCAGGGTCATTAACTTGGACCTGAATACTTGAGTGGATTGTTAAAGCTGATTGAGTTTGTGTTTTATTGTTGAAAAGATAGAATGGTTATGTTTGTTTGTTGAGTAACAGGATTGGACTTCATTATTCCCAACGGAAGCTATTTGTTAAAGCTTGAACCAGATTTCTCAGATCCTAGCATATCTAGAGGGGGAGTCTGTGAAAGGGGGAGTCTGGATCAACAGTCAAAGGGAAGATTGAAGTTTAAAGTTTAAAGTTTGAAGATACAGATTGATGAGAGTTTTTACAATGTTTGAAGATTGTTAAAGACAAAGACTTGAAGCCAAAGACTTCATCAACATCCAAGGGGGAGTCTGTTGGTGCACTAAATGTCTGCTGATTACGTCATTATCAAGTCTTGTGTCTAGGATTGTTTGAATGATTACACAATAGAGTTTAAGTTAGGGTTTTTATGTGTTAAACACAAGATTTCGCTTGAGAGGGTATGTGAATGCTTGAAGCGAAATCAACTTAAGAGATTTCGCTTGAACAAGTCTCAAGCGAAATCATGTTCTCTATATATAGGTGTTCAGGTCATTTGAAGCGAACAGAAGTTGTAAGTGTGTGTGAGTCAAGGTGCTGCTGAATTTTTGTCAGAAATTCATTGTAAAGACTCAGAAAGGATTAATAGAAGGAAAATTAAAGAGAACAAAGCTGTTATGACTTTGTATACATTGATTCCGCCTTTGTATTCAAAGATGAATGCCTTAACTGACTTTTAGAGGTCGTACAACGGTCCAACAGTTTCTCATGATACTTACGACTTAAGGCATCTGCAACTACGTTTTCTTTTCCTTCGTGATATTGGATATCACAGTCGTAGTCACCTAGGATTTCCATCCATCTCCTTTGCCTCATGTTTAATTCTTTTTGCCCAAATATGTATCTTAAACTCTTATGATCTGTATAGACTGTAAACTTACTGCCATACAGATAATGTCTCCAAATCTTAAGGGCAAAAATTATGGCTCCTAACTCTAAATCATGAGTCGTATAATTTTCCTCGTGCTTCTTTAATTGCCTTGAGGCATACGCAATTACCTTCTTGCGTTGCATTAACACACATCCTAATCCTAGCTTAGAAGCATCACAGTAAACTTCAAAATCTTCTGTTCCTTCTGGTAAGGCCAGAATTGGGGCGTTCGTTAACCTTTGCTTTAAAATCTTAAAAGCCTCTTCTTGCCTAGGTCCCCATTCAAACTTCACTGCTTTATAGGTTAGCTTAGTTAATGGTACAGCTATTTTTGTAAAAATCCTTAATAAACCGTCTATAATATCCGGCTAACCCTATAAAACTTCTAACTTCCATAGCTAATTGCGGGACCTTCCATTTGGTGATCGCTTCTATTTTGGAAGGATCTACGTGAATACCTTCGTGATTCACCATGTGTCCCAAAAATTGCACTTCTTGCAGCCAGAATTCACACTTCGAGAATTTGGCGTAAAGCTTTTCTTTTCTTAACAAAGTTAAGAGTACATGTAGGTGCTCACAATGTTCCTCCTGGCTTTTGGAATAAATAAGTATATCGTCGATGAAAACAATTACAAATTTATCCAAGTACGGTTTACAGATCCTATTCATCATGTCCATAAATGCTGCAGGAGCATTTGTTAATCCAAAGGGCATGACTGTAAACTCGTAATGACCATACCTAGTTCTGAAAGTTGTTTTAGGTATGTCTTCTTCTTGTACTTTCAACTGATGGTATCCGGAGCGTAAATCTATCTTAGAAAAATATCTAGCTCCTTGCAATTGATCAAAAAGATCATCAATCCTAGGTAATGGATATCGATTCTTAATTGTAACCTTATTCAATTCCCTATAATCGATACACATTCGCATCGAACCATCTTTCCTCTTTACAAACAACACTGGAGCTCCCCACGGGGATGAACTAGGTTGTATGAATCATTTGCTTAATAATTCATCTAATTGCTTTTTCAGTTCTAACATTTCGGTGGGTGCTAATCGATAGGGGGCCTTGGCTATCGGTGTAGTTCCAGGAATTAGATGAATTCTAAATTCTACTTCCCTATCGGGTGGTAATCCAGGTAGTTCTTCTGGAAATACATCTGGGTATTCTGATACTACCGGAATTTCCTTAAGTTCCTTACCCTTAGTGTTAATGATTACTGAAATCATATACACTATTTCTTGTTTTCTTGAATAACTGGCCACTTTCATTACTGAAATGAATTTCATTGGCTTACGTGGCTTATCTCCTGTAATCACCACTATTTCTCCTGTGGGTGTATGTATTTCTATGGAATTCTTATCACATAGGATTCGAGCGTGGTTGGCTACTAACCAATCCATTCCTAACACAACATCGAATCCGGCTAATTTCATAGGTAATAGGTTTGCAGAAAATTTATGGCCTAAGAGTTCTATCTTTCCTTTTTGCAAAACCTTATCTATGTTAACAGAATTCCCATCTGCCGTTTCTACCGTAAAAATTTGTCTAAGGTTGGTTAAGGGTAGATTAAGAGCTTGGCAGAATGAAGTATTTATAAAACTTTGGTTTGCACCAGGGTCAAATAATACTTTTGCATAAACGTCGTGAACTAGGAACGTACCAGCTATCACATCAGGGATTAGTTCTGCTTCCTGAGTAGTCAGTTGGAAGGCTCTTGCGTTTTTCTTGGTAGTTCCTTCTGCAGGTTTGGCTTTGTTGTCAGCTGGTTTGACCAGTTTAGGGCAGTCTGGTCGAAAATGTCCAGCTTCTCCACAGTTGAAGCAGATTGTGGATCTCTTTCTCCTGCATTCTTCTTCTTGGTGCCCTGGAATTTTGCAAAAAATTGCAATATCCTTTGCATCTTCCAAAATGCATTCTTTTACAGGTACCGCAGAATGGAGTAGTGAGAGATGGCCCGGTTCCCTTCTTCTTGAAGTTGCTATTATTACCCACACGGAATCCTTGGGTAATCTTTTGAGCCACTTCCTTCTTCCTATTTTCTTCTCGCGTACGTACCAATCCGTCTGTCAAAGTGTTGGCTAATTCTACTGCATCGTCAATTGTGCGAGGTCTCGCAGCTTTAACGATATCACGGATTTCGCCAATCAAACCCCAAATATAGCGAGAAATATGTACCAGTTCTGGCGAAGCCAGGGTTGGTACAACTCTAGCATACTCGAAGAATGTCGAAGTATACCCTCGACAGTCCACATCCACCATCCGGTGGTTCAGGAACTTATTTGTCATTTGTTCTTTTTCATATTCGGGACATAATTTTCTTTCCACCAGACTTTTAAATTCTTCCCAATTCATGGCATACGCCACATCACTTCCTTTGGCTTGTAGTATCGTATTCCACCATTCTAGTGCCCCTTCTTTAAAAAGATTTGACGCATACATGACCTTGTCTTCCTCAACACATTTACTTATTTTAATTACTGCTTTGGTTTTCTCTAACCAATGCAGTGCAGCTGTTGCCCCTTCATTGCCAGCAAATTCAATTGGTTTACAGGCAAGAAATTCCTTGTAAGTGCAATCAGGCGTTGCAGCTTTCATTTTCTTAGGAAGTGGGGCTTGCATCACATCATCATTATTATTATTGTTATTGTTGCCGCCTCCATTGACACTATTACTGAAGTTGTCGCCGTGAGTACGTTTGCTGGGAATAATTGGTTGAGGTTCAACTGGATTTCGGGCAGCAGCAAGGATTGCTGGAATAGCATTTGTTATTCCCTGGGCGACGATGTTTTCTATATCTTGCCTATTAAGAAATTGATCTTCATGGTTTTGTTCGGATTGATTAACTTCGTTAACTGGTTCATTGTCGGTGTGTTCCATCTGATAATTACCAATATATAAATATAAATTATTGGCACAAAATTATTAATAACTAGTCATAATCACACATAAGCATGTCAACACATATAGCCAAAATTGTTGACTTTGCGACGTCCATTTTTATATATTGTAGTATGCATCCGTACACACTAAATATTACAAAAGTTTTATTTTTAGTTATGTTATATGATTATATTTTTATATTATTATTAAACACATACTCCCACAACCACGCAACCACCATCAGCTGGCATTTCAGAAACGACGTTCCCTCTCGTCGTATTTCCATGAGATTCTTTCCCCCACATCCCTAATTCGGTTTCCTGCATCAATCAGCTCTTCGCCATAGTGACGGAGTTCTGCCAAATTTTCAGAGCTCATAGGTGGGTGTAGTGGAGGCTCAGGGTCAAATTGAGGGAAAAAGGTATTAGGGTTATTCAGGAGGTTCTGAAATTGCCAGTCGGTGGTCCACCATTCTTCCAGCTCTCCTAGAGGTCGGGGGTGGATAATAGGATCTGGGATAGCAGGTTCCAGATTGACTGGAAGTTGTGCTTCAGCTGGGTAATCGAAGAGGTTTTCATCGGCAGGTCCGATGAGGTCGCTATCTGCCAGTTGGCGGTCTAGTTCTTCCCAGGGTGGCATTTCCTGGACTTGCCCTGAACTTTCTCCGATCTCTATTCCTTTGCCTTTATCCTTCGGGTCCTCCGTCTTTATAACTTTCTGTGTCGCTGGTCTCTTCCTACGCACACGCCTCCAGCCTACAAGTGATTTTCTTCTCTTTTTCAGTTTTGGTTTTTCCTGAGGTTGGGCTTGGAATACCATTGGCTCTTCAGTATCAGCCCGGTAGCAAGTACCGGTGGTATCTATATCTGTGGTATGGATAGTAAAATTTTGAAGTGCTTCTGATAGTTCATTCATGCTGTTAGCATACATGAAGAAACACACAAAATTCTAAGTTAAAATTTTATAAATTAAATTTTAATAAAATCACAAAATAGCAATCAGAAAATTAAGTATTTCTAAATACTTAATTGGCTTAAATCAGTGGCTCTGATATCACATTTTTCTGTCACGGCCCCCGTCCCGGTTTTACCCGGTCCAGGAGCCGCGGGACAGAAATCCCGTGGTATTTATTAATTGAGTTGACAGCGGAAGATTTACAGGATCTTTTAAACTTGAAAATGCCTGATTATTTTATTTCCATAACTTGGGACAAACCCCGTAATTTACAATAGAGGAATTTCACGAGGAAATTCCCTGTTTTACAAAACATGTTTATTTATTTAACTGAGCCACCACTTCAAGCTTTATTAGTGCTCCGTAGCACTTTTCCTTGATTCACAGCAGGTCGCCTGAAACATGTTTAAAAATATTTTATCAGCGGGGAAATACTGGCGAGTCACTCAGTTTACATAAAATGACACATAGTTATAAATTACAGCATAAGAGCGATTACAATGGCTACTATCTTATTGTTATCTGGCGCCGTGTCACACTCTGGTGACGATGGTCATACCACTATTGGGTCCTTTCACCCAAGTAGTGATGATTATCACTGTTAGGTTGGTGAACCTAACCGTGAGAAATTAGTAATGTGCACAATACCCCACTTGCCAGTGATTCAAGATAACCACGACTTAATCCCTGTAATTATAACTTTTGAAAATGATTTGAGGTATTGTAAAACAACTTTAATAAAAAGAGAATGACTCACATTGCAAGTTTAAACGGGCAGAGTTTAGCCTACTGATAAGCCTTGTAACCTAATTTAAATAACAATGCACACGAACTAGGTCAGTAACTTAATACAACATTTACGATAACTCACGAGATTAAAACCCTCACGACGAATGACAAAGTGTAATATTTAAACATCCATCGAATTCACGACGAATGACAAAGTATAGCCCAAGTTTGGGCAGCACTTAAACATCCATCGGATAGTTTCAATCGATCGGACATTGAATCGTAGCAGCGATCGAGTTAATACCATGTATCGTAGCAGTGTTTCACTACCGTGAATGTGATTTTCGACTTTTGAGCAGTATTCTTCGTTTTTTGATCAAAATTTTCGACACAGGTGAACTGCTCATGGCCAACTTATTTATAGCAGGTTTTTTGGGTTTTACACGGCCCGCGTAAACCCATTCAAGATCCTTACGCGGCCCGCGAGGGGCCCTAGTCTACGTGTAGGCTTGATGGGTCACGAGTAGGTTTGCCAGATGGACAACACGTGGCCCGAAAAGCTTATCCGGTCAAACTTAAGTTGACGGGGCCCGCGTAAGGCTATGCTTAACCTTTACGCGGCCCGCGAGAAGACCAAAGTTCATGTTTTCTTGGTTTTTCATGTGTATTAGGGTTTCAGGGGTCCGGGTTTTTACCTACGGGTCATTTTGGGACATTTTTGTAGGTCCTTACAGTTAATATCCTAATAGGTTAATAAACCTTCCATACAGATTAAGTAGCTTCGGTAGAAGATATTTGCATAAGGTCTTAGGAATTATACGGCTGAGTAGCATCTTTGCACACCTAGCTCAGGTAAATACTTTTTACTTATTTTCCCTTATACGGGCTTGGGATACGGTATAATAATAATACCGCTTGGTCGGGTATGGAATCATTTAATCGGATTGTGATTAATAAATTACATAACCCGTTTTAATCTTTTTTGTTTGATAACATAAACATTGGGGGTTAATACGACCGTGTCCTGGATATCCTCGACTCATTTTATATTTGTAAATGGCCACGACCTATGCACGGGGTGTAGGCATACACCTGACAGATGCAAATGCTAAATAACCCACATATTGGGGATAACTCCTTTGTGGGTTTCATAGTGGTGAGTCGGTTAATCATGACCGGCTTCCAAACCGACCTCATATGTATGACAAAGATGTAAATCTATATACAAGATTTTAATAAGAATTGTCCCAAATTATAAATGGTTTTGTGCCTTGTGCGCCTAAATCAATTTTCATAAACTTTTTTCAAATGAGTCGGTTAATTGTATTTACCAGAAAACTGACGTATTTTCCAAAGACTAAGTGACATGTACCTCTCGAAATTAGGCTGGAGCTACTTGGTGTCAAATAAAAGGATCTTGCAAATCCTTAGATGCCTGAAGTCTGTTATTTCAGTTTCTTGTATTTGTTTATATGATCTTGCAAATCCTTGGTGTCAAATAAAAGGATCTATTACAACCATTCTGTATATTCTTTTATTTCGAACACTCGGACATTATGGTTTGTAATAGTAATTATCTATCAAGCCTTCTGTTGTGCTATAATATTGTGTTAATTGACTATGATGATATCAACTACGTCACGATACTCCCCACCGGGCCCACCGGTAATATGTGGAAATATCGGGGTGTGACAGAACAACTCCCACCAGCTGTGGCGCTTGCGTAGCAGCAGTTAGAGGGTCGGTTGCATGCGCGAATAGACGCCCATCATGCCCGTACTAAGGCACTTCTCATGCAGGCGATTAAGAGCGATATACAGGCAGCTATCGAGCGTGGTCGGACCCCATTGCCGATACCGACGTTGCTGCCTCGTCCTGGACAGGATCCGGGGTCGTCAGGCGCGAGTCATGGGGCAGGGCCCTCCGGCACGACTCAGGAGGGTCAGGATGCGGATCTATCAGTTTAGGATTGTTGTACTTTTTTGTATTTTGATTGTTTATGTATTTTGGACGATGTCATGTATATATACAAACTAATTATGTAATTAAATTTGCAGTTTCAGTTTATTTATATTTGTGATTGTTTATTTTGACCGTTTAGATTGGTTTGCTTGGTTACGTATAATGTATAATATCACACGTCGTGAATACGCTAGCATAAAAAATAATACATAATACAACTACGATACGACACGATACGGTACAAGGATGATACGTTTTCATACGACACGTCACGATAAAATATTAAAAAGTTAAAATGTGATATGATATGATATGATACGCCACGATACGCTATAATACGATACGTGACGATAAAAAATAAAGATTTAAAACTCATTAAAACAAAAATAACTAATAATAAACACCAATAACCAAACTCAAAACACTAAAAACCAAACACAACACACCAAAATTCAAACCTCAAAAAACCAGGGTATTAATACGGATTGTATAGCCCTATACGATCCGTATAAGCCAGCCACCAGACATCCTCTGCACCTATCAGTCTGCCATGTCTTAACTTTATCCAATACAGATCGTATATGTCTATACGATCCGTATTGAATTGTCAAAGTGTGGGGATAGATTTCCCTGTGTACGAATAGAATCCCCCAAAATAAATGATATCTAAATTTTTAATATTTAAACTATTACAAGTTGTGGTTTTCCCGGTGTGCGAATATAAATCCCAAAAATAAATGGTATCTAAATTTTTAATATTTAAACTATTACATGTTGTGGTTACCAAGAAATATACAGCAAAAGTAGGAGATCTAGCTTCCAAAATGGGATTTGTACAGGGATAGAAGTTGCACCTATTTTCCATTGATGAAAAGCTGAAAAAACGGAGGTTTTAACGTAGAGTTAACGGAGGTTATTGGTAGTGTGTTTAGACTGGTGTGGCTGTACCTTATCTGTGACGGCGAAAAGACTGCATTAACAGTGACAGCCTACTTCAATTGCAGTCACTTAACATTTACTTAGCTTTTATATTTGTAATGATATATTTTTTTTGGAAGGTGACTTTCTATGTACTGGACCAGTGGTCACCGGGTTTATATCAAAGACATTCCCCCGTCAGCCCCGCATCTGCGGACGCGATGTTCGATTGGGCCCCGGCCTGCCGCGTGAGCTGACTTCCGCCCGGAAACCATACTGCCCCCACACGAGAGACTCGCTGGGGTAACAGCTGGGTAAAACCGGGTTGCCCTCAAGACCGTTCCATGCCTCGGTAGGAGACGATCCATCATCGGGACATCCCAACCCCCAAACCGTAGACGCCGGGATTCGAACCGGGGTGGCCATTGGCAAACCCCCGACCTCCTCCCAACTGAGCTAGGGGGCGGGACATATTTGTAATGATATATAAACATGTATTGAATTTTAAAGGTTTTCCATTTCTCATCAAATTTAAATAAGTTATATATTTATTAAATTTACATAGTGAATATAACTTGTTGTAAATATTTACTTTTCTGTAAAATTTTATTTTTATGTTTACTTTATTTATTTATATTCGTATGGATATAAAGTAATATATAAAAGTCATACTGCATGAGCAAAATCAAGTACAAATATAACTTTATGTATATATATTACTAGGTAGATTCCTCGCGCGTTGTGGTATTATGTTAAGGTATAAGGAGCGGTTAGACTAGAAGGTATGGTGAGGCTCATCCTCAAGAGGATGGGCCGTCACGTCACCCGCCACGTCACCCGTCACGTCATCGGGGGTGAGGATGGGCCTAAAGGGGATGGACCAAAGAGGTGGAGGTGGGGCTATATATATATATATGTATAGGTATGTGTGTGAAGGAGGTGGCCCGGCTTGGGCGTCAGCTGGAGGACGGGACGAGGCATAGGGGGGCGGTGTGGGGGTCCGGCGCCGGGGCATAGCCGGCCCCCATACCCTCCAGTCTTAAACACTTGAGAGTGGCAAACTAAAAAATCAACCAATCAGAGTGTGTCACGCCAATCAGTGAAAAGTGTTTAAACTATGCTAAAAAGTGTTGGCAATGGTTAGAAACTTGCTGAAGTGGTAAACTTTTTTTTTATTTTTTGTTTTTTTTTTTAATTTAAGATAAAATGGGAAAAAACATCAAACTTTTATAAATAAAAATGAAGCATTACATTATAAATAAAATCTAAGTCTAAAAAAACTAAAAATCACAAGGCTATCCATATTTTTTGCGATCTCACGTTTTCTAGCGAGTGTGATTTCCAACATCGCAGTGTGAACATTGTCGGTAGGCCGATTAAACGTCTCCAAGTCCTTGTCGTACATTGTTTTTCGGAACGCCTCTCGTTGCTCATCCGCCAAGGTCAAGTATTTTTCTTCTCGTATACGTTTAATATCCACTAACTCTTTTTTCATGGCCTTGTATTCTTCGAATTTGTGTGTTATATCTCTTGGATCTTCGTTTCTTGAAGACGGCCCTTTGTCCTTTTTCTCCTTTCTCTTTTGTCGTCTTGGCGAGGGATCCTCGTTTATGTCGGGAATATCGAATCCGCTCGAGGCTTCGACATTCGGTGTATCCGCTCTATAATTTCCCGAATCCGAAGACTTTCTTTTTTGACTCGAGCTGGAGCTTTTTCACCCAACAAGGGTACCGGCGACCACTTTTGATTTGTTCGAACAACCTCCCAAGCCGCAATATGAGCAAAAGCAATTTTTTCTTTGCCTTTGTAATCCTTTAGCGCTTGCGACATTACAAAAGCATCGTTACTCCCGCTAGGACGTAAACGATCCTAAAATAATAAATTATCAACAACTTAATCCAAATACTTCATTAAAAAATAAACCGTATATAAATAATAAAGTATACCGCTTGATGATATAGATCGTTGAATGTGTTCATTTTTGTTTGCATCGTGAGCCATTTTGATCGAACTTGGTGGTGGGTACGGTTACTTCCTCCGACCGTTTGATTGAAGTGGTTTAGAACTTTCTTTCAAAACTCATCCGCCTTTTGTTGATTGCCTTTCTTTTTATTCAAAGTGCAATGAATAAAAGCCTTTGCCAACGCCTTTTCTTGTTTAGGCGTCCAACTTTCCCGTTTCGCTTTTCCTTTTCTTTCCGGTGCGACTTCATTTTGGTTCACAGGATTTTCTTGAACAACATCTTCATCCTCATAATAATGTTGCTCTTAGGTATCCGATACGAACTCTTCATCCTCATCGGAGTCATCTTGTATGTCTCTCGGTCATTATGAGCTTGGGGTTTGAAAAGCAAACGGTTCAAAAACATTTTGGGCGTCTAGGGAGTAATCATAATAACCGGGTCGAACCATCGTCGGACCATGTTGCATCCAATTTTGGATGGGTTGGCTATCATAACCGAAAGGTTGATGCATGGGTTGGTTAAAATAAAATGGAGATTGGGTTTGATTCGCAAACCCAAGTTGGGGATGAAACGACACACTAGAACCACTCGAACCACAGCGTTTATCTTGAGCCCTCGCCTTCGAACCGGACCCTACCATTTTTTTCTTGCATTCACCTTTGTTTGAGCCTTCCATTTTTTTGAAAAGATTTGAAAGAATGGGTGTGAAATGTAGTGAATATGGATGTTGAGATTGTTTGGTGAAAATGGAAATGAATTTGTGTAATTTATAAAGGTAAAAAATGATTTTTTTTTATTAATGCCAACGGCATTATAGCCGTTTGAAAGCATGTTTCCCGCATCGGCATTTGGTCACCGATGTTTAATGAAACCGAGCGGCAAAGGGGGTCGGCGGCGGTGTTACCGCGCAGCAAACCCCATTGCCGAACCACTTTACCGCACCACTCCCTACACCCTTATAGCGGACGTTCGATCCGTATCGGTTAGGTTTGTTATAGTGCTAGTACGATACATACATTCGGTATAAAAATAAACACATGTTTAAAATCAAATGAAAACGGAAAAAACAAACACCGGTACCGAAAACGATGTTGTCCAAATGGTATCGATCAATTCAGATCGTCATGATAATGATATTCTTTATCATCACTGGCAGAGTTGTATAAATGAAAATTATCGAAACTGAAAATCATAAAAATGAATACAAGTACATGTATCAATGTTGTTCGATCGTTTACCAAATGTAAAAACACTAAAAATAAGTACCGATACCAATACCGATGTTGTTTGTTTGGTTGACTACGGTAGCACCGTTGTGGCACAAAATTCATTACCAAACATAAGCCATACAAATGAGTACAGGTACCGATGTTGTTCGGTACGGTATAGTAGCGATACGATATCAGTTTATCGAAATAAAAAACAATATAAACAAATACTGGTTTGTCGAAAGCAAAACAATATAAATAAAAATATAGTAAATTACGTTTTTGGCCCCTATGGTTATATCACTTTTACTATATTAGCCCAAAATAAGAATTTTTAACATATTTGCCCCCATAGTCTCTATAACTAACCATTTTGACCCCTAAGTCTAACTAATCATTTTGGCCCCTAAGTCCAGAGATCATGGGGGCCAAAATGGTTAGTTATAGAGACCATTAGGGCCAAAATGGTTAGTTATAGAGACCATGAGGGCAGATATGTTAAAAGTTCTTATTTTGGGCTAATATAGTAAAAGTGATATAACCACAGGGGCCAAAAACGTAATTTACTCTAAATAAATACTGGTACCGATACGTATATTATTCAGTTGGTTTTGATTCTTTTTGGTACGATAGCGGTACAATTTAATGTAAATAATAATATGTGTAATAGAATCTATTGTAGTATTAAAAAAATATAAAGAAAAAAACTATATATTATTTTAAAAATAAAGTTACTATATTAATACTCACTTTCCAATTACATATGTATATATATTATTATGTAGAGTAAATTACTATTTTTGCCCTTGTGGTTTAACCAGTTTAACTCATTTAGTAAAAAAAAAAGAGATCTTTTGACATATCAAACCTTCAGATTGCATTTTATAACAGTTTTTGCCCCAAACACTAACTATATTGCTTTTTTCAAGTTAAGCCCAAAGGTGTTATGATCCTTTTATAGCTTAGGGCGATTTATGTAACTTAAAAATTTCTTTTACTATTTTTATTTGGGTAGTTACTTATTTTTTATTTCTTTATTTCTTTATTTCACGATTATTATTTAATAAAATACATTTTAAATATACAAATAAATACATATTTCTTTAACAAACTTTTTTATAAATGTCGTTTAAAAAAATAGTTTTTCAATCTATTTAAAACCGTCTATCATTTTTAAAATTTTTACTTTTTAAACTGTTTGTTTTTAAAATCATTCTCTTTTAAGTCATTCATTTTTTTTTAAAATTGTACAATTCATTTTTTTACCATAAATTTTTATACCCGTATGTTTTTTAAACTTTATTTTAAGCAATCCATTTTTTTAAAGTCGTTCATTTTTAAACCGTTCCTTTTAGAACCCTTTTCGTAAACCATTCCTTTTATTTTTAAAGTGTTATTCGAATCGTTAATCTTTTTAAAATCTTCCATTTTTGGACTGTTTCATTTGTTCGAAATTTGTTCATTTTTTAAACCTTTTATTTATTAAACCATATGCTTTTTTAAACCTAATCGTTCTAACATAATTTTTAGTACCTTTTTGCTTTATATTTATAAACAATGTTATTTCGATCTTAGAAAAAACCATTCGTTTGTTTAAAATTGTTCATTTTTAAATTCATTAGATTTTTAATATCGTTCATCTTTTAATTCCTTTGATTTTAAAATCGCTCATTTTTTAAAGTTTATTTTTTTATCTACAAGAAATAAATTATAGAATACAAAGTTTAAAAAAAACGATTGTTAAAAAAAGAAAGGTAAAATTTTAACAATTCAAAACAAACGAACGGTTTTCTTGAATATTAAAAAACGTTTATAAAAAAGGTATTAAACATTTTTATTAAAATATAAGGTTTTAAAGCGAATGATTTTAGTAAACAAAAGGTTTAAAAAATAAAAGAATTTCAAATAAACAAACAATCCATAAATTAGGGATTTTAAAAGGATAAACGATTCAACTAACGCTTTAAAAATAAAAGGAACGCTTTACAAAAACAGTTCTAAAAGAAACACTTTAAAAAATTAATTGTTTTAAAAAAGTTTGAAAAACATATGATCTTAAAAAGAATGGTAAAAAATGAACTGTTCAATTAAAAAAACAAAGGACTTAAAAAAGAACGATTTTAAAAACAAACAGTTTAAAAAGAAACGATTCTAAAAACGTTAGACGGTTTTAAAAAAGTTTAAAAACAAATGTTTTTAAAAACGACATTTACAAAAAAAAAAGCAATTTCTTAAAAAAAATATGTATTTATTTGTATATTTAAACGTATTTTGTTGAATAATAATCGTGAAAAAATAAATAAAAAAGTAAGTAATCACACAAATAAAAATATTAAAAGAACTTTATAACTTACATAAACAACCCTTAAGCTATAAAAGGAGCATAATACCATTAAGCTTAACTAGGAAAAGTAACATAGTTAGTGTTAGGGGACAAAACCGTAATAAAATGCAATCTTAAGGTCTGATATGTCAAAAGATTCATTTATATAGACTGAAGAGGTTAAAACACATGAGCCAAAATAGCAATTTACATAACGAACACTCAAACTTACATTCCAATAAAAAAAATGTGTCATACGTTGTTAAGACTTAAGGCTATGTATTATCATTTCATATTTTTTTTTGGCTAAATTGCACTTTTCGTCATTTATGTTTTAGGGTTTCTGCAGGCACTGTCCTTTAAGTTTAAAAATTACACTCTATGTCCTTTATGTTTGCAACCTATAACAGGCGGTGTCCTTTCTCATAAACCCAGTTAACTTTTTTATGTTAAAACCCCTCACCTTAATAGCAGGGACCATATGTGTAACTTTGTAAACATGAGGGACCTTTAATGTTAAAACCCCTTGTCTCTCCCATTTTTCTTTCGGAACAAACCCTAGCCTACTAGAAATATCCACAGCCGCACAACTCAGTCTCTTCTCCCTCTCCATCAGATCCGGCGACCGGAGCCGGGTACGGCCGGCGCTCCGGCGTCTGTTTCTTCTCTGACAAGCACCCCCGACTTCCACTTCGTCTTACAACCGCCACTCAGCCCCCAATTAGATTCGTTTCTGATTCCTTTAATCAGATTCGTTTACGGTTTAATTCCCTTTATCGAATATGGTTTTAACGGAAAACTTCAGTTTCGTTTTGAGTTATGGATCCACTGATCTTCGGAATTTTGAACGTCTTGTTTGTTCTTGAAATCAAAATCTTTGTGTCTGTTTTGTTGTTTTGAATCAGCAGGCTTAAATAAATTAAACTTTTGTTTCCAATTTGTATTCTTCGAATGGTTTTTATTCGAAACAGAGATTCAAGAAAATATCTATAATTTGATTTCACACAATGATTCTTGTGTATTCGATTTGTAAAAGTTAAGGGATTGAGATTTTTGAACCGTTAATCTTGATTCATAGTCCACTGTTTGATTTTCTGTTTCGCCGGAATCCTTCACCGGAAAACGGTTTGTCTGATTCTGATCTTCTGTAACGGTTCTAGTTTCTTTAATTGATTCTCCTTTGATCAATTGATAGGGGCAGTAATCTTTTACACGACAATAACGTCTTGTGTTATTGTTTCGATTCCAATTTTTTTGTCTCTGTTATAATCACAAAACAGGGGCATTGTTTTCTTCTTATTTCTTACGTTTCTTACGTTTATGTTATAATCACAAAACAAGGGTATCAATCTATGTTTCTTACGTTTAAATATCATGTAATCTGGTTTTTAATGCCGTTTAAAATCGATATTAAATCTTGTTTTTTTGTTTGATGAAGGTGATCAAGTAGTTAGGGTTATGAAACAAAAGGCGGCAGTTCCGGCCGCCGGACAGAACAAGAGCCACCATGCATTGGGTGATATCGGCAACATTGACGATGAATGTCGATAACAACCGAGTAGTGCCCAAGAAGAAACATGCAGTCAAACCGAAAGCACAACCAGTGCCAGATAATGCAACCATGATCGAAATCAGCCCGACATTGTTTTCTTCTTATTTCTTAATCGAATCACTGGAATTTTTGGTTCTTCATGAGCGAATCACTGGAATTTTTGAATGTCTCACTTTTTTTACATAAAAGGTCCCTCATGTTTGAAGTTGAGAGTGACAAGGGGTTTTAACATTAAAAGATAACTGGGTTTATGAGAAAGGACACCGCCCGTTATAGGTTGCAAACATAAAAAACATAGAGTGTAATTTTTAAACTTAAATGACAGCGCCTGCAGAAACCCTAAAACATAAAGGACGAAAAGTGCAATTTAGCCTTTTTTTTTCCTTCAAATCATTAGCAGATCATAAGGTAATTGACACATCATCATACTGTTTTCACCAACTTTTTTTACTAACGCTTGTTAGGGGGCTGGGGCGCCCATGTGACGAGCCCCCATCACGTGAGTGATATGGCACGATACATCGCCAAAAGTGGGTTGTATCACATGGTGATGAGTTTTTTCGTGATGTTCATCGCGCTCGTGATGGTTGTTGGGTGAATTTAGTCATTGGTCAAAAGGCTTTTAGAATCCTTAGAAAAAAAAAAATCAAAAGGCTGTTAATCTAGTCAATGGGTTTGCTCGGCGTGCTAATCGGGCAAGGATTTTCCTCAATGACTGTAGGCTTTGGGACGGTTTCATTTTGTAATTTGGGCGTGTTTCTTTCCTGATGGATTTTGTTTGTTTTGGCTGTGGTCGAGCCTTCCTATATGTTCCCCTGTTGAGTTTTAATATAAGCGAGGCCATTCAAAAAAATAAATCTCTTGTTTATAACATTCTGTTTGTTTTTTACTTTTTTTTTGTTTTTACATAAACAGTCCATCTACTATAAAAGATCTTTTGTTTTTTTACCCTTTTATTTCAAAACATACAATTGTTTATATCAAAATTGTTAAAAGATATTTTGTTCATAAAATATCATTTTTTTTTTGTTTTTTTCTTAAAATTTGGTATTTTTTTACTTTCTATTATTTGTTTCATTCAATTTTTGTTGTACTTTTTTATTTTAGTGAAATTAAGCCTTTATTATATTTTGGTGGATATAGGCAATGAAAGATTTGGACTAGGCCTTGTGTGAGGTTGTCAGTTCAATTCCCGAGCCCAAACGGGTTTTCGACCCACCGTGTGTTACGCCAGAAAGTTTTGCTCTTGTGATAGCACAACGACTGTCAAGTGGCAGCCGACGGTATGGTCTTCCGGAGGAACGCCTAAAAAAGCCAAACTTTGAAGCCAGTGTGGGCCCGGTTTAGACAAAATAGTCTGGCAAAAGTGAGGCAATACAAGGCTCTCCGATTTGAAGAGTGTGGTAACCTTATACATGAAGTTCACCATTCAAAAAAAGTATTTTTGAAATGTTTGTTTTATGTTTATATTATATTATATTTATAAAAGAAATCAAAGAAAAAAAAAGTTTAGTGATTGAATTGATGCTTGTTGAAAGCGTTTTAGCGATGCAATGATAAAATGATTTATCAAATGATGATTAGGTGTGATAGTGTAATGGGTACCCATAATCCCTTTATGATTTCATAGTTTTCATTCCATCCTTAATCATTATCTATTTATTTAAATTTTTTTTTTTAATTGTTTTAGACAAATAATTAAGGGATATTGGCCTCTAATAATCCATACTAGACGTGATTGGTCATTGGTAGTCTCACCTTTTTTTATTCCCCCTGACAGTTCCACCTTTCAACTATTTTTTCTCCACCGGTCCTCAGTTAAAAAAACTTAACGAAGTTAAGTTTTTTTCCGAATTACAAAGCTGATGTTTTAGGGCTTTTGATCAGAACGAGAATATGAGTCAAATGATATAAAACTTACCTTGAATTGTGCTCCAAACGACGAAAACGGTGCTTCAATTCAGGTGTTTAAACTTCCAATTAACAAAAATTAAGGCGTTTGAAGCACCGTTTCGAGGTAAGTTTTACATCAATAGACTCGTATCATCGTTCTGGTCGAAAGCTATAAAACTTTAGTTTGTAATTTGGATAAAAACTTAACTCCGTTAAGCTTTTTTAACTGAGGACCGGGGGAGGAAAAATAGTTGAAAGGTGGGACTGTCAGGGAGAATAAAAAAAGGTGGGACTGTCAGGGGGAATAAAAAATGTGGGACTACCAATGACCAATGACGTCTAGTAGCGATTATTAAAGGCCAATATCCACTAATTATACATGATTAAATCTTGTTTTAAAAAAAAACTAACTAAATGAAATAATAAGAAATAACAATATGAAAATAAATTAATAGGAGTGGAGATGGGTGGTGTGGTTTAACGCCCCTTGCTATCTCACCAATTTTGGTGCCCCTCCCCCATTTCTGGGGCGCTATGGGGGTTGCTATTCTTGGCCTTCGCCAAAGAGATAGTGGACGTAAAAGGCTGCATCTGGTGAGACCCGTGTCTCTTGACCAATCAAATTTTGCTCTTAACCAATCATTGTTAAAGGGGACGTCGTTTTTATCCCAACATCTATGTAGTACCACATCACCCAACCTAATGATACCCATCATCTTTTTCACACCTAGAAAAGCTTCCACCAGTATTCGTCGGCCAACTCCAACGGCACCACCTCCGGCCCAAAAATCAGCCACATCAACCAACCTTCCTTCCCCTTCAAAGGGATGACTCATGGGGGCCCCACATTCATTTCCTTTACACACTATTAGATCACCAATGCCCTACCTCCTTCATGCCAAAATCACACACCAAACCGCGGTGTGTCATGCCCCATCACTCCCTAAATTTGCCAACTTACAAGGAGCGTTAGACCATAGCAAATGGTCTAATTTAAGCGATCTAATACAACTTATTGTCATGGCATTGTTCATCGTATTGATAAGTCGTCTTCTATAACAAAAACCTCTTTATTCACTTATGTCGTGTTTTAAGACCATTTTCTCGTAAGAGTGATCACGAATTCATAAAAAAAACTAATAACATAATTACTTTAAAATAGACCTCATACTGTTACAAAATACAATATTAAGGCCTTGTTTGGATGAGCTTATTTAATCTCCTTATAACTTATTGACTTTTTGAAAAATGAGTTTTAGTGAAATTGTGTTTGAGTAATAAGGTGAAAAGTAGTTTTTTAGGCATTGAAAAGAAGAAATAAAAGAAGTCACTTAGTTGTGACTTTTCTAAAAAGAGGATCAGAAGGTTAAAAATTAATAAATAGAACCAGATGCCCAAGACTATTCGCTTTCACCGCAAAGGATATTACTACAGTACATAATCAGGTTCGGGGCTCTAGAAAATGGAGAAAACTAATACAATTGATAGTCATGGTGACTCTCTGGTGAATATAGAGGAGCAGAAAGGACCGGGTGTTTAACGATAAGGAGCCAAGCGTGGAGGAAGTAAAGCACGAAATTCGCCAACTAAGCTTTCTATGGTTCAAATATAGAGCGAAAAGAGTATCAGTAACATGGGATCAATGGTGTAATATGGAATTGTCGTGTATGAATCTATGAATGTAACTGTTGTAATTGGTGTGATCTAACTTTTGTTGGATCAAGATGAATAAAATTTGTTGGCCTTTCAAAAAAAAAAAAAATCTCATCCAAACATCTCCTAAATTATCTAAAGACAAATATGTAAAAAAATATGAATTGATTAACAATCGAAACTAGTAGTCTAGAAATTTAATATGACAAAAAGCTAGGGTGGAGATACAATAGGAAGTTAATTTGGCTAGGAAGGCTAGGAAGTGATCTTGACCATCCATTTAGTTAATCAAGTGCTAAGATTAAATCAGGGAAATTGAAAAGAAGAAAAGAGGCGCTTGAGTTTGTTCAAGGGCATTCTAGTCAATCCAAGCCAATAGTTTCTCTCTCCTCCAATTCCCCTCCATTTTTTAAACGTTAATAACTCTTTCATACGACATTATTTTTTTTATAAAAAATGCACCAAAAAAACGAGCGTTTTTTTTATCTTTAAAACGAGTATACTATTGCTATATTTAAAAAAAAAATTTAAACCCAGTTGTGTAAAACGCAATAGAAAAACCACCAGTTACGTAAAACGCAATGAAAAAAAAAACCTAAAAAATGACATTTTTCTAAAACGCAATGCACCAAAAACACAAAGAAATGACTTATTTGTAAAATGCAATGGCCAGAAAACACAAAGAAATGTCTTATTTCTAAAACGCAATAGACTGAAAACACATAAAAAAGTGTTTTACCTAAAACGCAATGCACAAAAAACACAAAGAAATGTCTTATTTGTAAAACGCAATGGCCAGAAAACACAAAGAAATGTTTTATTTGTAAAACGCAATGGCCAGAAAACACTTAAAAATAACTCATTTCTAAAACGCAATGACATAAAAAAACAAAAGAAAGTGTTTTACCTAAAACGCAATTGACTGAAAACACCTAAAAATGTGTTTTACCTAAAACGCAATGACTAAAAATACTTCAAAAATGTGTTTTACCTAAAACGCAATGACTAAAGATACTTAAAAATGTGTTTTTTCTAAAACGCAATAGCCAGAAAACACATAAAACTCTCTTATTTCTAGAACGCAATGGACACATAAAACTGTTTCTGAACTGTTTGTGAATTGTCTGTGAACTGTCTGAATTGTCTACGAATTACTGTCTTCGAAATCAGCTCAACCCCAGCCAGGGGCTGCCGCCCCTGGGACCCCGCTACCAGGGGCTGCCGCCCCCGGACCCCCGCCAAGATCGTAAAACGCAATGACTAAATAAAAACCCAGATCGTGAAAATGAAATTAAAGAATTTCTTACATGGATCGAAGCCGGTTTCTTCAACAATTGACGAAATTTGAAATGATAGAAACACTTATCAGCGATTGAATCGAACAAATCGAGTGATTATCTTCAAAATCACCGGAAAAAACGAGATTTTGTATGAAATCAAACTGGGTTTTCTTCAAAAAAACTGAAGAACACGTTGATCGGGGGTTTGAATCATTGATTGGTGATGAAAATCGCACTATAATGTAGTGATTATTGAGATAAAAAATGAAGAAATGGTTGAAGATGGTGGGTTTTGAAAATGGTGGGTTTTGAAGTTACTGGGTTTTGAAAAAGGAAGAAGAAAGGGTTGGATTGACTAAAATACCCTTTTTCTTTATTTTAAATGTTGCCACATGTCATCCTCTTATTGCTTCATATCCTTCCTAGCGAAATTAATCTTCCTATTTGATCTTTTCCCCAAAAAGCTAAAAGTCTATATATTTCTTTTGTTCTATTCCAAAAAAGATATTTATAAGTATTATACAACTATATGTTATAATATTTAATTTAAATAAAAATAATATTTATGATGATAAACTATATACAAAACTTTAAGTTTATACATGTGGCGATAAAGATCTACTACATTATTTACTGTGTTATACATGTTGCAATATGTCACACCCCGACTTTCCACGTGTCACCGGTGGGCCCGGTGGGGAGTATCGTGACGTGGTTGGCAACATAATAGTCAAACAACACAATATATATATGAATGCACAGCGGAAGCAAAAGATAAATATTATTACATTCCGAATATAAAGTAATATCCAGTATTACAACGGAAAGTAAGGGATCCACAGGCGGATCTTAAAACATATCACTTGTTCAACAGACTTTAGACGCCTAGAACTTGCAAGATTCCTTATTAGCGCCCTGAGCTTCCAGCCAATTACGTTTAGTACCTGTCACTTAACCTTTTTGGAAAATACGTCAGTTTTCACTGGTAAATACACTCAACCGACTCATTTGAAAAGAGTTTAAGAAAATTGATTTGAATGCACGTGGCACAAAATATCTTTTATAATTTGATTAAAATGCACAGAGGCAAAATTAACCTTTTTAACTTGGGACAATTATAGTTATAACCTTGTATACAGATTTACATGTTCGTTATACGTTAAGGGCCCGATGTAGAAACCGAGTCAAGATTAACAGACACGCCACAAGTATAGGCCCACAAGAGAGTGAGATACCGTTATTACTTAGTAACTGTCAGGTGTATGCCTACACCCCGTACCTAAGACGTGGCCATTTTATAATACAATGATGTCAAGGATATCCGGGACATGGTCATTAACCCCTAAAGGCTTTTATTTCAAACAATACAGATTAAACCGGGTTACCTCAATAATTTAATCACAATCCGATTAAATATTCAATACCCGACCAAGCGGTATTATTATACCGTATCCCAAGCCCGTATAGGGAAAATAAGTTAAGAGTATTTACCTGAGCTAGCTCCTGTCTTAATTAGCAAGAATCTAATAACTCAGCCGTATTCACTTAAGTAAGCGTAGGTACCATTTACCGAAATGCTCTAGTCTGGAATGATGGTATAAATAACCAATTAGAATGCTAACGGGTCTTTAATTTAGCCTAAGCTTAGACCGGTTAGTCTTAAGGGAATATACGGTTCAGACGCATGATTAAGCGAAGACCGGAATAGAATGTGGTTTAGACCCGACAAGTTTGAAGACTTGTCTTAAATGGGTATTTCATACACATTCTGGATTTTGAGATAAAACCAATAAGGTTTGACCCGTTTCGGCTAATTTATGTAAACTTGTTACATAAACCGCACCGTACGCGTAATAAGCGTGACGGGTATTCATGAGAGCCATATACAGGTTTCCTAAGTTAATTTATGCCTCAAATATGTTGTGACATCAGTAAGATGTCTTTCATTATGCCCGAAACGTATATAAACACAAACTAGGCCCCGTAGGGGTAGTTTGGTCATTTAAAAGGTTATAAAAGAGTTTAAGTATTTACCTGAGTTACAGGTCTGATATAATCAGAAAAAATACTTATTTTGATAAGTTATAACAGTAGGTTAAAGTATATATGTGAATTTACCAAGTATAACCAAACTATGCCCCGTAGGGGTATTTTGGTAATTTCACATAAGCCGAAAAGCTCAAAACTGAAGTCTGAGTTAATCAACTTTTGCTTACTGTTAAAATATCATAATTTACCTCAAATATCAGTAGGTATCAACCCGAGTATGTTTAATATAGTTTTTAATACATACTATGCGTTAAAAACGCTTAATAAGGCGATTAAAGGCCATTTCCGGGTTCGATACTTAAATCTGATATTTTAATATTTCCAGGAGGCTTAAAATAATTTATGTAACATATCTAATCAGTAGAAAAAGGTTTGGAGTCGTTTAGATATGTAAAACTCGTTTTATGGCCCGTTAGGGCAAAACCGACAATTACCGGATTAAGCCTACGACTACTAGTTATGCTCAGCCTAAAATTAATTAAAAATCTTCAAAAATCCCAAAATACTATATTACATCAGTGGGTAAAGATTTTGATATCAAAAAGTAGGCTTAACTAGGCTATACGCTAATTACGCCATTTTATTAACATAAAGCTTCTGATTTACGCTATCGAGCATAACTCTTATTCTACACCTCAAACTGATGTCAAATTTTGTATGCAAGTTTATATATCAGTAGCTAAGGTTTCTACACTTTTACTTTTTCATAAATCACGTTTTAAGGTAATAAGGGCATAATGGTCAACATATGAGCAATTAACGGAAACGCGTAAACGAATGGGTCAATCAATGAACCAACCCCAGAGGGTTATACTAACATGTAGCCTGGTCCTAAGGAAGCTCTAAGGCATTTCCAAATCATACTAAAGCGGGTCAGAACTGAAGTCAAAGCAAAAGTCAAAGCTTTGCGACTTTCGGTTCCGAACCGGGTCTAAACATAAAATTGTCGGGTTGAACATGTTTAGACATGTTCTTACACTAATTACTAAGTTATATTAATGATCATACAGGTTGTATGTGTTCTACATTGCTAATTATGCATAAATTAGAAACTAAGCATCCTGTTGACTTTTTATTAACAAGTTTGACCCGACATTAGACCTAGTTAGAGTGGGAATCAGGGGGGACCCTTTTAAGGGTTTATTACCCACATAATTACCAACTTATAACTACTTTCACTTCGACTAATCACTGGACCATTAGTGATTAATCTTAAAGTCAACCGTTAATTACGACGGTTTGACTTTTAAGCTAAAACTAAGCTAAAACTTAACTAAGAAAGGATTAGCAAACTTACTGAAGTCCTAAGCTTGATTAGGAAGGACTTGGGTCTGCTTTGAAGCTCCAGGAGGCTCCTCAATTGCAGAATGAAGGTGTGTGGAATGAGTTGCAACTTAGTGGCCTTATATAGTGTTTAGATCACCACAAATTCTTGACACACAAGTCTACAAGTGACCACAACATCTTAACAAGTGTCCCTAGATGTTTAGGGGTTGTTTAGGGGCCAAGGGTTATGAGGAAAATCGGATAAAAGGTCAAATTTCGCGTTTAACAGCAAACAGGCAATTCTGTTGGAGCTGGGCATTTGTTGCGCACCGTAACAATTATTTGTTGCGGTGCGTAACAAATCATCAGTAGCCAAAAATCTTGTTCCTTCATGCATTCGAAAGGGCAACCTCATAATTCGACTTTGGGACCTTGTTTTGTCAGTTTGGGACCTCTATTATGGGTTTTTAACAATTACATACCCTACCATTATGTTATGTTTGCTTGGATCCTTTTCAAAAGTGCCGAACAAGAAGGTTAACCATAGAAACTTTCATAGGAACCCATCATGCACTTTGAATTCGTTTATCGTCAATGAATTTATGGATTTAGGATATATTAGATGTTTGAAAAATATAATTGGGTATTGGGATTTATAAATGAGGTCGTTCAGAGGTGAAATTTAACATGACGACACTTTTAAATCCTGCCAAAACATCTTTATTAAATCCGGGTTTACAACGCGTTTTGTCTTACATGACACGTGTCGTTATTTCATTGAACACGAATTTTCGAGGTGTTACATCCTCACCCCCTTAAAATAAATCTCGACCCGAGATTTACTGAAATAAATAAGGGTATTTTTCTTTCATGGTGGATTCAACCTCCCACGTATATTCGGGACCTCTACGGGCATCCCATTTGACCTTTACAATAGGTACATGCTTCCTTCGAAGCTTCTTTACCTGTCGATCCTCAATCGACAAAGGTTTTTCAACAAATCTTAAGCTCTCATCTATATGCACATCGACTATTATAGAAATGCTTATCTTAAGGTGAGATGGTTATTCCAACCACTACTTAACAAATTTTTTTTAATGGTTAGCTGATCCTTGTAGTTAGTCGAACAAGTCGACGATTCAGGGCAGCTGTTGGCAATTCTTAATCATTGCCTAATTAGGGTCGCGGTAAATAATGCATAAGCAAAATGAACCGTCTTTCTTATTTAACAATATTAAACTATCGAAGTATCGAGCTAGGCTATGTGAACCCTCTATTTTAAAACTTAGTTATCAGGGTTTCGATTCTTCCAATGACGGTACTAGCCGTCTTGGAGATTTCATAATAATACAACCTTTAAATGAGATATAAATCTTAACTCTACCTGTCTCCCAGGGGTAAACAGGGTAATCTTAGGAGAAGCTAATCAAGGTACAAGGAGATTATTGAGATTCCCATCTCTCAGGCTCCATTTCACTCATCAACGCTCGTGTCTAATAAGTGACACATTTATGTTACGAGTTCACGTATTTCTTTACCAGGGAATATTTATTTGGACATTTCCATTCTGGATATCTTCTTTGTATACCATTAGTTGACTTTAGTACCATATGATCATTAGGATATCTTTGTCATCCCATGCATTAAACCTCCATACTGATCAGGCATGGAAGCAATCTATGGAACTTATTAAGATACACCAATCCTCATATAGCGCTTTTGTCATACCATTTGGTATTCGAAATCGATAGAGATTAAAGAGATATCAACTATATGTGCTTATATTTAATCAGAATGGAAATTTTCACAAACTAGGCACCTAGCTCGGTTGGCTAGGCGCGCGAAAGGGTGTGGCCTAGACCCAGGTTCGATTCCGGGGACGGCCAATTTCACCATTTTTTGTTGCTTTTTATTAAGCCTGTACTTGCTCTCTTCCTTAGATTTCTGGAAGTCATCTTCCTCCTTTGGTTCATCCTTCATATACGAAGTGTGAACAAAACTCTTCTCATGAGCAATTGAACATGGTTTTGCATGAAATTCAGAGCGAGGAGCATTCGGCTCTTTTGATTGTTCCATGATCTTTCTATGGTTCTTCCAACTGCTGCTTCAACCACAGCCTGGAGATTAACTCCATCAATATTGAGGTTTACGTTTGTAGTTTATATTAACATTCGTCGCATTAATAGTATTGCGACTGTCGTCTACCTCATCCGAGTTTTCCATACTCGAAACTTGGTACCAACCACCAAGATTTAAAAATTATTAGTCATCATCCTGATGACCTGACTTAGATTAGCCACGGCATTCATAAACCGCATGGGCTATTCTGTTCCGAACCTTCATAGTGAATGTTATTTAAACGTATTTCCATTATATTTAGCCTAGGTCACAAAAGGACCATCAATGGCATTCCAAGTTTGGAACGAGTCCAATATTTGCTTGACAGGGGATCATAATGTCACTACTATCTTTGTCTTACCGACACTAGAATAAGTATAGCCCGTAGGCATTTCATCACGAGGGATGTTAATATTGTGATCATCATACTGATGATACTAGTCAGGATCATAATGGTAGTATAGACTATGGGATTTGAGTGTAGCTCACCCCCCTTGGGCAAAGAATCACAAAAGACTACAATTGCCTTGTCTCAATTGGACAATATAATATAGCTCTTAGGCAAAACATCATTAAGGATGTTAAAATTTTTAATCATCGTATTGATGATTTTTGTCATGATCGCATTGATCATATAGACTATTAGGCTTGAGCAGAGCTCACTACCTTGCACAGGGAATCGTAAATATCACAATGTCTTTGTCACACATGGACAATATAATATGGCCCATAGGCGAAACATCATTAACGGATGTTTATAATAGGTTCATTCTATTAGGTGATATAAGTCATGATTGCATTAATCATATTGACTATTTGGCTTGAGCATAGCTCACCACCTCAGACAAGGAATCATAAAGATAACAATGTCAATGTCCCAAATGGACAATATATTATAGCCCGTAGGCAAAACATCACTAAAGGATGTTAAATAATGTGATCATCGTATTAGATGATATTAGTCATGATCGCATTGATCATATAGACTATTATGTTTGGACATAGTCCAACATTTTAGACAGGAGGTCAAAGACCACCACTGTCGTTGTCTTATCGGACAACAAGTTTAGCCCGTAGGCACTTCATCACTAACGGATGTTTATAATATGATCATCTTATAGAATGATATAAGCCATGATTCCTAAATCACTAGGCTAGATAAGGGAATTTGGAAGAATCCAATATAAGGATGACTGTTGTGATTTTCTCGAATCCTATTTGTCAAGAGTGCTAACACGTTCTTAGGTGTTAACAAGTATCTGAATCCCTTGAGTAGGTTTCACCATCTTGGCCGCGTAGGCTAGGTTTCACCTTTAAGATTCTTTTTTTTAAATGCATACTGGCAGGAAGGATATTTATTTTATTCAGGATTTTTATCATAAATCCTAATTTATAAGTTAATAATAGCACAAATGGCCTAGTCGCGTAGACAAGCTTAATTTATAAGCCATGATTTCAGAGAATCGCGGCATTAAGGTTTGAATCAAAGTTCATTACCTTCTCCTGACAGGGAGCTGTAGGCTGCCACTGTCTTTAGTCTCAGAGGACAATAACTATAGCCCGTAGGCACTTCCCTTATAAGGGATGTTTATTACGGAATTGCCCCTTAGGGAAATTCATTAACCATGGTAAACAGAGACCATATTTGGTTAATTTATTAATCATATATATTTAGGATTTCTATTGTAATTTATCCTAATTATAAAACATTAACAGTTTTATTAGTGGCACCCAATGGCCTGGTCACATGGACATTTATAAATTATAAGCTTATGATTTCAGAGAATCAAAGCAACAATAACAGTTTTATTTAATAGCACAAAAGGCCTAGTCACAAGGACAATTTTTAAATTATAAGCCATGATTTCAGAGAATCAAGGCCTTTAAGTATATTAGCACAACAGGCTTAGTCACAAGGACGTATATAAATTATAAGCTATGATTTCAGAGAATCAAAGCATGAAGGTATTCTGGCACAATAGGCCTAGTCACAAGGACATTTATAAATTATAAGCTAGGATTTCAGAGAATCAAAGCCTTGAGGTTTGAACCTAGTTCATTACCTTTTTCTGACAGGGAGTCATAGCTACCACTGTATTTTGGCTCATGTAGAAATGAGCAAGGCCCGTAGGCACTATATTTCCACGTATGGTTAAAATATGATCATCTTAATTGATGATGTAAACCCAGGATTCAGAGATCATTAAACTGGGTTAGGGATCTTCTAAAGAATCCCTTAAATAACATGTGTGATTTCCAACGAATCACATCTGCCGGGAGTGTTAACATGTTTTCAGATGTTAACTGGGATACGAATCTTTTAAACAGGTCTTACCATCTTGGCCCGGTCTTATAATTGACCCGAAGGCTAGGTTTCACTCTTAAGATTCTTAATTAATAATTTGAATCTTTTTAACAGGTCTTACCATCTTGGCCCGGTCTTTTAATTGACCCGAAGGCTAGGTTTCACTCTTAAGATTCTTAGTTAATATTTAAGGCAGAAAAAAAAAATTTAAATTGAAAGTTTAATAAGGATTTGAATCTAAATTGAGGAACTGCCATCTTGGTCGGTCTTAATATGACCCGAAGCTAGGTCTTGCCTTTTTAGATTTTGCCATTTTATTATAATGGTAGATCTTGCAAAAGGAATGTTAATAAGGATCTGAATCTAAATTGAGGAACTACCATCTTGGCCGGTCTTAATATGACCCGAGGCTAGGTCTTGTCCTTTTTTAGATTTTGCCATTTTATTATAATGGTAGATCTTATAAAAAGAATGTTATTTTTCATTTATTTCATATTTCATGTTTAGAATGAAAGTTTAAACTTATCATTCCACTATATAAAATAAAAGTATAAAGTTGCCCTAAGCGGGACTTAAAAGGAATAATGTGTCCTCGGAGGGACTGAAAGATAATTATGTCCTTATAAGGACTATTAAGGAAACGATCTTCAGTAAAAGGAGTTTCTTCTTCATTTTATTTCTGAATGCTTTCTCCTTGGATGCTCGTTTCATTCTAGTCGCGGTACGAAGCTCAGCATCTCAGGGCTCCGGGTGTGGAGAACTCCTATTACGGCTTCTTTGCTTGGCGACGTATCCAATAAAAATTTGGAAGTAAAATTTCAAGATTAGGATTGAGAATATTCCTAAGTTAAGTCTAGACTCAGAAGTTTAGATATGTGCAATTGTGTAACTGAGATTAAACACAAAAGACTAGTGTTTAATTCACTCAGTGTTGGCTCTGATACCAACCTGTCACACCCCGACTTTCCACGTGTCACCGGTGGGCCCGGTGGGGAGTATCGTGACGTGGTTGGCAACATAATAGTCAAACAACACAATATATATATGAATGCACAGCGGAAGCAAAAGATAAATATTATTACATTCCGAATATAAAGTAATATCCAGTATTACAACGGAAAGTAAGGGATCCACAGGCGGATCTTAAAACATATCACTTGTTCAACAGACTTTAGACGCCTAGAACTTGCAAGATTCCTTATTAGCGCCCTGAGCTTCCAGCCAATTACGTTTAGTACCTGTCACTTAACCTTTTTGGAAAATACGTCAGTTTTCACTGGTAAATACACTCAACCGACTCATTTGAAAAGAGTTTAAGAAAATTGATTTGAATGCACGTGGCACAAAATATCTTTTATAATTTGATTAAAATGCACAGAGGCAAAATTAACCTTTTTAACTTGGGACAATTATAGTTATAACCTTGTATACAGATTTACATGTTCGTTATACGTTAAGGGCCCGATGTAGAAACCGAGTCAAGATTAACAGACACGCCACAAGTATAGGCCCACAAGAGAGTGAGATACCGTTATTACTTAGTAACTGTCAGGTGTATGCCTACACCCCGTACCTAAGACGTGGCCATTTTATAATACAATGATGTCAAGGATATCCGGGACATGGTCATTAACCCCTAAAGGCTTTTATTTCAAACAATACAGATTAAACCGGGTTACCTCAATAATTTAATCACAATCCGATTAAATATTCAATACCCGACCAAGCGGTATTATTATACCGTATCCCAAGCCCGTATAGGGAAAATAAGTTAAGAGTATTTACCTGAGCTAGCTCCTGTCTTAATTAGCAAGAATCTAATAACTCAGCCGTATTCACTTAAGTAAGCGTAGGTACCATTTACCGAAATGCTCTAGTCTGGAATGATGGTATAAATAACCAATTAGAATGCTAACGGGTCTTTAATTTAGCCTAAGCTTAGACCGGTTAGTCTTAAGGGAATATACGGTTCAGACGCATGATTAAGCGAAGACCGGAATAGAATGTGGTTTAGACCCGACAAGTTTGAAGACTTGTCTTAAATGGGTATTTCATACACATTCTGGATTTTGAGATAAAACCAATAAGGTTTGACCCGTTTCGGCTAATTTATGTAAACTTGTTACATAAACCGCACCGTACGCGTAATAAGCGTGACGGGTATTCATGAGAGCCATATACAGGTTTCCTAAGTTAATTTATGCCTCAAATATGTTGTGACATCAGTAAGATGTCTTTCATTATGCCCGAAACGTATATAAACACAAACTAGGCCCCGTAGGGGTAGTTTGGTCATTTAAAAGGTTATAAAAGAGTTTAAGTATTTACCTGAGTTACAGGTCTGATATAATCAGAAAAAATACTTATTTTGATAAGTTATAACAGTAGGTTAAAGTATATATGTGAATTTACCAAGTATAACCAAACTATGCCCCGTAGGGGTATTTTGGTAATTTCACATAAGCCGAAAAGCTCAAAACTGAAGTCTGAGTTAATCAACTTTTGCTTACTGTTAAAATATCATAATTTACCTCAAATATCAGTAGGTATCAACCCGAGTATGTTTAATATAGTTTTTAATACATACTATGCGTTAAAAACGCTTAATAAGGCGATTAAAGGCCATTTCCGGGTTCGATACTTAAATCTGATATTTTAATATTTCCAGGAGGCTTAAAATAATTTATGTAACATATCTAATCAGTAGAAAAAGGTTTGGAGTCGTTTAGATATGTAAAACTCGTTTTATGGCCCGTTAGGGCAAAACCGACAATTACCGGATTAAGCCTACGACTACTAGTTATGCTCAGCCTAAAATTAATTAAAAATCTTCAAAAATCCCAAAATACTATATTACATCAGTGGGTAAAGATTTTGATATCAAAAAGTAGGCTTAACTAGGCTATACGCTAATTACGCCATTTTATTAACATAAAGCTTCTGATTTACGCTATCGAGCATAACTCTTATTCTACACCTCAAACTGATGTCAAATTTTGTATGCAAGTTTATATATCAGTAGCTAAGGTTTCTACACTTTTACTTTTTCATAAATCACGTTTTAAGGTAATAAGGGCATAATGGTCAACATATGAGCAATTAACGGAAACGCGTAAACGAATGGGTCAATCAATGAACCAACCCCATAGGGTTATACTAACATGTAGCCTGGTCCTAAGGAAGCTCTAAGGCATTTCCAAATCATACTAAAGCGGGTCAGAACTGAAGTCAAAGCAAAAGTCAAAGCTTTGCGACTTTCGGTTCCGAACCGGGTCTAAACATAAAATTGTCGGGTTGAACATGTTTAGACATGTTCTTACACTAATTACTAAGTTATATTAATGATCATACAGGTTGTATGTGTTCTACATTGCTAATTATGCATAAATTAGAAACTAAGCATCCTGTTGACTTTTTATTAACAAGTTTGACCCGACATTAGACCTAGTTAGAGTGGGAATCAGGGGGGACCCTTTTAAGGGTTTATTACCCACATAATTACCAACTTATAACTACTTTCACTTCGACTAATCACTGGACCATTAGTGATTAATCTTAAAGTCAACCGTTAATTACGACGGTTTGACTTTTAAGCTAAAACTAAGCTAAAACTTAACTAAGAAAGGATTAGCAAACTTACTGAAGTCCTAAGCTTGATTAGGAAGGACTTGGGTCTGCTTTGAAGCTCCAGGAGGCTCCTCAATTGCAGAATGAAGGTGTGTGGAATGAGTTGCAACTTAGTGGCCTTATATAGTGTTTAGATCACCACAAATTCTTGACACACAAGTCTACAAGTGACCACAACATCTTAACAAGTGTCCCTAGATGTTTAGGGGTTGTTTAGGGGCCAAGGGTTATGAGGAAAATCGGATAAAAGGTCAAATTTCGCGTTTAACAGCAAACAGGCAATTCTGTTGGAGCTGGGCATTTGTTGCGCACCGTAACAATTATTTGTTGCGGTGCGTAACAAATCATCAGTAGCCAAAAATCTTGTTCCTTCATGCATTCGAAAGGGCAACCTCATAATTCGACTTTGGGACCTTGTTTTGTCAGTTTGGGACCTCTATTATGGGTTTTTAACAATTACATACCCTACCATTATGTTATGTTTGCTTGGATCCTTTTCAAAAGTGCCGAACAAGAAGGTTAACCATAGAAACTTTCATAGGAACCCATCATGCACTTTGAATTCGTTTATCGTCAATGAATTTCTGGATTTAGGATATATTAGATGTTTGAAAAATATAATTGGGTATTGGGATTTATAAATGAGGTTGTTCAGAGGTGAAATTTAACATGACGACACTTTTAAATCCTGCCAAAACATCTTTATTAAATCCGGGTTTACAACGCGTTTTGTCTTACATGACACGTGTCGTTATTTCATTGAACACGAATTTTCGAGGTGTTACACAATAAGTCCTTCCGTAGTTGAGCGTTTTTCGACGTTATAACCCACCATAGCGCCCGGGCACACAGCCCCACGGGGTGCTATGGCTTCGAATTGTTCTCGCTCGCGATGGACATAACGTCTGGAACACATTTGCCTCTCTCACACACACATATATATACATACATATATATATATATATATATATATATATATATATATATATATATATATATATATATATAACCTCACATCTACATAACCACACACTACACACTCAAGTTATATAACCCAATTTTCTTACACATTTAGGCTATAACCCCCATGAGGGGTTATGACTACACATGACCTAAAGATCTACATTGGTTATGTTTGGCATGAAGCTTTTAGGAGCTTCTAGCTTTAAGCATTAAAGAAAAAGCTCCCACTCAATAAAAAAACCTTGTTTGGTTGAAGGAGCTTGAGCTTTTATGTTAGGAGTTTGAAGTTTTTGGTTGAACGCCCCTTTTGTTTTCTAAAAAATACAATAAAAAAATCCGGTACAAAAAATCTAGTACAAAAATATAGAACAAAAAATGTAGTACAAAAAATATAGCAAAAAAAATCTAGTACAAATAATCCAGCACAAAAGATTCAGAAAAAATTGAGACAAAAAAATTTAGCACAAAAATGTAATACAAAAATTCAGCACAAGAAATGCTATACAACACATTTTTGTGTGTTTTTTTAGTCGTCATATTTTATATAGAAATACGGTACTCAAATTAAGATAAAAAACACTCGATTTTATGGTGAAATTTATATGAAAAAATAATGGCGTATAAAAAAGTTATGAACATTTAAAAAATGGGGGTGAAATATGCATTTGCCTTGCATGTGGAGAGAGAAAATCAATAAATAAATGATTTCTCATTATACTCTTACACTCCTTTTTTTTTCTACATTTTCATGTTAACCATTAATTTTAAAAATGAATAGTTAAGATTACTTTTCATCCTATTTAGAAAAAATAAACTTTTTATTTGATGTTACCCCGTGTGATATATATATATATATATATATATATATATATATATATATATATATATATATATATATATATATATATATATATATATATATATATGGGAAGGTTCATTGGGGAACACTAAAAAAGTGGGGAACAGCGGGGAACCGACTCAAACGAAATCCGATTGGACTCATTCTAGCGGCGTTGGAACCGGCTCGTCAAACCCTAACTAAGATCTCTTAACCCTAAACTCTAAATCCTAACTCCTAAACTCTAAACCCTAAAGCTAAAAAATAAGGCTAAAACCTAAGCTAAACCGTAAAATCTAAACTATAAACCCTAAAAGTTAAACCCTAAAGGCTAAACCTAAAGCTAAACCCTAAACCCTAAAACTAAACCCTAAACCCTAAGGCTAAACCCTAAAAGCCAAACCGTAATATATTTAAGGTTTATGGGTTATGATTTAGGGTTTAGGGTTAAGAGATCATAGTTAGAGTTCGACGAGCCGGTTTCAACGCCGCTGGAATGAGTCCAATCAGAGTTCGTTTGAGTCGGTTCCCCACTGTTCCCCACTTTTTTAGTGTTCCCCAATGAACCTCACACTATATATATATATGAATTTATGATTTTAGTATTTTTAAAATTAAAATCGTACACATTATAAAATATTTAAAATTTGTTCTCTTTCTCCAAGCTTGGCAACAAAAGTGAGTCCAAGACACCAAACAACTAGAATGCATAAATCCAAAATTTACAATAACTACCTCCAAAAATCGAAGGCATAAAAAATCATTATTAAAATTTGTTTCCACTTAAAGGTAAAGACAAATTGAATCACGTATTTGAAATTTGTTATGGCTGACTTTTAGAAGATTTATAGATTTTTTCATGTCTATAGAACAGGGTGGGGTTCTAGAGTGAACACTACTGTATTTACGAACTGAGTGAACAAATTCTGGCCATTGATCTACACACATGTATGGCCAGGATCTCATCATCAAATCGTAAAATACACTAGTGTATTTCAAAATCAATTCCTGGCCATTGATCTACACACGTGTATGGCCAGGATTAGTTCACTCAGTTCGCAAGTTACACTAGTGTTCACTCTTGAACCTAATCCCTATAGAACAACCCTACCAACTACGACTCGGCACATTAAAATTTGATGTGGAGTATTAGGGTTGTTTGTTTACTTCTTAATAATTTAGATATTTTACTGATTCAGCATTTAATGGTTCAGACTGTTTGTTTCACGAGCAGATGTCTGAATGGTTCAGACATTTGCCTTTGAATGGTTAAGATTTATACAGAGTCTGAATGGTTAAGAGCTCTAATCTGACTGCTCAGACATTTGGCTCTGAACGGTTAAGCATTATACAGGCTCTTAATGGTTCAGACCTCTTACTGGTTCAGCACTTAATGGTTCAGACCTCTTACTGGTTCAGTACTTAACCATTCAGATGTTGCCAAACAGCCCCTAACCTAGACGAAACGACTGACTTGACTCCAGTGAACCGGTTCAATTTGATATAACAGTTTTTAAATCCAAAGGTTTGGGGAATAATACTGATTTGGTCTATAACTTTTATAATATTACGGATTCTTGTCATTGCATACACGATTTGTTTGCACAAACTAAATAAAATAATAAATCCTTTTAGCCAAAACGAGACCTATGAGTCTAAGCATTATCACAAGCTAAATACTATGTGGAAGCAACCCCACTCAATTGTTAGCTACAATCCTGTACCTGTCATGTCTCAAAAGATTTTAATACCCTTAATTAAAGCTTATGTAATTTTTCATGGGTCTTGATGATATTAATCAACCAGTTAGAACCATTTTGCCAACACGAAATTCTCTTTTCATAATATTTTTTTTGTTTGTACAGTCAACGAATTTTTCAAATGAGCTACTGGCGAAATTCACTACATCGGGATACACTCGCATCTGAACCGGGAAAAACCCTCACCTAGGGCCGAAGCCCGTGAACACTCGCCTGAAGGCACGACAATGCAGTGAGGTAAATCCGCTCAGTTCAAGGATCGAACTAGCGATCTCCACCTTTTCGCCTAGTCTCCCATCATCACCAGGTGCCGCAGAAAATAATGGAGAGATCAGGAATCGAACTTGGGTCCCTTTGAACACAAGTCTCTTATTTACCACTCCACCACCACCTCATTGTGTTTTTTAACGATATCAAAGGGAGAATCTCTTAGCCCTTAGAGGTACTAATGCTTCTTTAAAAGGTCAACATGTCAAGCATTTTTTTTTTCAAAACCAAATCTAAAAGGAAAATCGAAAGAAGCACTAATCCGAATTTGAAATATACTCATTATACAAGTTAGATCACACAAATGATAAATGTTATGAACTTGTTGTCTTTCCATTTGGGTAAAAAAAAAGTTTCCAACAAGTTCAAGCAAGAACTATATACTTCAAATAGCTTTATTTCAAATAACCAATGCATCTTCTTTAAGTTGTCATTCTTTACAACAGATCAAATTACATAGTTAATGAATTTGTAATTGAAAAGCCAACTTTAGGACATCATAACTCTAATATTGGAGGTAATTTTTTTAGTTCTGTGTTATGTGCTTTAGTTGTGCTAGTATATATCATAATTTAGGTACTAATAATAGTTGGGTCGTTGATTTAGTAACAAGCCAACACAATCTATTATTTGATAAAACCTTTTATGATGTCCTTTACTAGAAGAAAACTTTTACATTCATAATTTGAAATCTTTTATTTGCGTACATCCTGCTGGCGATATACACATATAATGTATATATGTGTGGGTGCTCGGTAGACAAAAGTGAAAGTGCACTAATTTTAACGTTATTTTACTAATTTCATGCAAAATAACGATAAAAGAGGGGGATGGTTAATCATGCATCATGTGGTGGCGTTGATAGCTGAAAGACAAGGGAGTACGCGCACTAATCGGCCTTTATCTTAATTGTTGAGTGTCATGTGCCTTATGTCCAACTTTTTATGCAAAACTTGTCACACCCCAACCGTTGGCGTAAACATCGGAGTGAGACGAAATAGATTGCTCGAGACATCATAACACTAATATTTGTGACAAGTATTTAAATAATAATTTTCATTCCATTTCTAAAAAGTCAATTACAAGGATTTGAAACAAATACAACAACATGAATAATAAAATACAATACAATAAGACTACATAATTTAAAGTGTGTATCTAAGCATCCTACTAGATTCCATGCATCACCAACATCATCGTTAAACCTGCAACATGTTTTAAAAGCATAGTTCGATACAAAAGTATTGGCGAGTACACTAGTTTTAGACTCGTGACATATGTATAAAAAGTATTTTCAATCCAACATAGCAATTTGGTATACAAGGTCAAACTATCATGCATAACTAAAAGTCAAACCCAAGTGTGCACAAGAATAATAGCATCTCTCAATATAGCAATATCGAGACCGTAAAGAATGAATAATAGCATCCCTCGATATAGCAATATCGAGACCGTAAAGAATATAACTTAACAAAAAACTCCGTCGGGTAGTGTGCTACTCCTATAGCGCTATAATTGTTAAGGCGGGTTAACAAGTAGTATGAATTCTTGCATGAACCTAAGCATAACAAAGCAAGTATAACGGATTGAATGAATAAAGCATATTTGTGTGAATCGTGCATTTTAACAAGTAAAACATGTTGCACCCAAAGTGTGTTTAAAGCAAAAGGGGTCAAGTGTACTCACAAAATTGCATATTCTTTCCGATTATCCAATACGGCGAAGTTGTTGAGACTAGGAGATTGGTTGTGTTCGATTTGGAGTTTTAAGGGATGTTTACATTAGGGTTTGAATCGTGACAAGTTATCAAGTCCAAGATGATGTAACCTACTATCTTGACAATCACCACTTGTTCATCATTAAGAGTTTGGTTATTCGGATAGTATATTAGTATTATATATTGTACATTATGTTATATAGGTCAAGCATGAGGTAGGAGGATAAATCCCCCATTTAGGTACCTCTTTTGATATCATACAAGTCATGTAGGAGGTAGGAAGAATAAGTCTTCCATTTAGGTACCTCTTGGTGTTCACCACTACATTTGATATTATGAACATTCAAGGAGGGTTATGGACATACAATAAGAAAGAAAATAATTACAACTAATCTAAAAAATCATCAAGTAATGTGTGGATTTTTAGTAGGATAACCCAAGCTTGTCCTATAATCACACAAACATCAAGCTTCAAGCTTCAAGCTTGAACATTACTTGTGGGTAAAACCCTAAACAAAAGAGAAAGTTTATGAGGTTTACACCTCTGTGTTTACATGTCTCAACATTTTTTTAAGCCCAACTAACCATTCAATTGATTATGAGCATAAGGACATAGGAATGAGATGAGATAACTCAAGTTTAACTAAGTTTAACAAAGTTTGAATCAAAAATAGAAAGTTCAGTCTACTTTGGAGCCTTCTTGGTGACATTCCAGACCTTGGTTTTCAATGGAAAACCTGTGGAAATGTTCCTAAGGTCAATCCAAGCAAGTAGGAAAAAGAATCAAAGAAAAAGACTAAGAAATGAAGAAGTTATGCATGTTTGAGCAACTTGATACGAATCTGTCCAAGTTCTTCATTTCCAGCAGATGGAGAGGCGTTTTGAGAGTGTTTTTGTGGGTTTCTAAAGTGAAAAATGTGTGGAAGGGATGTGGGTTTTATAGGGAGGGATTAAGGTTGGGTCTTGTGCACATTTAAGACAAGAAACAAGTTAATATTCAAACAAAACATCAAAATACCGCCAAAATCCGCATCTGATTATGTTTCTGCGAACCTGACAGGCTCGCGGACCGTGAGGAAGAACGGTGAGCCGGGTCGCGGCCCGTGAGAGCTTCGGCTCGAGGAGAAGTTTGATTTTTTTTTGACAAATTATACCCCTTAACTCTCATATAACTATGTTTTAAGTACATTTTAGGGTGTTTTAAGCACTAGAAGCACGTTTAAGGGTATAGAATGTAATTATGTCATAAAACCAACATAAGACGAGTATAAACAAGTATGATTGTCGAGAATAAGTGTCGAAATTGTGTAAATTTGGCATATAGATCACAAGTTTGCAAGTTTGACATATTTTGCACAAATTGAGAATAAAGTATCATTTGAGTAATATTTTTGAAGGTATGAACATGTATGAAGTGTATGTAACATAAATGTAACAAAAACACGAATTTCATTATGATTCGAGTCTCGGATTTTACATAGATTACAAAGAAACGACGATTGAAAGGATACAAAGTTTCCAAAAATAGGATTACAAGCAAGGGTTTCTGAATATAGAAAGTATGAAAACGCAGGGCGTTACAAAACTACTATCAAGCCGGGGGTCTCACTCGAAGCAACATCTCTGTTCTTAACGGGTAGAGGTAAGGTTGTCTATATCTTACCATCCTCAGACCCTACCTTAGCTTTTCTATTAGTGAGATTTACTGAGTATGATGATGATGATGAATTTGAAATCAAAGAGAATTCTGAAGACCAGTGATTAAAGTTATAATCCTTATGTGTTTAGAGACAATTCAAATTTTTTCAAGGTGTGTTTTAGTAGGCAAGATGAAAGTAGGCCCGATCCATATATTTTTATGTTTAAGTTTAAGTGTTTAACACATGCTAGAAGGAATTATAAATTTTATTTGTGAATATTAATTATTTATAATAAAAACATTAGCAATTTATAATTGAAATGATTACTCTATTGCCTAGAAGAAATAACAAATTTTAATAGAAAAATTAAATGATCTTTAAAGTATTATAAAGACAATATCTTTATAAAAACTTTATAGAAACATAAAAATAGATTAGAATGTTGGGTTTATGTGAACAATATTAGTTAAAAAGTTTAAATGTAATAACTTAAATATAAACATTTAAGAAAATTTCTTAAATTTTGGATCATACGTTTTATTTTTAAATCTTACGTAATTTTGTTCAAAAAACCAAAACCGAAAAAACCGAACGGTTAATCGGAAACCGAACATTTCGGTTACAGTTTTACCCAAAATCCAAACCAAACCGAACCATGCACACCCCTAATATACGACATTACGTGGTTATTATAGGTTGATTGGTTAATATTTTGTATCACATTTATACTTAATACATTTTGATTAAATCTGAAATATTAGACATTATGTGAAATATTATATATTTTGTTTTTATTACATTTGTGGTTAGTATGTAATTATGTACTCAGTGTGCGGACTTAGGAATATTTTCCTGGGAGTGCGGAAAAAATTTAAAGATTTTAGGCCCCTGGCTATATAAAAAAATTTGGTTCTAGCGGGTCAAATCGGGTCGGGTTATGTAATGCAAGTAAACATAAACAAACAAAGTTTTGTGTGCCGGATCAAATCGGGTCAGGTTGGGTTCGGTTGTGTCAATTTCAATTTTCAAACAATCAAACCATATTTTCTAATTTCCTATCACATTAACAAACAAAGTTTCAAGTAAAACAGTAAACAACATAAAAACCTTCATAAGTAAGTAAATTAAAAACAAAAAACTATCAAAGTTCAAATGCTACCTACTTATATTTCTCCTAATCATTAAATAAAACAACAAAAAAAACTTATCTAAGACATAACTTGGTCTTTAACTAGAAGAATCCGACAAAAAAGGTGATCCAACCATTTTTCTCTTGAGAAATCACGCCATAACTTCTCTACGCATGGTTCTTATCACATATCAATTTGCTCCGTAAGTTCATAAAACAACACTAAACACTTAAACAAAATAAACTATCATGTTCAACCAATATCATAGTCCATAATTTTCAATTTTAATTTTCAAACATTCAAGCTCTAATTTTAAACGTTGATTAGTAATCATTTAAACAAACAAAGCTTAAAATAAAACAACAAAATCATAATACAAGTCTAGAACAATTAAAAAAACATCAAAAAACATAAAAAAATCAAACCCTTATACATCTATATTTCTCCTAATCACCACATAAAACAACAAAAAACAATCAATAAAAAAGGATAAATCTTTGGGTTAGGCTGGGCTTGGGTTTGGGCTTGGGTAGTTATGTTAATAAAATTAGATTGTAGATTGGGTTAAGTAAAGTGAATAAGTGGTTCAAGAATAATTATACAAATTGTGTTATATACTTATATATTCATAATAATCGGTGTTTATTTTTTTATAAATTCATTATATTTTTTTCTAAGGAGGGCGGTTGAAATTTTTCAAGGGGTGCGGTTAAAAAAATCCAAGCGGTGCGGTTGGGATTTTCGACGAAAATTAGCACTAAAAACTTCTTTTTCAAGGGGTGCGACCGCCCACCCACCATTGTGTGTAGGTCCGCCCCTGTATGTACTCACTTAGTGGGTTTTCATATAAATACTATAATGAAATCACGTAATGGGTTTTCAAAATCATGTAATGACGTAATAATATAATCACGTAACGTTACAAATCACGTATCGTTATAGCTTGTAAAAAATATATATTTTTTAAATTAAGAAAGCTATAACAACAACCTACCCAAATTAAAGAGAATGGAATGCTTATTAATAAGTTTTTTTTTAAATATTATCGTTGAAAAATATATAATTGTTTAAAATCGTGAAGGAAATGAGTTTATGAGTCACTAAAATTGGATCTTCCTATTTTTCTTTTTTCCCAATTGTTTCATTTGTTTGGTGTCACTTGAATTCTACATTTGATTGATGACCATTTAATCTCAACCTTTAAATTGCTTGATCAAATACTCATATCTTCTCCTACACTTTGTGTTGGAAATTTAGTGAAAATGAGTTTTTTTACTAAATATTTTGGACATCAATAATATTTATATATGTGTTGTATAAATAATTAGTTATGGGTTTGTGTTCAAACTATGTCCAAATAGAGCTGAAATGAATGAGATATCGAAGCTTGAAGTTGGTGTTATGGAAACTAAAGAAAAGCAGTTGTTTCTATTTGAGAGTACTCCTCTCAATTTTATGGAAATTTGAGACTAAAGAGATTACGAATTTTCTTGTGTATCTTAGTATGAACCATCAGGTTCATATATATACACCCATAGTTTTAACCTCATTAAAACTAGTAATAAACAAGACATTAATCTTGTCATAACTAAAACATTAATCCTGTAATCAACAAGATAATGAATATAGCTTTAATTTCTAATTAATGGACTTAAGTGGTTAGTAAAAAACAACAATTATCATCATGACACGAATTAAACGAGTTGTAACAGCTAGTTTGACCAGGTCCAACCAATTGCTCTGTTACTGTTGCAGACATGCACGCGCGCCTAGTCCGTGTGCCACACTGCATGGAACCCACGTATGCTCACGGTATGCAGACTAGTGTCCCTAGTTACTATTGCAAACCTGTGCGCACTTGAACTGGCCTGTCAGTCCGCGCGCCACACTTCAAGGATCTCACGCCACGCCATATGGAGTCGCGCCACACAGATGCGTTGCGCATACCAGGACGCCACCTGGTCATGCGCCATCCAAACTCGTGCGCCATTTGCAGACTTCGCCATGGCCAATGACATGCGCCATGCGCCTAAGAAGCTTGCGCCGCATCGTCATGCGCCATGCCATGGCATCCACCTACGCCACTCAAAGGTGCGCCATATGCGAACCCGCCATGTATCTGACCACACACTCATGGGAAAAAATACAAAGGCAGTATGCGAAGTTCAAAGCGCACCACATTGGACTTATAGCCCACGTCACGCGCGCATGTGTGCAGGTGCGATGCACCCTTTTGGGTCCACTAGTGTTTGTCTTCAAGGAGTGCTCCTCCTTATATACCACTTTACGTTTTGCCATCCACCTATGTGGGACAAGATGACAAATCTCAATCCATTATTCTCATCTTTGTTTTTCCAAACATACAACTTCAAGTTTCGATATTTCATTCATCTCAGCTCTATTTGGACATAGTTTGAACACAAACCCATAACTAATTATTTATACAACACATATATAAATATTATTGATGTCCAAAATATTTAGTGAAAAAAATCATTTTCACTAAATTTCCAACAATCCCCCACATGAATGGAGATCGATTATAACACACAAAATTCCCCGATGAAAACTCGACAATCGAGTATTGCAGGATAGGTAGGTGTAGCCTTTGAACCTTCCTTTGTGAAGCATACTTAGCTTACTAGGGTTTTGTAGACGTGATGTCCTTGAACAACCCCCCATTTGTGTAAATGACAATATACATTCACACAATACTTTCCCTAGCCGGGCCATCTCCTCATTTTCGTCTCCAATAATGGTCATAGAGCACTTTCCTGGTTCTGTGGGAGCTCTAGGAATTATGCCTTATTCCATTCGAAGCGACCACACTTCTCTCCAACATGAATGATTTCCCTTTAAATCATTAAAAGCATTATGGCTTAATGTGATTTCCATAAATCAATTAGCCATATATTATGCTTAGCCTCACAACAATGTCACTGAATATTATAGGAATGGACTAGGACGTATTTAAACACCCTTTTATAGTTTTAGGCGGATATATGAACATATACACTAGCTTATATATAATCATATATATTAGCTATGCCCCCACAGTGACTACCCTTCGGTTCATGATTAAGTTGGCCTATTGAACCTATATTTTGGGATCTCCAGTCAACTAGGTTAGGTTTCCCTCATGTCCCTTTTTCCATGGCTTTAGTCCCATTCCACAACCTGATCTCTTATCAACCCACTGGTTGTTGGATCTAAAATTATCTTTGACTTCGCTAAGTCACCAACGACAATTTAAATTGCGATCAGTTGTTTTAACGTGTTCTTAACTCGCTAGTCACTTTTGCCTTTTAGTCGATACATAAGACTTGTAACTCGTGATCTCAACCTGGATCCAGTTATGTACCTTGTCTTTAGAATGACATGAAAATTAATTCATGGCTAGACACGTTTTCACCATGCCTTTGGTGTGTCATGACTGACATCTTAATAGATTTTGAATCTAACCAATTGGCATTCGAGTCCAATCTACTCGATTGACTCCATATAACCATTGTTGTAACGCCTCGTATTTTTGTATTTTCATGTTCTTAGAAAATACGTGTTCGTTTTTCTATTTTTGGAATCATAGTCGAAACCGGATCGAAAAACTAATTGAAACGGCAAACGGCGTAATTCTACACGATTTTTTTTTCTTTTACCGTAAGCGACGAACAAGCGCGTTAAACGCGACTACCGACGCTGTGTTATGTCTTCTTATTTTAAAACAATAAATTGCGACATTTTGACGGCGTTGTGTTTTGAAAGCGGGTTCGTAGGAGCTGGTGGGCCTTGGGCCCAAGCCCATTAAGCTAAACCTAGTATATAGGACTAGTGCCCAGGGTCAAAACCCTAAATCCCATTTTCTTTTGTTTATAGCCCGTCCACCAACTCCATTCCCTCTCAAAATTTTCCTCTACAACCTTATCTCTCAAATCCACACACAAATAGAACCCCCATCTTCTCCATTCCCCCTCTACCCCTCTTCTTCTCGATGACTGCCGGTCATCCTGTCCTCCAGCGGTTCATTCCGTCAACAAAGCACACCCATCACCCCCTTCTTCTAACACTACCACACCCCTCTACTACACCCACTGTCACACCCCAACCGATGGCGGAATCATCGGGGCGCGACACTAGGCGAATCAGATTGCTCGAGAGAATCCATAACAACTACATTGCGACAATATTTAATGCGTTCATTATCCCATACTAATAAACAAATACAATCACATAAGCTGTCACGAATTTCATGGTCTCTCAAACAAAACAAATCCGACAACCTAAATTTTAGGTGTGTTTCTAGACTTCCTAGCTTGATTTGATGTAGACTGCGACTAAACCTGCAACATACGTTAAAAATAACGTCAATACAAAAGTATTGGCGAGTATGCAAGTTTTGATAGAGTAGCATAGTAAATGAAAAGTGCTGCGAATTACCACATACATAAACGAGATACACAACATATATACAAGACAGATACTACCAGCTAAGTCACTCGAGCTGCGATATGCGATTGCTATTCATCCTAACTAGACCCCGTCGGGTGCTATAGTACTAAACTAGTTAAGGCGGGACGTCACGAGTAAAAGTCCTAGCACATATGTAACTAGCATCAAGTGTCAATATGTAAGTCAGTCATTCGCAAGTGATAAATAGTCTAATAAGTTGATTTGTTTTGATAAGTGCGATTTTGATATAAACGTATGTTACACCCAAAAGTGCGATAAAAAGGGTTCGAGTATACTCACAGTCGGTGTTTAATAAGTAAACACAACTTGATTGGATTGAAAGGAGCGCGTCTGAGATTAGCCTGATTACAGAATGATAGCGTAAGCGTTGAACGGTGCGTTAAATGGTGTCGCGTGAACTGAGTGACGAATGGTCATTCAATCGGATGGCCATTCGGTCGGATTGTCATTCGTTTGTGATGGATGTGTTTGTGTATGATGGCTTTGAAGTTTTCGTTGTAGTATTTTGAAAACAGAGAAGTATCCCTACCTTTCAGGTCGTTCGGTTGAACGGTCGTTCGATCGGATGGCGATCCGTCGGTTAGACATTTCTCAGAGAACAAGTTCACAGCAGAATTGTCATTCAATCGGATGGTCTTCCGATCGGATGGCAATCTGTTAGGAACTGTGGATCTTTGAAAATTATGAAAAATGGTAAGTGTTGGAACCAAGTGCAATCCGTCCCACAATCTAATCGTTTTGCAACTTGAAAATTTTGAAAGTTTTGTGGTTGATCGAGACGGTGTGACAACGTATTGAACAACTGGAACCCAATCAGACCCAGGTTATCCGATCGAACGGGAATCACCCCAATCCGATCAGCTAACTGTTCATGATGGATGTTCATCTTCAACCGAAATCGGTTGTCTCGTTGATAGGAATCAGATCTCAAACCGACACATCACTAGAGAAGAGTGGAAAGACTGAACGAGCTCCGATTCTATCGGTTTTGAGTGCTTTGAGTGCAAAAGAGTTGAAAGAAAGTTGTGAAACCATCTTTCAATCCTTCCACTCATGAAAATGTTTAGATATATGCGAAAATAGCGTTAAATCATGTAGATCTGAGTTATTCTTGGTGGAATGAAGCCAAATCTTGAAGTTCATAAGAACCCCATGATGACATCAACCTAGAACACCTCAAATCCGCTGATTTCACAGTTAAAAGTTAAGATTCAAAGGTGAAAATGATGAAGACGTGCGCTTAGATCATAGAAGTACAAGATTTGAGTTGAAAACTTATAAGAACCGCGAGAAATCGAAGGAAAAGTGGGCTGGAGCAAGCTGGTCGAACGAGAGACCTGTCACTTCACTGTTTGTGATGTGACAGTGGTATTTATAGGTTGCCAAAAGAGGAAAGATGAGCAGAGGTGATGGATCGGATGGCAGTCCGATCGAATGGCCTTCCGATCGGACGGTCATCCGGACGAATGACCATTCAATCGAACGGTCATTCGATCGAAGGGCTCCGGCGAGTTGGGTTTCGATGTTTCGTTTAGTTCGTTAAGCGTTGCGATAGTTTGTTTTCACATAACCATACACACACACACACACACACACACATATATATATATATATATATATTATAATTAGTCATAAAGGGTCGTATATAAATATCCACATTTCAAAGTCTGCGTTGCGATAATCGAGTTGCACAAAGCTTCGGGTGCGCGTTTCGAATATACGTTGCGTTGCGACACATCACGGCTATCGAGGAGGGTAGAATAGGTCCTCACTCAACGTCATTGTGAGCGTTAGCATGTGCGATGTGATGTGTTATAGCGATAAAGTATGCGTAATATGCGAAAAATACTGCGAAGTAGCGTTGTATTGCGATATAGTTACATTATGATCCGAATCTCTGGTGCTTGGCGTAACGAGAGTATCAAGTAGTAACAACGCACAAACGTGTGGGTTGTTACACCCACCATCTCTCGGTTACCTACGGAACTCCCGGCTACCACCACTGTCTGGTGGCGGTGCGGTGAAGGGACAGAGCGACAGAGAGAGAGAGAGAGTGAGGAGAGAGAAAGGAGAAGCTCAGGCGGTTCAGGGTGGTCCGGCGCGACGCCGACAGATGACTGGCTAAGATTCGGCGGTCTTTGTTTTTGTTCGACGGGTTTCTGTTCGGATTCTAGTTCGGAAGTTCTGGTCCAGGTCAGAAGGGTTACAGGGTCCGACTCAGCTCTGGCGACGGCCGTGGAGCAGCGGTGGTGCTGATGTGCAAGTTTCAGGCAGGTGGTTCTAGTTTCGGGTCATGGTTCGAGGTTTGATCCTGAATTAGTTTTTGGTTCGATTTTTCAAGTAATTTTCGAGGTTAGTCGGTTCACGATGATTCAGTTTTGTTTTGGGTTGGCTCGGGTCATGTTCCGGTACGGTTCAGGTTTCGCGGCATGGTCGAGTCAGGCAGATTCGGTTCAGTCTCGGCTCGGGTTTTGGTTCTGTTACGGTGCAGGTCAAATTCAGGGTGCGAGTCAACTCGGATTCAATGTTCGGTTCGGTGTTCGGGTCAAGACGGGTCGAACAACACCTTTTACGTTTGGGCACATTTTAAACGGTCAACGTGTCACCGTGAGTTTTGAACAAGATCCAAATTCTTCAAGAACTAAAAGGTGATCTCGGTGTCCCATCCTCCAACTCTTCAACTCCTCACGGGATTACCAAAGAAAGCTTTGCGAAAACTGTGAGCATACTCGACCCTTTTTACGTCTTAACGCATTTTTGGGGTGCAACATGTATACAAAATCCACTTTATACCATCGATTATAGTCAAACACACAATCCATCAAACACGTTCGTTGCTATGCTTAGGTTGTTAGTACTTGTTAGTTTCAACTTGTATTCCCATGATATTGTTATGCTTAGGCTGTTTATGCATGCTAGTTTAAAAATCACAATTTCTTACTATTTGCTATGCTTAAGTTGTTTATGTATACTCGTTTCGACGTGAATAATAAATGCTATGTGGATTTGAGACAAACTTTTATACTTATAATTATATTCAAACTTGTATGCTCGCCAGTGCTTTTGTACTGATCCATGCTTTTAATACATGTTGCCGGATTGTGACAGATGAATCCAGTAGGATTGCCTAGAACGCATTTAAACTTTATTGCTCGTTGTTTTGCAATTTACTTTCAATCCTGTTGTATTCTGTTTCCAATACTCGTAATAATTCATTATCAATGAAATGAAATCTAATTATTTGAATACTTATTGTGTGTTATTTATTTTAACTTGTGGTGTTCTAGTTCAAGCAATGTAAAAAGGAAATTATTAAATACTTGTCGCAATTAGAGTTATGAAGTCTCTTGCAAATCTCGTTTTCGTCTCACTCCGATGTTTCCGCCATCGGTTGGGGTGTGACAATTGTGTACTCCACTTGGTCATGCGTTTGCAATATATGCAAGTCACCCCCACATTTAAGTGTAATTGGATAGCATCCAAATGGGGCGATGAAAGGTTCTCACTTTCATTTTGAGTTTGAGATAACTTCTCAACTACCATTTCCACATTCAAATGCAAGTCACCCCCACATTTAAGTGTAATTGGATAACATCCAAATGGGATGATGAAAGGTTCTCCCTTTCGTTTCGAGTTTGAGAAAACTTCTCAACTACCATTTCTTCATACCCTAAAGGGTTTGTTTCTTAAATGGTTCCTCCCCCCACATTGCTTGCATTTTAATTAACTATCCCTTAGGACTAAAATGAAGTTATCTTTATAGTTTTGTTTTGGCACAAAATTCGTTCTTTTGTCATCACATATTTTGAATGTTTAAAGTTAATTTAATATCCATCGAGCATATAAATTAACAAGTATTAGTCTAGCATGCTTTAGACCACAATACTCTAGCATGTGAACAGAAGATGCATCATTCCGATTCTTCACAGCCTTAAGAGATAACGCACCATCTCTTCCAAACATTCGTTTCTTAGTTTAGACACAATAATGAAATTTTATTTCACCATTCCAAAATCATCGGTTTTTAGGAAGGCCTCAAAACCATAGTTAACTTCATCCATTAGGATCATAACTCGTTTGCCTTTTTTATCTCCAAGGCTTCACCATTGACTTCCTAAATACTTAAACATAAGTCTTAATCTAAGTCACTTCGATGAAAAATCTTTGTATAAAATCACTTGAGTCTTGAGATATAGCCAATTAGATTGACTCTCAACAACAAAGCATTCACGTATGCCTATAGTGACATATACATTTACGTTGTTGTTTCATTAATACCATGTATTGGGATACTCTCCCAAATTGAGGACCAAGCATCCACATAGTTTAAACAACATTGATGGTGCTAAATTTATTAAAATCATTTACAATAATAACATATATTCCTTTCATATGTTATATTCTTTGAAAACTTACATGTGCATTTCCATGTTGATGCTCTCAACATTAGATGACACATCTCGTTTTCGTGCATTTCATCTCAAACCATCCACCACGTTTCTTACGTCGCCGTTATGCATTTGATGTTTGATTTGTGACTTATTACATAAGTTATGATCACAACCCGCTCGTTGTGTTTGTGTAAATTACTTTTTACACTTTGTACCAAAATATGTATCCTTTTAACAAATTATAAATATTCATCTTTTATTATATTTAAACCATTTGATTTGTGAAATAAACCCAAACGATAGTCTACCATTTATAATAAAATAAAAATGGACAAAAATAAAATGGATACACTAAAGATGTCTAAACATCAAATGCCAAAGTGTTATTATCTTCAACACTTTTGACCGAAATAAACGCAATTATATCGTTCGGTGTCATGTTTTGAGGTACTCACTCATCTTGGAATTCTAAACTTGAATAATCACAAGTTGTCCAAAAATATAAAGTTGTTTACAATTAACTACTCGCAAGTAGTTAAGCAACTTATTATGTCTATAACAACATCGAGTTGTTTTTCACTAAATAGTCTTTCCGATACTATTATATGGTTCAAGACGTTATACTTCTCGTGGAAGTATCGAATCACTTATACGCGCACAGGTTTGCAGTAGTAACTAGGCGCACTGGTCTGCATACCGTGCGCATACGCGGGTTCCATACAGTGTGGCACACGGACTAGGCGCGCGTGCATGTCTGCAACAGTAACAGAGCAATTGGTTGGACCTGGTCAAACTAGCTGTTACAACTCCTTTAATTCGTGTCATGATGATAATGACCATTTTTTACTAACCACTTAAGTCCATTAATTAGAGATTAATGTTTTAGTTATGACAAGATTAATGTCTTGTTTATTACTAGTTTTAATGAGGTTAAAACTATGGGTGTATATATATGAACCTGATGGTTCATACTAAGAGACACAAGAAAATTCATAATATCTTTTAGTCTCAAATTTCCATAAAATTGAGAGTACTCTTAAATAGAAAAAACTTCTTTTCTTTAGTTTCCATAAGACCAAATTATACCCGGTGTAATCTCGGGCGTGAGAGCCATCTCCGGCAATAGAACTACTGTTTCGGTTGTTTTATTCTGGAAACAGACCGTCTGAGAGAAGGCGCAGAATCTGTTTTAAGGGCCCCGTGTCAAACACGATCATCAACCAAAACCGTCAACGACAGTTTGTTCATTCTCGCAGCGGAGGTTCGTACAAGACGGTGCGGTTGAAGTTCTTCCAAAGACGCTGGCTTGAATCAAGATTGATACAATTACATTTGTTTATTTAGTTTATGTAACCGGTATTGTACTAGAAGAATTTCACAAAAATAACGAGAGTCTCGTTATTATATATTTTATAATATATTTTAATAAAAAGTGAACCTAATTCCTACGCTTTGCAAAACAAAATACTCTTATACGCATATTCTGATACATGATCCTTTGCTTTTCTTTTTAACTCAGCAATAATGGTTTAAATAATTGTGTTTTATTTTGTTAAATATCCTAGATAATCAACCCCCTATGAGTGAGTATTTGGAAATATTGCTGGCTTCAAGGGTATAAAAGGGAATACTTAATCAATCTTCCAATTCCATCTATCTCTCCTCAAATCACGCATGTCTCTCATCAAGTCTCAATCATCGTTTAGCTGTGAAGAACGATCTCTCCTAATCTCTTGTTCAAGACAAGTAATTCGAACCTCTAACGTTTGCATATAAGATCAAACGTAGTGGGGGTTATATAGCGCCATATCGCGCTATAACGCCCCATGACGCCCCGGAACACCGCCCCGCCTGGCGTTATGCGGGGGTTATATGGCCGGTCGTGATATCGGGAAGAGGAGGGTTATTGTTTTTGTTTCTCTCAAACACATATATATCTATAATTTCTCTCACACATATATATACATACATGTGATATAACCCCTTTTCCATTGTACACTTGAATTATATAACCTTATTCTCTTACATATTTTATCACTTGTTATATAACCCTTTTTATAGGGCTTGACCGCTATATATGGACTAAAAAAGTGCCTCTGATCGAACAACCAATTTTCTAGTCTCTTTTTTTTGAACAACAAACTCACTTTATATAATTAAAGTCTTAATTTTCTAGTCTTAATTCGTGGAAGTGGAGGACGGACGTAAATGGGGCTTTCTCCATAAAACAGGTTCGAATGGACTTGAATTCTGGTACAATATAATCATACCATTGTGACACTTATATTAATGATACGAAGGAGAGTCGTTGACTACTTGGTAGGTAGACATGAGGTCTTCTGGTACAACGACAAAGCGGAGTAATTAGATTTGTCGAAGCCGAAACACCCATGACACGTGTCATGATTCTGATTGGTTAAATGTTTGATAAAGAGTGGACTTTCAGAAAAAGGACAGAAACAGTATTTAAATAATTAAATGAGTGTAAATTTGTCCGTATTGGACCGCTTTTAAAACGACACCGTTTCTTTAACAATCATGTGATAACTGTATGAGTGTATGACTCCATGAAAGTACAAATTCCCAATGAAAATAATAAATCATCAATGTATATTAACAAATAAGGATTAGGATCAAATACAAAGGATCCTAATTGTAAGAAGGATTTATAGAGTGACAAGTGTCCAATAACCTAAAAAACCCACTACACAAAAAAACCCACTAAAAAAAAAAAAAAAAAACCTTAAACATCCACCCCCACCAACCCCACCACCTCACCCAAAAAAAAAAAAAAAAAAAAAAAATTTTTTTTTTTTTTTTTTTTTTTTGCCGAGGGGGTGGGGGTTTAGGTTTTTGGGTGGTGGTGGTGGGGGTGGGTGTTTAGTTTTTTTTATATTTTTTTTTTAGGTTTTTTGGGGGTGGGGGGGGGGGGTAGGTTTTTTTAGGTTTTTGGGGGGTGGAGGGGGGGGGGGGGGTTAGGTTTTTTGGGGGTTTTTTTGGTGAGGTATAGTTTTTTTTTTGTTTTTTTTTTTTTTTGCGGGGGGGGTGGGGGTGGGGGGGGGGGTTTAGGTTTTTGGGTGGTGGTGGGGTGGGGTGGGGGTGGGTGTTTAGGTTTTTGGTGGTGATGTAGTGGGTTTAGTTTTAAGTTATTGGACACTTGTCACTCTATAAATCCTTCTTACACTTCTTACAATTAGAAGTCTTTGTAGAATAACTTGACCCTAACAAATAAATAAATAAAATCAAGATTTAATAAGTTATAAGATTAATTGTTATTCCAATAAATAATAGGAAGTGATAAAATATAGCATAAGTTCTGTCTTCTGCTTTGAATGATGATATTTTGTGATTTTTTTTAAAGATCAATTTCGATACGTTTAAAATAAAGAAAATTATATAAGAATGGATGGTAAACGTGCATGCAACAAGCTGCATCACAATCACTTTTTGAATAACAAATCCAATTCAACTGAAAACAAAGCCTTGATTCATCGACGTCGAGAAATTGCTATGCACACGACCTTCATCACTTTGTCCAAGAAACCGACAAACTAAAATTAATTTGTGAATGTTCTTACTCCGTATCTCATTTTGTATACAACTTTGTTGTGACAACTTGGTGTATATTCACATGCTCAAGGGCATAACTACAAAATGATATCATGCTAGCTGCATTCATCCATAGGTTGAACTCAAAGGTCCACATACCTTCAACGGCCAGCTAATGGTTTCTTTGTCTCCTTGTCAAACAAACAAGATTGGTAGTGTCGTATGATGCATAATTAGAGGATCGTAAAATCATATCGTTATGAAACCTTAATATCTTTCTTGTTTATATGACTAGTTTGACAATGCCAAAGGTAAACACAACTTAAATCAGTTATGGTTATTTGGTATTTAAAATAGATAGAATTGTCATTTGATTGTTTAATATCTTAAATATGTTATTTTTATCCTGATAAATAATATATGTTTTTATACGAAGTTCAAACCATAATCTAGCAAGGCAGAATACAAAAATAATGTTTGTAGCCATACTAAGAGTATAATAGCAGAACTCACTAAGTCTACAACAACTCTTGCTTTATTGCCACACCCCAAGGTCAATCTCACATTTCTTTTATTATTTACTACATTTAAACACCTACACATTTGTATCTGGGACCATGCTCTAAATGCCATTTTAGTTTACGTGGTTTGTGTCATTTTACTAGTTTAGTCCAAAGGTTTGAAATATTACCATTTTAGTCTAAATAGTTTTAAACATTGCCATTTTAGTTTATCGGGTTAACTTCATCCCTTTATTTTGTTAACTGGAATGATATTTCGGTCATTTTAAATGTAATTCTGTTAACTAGAAGGGCAATTCGACCATATAAAATGATCGAATTACCCTTCTAGCTAACATAAAAAAATGGACGGAGTTAGCCCAGTGGACTAAAATGACAACGCTTGAAACTATTTGGACTAAAATGACAACATTTCAAACCTTTTGTACTAAACTGACAAAATAACTCAATCCACAGGGACTAAAATGACATTTAACTAAAAAATAAAGCATTTGATGCAGCTCAAAGATGAGCTTCTCCAAGTTATTCTAATTGTAGTTGATTTGTGATTATTTGTCAAGGAAGGTTCTTATTTCTCTTATTGGAATATAAAAACACAAACACAATAATATAGGAATGACACAAATAAATAAAAAATAAAAGTAAATGCTCTAATGAATACAATTGGAACCAAGAGTCACAAGTGTTCTAATATTTCTCCTCATGCGAGACGTGTGTAAAAACGTAAAACTTGAACCAAAATGTGTCAAACTGTGAGAAAGACAACCCTTTGGTTAGAATATCTACAATTTGAAAGAGCATAGAACATAGCAAACTCTAAGCCAACACCAAATCTTGTATGAAATGCAAATCAATCTCAAAGCATACGCTAATGAAACGCTGAATTGACTGCTAGATAAGTGACACTAATGTTGTCACACCACAATGTGGGTGGATAGTAAAGGCCGGTATTCGTAACTCATGAATTAGGGAAGTGAAGTGATCCAGTGAAGCTATGTAGCAGCGAAATTGATCAATGTTGCACTTCATTTTCATGATATGGCCCATGCAAACAAACTTTAATTTTCATTGAAGTTGGTCTATGTAGCACTTCATTTTCAAATCCAACTTTTTTTTGAACGGTAAGGAACGACGTGCTAACCATCGTGACACCGGGCGTTGTGGCCAAGGTTGACTACTCGACTGCCGCCAGCCTCTTAGCTCTCCCAGATGTGCGGAAACCCGACCTCCACCTGCCCGAAGGCACGACAGTGGAATAATCGGTAAAACCTCGCCTCCCATCCAAGACGAACCGGCGCCACCCGTATTCGCCTTTCACCTAGATGCCGCAGAAAATAATGGGGAAAGTAAGAGTCGAATCTGGGTCACAAGGAATACCAAGTTTTTCCCCAACCGCTCCACCACTACCTCATTGGCTCAAATCCACCTACTTAGAATATTTTTCATAAGAATACCACTTGGTCTAGTGATAAATTCGTCTGCCAACCGTAGTGGAGACGCATGTTCGATTTTTGTTTGGGTCATTTTCGAGAGACATCTGAGTGAAGGGACGAATCAGGGCTTTATTCCCGGGTTCGAACTTGACGGGAGGCGAGGGTTTACAGATTCCATCTATTTCCCGCGCATCGTGGGGGCACGGTCTCATGACAGTTGAGGAGACAACCTTAGATATAGCCCCGAACAAGGTGGGTTTACACGTGTGATTCTTTGCCATTAAAAAAATCGAGTTATCTAGGTAGCGACACATTTCACTTGCATAGCATATGCAACTCTTATATCTTTACGGTATTCTCTACCTCTATTGTTATGGCATGTTAATCTCTTCGATCTCTTTGAATTCGAGTTTTACTTGGGACTCACTAGTCACTATTTAAGTTACACATTAGAGAAACATGTTGATACTCACCAAAGATTCACTTGAATCACAATACAAACCTTGCCTTACACATGTTCCTATGCTAGCCTACATGCTCCACTAAGGCATGAACCTACTATAAACGATATATGGCTTCACAATTGCCCTAAAAGTATGGTGTCGTTAAGCTTTAAATCAAGGGATCTCTTATTGTTGCAAATAGGGGTGTTCAAAACCGGATATTCGAAAATTTGGATATCCGAAATTTTCGGATACCAGATTTCACTATTCGAATCCGTATCTGAAATTTCGGATATCCGAAATTCGGATATCCGAAATTCGGATATCGGATAGTGAATCGGATATCCGAAAATCCAACTTTTTATTTTTCTATTATTTTTTTTTATATTCGGAACTGGATATTTCGAATAGTTTCGGTATCCGAATATAAGTTTTCAGATATTTCGGATATTCGAAAAAAAATAAAATTCAAATTTTCGGATATTTCGGATATCAATATCCGAAAAATTTTAAAATCACTATCCGAATCCAAAAAATTCGGATA